>OV884013.1:86883332-89383332 GCA_930367205.1 Acanthosoma haemorrhoidale
ATTTTAATAAGTATCAAACAAATGCCAAGGTGAACTTTGCTAAATATAACAAACAATACGATTTTCAAACCAGACGGCTATGAAATGATTTTCAAACTCTCGGACTTAGCAGCCTCCGCGATCTATCGGCGTCTTTTCAAAACTGACTTTTGCCTATTTGACTTAATACAAAAACTTCGGCATTATTTACTCTGTTAATTATGAAATCAGTACAAATATGTGTAAGCTAACTATCCGTATTTGACTTATAATAAAGCACTTAGCCGCGGAAAAAAATGGCAATTTTTCTTTAGAAGTGGCAGCTGACTCACCTTTAGCAAAAACTGAACAGGAAGTCATATTCAAAGCTGGTCAGTCAGCTAGTCTGTTTGACCAGTAATATTTAGTTTATATTATAATATTTTATATGATTTTAGTATGCAGCTATTTTCAATTATGCTAATAAACTTTTTTTTTGTTTTACAGCTTGACGCTAAAAAGAGTCCCCTGGCTTTGCTCGCCCAAACCTGCTCCCAGATCGGCGCAGACACACCCAACAGCAAGCCGCTGTTGCCGTCCTTAGACAAGCCCAAGAAGACGGAGCGGGCTTCAGCAACGCCGCCAAAGCCACAGGACAAAGGACCAGCCTTCAAACCATACGAAGCGAACGTGCTGAGCAAGAAGCTCGAGACTCCACGATCTGCCTCCAAGAGCCCCAGCGATGATGAGAAGAGGCGGACGCCGCGAAAGAGCGCATCCCCCAAGGAGGACAAAAAGGACACCAGCCCCATCATCCGATCCGGCCTTGAAGTACTTCAAGGTACTAAGGACAGTGTCTTCAAGCCACCCATGCTGCCTCCAGGTTGCTGCCCGGAGCAGATGTCTAATCCCGCCTTCAGGCCGATGATGTACCCCTACATGAGCTACGCCAGAGTTAAGACCCCCGGCGGTGGAGAAGCCCTGGTGCCAGTCTGCAAAGACCCGTACTGCGGAAGCTGCACGTCGATGCACGGTATGGTGCCCTGCCCAGCCGGGTGTACCCAATGCGAACACCAGAAGTATATAGCGACCCTCATGTACCGACCGTTCGTCTGCAATTGGATCGTCGGCGAGGCCTACTGCGGCAAGCGTTGCTCATCTTCCGAGGAGCTTCTGACACACCTGCGGACCCACACTGCAGACTCCTCCATCCTCAACCCCCTTAGGTACCCACAACCTCCTCTTTCTCCCTTGTCCTCGAGGTACCACCCCTACTCAAAGCCTATCCCACCCGCGCTACCCTACTTCACCCCTTCCCTCGCTCCTTACTACTCTTACCTATACCCTCAAAGGGTTCACCCATGATCCGAGGAGTCACCTAGTGATAACTCAAGCATAGAAAAGAAATCATGTACATAGTTTTATTTTCTGTTATATAAAAGTATATATTATTTGTTTTGCTTAATAAATTAATGTTTATATATATATTAGAAAAAAAAGTTATATTTATTTCCCTCTCCCAAATAATTTAAAAAAACAACTAATAACATAATATTTTTATAAAAATTGATGAGAATATTAGTGATATAAATTTTATTAAGAATAATGATCAAAGTGAATAAGTATCAAACATGAACGTTGTACCAAGTAAACAAAACTTTTGATATCCATTTCGTAGTAGATAAAGTTTTCATACTATAAATGATTCTGAGTCAGAGACACTTCGCTTTAAATAGCCGTGAGTTATCTATTGGGGACTGTTGCTGATCAATCAAAGTGATATCTGCAAGTCAATATTGTAGTTGTGGTTTTTTGTTTTATGAAACACACTATTATCAGTAAAAAGGAAAGGCTGCTAATTGCAGGATGACTGGTCACATTCTTCATTCTCTGTGATATCTATATTAAAAACTTATCTAATAGTCTGTTACTCACATAACAAATACTACTGCTGTTAAAACTATTTAAAGAAATAACGTAATTAACTTCCAATCAAATGAGCGGTTATTAAAGTAATTACTCAACGCAATTATATTAATGACAAATAATTAGAAAATTATAAGAAATTAATTTGGTTCTATATAAGTTCAATGAACTTGTGGCACCTTTGAATAATTCAATGAACAGAAGTATCAAATTTACGAAAATAAATACTATTTGGAACCAAATATCAAGCAACTAATTTAAATTAAATCAAATAAATAAAAAAATTGTTGCAAGCAGAGAACCACGACATTTTAGAAATATTGTTTAATTGATAATATAGAATAAGGCGATTTGATAAAAAGATAAAACAATCGATTTATTTGTATTGGTCAAGTTCAGTTAATGTTAATAATATCAGTGTTTAATTATTAGTTAAAATATTTTGACTTGCATACTGATATTAAACTAAGTTTTCGAGACATTGCATTCACTCTCATTCATATTGTATTTATAATACACACAACAATAAAATAATATTAAGCGAAATATTTGTAGATGTATTAAAAATACTCTTATTAGCCAAATGAGAATAAATTATGCTTTCATATGGAAAATCCCGAATTTGAAACCATAAGTTAAATCTATACATATTTTTAAAAGACCGTAAAAAATGAACTTTGATGTACGTCGATTAGTTTGTTTTAATCATTGAAACGAATATGCTGCTGTGTACTAAATACAGTGTTAAATTTAATGCACCACATACATACTACCATTGCATGGTATCTCAGGACTGCCACATTTTTTAGCCGAATCATTCGTGCTGTTTATTAGTTATAAATGCATTTACAGCTTAAACCAGCATTCTCTGTAACCCTACGGTCACCTGAAAGTGTGTGATCAGTCGCTTAAATGTACTCACAATGTTTTTACAGATACATAAATAGTTATTTATATAATATATGAATGTATACTAATTTAGAGAGCAAAATTGCAACTCAAGCTAGCCCCGACCAAGAAGATTTCGTTTCTTTCACAGTTCGACGGAAACGGTAAGTTTTCAATCTTGTACTAACATACCACGGAGTAATCGTCATGGTTACTCAAAAAAAAAAAAAAACGCCTGTTAACTTTCACGTCAGTAATTATAATTAATAACCGTTGGTAAACATTTTATCCCGATAAGGAGATTCATATGAAGTATGCTCCTCGAGTGTCTAGTCGTCAAATTTTAAAAAAATACGGTATATTTAGCATTCTATACTCATATGATTTCGCGCCTTGAGATCGTCGAGTCATTTACAAACACTCTCCACCAGTCTGAATAATTTATATGAGTAAACATCATAATAAACACGTTCGAATGACTCACTCAATGCATCGGGTGAATTTTTGAATCATGAAACATTTTGTTTTATTCTTCCAGTTATATTTTTGCCCGGCTCAAAGGTTATACTTACAAAAAGGAGCGAGGCAATCGTTGTTCTGTGTATTCTACTACAGCGGACTTATTTCACTTTGTAATTGCATTATACAATTAGAATATACAAATGCAAGTTGTAATAGTGAGTAATTTTAATCTTTAATAAGTGTAAGGTGTAGATAAAAAAGTGATCTAAGTGTCCTAGTGGTGTTTTATTTAATAATTACTATTGAATATATAAACACGGTAATAATAATTACACATTAGAAAAATTGATAGAATGTTCGAATATATAAACGTAAAAAATATGAATAGAAATTCTCATATATTTCAGAGCCAAAGAACATATATAGTCCGGTTTTAATGTAGATAGTATTGAGATTCTCAGTGATTCTGATTTTTTTTCATTAAGTTCACATAAACGTTATTTGTACATTTGAAAAAAATTGGTTTATAAAAGAGTTATTTGATACAATGGAAAATATAAAAGAGTAAGACTAAATTATGGGTTATATTATATTTTAGCCAAGTTCTGAACAATGAAAACTAATAATAAATTTTGATAAAAATTAAGTTTTAATCCTGGTTCCTCAGTGAGCCTATAAGTGTTATTATAATTACTTTAATGTTGCACTGGGGCAGCGATTAATATATCAGAAAATAAAGCGCCGGTAGAGAAAACCCACAGCCATTCTTCCCAGAATTAGGGCATTTCAGGCTTATAGTAAAAAATGAATCCTACATTACTATCTGAATCCTTTATCTAAGCTAGAAAAAAAACAAAATAATTAAAACTCGTTTACCTGCGGATTTATGCCTGAGACACTTAATAATATAAAGTTTGTAAGTCTAGTTTACTCAATACAGATATTTTTCAGAATTACACTGTGAGTTCATTGTTAGCTCTGAGTGTATAAATGAGTTGAGGGGGTCTCAAAGTGAATAGCCTAGTACAAGCGAGGTGGACAAAAGTCAGTTCAAAGAATCGATTAATTGATGATCCTATGATAATGAGAACCCCCATAGCTCACATTTCGAATGATGACAAACATTCCACAGCGATGAGTCATACGCGGTTGAAGTGAAGCGTATTACTTTTGTTGTGAAGGAATTTACTTTGTAGGGTAAATATATTTTTATTTCATTTGAAATTTGATTCAAATAAGAGGCAATATGTCTTATAATAGATTTAAAAAAAAGTACGTAACAATTGTAATATTTCTTTCAATTTTTAATTTTTAAACGTATAAAGTTTATTCTATTCCCATGTATCCAGTTTTGTTTTGTTTTGTTTTTTATTGTATAGGGACAATCCTAAGATATAAAATGGTATATAATTGAATATCACATCAACCCCCGATCTTTTTTAATCTATGTTTTCTGACCATGTGTGCTCTTTTTCAAAAATGTAATCTTCCCGAATATAGATTTGGTGAACATGCTTTTGGTAACTTCCGATCCTGTAGAAGTGGCTAGAAAGAGAATCGAGATTTTATATGTGGAAGTTCTGAATTTAATTGTCCCTCCTTGAATACCAACACATCATCTGATGTTCATCAACGTGGCGATGAAGATTACTTAGTACCAGACACGTCTGATTGTGAGATTTATGATGGGTCGTGTGATGATAGTTATTAGATAATTTAATTTTATGTTGTTTATTTCTATGATCTAAATTATAATTAGCATTAGAGTAAAGTTTTCTTGTTTAATTTATGAATGTGTTCACAATATCAATTTTTTTTAAATACATGTTTATTCCGTACTTGTTTTTTAATATAAATATTGAGCGTCTGTGGCTCTCGCGCTCTTGGTCAGCCTCCACCGGCTAGTATCCGGTGACGCGGCTGACGGAGGAGCGTGGGGGACTTCCCAAGACTCCGCTTTCTCTTCGCATGTGGATTTGGGAGGTCTCTGGGCTGTCTGTAAATATTGTATGAATGAGCGAGTGAATGATGAACTGTAAATATGGTATGAATGAGAGCATTTATCTTAATTATATATGGCCTTATAAAAGGCAGATTGTAATTATAGCACAATAAAGGAATTTACAATTAATATAAATATTACCCAAGCTTCGAAATTATCAAAATATGCGCAATTGTTCAATAAATAAAAAAATATTATTTAACATAACCAAAACGATGAAATTGTGGAATATAATGTTGAATCGGCGCAGAACCATTGTACGCCTGTTGGGAGATCAGCTTGATGCCTGTTTGGAGATCACATCTACCTCAAATAAGACTCCCTGAAAAGAAATTTACGTTAAAATTATACTTATTAATACGTGTTTAAATCCTACATAAAAATGGTGCTAGAGTAATATTTGACTAAAGGAATTATTTAATTAATTCGTCTTAAAGATGCCACATCTAAATGGTATCCGATCGAAATACTTAATATTTTTCATTTTGTATTTTAGTTGGTATGATGTAGGTACGCTACATTAAAATGTCTGATAAGAGAACCATTTCATTTTTGAAGTTAATTTAATGTATGGACGTTACAATATATGTTGTTATACATAGGTTTCCTTATAAACGTGATGAAAAATCTCTTTTTACCGACCAAAGCCGAACTCCCTACAAATTCTTCTGCTAATTTTAAATTATTTAGTGTTTTAAAATTTGATTTGATTAATATTTGCATGCATTCTATCGTATGGAGCAATATGGCGAAAGAAAAATGACTAAACATTTTCTATTTCTAAATCAAAAATGAACACGCGAAGGCAATACGTTAATATCCTGTCGGAGAGACGCCACTATTCATACTTAAACCCGACTCTACTTAAGGTAACCGCTTCTTAAGCCCTCCAAATCGCTATTTTATAGCCACATTAAGTAGCGGTGGATAATAAGATTTAACGTGTTATAAATATTTCCGAAGCGTACATAACTATGAATATACGTTTGCAGAATGTTTACGAGCTGGTCGGAGATGTATGGCATTCGTGTGTATGCAAGTCACAGCCAATGACTACAGGGAACAATTTCGAGACCCAATATGGAGTCACGGTTTACAAAAAAAAAGGTCTTGCGTTATCTTGGACCAATATGGCGAAACGAAGAACCGATGGTTGAGTCAAATCTGAATACAAATACAGTTGTTTACTTCAGATAATTGAAGATGTCACAGCTTGACTTGATCTTTATACTTAATTGAAGCTAAGCATTATATAAATTTCTACAAATATATTTAAGTAAAATTTTATGTGGATAAGTGATGTTTTCAAAATTAACAGCGCATTTTTTATTTACTACGTCTGTTCCATTATTTTATTGTTGACCTAAGGCACTGAATATATTATATGCTTGTTTTGATTTATTTATTTACTATTTTAAGTAACAAATGAGGGCACGGTTTTAATTAGTGGTATGTATCTATTCATTTATTATTTTATTGGGGGAAAATGTTTTATGGATGGAGTCATAAAAAAAAATCATTAATTTGCGTTTTTGTAGCACTTGAGAATGATAGTATAGGCTGATAGCGTTTGTAATAGTAAATGATAAATATTTATACGGAACAAGAACGTTGTTCGTACGTCGCACAGACATGTGCTTGTGCGTTTGTTCAGAGCGGCATGTGTTTTCACATATTGGCGTACCTGGCAGTTTATAGTTGTATATGTAATTCACAATCGCTATATATAGCGCCCCCTACCACGATACTACTTGTGAGGTGGAGTACCTTTGTTGTTTAAAAAGTTGGTAATATTATGTGTTTCAAAGTTGGCTGAAAAAGCCCTTATTAAACTTATTACAAGTCCACAGCATCGGGGCCATTGATGACCTGAGAACATCGTAGAGTTCTGTATTCGCTAAGAAATCTCCCCCCCCCCCCACCAAACTCTCCTAGTGACATAACACTCAGCGTAGAGCTAACCAGTCCTTCGGAACTCTTATCTGTCCATCTGGTGTATTAGTGAGAAGCGTGACTTATCTGAAAACAACCCGTTGCACCATTCGTTTGTAGCAAATGTTTTTGTTCAATCGAAGCGCGTGTAGTTCAATAAACCAGTCATCTCTTGGCTCTGTCACTCGCGGCCGAGGTGCATAGCTTTGGCTTCAACCGCTTTATAAAACAAAAACACAGGGAACTTGCTAGACCGCCAAAACCGTTTTTAAATTAAAATTGTAAAAAAAAAACCTTTAGTTACACAATTATTACATTTAATTATAACTATATTTTTTATATTCATTTATTTGTCCCTTCGTATTATTAAATTTTTATTTATAAGCAGGCGGAAGTTGATGAATAGGAGAAGCTTTTGCATTATTCTCTTAACTGTGTACAACAAATTCATCGATGAATACATTGTAGTCGACACATGTAACGGAAATAAGTGTTGAAAGCATGTATTGAGTTTAACCGAGCAGGACTCGAAGCAGCTTTGAGGCTAACAGACAGTAATTATGACGAGGGTCTGGGGGCTATTTATTATAATAGCCCGAACGGGGCCAGCGGGGCAATTAAAATGATTAACCTCGAAATAAACCATCATCAGGGCAATGCTAATCTCATTAATTACACTTAATGGTCTCTCTCAGAGAGTAAGCTGTTAGCGGTTCTTTACGGCGCAAGCGCAGACGTCATCTCCACTCGATACCTAGTGGGACCCCACTTCCTGTACAATTAATAATACCCATTCAAACATCAAACATAATCCTTTAAAAGTGTAACTAGAATTTTCCATCTTATACTATTATTGCTGTATTAATATTATGCTCTACAAAGCAGCATCTTCCTATCTTAGAAAACTTCCAAACACTACTTCATTTCGTTGTAGGAATTATCAGGAACTTGAAACGGAATCATACAAACTTTACTGGAACCTTTTCAGGATTGAAGTCCACTTTGAAGAAACCACATTCTTTCGCAAATCCTTCATGTCGAATATTCTGTCATATTATTCGAATAGTCATGCTAAAAAAAAAACGGGGTATGTGAGCTGTCATTCCAATTCGCTTTTACTTTTTTAGGTTTTAGACAACCTCATGCGATCACAAAAGCTAAATTGATGCCATGAAAAACATATTCTGCTTAAAATGGAGAATGAAATGAGGCGACATTGAGCAAAACCCACAGTACATAGTACGTTTTTGGTTATATCGAAAGACTGGATTATATAGAACTACTTGGCTGTCACAAGATTTCAAATAATGAAGGGAGGGGACATCAAAGAAAGACGAAACAAATAAGGGAGAGTGAGGGAAAAGATCCATTTCAAAACTGGGGGCAATGTTGGATTGTGATTTGAGAAAATGTATGGCATAGGAACAGAATGAATTGTTAATGTTCTATTGTTTGGTAGATTAAGAAAAATGCTCTCGCTTAGTCGTAATACTATTCAAAGTCCACACAAGGATCTGAAAAACAAGAAAGGTATCGACGCCTCGGAAAACTTACTTCCAGTTAAGCTTGAAAATCGGATTTGGCACGTGTTCCCGGTAATTTTAAGTTACACCTTAGCGCATCAAAATTTCCAAACCAAAGAAGAATGATGAAATTCTTTTATCACCGTTCTTCACGATCTTAATACAACTTTGATCCATTAAAACCATAAGCCCCTTAAAACCTTTTTTACCGAGGCCTCTCTTTACTCTGTCGTTTGGTAAAAACCGAAAAAGTATCTAAAAACCAGTGTATCATAGCCAAGCACATTTCCACCGAAGTTATTTTGTGTGGAGTACTGAAAAGACAATGAAATAAAAACTCTCATTGACCGTGATCGCAACATCATCTCAAGTTATGTTTATCGTTGAGGTGACGAATGATATTTTGTATATTAATTGCATTTGAGAAGTTGTCAGAAAGACTTGCTCAGGGACAACTTATAGTCATGCGCCCTACGAGAGAATTCAACGTCACAACAAGACCTCCTCTAGTCATATCAATTACAAACAGAAATTTATTCTGTCAATAGCATATATTGTATAAATAAATTAAATAATTCTATTTGATATCACGATGATGTTTAAAAAACAAACAAAAAAAATAATGTGTTGTTAATCAATTACATACCAAGTAATTGTAAACATTTTGCTATCCTAGTGCGTTGGGTATCAGATAAAAGATATTGACGTACTGAATGATAAGCGAATTACATGCAGTGGATTGCTATCACAAAAATACTTTTTAACTGGCAATTAAATTGTTTTCACAACTCATTTTCAGTCATGACGAAATGCTTGATTGTATGGTACCTTATACTTGACTTATCATACATATCATTATTTTAATATAATCTAAACCAATGCGTGAACACATTTCGTCCAGAATGTGATTCGTTGTTGGCGTGGTGGTTAGCGGACGTGGCATCTAGGCGTGTCTGAAACCCAGGTTCCCGAATACGCAATAGATTTTTTAGAAGGGGCCCTGTTAGTCTTATTGAGGAAAATTAACAGAAGTTGAAAAAGTAGTGTAATTTAAGAAAACCTAAATAAAGGTAGCCAGTACAAATTTAGTAATGATTATAATTCTGATTGAGGCTTAATTTTCTCCGTTAATATTTGAAATGTCTGTGAAGTTGTCTAAAACATATGTTAAAGGAACAGACATTTTGGAAAAATGTACCGATACAAACATTTATGAAAACCGATTTGGACATATGGACTAGAAGTGTGAGGTATAACCAATTCTAGCATCGCACGTTCCGATCCAAAGTCCTCAGAACTATCGTCAACGCTCCCTTCTACAGGACACAACTCATACCTTCACAATGATCTCAATGTACAGTCCTTGATCTCATGACCTAAAAATTTAACAAATTCTATAAAAACCTATCCGCAAATCCAAAGGCTATAGTCAACTCCCCTTTTGCAGTAACACCCATACATACAATCAATCAAAAACTGCGGTACTCACGATCTATTGTAAATAGATAAGTACTAGCAATTACTATCCCCACTCATGAATATCTTGGGCCCTCTCTTTCTGTCTTCCTGGACTTCTCCAATAGCTTCACTGGTGGAAGGAATACTCGGGGGGATGAAGGCTATACGTGTGAGTGGAAATACGTAGTGAGTGCAATGTGTAGAGCATAAATGAGCTTTACAAATCACAATTATTAATGCTCGATAAGCAGATTGTAATTTTACAAAATAAAAACATACTATTTAAAGTAGTCTTTCTAAATTTTGTTTTTATGTCAACTTTTATATCACATATTGTAAACATTAAATAATATGTATATTTTTTTAACACTGTTTATGGGTTCATTGGGATCTATTTGATTGAGGGAGAGTGATAGATGGAGTACTAGGGCCGTCGGTAAACAGAAGGCCATTCAATTATCCGGACACGGACCCAGACCGATTTAGCGTCGTTTTAATCCTCCGACCGTCGTTTCATTCAATTGCTACTGCTGCTCGGTAAACCCGGCCAGTAATTTACGGTTCGGTTTTGGAATTGGAGCCGTGTGGATTACACTCAACAGATCACTGACGGGACCCCTCACCCGTCTTCTAATAACGGTGGTGGCGGGTTTAAAGCTTTTTGTTTTTCTGTATTTTGTTTATTTTTTGTCAACTACAAGATAACGCTATAGGAAAACATTACGACTGTATATTCCAACCCTTGTAAATCCAGAAGTTCTTTACAAATAAAGGTTTTCTTTGCGTGAAGACGTAAATCCAATAACAAACAAACATTATGGACGGAGCTGGAATTCAATTATGAAAAGAACGGTAAGTAAAATTCAAGTCAAGAGTGGTTACTGGAATAAGGTTTTTTTACTATGGAGGGGATAACAATTTTGAACCTAGGCCTTTTTCTTATTGACTCAACACATGTTACATAGTAATCTATGCTTCCAGATCATTTTTTGAAATAAATTGTATAGTACATAATTATAAGCTGAAATAAAATTCGTTTTTGTATGAACCTTAACAGTAAGTTTTATGTACATTTTTAACATTATTTTTAAAAGCGTTAAGGAAACAAAAGCTACCTAGGGGTGTTCGTAAGCTTGAATGGAAATAAAGAAAAAAATGTTCTAGAAAGATAATTATCAACGAATTTGACAAATTATTAAAGCATAATACTTAAATTTGAGACATAAACATTTACGAACAGGTTCCAGTGAATGACTTATAGGCAGTAGGATGTAGTGGTCGGTGAAGAGTCACTAAGGTACCCGTGGACGCAGCATCAGATACCGTGGGGCTCGCGGGTGAGTTACTCCGCCAGATAATCTTGCTCGCCGTCGACCAATACAGTATATCGTAGAGGGGCCTGAGCAAGATCCCTTGTACGACACACCGGACATTACCATTACATAAATATTTATGTAAGCGGCAATTAAGGATACGGAGCTGCCTTATAGCAGGGTTGGAGGATGGAGTGGCTGGAGATTGATCCAAGTCGTGACTCGCCCCGACAATACTCGACCAACAACGGAGTTCCACGGTTACCGCAACCAGACCAGTTCTCAATATAATGGTTTAGTAAATTGTGGAAACGTTGCGTTGCTTGCGGAGTTTATTTATATCTCTCAACTCCTGCGTAATAGTGGCGGATTTATTTCGAGAACGTTCATTACGCATGGCTAGGGAGTGCACGACTGACTATCCAAGTGAGAGAATCATGACTGATAAGAGATTAGATGCAGATAGAAAACATTTTGTTATGCAACAGATCATCAAATCAGGCCAATAAAGGCCCTATGCAAGTGTTCACTGAACTGTGTTGCTTAGCATTTAAGTAACAAATGTACAAGAGCTTACCAGAAACAAACCGATCTATTTTTGTACAAAGTATTTATGTAATTTTTCTAAAAAAAAAACTTTAACCTCCTTCAAAGAATGCTCCCTTGGAGCCACTTACATATATACTTGTCCTATCTTTTATTCCCCTGTTCGAAACCGTTTTTAAACTCCTCTTTTGGGATGCCATTCAGCGCCTCTGTCGTTTTTGTCAATACTTCTTGAAAGTCCACAAAACGCTTTCATTTCATGTCCCTTTTCATCGGGGAAATAAAAAGAAGTCGCAGGGGGCTAGATCAGATGGACAGGGAGGATGGGGCCCAGTGGTCACACCATTTGGTCAAAAATCGGAGCACAGAGAGAGGTGTGTGAGCCCTACCTGTGCAGCCACCTTCTCAACCCCAATCTTCACTTAAAATTCGCTGCACTAAACTCCATGTAACTGCATATTTCTCCATAAATTCTTCGATATTCAGTCGTTAATCTTCCAGGATGATTTCGACATTATCGTTTGTTCGGGCTGTCGACGGAGGTCCAGAACGAAGTTGACTATTAATTGACATTTCCCCACTTTTAAAATGGGAAAATCACTCAAACCCTAGAGTTATCCCCAAAGCATCATCCTTGTAGGCCGATTTTAACATTTCAAGAGTTTCTGTACCAGTTTTCCCAAGCTGGAAGCAAAACTTAACGAAAATCAGTCATCAAAATGACGAGCGCGCAATACAGTTGCCACAAATAAATAAAACAAGCAGAACGGAACCTTCTCCAGTAACAGCACTTGGCATTCTGACTGGAGAAAAGTTGCTTTACACAATCCTACCTGCAAAACCCAGTACTGCAAAAACTACACCTCATACAACATCAGTTCGGTATCTTTTGGGTACTCCATCGTACAATAGGTATACTAGTTGGCCAAAGCAGTTATCATTTTAATCATTCAATATCAGAACAATGTTTACAAATTCATAGATATTCTTTAAGGAACTAACAACTTCTGTTTTAGAAAATATTCTGATAAACAAAACGAACAAAATTCGGCCCATAGTGCGCACATACAGCAATTTGGGAATTGAATTTAAGGTAAGGAGGAGGGAGAAAAGGACAAATAAAAAATCAAAAGAAAGATTAATGTAGCACCTAGATGTAAAATAGATCTATTTAGCTTTCAAAAACAACCTAAATTTTCTATACTCGCTGACAAAATATAGAGGAATCTGATAAATGAAAACAAAACCAACAGTAATTAGTAGCAAAGCTGCGGAAGCCCAGCAATCAACCTAAGGCTAACATTCTTCCTTGTTGTTTACAGACGTAAACCTTTACAACATAATCTCTCATTATCTCAGCAAGCTAATTAATGTCCCTTTTACTGCTGACAGTTCGGGGAAGTATTGCGATTAGAGTTAAATCTATTAATGGCTTTAGAAGAGTCATGAAATACAACGAAGAACCTATAAGATATTATATATTACATACAGCAATCTATAACACAAGCCTTTTCTGTGGTCATTTAAGCTGTCCCGTACTCGTTAAATGATAGTATCACTCGACTATCCAGCCCTCCAAGTAACAGGACATAAAATCAGAGCAAAACATGGAAAATCACTGTGGGTGGAGCTCTGGAATTCACTGAAGCATGGAAAGTATTACTTAGGGTTAACTGTTAACTGTAACCCGAAAGCAGTAGCTTGGGAAGAACCTCGCAGACACTCTGGCGTTTTGCAATGCGGTAATTGTCACTAGTTAGGAGACAAGTTACCAAGACCACCTAAAGTGTATAAAGTGTGCCGGAGCCCAGAACGCCCCCTACAGCGCTCACAACAGCCTCAAAATCCAAATCGCTACCAACATTGCTCTTCACTATCCTGAGGCCTAGCTCCTTCGAGATCCGTCTCCTTCAGGAAAAATCATACCCGAGTAGGCGTATTTAAACATCGAGCCCAGGTTTTTTGGAACCGTATTTAGACTTAAGGTTTGCTAACCACCACGCCAACAAATCACATTCTGGACAACATGAGATCGAAGTACAGATTTAGAGAGAAAATTACCAGTCGGGCAATAAAGGAAGACCACTCATTCCCTGAACTGGCGGGAACATATGGAACTACCACGCTAACCCTTGCTCGTTCTATACCACCACGTAAGTATTTACAAATGCGAAGCATGTACAATGTTCAGTGAGAAATACAGACAAAGTAAGTAGGTGGCGTTTGTTAAATTATAATGGAACTTATTAACCCTATAATGAAATGATCACATACAGTACTTATTCTTATATATATCATTATTTGAAGAAAATTACAATCTGCACTAAAAGGGCAATAGTTAATTTTAATAAAATATCGTATTCATACCATAATTACAAATTTACATTTACACTCATATTCATACCTAATTTACAATATAAATTCATATTATATAGGCGTATAAAATAGCACAGGGATCTCCCGATTCGCCCTCAGAATTGACACCACCATGGAGAAAAAAGATTGCGGAGGATCAGACTTTGTTCAGTGAAACAATATGGAATACTTCCCTTTTTATATCTTAATCATGGTATAAACAGCGTAACTTTAAATGCTGTTGTGGATTGACTGGATCATTTATATGGCTGCTACCGTCGACCACATAGAGAGGCAAAAACGATATCTCTAGGTTTGGCTCGAAGGTTTGCTTTACAAGCTCAAAAGATATTTACCACAGACCCTTTTATTAATCCTACAGTCCTACCTTTCAAACCGCTTCTTCCAAGTCCGGTGTGGTTTAGAATATTCTAAACTACAATCCTATAAAAGGAGGAGTTACACAGGGCAGCGTCCTGGGTCCCATCCTCTATGATCTATACACCGCTGATGTCCCCTCTACCCCAAATACTTTTTTGGCAACATTTGTCGATGACACTGCAGTCCTGTCATCCCATCCAAACCCCGAAATAGCATCCCAAAACCTTCAAAAACACGTTGATGAAATCGAGTATTGGTGCAATCAATGGCAAATCAAAGTTAATGAAGGAAACTGTTCCCACATTACCTTTACCTTTTTTTAAATTGCATTCCTCTTCTTTAAACTGAGACAGTACGGTATTTTGGCTTCCGTCTTGACAAAAGGCTGACATGGAACCCACATACGAGACTAAAAAGACAAGAACTAAACAGAGGCTTTGGAGAACTGTACAAACTACTTAAAAGAACATCCCATCTCTCAATAGAAAATAAATGACTAATCTACAAGGTTATACTTAAGCCAATCTGGACATACGGAATATAGCTGGGGGACAGCAAAAAAGTCGAACATCAAGCGTATCCATCCTTTCGATCAAAAGTCCCGAGAACAGCAACAAAACCCTTCATAACGATCTTAATATCCTACATTCTTGAACTCATCCCTTCCAAGTTCATAAAATCCTATAGTAACCTATCAAACCACCCTAATCTTCTAGCACAGTCATTACCCAGCGTTTATTATTACTCATCCCTACAATCCTCCTCGGAGACTATAACGGCAGTGCCTCGCGACCTGCTATAAATACGTGACAGTGGGAGACTTGGCAATGACCAGTTTCGCCATTCATGTCCTGAGCGTCTGTGGCTCTCCCACTCTTGGTAAGCCTCCGCTGGCTCTTCTCCAGTGACGCGGCTGACGGTGGAGCGTGGGGGGCTTCCCAAGACTCCGCTTCCTCTTTCGCATACGAGGGAGGTAGCAACCATGTGGACTTGGGAGGTCTCTGTGCTGTTTGTAAATTATGTATGAAATTTGTAAATATGGTATGAATGAGATCATTTTTCACATTTACTTATTGCCCAATGAGGCAGACGTAATTTTATCATAATAAAGTTAAAAACACAAAAAAAAATTTAATAGCTTCACTAATGATGAATACCGGTCTGTACATTGACAGGAGATATTTTTTACCTTACAGAAAACTCTGTAATTTATTCCTCGAATGATAATACTCCGAAATGGTTTCTAAGGTGACAGGTTGGGCAAATAACAATGTTTCTTGGGACGCGCCAAGAAGAAGGAGCCCCTATAAAAGAGAGGAAACGAGGAGGCCCATAAGAAGTGGCCCGAGGAGTCGTAAATCGGTGCCACGGCGACAGCTGCAGATTATTACAGCGGCCAAGACGACGGATTCATTGCCCGTTCGTAGAAAGCCAATGAATTCGTGATTTGCATGAAGGCGATTTATCGAGAGCCATGCGGCTGCAATGCCAATTGCTCACACATTATAGTATTTTGATTAATTTTTAAACAAATACAAGTGAACAGGATTATTATTTCTTATAATGTAGCTTCAGTTGTTTCTTCGTGTTGATTTAGTATTTGTTTGAATTGATCTAAATCTGTATTGATCTTTGATTTAATCTCTCGTTAATATTGTATGCATAGGTGCATAGGGCATAAGGAGAAAACGGATCAACTCCCATTGATTAAATCTTCACAAAACATCTCCACTTCTGCTTCAATCTCCCAGGAGGGTCGTAGAACTGTAAAGAGATCCAGCAAAAGGAATGGTTGGTCGGATAGTGTCTAATGGTATTTTAAAAAATTTAGATAGTGAGAATCGTGAGTTCTTCATGGAGGATATGGTACATCTATATAATTTCACAATGTATTACAATGTAATTTACAATAAGGGGGGGTGGCAATTTATTAGGGGCAGAAGGGGCGGCGGATGTACTGGCCTCGGACTGGGCTGCCGAGTTTAGGGGGGTGAAGGAGTTAGAGGCTTTAACCTCTGGGGCCTGGGGGAGAGTACGTTTGTGGCATAGTCTTTTTGGATGTTGAAATTCATCAACGGGGGGGTCCCTACGGCTTGCCATACCCTACAGAGGTCCGTGCGACGCACGTCCAGTTAAGGGGGCGAGCCTCACTTATAATAATTAAAAGCACTCACCTGTCTTCACGGGAACAAAGCGCCACTGACTAAAATATCAAAACTTGAGTTCTTGCCACAATGGAAGATGGATAGCGTCTCTTGTTGTTCAAAAACTATGCTTTCAGTTTTGACACGTGGCTTACAAAAAGGAATGTACATAGTACCAATGGTTAAATGTGCTGATACATTATGCGAGAACATGTAATAACAACAATGATGATGGCAAAAAATAAAACAAATTAAGAGGATAGAAAATATGAATTAGGGCCATACTTACAGTGTATACTAAATGTCGTACTATATTTTGCATTTTCTCAGTTATTTCAGTGTTTGATTCCAAATACTTCCAATAGTTGTTTTACTTTTGTCTCCTAATAGTTCTGTTGAGTGTCAGGCTTGTGAGTCTTCTACGGCCAGTCACTAAGTGTTCAACAGTCATTGGAGGAGTCTTTCCCCTAAGTCTTTATCCTAAGTCTAATCAAAATTACTTATTTTCGTTTCCTGTTTTGGAAGGAGGTTCCCTGGCTCTATTGTGGATCTATTGTCTGTTCTAATTTTTCAGTGGTTTTCGTCCCATAGGCAGACCTCAGTTATTCTGTAGTCTTTGGGCGGGAGTCTATGCAATCGGTGGTTGATTTAAAAATCTCAGATTTAAGTTCTACTTGATTTTGTCTATTATATAACTGAATGAGGTCAATTATCGCGATTATCAATGACCCTATTAAGGCAGATTATAATTATCTCAAAATAAATATTTATTTATTTTTATCAATATTAGTCATTGCACATATATTAATCAACAGGAAGATTCCTATTCCCCACTCACGATCGGAAAAAGTACCATCTATCAGTTACAGATTAACGATCAATCCTTAACCATTTTTGAAGGGGTTTCATGTTTTATTGAGTTTTATAAATTAATTTAAATCACGGAAACAGACATAAAGACACATAAGTGAAAGCCCATCGAAACACTACAAACATAACCGCAGAAAAAGTAAGAAACGATATAATAAATTCAATTTGATGAGACTCGTAGTTATGTTGTAGTAAGCATTTGAAATTCTTTTTACTTTTTTTTATCAAACAATGTATACCGAAAATGGTGCTTACATTCGGTGCGTTGAAAGACGTCAAACCGTACGTACATAATTAGTAAACATTATTCATTATCAGCTCTTGTTGACACGTCAAAATTTATTAAATCTTTGAAGCAACAATAACCACCTCTGTCTAAATAAACAGCTTTATTTGCTTAATAAATATTTACACTTGTTGTGTTATAAATTGTTTCAGTACACAACAGTTTTACATTAAAAATTTACGTGCTTGAAATTTTTATCCATCTATATATCATGTCGATCGTCAAGTATAATATATCGTCCTGTTACTTTTCTTATAAGTTTACATTAGACCGCAGCCTAATGTGTAACTCCAGTTATACGAAACAATTTTTTTCTTATTTTCGTTTAAAATGTTTATTTTATTTTAGTTCCGTCACATATAAATGAATTTTGTTAGAAATTTCAGCTTAGATTATAATTCTGCAATGGGGATATATATATATACATATTGTAACCTACCTCAATTTTCACCATTTCTCTTTCTACTTTATTTGATCAATTTACCTTAACTAATTTGGCAGGTCCGTCATGAGATCTTTAATTCAAATTGTTTTATGTCTTTGACATAGGAATTTATCCCGATTGAATCGCCCGATCTCAAGGGTAATGTCGTAGTTAATAATAAATTGAAAAACTAGGAATTGTGAAATATATTCAACTAAAATGGTTATAACAAATAATTATAATTATATAGAGTGCTGACAAAAAGTATAAAAAAATATTCAATTCCTTTTAAATTAGGATAGTTACTACTAATTACAAAAAACATGAAATTTGAGCTCAATTTCTTTTAATGGATCCATAATAAAAACAATATTAATATCACCCAATCGATGATCTTCCTGTAATCCAATCAACGTTACTTTCTGCTGTTGGTTCTTCTCCTCTCTTCCTGTTGGTGACCGCCAATTCGGGAGCTTGCTAAGTCCGCTCTTCTCGACGGTTGTGCTAAGACTGCCCTTTTATCTCATACCCACTCCTAGGAGCATAAGGGAAGATGCTTACCAGATGTGAGGGTTCCTGGCCATGATATTCTCAAATATCATGAATGTTACAATATATATATATATTTATGTTATCCATTCAAAGATACTTTACTTTTGTCCTATTGTACATATTTAAGAAAACATATCATTTTTCTAAATTAAATATAAAATCAACTGCAATTTCACCGGAACATAAATAAGTAGTAGCAATATAATTAATGTTGATAGAAAGATGGTTGATAGAAACAAAAATAATAAAAAAAAGAATATTTAATAAAAATCATAAATAAATAAAAAAAAACCGAAATGATGAAATTTGTGTTTTGATTATAAAAATAAACAAATAACTGAAATATAGTAGAAGTTCCTACTTTCAATTTACTTTTTTTTAAAGATGCATCCAGTATTTGGGTAAAATCCTGTTCTCATGACAGCAGTGGTATTTTTTGTCAGGAAATAAACAATTGAATAAATCCAAAAATAAGTTGGAGTTGAGGCGGGTGGGACTATTGTAAAATTTTGACCCCTATAATATTTTTCGGAAGCTTCTGTTGACGGCAGTATTCGTGCCAAAATTAGTGTGAATTCGACCATAAATTTATAGATAAGTACGCTTATGATCTTAATTCTTATATTTTTGATTTTATAAAATAACCTTTAACTCAATTAGATACCAAAAAACCAACAACTGTCTCATTGAAATTCGTTTATTGGAGAATTTTCGTAAGTAGGTACTTTTATATATTTACTTTTTTTTTAAGTATGAGAACACTCCCTTTACTAAAAGTAAACATAAAATACAGTAGCTGCAAAGGGATTAGTGTATTATCTTAAGCCCCCTCCAGTATATACACCTAGATATCCAAAATGGTTGTGAGCTTAACCTTCCCCCCTTTTATTTAAGTCTATAGGAGAACATATACTTATTAATTATTTGATCCAAAGAAGTAGCCTAAGTAGCCATGTTTTTTATTATAAAGAAAGATAGTTAAGGAAGACCATGTGAAATTCCTAAATATGATAATTATTAAGTGTGAAGAAACTACTCAGATTACTTAATGAAAAATTCCTCATTTATCTGTGAAATTATCTTTATATTTCAAACTATTGCTTATTTTTCAATATAGGCTCTAATTAAACACGAGTAAAAAATTATAACATTAGTCTTAAATAGCATGTTAAATGTGTCTCAAAATTCTTAAAAATTGAATCTTGAAGCAGGATGGACGGATTTTAACGTTTAATTGTTTCCCCATCATTTTGGTTATTTTATTTTAACCCCAAACTAATTATCATATTATGAGATTGTGAAATATACATTACGATTAAAATTTGAGATTGATTGAATGATTTGTATCGCAGAGCATGGTGACAGAATGACCGTTGAGCTGGATTATTATGTATAGTTTAAAATCAATTTTTGCATGAGGAAGGGAGAGATAGTTTTCCCATCCTTGTCCGCACATGAGCCTCAAGCTCACGCAGTGTCTATTTACGACTGCACGCAAGACGGATACAGACATTCGCGGTGTCGGTAACCGCCTCATGAATAAATGAGTAGTCTCATTTTCTAAAAGGAATTAGACGTGACTTATAAGCGACTCAGAGATGTAAGGGATGGGCCCACGCGCTTTCAGAAAGCTATGAATAATAATGCTATGTGGGTACGGGATGGAAAACTACATTTAGAAGTTATGTCCATGTGGAGGAATATTCTGGAATGATCAGTCCATAATGAAAGTTTCCGTTTTAGGACTTCGTTGGGTGAGTAGTAGTGTAGTAAATATTAGTAATAAGTGGTATGCTTGACTATAACTTAAACAAAAAATCATAATTTCAAGGGAATGCAATTTAAATTGTTGATTATTATAATGACCGACAGTAGATCTCACCAGCAGCCTAATCATTTTTTTCTTATTTTCAAGCACCAAGGAAGGGGCTCTATTTTTTGATGGGTTTACCAAATACCCGATTTGGTTAATAAATTTTGTCTACCTGCCTATCCGTCGATTCATTGCCACTGAGCCTCACTACACCTTTCGGATCTTGGTTCATGACTCAATTGCATTTTTTTTTTATCAAGTACAACTTTATTATGATAAAATTACAATCTGCCTGATTGGGCTATATGTAATTGTGATAAATGATCTCGTTCATACCAATTTACAATTTTCAATCACTCGCTCATTCATACTAAATATACAAACAGCCCAGAGACCCCCCAAGTCCAGAAGGTTATTAGTGTTCACTTTTCTTGCTTCGATGAGGAGGTAATGATTGCTTTTAAATGACACTTCCTTGTGTTGGGGATACACAAGGTTTCCCTATTACAGATCTGAAGGAGAAAATATGGTCCTTGGCTTATATTGTTTCTGATCCTTTGCCCAAGTATGCTGATTTTCAGCATATATAACGTAATGCTTCGTGAGAGAGATACACTGCGATAAATTATGACTATAATAACTAGTCTTTTTAATTCAACTCATAATACAAAAGGGTTTAGTGGTCGAGAACGCCCTAAGGTACGTATTTTGTCTTTGGGCGAGAAAAAAAGAGCGAAAAGCCATATTAGGCACAATCTAGGCGTGGTAGAGGATTTTTCTACATATTGACTAGGAATATAAGAGACGTGCCCCTGGACACCTTTGCATGGAGGTTTAAGCACCGACATGTAGGGTAACTGTTCTTGTAAAAGGATCTCCAGTGCTTGCCCTGGAGTCACTGTCATACTATTTGTTGAGGGGTTAAAGTAAAGTAGTAAAATATATTTCTGAGTATCTTGTAGGTGTAGGTGGGTATATCCATTTGGTTTTGAGGATGGTACGTGAACCAATGACGAATGCCTAGGATTTCTCCACATTCAATCGAAGATTATGGAGAGAAACCCCGATTTCAATATGGTCCAGGCTTTCTGATTCAATAGGGAGATGAATCGGAGCTTACTAGGATGGAAGGGTAGATAAATTTGGGTGTCTTCGACATATAGGCGGAATAAGCATTAATGAATAAATGAATGGAGGTCGTTAATGTAAACCCGGAAAAGTGAAAGAGATAAGCCCTGAACTACACTGGAAGACAATGGAATGGGTTGGGATGGAGATTGATCAAGGAAGAGATTAGAAATGGATGATTTAAACCTACTAACGGCACTGTAAGAAAAGGACATCGATACAAGTTTATATCGAAGGATGGTGTATTAAGGGTGTCGAATGCTTTGATAAAGTCTAAAAGGATAAAGATAGGTATGTGTTTTTGGTCAATGGCAGAAGTGTGTTGCGTGATTTTGGTAACAGCTTATTGAGTGGAAAATCCTGGCCGAAAGCCGGATTGTCGGGGATTTCAACGTGCTTCTAGAAATAATGGAATTTGAGACTGAACTAGTTTTTCGAGGGGTTTCTGCAGGTTAGAGGCAATAGATGTATGGCGTTAGTCTTTGGGGGAAGTGAGGTTAGGTACTTTCTATAATGGAAGAACCTTCGTTCTTTTCCAGGAGAAGAGGAAGAGGGAAATGTGGAATTTTGAAGTAAAAAATTATAAACGTGAAGCCATAGGGTAAGAATTGTAGGGTGACATACATTTCGGAATTCCTAAGGAACGCCATCTAGACTTACCAAATTAGTTCTTCAAGATTTCATAATTGTTTAGAGCTGAAACAGAAAATACTAAGTACGTAGTATACTGTGGCTGGAAGTAGTGTGAAATAAACGGAGTATAAAAAATAGGCTAAAATGAAATAAAAACTGGAAATTAAAATTAAAAAGGTATAAACTAAAAATAAATGGAAAATGGAGATGATGATGGAGGATAAAAAAATATAGGAAAATGAGAGATCAGTTACAGTAGGGGGTGCCCCTTTGGGGTGAGAGGTGCCTGGAAGTCAGTCCAAGACGTCAAGGTCATCCACCTTACTTATAAATATTACTAGGGAGCCTTTGTCCCGCCGTCATCTTCCCGGACATCTTTAAGACATCTGTCTCGCCAGCCAGTAGATATGCCGGTTCCCTCGAAACCGTTTTGGTCAAGTAAATGCGATAGTAAATTAAGTCATAACTTTGGTGTGGGGTTGGAGACGTCCTATTCCGTTTTACAGGGACGAACCATCTCGTTCAGTGCCAATTGATGGACAAAATGAGCGACGATGGAGGAGGGGGGACGCAGGTCATCACCTCGTTGCAGCTTCCTCTGCACACAGCCTACGTCATCCGGCGACAGCTTAAGCAGAAGGCTTGTGTCTATGGACGACTTAACTATCGCTACTGAGGTTTCCTTCACTGGAACACCTCGGATCTTCAACGACCTAGATAGCCGGATCTGCTCCACAAAGTTAAGCCTTGCTTCCAGGTTCATTACCTCCTTCCTCAGTGCTTGCTTGAGAAGAGGGTCTCGGTAGCCCTTCTGCTGCTCGGCGTGCTCCTCCTTTGATTAATCGGGTGGTATTCTCGATAGAGATCTCCCCGTGTTTCTCTAAAATGGCTTTCAATCGCCTCCCCCACCGATAAAAGGAGAGGTCACCTCCCTGAGTCTTTTCACAGCTGATATCAGGGTCGCCATGTACTCTCCTGAAGAGCTGTGCGCACTACTGAGTGTTTCCACAATAAAAGCACCCGCGTGATAAACTGCCGTTTTTACCATCCAGAATATATTGCAGCTCCAACCTTTTCTAGTATTCCTCATTCACTATCTAGTCAACAGGCAAAAATTAACGAGAGCAACAAACGATGAGGGTTGGGTGATAGCTTGAGTTTGACTGCTATTCTTCTACTCGCTTAATAGTTTATTTTCTACACCTCACACACTTTTCCCAATCATTGCCTTGTCAATATTCTTCTAGCAACTACATTCTTGTTGCTTTCATTTCAAGTTTGTACTAACAACTTCATTCTACCTTCTTGTATTTTGAGTGCTCGACCTATTTTCTCAGATTTCACAAACTCCGAATTCATCATTCCATATTTATTCTCCTTATACATTCTAGGAGTGTGGTATAGAGATCTAACACCCCCAAACATCTCTGCTACAATACTCTCAAACGTATTTTGGCTTAAGTATTTTATTCTATTATGCTTCGGTTATAACCACGGCTGATGGTCAGCATTACTCCCATCTCTCATTATTATTTTTGTGTTGTTTAATATACACTTCGAATTTCAGATCTATCGGATAATTTTTCCGACTACGACCATTAAACATACTGGCAGACTGTGACAGGTGAAAGATGACAGTTAAATGTGAATTTACGTCAAATTCTCGATAAGGCCGATAAAAAAAATAAGAATTTTCCTCGAGGGCATATTAAATCCTTATATGTGCTATAAAATACACATATTCCCCTGTTATATGCTCTTTAAAGCTATGTGTACATATAGGCAGACAGGAAACACTGGCGGAACATAAACTGCGTGTTGTGGTGAGAGTGGTTGTGCGCCGTGTTGAGATAGTGCGGTGTGCAGGAAGGAAGCTATAAATCTGAATTATAGACCACCATTACCACTCCACTGATTAGCAGATAAAAACTGCAATAAATCTCTCTCCTTCCTATCGCTCCCTATCCCTCCACATCCCTCCCTATCTCTCCCCCCAACGCCGACCATCTGTCCCCCTCTAGCTGGTAGGGCACTTTTGCTACTTGATTAATGTGTCACTGGCGTGTGAATAAATGTTAGACGAGTAGCCGGGCCCAATAACTTTGTCAGATCATTAACGATATGTCACTAGTAAATATCGTTGTTTACTTAACGTTATATTTCATTGTACTTTTACATTATTACTACTATGTATGAACGATATAAATATGTGGGTATTCAGGAACCATCAAATGTAAAAAAAAAATATCTAAACTATAGGTAATAGCCTCTCAGACAACTGGATGTGTTATAAAATTTACGAGCTCATATTCAACTGGCGGTGAAAATTGCAACGCCGGCTAAGCAGAACTTATTATTCCTTTCCATAAAGAGAGTTTATATGCAAGCCTGCAGCTACAACGCAATTGGATAATTATTTATACATGGATGGTACTTTCTCAAGATCCATGATGACGGGATGATTGTGTTGAAACCTAATGAGTGTCTATAGTCAACTTACCAATCATACACAAATGCTTACTAGCAGCTTCCTGAATTTAAACCAAAGTTTGCTAGCAGCAATCATCTTGATCCAAATATTATCCTGAGTTATAGAAAAGTTACATATAAATACTTAATTTCAATTCCAACCACCTTAATCCTGTAGCACAGTCATTGCACTGCGCCACTCATCCCTATAATCCTCCTCGGAGACTGAAACGGCAGTGGCCTCGTGACCTACTATAAACGCGTGACGGTGGGAGTCCTGGCAATGGCCAGTTTCTCCAATCATGTCCTATTGTATGAATGAGCGAGTGAATGATGCTGTAAATATGGTATGAATGAGATCATTTATCTGTATTATTATTGCCTTATAAGAAGGCAGATTGTAATTATTGCACAATAAAGATTGTTAATATGGAAATTTTAATAATTATCAAACTGAGGAACCATTATGATATAATGATAAATAAGCATTCTGTAAAACAAAACATGGTAACATATGAGAGTATAAAAGATATTTTTTTATTTGCAGGCATAACGAAAATGAAAACTAGTGATGATAACTAAGATTGAGAAATTGAATTCTATTGGATGGAGTTTGGAAGATACCACTGAAAATCAAGCTACAAAATTGGAGAAAAACGCAGTCAAAAATCAGTGGGCTTTTTCAGAATTAGCTTACTTATCATTTGAGCTGATTCTGGGAAACTAACTTTTTTCTCCCCAGCTATAAAAAAAGCTCAAAAACTACACTCAAACATAAAAATCAAATAACAAAAAAGGAATTCGCAATATAAGAAGTACTATCTGCGCAAATACAGCAGATAAAATTATGGATTACCCGTGGGGGGAAAGCCGTCAAATATTTGATCCGATACATCAATGTCTTCACTAATCTCCTGGAAATGGCGAAGGAATATCTCGTCAAGATTTTTATGAAGTGACTCAGTCCCTTACCAGTATCCATCATCACCTTTGTTAGTTTTGTGTCATTGTGTATCTCGCAAACAGTCTGCTGCTTTTCAAGCTAACCGGCAGTAAATCTGACCGCCCCTAAATCCTAGTTTTTATCTCCTCAAACTTTTTAACTGCGCGCCTTCAAATAGTTCTGCTTTTAATGGACTCTTCCGTTTTATGTTTCTCTTCTGCCTTTACGGACGTTTTATTGTTTCTCGATAATTCTAGTTCCAGCCCTTCTCCACTAAATACAGCAGTTAACGATCGCGTTCTCCGGGTAAGTTATCGCTGTTTTCACCGGGATAATCTTAAGTGGGATTTATCTCTGCCAAGCAATATAAAGTAGATTATAAATTGGGTGGAAGCCCGTAACTTGTAAAATACATGGGCTTGTTATTAAGTTTTATATCCTATCAGGATCATTTGAGACTAGTCAGTAAAAATTATCCAAAAATGGGTTAAGATTAGGAAAGCATTAACTTTTATAGTAACTGAATAATAATCCAAATTAAATTTACAAACTACAAATAATATAAAGTTGGTTCCAGAACCTTCATACTAAGAATGCAATCAAGGTGCTCTAATATTCTTTAATAAATAAGGTGTTCCAATCAGAACCAGTTGACATTACTTTCTGGTTTGAATGACTCTAGGTAATAGATCTCTAATAACCTCGGGATTTTGAATCAGTATCTTAAAATTAGAAAAAAATCAGTTCAAATTAAAAAAAAAATAATGTCTTAAAAGTGAACATAAGTTAAGTGTGCAGAAAAAAAAATTCGAGGGATTCGATGTAACTCCCCGTTGACCCATCAATTTATTTATTTACCATTGAATTATTTTGATTGAAATTTATGTTTAAAAACAGTTTCTTCAAACGGACCGTAGGTTAATAGTATACGTCAGTTTAAAATATACACTGGCACGCTATGTTAATGACAGTTTTAATGAATTTAAGGTATTTATTTTGGACAATATGGATTTTCGGTTTTATGCATTTATTTTTTAATTGAGGTATAACGTTTTACTTATTATTTTATTATCTATATGTATTTTTCTGTTTAGTTGCCCAGACCTGTGTTTATTTATTCGTCCTTTGTATGTATGGTTCCTTAGAACAAAGTTTTTTTTTTCTATTCTATTCTATTAAGTAGAAATTTCACCCTGGCTAGAGGTTTGTTAACATAAGCCATTTTAATAGGTTTTACAAAAGCTTGAAGGCTCCTGTTACTTTAACTGACTGGAACAGAACGTTCTCACACTTCAGGAAAACCACTTGGACACTATCTATTCATATGTGATATACGAGCAAGAGATATTTTTGCTGCGCACTTGCACGCCAGGAAATGGCTTGTGCGATGAGATAAAGATTATTTGACAACGCCTCCTTAGTAACCAAACATAAATAAACAAGTTTTCATTTTTCTGCGAGGTTCCTTTTCAGACGAACTGTCAGCTTACAGCCTACTTCAGTTTTAACCAATACATCACGATTGTTGACAAGGATCGATAAAGCAGGACATCAATCATGCTGTGTTTCACAGAATATCTCGATACATCATCTGTGAAGTCGATCATGTTGGGATGATATCATACTCTGAGATGCAGTCTCTTATGTGGAGAACTGCCAACGTGAATGCTATGATGTGTACCTCATCAGATATTCTTACATATCCCCTGTTTTAAAGATTTTTACTCAAGACAGATAGAACAGTTTATACATTTAATTAAAGTAATCAGAACCTACTACATTCAGTCCATGGCATTATTAGCAATAAGTACATTTTACCAATAATTTATATTACGTTTAGGCCACTAGGATTACCTACACAACTCTATTTCGTTTAACTTCTCTTCTCGAGCCTTTCTAGGCTCTATGCAGTTTTAGGTAAATTCTTGTTATTTGATTCTCTTTAGGCCTCCAATCTAGAACATGATTCAGAAGAAATAATATCGGGAATATAAAATATCAATATCAATATACTGGACATCATTGCTAACGATGAACGCAAAACTAAGTGGATGAATATATAAAATGAACTAAGCGGCTTAAGTCGATAAAAGAAAGACTTTCGACCAATTTATCGGTGAACATCATTTCCACATACCATAAACCTCAGCTTCAGTTTATTAAAACAAGAGTGGTAATAATTGTTATGGCACAAAGGAAACTTCGAGCATCAATAAATATAACGAAAATCTAACATCTCTATAGGATCAAGCCAATGTCACATCAAAGCTTCTATAAACATCTTTTTTCTGTTTAGTTATTCAATGTTCACATAGGCGAATCATTATTCTTTTACAAGCAGTTGACGAATAATATCTGTAAATGCTCTGAATCATCACATCAATATAAAGTCAAAATTATAATATCAATTTACACTTATTTATTTTAAAATAAAACATTTCTAGTGACTTCATCGCTAAATATCACAAAATAAATTCGAGTGAAGTGATGACGTTAGTTGAAGTTCTATAAAAAAATTAATAAGCAATATCGTATATTTTCTGTAAAAGGGATAGGAATAAGATTATTTATTAACCACCTTTGTTAGATTCGATTTGCTGAATATTTAATAATTATGGCGAATAATAATTTGAATTATTATAACTATAGTTGCTATATTGAATAATAGCTTATTATATTTCTCATTAGGCAGCAGAAACAATTTCTTTTCTCTGCCACCTCCTACAGGCCGCTTATTCCCAGTGAAGCTGTGAAGTCGATATTAATAGATTGACTGACGGGATCGCAGGCCATCAATCAATGTTACTTCTGGCCTACTTCGTAATGTGTTCTGCCAGTCGGTGTGAAAGTAGTTCTATTGCCTCATAAGGGCACTTTACAAAACTATATAAAATTATTCCCATTTTTTTTTTTTTTTTTTTTTTTTTTTTTTATAGAATCCGTTTCATATGGTATTAAGAACAACTTTTTTAATTCCTGGTTGGCTGGATTATATGCAGGGTTAATAGCGCATATATTGATTTTCCGTTGAATTACAAACCTACTGCTGATATTTTTATAATTATTGGTTTAAGAGAAAACGAAGTGACACAACCTGCATAAGAACCAGGAAAACGTAACAAAACTACCACCACTGGATTGCTATACTATAATTAAAATAATTATTAACTGATCTGAAAAAGTGGGTAATTAATCAACTTATTGCATGGTCTTAAGCAAGGTCTATTTAAAAAAAAAACAATTGTGATGAATTATATGCCCGTTTCTAGTCCTTATAGTATATTATTATATAATATACATTTCCCGGGCCTGAAACGTATTCACCATTTCTGACCTATTCCAAATGGCACCGCAAAAAAAATTTCTATGGTATTCAAAAAAGTAAAGTAAAGTATGTAGAGTCTATTCTATTCTTTTCTATAAATCATTATTCGAAGAAATTTATAATAATTTTCCCATTCATACATTACTTACAACATACGAGTACAGTCATACAATATGTATATGTATATATATATCCGATGGATACACCCAATTCACCCAAAAAATTATCAACTTCCCGGCTTAAACAATATAGGGCACATCCTTCACGTTGCGCTAGCAGAAACATCACTGCTGCCTAGTGCAGGCTTAAGATGGACTTTCCTTGTCTCAATATTTACAAAAGATCACCTCCGTGATCAATCTCTAAGGAGGGTTGTAGGGATTTGTGATCTTGAAAGTGATCATGCTTGATGACTTGGGTAACGTATAATTTCTGATTTTTAGGTAATGTAGGCTTGGCTAGTGAAGGTGCATTGACTTACATTATGAGCACTTTAGATTGGAAAGATTGGATGAACTTGAACTGCCGGCAGCTTCACTGGCCCCCTTAGTACAAGTTCGTGGACCGGACCTACGTTTTGGTTTTAACGTAGCTTTGTCTAAGAGCATTTGGCTTTTTAATGACACTTTTGATTACTGTCGAGCAGTTTATACCGTCTAGTCTTGTGTTACTATATACTATGTGGATTCCAGGTTAATCTTATGTGAGATGATCCAATAGTTTTTTTGTTTTTTTTTATATTAATGGTTATTAAAAAAACAAATACTTGAAAATGCATATTTGAGTGACAGGGGCTTAAACTATGTTTATGAAACTAAACGTATGATGAACGTATTTTCGATAATAAATATTAAGTATTTTTTCACAATCATTAATATATTATAGCCAGTCTCCACATTGTGTCTTAAGTTTATACCATCTTTATTTAGTTGGATCTTTGTATTTTTATTTACCAAAGGTCTTACCTAAAAATTATCATTTTTTTTCAAAACCCCTAAAATAAGTTATTGAAACCATATTTGCATTGAAAGTGGCTCCTTTTGCTGCATTAGAACTGCATTGTAACAAACAAAAAAAGGCGTAAAGAAACAATATACAAACTAAAATATGGTTTACCTCGGTGGGCTGAGCTGGTGCACATAATTCTTTTGGTAGGCAACATGCTTTTATCACAGATCCTCTGGAAAGTCTTCGCGTTCAGGCGACTTTTATGAATCAGCCTTCAGAAAAAATAGTTGGTGCCCCGCCCCACCTTCGGAATCCTAATGTCTTTGGTTTTTTAGAATTAGGTAGATGTTTGGTGGAATACTATAAATGGCAATAGTATCAATCTTTCCCACATTATTCCTGTCCTGTTTTTATATGTTGCATTTAGATAAAGAGTTAATTTGAATGCTGATTGTTTTGTTTTTGATGCTAATATGTTCATTTACAAATTTATAATACGTTGTTTAAATTTATACTACGATTCGCTAGCTAACGAGGTAGAATAAATTGCAGCAACATAACTTTTTAAATAACAGTACAGCTGCAGACACTAACGGCATTTCATCGACAGCTTTGTGAAGGGTTGACGACGGAAGAACTCGTCATCAGGAACTGATTTTAAAATGCTAATAGCACCATCGAATGTCAGAAAGCTTTCAAGAGGCGTCGGTTAAATTGCAGAATCAACGAAACGGCTTATCAGTGGGACAGAAACAACACTGCCTATATCCAAGCGGACGTGTACATTTCTCTTTGAGAGCCGTCGGACATATTTACGAGCGCTGATAAACCCGCCGTCGCAGACAGTATTTCAGCGCTAAGTGAAAAGTACCTTTGAGGAAAACGTTGTACAGCCGAGAGACAGCTAGGGAGATAGAAGGCTAATTTATGCCGTTCCTTCTCGTTCAATAAAAAACGGATATGAAATATCGGAGAAGGTGAAGCTGTAAATCGCGGTGAGTATTGATTCGCTCGTTACAAGAGCCAGTGACCAGTAAATCACGCAGATAAGGGAGCCCCCAGCTCTATTACTGAACTTGTTTACTTGTTAGGGAGGTCACTGTGAGTAACTGCCTCCATCCTTCACTCCCGAGTTATATTTAATTTCGGGAATTTCCCATGTGGAACTGACTCAAGTCACGGAGTTTCACACCTAACAGATGAGGGTGCACCTGCATGGATGGTTATAAGCACTCATCTTTCCACATCAATCCACCAGTCTAATTTCATAAAGTTTCACCTTAGTGAACGTTTAATTGTTTAGGCATTGACGTAACCCGAAGGGGAGGCTAATCCCCTAAAGGATTGTAACTGTTACAGTTTCAAATCGTAGTAACAACGATGAAGTGTACCACTCAACTCCTTTTACTTAACTCTAAAAACCCTAAGCCCACAGAACTCCGAATATGGAGTGGTAATACCAACAACCTTTTTCTGTAGGATCATTCGTAAAGATTGATTTCATATAAACACGGAGACTGTTCACCTTCGAAAATTATTATACCTACTCGTATACATCACCTCAATCCATCAGTTGTTAAATTTCTACTTATTTATTTGACTATACTTACATCGATTTTCAGGGATTTGATAGAGTTCTGATAAATCTAAAATGGATAAATTATAGAGTTCTGGCTAAACGTATTCCAATCATTTTATAACAAAACATATGCATTAATGAGGCATTTATTAATTCATAATCAGTTTTCTTCAAGCACATCCACAAGCCCGATCGTTTTGTAGTAAAACTGAGTTCACAGCCTGTTACTAGTCGTATATTGGGATCACTGTGCAAACTTGTCGTGCATCCCTTGAGGTGAAAACGAGAAAGTAGTCATTGACTTTTTACAACCCTCCTGCGCCTTTTTTCCGAAAAGATGCTTACAAAGTTTCGGTTTAGATTGAGCACTCGACATCAATCAGGCTTTGATCGATGAAGTTTCGCTTTAGACTGTGCACTGGACATTAATGAGACTTTGATGCTCTAAAGTCTAAAGAGGCTATAAGACGTTGGGACGATAGACGTAAAGATAGCTAAAGCTTTTGTGGTAAGTTTAACAAAACAATATTGGAGTATACTGCTCTCATGCTTGTGATGTTCCCTTTCCATTCTGTGCGCTCCATACGACCCTGTAATCATCTGCTCCGGTTCCTAATTGCTGTGCGGTCAGTGGTAAGTATACCCCATGCCAGTACATCCCCGCCTCCCGTAGCTTTCATTGCTTTGTGAACCCGCTCTCAATCACTGCAACCATGTACACCAACTGTTAACATTTCCCACAGCTGGGAACAGATGATTCAAGCGTAACTGCCTCCATCAACCACACTGGGCACCGCCTCTGAAGGGTAGTTTCGTCGACGTGTGAACCCTGCTCGAGTGCCTTACGGGCTCTCTCTCCTCACTCATTTACATCTTCTCACATTACAGGTCTAATTAGGTCTCAGCATAAACAATGCAGGAGAAAATTAAAGACTGGGTTATTACCAAAGACATTCATTAACATAGAGCCGAGCTCAGTGGCGGGGATGTGTTCGTTAACCTGTGAAAATGAATTGTTTACCTGAGGGAACTGGTTGTTACCTATGTTAATCAGGGTAGGAGATAAACATGTTTTAACTTCCTCACAGCCCCGGCTACGTTATAATTATGAAAGCCAGTGAAAGACCGTAACCTTCTGTGATAAACCAACATGGCTGAGCTACAACCTACTCCTTTAATCTAATAAAATATAGTTCGGGTTTAGTCTAAGATGTCTAACAAAAGGTATGCTTTAAAAGTTATTGCGTTGGCTGCATGCATGAATAACGCCACCATGCAATCAGACAAATATGGCTATCTAACAGGAAAACTACCTAAGTGACAGGATTCGTAATTTTTCTTATTGTTCTAATAGATACACCTCAAAACGTCCTATTAACCACACGTTGAATGAATAATTGAGGAGTTTCGTTCATAAATAAATACTCTAACGTTCATGTTTTCGGTGGCTTATTGTTTATAACCTAAAATTATATAACTTTTAACTAAAAGATCATACTTAAAACAAGTCTTTTTAATAAATAATTATATGACATAAATAAAAATATGTAAGATAAAATAATTACTTTAAAATTGATCGATTTAAAGATTAAATGATAGTATTAAATGAGTGTTTAGCAAAATATGAAATGAAGCTGGATAAGAGAATTGGTGTCTGGTCAAGCTCTACTAATATTACTTTTGTAAGATTTAATTATTTATTGTTCGTTACACTTATCTAATTAATTTTAGTATCGCTTCGATCGTCTTTTATTCTTATAACGTCCCAATATTTTTTTATTTATTTCTTAATTGAGGTTTACATGTTTTTTTACACCATTGTTTCTTAGTCATGTGATATTTATTAGCCAGAATTGACATTTATTTATTAGTAGTTTATTATTATTTAAAGAGTCCCACAATATTGTTTTTTTTAGCTCCCAATTCCAATGAAAACGATATCCACTGGTTTTGATTGATTCATATTCATTGAAAAGATAAATCTAGGATTTATTCAATAATTTGGATAAGATTTCATTAGCAATTTTTTATTTCCTTTTTTTTCTTGTAATTTCTTATTTTTTTGGAAAATTCATTGATCTTTAATATATGTAGAGTATTTTCTTTGTTGTTGTTGAAACATTCTAGTTTCTGATATTTATTACAATAAATATCCATCATTATTCCTACATTGTATATGCAATAGTTGAAGGCAGTTAGTTGCTTAATGGATTCTAATGCGATAACTAACTAAGTAACTAATGACACGATTACAATATCATCATACCTTTGGCAATAATATCATAATAAGTGTTTAATGTTTACTCTAACTATCAATAATGTGTTTGAAACTAATGTATTTGTTTATGACTTATGTGATTAATTATAGTTGAGGATATTTTAACGTTATTTTCTTAATAAATATGGTCTAACCGCTTAGCATCCGTGTAGATTATTCATTTTTCTTAGCTTTAGATTTATTGCCGATAAATACAGTACGAATAAATCTATGTTCTGAAGTGCCTATCACTGCAGGCGATAGCATTGCATAAATAGGTAACAACCAGCTAATCGCTGTATGAATTATTATCAAGGTGTGTTTAGCTTGACAGGATAATTGTTCTGGCCGTGAACAACCAACCACCACGTGCACTGTTGTCATGTTAATCTCTTTTTCACTATTCAGAAGCCTGAAATCTAACAAATGCGAACAACGCACATATATTTGTACCGCTGTTATTATTATTATTGGAACTAAGACAAGGCTGAGGGACGAGATTTCATATTATCTCCGTCTAACGTGTCGTATCATAAATACACGGGTCATTTTTCAGGGGTAGAAAAAGTATGCGATTCAAAGTCACCATGAAATTTCATTTTTAACAAATTAAAAAAAATTGGAATTTAAAGCTGATTATTCAAGAATAATTTCATAAAATACGTGATATTTTTGATTATGAATATTTTATACGGTTGTATGTATAACATTATGCAATATGTTATATTATGTTATAGCTGCCTCTCAAAAACTTAAATCTTTCTAAAGCATTGACTCAATTTTACAAATCATTTTAATAACTACTATATAGTTATTATTTAACTATTTATTTTCTCTATGAAAACTACTGGGTCTTTCCATCGAAAGTCTGTTAAATTTATTTGATGAACATCCTTATAGGGGGAAAAAGAAATACATGAATAAATTCCTTAAAATGTCTAAAATTAAATTAATTGCCAAAAACTCGATCATTTTATCGTTATCTCTAGGACAATAATTTTACGGAATACCTTTTTTTTATTGGTGCATTGAATTTTTCTTTGATCCAGAGGTAAATAAATCATACTACAAGCCTACTTCAATAACGCCTGAAAAAAAACAGAACTGCAACTACTTAAAGCTTATTAGCAGTGATTCGAGAAAGCTTAAAAGGAACTGTTCCTAATTTCATTACAGAAGAAGAAAAAATGTAATAATAAAGCCAGCGCTTGAACAGACGATGCCCTGATTGCTGGTCGGGCATACTCATTGAGAAAGTCTAAACAATATCGAATTTCTTCAGCGACACTATAGTAAACCCGAGAAGAAGACCACTAGAAAGTATTTAAGAATGAAACGGAAATGTTACATTCGCCTTATTTGCTTAATGATTATTTAAAATTTGGTTACTAGATATTATTAATTATTTTGCTACTGTTTTAAGTTTCTTCAATTGAAGAATATTTGATGAACTCATGTCTCCCTACAATATTATTTATGTTTTTTTAGAGTAGTCACGAATACAGACAGCATGATGTCACTTCTCAAAAGAAGCATAAAAGATGCAATGAATTACTATACTGAATTGAACTATACTTCAGGCGGACATTTTATGACATTATAACGTTGGGATTTATAATGTAACAGCGTATAATTGACAGGACTTATTAGATAGATCAAAAGGGGCCGCGAAGTCCAGAAATAGCTTTAAGGGCGCCTTGTTTGCTAATAAGACCACAAATCGTGACGTTTCACCGTTAGCAGTAAACATTTCAAAAGTTTTTATTTATTTTTTTTTGTTTATGGAAATTAGGAAACGGGTAATAAACTAACGTTAAAGGAAAAGAAAAAAACAAAAAGGAGACTGAAATGAGCTCTAAAGAAATATGAGTAACGATTTGAGAATTTATAGCTCGGCTGAGTTAATGACATAGCTCGCGGCCTTCTGAGGTAATTTATATCGATCTACAACTCACCTGCTTCCTTCACCTTATCGTTACCGCTGTATTACACACCACGGCGTCATTGTTCGTGTAGGCAATGTATGTACGTGATGTCTTGTCGGGGATGGAGTGGAGGACGCCGGCTGCATAATTCCATCCTGCACCAGTCCATCATTTTTCAAGGCTGCATGCATGATTTGAATTGAAGCGTACTTTTCCATCGACTGATACCCGTTAAACTTTTGTCCTATCAATGACCTTTGTTTGTTGAGGCTTTTCATATCCCTTCCAAACTCCTTGTGATAAACCTTTTTTTCTACCAGTGGAGGGGACCTACATCTTAAAACCACATAATTTTCGTAGATCAAAGAAAGAGGTGATAACGAAGATTTAATGGTCCGACAATTAGACCTAAAGCTCTTTACAAGAGCCCCTATGTTATAACCTTCCCCATGGTTCTGTCCCCCTAGAATCCACCTGTCCTCCTATCGAAGTAGCGCATCGTCCTTCATTTGACAAAGTCCCAGGAATGGGCAGGTTCTATGGGTTCTATGGGGAAGGACTTAGGATGTATTTTCGGGAGTGTTGTGGCCACCTCTTAATTACGAATAAAGCTTATGACATCAGTCATAGAGGGAGAGAAGTTAGTGGGGGAAACAGCCGCAGGTGGGGAACCATCCCCACCACGGCTGGCCAACCTATATAACCCGGGCGTCTCAAGGCGGACGGCAGAACGAACCGAACCGCTCTCTCACTCTCTCTCTCTCTCTCTGCACTGGCGCTTGCTGCTCTACTCAAACCATGGCCTTCTCATGCAACTACCTCTGCATCTCTCTCTCCTAACCTCGCTATGTTTTAGTTTGGCGTTGTCAGACCCCACACATTCCTAGTGGGCAGTTCTGCCTTCGTCTCGCTGAAACTAGCACCTCCTTCAGAGAGACCGCTCCCTCGCGGACGACGGTTGCCGTGGCCCTACAAACTTTACCTAGTAGCGTCTCCCAAGGCAATCCAGTCTGCTTTTCTCCGGTTCACGCTCGCCTTTGGGATCCGGACGGTTTTCGCCTACCCTTAGATACCAAGTGTGAATTCGTGGTCATTCCAAGACCAAATAAACTACCCATAAACCTACCCTGTTCCTCTTCTCCTGAACATAGTGCTTTGTCGGGGCACACCTTCTAAGATTTTATGGAGTCAGATCAAAACGAATTAAGCTGCCCGCCGACTAGGTCACCAGCAAGGGTGAAAGACAACAGGTCCACCCGTCTTATCTCTTTCTAGGCGCTCGCCGGACGGCGGCTAAGAGGTTGTAGCGACCCTAGCCCGCGGCGGGCGTCTCCTTCCCACTTTGGGGATACTCTACATCTAACCCGACAGGGAGTGGTTTTGGTCCATATGTATACTGAAGAGTGTGCCTTTTTTTTGGCAAATCTGACTATCTACCATAGATGGACTAGTTTCCTTCATCCCTTAAGCATTTACTTGCGCTAAACAGGAGTAAATCGAGTTAGAATACTGAATTAATAGTGGTCAACAAGTAATTAATCCTATCACTAACATGCTACCGTAAGCTATCTGCTACTGAAATAATCTCAGTAGGATTTGTCACTTTTATATATGAGTTATATATATTTTTATAAATTATATGTCTCTGGTCATTATTTCTACTTAATTTTATTGGCAATAAAAAAGGAAACTCTGTAGGACCTTAATGATCCTTGTAGACATAATTCAACCATAATTAACATGATTGATTGTAATTAAATGATTCCCATCTGTTAAATAAAACAATTCAATCATCGGCTGACTCAATTTATTTCTCCAAGAAGTCAATCCTGTGAGCCTAATTGCCCGATAAAGGGCGTTAGTGTTTAGAGTCAGGGGCCACCAGGCGGCGTTCGTAGAAGGGAAACAGTGTTCTCATTACAGCTGTCGGCCTTTCTCTTTTCCCGCCATAAATCAGGGCGGGAGATAAGATCCCCGCCGGAGGGAACCCACCGCCTCATATATCACCCGCACCCCATCCGTTATTTACGGCGAGGGTGGCAACACTGTTAGATTTAGGTACCCCCACCCCTTCAAAAAACCCACCATGTCATCAGCCCTGTGAATTATGAATATTGACTGGCCCCTGTTGGCGCACACTCTTTGATAAATGCTCCACCGCACTGCTGCCTTGATATATCGTGTTGCCGCCACCGCCAAAAACTCACCTTCGCCAGAGGATGTTAGGGCGATGTATTATTTCTCTATTTTAGTCGATACACGGTATCTGTAATCGACAGGAGACCTTATCGAAGGAAATATTTACACGGGTGTGGGAAATGACTAAAAAAAACAGACAGAGTATTATTCAAGTGCTGGATGGGGCATTTGTTCGTTAATATCACACCACCCTAACTGCTACCCTGGACTGCTCTTCTATACCTACACTAACCAATAAAAAAACAAATGTTAAAATGATAATCCTCGGTTTAAGAGTGACAATAAAGAACTCTCGAATAAAGGACGAAATATTATCTATTTGAGCATTGGGGAGATAAAAATAAATTTATTCTTAAACAAACAATGGGGATAAAGAAGTGCCGAACATAATCGTAAAACTCACATAACTTGATCAAGATGGATATTTAGTGCTGACTAGAGAATATATCTCCCAACAAAAAAATAAATTGTGATTACTTGGCTAGAGTCAAGACACACAAGCAAATCAAACTGCATCAGGAAGAGGTATGCAGTTCTGTGCTAATACCGCAATCTTCTAACGTTTCAAGCTGAAAAAAACTGTAAGCAATAATGGACCTTCTTGAATAATCCTTGATGCAATAGAACAGGATCACATAATCCAATTAAACAGGAGCTTGTTTCAGAAAATCAAAAATTTGCCTTATTGGGCAATAAGTAATTGTAATCAACATTCTTATTCATACTATATTTATAATTTTTCATACACTTGCTCATGCATACAGTATATACAAACAGCCTGGAGAACTCCCAAATCCACATCGTTCGCACCTTCCCTGCATGTGATAGAGGAAGCGGAGTCATCGGAAGTCCCCAACGCTTCTCCATCAACCGCCTCACCGGATACGAACCAGTGGAGGAGGCTGACCAAGGGTGCGAAAGCCACACACGCTCGGGACATGATTGGAGAAACTGACAATTGCCAGGACCTCCACTGTCACACATTTATAGCAGGTCATGCTCGCCACTGCCGCTTTTGTCTCTGAGAAGAATTATAGGGAAGATTAGAGGGATGAGCAAAGCTTCGATCTTACCCTGCTTATAGCTCATCTTTAAGAAATATTAGGAAAGGACTTAAGATGCTTTGTCGAGAGTGGTTTTGGTGTAAAAGTATACTAATAAATATATATAATACATACCATTGACTGAGACCTTTGTTGGCACATCTGACTATCAACCATGGATAGACTAGTTTCCCTTCTCCCATTAGCCTTTACTTGCGCTAAGCAGGAGTAAATCGTGTGAGAAAACTGAAATAATGGTGCCCATAATCTTTGGTGGTCTTAAATTTAACCATTTGTGCATTGCTAATAGTCGGGGTCAGAAATTAGTCAGGGAATAATAGATTTCGATCGTCATCCATTATTTGTGTGGCTCCTTTCTTTAAAACCATTCTTACAGACTAAGATGGTTTTACGAGTGACCTTTGCCACATGTAGTTATGATGGGAATAATTCGCAAGGATACATAGTTTCTCTTTACTCTTGACTGTATATCAAGTTATACTATTAAAGCCTAGACCGACGTGCAATGTTTCATGATTAAGTGGTTAGGAGAAACTTACATGCTTAAGTGAAAACATCCTAGTGACATCGGGAATGGACTACTCCTCCCCAATATTAATGAGACAGCCGTCCCACGTTTCCAAAGCAACTCTCAAACCTCTTATGCAAGCAGGGCTCATGTATGTAACGGTTGTCGTGCTTTATATAAGGATAAAGACTTTGTCACGTTTTGGTGGAGTCATTAGAGTGAAGGTGGTGTACAATTGCCCAATAGGATAGGTAAACAAATCGAAGGGAAATGATTCGAGATTGTTGGTTACAAATCTCAACAAAATTATCCATTGAAAATTACCGATTGAAGATAGGTTTAAGTCTTATTCCTTAGGAACTCAGCAAATATTTGTATGATGTCATGTTGAGACTCAATTCGGCACTGTACTAAGTGAACACTGATATTGAACAGAATAACGGCTCATACTAGACATGACTCCGTTTAATAACATATAAGAGATTTATTTCAATGGATATAAAACTTCTAGAGAAATCCAACGGAGAATAATATTAGTAAAATATGGATACATCAGTATAAGAAGCGAGAAGTGATCAACGGACTTCTGTTTTCTCAGTAAAAACTTAATATAGCTTAAGAAATAAAACTATTTAAAAATATATAATTAAAACTTGATTAAATTTAAATAAATAAAAAAAAAACATTGCTTGAGTTTCAATGCCTAATTACTGGTAAATAAGTCCTGTTTCACTCCTTAAAATATGTGCATATATAAAAGAGGGTCTAAAAGAAATATGATGAATATTACCAAACTCTTCAATATATATGGATAACAAAACAGCTTTTAATATATTGAGAAATATTATAATTTATATAATCATTCTATTTCACTTCATGTTGAATTTGATTAATATTAAAACTCTGTTTTTTAAGATGTTATTCTATTCAAATTAAAATATTAATATTAATTCAGCTTTTCTTTGTTTTATATTTATTAGACTTCAGCATTATCATATTTAAATAAGTTTGCTGTGATGACTATTGTATTCAAATTGATAGCAACTGTACAGCTTAAATAAAATGAAACAATCGTGCAATAATACCTTTGTTTGTAAATCTGCGCCTAATTGATCAAACAATTGTCATCATTCTCATGTGCATCAACTTTAATTGTAGGTTTAAAGTACATGTTACATTATGCACTTAAGAAAATAAATAGAAAAAATAACATGAACTCATGAAAGATAATCATGAACCAAGCTTCTAAGACTAGTTTTAATTATTGCATAAATTTGAATAAATATATTCAGAACAGTAACTACGCATCAACATGTCAAGGTACAACCCTCATATTTACATAGTCATTGAAAATAAAATTTATTTATTATAGCATATTACACTAACCGAAAAATAACTTCAACACCCTAGAGAATTTCAATTCAAACTTGGGAATGGTGTGAAGGAAGAAATTAGTTTTTCAAGTGCCTAAAGGCACTATAAAGAGTATATCCTGGTAGCATGGGGTGACTATTATAGTAATATATTATTACACTTTTATAATTTAAATAGGCCCTATTTTGTGCTAAAATTTATTTGAATTAAAAATCAAAGTGTAGTGGTGTAGGTATGTGACTTAATTGAATTAGTATGCAGTATTAAATTGAAAATTTATTAAAATCTACTTGACTGCAGTAATTCAATCGTGATGAATCAGACGACAATATCAACAGAAGTACGCAAAGATGCTGTATGAAAGGCAAAGATTGCGACGGAGAGGTTGTTCAGAGCTTTTAGAGCGATGAGGTCGGCTACAGTGTACCTATTAATGTCAGGTTGGTAAAATTGCAATTGTTATCTGGCTCAGACAGACCGAGCTCTATTGAATATATCAGCTTATAATATCTCATAAGATATTACGTAAATTATAATTAAGAAGTTACAAATGAATGAGTTTAAAATTGTTGCAAGGTTTTAGTAATAAGGATTTATAATAAGATATAATTGTTTAATGTTCTATCTACTAGGTATTCTAAATAAAAGAAAGTAAAAGTTATAATGTATAACTTCTAGTAATGATCACTTGTACCACTTAGTGTCAATATATAATTATTTTAGATTCATCAATTATCAGCCCGGTGTTTCACATTACCAATTAGCTCCCCTACAATACAAAGTAAGCTGTTTCATTTCATTGCTGACAATAAAAATGGCTTGATATGGATTCCAGGCACAAATTATCTGTATATTGATCTTCCTATTTTTACAGCACTTATAAGTACTGTGTTAACAGCTTCGGCTTCATGTTATATAATATATACCTTTTCTGACCGAAAAACAAATTGAAGACTAAACACAGAAGGGATATTCTTTATGCTATTTTATATATAAAAAAAATACATCTGGCTAGTAGCTTTTCGTATTGAAGCTGCTCTCAAGTTCGGTTCAAATACCTCAAGTACAAATAACTATCATTCCACGAGTTTTTTACAACTATAATTGCTGTGTATACATTTTAAATAAGAGTTTTTAGTTGTACATTTACAGAATCATTAGTTATACTTTTAGTCAAGGCTAAAGCCATTCTGGTTTCCTGAAGACTGACCTGAGACCGACATTGTGCCTATAAAAAGAGACAGGGGACCGTATAAATTGCAGATAATTTCGAATTCATCTACTGAAGTGGGATTATGTAAGGCAACAATCGCCCGTCAATGAGTTGCCTCTATTAGATCCGATAACGGTTGACTGTTGGAAAATTCATTTTACTTTCATTCGTCATGAATGGCAAATAGGATCTGATTTCCATACATAGTCAAAACATCTTAGGAAACAGTTCTAGGCCGGGATCGTGTTTGTGTTAAGTAATCCTTCAAACTTTTGGGATATTTGAAATATGGTATATTAATGTTTTAAACATCAACTGTTTTCACTCAAATGATGACAATCGATGATAATTATCAAAAAATCATATCTAGGATTTTTCAAGCTATTCTTTTTAGGGTTCTTCTATTCTTGTTCAATGCCAAAGGTATGTCCGGGAGAGTGGAATAAATAAACAAAATCGAGAAATCCCCAGGGGAAAATTGTTGGTGCCCCTTAGTTGGTAGGGAGAAATCAAGATGAAGGCCCTGATGTCTTATTATCGAGTTCTGGTGGTCTTGAAGAACTACCAGACAACCAGACAATTTCTGTTTAATATTTTAAATGTTTTAAAGGGTAATTATTATTATGATTCGTGTTGAATTCCCAGACATTCAACCTTTTTTCTGGCATTAAACCGAGTTTGACTCTTTTCATTTTACTGTGGTTGGTGATAGAGCCTGTAGGTAGGTCTCAATGCTGAGTGCCGAGTTCTTTTAGTGCTCTAAAGCCAGATCAAAGAGTCATTTAGGTGTGCGATTGAATGGTTGTTCTACACAACTAGGTCGAGGAGCTCCTAATACGTTGTGATGCTCTCAGTTTTTTATGGGTACGCCTGAAGTGCGAAGAAAGAACTCGTTATTACGAAGATCCATATGTAGACGTTGAGTAGCAGTTAAGTCCAGGCGCCGCTAGTGCCCAGCCTTAATCCCCAAACATATGTTATCTGTATATGTTTACAGGTAATACCTATAGATAGAGGTATCTTGGACTAAATAAAGCAGTATTGTTATAACGTTCTACGTGTTCTTACCAACCTTTCTTAGCTTGTAATTCAATAAACATTAACTGGTGCCGAAACCCGTGAACCGTGGAGAAAGAGAGTTATCGAGTGCGAGCGTAATTTTTTTTTGTTTTTTTTTTCTTCTATACGCGAAAGAGAGAAGATGACTGAAGGAGGAGTTTTGAGACAGCCCGTCTTGAATCTCGTAGAGGGAGCAGATATTAGAAGAGTGCGAACTATACCAGAAGTTCATGCCACGGCGCTGGCGCTGATGAGGGTAAAAGCGATGAATACCCAGGATCTGAGGAAGGCTGTTTCGGAGCTGGAGAGATTCACTGGGGAACTGGGGGAGCTGAACCATTTCCTAAAAGGAGGAGACCGTCTCACAGCTTTAATTTGAGCTAAAGTAGAAGAAAATTTAATAGATCCCAGAGACGCGGAATCGTTGAAGGCGGCCCTGATATGTCGGGTCAAGAGAAGTATACTGAATCAAATTCAGGCAGATGAAGAAACCCCGTGGGAAGTAATTAAGATGAGATTGAAGAAGGCGTACGGAGGAGGACGATGGACTCCCGAGGAGGACATATTCCAAATGTTTAGGGAGACAAAGTCCCCAAGACAAAGTAACGGGCAATATGCTGCGGGGTTAGTAGTCCGTTTCAATAAGATAACGGAGAAGATGAGAGAGTCGATTAGTGTAGAATAGGTGGAGGGTAGAATGGGATTCTTATCCACAATTCTAAAAGTGCAACTGGCCAAGGAGACAGGAAGAAAGGAAGGATTCTCTGATGAGCGCTCGTTCTCGGAGTGTGCACAATCAATGATCGACACTAGTGCCAAGGAGGAAGAAGTGAGGGTGCAAGACGTTGACATTGAGTGGAGCCGAGTTGCATACAAAAGAACCCGGACCCTGAAACCAACCTGGAGGAGACCAGAAACGTCCGTTATTGGCAGAGACAAGGGAACGACAGGAGAAAGAAGATTCAGAGGAACGAGACCGAGGTATGCCCCGCCCAGGGAAGAAAGAAAATGCCACGGATGTAGGAAGGCAGGACATTTAGTGGCACAGTGTCCTCGAACGAAATGTTTTGAGTGTGGCGAGGAAGGACACATCGCGAGGCATTGCCCGTATATCTTCCGGAGGAGAGAATACCAACGACCAGAACCGATGGAGGTAAACACTCAAGAAGTAAGAGAGAGACGGAGCATGACATATGGGGAGAGTGGATCATCAGAAGATGAGTCATCAGGGACCTCGGGAACTGAAGGAGAAGAAGCAAGGCGCAGCAGAAACAGGAGACAGACAGGGCAGAAGGTCGAGTCACGTAGATGGGAGCAACGTGATGAAGCCTGAGGAGCGTGTCGGCAGAGAGGCGACCGCATCCTGAGATGTAATGCAATTCGGGAGAGGATGTATGCGTTGCCAATAATTAGGGTCAAAGGAGAAGAGATGTGTCTGGTGGACACGGGAAGCACCAACACCATCATGTCCATGCGCTGGAGAGGCTGTATGGCGGAGAGAGGGCACTCCAGATTCAGGTATGTAATTGTAGTTTAATCACCCTGGGAGGCCCTTGCGAGGTAGTGGGAGAGTTAGTCATAGGGCTAAATAGGTGGGCGAAGAAAGGGGGAGATCTAAAGATACATATCGTAGGAAACATGCCGCGGGAGTACCAGGTGATAGTTGGGTGCGACATGTTGGGAAAGGTAGGCGCGCGTGTGGAGAATATCGGGGAAAAATGGAACAGGCTATCACCAGATCAAGATAAGCGCGAACGACCAAGACAAAACGGCCTCTACATTTGAGAGGGGGCATTATCAATTTACCAGGATGCCATTTGGACTGAAAAACGCCCCGATTACCTTTCAACGCCTAATGGATGAATTTTTGAGGGGAATAGACGAAGCGGTATGCCAGGTCTACATGGACGATCTGTTAGTTTTCAGCAGAACGGAGGCAGAGCACGTTGAGCACCTAAGAAGTGTATTTCAAAGAGTCCGCGAATTCGGATTAAAATTGTCCATGGAGAAGTCTCTGTTGGGGAAGAAAAAAATCAATTTTTTGGGCCACACCGTCTCACAGGAGGGGGTTAAGCCAGACTCTACGAAGGTTGAGGTGATTAGAAGGATGGTGGTGCCCACAGATGTAAAGGGGATCCGTCGACTTCTGGGGACGCTTAATTATTACAGAAGATTTGTGCCGGACATGGCGGCATACCTGGTGCCTATTAATAATTTACTGCGAAAGGGAGCGAGGGTGGTAATTACCCCAATCATGGAGCAGAACATCCGGAAATGTATGTCTAGCTTACAAGAGGAACCAATATTAGCATTTCCCGATTTCCAACATCCCTTCACAATCACCACTGATGCCAGCGAATACGCACTGGGGGCAGTGTTGTCGCAGGAGAGAGACGGTGGGGAGCGCCCGGTGGCGTACGCTAGTCGACGGCTCACAGAAACGGAAGCGCGGTATAGTGCTCTAGAGAGAGAGCTCCTAGGTATCGTCTGGGCTATAGACCATTTCCGCCCATATGTCTTCGGCAGAAAATTCCGTGTTCACACCGACCACAGACCCCTACAATGGGTAGGAAAGTTAAAGGAGTCCTCGGCGCGGGTCACGAGGTGGAAAGAGTTTTTGTCCCAGTACAATATGGAGATCATATATAAACCCGGGAAAGAGAACGTAGTGGCAGACTGGCTGTCCAGAGCCATTACTGTAAATTTTTTTTTTTTTTTTTTTTTTTTTTTTTTTTTTTTTTCTTAGCTCTCAAACTTATAAAATAGGATGGGAAAATTATTTTGGGCTAATGAGTGCCTTTCACTAAGGGGAGTCCCCCATTTGAAGGATGTATGAGAAGGATATAGGGTGTGGTACGCCTAAAGGAGGCGGGTGGAATCAGGAAGGTAGTGAGAGTCTACCGAGGGTGGAGCCTAGGGGTACCTAGGCAAGGGTTTGTAGTCGGCCAGGTCAAGCCTGGCCAGCCCCGGCAGGGGCCTGAAATAAGTCGGCCTCTCGGCCGGAAGGTCGACCCTGCTTAAACAGGTAGATGGGGTCTTGTAGCTTCGGAGATCGGCCTCGATCTCTTGGCTGGGTGTTGATCTTCAGTCTCCATCAGGGGGCTAGGGTTCGATCACGTCCATCTGTCTCCAGGCTTCGGCGGTCCAGCAGTGCTTCCATCTGACGGGCATTGGTGGTGGTTGAAGGTCGGAGAATAGTGGGTTGTGGCTGTGTCGGAGTGAGTCAAAAAATTTGATGTGTCTTCTCTTGATGAAATCTTGAATGGTGAGCACTTCAAATTTTTTATGCATCTCGTCTGCCTTCATTCGGTCGAACGGGGTATGTTTGAGGGAGGTGCGGAGAACTCTGTTCTGAAATTGCTGGAGCGTTTTGAGAGTGTTAGGAGTCAGATACTTGAAGAGAGGGGTCCCATACATCAAAGCAGGTCTTAGGACGCTCTGGTATATCAGCAGCTTGAGGCGTACCGATAAAGCCGGGCTGTGAAGTAGGTGTCCGAGGCTGAAGAATTTCTTCCTAACACTCTTTAACTTCTTGCCGAGATGTGTTGTGAACGACAAGTGTCTACCAAGGGTGATCCCAAGGTAGCATAGCTTGTTGCTTACATGGCACTCTTTGCCGTCTAAGACGAAGGATTTCGGGAGCTTCTTTTTTCCGGATTTATAGCTGAATATAATTCCTTGCGTCTTGGCCGGGTTGACTTTAATGTGGACGGCATCGAGTTTCTCGGCGATCTGTTGACTGGCGCTCTCAGCGAATTTCAGGGCTCTGGTGGGATTGATGCTAGTGCTGTAAACACCAATGTCGTCTGCATAAGCCGATACCTCACAGTTGGGGTACGAGGCTCCTACGATGTGGGCGGTGTAAATGTTGTACAGCAAGGGGCCTAGCACCGATCCTTGGGGGACACCGGCAGTGTAATTTCTTCGGGTCGTAGACGTAGTGCCTATACGAACCGAAAAAGTTCTGCCTGTAAGATAGGATCTCATCAGGTTCTGCAGCTGATCCGAGAATTCATATTCCCTCAGACGTTGGAGTAGGATGTAGTGGTCGACAGAGTCGAAAGCTTTCGAACAGTCCAGTGAAATCATAGCGGTAGCTCTGTTGCTCCGGACGTTCGATGCGACGTGGTGTTGCAATCTCACCAGGTTGTTGTTCGCACTTAAGCCTGTGCTGAAACCAGTCTGCTCTGGTGGGATGACTTCGTGTGACTCGCAGTGCCCTGAGAGATGTACGTGGATGATTCTCTCGAACAGCTTCGAGAGTTGAGTCAGCAGACTGATGGGTCGGTAATAAGATGGCTCATAACCGCTTTTCGCTGGTTTCAGAAGGGGGACCACTACAGCGTGCTTCCAGTTCTGGGGGAAATAGTGCAGCCTGAAGCAGGAGTTCAACACGTTCGTTATGAATGAGATTCCTTTCCTCGGCAGCTGCTTGAGCAGGATGTTCTGGATGGAATCCTGACCTGGGGCCTTCTTGCCGGTCGTTCTTCGAATGAATGCAGCGCATTGCCGGTGTGAGGTGTAGATTTCGGTTGTGGTGGGGAGGGTGGGGGAGGGAGGGTCGAGGGCTCTTATTGGCTGTCCCTGGCCACGACTGACTTCCTCATAATGGGCCGCCAAGATGTCCGCTTGCTCGGTGGTGGGAATGAACTGCCCGTTTACGGCCAGCCTTACACCGTTCTTTTTGGACCTGCAGGTCTTCACAAGCTTCCACAATTGCTTGTGGTCACCGTGGAGACTGGTGAGGCGATCTTCCCAAATCGAATTTTTCCACTGGGCCATCAGGGACTTAACTTGGTTTGTGAGAGCATTTAAAACCGGTTTTAGGTCCCTGTTTTTGGTCCTAAACCACCTGTTCTTGATGTTATTACGCTGTCTAATCAGTTGTAGGATGTGATCCGGAGGTTTTCTCAGAGAAGGGGGCTTCGGAGAAAATGTCGGGATCGATGCATCGGCAGCTCGATCGATGACGTCCTGTAGCTGATAGACAGCGTAATCTATGTCCCAAGTGTGTCTCAGGGGCGCAATTGTGGGCAATTCGGTCTTGATTAGATGCTTGTAGAGGTCCCACTTGGCCTCATCGTACCTGTATCTAGAAGCAGGCGGCTCTGGCATGTCGCCTTCTAGTTCGTAGAGCACAGGCCGATGGTCGGAGGTGGTAAAGTCCAAGGCGGAGCACCCAGTGACTCGGTGTGGCTGTTGAGTCAGGAGTAGATCGGGCGTGGAGGTCCTGTCGGGGTTCACGAAGTGACGGAAGGTTGGTAATCCTGGGTGGATGACCGTAAATGGTGTCTTTGTGATGTAACGGCCGAGGGCGTTAGCCCTCGTACTGCTCCACCAACTGTGGTTCGCATTTAGGTCACCCACGATGGCGTGTCTTCGGTCCTGAGCTATTGTAGTGAGCAGGAGCTTGTCAGAGTCGCAATTGGCTCTCGGTCTTCTGTAGACTCCTGACACTATCATGTTTTTTGTGAGCCGTAACTGGAGCGTTACGATGTAGTGGGAGGGGCCTAGGGTCACGGGTGGGGGTAGTCTCCTACAGGGCACTCCGTTCCTCACTAACACTGCTACTCCTCCAGAGATGGTCTCAGTGTCGTGGCGGTAGGCGGTATATCCCGCGAATCGGCAGAAATGAATCTTCTTCAGTCGGGTGTCTGTCAGGACAGCGACGTCTGGTGAATGGCACCGTAGAAGTGTCTCTACGTCAGCTTGTTTGGGCCGAAGGCCGCAAACGTTGTAATTTAATATACTATGACCCATCATTTGGATACCCGGTCAGACTGTGTTAATAGCCGCTCTACCAGTGCGGCGAGATTGTTCATGGTAGTGAGCATAGCGCTCATCATAGCATCATTGTTGTTAGCGGGCTGAGGTAGAGGTGCTGGGAGTGCTACTTCCGGAGCCCTGGTGTTACCTGACGCCATCTGCGCATAGGAGGCAGTCTGTCGTGGTGGTGGGGGGGCAGTCATAAATGTGGCTTTTCTCGGCCCGGCTGTGAAATTCTGTGCCTGTTTCTTGATTTCTGCAGTCTCTAGGAGTTTAATCCTGTACGGGCACTGTCGGTACGACGCGACATGATTTCCCCCGCAATTGGCGCATTTGAGAGGAATTGAAGCGTCCCTGGGGCAGTCTTTTATGTCGTGAGGTTGGCTGCACCTCACGCACTTGGCCTGCTTAAAGCAGTACCGTCTTGTATGGCCGTATTCCTGACAGTTAAGGCACATCGGAATGCCTCTTTTGTCATGAAAGGTGCTCACTCTAAAGAGTACATTGTTTATATGACGGAGTTGCTTTAAGTTCTCCGCCTTGAGAGTATGGTCGCCGATTACGAGAATCGGCTCGATCTCCGTCTTCCCGCCATTTTGGTCAGAGCGCCTCAATCGATATACATCGATTATATTGCTACCCACGCTATTAATGTGGGCTTTTATCTCCTCAATCGGGTGAGAGAGATCGAAACCGTGTAGCAAGTACTTCTTGTTGGGCTTAGTACCACGGGGGGCGAACGTATGAAAGGGGATTTTTGATTCCCTAATTGCAGCAATTGTTTGCTGTTGGTCATGCACGCTGTGGCAGAGCACCTTTGTGTTCTGCTGTGTCTGTACTATTTTAAAGTTCTTAACGTTATTATCAGCTAGTAACCTCGTGAGGTCGTAGCTGTTAATCCGCCCTAATATTAGGGGGGGTGGTGATTTGGGGGCAACAGGGGCGGCGGATGTGCTGGCCTCGGACTGAGCTTTCGAGTTTAGGGGGGTGAAGGAATTGGAGGTACTTACTCCGGGGGCTTGTGGTAGAGTACGCTTTCGGCATACTCTCTTTGGATGATGAAACTCATCACCTTTGGGGTCCCTACTGCTTTCCATGCCCTACAAAGGTCCGTGCGACGCACGTCCCAGTTAAGGGGGAGAGCCTCACTTGTAATAATTAAAAAAGACTCACCTGTCTTCAAGGGAACAAAGCGCCACTGACTAAAATATCAAAACTTTACCAGATTTGAGTTCTTGACACAATGGAAGATGGATAGCGTCTCTTGTTGTTCAGAAACTATGCATGCAGTTTTGACAGAACGAGAGCTAGGTTAATTTCAAGATAAGATAACCTTTTTGAATGTGTTGATTGATTGATTGATGTAGTGGTTATTTTACTGTAAATGCATTGGAAGAAGGGGAACCATCCGGGGAAAACCAACAGTTTCTCCGGGAATGGACACCCGGGGAGGATGGAAGCCTCGGTACGCGAGGAGATAGCGAAGGTGAGGAAACCCTTGAAGAGGAAGGTTCCGCCGCCGAAAGACCTGTTGAAATGGAAGTAACAGAAGGGATCGTGAACGACAAAAGACGGCAGATCATTTGGAAATCCAAGACCTCAGGGCGGCTGCAGATCGCATATGACAGTTATGGGAGAAGTAAAATCGCGACGATTTGGTCGCCACCAGGGGTTAGGAACGACCAAATTTGCCGTGCATTGAAAGATGCCTCGGAACCCGGAAAGACCCATCATGTATTTGTAGGGAATGCCACTATTTGGGAGAAAATTCGTAGACTCTGGCGAACGGAACAACTTGGAGTGGATAGGATATTTATTCGGTGCACGTCGATGGTGGAGACACTCAAAGACAGAGAACAGCAGCTGGAAGTGACGCTGGCCTATCACCAAGGAAAAACGAACCACCGTGGAGTTCAGGAAACGTTGCAAGCGTTGCGGCGGAGGTACTTTTGGTGGGGAATGAAAAAGAGCATACAAGAAATGATAGGGGCATGTGCAGTTTGTCTCACTACGAAGTATGACAGACATCCGCCACGGGGGCGACAAGAAGAATCGCCCACCGCCGAGACACCGTTGAGTGACTTACAAGTGGATACCTTCACTTGGAGGGGGTATAAGTGGGTTACCACAATACGCGGTAATGGTGGCATTAAATACCTGGTTCCAGTTTTACGGAGTACCAAACCGGATCTCGTCGGATGGGGGCAGAGAATTTGACAATGCCAACATCCGAAAAGAAATGAAGACTCTCGATGTCTCTTGGCATCTTAATACCCCAGGGCACCCTAAGAGTAGAGGAGGGATAGAAAGATTGCACAGCACCCTGAGTGACCACCTGCGGGTATATCACGCGGAAAAGGGTCTGCCGGCGAATGAGGCGATGCCGAAGGCGGTGGCGGCTTACAATCATTCGATCCACACCGCGACGGGGTTCTCCCCGTTCGAGATCCTCTTTGGGCTGCGCGAAAGACGGAGAAATGGGGCAGAGACGGTAGCAGACGAGGGAATGGCGGAGAAAATGGCGAGTAATACTGTCGGTTTGAGGAAAATATGTGACAAAGTCCGAGAAATGATAACGAGGGACAAAGCGAGACGAGTGGAACGGGAAAACCTCAAAGTCCGGGATCGAATGGGGGAACTTAAAATCGGGACTATCGTCTATAAAAAACTAGGGTCAAATAGGAGCAAAGAGCTGGTGCGATATGAGGGCCCATTTAAAGTGGTCGTGATTAGGGAACACAACGTCGTGACAATTGAGAGTATACAACCCCCTAAGAAGTGGAGAAATGTCCACATAGAACAATTAAAGCTTCCACCAGGGGGGGAGGTTGTAGATCAGGAATGAGCTGGAGTGTCCTCGCAGCATACACGAGAGGAACATTGTAAATAGTTATAGTTATGTGATTTTTCCCAAAGAAGTATTGTTTTTTTTTTCAAAGCCAAAGTTTTCTTTTATGTTTTTTGTTTACAAGTGGCAGTTGGTTTTTACGTTTTATAGGATTAGAACTTAATGTGAGGGATTACAGGCTGTGTACGGGCGGGGCTGGCCTTTGCTCCTTTGTAACATTAGCGGAGCATTATTTGAATGGACTAAGACGTCCGAGTGTTGGACTTCAAAGTTTGCGAATGGGTGTTCGTAAACTGGTGGAGGGGAGTTAAGTCCAGGCACCACTAGTGCCCAGCCTTAATCCCCAAACATATGTTATCTGTATATGTTTACAGGTAATACCTATAGATAGAGGTATCTTGGACTAAATAAAGCAGTATTGTTATAACGTTCTACGTGTTCTTATTACCAACCTTTCTTAGCTTGTAATTCAATAAACATTAACTTAGCGATCCTCATACAATCAAAATCCTCATAACCTTTCTCTTTTCTTATTACAATACGTAGTTCCTGTTGGCAGGCATAAAGGTAAGAGTTGTTTAATTTATACAGTTTATTTTAACGTAACACGTGCTCACTAGATATTGCCTATTTAAACTGTTTTATGATTATGATTTTTTGGCAACAAAAAAACATTTGTTGGCTTAACATAATGTTGGCTTAATGTATGTGTTAATTATTATTGACCTAGTCTACTTTAATTCAACTTCGTCGCCCGAGGATGGGGTTCCTGTCTACGATCTTAAAGAGGCAATTGGCGAAGGAGACGGGAAGGAAGGAAGGAAGGGTTCCCTAATGAGCAATCGTTCCTCGAATGCGCCCAGGCGATGATAGATGCTAGCGCAAAGCGAGAGGAAGAAGTGCAAACGCACGAAGATGACAACGATTGGAGCCGGATCTCATATAGGAGAAACCGGAACTTGAAAGCGGTGTGGAAGAGACAGGAAACACCGTTTCCCGGTAGGGAGGGACGAGGCCGAGGTACGCACCTTGGAAATAAGATATGAAATGTCATAGCTGTGGAAAAACGGGCCATCTGGCAGCTCAATGCTAAGTGGTTTGAGTGTGGGGAAGAAGGACACATAGCAAGACAATGTCCATACATGTTTCGTCGAAAGAAATTTCATAAACTAGAACCAATGGAGGTGAATAACCAGGAAATCCGGGAGAGGTGGAGCGCGACACCAAGAGACAATAGATCATCGGGCGACGAGTCATCAGGGACGTCGGAGACAAATGGAGAGGAGTCGAACGCAGTGGAAGCAGAATACGAGGGTGGCAGAAGAATCCCTCGCGCAGAAGGGAGCGGCAGCAGAGAGGCGACCGCATCCTAAGGCAATACAGTGTGGGAAAGGATGTGTGGGTTGCCAATTATTGAGTTCGGAAAGGGGGAGAGAGGCCTGATTGATAGAGACAGCAACAATACAATAATATCTCGTGGTGCGTTAGAGAGGTTGCGTGGAGGAGAGAGGGCACACCAGATAAAGTTATGCGGTATGTATAAAGTGTAAATTACTTACTTTGTGGGGACCCTGAGAAGTAATGGGAGAAGCGGTCGTGGGTCTGGACGAATGGGCGAAAGTAATGGGCGACGTAAAGGTACACGTCGTGAAAGACATGCCGCGGGAATACCAGATAATAGCAGGGTGTGATTTACAGGGAAAAGTAGGCGCGCGCATTGAAAACAAGGGTGAGAACTGGAGGATCAAACTAGGGAAGTGAACCTATCGTAGCCAGGGGTGGGGGGCGTAAGGGGCAAAACGGATCAAATAGGAGCGGTTAAGAGAGTAGAGGATAGGAGGGAGAGTCTGCGGAGCGAGTTTAGGGATATTCGCTGAAGGGGACACGCTAGAAGCAACGGGGAAAACGCTACATGAGATCCCGTTAAAAGTAGAGCGGGTGACGTATGTGAAGGAGAGGTGGTATCCGCAAGCTCTCAGACAACACATTAGGAAGGAGATCGAGGATCTCAAGCGCCAAGGGATCATCAGAGATAGCACATCTCTGTATAATAGCCCTTTGCGGGCAGTGAAAAAGAAAACTCGACCGGGAGAAAGTGAGGAAAACTACTGAGTCGTGGTGGAATCTTAACGACAATACCCTGGACGAAAAATATCCGAAATGACTGACTCAACGGTGAGAAAAATTTTAGCACATTAGACCTAAAAGCAGGGTACCATCAGATCAAGCTAGCTGCGCATGACCAACATCAAACGGCGTTTTCGTTTGAAAGAGGGCATTTTGAGTTAACGAGAATGCCGTTTGGTTTCAAAAATGCTTCAATAATCTTTTAGTGCTTCATGGACAAACTTCTGAGAGGAATGGACGAAAATATGTGCCAAATTTATATGGATGACCTGCTCATCTTCAGCCGAACGAAATGGGAACATATTTAACATCGAGGAACTAGCCAGAGGTGGTAGTGAATGAGAGGATGGCGACACAACTCCAAAACACCCACATACAGCTCGGGAAGATGTGGCACAAAGTACGCGATAGGATTATGCGCGAGAAATCCAGGCGCGTGGTGAGGGCAAATTTGAATGTGCGAGATCGCATGGGGGCAATATCGATTGGAACCGTTCTGTACAGAAAAGTTGTGTCAAATCGGTGTAAGGAGCCGGTTCGGTATGAGGGGCCCTTTAAGGTCATCATAATTCGAGGACATAATCTCGTGACCATCGAGAGCATGACCTCCCCAAAGAAGAGGCGAACCGTTCACATTGAACAGTTGAAACTCTCACCATAGGGGGGGGGGGCGTTGAATGTGCGTAAGATGGTGTGCCCTCGATCCGATACGGAGCAACTAATCAAGAATCATATACATCACATGTGAAGCTTAGAGAGAGTTTTTGTTTTCATTCTTTATATTGTGGATAAGTACCATTGTTTTTTTTTCACCTGGCAGCCGCCGGGTCACGGGCGAATGTATTATATTTTATAATCAGTCTTATTTTATTTCTTTATTATCTCTTTTTCTTTGTGTTCTGTTGTTTGGTTATGTATTGTCAAGCCAGAGAGCTCTGTGGACTATGAATATACTAGACCGTAAGCGTGATGTAAGGGATTACAGGCTGTGTGCTGCGTGCGCCGGACCTTGGAGTTTACGAAGAGATATGCGTAAACTGGAAAGGGGGAGTTAAGGTTCGGATATCGTAGGTATCCAGCCTAATCCCCAAGTCATCGGGATGTAAACATCCCCAATGTATATAGAGAGGATTAAGGAGGTTCAATAAACAGTCTTGTGACAACTTTCGATCTGTGAGTTCATTCAACCTCTTTCCTTTTTTTTCAAGTTTTTCGTTGAGGATCATTTACTTATATATATTTATATACTTACAACTTTGGCATCAATCAACTCCATCTGCGTCCGAATATATTGTATATTTCTCGGATGGCACTTTCATTAGAATTTCAAAGACCTCTTGTTCGTGGTCTTGTTTAGAGAGAAGCCATTATTTTGAGCAATGAGCAAGGATTGATAAGCTTATCATAGACGCAGGTTAATTGAAGATGGTTATAATTTCTGTTTGAATAGATACTTATGATTCAGTTTACAAGGATTAATAGTTTTTAAACCACCTAAAAGAAGTTCATCTTTGCTGTTCCGTAATTTGTTTTTCAAATATTTTTTCGAGAACAGCTTGGTTTAACAAAACATAACTGCAGCAAGATAGTTCACTAAAGAATTGGTACATTCGTTTTGGCATAGGCTAGAGGGTAAATGAATTTGATTATTGTCATTTTTATACCAATTCACACTTCTGGAGCGGTTTTTGTTAGATCTTGTCAGAGAGAGTCATAGTCATGTCCTCTGATGAATGTTTGACCTCGGGCAGGCGATAACCAGCGTCTTGGTTGTAACGATGTCGCAACGACTCCAGTTTAGGGACGGTGTGGCATACGCGGGACGTGTTAGCTCTGACTCGGAGTACGTGACACACCGGGTATCCTTGGGCCGGTTTTGTCACCGGGCACCGGCGCAGATCGTATCATGAACCGCGAAACGTCAGATTGTGCGTGCCTCAGGCAGCGAGTGCATCAATTCTACGATGCGATGAGACACCATCGCATGCGATCGCAGATATAGGGCTGTCGACCTGAATGCGGGGCCTTCATAAGACGTCCCTCCGGGGGACTGTGCTTGTACAAATGGAAAATGTTATTACCGTCGATCAATCATGCCCTGTCAGCTAAATGTCCTTTTTGAAGGATTAATCAAAATCATTTGTAACTGTTTAATTGATCGTTGTGGAACTTTGAGAAGGGGGGTCATGTTTACCTGGATGCTACAAATTTGTCTTTGCTCATCGTTAATTATTTTGAAGTCCTATTGCTTTTTAAAAAAAATATAAGATGAACGGTTTTTCATTTGTAATTTAAGCAATTTATCAGTATCTTACTTTCAATGTGTAATAGCTGAAATACACGTGCTATGTAATACTCAGTTGTATTTTTTTTTCTCAATTATTCAAGCCTTATATGTTACTTTGTATTATTGATGGTTTAATTTCGCATGGATTTTATTGCATGATGCTGCCTTAAAGGGACAGACTTAGTATTCCCATTGATGTTAGAAGATAGTCCCAAATTGAAGATTATATGCTTTTCTTATGGCTGTAGACTGCAGTACCTACTGTCAACCCACCAAAAGCCAAGTCTTTATCGATCCCTAATTTAGGCACCGATCTCTAATTTATTGGCTCTTTCCATCCTTTGCTCTGGCCAGATTTTCGAAAACTGATTCCAACTGTTTCCCTAATGCTGAAGTTAACGTGTTTTTAGTATTTATTTTTTTGGGCAGGTGGGGGGGGGGTAAAAATAGCCTTTCCTAATTTTAAAAACTAATCAATGACGATAATGAAAAAAATTAAAGTTTTAAGATCCAATAATAAAGTCTTACAACCTTTGTTCGTCTGAACTGACTTCATATATGTTTTCTTTTGATATTTTGGATACTTACAATTTTTTTATATTTTTTGAAGAAGCGAATCCCAGTTGCCCAGGAATAATAAAATAAAGTGTTAAATAGAGTTAAAACTCTAGCTGATTTTTTTTTTTTTTACAACATTTGGTAAAAGTTTAGCGTGTCCTGAAACAAACAAGTATGGGGCTTTTAAAAATAATTTTAAGTGATAAACCAGTTTATGTTTTTATTTGTATAATTTTTATTTAACGTACTCTATTTTCTAACTTAAATCATTAAGCGCAAGTTACTTTAATTTCCGTGCCAGAAAGCTATTGCTGAGTTCCTTGTGGCTTAATACAGAAATAATTTGATACCATGCTGATGATAAGTAAGCAAGTATAGGGGAGTACAGGGATCTATGTAAGCTATATTACGCTTTTGACAATAATTTGAGTGAAGACACAACACACCACTTTATCAGCACTCACAAGTGGCACTAGGCTCCTACAACATGACTCCCAATAATGACAAACAATTGCGTGTGATACTGATACTAAAACCTCACAATAACATGCTGAGCAATAAGTTTATCCAATGAGTAATTTAATATTGTTTTATTAATTTGTTTGGTTGATATTAATTTGATAATTGTTTAAAGTGCCAGTAGACAGGCAAAGTTGATTTTATGTTAGGCACTCATACTAGCCCTTCATAAAAAATGTAAGTATAATTGAGTTTTTTATTGTGATATAGGATTAGGGTGATGAAATAAATACGATAGATTTTGATTGAATTTATTTTTTTTTTAGTTGTTTTTTTATTTAGTTTGGGTATAGGGGAGGTGGTTTGGACAAAATACTATAATTTTCGAATACGTTCCTTGTAATGTATTATGAGTAGCTTTGGACAACAATTAAACTTTTCCATAGTAAATTATTATTTTTTAAACTGACAGCAAAATAAACAGACAGCAGGTGGGGGTTTGAAGAGCAAGAGGAAACAAGTATACTAATAAATTCAAAATGTTTTATTTTAACATTGTGAGTAGTTTATTTCTTTTATTATTGCAGTAAGAAAAAAAAATAAGGCAAATTGGACAAAGTTCTTAACGAACAGAAGTCGCAAATAAAAACATCATTTTAACACTCACAAGCCTATTTCTGCCTCATAAAGATTGAGTTCTACAGATTTTGATTTCTTTTCTGTCTCGCCAAAGAATAGACAATCTGCATCATCTACTGCTGGAACTTCCTGCCCAATGTGATCTGATATGTTTGAACTTCCAGAAGATGGACACACATCCGTCTCACCCTTATTGCGAGAAGTTCCATCTTCAATTTCTCCTTCTTTCGGAAAATAGACTTCGTCTTCCAATTTTCTTATTCTTGGATGTTCCTGGTTGACTCATTTGGATTTTATATCTGTTTTAAGAGCTGGAGGTCCCATGTTTGACTTCAGTTTAGTAGTTTTTTTACCAAGTGCTTTCCAACCTCCGTTTGTTGTTATTTTCTTCTTTGCACTAGAATTGGAGAGATGTCTTGTGGAGTGATATGGGTTATAGGTTATGAGGAGCATCCCGCTTCCTCTGTTGGCGTCTTGTTGCCGTTCCTCAAACAGCATTCTGATCTCTGATCCAGAAGAACGCAGATCATCATCAACCTTTTTATGATTATCATTGGAGGGACCAAATTACCTCACGCACTCAAGTGGTGATCGTTACATCATTCATTTTCATTAAGCAAAATCTGCAGCCACCTTTCTAGAAAGCGTAGCTTTGGGTTCATTGAAACAACTTGCTGCTCCGCTCAAAGTTTTAGCTTTCTCCTGTACTAATGCATTTAAAATATCTACTAGTCACCATTTTTTTCTGACCCTAACTTGCTTCTTGGCATAGTGGACAGATGCCGGTAGATGGCTGCATTTCCTGGACAAACGCTGTGCTGTTTTATATTACAACAGGGTTTCATAATACAACCACCTTCCATACTAATTCAAATACACATCTTGTTACTCGACATCTGACTGTCATCTTCTAACCATCTCACCCCTGGAACTGATGCGCCATTCATTGATATATTTTATGAAAACCTAACATGTTTCTTTCATAGATATTCCAACAAATCATCCACTGATATCTAAATTTATGACTAACTAACCAACCAGAAAAGATATAAAATAATAAGTATTTTTAATTTCTAGGAGCAAAAAAATTATTTTTAATCGGCACTTCACGTTCATAAACGGCCAAATCTGTGTGTGAGTGATTAATTTAAATTTCGTTGATTTTATCAGCTGAGGTTCATTAACGGGCATTATATATTTTTTTGTTTTAGTTATGTTTCCTATATGGAAAATTATATTCCTTTATCTATCCTTTAGGATAGTAGACATCTGTGAGCTATCCTATTGGTAGTGTATGAGCAGTTGTGAAGTTAAATGAATGTCAAAACCGGCTCATCAATAACTTTTTTATATGCAAATTTTGTATTTTTCAAATGACCTTTCACTATATTTTCCTATCGAAAGTCTGGACGCAATCTCTTCAAAAATTAGACCACCAATTCTGCGTGGTACTAAAAACGATTTCATATTTTAAAAAATACAAAATATGACTATGAGATTTAAAAAACTTTTAAATTCGGGCTTGGCAGTTCCTCACAATCGTATTGTAATTTCATGTTTACATAATTTCGTTCGGAAAACATTTTTTTTATTAAAAAGCTGAAAGAATTTCGTTTGCATATAGACTTAAGTGGCAAATCCCATTTAACTAGTCCAATTATTTATCATAATTTAATATATTATCTTGTCGGCGCTAATAGTGCAGAAATGAGCGGAGATTTGTCCGGTTTAGCGAGGCCAAGCATAAATTTAAAATATCCCTTATCCGTAGCGGCACCTGTAACATAATCGGGAGAACAGGTCCGGTCAGTGGAGGAGATTGATCTAATGGCGGACAGAGTAGGCTCAATCTACCGTTAGCCCTGTTTGCATGGGAGTAATTGAGTGTATGCTCATGACATGATGAGATGTGAGGCCGAGAAGAAGAAGAATATTTATTACGGATAATTGGACTATGAGAGAGGGACCAGTTTCGAAGTAGCGGCCGGAGAATCAATTACGAGAAGAAAGCCCCAGCAAGTGATGGAAGTGCAGAAGAAACAGCTGTTAACACTTTCTTCATGTCCGTTGGAGTGAGCCTTCGGCGGGCTTCCAAGAAAGGTGCTCTGGAAGGAAGGTTTTCAGAGTTCCCCGAGTGCCTGCTCCTCCTGGATTCCCTCACAATTTTCCAGCTGCATTCCTGACAAGTCAGGGAACGGTCGAGCACCAGCGAGTGTTTATTACAGACAGTATGGTTAGGATAAAAAGAGGGAAAATAATTTATACATGAATTGGATTTATGTTCAATTAGAATTAATAATAAGATGAAAAGTAGTTATTTTGTCCCATTAGAGACTTTGACCATTCGAATCCTAGCGGTGCAACCTAGTTTTTATTAATAATAACATTAATTTAAATATTAATAAATATCGTAATATGATAAAATGCGATTTTATCAGCAGTTGATGTCACAAAATAAAAAAAAAAGATCAAGATCTCTAACTCCGACACCATCGCCTGTAAAGCGAAAACCAAGACGTTCAAATAGGAACGTACAAGTAACCTCCTCTGCAGCTAGTTCCATAGAAGATATACCGCCACAGGCCAGCACATCCAAAAAAGCCAAAAAAAAAGCCGTAGAGTCCCCTTTCTTCACGCCTAACGCCGGCGTTGAAAAATATTCAAGCCGATGAAATGAATGTTAACAAAACAAATACACAGCCCAAGCCGCCTGCCATATTTGTCCGTAATATAAGCGACTTTAAATTACCCAATAATACGCCTCATCTTACCGTCTAATTAGCCCACTCCCTCTTCTCAAATATATTTGACTCCTATTAAAACTTCCAATCGTTGAATCCAAAAACCTTTTTCCTATACACCAGTTTGGTTTCCGTCAACGACATTCCACTACTCAACAAGGCCTTCGCGTTGTTGATCACTTTTCCTCAGTCCTTGAATCCAAACAGTATTGCATTGCTGCATTTCTGGACATAGCTCAAGCTTTTGGCAGAGTTTGCCACGCAGGTTTGCTTTATAAGCTCAAAACATATTTACCACAGACCTTTTACCTAATCCTAAAGTCCTACCTTTCAAACCGCTTCTTCCAAGTCCGCTGTGGTTTAGAATATTCTAACTACTATCCCATAAAAGCAGGAGTTCCACAGGGCAGTGTCCTGGGTCCCATTCCCTATACACCGCTGATGTCCCCTCTACCCCCAATACCTTTTTGGCAACATTTTCAGATGACACTGCAATCTTGTCATCTTACTTAGACCCCGATATAGCATCCCATAACCTTCAAAAACACTTTGATGAGATCGAGTATTGGTGCAACCAATGGTGTATCAAAGTTAATGAAGCAAAATTTTCCCACATTACCTTCACCCTCTGTCGCAAGTCTTGCCCAATAGTTTATTTTAATGCCATTCCTCTCCTTGTATCCAACACAGTACGGTACTTAGGCTTCCATCTCGACAAACGACAGACTTGGAACCCACATACGAGACTAAAATGACAAGAACTAAACAGACGCTTTGCACAACTGTACAGACTACTTCAAAGGACATCCCAACTCTCAATAGAAAATAAATTACCAATCTACAAAGTTATACTTAAACCAATATGGACATACGGAATAGAGCTATGGGGGACAGCAAAAAAGCCGAACATCAACTGTATCCACCCTTTCAATCAAAAGTCCTGAGAACAATAGTAAATATCCCTTATTACGTCAGCAACAAAAACCCTTCATAACGATCTTAATATACCATACATTCTTGAACTCATCCCTTCCAAGTTCATGAAATTCCATAGTAACCTATTCAATCACCCTAATCCCGTAGCACAGTTATTGCACTGCTTCACTCATCCCTATAATCCTCCTCGGAGACTGAAACGGCAGTGGCCTCGTGACCTGCTATAAATGCGTGTCAGTAGGAGTCCTGGCAATGTCCAGTTTCTCCAATCATGTCCTGAGCGTATGTCGCTCTCACGCTCTTGGTCAGCCTATACTAGTTCGTAACCGGTAACGCGGCTGACGGAGGAGCGTGGGGGACTTCCCAAGACTTCGCTTCCTCTTTTGCATGCGAGGGAGGTTACAACCATGTGGGCTTGGGAGTATGAATGAGCGAGTGAATGATGAATTGTAAATATGGTATGAATGAGAGCATTTATCTCAGTTACTTATTGCCTATTACGTATTAAATAAGGCATATTGTAATTTTATCATAGTAAAGTGGTTTATAAAAATAAAACTGTACATTAAAGCAATATAAATCGAAGTCCAAATCTATGAAAAAAATAAGAAAAGCTTGGAGAGTTGTCAACATAAACCAATTAATTAAATATAAACATTTTTTTTTAACTAATTCCAAGTTTGTGATACATCCTCACATTAAAACTATTGGTAACGTTTTCCTTGTTCTTTTTTTTTTTACTTACTCTTTAATGTTCAATATTTTACCAAAAACTAATTTTTGTTATAAATATCTTAAGAAAAATATGAGATGTCGTTGTTTATCTATCGGATTAAGTGATTTGCTAATTTTGTCCAGGAGCTTTAAAGTTAGCCGAAGAATATTGATAACAAAAATAATTTTCGATATGATGAAAACAATATCTAGACTAACCGTGGACATCGAATGGTTATTATAGAAATTTAAGTTCAAAATATTTGTGGCAGAAAGGATCAATTAAAGGTTCACTGCCACCTTCGCTTGCAATACTTTTAACACTTATTGGGAATTTTGAATTAAGCTTGCCAACCACGTCCTGCAGGGCTTGAGGATTTGACATTAATGGAATTTTCAAAATTGCAATTGTCAAGGCTCAAAACGCTTTAGAAAGACATATGTTTAAAACTTAAAATTTGTCATATATATATAATATAACATCTCAATAGATGTGGTTACTTACTGTACTTTTAAAATATTCATTTTATTGCTTTCTTTTTATCATTTTATTACTTATTTATATAGAATAAAATTTATATCCTTCCCACGAGTGAATGTTTTGGTTGGGATTGGGTACATGATGAAAATATGTTGGATTTTCCTCATATTTATTTACAGTAGACTTTTCGACAAAACATGTTTGTCTGGATCAGGTCGCTATGTGAAATCTTTGAACTCGCAGCTAGAAGACAAATCTTGGGCTCTAGAAATTTTTTTAAGAACGATCTCCCCCCCTTCCCAAAAAAAAAATAAATCAACTCAAAACTATTAAATAAATCAATAAATTCTGCCGTTTCTCTGGCTCCAAACGCTAAGCAACCGGAATCATCCAAGAATTTGTGTGATTAAAGTTCAAATTGTCATACAGATCAGTTCATTTTTACCAAAGTAACACTACTACAAAATTTTTACATTACTGGTCAATTAGACCATTAAACTTAAATTGTTTCTAAGTTGTCCAAAACTTAATCAGGGGGAAAAAATTATTTTTTGTTCAAACAGTGATGCCGAAAAGTTTGGTAATTTAAAATCAATTGATTTTATTTGAATATCTGCAAGAATAAACGCCTACGAAGTAGGTATGGTAAAGTATAGGCAGAGCACTTACCTTGGATTTTGCATGCCTTCCTGTTGAAGAGCGTCTATGTTTTTTTCCAGGTAATTCGGACTGACATATTTTGGACCACGTGCGTTCAAATACGTATCTTAATTGTATATAAAAGATATCCGAACGTCCGGTAATATATCCGGGCGTTCAAATACGCGTAAAATATATTGCCATAAACTGTAAGACACAGTGCATTGGAAGAAACAAAACCTTTCTCGAGGGTCAAAAACAAAGCAGCGTGAACAATGGAACGGACAGGGCACGCTTGTACTTGGCGACAGTTACTTTGACCACTTGTCAAAAGGAATATGTTACGGACCGTACTCTACTAATTGGCTTAAGGACTTAAAAAAATTCACTATACTTGGACACAAGGAGCACTTTGTAAAGGTTTGGACTGCATGGCGCCAATGGGCTCGTGAGGTATTCACATGTACCTACATGTTCTAGCTGACATCCGAATGCTGCACAAACTCACAAAAATAATATATCAAATTCAAGTCAAGCGCGATGCACCACACAATTTGTCCTTATGTATGTGAAAACAATTTTAATGACAGATTCAAATATGTAATAAGTTAACCCTACTCAAAATTATAAATTTCTTTTTAATACCATGTAAATAATTATTCAACTGCACTTAATGATATTTATGTAGATGACAGTATGTTTATTGTTACCGTTCAAATCGAATTTGAACAGTAAAACATGCATCTGGGTTAGAATTTTGCCTAGTGATTATTATTTTATTATTAATAATAAAATAAATACAATTAAGCTCTGTAATAGTTATAAAAATTGACCACTGATCCTTGGATACTAAAGTAAATTTATTTATTTATTAACAACATTACCTGCCACTAGTGAATGGTCAGTAAATTGTATTCTTAACGTTTTCTCTCGTTTCATTACAGCTGCGAAGTATGTCCCAATTAGCTCCAACAAGCACTAGAAGACTGTAATAATATTTCTTGCTTTTAAATTAAGTATTAAGCGATTGGAGTAGCTTTTTTTCTTTTTAAGAGGCTTATAATTACAGAGAATACAGTTCTGGCAGGTGAAATCGTTCATGGTTAGTGCTAACCCATAATCTTTATGATAGAAGCGTTAGTTGGTATTTGCCTAGAAGAGGCCAACAAGCTATAAACAGTTAATTGAGAGAAATCTCTCCGACTCGCCATCACTCAAGCTTTTTCCGAAACCTGTCTTCGCAGTAGTAGATTTTTTTTTTCATTTTAATTTGTAACCGTGCCAGCCAAGTCGAGGGAGCAGTTTCGACTCCTGCAGGCTTGCTAGTGCCGATGTTATCTTCTGAGAACCAACACCAGCTGTAATTTACCCGAGAGTCATGCGCTTGCTATCTCTCACGTCCGGGAACTGCGCAACAGTCAAATCCATTTGTAAACGCCAGTGGGTTCCGAAATCGGCTAGATTGTGCGAAGTGTTATAGGAGTCATAATGAAACGTTAAGGTCTCAGGAAAAATACTGCGAAAAATACAAATACTACGTATAGGGTTTGTTAATAATTAGCAGCCAAAGAAAAAAATTACTGGCAAGTTTCGAACCCGAGAGGTCCCCAATACCCGGACGGGCGCTCTTCCAACGCTCTATCCTGTCTCGAACCATCCTATGTGAATTCTCTTTAGTCAAACTCTAGCAATTACTGTAAGCAATGTACCCAGACAGCGGCGACACGGTTTGGCTTCCCCAATGTACTTTCTGGGTTTACAAATGGATAGGCATCTCCACTTCTCTGCCCGTTTTAGTAAAAAAATAGAAAACGTACGACACAGGTCTTACCGGCTTCACCACTTGCGTTAGCACTTCACCGCCTTCACTGCGTCTCAAACTGATGGTAGATAAATGTGTCCTCAGGCCAGGTCTGCTGTACTGTGCCCTACTTATATACCCACTTGGCTGACAATACAGCTAAAAGTCTCCAGCAATTTCAGAATGGGATCATGAGAAATGTGGTCAGACATACCTCTCTCCAGAGGTTAAAGAACGCCAACCTGCACTCTTTGTTTGGTGTGCAGTCGGTGGGTGAATTCATCCACTGGGGGGGGGGGGGTACACATAAAGTTTTTTGACTCGTTGCACCATTTAACTAACCCAGTGTTTAACACTATGGCCCCTTCCCTCATGGATGGCAATAGACTGTCAGGGAAAATTAGGTAAAGATTTTGTTTGTAAGATGTAAGTTAGTTTTAAGTTTTTATGATTCATAAGGTGAGCCCCACCATTAAAAACAAATATATATATATATAGACAATATTTAACTAATCGCAATGTTAACAGATTAAAAATTTTATAAAATGTAGGCAAGCTACAGGGCATATAACGAGTTATTGTAAATAGATTCATCTATATAAAATCTATATTGAATATTACAATTTTATAAAAAGGGAATATGGAAAAAATGGGGGGGGGGTATCCCCTTATCAGCTTGACCTCTAATTTCATTTAGTGAGAGCAAGCTAGGCCTAGGCCTACTTCCCGGTACCGCAAATGATTTTTGAAAACCAGCAATACTTTCCAAGCTGGTTCAAAGCTGGTTTTAAATATTATATCAATATTGTACTATTCAGATTTTTTTTATTTATTGAAAAGGTGATTCTCAGTTACGAAGATTATTCAACTAATAAAATGAAGGATTTTCGGTGCATTCTGGGTTTTTCACAATAATTTGTAAATTATCAAAAATCATTATCTCCCGATATTTTTCCTCAATATTATATGGCTCACGATTTTCTAACTATTTAAAAAAAATCAAATTACTAATTGATATAACAATATTTTGATGGATAAAAATTAATCACGAACAAAAAAAAAATCACGTCTAACACAACACATAATAAGGGTTTCGAAAACTATTTAAATGACTTTTTTTATTATAGATCACTTTAGGCACAACGCATATTGTTTGTTATAAATCATGACGTAGAAATCTTTAGTTTGTTACCATACTAGATATGAAAGAAACACGTTTACTTTTTACTAGTAATCAATTTTTTTTATGACTCTTTGTTATTTTTCAAGGATTGGTTTTATTTTTGCCATCACCGGGGGGGGTGGTATGAAAAAAAATTTATGTTGGTTATTGAGATGTTGAGATATTTAATTTACTCAATACAATAGACAATTTTTTGTAATACTAACTAATTAATTAATTAACGACCCATTCACATGACTAAGTTTTTTCAATATGCCAAATTCCATTTCCCTAACTTAAACAAGAGAGTCACAAAACCTGCGCAGACAGAGACTCGCGGGTGATGGTTTCTGATTTTGAAATAACTAAACGAAAAAAAATGGTTAGCTCACTTTGTTTCATTGTATTATAATTCTTTAAATGTGATATCTTATTAATCTAACTAAGCCGGTTCTATTCCACCCCGACACTTAAGGCCGGGTGGAATCAAACATCACCATTCTTCCCGGAACCCTCCAGGTATCCTGACAGTTACTGTTACACACCTCTCCTAACACTAAACATAAATACCACATCTCAGGCATAAATCCGTCAACTGAAAGGATTAGAGGCCTCAGGTACTCAAGGGCTCGACAGTAGGATGGGTGTCTATTCACTACCTGCCTGCCCTTGTTAGGGTTGATAATAAGCCATTAGCCTTGCTCAGGCTGGGTGGTCTGTCAAGTCTGTCAAGATCTCCTCACCACTTAGGCTAATTTTGAATATTTTCTTTAAATAAACATCAATTTAATATTTTTTTTAAAATTGATTGCGGTTCGCTAGATACACACTGTGTTCCCATGTATCCACGTCTGTTTAAAGAGATCCTACCGTAGACAATACTTCCTTGGTCCATTCCTTTTACAAACTATTCAATCAATCACACCCTCCTTTTATTTACAGCACACTAGGTTGAAAACCTCCACCCACTCCCGGGACACAAGATCCCGTCATTCTGACGTTAACAAACCTCACCACAGAACCGCAGCTCATTCGACCACTCCTTCCTTTTGCTCCCTCCTCCACTTTCTGGAATTCTCTCCCTTTCATTATCCTCCATGCTTCATCCTTTAGAACTTTTTAAACCACTCATCGGTGACTGATGGTGATGAATGAGTATTATTTGGACTATATACGATTAACTTTACTGTTGATAAACCTTATTATTATTTATTTTATTTTATCATTACTTTTTATCTCTTCTGTTTTTTTTTAATTGATTGTACAGGTTTTTTTTTTAAAGAAATACTTAAATGATATTTTCTAATTCGGATGTTTTCCGTATGACTAATTTCACTTATAGAAAACACCTAGACATCCACAGTGACAAATTGGCAGGCGGACTGATGAACTTCGATTTAAAATTATCCTCACATTTCGGGCTCGTGATTTAAGATGTTTTGTAATATGCTATAAATAATTTAATTGACATAAATAATTAAGATCCTAACAAAAACACAAACAAGTAGATAAATGATATATTAGTCAGAAATTTTTGAAAATAACTGGAAGAAGTTACAAAGGTTTACTACCCGACCTGTAAGTGGTTTCTCGGCTAACGGTCAACTAACAAACGTGTTGTCAATTTTACCTCTTTCAGGCTTGAAGTAAAGCCTTTCTTTTCCGGCACATTTAGACATGGTTCAGTTTGCTTCTGTTTTTGTATTTTTATGATTAAAGTTTTTGAAGGTATATTTCAGAGCACATCGAATTAGCCTGATCAATTTATGTTTGATTGCCGATGTAGAAGTGCGAGGATCTACTTTCGAACAGCTACATGGCAATAGTAGTTTTATTTTACGGCAGACAAATAATAACCCAATCAATCTGAAATTTAAAAACAGTTTAATTTTTAAGTGGCGAAGACGATTTAGGACCATTTTTGAAAATGTGGACATTTTGTTTGTCAATGTTTGTTAGAACAAACAGACAGACAGCTCTCTGTTACTGCATGACAATAAATAACGGGATGTAGTCACACAAATCCACTACATTCTTTCTAGAATAACAGTAAACTAGAAAGCTGGCGTTAGTTTTACTTACCTGTTCCAAGTGGCTTACACAGTTAAGTGCTCATTACTAGTAGACTCACTTAGACCAGTAAGGCGTTTGGGACTAATGACCTTACAACCGCAGTTTGTATAGGAATTTAAATATACCTACAAGTAGTTATTTACAATTATTCCTACTATTTGCCTTTTCTACAGCCTTACTCGAAGAATAGCAGAATTGTCGCTATGTGTAAAGTAATTAGAAGGAATTTTTAAACTAGTTGTACACCTAGTTAATCCAGAAACCAGAAATGCAATTTTTTGTCATTATTTAAAGATTTCTAAAAACTATATGTACCAACTAAATCTAAATTATGAGCGACTATTTATCTTTATCGGAATTATTACATGCAATCAATACAAAGTATATTAAGCAGTGTTTAAGATTGCAGTCGCCTTGTCACTTTGGGGGGGGGGGCTCATTAGCCAAAACAACTTAACATGTCACTCTATGACACGGAGCTCACAGTAAACATAATGCTAGTTAGTGGTTTAGAGGCCACCCCAGCCTAAGGCGACGCCTCGAGTTGCGGGGGAAGAGATGGGAGTGTAGATCATTAGCATACAGAATAGGAGGCGGGAATAAAAGTTCTGGTAGCAGGAGGTAGCTTGAATGAATGGGTTGTTGAGGTCAGCGAGAAGAGTTCGGTTTGAGAGGAGTAGTGGAAATTTACTACTCTAAACTAAATTATATTATTATTGATAAATATCAATAAAATAAAAGAACACTGAAGGGGGGGGGGCAACAAGAGATGTTTACGAGTATTGGAATTGTGAAAGCACTACTCATGCACTATGAACGCTAGTAGAACCTCGACCTTTGGGCTGAACAGTTATGTTAACAAAGGTAAGAAGCAGAAGCCACAATGGCAGAACGAAGGTGGGAACACAAAAGGGCTTGACAGTTCGGCATTATGGTAGGGTCCCAATAAATCAAGGAATTTGCCTCTCTTCAACAGCACCTACTGCGTTAGCTCTCAAACAACTGACCATTGAATTTTGATTTCGCGGGTTGTCACTGTCCTAGCTAAGGGCTAGGATGTTACTTCTGCATTAAATTATTCATCGGAACAGCTACTTATTTTCCCTTTTTTAGCTGAGTAGATCTGCGACCAGGTGCCCTCTCTTCTGCACTATCCTGTAGCAACCTTGTTAGTTCTTAATGGTTAAAAAAATAATTACGACAAAATGGCGTTGCAACTGATTCTTAGATCAACTTGTAATTTATTTTTTACTTGAGAATTTTATTCATTTGACTTTTGGTCTAGTGAGAAAAAACTAGATCTCGTCTTCCCTGTTGTATCCAACTATTTGTTTAATTAAACAAACAAATTAATCATTTATGTGCTACTCTATTGCGAAATGGAGGCATTTGAAATACTTGCTTGTTATGCTTACCAACAGCGTATTCGTGTGAAAGAGCTAGCTGTATGCGTGTCTAATTCAAAACGTGAGCCGCAGATACATGAGGAGTTGTGAAAACACGGGTCATTAGGTGAGCCCAATCGAACGCCTCATCTCGCGCACGCATTAGTCACTTGCATGATTGAGGTCATTGATTCCACTTTAAATGAACTTTTTAAAGCATTTTTGAAGGGAATAGTGAACGCATCATTCGAAACCACTTTACTACCATTTTTATTACATAAAGTGTCTCTTATTTTTGTTGTTTAAGTCTAGAACTTGATTTAGATTTGAAGTTATGATTTTTTGTTGATTTCCAATTGTTTGAAGGCAGATTAAAGACGGGACAGTGAAATGAAATTTAAATATACACTGGAAAATATGTTGGGAGACAACAATAAAATCATCGTTTCAGGCAATTCGATTAAAAATAAAACATATTTTACTCAAAAGCGTTACCTATTTGAAATTATTTCCGTTCAAACATTTATCGTATTTTTTCGGTTGCCCAATAAGTGCTTTCATCCAAGAATGTTGGAAGAAAGAATTTTCATCCAAGGACATTGGCCAATGAATTTTGTAATAAGCTAAATCTATTACTCTCAATTATTATTGAAGCATCTTTTCACTGTGGTTCAGTCAACATGTACACAGTATAGTCTGGTATGTAGATTGTCCTTTTTACGACTGATATTGAATTACACATATACCTACATGAAATATGTTTCCATCCGTTGGAAAGTCAAGCCTCACCTTCGTGCTGAGCAATTAGTGTCTACCTATCGCTATACGTGTATGTATTTATTTCACTGACAGGTCGATAGTGTTCTATATAGATACAGTTCTATGAAGAGTTGTACAGTATGAATCACCTTTTGTTCACATGAGGTACTCAGAAGCGATAACAGTTGACGGCTAGTTGCCGTAAATGGCATGATGAATGTCATTCAACTTTATGGTATTAGGCAGGTATTTTCTTGACCTCCTTATGTACATCGTCGTTTTGTAAGCTTTCTAGATATGGAAATCATAGTTTGTAAGAGTACTTTATTGTAGTAACAGATACCTTTCGAAAATGTAACAATAGGAGGCTCGATGTAATCTGGTTGTTAAAATGATTGCCTTGCCCGTGAGGAGAGGATTTATTTGCTACAGAATGTCTCTAGCTATTGCCTGTGTTTTCTATGACCGTGACCATAAATCCAAAAGATCTGGTCATTCAGAAATTGAAAGGTCTACTCTGAATGTCTAAGAACTCAAAAATATATTCGTCATATAGGGCGGAAAAAAAATTAAACTGATGCACTAGTTGCTCTCATTCTCGCAAGTTTTTAAATTTATACCAAATCATATAAGCTATTCAATGTTTAGAGTTTTTAGCTCCAAAGAAATTAAAACGAGTCCGCAGAACTTACTACTCTCTCCAGCATCTCATCACCAGCCAGGCCATATCTCTTCGACTGAAACTCCTCATATACAAGAGCGTCCTGAGGCCAGCTCTACTGTTTGGGACACCACTCTTTAGATTCCTACATTCCAGCACCATAACTCGCCTCCAGAGCTTCCTGAACAACATCCTGCGAACGGCACTGTGGCATACCCCTTTTCGTGAAATGAAAGCTTCCGACATGCACCAAATGTTCGAGCTCCCCACCATCGCCGAAGCCATCAGACGACGTCACATCAAGTTCTTCGACTCGATGAAGCACAGTCTAAACCCTCTCTTCCGAGACATGACACCACCACCGCTACCGGCACGATGGCAACTCACAAGATCGAGTAAAGCAGAAGAAATGGTTGACATCACGGCGCTTGGCCCATCAACAACAAGCCTCTAAGGGGCACCCACACTTTGGCTCAAACTAACTACGACTGCACTACATGCCTAGAGAAGACTCTAGGCCCAGCCACCAGTGGACTCTCACCACTGTACCGTAACAATCAACCTCCACCGAGGATTCCCACACTCCTTCACAACACCTTCAAGCAGGTCCTCCTAGTACAAGGATCCGATCACCTTAAATATTTTATATTTCTCCCTCATCCTAAAATTCTAACTAGAGAGCTTAGAAAAAAAAAAAAAGAAAGAAGTTTTTACCGGTATAAATAAGAACTTTTCAAAGTCAGGCTCGCTAAAACAAGTGAAAAGATATTTTTAATATGAATGTTTTGAAAATTTGTGTTTTATATTGCTGTATACGTATTTCAAATTCTTGTTCTTAATAATAGTAACGAAACTGTAAATATCAAAATAAATTTTCCGGAATGAAGTTATGAGAAAAATAAAATGGTTAATTCAATAAGATAAAGCCCACTGGTGATAGACGAAATAGTTCAATTCAATTTCGAAACCATCTTTAAATTAATTCTTGTAATTAGGTTGGTAGTATTGTAAGATTTATTTCTCCCCAAGGAGTATACTTGTACCCATTGTACTCAGTTAAAATTAATTTAAATGATTTCATTACAAGTATGAAAATATGGCATTGTGTGCATTTTGTAAGTAAATACTAGAAGAAAAGACGAAAATTAATAAAAACTTTGTTAGATAGGTAGGTTTGTTAGTAACTATTTTTATTTTATATTTAATTAATGCTGGTTGCTCAAAATAATTAAAACTAGTTTATTACAGGACCAGTGGCTTCACAACTTGTTTTTATTATATAAAACATATTTATTTTCTTTTGATTGACTCAAAGTTTGTTCTAATAATCATTAATTTTTAAATGGCTTAGGCTAAGATTATTAAAATCTTGTAACGATCGTAATATGTTTATTAAAACCCTGTTAGTTGTTGCATCTACTAAGCAGCTAATCTTAACGGTATTTTGGTTAAGAAGGTTAGTTGGCTTTGCTATTCCCTCCACTTTGCAGGGTTGAGATTTTCAGCACCGGGATTTTCAACACAGGGCTGAACTAGGTGTATTTTGGAGTTTTGCGTTAGGGAGAGACCAGGAGCCCTACAGACAGACAGACTAAATACTATTCTTGCGTGCCCGTTAGATAGTAGAGCCTCACACTTGCAGCTCGGCAGATTGGGTTCAATTGGCCAAGCCACCGGTTGTCACATTGAGACGGCTTAGCTTAGAGAAAAATCATACGAACAGCATTTCAATTCCAATCATCCGACTGTTATTGAAACGTCAATTCTCCGCTAATTCGAGACGAGGGGTGGCAGAGGTGGGAGAGGCGGCGGCAAAGCGATGACAGGTAAACGAATTCAATTTAAATGAAGGAGAGTACAAAGGGAACGGGTGAATAAGAGAGAGGGGGAGAGAAAACACACAAAGCCGATGAAAAGAAAAAAAGTAAAATATTAGCCGGTGGTGACGGCGGCCAGGGCTTTGATCAGCTTTTTACATCGGCTCCTGTCACTGGCCGAGATCAAAGCGGCCTCACAGCAGCACCAGATTAAAAACATCACAACCACTCCAGCCTTCAGCCCTGTCTGTCCCGTCTCATCCTGGATGCAACATGGCCGCCGCTGGCGTCTCCTACCACATATCTTTCCACTGGCTTTCCTTAGAGCTATCTATGTTGTGTAGCGCGTCTAGCAAAAATTAGCTATTGGTCGCGGTTTTAGTCAGTTAAAATATTAAAATTCACTGGTGGATCACATAATTATTTGTTTTTGGCATATTTAGGTTTAACATACTAATATGCTCCCTAACTACGCCATGAGGCGTAGAAGCATGAAAAAGATAAAACATGTGACATCCTAGGCGCAAAACCTTGAGAAAAGGAAAGAGCCAATCAAAGGTTGACGCCATAGTGAGGTGATTGTGTGATCAGCGCTAGGGATGATCGATAGCCGATAGTGCCTCGGAATCAATTGTCCCAATTCTATCAACTTCGCATAATCATTTAACATCTTGGATAATTAAAAATCCTTAATTTCAGACTACAACATATTGCTGCTTACTGTTTTCGCTGATTATCTTTCTAGTTTTAGAGAGAATTCTCTCGAATAAGACAAATATTTTTTGGCATAGAAACTTATGGGCGCATATTTATACTTGTTTCCCCATTATAGCAGTATGTTCGCCTGCTTTTATAATGATATTCTGATATATACTGAGTAGTTCTTCGATGTGGGATTTGGCAGACATGACACTGTCTACAGTTGAGTTTCGCTGAATTTTTTTGGCTCCTTCTTTTGGCCCCTAGCTTGTGGAAAAAAAGCATTTTTTTTTGTCATCACCACTACTTGTACTTGGTATACATAACCTGTAGGTTAGGGAAGTAAGTAAAATTGCGAAATTTGTGAATCATTAAAAATGCGATTGTTTCGGTCATTCATTTTTTTAAGTGACTGCTTGATAGCGTTATGTGAGCTGCTTTTCCATAATTTCCTTTAACGAAAAGCCCTTTCTTTCAAGGAGGATCCAAGATCGCTGCTATCCGGTATTGGTATTGTTTTTTTTAGTGGCATCGTAATTATTACCTGTATTTCATGTACCTGTTTAGCCTTGGGGATATTTCGTAAGACTAACGCAGACGCCATTTCGTCCTTCAAGGGGAAAACTATCGGTACTATCAGCGATCAGCGATCAAGTTGTAAATCCTGCCCCGAAATTTTCGATATCACTCCCTTAACGTTGAAATTAAATATAACAGATGTTTTAACACTACTTTCTAATTTTCTGTATATTATGACATTTAACTATTTTCCTATTTATATTTTAGTGGTAATCTATTTTCAGAATTCATTCAATCATGAAAACAGTTGAATCTCACCTTGTCAAAACATGTTGAACAACTTTTAATATTAAATTTACAGGTTACACTGCTTGTTTGAAAGTGCATTTCAATGTATTTGGCTTCTGATACGATACTCTTAATATTTGGTATCTTTAAAGCACCATTGACAAACAACTGTTAAGTGTGTGCTAAGCACCTCAGATGAACCATTTGTTATTAGCATCGCAGAAAGTGCGCGTACAAACCATTGATTGTTTGAGAAATAATCGATACACGTTCGGCAGTGCAATGCAATTGATCAATCTATTGTGATATTCGACAATCGGTCAGCCCGGATCAGCACTAGCCGCGTTAAACTCTCAACGTTAATTTCTGTTTTTAATCGGAGCTACTCATTTATCCTCAGGAGGCTGATTTACCACGACTAGACCCCCATCCCACAAAGCAGATATCAGTTAACTGTCAATATGCTAACCTCAAGACGATCTCAAGATAAAGACAACAGTGGTAATCTAGAACTGGATTTGAGCAGGTTAGTTCTAATTAAGGGTAAACATTGTTAAGATCACTGAAGAGAAATATACATTCCTGATCCTTGAATAATATAGCACATTTAAATAGAAAAAAAAACTAATTGAAATCGTAAGTCTTATCATGTCAGAAAGAGGTTGAAGGTTTAAGCCAAGTCTACATTCAACAGCCAGACTTATGTGAGCGTTCGGAACGTCGTGAACGTATTTCGGAGGACTTGTCGAGAGATCAACATTGACCTGGTGTTAAAATATTTCGACACAATTGAAGGGTTTCCTTAGGCCAATAAAGGAGATAAATTAATAGTTTCCTTCTTGGTAAAGAATCAATATAATTTCTAAGCCTAAAGGGCTAAAAATTAGGTGTATGGAACATTTAGAAAGGATAGCCCTTCTTCGCACCTCGGAGATGCTATATTCATTCCTTTCACCCGGCGCACCCTACTTTTTGATTCACGACTTTACAGAATTAAACAATATGTAAATAATTAAAAAACAGCGAGATGGTCCATAAAATTTAAATTGACAGGGAGGTTTTCTTGGTCCACAACAAGAAAAGGCAATACACATTTGTAGTTTTGGCAAGTAGTTAATAGTCCAATATAACATTATGATTTATTCTATTATACGCCTTTAAGTAACTCACAACGTGATATCTCAGAGTATCATTTCAATGTAAGACTTTAGTATTGTACCATTTGAAATACCTTGTTTTTGCGTCTTGGCAGATTAAATCACCAACCACTGGAGAAGTGGTATATAGTAGTATACAATAAGATTTAAAACAAACATTTATAATTTCAATCAATCAATTTTATTAAGATAAAATTTCAATCTGCCTTTTATTAGGCAATGAGTAATTGAGATAAATGTCATCATTCATACTATATTTACAATTCATCATTCACTCGCTCATTCATACAATATTTACAAACAGCCCAGAGGCCCCCCAAGTCCACAAGGGTCACCTCCCTCGCATGCGAACCACTCTAAACCACAGCGGACTTGGAAGAAACGGTTTGAGGATTAGGAATAGGGTTTGCGGTAAATATCCTTTGAGCTTGTAAAGCAAGCCTGCGTGCCAGACCCTGTCAAAAGCTTGAGCTATGTCCAGATTTATAATTTAAGCCTAATAACTGCTTATAATAACAGATACCAATTTTTCAACAAATTTTTAGATTTGTTTTTTGTTTTCAATATGTATATTATTATTACAACACTGGCCCATAAAACAAGTGGCGAACTAAGCATACGCTAAAAGTTCATTCTTAAATAAAAATAGTTTGCTGTCTTTGCTTATACAGTTCAATAAATTAATAAATTTATTGAAACGGTCAGATATCGACATCTTATACCTTTATGACCTATAACAGGAATATTTTGTAATTGGAAACTATATTTTGTTGACTATAGGAAACCCATTTGCACAGCACCATTTCCCTCTTAAATCCGGACAACGACGATTTAACTAAGTAACATATTTTAAATAAAATTGTAATTTTATTTTCACTGTAATAATCAATCAAAACTGCGGGATATGTCTAGTCATTAACACTCATTTTAATCCAGAGTGAAAATATCAAGTTCATTATTTACGAGCGCTACAAAATTAACACTTCGTAGATCGCTTGGACACCTCATCCAAGTGCTTAAATCTACAATTAAAAACAAGACGAATGAGTTAAAAATTACTGGCTATAAACTTCAACGGTAAATTAGTTAGCTTATAAATAAACTCTGGGCTTTCTCTTTTTTTTTTTTTTTTTTTTTAGAAAAAGAGGTCTTAAATCTTTATTTTCCTTAAACCGGCAAAACTAATTGGACGGAAAAAATTGAACTAATTGGTCAAATTAACATATTTTAAAATTGTTTGTTTTACTTGGGACAAACCTATTTATTAAGTCCGGAAATGGATTACAGGTTTTATAATTTAATTTTTAATAGTTAATACCCAAACCCGACCGTCCTCAAAGTCTATTGGTTAGTATGCAACAAGATTCAAAAGAAACATTTATAATTTCCTATAATTATAGAAATCAAAACTTTTTTTAAAAATAATTAAAATAATTTTTCCGGTTTCAATAAATTTTATTAAGATAAAATTACAATCTGCCTTTTATTAGGCAATGAGTAATTAAGATAAATATAGAATAATTTAAAATTATTTTTTCTTTTTAATATGTATATTACTATTACTATATATTAATCCTACGCTGCCCCACAAAAAGTGGTGCACTAAGAATAATTGGTTAAAAAAGTTATTTAAAAATAAAGTTTATTCTTTAATAAAAAGAATATTCAAAAATACTTTTTGAAAGGAAGGTATTATTTTCAGTTAAGGGATTTGTTTACCTTATTCAATCCTTTATGTTATTGGGTAAATAAATATTAATACTTTTATCATCATTTATCTTTCTTCGCTACTGTGATTTCTTGTGTAACATCTCTAAAAATTTAGCAAAAGTTTTTTTTTTTATTTTAATTTAAAATATGGTTTCGACGTTCGAGCAAATAGCCATGTCGCTTTAGTAGAAGAATGTTGAAGCACAGATATACAGCCCGTGCATTGGGCTTATCTGAAACCACTGTTCTAACAGCACACGTTACCGTGAGGCAGATTTGTGCATACGCAGACCCGGTTTAAGTCGACCGTGAGTGGCAGAGCCAAGAGATGACCGGTTTATTGTACTACAAATGCTTCGGAATCGGTGTTCAAATGATACTGAGACTACTCAGCTTCTTCGTACATCTCGAGGAGTAGCAAAAAGCGCAGAAGCTGTTAGAAGAAGACTTGATGATGTGAATTTAATATTTTTGTTTAGTTTAATAAGAATATTTTCATTTTGATATTCTCCGTAAATAGAGAATAATAATTAAATCTATCATGCATATTGATATCAAGAATGGATTTAGTATGTGCTCATAGTGGAAATGGTCCTAGAATAAAGTACTTTTTTTATATCTACCTAAAATGAATCTTCAATGGATAAGTTCATTTTCATATGCAGGAACATAAATTGACTGTCATGTAGGAGAATAATCCACCCAGAATCCATTTTTAATACTAAACAAGGGCATCGGAGGTGAACCGCTGACACGTGGGACACGACGGGGCTACAGCCTGTACAAACACGAGGCTCCCGTCAGAAGGACGTGGGGTAATGAAGCTGTCCGTCAGTCTGTCGGCGTTTTAAAATTAATTTTCCTCCACACACAGCCACTCCGTCCTTGCTCTCTCCTTCTCGTCGTCGGTTTAACATCTTCATGCTGTGATGGATGGATTGTCTGTCATATCCCACTTATTAGTCACGTCTCAAGGTTCTTACTTTGCATGCAGCATATGAAAACATGGAAGATGATAAGAAGTAAGAAAAGTGCAAAGTCTTTGCTGTGCACAACAAGGTAGAATTAAACGTACGAGGGTGACTAATTACTTGGAACTAACTTTTCATTAACTTTGTTTTATTAATCATATTACAAGCAATAAGAATAATGATATCTACCTCAAGTTAGTAATTAAACTAATGTATTAAAAGTTGTTCATTTCATTGTATTTAGACTCCATATTGCATATATAGGTTACATTTGTAAAAATACTAAGTTTTTCCATTCTATATGGGATTTTATCAGTCAGTATTCCGTCAACGCCACTTTGTGCCAGTGTTTGCGTTAGGATAGGTTCTTTTGGGCTAATGGATTTTGAAGAGACACGTATGCGTCAATCGTCGGCAGTTTCAAGGACATTGAGATAAATCAATCTTGCAATTAATATTCACTAAAAACACCGCTATTAACATAAAAGCGATGCCAAATAAGCGAAATGGTGACAATACAGAGATGATTAAAAAATAGAATTTTTGGGTAGAACTTTCTCAGAAGATTTTTTTTTTAGAGGAATGAAAGGGTGTAGTAAAAGGGTCAGGAAAAACTCAACATCCTGAACCTGTAGGGTTTCACACGATTACACAACCTCTTCAATGAGCTATATACATAAACGACTCTGCACATGCCAAAATATGGAGAAGACAAATTTACAAAAAATGCAATCGTATATCGCTTTAATACTATAATAAATGCATTACTGGTGAAAGGGATACTAATTCCTTCGCTAATGGAAAGTAGAGACATGAATGAGCACTATCTGTGCAAACTACACACATGCCCAATGTCTGTAAACGGCGCAATGCTTGACTGGATCAACCTTTCGCTTTGACCCAGTTTCTTTGGACTGTGACTGATTGCACTTGCACCACTCTTAGGTACGAAAACCAGGTATGGATCGAAAGTTGCCTCGCGAGCACATAGTACGTTAAGTACTATCATTATAGTAATTATAGGTACTATCATGAGGGAGCTTCTTACATTATTATGAAAACTTGATTTACTATAGATTTACTATATTAGGTAATAAAATTAGCAACACGTCTTAAACAGATAATTATTACGATATGCTCACCTTAATCGAAGATTCAAACCATGACAGTGGTATAATACCATTCCTTTGTTACCGTTGTAGAAAGTTGGGAGCAATCACTTAATATTCTTCCTATCACTAGAATATTCTTGATTAATATTCTTCCGTCTTTCTGGACTACCTTTTTTTCATTACAGGTATAATCATTTCAAAAGGAGGGGAGAAAATTAAAATTAATAATTAAATTAGCGATTTAACATTTTTTTTTTTTGCCAATGGGACGAATCTCTAATATTTTCCGTGGAAACAAGTGCATGGTTATTTCTGTTCATACGGTTCTTAGTACCACTTTCTTCCGTTGATATATCTGCTGATGAACAGTTTAAATATTTTAGTAGTGAGCTAATATTAACATGTGTACCTATAGCAAACTACTTTTTTGCTTGAGGAGGTTTCTTTTAAGTACACCGCCTTTGGATGGAGCACTCTATTTTGTTAACTAGCACTGTTATTTACTTGGAAATGCTATTCTTGAAACATACTAACAATGGACGGGTTTTGGACCACAGTACTGAAGCCCAGATAAAAGGAAATTCTCATTGGTCACGCTGATCTAGCAGTGTGGTTTCCCTGTAATTACGGTTGCCAGGTAATGGTGATACATGGATAGTTTGGTTCGGGTGCTACCTACTAGAGCCACCAGGTTGCCTAATGCCCCGGCACTTCTTCCGATTGGTTCCTGATTACACAGTAGAACCGCCGTTAGCTTCGACAAGGGCGTGCCGCTCTACCTGATGCTCTAGGTTCATAAATCACTGGCCTGACAACTCACAGCGGTCTTGCTACCATTATTAGCTCGGTCGAAGAGACAGACCCCTGTGAAGATCCCGGCACAGACAATGCCCTGTGGAGGAAGACCTTTAGACCGCCAACAGATGGACAGATAATGCCCTATTGTCTAAGGGCGGACTCGTGTTCGCTATTGGTGGTCTGTGATATCGTTTTGAAAATCAAGCTGTATTCATCAACTTCATAATGCATACACCTAAACCATTAATTCATTTTCATAATTATTATAGAAGTATGTATTTAAATCAATTAAGGACAAGTCAACCGCAAGGTCATTATTGTCCATTCTTCTTCAGCTTATTATTAATCTCATTTCTTCTTGGTTGATTAATATTTTTGCATTTCACTTCTTATTATTCTTATTTATAATGTTATCAATCATTAGTCTTTATAGTCGGTTCATTCATCCATAAGTTGTTTTTCGGTGTTTTTAATGCCTTCGTTATGATATTATTCCATTGAACAGTACAGATGTGTTGTTTTCGAAAAAGAAAATCATTTCTAAGCAAATTTCCTATCAAAGACAGGAAAATTTAACTAACTATATGATATTATTACTTCGCTACAGAAGGATTTCTCCTATTTTTTTAAAAAAACGTAGATGTTAATTTCATTCTCTTAATTCTTACAATGTTGGTCGAGTTTAGGTAAGATTCATGCTATTACTTTTGAAAAGATGATAGGATACCGACTTAGGCTGATGGAAGAAATATAGTCAATTGCTTTCCACCCAAACCTTTTGTGGACCTTGGTTTTGGGTAGCTTTTATTACATTGGTGGATCAGGCTTAGTTTTCTTTTGATTCCATTCCTATTGCAGGCTTGGGAAAATGACATATCATCTTAGACATAATGTAGTTATGTAGTACAAAATTAACTAAAACAATGTACAAACAACCGAAGGTTCTATACAATTATTGTAGACATGTATAACAGATGAATGTGAAATAAAATCTACTTGGATATATCAGATAACCCGTTGAATTGACACCAGATGATTGTCTCAATGAGTAATTACGAATTAGATGTCTCGACAGGCAGATATCGCGTAATTAATGGTGTTGCAAAATATTTATCTTTATTCACTATTGAATGATTTATTTATCGGCGATAGGAAGACAGAATGGAGATAGGAGCTAATTGGCGCCAGGGCATCAAGCATCGCTTGCTGATTCGGCTCAATGAAGGAACGATAGGCATGATAGGCTATCGGGGAGAAACAGTACCGGGTCCTTTGATCTCTCGCTCCTGCTATCTTCAACCATGTACTGTTAAATGGAGTCATCTGTCTATGTCATTTGCTCGTTATTGACGTGTCCATACTTATTGTTAGAGGAACAGCCTATCGCAAAATGTTCATATCCATCATTACACTCATTATATCCAAACCCTTAAGTCATTAAAATATTGTAAATAAATGCAGTGCATACGTAACTGGATTAGAGTATTTATCACCAATCCCAAAGAAAGAAATTATATTTTCATTAGCTTTGCTCCTATTAGTATGAAAATGAAAACATTGGCGGATTGTACTCATGTATCCTAAGCTAGGTGTTTTACGGGGTTTTATCTATATCCTCCGATCATACCTTGTTTCTCATAAAACATTACCTGTAACCACCGCCTGGCGTGTGGGACTGGGGTGCCTACTGGGGCCCAGCCGGTTACGGGAAGCCTGCTGTCGTTCTTGTACACTTCCGGACTCTTATCTCCTCTAAGTAGTTTAAATATCCAACAAAACCGGCGTTGATAACCTGAGGGTTTTACTTAAAAACAAACAAACATTATTTATCTGGCATTTATCTTTTGTAAATTTACCTATTTGCCTTTATGTTCTTCAAAATCATTATTGAAAATGATCCATATAACTAATAAAGGAAGACCCTGTGAACTTGAAAAATCAATAAGAAAAAGTAATAGGCATTCATTATTATTGCTGGATGATTAAAACGAAAACAAGATATCGTGTGAATTTCAACGGCATACAATTAGAAACTGAAAAGAGCACAAGAAAGAATCCACAGTCCCGGTACAAGAGTAATATCCTTCATGGTATAAAATGTCCTTTGATAGATATAAAATAAAATACTTGATCACAACATCATTTGAACTGGACTGCTTAAATGAAAAACAAAATCAACATATCCTAATAGAGTATGGTAAGTGTCAAGCTCCAATGAGCTGGTTTCTGACGACCCAATACGCATAGGCACTCAGCCAAACTGTGTCAGATCATTGGGAATTTATCCGTCAGTAAGAACATTGAAGATTATAAAAATATATCCCATATGCAGGCAGAGTAACTAACTCCAATTTCGCCTGACTGTTTGTTCTACGAAAGTGGTCATGAAAATGATTCAATTCATCGAAAAACTTAAAGTTGTATTCCAAAACACCTTGAAATATGCGGATTAGTTTTTGATTTGACAAAAACGGGAAGTATATAAAAAAAAAAAACGGACATTTCCCCTAATTTTTACTATTTCTCCGATCCGTTCAGAATCTACTCAATATTTAAAGTATTGATTATTTACCCATGGTTTAGAAAATATTTACATTAACGCCGAAGGAATTGCCAATAATAATTTCGAATCATTTAACACGTTTTTAAGAAACTGTACGGTTCTATATTGTTTCTTTAATTTGAGGATCCTATATTTCTCGGGTCTGTAAATAAAATAACAATACGAATAAAGAAAAAATTACGAGGCTATTCATCCATGGATTTGGTAGTAAATTTATCTTATCAACTAAAGCAAAGCAAGATGTTTAAATGTCGCCTTTCTTTTATTCTTACTCTTCTTAGCACGTTGTCAGTTTTTAATAAAATAAATATGCTAGATGTTCATCAATCAAACACTCTGTCATATTCGGAGGAGTAAAAACATTTCTAATTCATTCATCCCCATAATTCATCCATCCCCTATCAACGATCATGGAAAGCAAAGCTCAAGTAACTATATGAGTTTATTATTATCACACCCGTTTATCAGAAATGACTCTTATATTAGCATGACTGGGAACGAGTCTTTAAAAAAGAAGATGGTATTGCTTCAAGCTTTAGTTGAACACTTCTGATTGGGCTTCTGTTCGTTCATGCATCCAATGGAGGTAGGATACATTAGTTTAGGCAACAAGTAATGTTGCTGTTATTAACTTTGAGAGGATAAAGCCAATCTCAAATGCTGTTTTAATATCGATTGTGATCCAGCGACCATTCGCAGGGAGCTGCCACCGCTAACACAACCATCCCCTAATTAACAGATCAACTACAGCGGCGAAGACAGACTCCAGGGCACTCCCTCCTGGAATCTCATACATAATTCCAGGAGCGGCCGGCTCCTGTTATGGTAGCCTGGAATCCTTCCCACCGGCCTGTAATTATTAGCAGTAATTGGATTTATGAGCGCAGCAGGGCTAGGGCTGTAATTGCTGCTGCTCCCCAGTGGCACGCAGCCTATGACATATGACACGGCACCGGTAGCGCTAGGATTTATGTTCCCTAGCTTCTCCTATCGTCGCTAGCCTGGCCGCTGGTGAAGTATAGCTCACTTAGTCTCTTATTTATGTTCACCTCTCTTATGTAAGGCTGAATTATTATCTTATACCTCGGTAATCAGCTGAATGCATTAATTGTAGCAATGCTAGTGGTAGAGCTGAGAGGGCACTACGTCTTACATATGTCGACACTCCAGGAGAATTTTTATCAGTTATTAATGTGAAACCAATAGATTAACTTTGTTTATAGGTGTGCTTTGTTTAAGTAAAGATAAGAAATTTTCTAGGCCATAACATTTTAATTATACAAGTTATAAAGAGATGCCCCCAAAACGAGGAATAATGATTTGATTGGTTATTCGTATTTATCCATGCTGCCAAAGTGTATTTGGAAAATTATTGCTTCTTCTTTTCCGATATCAGACACAGTGAATACCTTGGATCCTAGTCTAGGCTGGAACACAACCTACGGTACGGCCAACTATATAGACTTTAAATAATGAGGTACATATATACAGAACCATACTGAAACCAATCTAGTATTTCAAAGTTGAACTAAGTGTGCCGGAAAACACTGGAACATCAAACGGACTCAACCCTTCCGACTTAAAGTCCGAAGAACATCAGTTAGTGCACCTTTTTATGTCACAAACAGAACCCTCCGTGATGGCCTTAAAATTCCCTATGCCCTGTGTCACATTTTCTCAATATTCTTAACATAATAAAATATCCGGTCAAATTTTGTAGCGAGATTACTTTCAGGAAACACCCACCCATCCCTACAAGTTCCTCGGAGATTAAAGCGTTGATGAATACAATTCCAATTTTTATTAGATGATTAAAATGTTGCTTTCCTAAAAGGCATTATATTGTTACAATATTATTTGAAGTTTCGTATGAATGTTTAACTTGGCTTTATACACAGCTCAGCGTAATCATCTCAGCGTTAGCAGATATGTCCAATAAGTATAAATTTTTTAATGCATACATTTATATGATTTATTAGCATAAGGCTGCTTTTAAAAGCATGATAACACGAAACATTCCATTGGATTCCTGCGTTACATGAAGTGGTTTCCAGTTATCTATGACAAAACGATCGGCGTCCCAATCCAACTTCCCATGTTAGAAGTACTTCGTTTTGGTCTTCCAAGCCATCCTACATGAGAAAAAAATACATATTTAATGCTGAATGAATAAAAACATGGGAGGACAAATTAAATGGTAAAGAACAGTGAATAAGCTTTTTATTTATAAAGGCTTTCTGAATTGTTTGATGAAACTAAAAATACTTTAGACAATTTCAAAGCCTGTCAATGCAAACCTAGATTGAATGCACAAAAGGCATAGACAAAATAATAGGTTTTTTCTTTCTCATTTTGAAGCCTCAGACTATCTCCCTTGTGCTGCATGAAAGGAATACTTGGCACCGTATTCTTCCATCATGGTAAGGTGTTCCATGTTGTCATGGGTTTGGAATAAATATCAAAATATAATGTTCTACTATATAGATGTTCTATAAAGTGGATTCGAACAGATTTGAGTATGGAATAAAAACAGTAGGTATTGAATATTCATGGACAACAATCACTTAAAACGGTTAAGTTTGGTTTTATCATGAGTTTCTCTCCAAATTCGATGTATATGTATAGCATTAATTTGATATTCTCCAGACTTCATAATCCAGTGATCTCAATAGCGTAGATTAAAGGGTGGGGCTATAGTTTTACTTAACGCTAACGCTTTACCCTTTAGTTGTATTTGCCCTGTTATAGATCTGTGTAGCTTAGTTCACTGGACTAAAAAGAATAATTGAAGACTTTTTATGGTTTCAGCTTTATGCTGCTTTAAAGGTTCCCCTGTTAGGAAGAGGGAAATCGCAAAATCAGATTGCAAAGGTCTCAAGAGCACGTCAAATAGAGACTCGAAGAAAGCTCTTTTGTAAATCGGGGTTTGGGCGGCAACCAAGTACACAAAGCAAGTAAGATTGTGGGAACGAACTGGAAATACAGAACATTTCGTGGTGGCCCAGGATGTGAGTAGTTAACAAAATAGATTTGAAATTCCGTTTATGTCCACTTGACGATTGAGAACCCGTTTTTCAACAATTTATCCTGCTGTGTATCAAAGAGTTGAACCTGATTTTCAAATAATACACGATAATGTCCCAGAGTGAGGAGCATGGATGTAGCAGCCCTGGTTAAAAGGTAAAAAATATACTAGTGTTTTAGATGAGTTATATATCCCACATAACTAATTGGAGATAACTGAAGATGACAGCTTAGGGCTATCAAAAGCGTTATTTCAGTAAAGTAAGAATTATCAGTTGTGGAAAGACAATAAAGCTGTTTTGTAATTATACCATTCCACAATATGGCAATAATCTTTTTATTTTTTTATAATGCACGATAACGCAAAAGATTGTACCTTACATTCTTGCAAGACTGTTGAACAAGTTCAACCGTTTTGAACAAGTAGACCTGTTCAAATATCTGAACTAAAGGTGACAAGTGATGCATATGATGCATCTATGTTTCAAGTCTAAATGATGCAGCTTTAAATGTAAAAACATTAAATAATGGATGACAGGTCTCGAAATACACCTGCCGGCAAGGGCCAAGGATAAATGGAATAGACTACTGGCCAGTAGCAACTTTATCATGAACATGTGGGTGTAATATAATACGTGTACAAAAGGGTGTATTAAAAGGCACTTTTAAATTTTAACGTTGGAAATAAAAAACAAATATTTTATCAAATTCTTTTTTTTCTGTTGTTTTTTCTTTTTTAACAATGCCTGTTTGATTTCACTGTGAGTTCATAGTTAGCCGTAGGTTAGGCTCGAGTGGGTGTTTATTCAGAATCGGCCGTGGTCTATAGGAAAGGCATCTGATGTTTTTTTCAATCTGTTTTTGATACACCGCCAAAGCCGATTCTTTTATTATACCCACAATGGTGATATAGATGTCTGTGAATATAAGTAACAATAAAGGAACAATAAGACGGTCGTTAGATGGTAGTTGGAGGGCGGTCGTTATCTTCTCTAGAGCTGACGACCCAGCGGACCACACCCTCGACATCTGCAGCATGGCAACCCTTCATAATTACGGTAGTCGACAGCACGCCTTTTTTGTCTTTAGATTCTCTTTTTTCACGGAGGGCCTTTTTTTGTTTTCGGCACTTTGTCAAATTAATATCGTGGCACCACAGGCTCTGACAGCTGTCCTGTTAATGGCTGTCCGTCCGGTTGAATCTAAGCGAGCAAAGCTCTTTCCTTTGTCTTTTAGAAATTCACTTTTTTTTTCCGGTCGGGAGTTATAAATCAAATTACATACCTGTCGTATAAACCAAAAAAAGGTGTTATGTAAGTTGATTTATGTACGTGCAATAAACTGATTCAATGATAACAAGACAGTCCGTCAAATGATTGCACGAATGTCCAAATGAGTGATTTCTTTGTCTTTTAGAGATTATATTTTTTATGACGTTGTGAACCTCCAACAATAAAGAAACAAAAACAAATAAGTAGATTCAAGAATAACGTTAAGTTCGATTGGTTAAATCGTGACAAAATTATACAAAAAAAATCAACAAGTGACCAGTTACCGACCTAGAACAATTATTATATTAAAAAACATTCGCTTGTAAATTGCTTTCGTCCTTATTTATTAACAAGACTGTCCGTCAAATCATTGCAATAATGTCCAAATGAGTAATTTCTTTGTCTTTTACAAATTTTTATAAACCGATTAAGCCGGTGCATACTCGAATTTTTTATTGTATCGTGTACTCTGTGCATTTATCTTAAACTTATTAATGAGCTCATCATAGATTAACTCAAAGATCAACAGTTTTTTATTTTATTTTTGAATTTAATAAAGCAATTATTGGGAACCTCCAATAATATAGAAACAAAAACGAAAAAGTAGATTCAAGAATAACTAGTTTTTTCGTTAAATCGTGACAAAATAGTACGAAAAAATCTATAAAAATATGTTATCGGAATCATTACTAGTGGCATGGTTGACTAAGTTTTTGTGCCTGTCAAAATTCCGATTCCTTGTAACTTCCTGTGTCGTTACTGTGAATATAACCAGGTGGGACTTATCCACGTGTAACCTAGAAAAATTATGGTAAAAATACATTCTCTTGCAAATAGCTTTCTTCCTATATAAAGTACTTTATAAAGGTACTGGATATTATAACAGAATAATTCTCAACTGCTATTAGACATTTCGCTCCTTCTACATTTTAGCACTGCTAATTGATTGGAAAGAAATCCATTAAAAAAAGTAGAAATCAAACAGTATAGATAATCAATTAGCAGTGATTATTTTTTTTATTTGAGTGAAATCTAATGTTACGGTGGGAACTAGAAATGTTTCAGAATGCGATTTGAAACTCCTTCTGAAAACTGGTTATGAACAAATCGAAACTGTAAATTGAAAACCTCCCGGTCCCAGTGAAAGTAAAGAAGATATCCAAAGAGGAAATATACTTGGTCTCACGAACACAATGTCTAACAGTTTTTTTTTAAATTGATTCAATTAATGTTGATTTTGCTAAACAAGGCACGTAGATCATGGACTGTATAAATAAGCTACACATGGAACTGTAGACAGGTGGAGGGCCTAGTCCCGGGGTGCTTGAGACTGTCCTCCCTCTATTAGCGTATTCCTATAAGTGCAATAATTATTATATAATAGTAATATATAAAAAATAACTATAATTGTGATTTTGTTAATAAAACAAAAAAAATCAACAAACAGTTACCGACCTAGAACAATTATTATATTTAAAAAACATTCGCTTGTAAATTGCTTTCGTCTTTATTTATTAACAAGACTGTCCGTCAAATCATTGCAATAATGTACAAATGAGTAATTTCTTTGTCTTTTACAAATTCTTATAAACCGATTAAGCTGGTGCATACTCAATTTTTTTATTGTTTTAGGTACTCTGTTCATTTAACTTAAACTTATTAATGAGCTAATCACAGATTCACTCAAAGATCAACATTTATTTTACGCTTCAAATCAGAAATTGTGATTTTTGAGAGAGGTATATTTACTTTTTATTTCAAAAATGTTAATAATAAATAAATTTATAAATATTAATAAATAAATACCTTATTGCAATGATTTAGAAAGTTTTGATGGTTTCAAGAATTATTTTTATCGCAGTAGGGTTACGGGTTACGGGTTACGGTTACGGGGCTACGGGTTACGGGGGGGTTACATTTGCATGGTTAACAGGAGAAATTAAATAGTATAATTTTTAATTTCATTTACTACACAGCACTAGATCTTTAGTTTAATGATACAACTTTATTCAGTGAAAATAAATAAATACATCCTGCTACAAATAAGATAAACTAGGTATCTAATAATATTTTGAGTAATGCGCAACTATAAAAAAAGGTCATATGTTTAGGGATTTATGGTTTGATGATATGGGAACCGTTTATCGCCAGATTCCGTGCTATCTTGCCTATTAACCTCAGTGGAGAAAAACATTACAAATTTAGATAGTAATGTGAACCGAGAAGACAAGATCAACAAGGCCATAAGAATTAGTTTCAGTTGATAATACTGAACGTGAACTGTAAAATTTTCCGTTTGTTCTGATATACTTTCATCGTCACACAGTTATTACTTGTTGATAGTTTACAGAATGCTATTCGAGTTGTGATTTTTAATTAAAAAAAAAAATAAAACTCAGAATTTCGTAAAAGTGAAGAAATATATGAAATACAAAGTGAATAATCTAACAAAAGTTAGAGTAACATTACAAACATATGTCTCGTAATTTTTTTACAGATGTAAAACAGGATTGTACGAAAATGCCAGGTACCACAACAATAGGAAGTTGGATATAATTTTTAAACGTAAACAAAATGAGAAACTTGAAAAAAATATTAATAATATTTTAGGACTACTTAAAAGGACATCCCATCTCTCAATAGAAAATAAACTACTAATCTACAAAGTTATACTTAAACCAATCTGGACATACGGAATAGAGCTATGGGGGACAGCAAAAAAGTCGAACATCAAGCGTATCCAATCCTTTCAATCAAAAGTCCTGAGAACAATAGTAAATGCCCCTTATTATGTCAGCAACAAAACCCTTCATAACGATCTTAATATACCCTACATTCTAGAACTCAACCCTTCCAAGTTTATGAAATTCCACAGTAGCCTTTCCAACCACCCTAATCCTGTAGCACAGTCATTGCACCGCGCCACTCATCCCTATAATCCTCCTCGGAGACTTAAACGGCAGTGGCCTCGTGACCTGCTATAAACGCGTGACAGTGGGAGTCCTGGCAATGGCCAGTTTCTCCAATCATGTCCTGAGCGTCTGTGGCTCTCGCGCTCTTGGTCAGCCTCCACTGGCTAGTATCCGGTGACGTGGCTGACGGATGAGCATGGGAGACTTCCCAAGACTCCGCTTTCTCTTTGCATGTGGATTTGGGAGGTCTCTGGGCTGTCTGTATATATTGTATGAATGATGAACTGTAAATATGGTATGAATGAGAGCATTTATCTTATTACTTATTGCCTTATAAACGGCAGATTGTAATTATAGCACAATAAAGGAGTATAAAAAAAAAAAAAATATTTTAGGACTCGTCGAGTCTACCACATTTTTAAGAAATATATATAAATTTTACTTCTCTGTACAAAAAAAAAAAAAAATCAGAAATAAGTATAAAAATATTACTGCCGGGTTTGATTATAAAACAGCTTTATTGTCTTTCCACAACTGATAATTTCTTCTTTATTGAGACTGCGCTTTCGACAGCTCTATGCTGTCATTTTCAGTTATCTCATTTAACCAGAACTACTACATCCACGCTCCTTGCTCTATGACATGTCGTAGATAAAAGAGATACTATTGCTTTAGATAAGTTAAATATCCCACATAACCAATTGAAGCGCTATTTCAATAAAAAAGAAATTATCAGTTGTGGAAGGGCAATAAAGCTGTTTTATAAATATTATGGGTCATACTATAAACGATTGAGATAGAGCAGGAAAACAGGATGGAGAAAAAAACCAAGGCCCGTACAAATTGCACATACCAGTTACTAGAACAAGCTAGAAATAATAGAGAACAAAGAAAACCACAACAAAATAATAAATAGTAGTAAAGAACTTGACAGGAAAGAAAGTCGACAGGCCATAGAGGAATCCCAGGAAAACTTTACGGGTTTAGGAGACAAAATAGTACAGGCCAGGTCCAACCCTATGTGTGTAACTGGAGTTTGGAGCATTTCGGAATTTAACGTTCTGCATTGGTAGACAACGAGGACATTTATTAGAGGGCATTTATTCTCTGTGTCTACTATTGGCAGGTACTGCCAGGGCAGGCCCATTTAAACATATCTAGGAGAGCAAACGTTATCCGGAGAATGAGAGGAAGAGAAAGGTGATGAGCTTAGTAAGAACTAGATATAGTGTACTGGAGGAACGATTGTTGAGATCTTGATTAGGCCTCAGATACATCTTGTGCTTGAGGTTGTATGAAAGTTTCAACACGATCCGTTTCGGCTACTTTTTGAAAGAATAAAAAATAAAGTAAGGTAGAGGCCACCTGGACAATTGACACCATGAAACAAACAATTTGTGGACAAACATTTGTTTATTTTGTGATTTGGAGGTCTTGTAATTGCCTAGCACATTGACACTTTACTTATACCTATGTTATATATTCCAACATAATGTTGTTTCATGTGCTATTAGGAACTGTTTGTGCCATGTTATCACACTTGTTATGTATTATATGTTTTACTTCTAAGCCAGATTGATTGACAACGTGCATACTAATAACCTCGGAATATTTTAGTGCTGTCATATCAGCATGAGAAAGAACGTTCGGACTGCAGATGTACATTATTTGGGCCCAATAGAGAGCTAAGCTCCCAGGCACGAACTATAATTACCCGCGGGACAGACGTACAGGCAGACATGTGATAGGCCAGACATCTTGTTTACAGCTGCCATAGCCGGCCTATGATTGGAACGTCACAGCGTGGGCGCCTGTCAAAACAACGCCTGGGAGGCATTTGTGGCTGAGTGGCGTGCGAATCGTGAGCAGGAGGTTCGCTTCTCCGAGATCAAAGGTTCTTGTAACTGAGGCGAGTTGCTTTTTCGTATAATCCCGGCCTGTCCACGGTCTGAAATGAATTTGAAATTCTCACAAGGGGTTGTCATTTCAAATCCCCAAAGGAGAAACTGTGTTTCGGATATTCAGATCGTTCGATTGTCTTCCTGTATGATGGCAATCTTAAACATATAAGAATATTTAGATCGCGGAAGTCTGCAGAACTAATATTTCTCGTTTGATTTTTAGTTTTAGTTTTTAATAATTTAAATACCTTTTTTAAATTGATTATAAAAGGATGTATGAAGTTGACAGTTGAAAACCCTCTGCTGAATCAAATACTTATAGACATTTTTTATTCCAACTCCTGCCTCATCACATATCATGAAAAATGATTCAATCAATCATAAATTTTGAAAACCCTCAAGATATGCTGTTTAGGTTTTGGTGAAAATAGAATAATAGGAGTGTAGAAAAATGAATGACAGGAATCCGAGACATTATTATATTTTTTAATCTGCCACGGCGACCAAAATACCAGGAATACCTAAAAATTAAAGGTTAAATAAGTTCCCTTTTGTAAATTTTAAGAATTCTCACAACTTAAACTTTTGTTTGTTATTTCTTCCTGACAGTTATGTTAATTTGTTCGCTGTATAAAAGTTTAAATAAATTTTAGGTTATTTAAAATATTTATTAAACCGGAGTTGTCGTTTTTGGTTCACTTGGCGGTTCGAAATGTGACTGAATATCAATAACATGATATTCCTTTATAAGAATTTTTTTTTGTACAGCTTACGTTTTCTCAAAACGTCTTCCACACATTTTCCCCGCAAGTAAAATAGAAAGCGGTCTCACACATCAAAAGCCTCATCACACCGTGCCATTTGAGGACCACGGGGATGTGTTACGTGTTTTACTGAATCTCACTTTGAGATTTATGCTAAAAGATAAGACCCAGATGTATATAATACTTTCACGGGCGGGTAAATATATATATATTAATAAACGAAACCCGCTCTAATGCCACGTTTCGGCTTTCGTAAATTGCCCTGTCAAAACCTCATTATAAAGCGAGATAACATAAATCCTTCCCCATTCCCCGCCTTTCTCTTTCTATATATATACAATTTACTAATATATACAAGTTACTCGTTTTCTACTTCATAACCGAAACTGAGTAAGGCCGAATGGTTGAACACAGAACCAATGACTTTTATTTCTTGGCACGAAGTCAAACGCTCCAGGAGTGATTTTATCAGCCTCGTTTTTTTGTTGTATCTTTTTTTTTTTTTAATATAAAACTGCTTTCATTCGATTTGAGATTATTTTTTTCTTTTTCATTTTGAATCGTGAACAAATTAGCTCAAACAAGGCTGCCAGATAATCTTGAGTCCGTTACACTGTATATCTTTTCGAATTTAACTGATACCCGGTTTGATTTAGTGTCATATATACTGGGTTGTATAATGGGGTCTCGAAAAAAAAAGTTCTTGATTGGACTCTCCGTTTCCCTTCTTAATTAATTCGCAATTTAATACTGTTTAATTGAATAAGTGGTTTTCAAAGGGACCGCATTTTTTTTTTTTTACTAATCGGAGACATAAAGTTTAAAAGTAACAAGAAGGCGATGATAAATCTTTTCGAGGGCTCACTATTATTCTTAGAGTAGCATTGAATAATGCTTCATAGTTATGTACGATTTATTGTCATTTTGTTAAAGTTATATGGGCTAGGTGGCAGCAGTATTTTTAACACCAACTTTTAAAATGCAAATTATATTTATTTAGAATACTATCGTCTAAAGTCGATGAAAGAAACGTATTAGATTTTAATCCATTCATTGAAATGAAATGAAAAATACTTTTCTAAGATATGAAACACAAAAATGAGCAAAATAGGTATGTCCAGCTGACAAAAAAATACAGAACATTTCACTGATATGACTAGCTTATAAATAATAAAAGGCCTATGTACACATGCGGTGACTACAATGAGCCAACAGCAAAAGACTGAAGCAAAAACTATAAATATGTTGTGGTGAATGACAATCGCTGAAAATTGTTACTAAGAAAATATAAAATTATTACAAGCGGGAAAAGAGCGCGAAAGGATGCCGGGATGTATTTAAATAGGAAATGAAACAAAAACATAATTAATAAATAAAAAAAAAAAAAAATAATGGATAGTTATGAAATGTTAGATTGGTAGAATGGTTATAGAATTTACTAATAGACACATCGGTACCCCAACAAATTTATGAGTTCTGTTATATATTCACGGCTAACAATAATCTCACACTAATAATGCTAATTTCCACTTTAGGAAGAAAATAATTAGTATGTATTTATGCTATTATTTAAGTATAAATTTATTTTCATCCACCAACATTTAGTGAGATTTATACTGTTGTTTCACTTGAAAATAACTAACAATGGACCTAATACTATAATATACGTATAATAATAAAATAAAGTATACGGAATATTTGATAAAAACCAAACACTAGAATTGGGGTGTACTCCAATTTCAAGATTTACAATAATCTCTGTAGCATTTCGATGATTTCAGGGGATTTAAATAGGTCTATTATGTTCAATATTTCAGTTATAAATAATGTTTGTTATTTATGAAGCAGGCACTCTACAGTAAGTGATAATTTTTTATCAAAATTCCTGTGAATTCTTTCTCGCAACCATTAGCAATAAGGAGTCCTCCAGCAAATGTCATTAGATATCGTTTCATTACTTTCATTTTCTTTAATTAGTTGTTTTTATATTTCACTGTAGTCATACTTATATATACATTTATATATAAGTTATCGTCACTCAGCTGTAGACGATCAAAAAAGAGAGAATAAAGATGGTAATAATACGCACAGGTTCGTTGTTAACTAGCTCACCCTTTACCTAGACACAGGCTTTGTTTACATTAGGCCCTGTGGTATTAGGCTTAACATTGTCTTGCCACTAGCCATAACACCCCCCCCCTACCAGTTTGACATTCCCAGTAAACTTATACATACATAATAAATAAAAATAAAAAAATTTTGTTTACAAGTGAAATGAAATTTTGATATTGATACAATAAAAAGACAAGCAAAACAGTAACGTTCGCAATAATACGCACACGAAGAGAGAAAAACAAACAAAAAAACACGACACTACCGTCAAAATAAACAAATAAATACAATACTAAACATACCGGACAAGCACAACCGATAGTCCGAATGTATCCACTTGTAGATTTTCCAGTTCTCTCTGCTGTGGGGTCACGTCTTGCATTGCTCTAGGCGGGTGTCGGTCATATTTTGTACAGGCGCCAATAACGCTCTCGATTGTGTTCTTTAAGCTCCACCCAAAATATCTGTGCTTGCAGGCCTGCAGGGCTGCTTCGATCCCACGGTGGTTCGTTATGCCCTGGTGAAAGGCAAGGGTAACCTCACGTTGACGCTCTTCTTGCCTGATGGTTTCCGTTTGATGCGCTCCAAAATAGTCGCATTGCCCACGTAAAGGCACCTTTCCTGGCGTGGACGCATCCTTTAGGGCTTGACCAATCATGTCGTTATTAATTCCTGGCGAGGACCATATCTTCACCATGTTACAACGGACGTACTTGCCACACTCGGTCTTAAACAACCCTGAAATATTTGTGATCCACATGATTTGGCGGTTCTCATCATTTATTATCTCCTCAGTGTCATCGATATCCGACGGCCGGTCTTCCGCTGAGCTGCCGTCTTCCTTGACGATATCCATCGCATATTAGCAAGGAATTCCTTCCATCGGGGTATGCGACGACTCCTTCAGCTTCCCCACCCATTGTAGGGGTCGATGGTCCGTTTTGACCCTAAATAGCCTTCCGAAGACGTAGGGACGGAAGTGCTATATCACCCATAAGATTCCCAGCAGTTCCCGTCCAAGCGTGCTATTCCTGCTCTCGGGGCCCGTAAGGCGTCTGCTAGCATATGCGATCAGTCTCTCTCCTCCGTCGCGATCTTGTGAGAGTACTGCCCCCAACGCGTATTCACTGGCGTCCGGGTTAATGGTGAACGGGAGTGTAAAATTCGGAAAGGCGAGGATAGGCTCCCCCTGTAACCGTTCCATGCACCGCCGAATGTTGTTCTCCATCTCTGGGGTGATATTGTCCTTCTGTCCCTTCCTGAGTAGATTATTGATCGGGACGAGGCATTCCACCATTTCCGGTACGAACATTCGGTAATAGTTCAGCGATCCAAGAAGGCGCCGGATTCCTTTGACGTCCTTCGGAATGGTCATCCTTTAAATCGCCTCGATTTGCTCCGATTGGGTTGCACTCCCTCTCGATTGTATGGCCCAAAAATCTTGCTTGTGCTTGGCCAACAAGCGATTTTTTCGCCGATAATTTCAGCCAAAATTTCCTGATCCTTTGGAACACCTGTCTCAAGTGCTTTTGCTGTTCTTCCTTGCTTCGGCTGAAAACTAGGATCGTCCATATATATCAGTAAGATTACTCGATGCCGCTCAAGAGTTCGTCCATTAATCTTTGGAATGATATCGGCGCATTATTTAGCCCGAAAGGTTCTGGTGAACTCGTAGTGCCCGCGTTCAAATGTGAACGCCGTCTTGTGCTGATCTCTCTGATGCATCTGTATTTGATGATATCCTGCCTTCATATCGAGTGTACTGAATATCGTTGCTTCACTTAGTCGGTCGAGAATGTCCTCGAATCGAGGAATGGGATATTTTTCGTCGACGGTATTCTCATTCAGTTACCTGTAGTCGAGGAATACTCGGTACGTTTCTTCTCCAACTACTCCTTTTTTTGTACGGCCCGTTGCGGACTATTGTATGGAGATGTGCTGTAAACTACAATTCCTTGCATCTTAAACTCCTCTATATGATATGCTGCCTCAGTGCTTGCGGGTATCTACTTTCCTTGACATACGTCACATGGACCTGTTTGAGCGGTATCTCGTGTACTGTCTCCTCCGTTATGCCAAGTTTAACCCCCTCTTTGAAGAAAAAGACCCCCAGTCTTCCTCTCACTTGACTGCTCCGATTAGCTCCTTTCCGACCTCCAGGTTAAACATTACCCGACGCTCATGCAAACTCCCTCGCCTGGATGAAGGTGTGGGCAGTTACGTCGCAGGAGCTGAGAAGGTCGATATTCGACCTGGAGAAATTGGGTGAGTTAAATCACTTCATTAAAGGCGGTGATAGAATTAGGGAGAGAGTAGAAGCAAAGATAAACGAAGGCCTACTAGACTCAAGGGATGCTAAATCAATAAAAGCAGACCTGGTGTGTCGTATAAAAAGAAACGTATTGAACCTGATACAGGCGGATGAGGACACCCCATGGGCCGTGGCGAAAGAACGATTGAAGAAGGCTAACGGAGGAGGCCGATGGACACCGGAAGAGGATATCATTCAAATGTTTCGGGAAACGTGACATCCAGGTCAAACGAAAGGCCAACACGCCGGGGAACTGTTGGCACGGTTCAAAAATATTATCCATAAGATGAGAGAAATGACAAACCTGGTGGAAGTAGAAGCCAGGATGGCCTTTTTGTAACCCATTCTAAAAATACAGCTAGCCAAGAAGACGGGTAAGCGGGATAACGTACCGGGGGACCGATCGTTCGTGGAGTGCTCCCAAGATCTGATGGACACTAGCGCCCATGAAGAGGAAGGCAAACAGGGAGGGGAGGAGAGAGATTGGTCCAAGGTGACATACCGTACACCTAGAATGCCGCAGCAAATTTTGAAAAGAAAGGAGCCACCGTATGTGGAAAGTAAAAGTACAATGACAGAAGGGAGGAGCCCAGGCCAGAACCTAGAACCGGAGGAAGGAGTAAGGAGGTATTGGCCAGAACCTATGGAAGTAAATGTACAGGGGGTGTGAGGGAGAAACAGGACCCCCTCCGAATCATTAAATCCTGTCGGGAGCCTCAGAGACGGTGGATGAAGAAGACGAACCCGGGATCAGTAGAGGCGACTAAGTAGAGGACAGCGGGGACCACGGAAGGGGCAGGCGGCAGAGCGGACGTGGAAAGAAAAAGGCAAGGGGGGCAGAGGGGTGACCGCACGTAAACAAACTATAGTGTGAGTTGAAATTACGGTGGTATACCCATTATCCAAGTGGCTAGAGCGGTGAGGTGTCTAGTTGACTGAGGGAGCTCCTGTACTATCCTCAGCGGATTGGCGGCGAGAAAATTAGTCACCGAGGGGAGGGCGTCGCAGATCCAACAATGGGAGTTTAAACTATTAACCCTGGGAGGGCCTTGCGAAGTTAAAGGTGAAATAGCGATGGGGTTGGCTAGATGGACGGATAAGGAGAATAAAATGACGAAATATGAGGTGGAAAAGATGCCACGGGAATACGAGGGGATTATTGGGTGCGTCCTCCTGAGAAAGGTACGAGCATCAAAATAGAAAGAAAACCGCACCGACGTATGAGGACCTTACACTTGGAGGTCTACTGAATCTGTAAGAAGCTGGCGTAAGTGTTCCCAGTCCGTTGGGCCCCAAATAAATGGAGGAGGAGGCAGTTTGTGGATCGGTATTAGGGAAATGGTTTATAATAAAGGACTATGATCGGAGGAGATGTCATCGAGGCGCGTGAGTGAATAGTTTAGTGTTCCCAAACTATTGTAGAAGAAAAAGTCAAGGAAATCTGGATTTCGGTTGGGATCTGATGGCCAATAGGTAGCTGTGTTAGGAGAGATCGTGGATCAATGTTTACGTGCGAGTGCAGACAGCAAATCAAGTCCTCGTGTATAAGTGGATCTTGACCCCCAATGTTGGCGCTTTGCGTTAAAGTCCCCGCCCACTAAGAAACGATGCCAAATTGAGTCTAGAAAGGAGATGAATTTATTGAGAGGGCAGTACACTGATGCTAGAGTAAGGGCAGTGACACTGCAGTGGACTGAAGGGAATCGTGTGTTACCAAAAGAACTGTGTGATTGGAAATGGAGTTATGGACAATGCCAGCGGTACCTGATTGTGCTCTTCCATCTGGGTGATCTGATTGACAAGTCTGGTACTGTCAAACTGTAAATGGTCGTTTACTCGCAAGTCTGTTCTTGTCGTGGAGTAGTGCTGTCAGTTCGTTAGTGTGGGTGTGAACACCATTTGCATTCCAAAGGAGAATGGATAAGGAGTCGGAAGGATCCACTTATGGGCTTTGTTAAACGGGGATACAGTAGGAGACAAGATTTGTAAGAAGGGAAATGAGAGGGGTAATTAGGGTTCTGAACTCTGTAAGGAATGAGGTTAATAGGCTAGTGAGATCTGAAGAACTTGAAGGTGGAAGAATATGGGAGATGTGTGATTGAGGTTGGGATGGAGTTTGTGGGTTGACGCGATGAACGGAATGCTAGTGAAGAGGAACTTGCGGACGAGTAGTGGGCAGTGCCTGTGACTGCTCTCTGTTCCGAACGGCATCAGCAAAAGACTGAAGGATTTCTCAAATTTCTGGCTGTGGTGCTTCTTGAGCTACATGTGGCTGGCTTCTGTTCTTCTGGCCGAAGACGTTGTTCGCTCCTGGACTTGAGGATTCTATAAGCCTCGCAGCCCTTATAGTTGGCTCTGCATTGATTGCAGAGAACGCATACTGCAGGCGATTTCAGGGGCTTCTTGTACAATTCACTTTTGTGCTGCCCACTGCACTTTACACATCTGGGAGGGTGATGGCAGTACGATTTTGTATGCCCATATTCCTGGCAGTTATGGCTCTGGACGATCTCGCGTTTGGGGTATGGCTTTTTGACTTTTATTGCAGTGTAATGCAGGTGGGTCAGTTCGTAGATTAGTTCTACACCAGGCGTTCGCTCGAGATCTACGAAGAACAAAGGTAACGCCATTTTGACTGATTTTTTATTTTAAACCCCCTTTATTCAACAGCATTTTTACAATTTATGATCAAAATTTAATGAACAATATTTACAATATTCTCCTTGTGCTGCATGCTCAGATGCATTGGAAGGAGGTAATATTCACAAAAATAAATTTTTTACATGAATTTTAAAATTACAATACAATGTGTACAGGACTGGGGCTCACCTTTAGATTACAAAAAATTGTTTTGTTTTTTTGTTTGTTTTTTCTAAACTCTCTAATTAGAAGATTAAGGATGAGGGAAAAATAAAGGAAGATTTGGATTGAGTGGATCCTTGTACTAGGAGTACCTGCTTGAAGGTGATGTGTCAAAGAATTGTTGCCTGTCCTCGCGTAAAACATTCGTTATTTGGCGAACTTTGAATCCGAGAGCTGAAATGTCGTCTTCAATTTTATCAGCTGGTGTGGTCGGATTTCCGCTCACTACTCGTAGCGATCGTTCTTGTTTCAGCTGATAAGTATGGAAGTCGGCATTGGTTTCTTCCAAATATATCCAATGCCCCGATATGTATTAGGAGTGTCCGGTCATATTTCCGTGTCCTGAGACCGATTGAGGCACGTATATTTTCCCGACCCTACAATTTTACTCATTTGTGAGCATAACACTTAATTAATTTAAAAATATATATATATATATATATATATATATATATATATATATATATATATATATATATATATATTGCTTGTACTAGTAAAAAGTTAAAAAAAACATTTTCAACCAATGAAAAAAAAAAGCTTTCTCAAAATATTATTATTTCACAATTTATCGCTCCCTGCCTTTTCATTTAATAGCAACGCTTCTACTCATTTATTTACTGACGGCTAACAATGAATTAAAATGAAAGAACAAAGATTTTGATAAGGTTTTATAGTGTCATGTTCCTGGTCAGTTAACATCTGATCAAGGAAAAATTATTTAGTTGAAGAATAGTAATAAGAGATTTGAATTATTAAAATTTAACGCGATATCACAAATTTATGAGATGAGTACGTAGGATGTTTCATCTTCCTCTCGAGTTCCACTCAAATCTGAATGAATGAATGTTGCCAGCCAATCCAATGTGGCACGAAGACAATAGTGGCGCACTCGACAGGCTGACTTGGTGACAGGAGAACAGATTAGATTTCACCTGACTGGCTGTCAGATATCGCCTTTGTCACGTTCGATTGCACAGCCCCAGGCCACCAATAAATGATCGGGCTCCGAGGAAATTGAACTTGTGAATAATTTGTCACCGGCTGGCGAGGCTTTAGCTGCCACTGTCGGACTGTGCTCTGATAACGGCGAATTTCGGAAAATCAAAATATGAAAGTTTGATAAGTCTGTACTGAAATAAAAAAAAAACAAGACGCATATATCATTTACAGAAAATAAACTCCAATCCACTGCGAGGAGCGAGGAAAATCTGAAAGGCCTGAGCAATTATATATGCATCTTGGTTTTTTTTGTTTCAGTATATTTTCTGTACGAACCCTACAACTAATATATGACATACATTGAATTAACATTTTTACCTGTAAAATATAAAAGTAATGTTTCGATCCTCAATGAAAATGAAGAAAAAACTATCTAAATAAAAATAAACAATAAAAAATAAAATAAAAAACAAAGAAATATATTAAAGCAAATAACTGCAGAATAATAGTACATGATAAAAAATGGAAATCGTTCTTAAACACAAAGTTCATTTTCAGTCTTTGTTACAAGGACAGAATTTTTTTAAGTCATTAATTATTGATAAAGCATAACAAGTACCCCTCTTACTAACCACTTCCCTTTCATTATAAGTACGACCTAATTTGTCACTTCAAAAAAGTTATTTATTTTTTTTCGTGAACAAACAATAATTATTTCAAAACGTATTACGTATATTATTAAAAAATATATTTTTAGCCTGAATCATTTTCTATAACATGAAAACGATTCAAGATACCCTAAAAACTAATGGTGTTATCGTTACAAAATTCTTTTCTTGGCCACACTACGCATTTTAACTTGACACTATTTGCCAATCTACTAACACAGGCTAATACAATGTGCGTACAGATTAAAAAAAGTTAGCGACCGCTCAAGAAAAACTTTGTATCGTTTTTGGCAGACAAAACTAGAATTACTATATTAATAGCGGCTCTAGTCAAATTACAACAAAGGCCCTTCTTATGAAACTTTCGAAATTTATTCGCTCCTCAGTCCACAATGTTTCATTCACGCAGACGAAAATAACTAATTAAAAGCATCTGCTGACATCTCGGCGAATTCACTGCTGCCAGGTCACTGGGGTAGAACAATTTCTGCCTCTAATTAGTTTCACCGCCTCGCTGTGAACAACTCATACATCGCTGAGTTTCTGTCATACATCGCTGTATAATTTAATTGCTTGGACGCTGTGAATACATTCTTGCTTGTTTCAACTGTGGACGTCGAGCTGGTATTGAGGAATCGTCATTCAAATGTCTGTATTTCTGTATGTAGGGTCCATCTGAAATCTTAAAGGCACATTCGATAGCATGCCATTGAGCTGTATATGTTTGGTTATGGTAACGGGGAATATGCAAGTAAATATCCTACGGGAAAGTAATGTTATCGTTCAACAATCTCGCTTCTGTCTGACTTATACCAGTCAGGACACAGCTTAGGATTTTCCTTTACAGTCAGTCACGAAATTAGACGCTTGAGATGAAAAGACTACTTGGCGCGGTGTTGCTAAATACGGGAAGGCCGGCGGCACCAATTTACTCATTGCCTAATGATTGACTAAATCGAAGTAAAGGGATCACGTGGACCAACCTAAATCTTTGCCAAAGGACCATGTAATACATTCTGCAGTTTTATAACTTATTTAATAGTAAGTAATTTCTGCAAATCTACAGCAGCATGATTATCAGATACATCTATTTCGATTTTTTTTTAAATTATAATAACTAGGAAAAGTATTTGTGTGGATGCTATTTACAGTTCAACGCAAAATATTATATTTCCTACAACTAAGACTTAAATCTAAGTATAAAGCTTGAAGAGCAGGTGAATATTAGCATCAAAGAGACTCCTTTTCTTTATTTTAAAAGACAAAAACAGGAATACATAGAACTTTATATAGTGCTCAAAATGAACGAATGTATATTTTATGTGTTCATGAGGTCACCAAGAATTTATAAATTTATTAAAACAAATTTATACAATAATAAATAAAAAAGTTATACAGGGCAATGATAGGGAAATAGGTGCAGGTAATGGTGCTCATCCATCATGTATAAATAATTTTTTCCATTTAAATGCACCAGCTGAGGCTACTGTTCAAAAACATGGTTCATCTATGCTTTCAAAGAATGTACATCAAAGACCGCCTACCAGCCAGAGTCATTTTCCATTTGTGATGAAAGGGATACAGGCTGATAATAACAACCCAAAGACAGTTCATTTATTTAGAGAGGGAGTAGCCAACCGTGGAATTTTAATAATAGCGAATTATTTTGCTTGCGGTGAAAACAAGAAGTAAATTTTAGACACTTGTATGTCCTCGTAGTGTCAGTTTGTTGAATGACGACACATTCTTCACAAAGACTAGTGGTACGTCGTTAACATAAAAAAGTATGTTGTTATCAAGGTGAACGCGGTGTACAGTTCTAATTAGTATAATGCAACTAAACTCTGAAGCAGAGAAAAAAAATATGTAAATATATATTTATTTCAGAGCTTCAGAAATTTATAATGGGTGTGCATGTAAAAATTATATGTAATTTTGTTCACAAACTGTGTTATTACTCATGGGTTCACTGCGTTATCATACATCTGTGCCCATCGATGAGCTAGAAAATATATAATATATATTAAGTCTTTACATAGCTATGAGACTCTATTATAATTTAGTTATAATATTTTTTCTCATTTATATAACAATTAAGAACCCTGTATAAAAAGAAATTCATCCTAAAAAAATGTATTTATCCTTCTAAATGATACTAGTGATAATTTAACATCTTTTCAAGCTTATTCCCAACCAAACAACAAAAAATGGAGTCAGATAGTAGAGCCGCCATGTAACGATTGTCCAGGTTATAAACTCAAGCAACCCTCACTTCGTCACCAGGGCTAGGGTAACTAGGCACCCCCCTCGTGACGACCCGACAATAATGTTTGATATATTTTTCACCTTTGTATACATTTGTGCAATGAAGTTTTATTATTATATCGACTATCGTTCATACTAACCTATTTACGCTTTTACACTTAAAATTATAGCATCAAATACCGTTAGCTTGACGGTTCAGCCGAAGCAAAAATAATTACCGTATAGAGAATTAGTTCCCCTTCTAAAATAAAATAAAATATAAACTGCTTTTAATTTTATGCCTGCCAATCATGTTTTTTAGATTTTAATAATGATCATGTGACAGTGTGAAAACCCGTAACAGCTAATTAATGACCAGTTTACTCAATAATATGCAGTTTGTGTGAATGTTTAGGGTTGTGTAACATTGGATTTAGTATTTTATACGTTACACATACTAACACAATATTGCAATAATTGCGATTTCGATTAATTCTTAAAGTTATCTAAACATTGAAATTTAATTTAGCCTAATATGCGACTTGGAATCCATAAAAAAAAGATGATAAAATAATATTTGTTCTGGACCTTATGAAAACAATCATAGTTTAAAAAAAAAAGTCTGGCCTATACATATAATAAATAATTTTTTTTTTTTTTTTTTTTTTCTTCCCTAAGCTCTCTAGTTAGAATTTTAGAATGAGGGAGAAATATAAAATGTATTAATATAATATCTAAAAAAGGAGAAATAAAATAATTTTTTTTTTTTTATTAGCTCTCAAACTTATAAAAATAGGATGTGGGAAAAAAAAGGAAAATTATTTTGGGCTAATGAGTGCCTTTCACTAAGGGGAATCCCCCATTTGAAGGATGTATAAGAAGGATATAGGGTGTGGAATGCCTAAAGGAGGCGGGTGGAATCAGGAAGGTAGTGAGAGTCTACCGAGGGTGAATAAAATAATAATTATATTCTTGATAAATATATTAAAATATGTAAAATTACAATCAATTGATACTAAAGTAAAAATCGAGAAGAAGATAATCATAAATTTTGTCATAAAATAGTCTTGGCTCTTAAAGGTTTGTATGTTGGAAAAGCTCTTTCAACTGTCAAACAGCCACCCTTAATGGCATAATTAAGAATAATACAAAGTAAATCTATTAATATGTTATAATTTTTAATTTTGGATGAATGAAAAATTAGTGTAATATTGATAAAATTATATATAAGATAACAACAATGCTGTACACAATGTATGTATACAGCCTATATAATATAATTATTTATTTTTAGCTAAAGAAATACAATTTCAATTTATACATCTAGCTTATTAAAAATTTGATGTTTTGCTAAAATTTTAAAAACTGCTTATTCCATTATTGGTTATTGTAGAACTGAGGAAGACTTTTTGACCGTTGAAAGTGCTTTGCCGAACTATAAAAATTTTGGAAGAGACAAGAAGTTTTATTTCTTAAATATACAACCACACAACCAGTAATAAAATCAATCATAATGTTTCTAATTAATTAGGATCATCAATAAATAAGACATAAATAATACAAAGAAGGATAAATAAGACATAAATCATTTCTTGAGCTACCATATTTCTTCTACATGTGATACTTGCAGAACTGTTTTGGAATGGCTTCCACTTAAAGATGGTTTTTCCCCACTGCTGTGACCTGTCATACTTCTTTATTATGTTCCATCTTTGGCTAATAGATTGCTTAGCCTAGTTACAGGTCATTCGTCATTGGAAAACTTTATATGCCTTATAAGTAAGCCTAAGTAAGATGAAACTACCGATCCAGTGTATTTATAGATTAATTATAATTTATATTATGATTGCTATCGGTTTACTACATTAATTTCCCAAAAAGACCCACTATCGCAGTCTCACGGGAAAAAATCACACTAGTTAATTCCAGCATAGGCCTATTTGTTTTTATTATTTAAAAAATACAGATCTCAATTTGTTTTTGAAAAATAGTTTTCTTTAAAAACCAGTTAGGAACTGAAGTGTATTATATGTTAAGCCTTGGCGAAAGCACAAAATATAATGTAAAATCCCTAAGAGGTTTTATGTTCGGAACAGGCCAAGGTATTCCGTCTAAAAGAAGCGCGAAAGGCCAAAGGTATCAGAAAAAAGTGACAAGAGAAAAATGTTACTTCAAAAAGTATCACCCCCGGATTTTCCAGTCACTAAGGGAGTCTCATGAACACCTCTGGTTCCACTGAGAAAGGATGTGCAAAAACCTGTAGTGTTTACGGGGGCAATTGAAAATAGCAACAGAGCTACAAAGAGGATTAGCAAACAGGAAGAAACGAAGTGTAACAGGCAGGAAAACAATACCAATAAAATATATGAAAGCAGAATGAGCACGATAAAGAAGTTAGCGATGATATGAGTGCCGAATGAATACTTTATAGTAAATACTTACTATATGGTTTTGGAAACGTTCTCGGTATTTATGTCCTTCAGTTTAATTGTCACCTTTTGAATAAATAAAATAATTTCAAAGGGCCTAAATATTCACCAAAAGTAATTGAAATCGGCTTACCACGTATCACGTAATTTCTATAGTAGACTCCCAAAACTCTTTTGCAGCCGAAAATAGCCTCTGAACAGTGAGTTGAAAAACCTGAGAAGGCTTTCAATAGGTGGTCAATAAAGCAGATTTATTTATTCATTATATAATTTGCTTACAGGACAATATCCCAAAGTAAATAGAGGCAGAAGCCCATCGATGATTTTCCTTACCTAATAACTTCATAAATAGAAGTGTACAATTGCCTGTATACTGAATCGTATAGACATTATTCTACTTCTACTATCTACATCTTCTATTATGATTAATTATAAAAATGACAACCAAAAAATACATTATAATACATTCTCTTCGTAATAGAATTTAAAATAAATCCTTTTCATTTCCTTGATCTTTAACGAGGTTTAATAAACGGTACACATTTTTTAGTGTATCTTGTTGAGGAAAATAGAAACTATGAGTTCCTTGAAAGTGGGACATCTCAGATGAAATCGATCTACATCACGCCTAGAGTTGCACATTTTACTTACTCCATTTGGGTTACTGGTTTCATGATGGATTTTTCACAAAATTATTTTATTGAATTGGGCTTTGAACACAGTCTCCCGTGGGGCTTGGCAAAAAGGCATGTCGCCCACCCAGACATACCCGGACAAGGCTGACAAATGGACAGGGCTGCACTTGTACTTGCATGTTCTTGTATAAATCTACTTGCGCACAGCGGACATCGCACTGTCATGTTTGATGTCCACCTGTGTTTATAACTAACAGTGTCCGTGCTTTAATGGAATGTTTACAAAGGTCACCGTTTCCGAAATAAATTTTTTGTTTAAAGGTTTTATGTCATGTTTCAAGTAATATCACGTCAACGCAAGACAGTAACTATTGCAGTATAGAGGTCGATCTCCTAGTCTTTTTACCTAGTCACTGATTTTTTTCGTGAAACCATCCTAGTAAATGAAAATCGTAATTTCAACAAATTACTCACAAGTATTCACAAAAAAAAATCTGTGATAACCAAATTCGAATGTTAAAAATACGCAATATCTTTAACTAAATTTATTGTTAGGATTAACTTGCAAATTTTTTATTTGAATTATAGGAGTTTCGTTCTTTAATGCGTTCTTTACCAAAGGGAACTGTACATCTCTTAGTTATAGTTTATCAGCAATGACGTAAGAAAGTTAAAAGTTGTTGGAATGAGACCGTTCTTACACGTTTAATTTTTTTTTTTTTTTACTTTATACTTCTCTTTATGGTATTTAAACTTATAAATAATCCGCAGTCATCAAGCAAATCTTTCGTTTGGGTTTGGTGATAAAAACCTTATTTTTTCAATATATCTCTTTAGATTGAAATAAAATTAAATGAAAATTTATTCTCTGGAATTCATCCCTAAAAATGACAAAAAGGTACAATTAAATATGTTCGCCTGACAAAAAATTACTCTATTCCGGTGAGCTTTGAAATAATATTGGGTCTACGTATACGCATAAATAAAGCTGAATTAATAAATTAAACAGTATAATACTGGACAAAAAAAAAACCATCACTAACAATTGTAACTAGGAACATAACGTAAAATATAGGAGTTATTATTGCGTGGAAGATTGCATGGAAATAATGAAAAGCAATGAATTACTACTTAGGGGAACTGAATATACTGGGGGATATGGAACTGGTAGTCATAATTGAAATATTGGGAGAGATACAGTTTCACCACGAATAAGAAAAGAACGCTCAAAGAAAGCTGTTATGTGAGAAGGGTCATGTCGGATCTGCAGGAACTGTATTATGGGATTTGATAGCTGATTTGATGTTATAGTTCTGGATAGGAGGGATCCAACCATGCGACAGACAAAAGGGTACAGCCATCCCAACTTGGAGATGCGGGAGTCTCTGGAGATCTTGAGGATAAATCTTAAGAAACAATTCATCAGGCCCTTTGACTGAGCCTTGACCACAGGACCGTAGTTAAAATAGTGAAAGACTGGAGAGGAGACCAGGAATTGGCATGTTTGTGGCAGCAGAAGATGGGCACGGATGACCAGTTATAGGGTGGAAATGGATCGGCGTGTGATAAGTGGTTAGAACAAGCGTCAATGATGAAGATAGGAATGTCATTTAAGGTTTTGAGGAGAGGAGATGAGCCAATCATGATAGCCTTGGATTTCTCCGCATTCAATTAGATTTCTACCTGATGGAAGAATTGATTGCTCCTTTTGTGCAGTACGTGGATTTTAGATTTTCATCTAAGTGGAGTTTATTCTTTCGGCTTCATTCCGCATCAATACGGATCGATGGAAAGCAGGGCCAATTTACTTACCACCTACGGCGTCTGCCGACTTATATAAAAGACAAGCTTGAAGGGCCGGCAGTAAGGCGTGAAAGGGCGATAATGGGGGACGGAAGCCGGTAAATCCCGATTAAGGAAAGGTTAGCGAAGAGTAGACCGAAATAGAATTTACAGCCGAGCCGTCGTAAAAAGGGGAATCTTACGGCCGGGGTTTACGAGGCAGTTGCAGAGGCCCGAGTAATTTATAGTTTGGTTTATAGGCGAACCCTGTCGTTTATAGCTCTCTACCGGCCGACATATTTATTTACAAACGGCATTAGGGATTATGGAGGTGTGATAAACCATTCTCCTCGTCTGTTTATCTGTCTTGTTTTACTGGCACCATTACTGCACTCCAGCCTGCCTCCAAGCTTAAATCATCCTATAATGAGCGGCTTCGCTCCCCAGCTATTCCTGAGGTGTCTTCCGTCATCGGGCATCGGCCAGCTCCGGCTGCTAACGTGCCGTGTTTATGTCTGCACGGCCTGCTTCAAGGCCCTGTCCTTTCAGGCCCAGTTTACTATACCCTTTTTATATTAGTTTATCAATTATATTAGTCTTCTTTTGATAGTAGTAATACAACAAATCTTATGTGTATCGATTAAATTTCGGCTAAAGATTTATCAAAACAATTTAAATACTCTAGCACAGTTCTTGTTCAGTTCCACCAAACCCTATAATTCGCAGTTGTGTACACTTCTTCGCACGAACAAGTTACCCTCTTCTCGGACCAGAAAACGCCCACCTACCTTTCCATATTATATCAATAAATCTCTGGCGTCAGAATAGAGAAAGGAGACGAGCCAAACACCGGGGCGTGGGTGTAGTATCCCCCGATTGGCTAAAATAAACGATCTTAGGATTGGCCGAAATAAAATCTCTCTCATTCACTGTATGAATGAGATCTGCCTTAAGTAAGGAAGAAATTCTGAGCTTTTTCAGGCAGTCGGGAATTATACAATCGCTCTGAAATTATAAAGGCATATTAAACAAGTTATAAAGCTAAATAACAAGATGTACATAGAGCTGCATATGTTTTGTGAGTGTAACATAATGGTAAAGGACAGATTAGAAACTGTAACCCACAAAAAATTCAAAGAGTTTTTACAAAATAAACTTTCAAATACCAAAAAAACAATATGTCAACATTTTATGCGGGTTGGGTCAACGGGGGACAGATATTATCAGCGAAAATAAATGACTACTAAACAACTAGTTTGAAATTGAAGACATATTTTCTTATATGTTTTCATCTTGTAAAATTGATTAATGATCAGGGACAAGCAGCTTCCAGTTTCTCGAATAACGTTAATGATGATTGATGTTTCCTATGAGTGCATAACTTTTTTGTATTATAAGAAATGCAAATATTGCCCAAGGTATTTCGAAGAATTTACCGGCTTTTAAAACATATTGAATATCATTATCAAATGACTCCCAAAGAAGGAAACATGTCGCCTTTGCTGATTAGCATTGAATAAATTGTGCATAATTATTGCAGACGGCGGACTTGTGTCGGTGCATAACTTTTATATATATATATATATATGCATCAGAAATGTCTGTGTATTATTTTTAAAAAAACACATAAAATCTATATAAATATGTATATGGCAGGCTTGACGTAATGTTTAAAAGTTGTGTTCGATGCACATAAATTTGCAATATTTTACATTAATTGCACCAAGAAAGAAAACACATGAATAAATATTAATTTTTTGTAATATTTCATTATGTTAATAACATGTTTAGAATTTTTATTAACGCCATTTCATAAATAATAATACTCTACAGATATGTAAGTTAATGATAATACCTCATTATGTAAATATATGTACGTATCAATGTCAATGGTGCTCCGCTGAATAATACTCTCAACATGCTTACCATTCCTGTCGGTGTTGTTGAAAACTGGGAAACTCGGCCTGATGTTGCACTTTCATACAATGCATCCTAAGCCAACATAGTAGTGCTCGTTAATGTAAACTAATTTGAGTGTTTAATCCTTGGAAAAAGTGCATTTGCTAAACTCCAGTGTTTTCGCTCATGTTCTGTCCGCCCTCTAGATGTGTTTTCTATGTCGACTTAGCTACTCAGCCTTAAAGTTGATCAAACTAAGACACTGTGACTCAACGAAATAGTTATCTAAAGCAATTATAATGTATTCGACCTTAATGTATTTAACATATAATAATACTCTCAACATGTTTACCATTCCTGTCAGAAAATCCGACCTGATGTTGCACTTTCATACAATGCATCTAAACTCATACGTGGTGAACAAAATAATAAAATATATATGATAGTAACATTGGATTGTCCGGAAATATTCGTAGGAACTAAAAAAACAAAAACTTCTATTTTAAACTTGATCGATGGAAGTATGCTCCATTATAATCAGTGTACTTTTCCCCAAGATTTAAAAGGGTTTTATAACTGAAATTAATATCCTTAGGATTTATGAAATCCAAAAAGTTACTCACGTATAAGAATAATTTTAGAGTTTACAGGTTTAAACTAATGAAAATATGTTTTCCAGACAATTTACTTATCTGCGATTTTAATTTTGAATTAAAAAGAAAATTGTCTGATAACGAGTTGCCAAATTGGAAAGCTAGACGTTTTTTTTTACAAATATGTAGTTCTTGTTGGTGCTTTGTAATAATCACAAAAAATAAGTGAACTCTTTTATTCAGTTTTTCATTAGTTCCTGTTTCACTGAAGTCCACTTCGTGCATAACTATAATAGTCACCTTTTCCCAAACTTGCACTACCAAGGTGTCAACTCCGTATGTCAGTACAGGCACTCCTAGATATTTTTCACCATTCCTGAAATTGACAATATATCCCCCAAGTCTGGTTGATCATGTGGTAGCTCCTTGAAGATAACGTTCCATCTTGTTTCCTCATCATGATAAAAAGTTATTCAAACATTTGAGTTCCAGTAATGGAAACCTGCCTCAACTCCTTTCCCTCAGTACCTTAGTGGCGCCGTGGAATTAGTTCATGCTATTTCGGATTTATTCGTTATTTAATTCAAGCTCTGTTTGCCATTCCCCTGCTTCGTCAAATCTTGTGGTGCCACTATAAACATATATGCTTTTTGCATTATTGGTTCATCTAATTTTCAATCAGCTCTTTAAAGATAAGGTACCACCTTTCTTCCAATTGATTGATGCCAATATCTGTAATCTAACTGATTATTGAATCCAAGATCTAAGTGTAGACCGGAATGTTTCGAGGGTTTGTCTTATGTGGATCAACATTAGTACGGAAGCTATTAGAGATGGCTGAGTTATTCATACTTATTAATATTAGTTTTGATTTCCTTAGGAATGTTAATTTATTTTATGTGCTTAAAAACACACCGAGAGAGGGAGTGTTACCTCCCTAAAGTCGATCCCAGAAAGCAAAGAAGGTTTGATTTGAGTGCTTGAAAGGAATCCGTCGCTTCCACCCCTTGGCGGATATTGAAAGACACTACGCGAGGGCCTGGTCTAAACAAATGGTCGTAATTAGCAGCCAAGATACGCCATTAGTAGCGGTGCTGCCAACAGGCCGCTGCATTAGTGATGCAGCCAGTGCGGGTACCGTAAATAACGGAATTATAACTGACATAAGTAATATCCGGGGAGCGGAGTCAGTATTTATTCCTTCCAGCTCCATGTTATATATCTTCCACTTTATTTATACCATCTACTTAAGGGATGTAGTGTCTCTTCTGTACCGCCGATCTGCGGGAGTGCGAGACACCGAGGTAATGGACGGCACGGCAATATTAATGTCGGCCATCTGACTCGGCTACTTGGCCAGGAATTACAGCAGTCAATTTTAATTTACAATGATTTATAGCCACAATCAAAGCGTATGAGGCCGTTTTCCTTAAGGGCATTCAGAAAGCTGTTTCCCTGTCACACCATTAATCTGAGTCAATAAGGGTATGATTTTCTCGCTCACTTTAATATATCTTCTCATTATTATTTATAAACTGAGAACTTTTTAAGACTGAGATTAATTCAGCTCAAGTAAATCTTAGCAATTTATTATAGGTTTCTTAAAATGTCCTTGCAGAATAATTCCTAAGTTACTATTTGAAATACATTGGTAAATGGAAAGTATACTCTTGCTGCGTAGGGCAACGAATCACAGAAAGACTACTTTATTGCATCGTTATCTAGCCGATATTTTTCCTATAAACACCTTCAAAGAAATACAAAGTATGGTTTAATTCCTGACTTTTGCCTTAGATTTAGTAAATAATGTCCTATTCAGTCTACCCACAAGTTTTATATTTGTTATTCACAAACGCTTTTAGGAGCCTATATTGACATTATCTAGTGCTTATAATGTTGTAATGATACTGGTGACCGAATCGCTACAGAGCAAATCTTGAGCTAAGGCGACACCACTACCAATAAAATTCTGATCACTTGAGAATATATACGCTACCGCAAGTGCTTGTGAGAAGAGACATTGGGTGTAATTTACTTACCGGGCACTTAATTGCTTATTTATACCGACACTGTGCACGATATGATTATAACTGATCAATATAATTTATATCATTTAATCTAGCCATGGTTACACTGTAAATTAAATTTCAATACAAAAACATGAAAATAGTTCAGAAAATGTTGTAGGCCATAACTATTAACATATTCTTGGAAAGGCGTTTGACCATGAATTGAAAAATCCCAGGATCGAATCAAAACGAATATTTTCATCTTTAACGAAGTATTATTAAAAAATACGGTTCTTGGAAATATAACGTTGTCATAATTTCTAATACAGATTGTGTCATGAGTTTAAATTCATCAACAACATTTTCTCCCCACAAGCGTTTATACATGAGCTACTGAAAGCGCTATGACATACAATAAAATACTGATTTGTGGGGGACAGTGATATTGTTGAATGTGCATAGTTTTGTATGAAAGGTATAAAATTGTAAGGTATATAAAGATAACCTATTTCATTTCACCTCTCCACCTTATCGATAGCGGGGTATATAATTTACATGATGAATTATTCTAACAAACATTTTAAACTATTCGAAGCTGGAGGGAGATACATGTCTCAGGACTCATTAGAAAGCAAGATGAAGAGCATTAGGTTGCATAACACAAGTTGCGAGCTGGCTTAGCTTACATTAAGCTTTACTATCTACTATGTCAACGGCAATAGGATTGATTATATCCGTGGAAAAAACTAATAGTGTACAATGTGGGCTTAAGTACCCTTGTGTGTAGGCAGGAAGAGGTATGCGTTCGCTGGAATCACAGGCAATCATTAATAATGACGGCAACATGCTGCGCAGAAGAAAAGTGCTATGTTTCTGTGTTTTATGTCGACTCTACTGTGACAACATAATAGGCCATTTCCATTGAGGATTTATTACATCGGGCATGCTAGAGCTGACAGGGGGAGAACCCTCGTGATCACGCATCGACAATAGCCACAATACAGGCTAGGCTAGCCAAGGAAATGGGGCAGGTGGGACACTCCGGAGGGTGCCACGCTGCGGGCGAGGATGTACAGTAAGGGTAGAGCCCATGTACGGCGGTTTGTGGGGTGTCCTTGCGGCAGAGCAGTCATCGAGCTATTGAGTTATGTCAGCTAGTAAACTGAGAAAGGGGAGTATTCACGAGGGGTACAAAATGGATGAAAACTATCCTTTAACAATGTGTCAATGTTTCCTTTCAATCCGTTAGAGCGTAGGTTTATTGTCCCAACCTCATTAATAGACATCCAATTGAACAAGGTCTATTATTTATGAGTCTCATCTTAAAAATAACAGATTCCCTTAGCATTTGATGAGGACTTCTTTGTTTCTTTGTTCTCTAAAGGCTTAGTGAATTAAAGACATTTAATTGTCTACATCCTGAAACTAATCATCCACGTGAGAAAGTTTCAACTATTAGAGGACACTCCCAAAATTTTCTGTCAATGTGGTCTATAACAGATACAAAGCCGACAAAACGACGTTTATTCTGCCTCACAAAATAACTTAGAACTTTATTAGAAATTATAAGTAATTTAGATAAATGCTTTCATTCATACCATATTTACAATTCATCATTCACTCGCTCATTCATACAACATTTACAAACAGTCCAGGGACCCCCCAAGCCCACATGGTTGTCACCTCCCTAGCATGCGAAATAGGAAGCGGAGTGTTGAGATGTCCCCCACGCTCCTCCGTCAGCCACGTTACCGGTTCAAACCAGTGAAGGCGGACCAAGAGCGTGAGAGCCTCAGACGCTCAGGACATGATTGCAGAAACTGGCCATTGCCAGGACTCCCACTGTCACGCATTTATAGCAGGTCACGAGGCCACTGCCGTTTCAGTCTCCGAGGAGGATTATAGAGATGAGTGGTGCAGTGCAATGTCTGTGCGACGGGATCAGGGTGGATGGAGAGGCTACTATGGGATTTCATAACTTCGGAAGGGATGAGTTCAAGAATGTAGGGTATATTATGATCGTTATGAAGGGTTTTGTTGCTGACGTAATCAGGGACATTTACTATTGCTCTCAGAACTTGGATTGGATAACCTTGATGTTCAACTTTTTTGCTATCCCCCATAGCTCTATTCCGTATGTCCAGATGGCTTAAGTATAACTTTGTAGATTAGTAATTTATTTTCTATTGAGAGATGGGATGTCCTTTGAAGTAGTCTGTACAGTTGTCCAAAACGTCTGTTTAGTTCTTGTCTTTTTAGCCTCGTGTGTGGGTTCCATGTCAGTCTTTTGTCGAGATGGAAGCCTAAATACCTTACCGACTCAGACACGGGGAGAGGAATCGAAGACTAGTGGACAGGACTTGCGGCAGAGGGTAAAGGTTATGTGGGGACATTTTGCTTTATTGACCTTGATTCGCCATTGGTAGCACCATTACTCGATCTCATCGAGGTGTTTTGAAGGTTTTGGGATGCAATATCAGGTCTGAGTGTGATGACAAGACTGCAGTGTCATCTGCAAATGTGGCCAAGAAGGTATTGGGGGTAGAGGGGACATCAGTTTATAGAGGACGGGACCCAGGACACTGCCCTGTGGATCTCCTGCTTTAATGGGATAGTAGTTAGAATATTCTACACACAGCGGACTTGGAAGATGCGGTTTGAAAGGTAGGACTGTAGAATTAGAAAATGGGTTTGTGGTAAATATCTTTTGAGCTTGTAGAGCAAACCTGCGAGCCAAACCCTGTCAAAAGCTGGAGCTATATCAAGAAAGGCAGCAGTGCAATACTGTTTGGTTTCAAGGGCTGAGGAGATGTGATCAACAACGCGAAGGCGGTGGAATGTCGTTGACGGAAACTGAACTGGTGTGTAGACAAAAGGTTTTTGGATTCAAAAATTGGAGGTAGACGTTTTAATAGGAGTCAAATATTTTTAAGAGGATAGGGAGTAGGCTAATTGGACGGTAAGATGAGGCGTCATTTGGTGGTTTACCGGGTTTTGCGAATAGGACAATAAAGAATTGTTTCCAGAGGAGAGGAAAGTGCGTCGTTCGGATAATGCAATTATATATGTAGGTTAGGAAGATTATGGCTTTAGGAGGAAGTTGTTTGAGAATTTGAGGAGTAAGGAGATCATATCCAGGGGATTTTTGGCAAGGTAAGTTTTTCAGAAGGTATTTGACCTCAGAGGGGTTAACGGCTTTTAGTGGAAGAGAGAGAGGAATAGGTGAAGTGAGGAAATCTTCCACAGTTGTGCTGTGAGTATGGGTTTGATGAGAATGGTGAGGTGTGAAAGTATGGGTAAGATGCAGAGCAAATTTCTCCAACCTATCTCCACCCGAAGCCGCCCAGGACCAATCATCACGACGGAGTGGGTGTGAAACAAGATGATTCTTTAGGATTTTTTTGGTAACTTTCCACAGGAAGTTATCCCTGGTAGACAGAAAAGGGAGGTAGGAATTGAAAGAATCGGAACGGAATGATGACGCTTTACCAATCGCCAGTACTGATTGTACGAGCGGCGATCAGCAGGATGCCGGGATATTTGTCACACTGTTCTGGAGCGGCGTTTGGATTGGATTAGATCTTTGATATGCTGAGGTAAACAATTATGATTTTTGATGACTATGGGGAGACGGTGCCTCCCAAGCCGGCCTCTGGACCAGAGTAATGAGAGAAGGCACTGCATCGTCTAGGTCTTGGGATGTTTTCAGGGACACTTTGAGGTCTACGGAATCTGTAAAAAGCTGGCGGAAGTGGTTCCAGTCAATTAAGCCCCTAATAAATAAAGGAGGAGGAAGTTTGTGAATTGGTCTTGGGGAAATGGTTAATAATTAAGGACTATGATCGGAGGAGAGGTCATCGAGGCACGTGAGTGAATAGTTAAGTGTTCCTATGCTATAGTAGAAAAAGTAGTCTAGGAGATCATGATTTCGGTTGGGATCAGATGGCCAATAGGTGGCTGTGTCAGGAGAGATAGTGGAGCAATGTTTCCGTGCGAATGCAGACAGCAAACCACGTCCTCGTGTATTCGACAAAATAAGCGAATAAAATTAAAGGGATTTGTTTGTGAGGTGTAATACGGGGTTTACAAGTCCAAGTACATTGTTACATATAAGTACAAGTTCGTTCTTATATACAAATTATTAGTCTTATAACCGGTTTATTTACAACTACAAATACTACATATTTATCAATATAATGTTCTGTGGAAGATCCTTAATGCTGTTAAGTTCAATATTGACAAATTCCGGACGAAGTAGGGATCCCTATTCCGAATGAGCACACCATAGAGGTGGTTACCAGATTCAACCTCAAAAAACATAAATTAATCACCTTTATTATCGTCCAGGATAAGTCTATCGTCTATAGTGGCACCAAATTTCACCAACTTAAACTGTCCTCAATCTAGTTTCCAGTAAAATGTTAATTAAATATCTGCAAATTCTTTCATAGGGTTTCCATCCTTTGTTTTCTGCCAGATTTAAATTTTACCGCTTGTCCAAACAACATAATCACCGCTTCTGCTTGTCGACTGCCCTCCCGCTTCTCAGAGATCAACACATGGTACCAACGACGCTATGTCACATAAAGTTTTTTGTCTGAATCAATTAATTCACACCTGTGTAACATAATATTAACCAGCGAATATTAATGACATATAACGCAGAAATGATATGACTGAGGGTGAAGGATATTCATATATAGGAAGTTTTCGCAATGTATTTATCATAACTGTATTGTAGTGAGTGTTTCTATATATGATAGGAGAATTATCATAACAGTTCCCTATTCAAGATTTTCGTCAACCGTGTTGAATAATCAAAGTGTTGAAAGTTCCCAAATAGTTTGTCATGAAAGCATTTGTATAATTTCTTCTTGTCAGTATGTCCGGATGGAAATAAACAGTGCATTATGTGACCAAAGGGGCTTCATTAAGTGAAGTATTTAAGTAAGTGCGTTGTGTAACAAATGTACCGGCCATTGCACTTTATTTTCCGACTGGCACTACATCTAGGTTATTTTAGAAGATTACCTTTTCTGGAATACCATGCTAGAATCATCCCACAATTCTGCCGACTGTCCACCGACAAGCGAGGAGATCAGTAGGCTAACTATTAAATCAAAGAGTTATATTCTCCTCTTGTTATTCTTGTGTATGCGTCACACTAAGCTACCTAGTACTTTCCAGAAAAGACTAGTGAACAGGAGCACTATATTTATTTATTCATACATATTAAGTACATTGAGGCTATCTACTGGAGGAACTGGACACTATCTACATCAGCTCTGGAGACACCCAAACTACACAAGACGACGTCCGTGGGTGGCCCCAGGCAGCTGGCGATATATAGACCAGTGAAGATGTCGTTAAGATGGATATCTCAGGTATAGAGAGACCCAGCTAATTTGTGAGGGTGTCTGCCCCTGGAGTGTGGTGTCTTAGTGTAGTTAGTGTTCACTTATCTGATCTCAACAGGTAGCTTTGAGTATCCTTTAGTAAAGGGAGAAAGGTTTATATTCTCAAGAAGGTCGGTGGACATGATACTGGGGTGGTAGAAAACAATCACACCTCCGCTTCCCTGTTTCGAATTGGCGATCCTTTATAGAGTTATTTTTAAATCCGGATAAACAAGCAGGTGCCATTAAGATTCCCTTCAGTAGAAATGTGTAAAAAAAATTGTTGATTGCATCTACTACTTGAAAACTCGAACGTTCCAAAATATTATAATGGTTAATGATGTTTTGATGAGGCCAGATTGGAATTGTTTAAACCCTACCCTACATTTGATTTGGCCTTAATTCAAAATGAGTAATTGTGCCAATCTGGAGATTCTGTATGGGTTTTTCTAGTTTGATTATTCTTTTATTCTCTTTATGTTAACTAATACAGCATTTTCTTGAACTGCAAGCCAGTTTCACACCACTTCTATAGAGAAAACCAGTGATCCCAATAGAATTTTCCCATTTCCAAAATGGGTGTTTTTATAACGTCTCAAAGTTTATTGAGTAATGGTGCTATTTCCTTATCTCGTTTTCATCCTTTTTTTAAGCAATGTGAGCACTAGCTTACAGTTCTCATTCATCCCTTGTGAACATTGTGTTCGCATTGTAACCTTTGAGTTCAATAGTAATAATATCGATCTTTTGCATACCCAGTCTGTGGCAGCAATATATACGGTTCAACTCCAAACTTTTGCCAGCTAGTAAAGAGAAGAGGCTGTTGTGGTTAAATTCGCGTTAATCTCAGGATTCTATATTTTTATCTATTCAACCAGGGCTGCATGAATTTTTATTTTATTGTAGAGATAACTGAAGATGACAGCTTAGAGCTGTCGAAAGCGCTATTACAATAAAGAAGAGGTTATCAGTTGTGGAAAGACAACAAAGCTGTTTTAGAATTATACCATTCCACACAGTTAATTTTTAATTCATAATTGGTTTAATCGCAAATAAATGAGATTTTATTGGACGTAACATCTTTATATGTGCCTTGAGATTTTTATTGCACGTTTTGATGTTTTTTGATGAAGGCAAATCAGGTCTTTAAGAATAATCTATTATTTTATAACATTATAATATAAGTTATTTTTTTTAAATATAGATAATACTGATAAATTATTATTACCTTTTGTGCCTAAGCAGTCCATTATTATAATCAAATAATTAGCCTCTTACGGGGGGTCACAGTATCTACGATGTTTGTACATAAAGTAAGCTACTTGGCTTGACAGATGCGTTAAGTATCCAGAAACAAGACATGAGCTATCAGATAAAGAGGAGCCATGAAGAGAAGAGTCTGCTGCTGGACCGGACGCTATAAACGAGCTCCTGTCAGCTCCTACCATTTGTTAGTGTGATCTATGGGGCGGCTGCAGACCTACCCAGTGATCTTGATAGATGTCCTTCCTCTGTTTGCTGTTCGTCGCTCTGGCTTCTTATTTGTGGCCTTTATGTCTAGTCTGTCGTTAGGGTAACTTGCCTTCATCGTGCCAACACCACAACATTTGTACAACGCAAGAAAAGAGGAGGACACTTCAGTCAGATAAGTATTAGTAAGACCAGATAATTCGGATAAGTAGTAAGTAATAATAAGTATTAGTATGATCAGATAATCAGATAAGTAGTAGCTATTCCACTCTAGCATCATTAAAAATGGGCTCTAAATGCATATCCACTTCAAGCCCTTCAAAATTGATGTTTAAAGATAACCGGAAACGTAAATACTACTATAAAATTACAAATATTAACTATAAATACACATATTACTTTTATTCAAAAATTTTCTTACTCATCAAATCCTATAATCAACAGAATGGGAGACTAAAATAATGATGAATTGTTTCCAAAAATGGACAAAACATTTATTCCTATAATATTATATAATATGTAGCCTCATGTAAACTGTTATAACCAGCTAACTGGTGGAGTTATTTAAAATGTGAATTTGTAGGTGGTACTGATTGGTATAAGATAAAACCAATCAAAATCATTATTTTACTCTGTATTACTATTATAATAGCGTTTTTTATAACTATTCGTTTCCTCTAAATTTAAAATATTTATTTATTTGTAAAAGCTGATAAGAAGAAAATGAATGAATTTGTTTTTATCAAACGTCATAAAAACTAAATTTTATGGGGAAACATTTTGAAATTAACTATTCCTCATCGACGGCCAATGAAAGCAAAATGAATTCTAAATCTTTCGAAAAGTATTATAGCATCACTTTGAGTAAATAAAATGTAAATTTGTCTATTTTTTTTTAATTATTATTCCGCTGGTTGTGGGTTATTTCTAAATGTTAGAGCATTTCAAGGGTTGAAATAAGATACTTTTTACCTAGCAATGTCAATTTTTAGTTTCGGTAACCATGGGGTTTCATAAATAAATTATAATTTTCTGAGTTTGGGAAGGGGGCAACATTGATGCCGACATTAAAGTTCGTGTCAAAAGAAGAAAAAAAATGTAAATTATGATTTCAAAATTATTTCCCATGGTTAAGGAAATGTTAAAGACTTGAATGAATAAATAGTTTTAAAGATATTCCAAAGAAACCTTCTGAGAAAGTTAACGATTTACGACCTAACAGGTAGTTTTTTCCAAATAATTAAACAAGTTTTTAAAAAAATGAGTACTAACGAGAAAATCTTTTGATGTGTTTCGTTAATATATATTTAAGATTATTAAGCAGGCTACTTATCAGATAGACCGACCTCACACTAGAATACTAAGTTCGCACATACTAACAGTTACTAAAACCAATTTGGTCTTGAACTATGGAGAACAGTCAAACATAGCAATTTAAAATTCACTACTCTTATATTCTACATTACAAACTTATCCCTTCAAGATTTTCCAAATTCCACGCAAAGCTATATCCACCCATACAAATCCTGTCTACTCCTTATTCAGTAACACTAGTCCTTACAATCCTTTTTTTCTCCTAAAATGGTAGTGGCCTCGCGATTTATTTTAAATGCAAGTCATATGGTCCTGTAACTTGCCATCTTCCCCTCAGGTCGTGACTGTCTGTGGCTATCTTGCCCTTTCGTTGGTCTTCACCAACTGCGAACCGGTAACCAACGAAGATCGCTTCCAATCCTTCCAGAACAGAAATATCCGTGGAGGGAGTGGGCGCGGAATGTATATGTACACATTGTAAGACTGTTGGTATGAATGTGAAATCTATATTGTAGTGCAAATAAATTCTTGCATCCTAATTAATAATGATGTACAAACGAATTGTATGTTTTCAAGTAGTTTGTAGAGTTTTTCAAGTTTATTTTAGAATTGATGAAAAAAACGTTTGGTCTATAGGGGAAAATATAACGTGTCAACAGATCATCATTTGTCATATTTATTAAATACTATCAATGATGATTGAAATTCCTAAGAATACCTCAACCGACTTATATTAGTAGCTGTAACCAAAAAAATATACTCCGAGTTGAACAAAAAAAAGCACATCATCACGTTTGAGAATGCGGCCAATGCCATTATTCGTTGGGCGGACTCGAATGATTTACACTTTAAAATACACAAAGGAACACATTTATACCCTGTGGTAGGTACCAAACCTGGTTTTGTTAGACCGACACAATGCCTGTAAAATTTACGAGAGACAGGGAGTTCGGCGCGGCTCGAATAAGTGAATAGAGCTGGTTCTTTTCAGGGATGTATAAAGAGTTTTTGTAGGCGGGAGGGTGATGAGGGATTCTCGACAACAGTCAACACATCCAGTTTTAGCGATATAATAACATTAAATAGTTCAATTCATTATCGCCTCTATTATTTCCTAGGCAATGAACGAAATTATCATATTTAATCCCTCTTAGTTCATTTCCTGAATTGTTTTTATAAGAAAACACACCCAGAAGCAGTTTTTACATGCCCGCCCCATTGATTACAATTGCCCATTGTGCCGTACAAGAGAATTTAAAAAAAAACCTGATTTTTGCATACTCGTCGAGATCTTTTAATTTGATACACTGCACAATATGCTATGAAAAAAATAATTTTTTAACTGTTTACGGAAATTTACTATTTTTTATAAAATTAATTTTATTTTTAGCATATCATATAGATATAACGGTATATCAAATCGATTAGTATGCTTTGGAAAAATTGTATTTAAAATGTATTTGAGCAATTTACATATCAAAAATAAAACTAAAAACTCCATATTATTAAAACCGTATCAAATTAATGTTTTTTTTTTATTACCAAGTAATTTATAATTTTTTTATAAATGTCTGGTGTAATCACGATAAAAATCAAAGAAACTCAAAAAATCCGAAATTTTATTCTTAATAGCATTTGAGCTGTTAATGAATTGGTAAATGCTTAAAATTTACCAAAGCGGTACCAACATTTTACAGATTTACTTTATATTTCCAGTTATTGTACCACGTGAATCACAAGTGTTGCAGCATACACCTTAAATATTTTATTGCCGTTGGTTTATCTTGGGAATCTCTATCGCTAAACCTACAGGCTCGCTGTTTGAATGGAAAGCCATCCGTCGGAATTGGAAATAAATGTTGTTTTGAGGGGGTGGGTCTCTGAAATGACACAATTGATGAATATGCTAAGGAACTGAATTTGTCACTGTAATCACTGTGGTAAAGACAGCGCCCAGTGGAACCTAATGCATACATAGTGTAATGCATACCAAATCCATTGTAGTATTAGTGAATTATTTAAATCACTATGCATTACAATTAATATTTACATTAAATTTATTATAATGATCGCAAAGGGCTTTGTAAAAATTTACATTTTAATACTTCGCATTAATGTTAATACTTTGTTAATATAATCAAATAATTATGTATTCTGGAACTTCGTATTTGTTTAAAAACAATGAAAAAAAAAGTCCAAGGTTCACTCCACCACACTCACGGATGTACTCACCACTTACGGATGTAAATAACTTATTCCATCGCATTTTAGCATTATTTTGAATATGTTTCACTGCAGTACTCAAATAAGTATATATATTCATTAGTTGCAGTAACCTTACTTTTTTTGTAAGTATATTGAAAAATAATTTATTCTTTCTATGGATTTTAGATTATGAATAAATATAATTAGATCATAGAGTTACCAACGTCACATTTATGATGGAAAGAGGATTCTATTGGATATTATAATATAGACCTTAATAAAAATATCTTCTTCTACCACCTGACATAAGTTTCTGTACCTGAAGGGTTACTATAGACAAAGTTCTAAAAAAAATGTGGCCGTCTACAAATATACCAGTGTGACCTGATTCCGTAGATCCTCAAGACGGGGTGTAGTCGTAAACCAATTCTATTTTGCTTCAAAGTTATTTTCGTAACAAAATTACGATAACACTCAGTAATATCTATGATCTTGTGTATCTATAGTAAATGAGAAATTAAATTTAAGTATAGTAAGAACCATGTCGAAGAACAAAGTCAACATAGATTTTCTCAGTTAAAATTCTTTCATAGAACTAAGCCGATTCACATCTAATATTACAGCTCACTTTTAATTTCTTTTTAATATTTCTAGTTAATTTAACCGAAACTTATCCAAACATCCTAACCCCTAGCACAGCTATTATACTGCTTTTAACATACCTACAATTCTTCTCGAAGATTAAAGTGTCTCCCGTATAACGGGAGTCCTGGGCCAGTTTCTCTAATTATGTCTTGAGCGGCTGAGGCCCCAGTGTTATTGGTCAGCATCCTCTAGCCCTTATCCGGTGATTCAGAGGACCTCCCAAGAGTTTATTTCCTCTCTGGTATGCAAGGTAGGGAACAATCATATGGTATCATCATGTTCCCTGCGTCGTGTGTATTTGTTAATAATAAGTACATATAGAAACTATACATGAACTCTAAATTCAGCTACAATTCGGAATGAGACTATTTATTGGCCAATAGGGTAGAGTATTTTGTATTTTGAAAATATTTTCTGTGAATAATAAAAATAAAAAAATTTCGTTCGGTGTATGTCGGTGGTGAGAAAAGATACTTATCATTCATAAAAAATGAAGGTTACACAATATCATCAAATTACCAGTCATAATATTATGTCTTGGGAGAACAGATTGCGGAATAGGACAACTTCAGCTTCCTGGGGAACAAAGGACACGCACTATATAACGGGGGTAAAATAAATTTCATAGAGGTTGATTCCGTGTCGGGGCATTCACTGAAGGAGAAAAGGGATTTTATTTATATTCCTGTAGGACAATAAATTTATGGTCTCCCATACAATGAGCACCATAAATACACGGACATACAGAGAGTGAGAGAGGCGGATCCCTACCTGGCAGATGCGCCGCTCCGGACCATTAGTCCCAGAAGCGGTATATCTTCTCTACTTGTGCGGGATGAGTTATGGCCGGCGGAGGGGAGTGGAAGCCACTCTCTGATGAGTGCCTCTGGGTGTGAGCATTAGTACAAATGTCGTTATCCCTCCGTCTATCTATTATCCGAGTCATTGGCTATATCTTTTGTAGGCTATGACAGCTGCACTCTGTATGATTTAGTGGAGTCATGTTTTAGCCTGCTTTCCGATACACTAGCCCTGATGTAGTGCTGCCCTCTATTGTCGTTCGTTCCGAGCCTCTAATCCGCTGATGTGTGGGCCCTCTCTAGTGACCCGCCGGCCCCGATGCCTAATCTTTTCAATGATTTACTTCTTATTCACAACAACAACCGGTTCATCGATGAAATGTTGAGCTTAGGTTGTACAGGCGAAAGTTACCTCTCGAGTTATATTTCCCGCCACTTTTCACCACTAGGAGACGTTATGGAAATAGCACTAGGGTCGCCCTTGGTTTCAAAAGTGACAGGGTTAAGTGACACGTTTCTATTGAGTGAATGTGATGTACATACTCATCGTAGGGGCTTCCTTAAACAGATATGGCCGATATCCATATTTGTTTAGCTTGTTCTGTGAAGGAATAACTGTGTGATATAAAGACTCATATATGATAAAAATGTTAAGTAACAAATCCTTTACAATCCAATATCAACATAATCCTTTTTCCTTCTTATTACTTACACATAATCGCTGTCTGACGTTATAATGTAAGAATCTCACTGTTTGTAGTTTATATTCAATATGGAACATACAATCTCTTCAGTTATGTCTCCGAGTTTCATTTAGAGAAGTCTAGAAGAAAATCAACATGCCATTATTGCTCTTCAAAGGGCGGGTAAGTATGACTCATACATTTTTTAAGCTCCTAAACAGATAGGTATTAATCGAATGTTTGTGTGACGCACAATTAATCAATTCATTGCATCCAAGTCTGTAAAGGACAGGCCCAGGTCACCACCTACGGTAAGGACAAAAAATGTTAAAAATCGAATTTAAAGAAATCCACTTAGAAAACATAAAATAATGCCAAAAAAGAGATCATCATTGAGAGTGACATTTAAACGAGTACTTACTGGAGAATGAATGAAAGCTCACTGCTTCACTTAAGAGAATTAGAGAAGAGAGGGTAAAAGACATTGCTAAGCAAGTACGCCAATGATCGTCATCGTAAGGTATTGTTTTCTGAAGAAAATTTTTTTATTTTTGAAGAAAAATTTAATCGTTAGAATGACTCACAGAACTCCCGGAAAGCCCGAGTAAAGATTGGAAGGGTGGAAAGAGGGCGCCAGCCGAGCTAAGTGATGGTTTGGTGGGGTACACTTTGATGGTACCACTAAACTTATGCGAATATAGCATCAAAACTCAAGAGAGGAACTACCAGGAAGAATTTCTGGAGCGCGTAGTGAAGCCCCTTAGTCCAGCAACTCATCAACTCAGCGGTGGTTGGAGGGGAACGTCCCCGAGTTCATTAAGGCTTCAGACTGACCAGATTATTCTGGATTGTATTTGGATTGGAAGTCCAGATTTGAATCCTCTGGACTAGTTTGGCCACACCTGGAGTTAATGGCTTGCCATAGGGCACACAGTAGTTTGGAGAGCCTGAAAAATTATCTGGTGAAAGCAGTTTTTTCACAGGTAGTATCTGCATACTGCAATAGACACATTACAATAATTTAATTTTCATTATGTGTAAGACCCGTTATATAAAGGAATTTCAATAAAGGAATTCTGTGATAGTTACTAACACTCGACACAGTTCGCATTAGGTAGCCACTCCCCAGTGACTGTCGGCCCACGCAGGATTCCTCAGCCGACGCTGCCCACGCGGCACAGCCATCAGCCACACTGCCGCTGGCCAAGCAATATCTTCACGGGATGGGTCCTCTAATGATGGTCGAGGATCAGATATAGAGGAGAAACATGCAAACGCCAAAGATATTATTGATACAAATTTTAGATTTGTATTTAGATTAATGCCTACAAAAGAAAATGTCTTGTGGCAGGATATCTTAAGTGATTATCTCTGTAAAAGATCTTTAAATTAAACATGAAAAGGTAGATTGCCAGTTTTATATGCAGTTAAGGGATGGGCAGCAATGCGAATAACAAGCCAAAAACTAAAATAGACAGCTCAAATTGCTATTTGATAAATAACAGTTTTGGAGAGACAAAAGCTGTTTTATCATACCCTTCCATAATCCGGTATTAATCATTTAATCCATAAACTACTTTCTTTGAAGAGAGAATTTTAAAAATGCGTTTGTTCGATACCAGGAGGGTAGCATATCCAAAAATAACATAACACCCTTTATATATCAAGGCGAGTTATGTTGTTAATCGTCCTTATGGTTTTAGTACAAACGCTTCTAAATGCCAAAACGTTTAGTACACGTCAGTAAAAATGAAAAGATTGGTAAAAGTACTAACATTTACAATTATACTGGTAATAATATATATTCATCTTAAATATTAAATTGTGATTATCCCGACCAATATAAATTCGACATTTTCGATGATGTGAATGAACCAATTGCTGCAAGATAGAAAAAAACGGCAAGATGCCATATGGCCACAACAATGTGTTGGTTCGTCATCGTCGTGTTCAGGCCGTAATATACCGAATTTCTTAACTTAATCCATCGGCAACAACCTTCTTCTAAAGGGCTTTCATATAATTTACTAGCTGACAGTATGAGAAAATGTATGTTTTAAACATTGTCACCAGATGAATTATGACGTCAAAACATGATGAGAGTTGATTATACTGAAAGTACAGTCCCACCTTTGGGATTCAGCTATAAGCTAATCAAGCCAGCGACAGCTGTATTACCGTTAGTTCCAAGGCGAGGCAGCGAAGGCCCACTACGTACGAGACAGCAAGCAGACGGAAATCTAATGCTGACGTGCGATTGAATGACGGCTTAATAACAGCCATCAACTTCTTCTACTCCATAGCAACTGTCAATTTGTGTTTGATTTGAAACTGTCTCACAGGCAGGAATCGAAAACACCCTTTAATAAGATAAGTCTTAGCCCTGTTATTAGCTATCAATTCTCGAAGGGAAAGTGAACGGTCTGTAGGTTGATGCCTGAGCCGGTGTTTTTTTTTTAAATTGAGAAAGTTTACTACTGCTCATAATCCTAAGTCAGACTATGTGCATTTCTGTTCTTATTATATTAGCTAATGGGTTAACCCTGTCATCTGTTTTCATAAACCTACTATAGCCCATCTTACAAGATACTAAATATCATTCATTTATTGATTAGGAATCAGTCTACTAGAATACCAGCTAACATAGCTGCACTTTTTATTTTCCCTTTCTTTTATATATTATTCTTTCATATTTATTAATATATTGTCCATTAAGATTAAAAGGTAAAACTAACTAACATCAGACTTCAAAGGTCTGCCACTAAAAGGGAAAACGGCAGGCTCAAGGGTCACTAGCTAAAAAAGACTGCCGTGGTGCACCGTGAAACAATACCCGACTCGGACCTGTAACGGCACAGCAGGCGCTCAGTCAGCATGGGATAAATGATCTATGGCCAGCATGGGTCTTCTAAGGAGGAAGCGGTACCGTACCTCGAATCACTAACGACAGTGACCAAGGTCCTTTACCAAGTGTCAACGGGGGTGCTAGGCAAAGATATAAAACAATTAGATGGAAAATCAATCAGACACGGTACCACACAGATAGAGCTAGTGGCCGGCCATTCAGCACAGCAGGTCAACTGAAGACAAGGGGTCGGCTAAGGGAAACTCGAAGCATTTAATAGTGCTGTCACAAAAACGGGAGTGGGGATAACTTTGGTATAAAACCCTGGGGTTGTCTAATGACTCCAACTGTCTAGCTGTTTTGTGCCTGTCCTCATGTGGTTTGTTGGTCTCACGTGACACTAGGCCTACCAGAGATATGTCAACATCCCGTATACATCACCAGTGCAACATTAGGTAAATAACATAATTTAGCTCATTAGATTTAACATTAAACTCCATTATAGTATTATATAACGCCCATTCATTAGTTATTAATCATATTTTGATTTTATTTCACTAAGTAGAAGATTTTCTGCGTTGGATGCTTCTGTGTGGCTTTCAAGATTTACGTTGATACAGTGTTACAAAGCAGTATCCGACACATGAAGGTGGCAAGTTCCAAGTATTCTCAATAGTGGATTAACCACCACAGCATGATCAATAAAATAAATAAATGCTCAGTAACATTATACTCTCCCAAACACAACAAGAGTTGTGCTTACTTTTAGGTAGAATTGCAAAATATGAATTCCATCATGGCCTGCTCAATGACCTGATACCCAAGCATGATTGAACATTTATGAGATATGATGAATTAATAATGTAGCAAAATATATTTATTAACTTATCACTGGTGTATTGTGTTGCCTTATTTTTATTGATTAGGCATCTGTTTTGGATTATTCAAAGTCGGAAGTCGAGCTGAGCAGTCGAGGTAACAACTGGTGAAGTGTAAAGTATATTAGTTTAGGTCATGATGTGGCTTTGTGAATTAATATTTTATGACGAAGCGGAATAGTAAGAGAAAACAGGAAATGGATGATGGAGGAAAGTGTCTGAAGTTTAAAAAAAAGTCTGTCATATCTCTAGTTGCTTACGTCATATCCCTTGCAAGTGATAGATTACTTCCTTCACATAACCACGACTGTACTGTACCTTTGATATTCAAAGTGCCACCTTAGCTTCTGCTGACTGTACCCCAGCCGTTATTGATGACTGTCACTCACCGGTCGGATGATTCTCTTGGAGAGGGCTTGAAACCCTTGACGGAGAAGGCGAAGTGATGTAATACAAAGAGGGAGCTAACGAAGGAGCGACAAGGATTGACAGTTTGATGTCGCGTCATCTATCATCCACGTCATGGGAGGTGAGGATGGATGGCTGCGTACCGCCTCCTTATTTCGGGGCCTGTCAGTCAACCGCTCTGGCATCGGTATTATTATATCCCAGCCCTTCCTATCTCCAGTGTTCTTCTCATGTCACCTATCAAGAAATATTTAGGGTGGTTTATTTTTTCATGCGTGAACTGTGTGGCAAAATAATACAACTTCCCCAATGGTATAAATAATAACAATATGAGGCTTATTGAACAACCTGGCTGATTTAGTCGAGGAATAATAATCGTATTCATTATCTCTACCAATCCATTCGCTGACCATGAGCAGACATAGACAGTGGTATCTATCAAGCTAATATCCTCGTGACTTCCAACTTTGCACCATTACAGCTCCCAAAGATATTTTGACCATGAGCATGCATGCTCTGATACAAAACGCCTTGTGTAGTCTGGATGTACATGGCGCGTATCAGTGCCCCAGGACGTAACATGCAACGCAGCACCCTCCGCCGTGAAATTAGGACAGAATAGGTTGAATGCCGCCTCACCCTGAAATGTAAAGAACTACTACCCCTATGTCTTGTATTCGTTACATTTCGAACTCCCTCATATTCCCATTTACAGTATTCCTAGAAACGTTAAAGAGTAAGATTTTTGACACTGAACACACCATACGTTGCTTTGCCCAATGATATTGTTCCAGCTTCAGTGTTTCGCTAGGTTCTTTTTATAACATTCGAGTGCTCTAATCACTATAGTCAGCGAAGAGATGATTGAATGCAGGACTTCTTGACCACGAAAACATCCTGAAACACGCCTTGTGTTGTCTAGTTGTGTACTGTAGCACGTATCAGTAATCCAGGATGTAACATGATACACCATATCCCACTTAAAACCAAGCGGATTGAGTTTTTCGAGCACCGTCCTGACCCTCCCAGCATGTGAGGCAAATGGTTGTTGTCTGGTGTATTGGATTTTTGTTCCATTTAGAACTCCTGAATATTCTGACCTATAGAGGCACCCTAGTAACTTTTCAAATTAGGGTTATGACAATGAGCATATCTTTTACCACGGCTTCTAGGATAGTATGGTTCTTTACAGTTCATGTATCTAGGAGATGATTAAGCTCAGGATAATTAATTTTGGCGATTAATAGGGCCTAGCATGCTACGATCTCCTTTAGGCAATGCGTATTGAGCGCCATCTTGTCCGTTCATTTACTCAAAGATTGGGAAAGTGCATATTTATACTAGGAGAATGGAAGGGCTTAGTAGGATTTTGTTGCATGTAAATTTGCAATTCGTGCACATTTTCATTTTTTAATGTTAATTTTGGCCACAGTTTTACAGAGTTGCATGAATGTCACCGCAATTGAATAAAGATTTGTGTCATACTGTATAAGCAGTCCGAATTACATGAATAAGAATGCTTGATATCCTTTTCTCCATCACTCTTCGACAATGTGACATATGACCCACAGGCAAGGGTCGATGTGGTTTTATGATTTTAGTCCTTTCCCGAACACCTATATGCTCTCATTACAACCCCTTCATAGTGCTAAATAAATACAGGACATCTTGACCATGAACACGCTCTGGAATGTACACTGTGTAATACTGCTCAGCATTCCAGGGCGTAACATGCAACGCCGTAACCTCCTCCATGCGTTGCAGGCTATGCTGTCATTACATTTAAATCATTAATTCCAGTTCTGCAAGAAACTCTTATTCCGGGTAAGCGGAAGGAAGGACTTATTTGTAAGTTATTTTTGTACTTATAAAAGAGAACTAAAAAATCAAGGGGAAAATGTACCAAAAATAATAAAATAGTTATTAATATTATTGATTACTATACTTAGTAATAGATAAAAAGCTGTTATTAAAATAAATGTGTTAGTGATGAATCATACCTTTCTACTCGACCCGGAAAACCGGCAAAATAGTTGAATAAACTACCTTACAGCGATGAGCAAGACACAAACATATACAGATATGTGAGCTGTTATTGATTTACAATCCCTGAATAACAAAACAAAAACAATTTGCATAAAGCCAAAGCATAAATGTAGCAAAATCATTTATTTTATCATGAATCAAATTAATTTATTTTCTATTTGGACTTAATTATCCTGGAAGTTGTACATAACCTTACATATTGCGATAAAGAAACAATAAAACCTAATAAACGTTTATTATTATACATAAAATATATTTTAAGAATATATAACGAAATACATTTTTAATGATAGAAGAGCTTTGTCCACAAGCATGGAATATCGAGTAATCTTTTTCTGTATGTTATTAAGTTAGGTCCATGTCGTTGGTGGTTTGTGAACGGAGACCTTTATAGCTTGCAGCAGATTTATGCATGAAAATCCATCTCAAAACAAATATGGGTCAGACAATCAGAAAGCTGATAGTTTTTGTATTCCCTGACTTTACGAGAGCGATCGAAGCCGTTAGTGTAAAAGCTGCCAGGGCAGGGCCTTTGATTTACGGCCTTTTAGTTGTAAACTAGCATCGACTGGCATCTATGAAGGTCCATTTACATTCACTAAGATTAAAATACATAAATTACACAGCCCGTTAATTTATTGCATCTGAATATTTATTAGCGCTTATTTATTAGTAAGTTTACAAAATCCTTCGTAGATTTACATCACACGACAGACAATCTCAAAATCACCTCTGTAGTACAACCTACAAATCTTGACCTGTTCGAAAATCCCTCCTTTCCCGGTCCACTTCCATTCCTCCTACGAAAACGATTAGTTTTACAATTTTTGTATTAATGTCGACAAATAACATCGAGCATATACGGGAACCTGAGAGAAAAATAATTCAATGTATGAAACTACAATATACCCTATTGGCTAACAAGTAATAATGAACATATCGCCTATATTTATATTTCTGCATTCGTTCACTCGTTCATTGAATATAAACAAATATGCGTAGCACAGATATCTCCCAAACAGAACGCAGAAATTTGAAGGAAAAGTCCAGCAGCAGTACTTGGATACGAGCAAGTACCTTAGACGACTAAGCACGAGAGATACAGGCGCTCAGGACTACAAAAAAACTGAATCAGGAAATGATGTCACGACTACTGTATAGTTTGTAATTTTTTTTAGAAAGGAAAGAAATAATAAGGTCATTAAAAGGTCCTATCAAATATTGATTAGTACGTTGTGTCACGACAATCTAATTGCGTGAGACAGCATTAAAAAACACAGTATATCCCATATCGGTCCACCAAAAGTGACGTCAGCACATTTTAGAACTATCTTCGCTTTATAAACAATGTGCAAACAGTATTAAAAAACAAAAAAATTGACGGGTAAAATAGAACGGTTTGATATATCTTAGGCAAGATAGAATTGGAGATAAGCCAGCTTTGGGAAAACTAAAAAAGAAGCGGTGCTATTCGAGCTTGTTGGCCGACACCGGGATTCTTTAGAAGGCTGGTCTCCGACAGGCTGTAGCTCAGCCAAAGGGACGTTCCTAAGTCTCCGAAGTGGAGGGACTGAGGAGGAACGCCATCACTCAACGGTGATTAGGTCGCGTTCTGCAGATTCCTTTTCAGTCTCATTGTCAGCATTCTCTCTTTGTCCGTATAAAATGTCTTCCAAGAACGGATGCCTTTGGACTTGAGGCCTTGGCCTGCTCGGGCCGTCTTAGGTGATCGATGCTCTGATGATATCATTTTGTGGCTCATGAGTTTTGTTGCCACATTTAAATCATGTGACTATGTCGTTTCTGCTAATTTTAGGTTTTTAGATTTCTGCTTATTCGTTTACTTATGCCTACCATAGCCTCTGTAAAGTCGGCATCTAACTCTTCATCAAATTCTGATAAAAAACCTTTCGTTTGGGGCATTGAGCTTCACCTATCTATTATAACATTGTTTACTTATTTGTAAAGCCTCGTCATTCATAAATTATCTATAAAATCTGCAGTTATAATAAATGAAAATCGAACATCTCATTCTGATGTATCCACACAATTAATGGTTTTATTAAATTTACTATAATACATATTTTCTAATTTTACCACTTATATTATAATGTAGTCAAAATCAGAGTACAATATAAGGATTGGCTTTTTTTTTTCTTTACTCCCTTCATATCCCTTTGTTATTATAAATTATGGAAATCCCTATAGACTACATAAATGAATCTATTAACAATTGGTCAGGTCATATATGTCATGTAGCTTGGCTTCATTTTATACAATTGTTTGTTCATTTTACATTGCGATTTATGATTGTTACAAAAGTATAATGTACATTATACATTCATTGTCTAAATATGTTTAAAAGTGATGGGGCTAACCCTAAAAATCTCTGCTAATAAAATACACAGTTTTGGTTATGAAATTTTCCCTGTCTGGAACACAGATCCGTAACGGTACGGGAGGAAAAAAAAGTAAAAAACAAAGTTATGAAATTATCGAAAACAAGTTCATTTTGCTTAAAAACGTTATTTACCTTTTCTCTATGGTTGGACTACGCAAATATTCCTTGAAGGGCTAATATAAAACCAAATTAAGTGGTTTTTGGTGATTTATAGTTTACTATTATTATATTTAAATAATAAATTATTACTATCACTCTATATTAACTTATTTAATATCTTGTTCACAATATGAGCCAGATGTATTTTTTATCAACCACGTATAATCAAATGACTTAGTATCATCTTTTAGATTAGGATAAGGACTTTATTACCATTATGACTCTATAATATTGCTACTAAAACTGATAAAATAAATGTTTTACTTGTTTATTTTGACAAATTTTGAAGCGTTTACAAATTAATAGTCTTGAGAAATTGGTCTTCTAGAGAATCGGAAGAGTTCGAATGAATGTCCTGTGGTTTGTGTTACGTCAGAGAGCTATGGATTATTCCTTGATAGAAGGGAAGAAGAAATGCTTTATGAGATGAAACTAATAGTACAGTTGTAAATATCATATGAAGTCAACGGTATCTTCCAAAATATCCCCCCTATACGCGAGGAGCTCATGATATATTCACCTACCAAACCCATATTTACCAGTTTAGCAGTCGGAAGGGAGTATACTGTTTTATAGATACCTTTAGATCTATACATTTTACTAAAGTCGATATCACTAAAGTTAAACCGAAAGATTATTACACTCAGTAGGTTTATATAAGGGAATAATAAGTTACAATCCCTGTTTCTGACATATCTGCAATGACAATTTTCACGTTGCCAAATATAGTGTGTTATAAAATTAATAAGTAGCTAATTCGCAAATAATCCCTTTCTGTAGTTATACTTATACAATAATTACAGTTAATTTTATATTGGTTACTATCTGATTCTAAGGAATTATAGGTAATAAAGCTTCAGGTTTATATTTTGTTACCTATAATCCTTTTCTCTTAATTACCTTCTTTCTCTTGGAAGGTCAGGTAATTTTTTTTTATTTCAATCAATTTTTTTTTTATAATTCTTAGTACAGCTTTGCCAACAGGATGCTAATAATGCGACACGACAAAGCCTATATGCTCTCTAAGAGGAGTTGACAAACTGGTTCAATTTCAATGAGAATAATTTTTTGTTTCTTAAATAACCAAACTATTGAAATAGACTTTTTAACCATGCTTTAAATAAGTGTATATCAAGGTATTATGCAGTACTCTGAGGTAACGGAGCGATGTGGACATCTGGTGGAGTTGAGACAATTAAAGACAATCCATTTTAGTAATACTACTATAAGATAAATAATGGAAGTCGATTACAATTCTGGATGAGAAATATAAAAAAAAATACCTGGAAAAAGCGACTCCATTCTTTAAATGGCAGGAACAGACCCATAGATAAACGTGGAATGTTAGCCAGAAGGAAGACAAATGAGGGCTAGAATCAAATAGAAACGGACTGTTGCCGACTTAAGAAGCGTGCAGATCTCCAAGGAAAACCTCAGATAGGGAAATTCTATATAATTATAAAAACAAATCAAGTAAGATGCTTCATATATTTGTGGAATGTCACTAATCCAACTGTTTTGGGGGAAAATGGAAGGGGCTTTCTGGCTTTTTTTGTAAGCTTGCCTCGGGGACATTTGTTCTCTGTCGCTTTATTGTCTTTCACTTATGTATTTTCTTGGACTTCATTGGTAGTGGATGGAAGGCTTGATATGTCGGACATGTTTGTGCTAAGTCTATTACCATCTGTTGGGTCTTCAGATGGGGCGCCCAGTTACCCTAGCCCTAGTACGAAGTGAGGGTTGATCAGGCTATGACCTGGACAATTGCTTCATGACTGGTCTTAATATTGTACTATCTGGCTATTTGATGTATGTATTTGATGGTATGTGCCCTGACAATGCACTATGTCCAGGAGAAGAGGTATAGGGTAGGTATTGTAGGTAGTTTATGTGGTCCTGGAATGACCCCGATTCACACTGAGGGAGCCGCCCGTCGCGGGCTAGGTCGCTATAACCTCTGAGTCACCGTCCGGCGAGCGCCTAGAAAGAGATAAAATGGGTGGACCTGTGGTTTTTCAACTCTGCTGGCAGCCTAGTCGGTGGGATGCTTAATTCGTTTTTATATGACTCTATAAGATCTCACAAGGTGTGCCCGACAGCGCGCTACGTTCAAGAGAAGAGGAGAAGGGTAGGTTTATAGGTAGTTTATGTGGTCTTAGAATGACCACGAATTCACACTCGGTATCTATGGGTAGGCAAAAAGCGTCCGGATTCCAAAGGCGAGTGTGAACCGGAGAGAGGCAGACTAAATTGGCATGGGAGACGCTACTATGTAAAGTTAGTAGGGCCACGGCAACCGTTGTCCGCGAGGGAGAGGTCTCTTCCAAGGAGGTGCTAATTTTAGCGAGGCGAAGGTAGAGAATCCCACTAGGAGAGTGTGGGGTCTGACAAGGCCGGACTAAAACATAGCTAGGTTATGAAGAGAGATCCAAAGGTTTTCATAAATGGCTAAATCTTGAAACATCAGTGCAGCTGCAGATCCACCAGTAAGAGAGCCGTTGTTTAGAATGATTTACAGGCCAAAACCTGTCAGTAGCCAATGATCTGGGGTTTTATTCTGACCAACCATACCGTGGAGTTGCGGTGACGCTTTGTTCTAGGCAGTGACCCAGGCCTCGGTCTGGGTCGCTTGCTACCTGCTTTTCCCTTCCAGCCTCTGACTAGTTTTTGCAGCTGCGTCTTTTATTGTTTACAATATTTACACTGGTATGACTTATGGTTTGTTGATGTTATTTACATTTGCTTGAATTAATTTACAACATATTAAAACTATTTTAACATAGAGTATAGGGTGATTTATCTTATGTAGTTAGCGGTCGGTACAATAACCATTACCGTATCATATCAGGTGATTACAAAACAATCTCTGATCCCAGTTTTAGCTTCCCCTTCAATTTTCTTAAGGTTTCGTAACTTTTTGGCAAGAATCCAAGGATTAGTTGAATTGCTTTTATATATATATATAAGACTGATGGCTATTTTGAGTTCTTATTTTTGCCATAAAGCTTCGATCTTTCATATTCCATTTAATTACCGATTTATTGTTCGTTGATGTTGGTAGTGATGAGTTGTTGGAGCTCATAAATGTAAGTCTGAAGGCGGGGGGGTCTCAAAATGGTTTCATGTTATCACTTACTTACTACTTATGCGATTGCTTGCGTCTTGCTTTGTCGTCCGTCGTCGTTCAGAAGCTCGCTGCAGCCTCACCTCCGCTAACGCCTTTTTGCTTTACTCGAACAAGATTTTTGCTGGAGAAGAAACACAAGGCATCATTTCAACCATTTGCGAAACTTGCACTAATAATGGCTGCAGTTCAGATTTTCTGGTTGGCCGTAGATTGCCCTTCCAGCGCTAATTCGCAGAGTTGCCAATTAATTGGTTGTGTCTTGCAGTGGTTGGATGAAAATTCTAATCCTCCCTTTTTCCAGAATCAGAATTTTGTCAGCAGTGATGTGTCGGTGCTTAACAAAGGGTGGTTTCATGGCGACTCCAGTTTTAGTCGAGTCATTTAGACACGAATGTTCTTTTTCACCGCCAGAGAAGGGACCCTTTAAAATAAAAGGCTCATAAACCTATAATATGCACTATCCATGACATCTGTTAAGATGTATTCCATCACATGGAAGTTCATTTTTAAGCCACATCTATTATATTCTAATCTAAATCATATAACATGGGCACGTTCCAAACCTTTAGGTACGGAAAACAGATACGTAACTAGCTCGTTGATTAATTTAAACCACTAATTTTGGAAAAACAGGCAACATTAAGTTGGCTTTTCAACCCTTAAACTGTCTTTAACATTAGGAGCTCATGGTAAATGTAAGATCGGACCACTTGAGTGTAAGTCAAGGTACACAAATTATCCCAGCCCAAGGCCTTCTGCTTTAAGGCATTGCCGGCGGGACGCCCATTGTCCATTGTTTACTTTATTTTTTGTGCACTTATACCAGGCTAACCATTGTCCACATCCTTTGACGTATTACTGAGGGATACTTGCGTAACTCACCGAGTTATATAAAAACCTTATTGAAAAACAACTACAAACATAGGTATTTTCAATAAAAATATTTTGAGATTTCCCTAATATTCAATATAGAATTTTCAACAGATAACAAAATATGTTCTATATGAGGATGTTCAGATGGAGGGGATCAGATGAAATTACAGGCAAGCGGACGGGATGGCTATATAGAAGGCGGGGGTTAATTGCAGCGGGAGAGCTGTTGCCGCTGACACACATACATATTCATGAGGCAGTGGTCACGAAGTCGCTGACAGGCCAGATTGAATCGTCCGGTCGGCCTCTTTGGCATGCGGCATTCTTCGGTGCTGGCACGGCCGGGCAAGGGAATGCCACCATCGGCTGTCAGCCAGTTCTCGGTGATCGGTGATCGGCTGGTGCACTGCTCACTTCATTAGCTCCCTCCGCCAACTTTTAATCACCTGACGTTGACAACTCATCTGCAACTCTCCTGTGCTTCTGCCAAGTTGATATATTTGACGGAAGTTGCAATTTGAGGTTTATCTTATATTTAGTAATCTTATACCTCCCGAGAATATAGCTAGTTTGTCCAAGGATTACAAGTCTCGCCATTATTTATAGAGATTGGTATTAAATTAATTGTGTTTTTTTCCACGTGACGAAATAAAGGATTTAAAAACCAAAACCAAACGATCTCACAACACTCTGACTTAAAAACACTTTTTAATGCAAGCCACTCGCTCTAATGGCACTATTACAGTTACAAAATTAAATATCATCTTGATCTTCATGTAAATCAAAACTGTCTCCTGTGTTTGTCCTTTCCACAACGGAATGAGGCCTGCAAGCTTCCAATACAGCCTTACAACCAGCCAATTCAACCAAGAAAAACCTGTTCCGGATCATTGCATTTACCACCTATTAGGATATCCAAAAAAGTTTTTAAATAAGTTAAAACTCAAATAAATTTTATGTAAAACTTAAGTCTTGTACTCCTCAACGAGTGCAGTATGTGATGGACTAGGATAAAAGTATTTATTTTTGTATAAGATATTTATTTCAGTTCTGATCAGTTTTATTAATATAAATTTTTCTTCATTGGGGTCATCAATTCTTTTTTGTTTCTGATAGACCGAGATTATGTTTGATACAGTTTTTGCAAATGTTATCATGGTATGTTTCCCATCTGAATCTGATACTATACCGTTGTCACAAAACCAGTATTGCAATTTTATCTTCAAATGTCTATCAGAGTAGGGCTCAAATCCCTCTCTGATAAAAGACATTGTTTCCACTGGTCACATGGTGTCAAGACTTTTAATACAGAGGAGTCGACCACGGGAAATGGACTGCGGACAGTTATGGACAAAGTGAGATGTGAAAATGAGCTCCAGATCGATGTTTTTCAGAATGGATCAGCTAATTGTTACCTTCACACGGGGGTTTAGGGCTAAACGTGGATTGTTTGTTCCTTAATTTGGTCATTGGCTGCTACCTGCAAGGTCATGAAAGGTAGCTTCTCTTGTTAAATACTATTAAATTTAAGGTGCACAAATTAACACAGCACAAGGCGATCAGGTATAATGCGTTACCGGATGGGCGCTAATTGCCCAATGCATACTTCATATTCTATGCACCAACCATATTCCTTTTCTTATTACTAAGGAGTAATTGCGTAAATCGGTGAGTTAAAATTATTAAGGAAAAAAATTACATAAATAGGCATTTTCAATAAAAATATTCATTTTGATGTTTCCTCAGTCAGTAAATATTGAATTTTCAACAGAAAACAAAAATGTAAACAAATATACTTTATTATGAAGAAACCTAACGAAATAAAACTATCGCTATTCTTTCTGTTATGAAATTCATTCTAAAATCACTTTTTTATAGGAATATATTGGAAATCATCTTTACTTTACCGTATATTAGTTTCACTTCAATATGAAAAACAATCATAACATCGAATCCTGAATAGCTTCAGAGCTGGAAATTAAAAATTTAAAAATGGATCGAAACGGGTCCGATGTTTTTTTTTAACTTCTTGTTATTTTATTTAACCAGTAAATTCGTAATGATTTCAGATCGGATTAATAATTTCTACGCCGACTAGATAAAGAAAAATATCAAGCCAATAAATGAGTAGAAATTTATTTCATTCAAAGGGTTTTAAAAGAAAATAACGAAGTAACAAATTATTGTACATGTGTTGATGCATTCTCGTAATTGCAGACGAAAGATAAAAACTAATCAGCATGATATATGCTTGGCAGTCAAGGCTGTATAAAAATATACCTCTAACATGGCAAATGACATTAATCGTATGTACAGACCGTTTGCAATGAATCAAATAAAATTTATACGTTTGATTTTCTCCTGAGACTTCAGAACTAGTTGTATCTCGGTATAATTTTCACATTAATACGCAAGCAAAAGGTTGTAATAGTATGTCAATTGATTATAAGTACATCTGTCATGAGGGGCCCGATCGTAAAACTGGATATTGAGTTCCGCCATCTGATATCTCCGACAATTGCAATACGCTCTCAGATCTATTATTAGATTTCTGAAATAAATCAACTGACTCTTTCCAACAGGGATCGTTCACTCTCTGCAAATAGGATGGTTGAATTGAATTATTCATTGAGATTAATGAGCGGCCGATACAACAATTGTTGCAACTCGCTTTATCAACGTCAACGGATCATTGTTGAGGGGCAACAACGCGGATCCTCTTTTGTCGGCTCATTTCCTCTGTCGGCACAGGACGAGCCTGTTAGGTGACGTTCCCAGACCAATTTAGTCCCCCTGACGCTCGACTGCCTGCGATTGTAGCGCTGTTACTTTACCTTAGCAGAGGCAATGGTTTTTAAGTTGGCATATGTAACAAATTGCGTTCTGTCTCGTTTGGAAATATCTGGCACCAATATAACCACGGGCAGAGGATCTTGTTATATTTATTATGGTGTTTCATGAAATGTTATTCTAACCAATAGTTATGATTAAATTAATACCAGTATAGAACTATCTGTGTGGTTCCGTAAGTTTTCATGCAATCAAGGATCTGTTTCATCTGATGACTCACCCGATGATATGAAAAATATTCCCAACTCCAAATCCAAAAAACCTATATTTTTAAAAATGTATGCATATGGTGTCTAAATAAAATTTAAATATTTAGCAATTAGATTGGTTATTAATGGGGTGTATGGAGAAATTGCTTTTATATGAGTTATTAATGAAAATTTGTAGCTTACGATTAACAAATCGGGGTGGGTGGTATTTGAGAAAATGCCGTGGGTATTTTTACCTGAAAACATCTTTTGGATGCTTGTAAAAGAATAAATAAAAGTGATGGATTTATTTAAACACATTTACTGTAAATATAACATAAATGCACCAGCCAATAACGTTTCCTTAGTAGTGTATGTGCAAATATCATAAATGCATGATGAATACAAGTATGCAGAGGCGTAACTACACGGTGGCAGGGCTGGCAAAATGCCACGGGCCCCCGACCCAAGAGGGCCCCGGCCCAAGTGGCCGCGAGCTCAGAAATATTGTTTTAATATTGTAACTATTTATAAAAATATTAAAATATAAATACCATAATACAAATTATTGGTTGTGGGTAACTAAACTACTCGTAAGTATAATAAAGCTTAATGATAGGGCCCCCATTAAAGGAATTTGCCACGGGCCCCAGATGATATAGTTACGCCACTGCAAGTATGTATCCAGTTTTATATGTACTGGAGTGAAAGAGCTCAGATCAAAATAAAGAATTTGATATGTAAGAGAAGTTTCTTATTTCAAATTATAGATATAATATATGTCGACCAATGACATAAGCCTTAAAAGGGAAAAAAATAAATTTCTTTTATTGGACCATGAAATCTTAAATAATATCTTAACGGTGACTTTAGAAGTATTTAAGGCCAATTAGAAGCTGATCAGATACGGTGCCGACATTTCATTCTTTTCACGTTCTTTCTTTTATGTCATATCTTAATTGAATAATTTAAAGTCCAGCCTGGGGTTTTTTTTTTTTAAATATCTTTAAAATTTTAGATCGATTTTATCATTTTTACACGAGCCATCAAAGCCAACGGTTTGGCGAAAGATGATGTCTGCCTGTTTGAAACTGGAGCCTATTCCTAAATAATTAGAATGTAGTAGAACGAAGTATCAGAGTTTTGGTACGTTAATTCATAATATACTTGCAAGTCGAATACGTGTTAAGTTAGGGGGTAAATGGGTAGGGTAATGGAAAGACTAGAGAGGGAGACAGGTGCGGGGGTCTCCTGTACTCGTAGCGGAGGAATCAAGCAATAGTGCCCTACTCACTGCTTGTGAACTCCCAGTCTGACCTATCCCTACCAACGCCTACTGTCACCTCCACGTGGTACCCCCTGGGGAGTCCGATGGACTCGCGGACGACAGAGGCGGGATCTCCCCATGAAATCCATGTGGAGATCTCCTTAACACCCAAGCCAAGTGTAGAGGAGCTCGAGCTGTGGCCGAATGGCAGGGGGTGTATAAAAATGCACTGTCTTTAATCGACCCCCTTGGGGCACCAGGCGCACCCCATTGTATTAAATGCCCTCTGCAGGGAGAGGGGGCCGTACCTGCAGAGTAACTTCCCCCGCTTTCGTGGGAACAAAATATGAGTACAACAAGTAATAATGAAGATATGGAGGAGCTGGTCAGCTTTATCAGCGGAGAGGACTCAGCCCAGGGGCCTTCAATGGACCTTGGCGCTGAGGTAGTGGACAACGAAGCCTCTATGAGCTCGCTTGCGACGCTTGTAGAGGAGGTAAGCGGACTGGTAATGGAGCCAGAGAGCTTGGTGCCTGCTAGGGACGCTGCATCCAAGGATGCAGGCGAGACCTCCAAGCACAAGTTCTCGGGAGCCCAGAGGAAGAAGTGGAGGATGGCAATGTTGACTGGAGGGCCACCTGAGGATCCGGCCGGACTTCCAGGACCTTCGGGTTCCGGGAATACGGCAGGGTCTGGGTGCGCTCCAGAGAAAAGGATTAGGTCCTCACCCGGTACCTCTGCGCCTACGGCAAAGGGCATAGGGGTGGGGATTCTAGTATTGCATCCTACGCGATTGCTGCCGGAGGAAGCAGGGTGGTGATTATCCCTAGTGGATATCCGTCCACTCAGCTGACGAAGGAGAATTGCGAGGAAATGAAGGGCCAGCTGATGAAATTAGTCGATCAGCTAGAAGAAGAGAAAGGGACACAGGCTGAATTCAGCGGAATTCACCCACATGTGGGAGCCTGTGTCACAATCTGCGACAACCAGGAGACCAAGGACTGGTTGTCGATTATAGTACCCAATTTTAACATCAGTGGGGATCTGGAGCTCCGTGTAGGAAAGGTGGAGGAGCTTCATAAAACCGTGAAGGTAGGAACCTTCATTACAGGAGAAATGCCTCTGGAAGAACAAGGAAGAACCTTAATTGGGGAGGGTGTAAGAAACAGACTGATCACAATTTTCACGGATAGCCAGGCAGCCATTGGCGCCCTGAGAAGCTATACGACCAGATCTTATTTGGTTGAGGAGTGTAAAAACAACTTAAACACACTCTCGCTAGCCAATAAGGTTAGAATCGACTGGGTGCCAGGACACACAGGCAATGAGAAGGCAGATGGCCTTGCAAGGGTGGGCTCAGAACAGACACCTCTTGCACCTGAACCCATATGTGGTATCAGCCTCAGCTACGCTAAAAGGCGTATAAAATTAGCTTTAGAGGACAAGGCAAGACTCTCTTGGAGAGAAACTAAGAAACAGGAACACTCAAAACTGTTTCTTAATGGACCCTGTAAGAGAAGAAGCTCAGCACTTCTATCAATGGACAGGTGGACACTCATAAGTGTGACAGGACTCTATACAGGTCACTGTCGGTTAAATCGCATTGTAGACCCCAAACTATGTGAACTGATCGATCCATTCAGTATCCTCAGATTTGCAAAGGCCGTGGGCCTGTCACATATATAGGACAGGGACATGGACGGCGCACAATAGGTCTCACTGAGGCCGCGGTGCACAAATGCCGGAACAAATAATAATAATACGTGTTAAGTTTGTTTATAATAATTGTTAAATTTATAGGCTCTACTCGCTTGTGGAGCTCAATCGCACGTCCCATTCCTGCGCTTTTCTCGACCTGCCACGTTTCCTGCTCATGCTAACCCATTCAAATTAAAAATGATTATGTTATTTTACATCACGCAATTTTAAAAAGGTTTATTTTAATTATTTATTTTCCTTCTGATGGAAAATATAAATTTATTTCTTTAATTCTTCCTCTTCTTGTCATTCCTAGTTTCATATGTTATATCATATGACATCACAACTGATCGCTAGAGTGTGTTCGATTACCACGACTAAATGATACAACTATAAATTGATTAATCTTGTCATTTTACCGTCAAGGGTCGCTAATGTTTATGAAAACGTTATACTTTATGTTTACGCCATTTGCGTAAAATTAATTTCATTTTAATTTGAATTTGCTATTCAATAAATAATTACCCGAAACCATTCGGTATTTTAGTGAATCACAGACGCTGGCGCTGCCTGCCGGCTCGATCAGAGTTTTTCCCCCCACTTTTGTCACTCGACTGGTAGCCTCATGTGCCTTATAGCGTCCTTTTTTGTTCTCTTCAACAGTGGTCAATTTACCCTGTTTTTTCAAGCGTATACTCAACGCCAGTATTTTTCATTTTGTCATTATTCAATTCACGATTTCGCAGTCTTGGAGAAGCGACTTTTCAGATTGAATTCAGACACCTGTTGGATGAATCGGAACCTGGATAAATCTGGAGTTTGGGCCCGAATCTCTTGGTTGTCCGAGTTCAAGAGGGGAGATTCTCACTCTGTCTTCACATCGCAGCAGGTAGGAGTTTACTTTACTGTTTTCATATTTGATATTGTCATTTCTCCAACAAGACTCTCACATAAATACAGTCCACTTACACTCAAACGTCTAGCTAATTATCCCCCGGCTAATTAGTTTTCGAATCAGCTACCTCGTTTACCAGTTTAAATTTCAACTGGTGAAATTTCAAACAAATTTTTGGTACTCCGTGTTCCGGATTATTCTTAATTCTTAATTTATTAATACTCAATTTAATTTTCAATATTCACATTTATCATTTATTATCCTTTTAAATTTCAGAATTTCGGTTTTCATTTACGTAATTTCCTTTATATTTTCCTGAATATCCGCTAATTCCATTTGTTCCTGATAGCAATAGCATTAAGATGGCTCCACCAACCCAAGATATACAACAACAAATTGATTTAGCCATTAGTCAGCGAAATGATAGCTTTGCAGTTGCAACTGCTTTTTCAGATTCAGCTAAGAAAATGACTATAGCCGATTTACCTCGGCTTAAGGCCAATTATGAGCGCTTATCTGAAATTGAACGGGAATTCAAGGAATTTAATTTTCTCATCAAAAAATTAAATTTGCATTTGCCAGCTACTGATCAAATTGAAACTACACAACCTTACGTAGCCTTTGTGCAATTAATCGACACAATCCGAGCTAAATATTTTCAGCTCAAAAAAACTGAACCTTCAGTATTAAAAGCTGAAGTCGATCCCGTTGCAAACGTCTCATCTGTAGCAAATCCACATCTGCCAAAAATTCAGATTCCTAAATTCAATGGCAAATTGTCCGATTGGCCTAATTTTTTTGCACTTTTTAATTCCATGGTTCATCGCGACCAGCAGTTAAGTAATATTGCCAAATTACACTATCTTAAAACATCCACTATCGATGAAGCTGCTTCTGTCATTGCTTCATTCCATCTAACCGAAGATAATTACCAATTGGCATTCGATGCTCTAACTGCCCGGTACAATAATCCGAGACAAATTGGTCACATGTACCTCAAAAGCATACTCGACTTTCCCACTGCCAAATCCAATTCATTGTCTGACCTCAAGGGCTTTATGACCATTCACGAAAATTCTGCCAATGCTCTCAAAGCCTTGGCACTTGATGATTTGAGCGATTTTTTGCTAGTGTCATTAGCACTGAAAAATTTGGATCCTAAATCTCGACATGCTTTTGAACTAAAACATGATTCCACCACTGTACCTACTTTCCAAAGCTTATTGGATTTTGTCAATCAACGGATCAAAACCATCGAAACTACCCAGTTAATTGGTGAACCTAGTGTTAAATCTCGGACTACTGTCAAATCTCATTCGTATATTGCTCAGACTTCCCATGCAAGCGTTAATGACCACTCAGCTAGAGCTCCTGCTTCCTGCTTCTGCTGCTCTCACAATCACCATGTGTCACAATGCAACAAGTTTCAGCAATTACCTATTTCAGCTCGATATGAGCTCCTGAAAAAGAATCAGCGTTGTTTCAATTGCCTTGGTGGTCACCTGCGGTCCAAATGCACATCGACATCGTCATGCCGCAAATGTCATTCACAACGGCATAACACGTTGTTACATTCGGATCAGCAAATAGCAACCCCGTCAACTTCTGCCATGTCCATTCCAGCTCCATCGGTATCAATTGAAAATCCCAGTGTTGCACCAATAGTGCTTTCATGCTCAGCTGCTCGTTCAACCACTCAGGAACGTGCTCATTCTCTTTTAGGCACATTTCGTGCTTTCATAACCGACTGTACTGGTTCTATTTATCCCATCCGTGGTGTCATTGACCCCGGTTCTCAAGTGTCCTTCATTAACAAGTGTATAGTGCAAAACTTGCGTTTGCCTACTTCTCCTAATCACATGGCTGTATCCGGAATAGGTTCTTCCGATACATTGTCAACAGGTTTGGTCAATATCCAACTGGTTTCCCGTTTGAACAACAAACGACTCTCTCTCTGTGTTGCCGTAATCAACACCATTGCACACCAACTTCCTAGCATGGAAATCCCCAAGGAAAACCTAAAACGGTTCTTCCGTCTTCGTCTAGCGGATCCTCATTTTCATCGTCCCGATAAAATTGACATTTTATTAGGGGCTGACGTATTTCCCCGCTTGATAACTCAAATTGGCATTCGGCCTATTCAGCATGGTCCCATTTCCATTGGCACCATTTTTGGACACATCATTGTAGGCCCGATTCAAATCATGAATCCGACCCCCTCTACCATTTCCTTGTTATCCACTACTGAAGTGGACAAGCAACTCACCGCATTTTGGGACGTTGAATCCGTCCATCAAGGCTCCATCTCCAATCCCTTGGATGATGTTGCTGACAACATTTCATTTCTACGTTTAGACGCAATGCCGACGGCAGATATTCCGTTGCATTGCCATTTCACCCTAGTGCAACCCCATTGGGCTGCAACGTCACTCAAGCTCGAGCCTCAGTATCCCGACTCGAGCACCGCTTAGCCAAACATGGCTCAATTGTTGCTGAATATAAAATGTTCATGTCCGACTATCTGTCAGCAGGCCACATGGAACCTGCCTCCACTGCTTCAACATACGTTATACCCCATCACATTGTAACCAAAGAGACCAATCAAGGTCCGAAAATTCGTGTTGTCTTTAATGCTTCAGTCCCCGACTCCACTGGAGTATCGCTGAACGAGCGACTCCTCAAGGGTCCTAAACTGCAACAAGATCTCTCCCATGTCATTTTGTACTTCCGCCTCAACTCTGTTGCCCTTTGCTGCGATATCAAGCAAATGTATCGCCAGGTTCTCGTCCATCCCGAGCACCGGCATTATCAGCACATATTTTGGAAACCAAGCGAGAGCGCTGTTACTCAAGAAATGCAGCTTAATACCGTCACTTACGGTATGGCTCCGTCAGCCTTTTTGGCTGTACGAGTGCTCCAACAGCTAGTCCACGATGAAGGCCACCGTTTCCCTATGGCTTCTCATGCTATAATGCATAACTCGTACGTGGATGATATTATTTGTGGCGCTTCCAGCCTTAGCGAGGCTACCTCTTTGCAATCTCAACTCACTGAATTATTGGCTTTAGGCGGTTTCCAGCTACGCAAGTGGTCATCCAGCCATCCTGAGCTTCTGCATACTTTGCCTCATGACCATTTGGAATGCCCACTTCTGTTTTCAGACCCCGATCGGACTCTCAAAATTCTGGGTCTTAATTGGGAGCCTTCGTCCGACTCATTTATTTTCCGTATCACCCCCTTCGATGGAACCTGTACAAAGCGTTCCTTACTTTCATACATTGCACGAATTTTCGACCCTAATGGGTTTGTAGCTCCAGTCACATTTGCATTAAAAGCTATGCTACAACAATTATGGTTGTCTGGCCTTACGTGGGATGAACCCATCAATCAGACACTTCAACAATCGTGGTCTCGTCTCGTTCACAACATGAGCACTCTTGGTAACCTTCGTATACCACGACATAACGTACAACCTAATGACGCTTCATTAAGCCTCATCGGCTTCGCCGACGCATCTCAGCTCGGCTATGCTGCCGTAGTGTACTTATGTTCAGAAACCGCTCATTCTCGCGTCAGTACTCTCTGGAAGGCCAAAACTCGTGTAGCTCCTCTCAAAACATTGTCAATTCCTCGTTTGGAGTTATGTGCAGCTCTGCTGCTGTCCGAGCTTATTTGCTCATTGCTGACATTTTCTTACCCTTCCCCTTTGCAGACCGTCCGTCTATTTTCAGATTCTCAGATCGTACTCTCGTGGATCAACACTTCCCCACATCTTTTAAAAACCTTTATTGCTCATCGCATTTCCCGTGTAAATGAAATTCCATTTTCTAATCGCTCTTGGTCGCATGTATCTTCCGACCAGAACCCTGCTGACATGGCCTCAAGAGGTCTTACCGCTGAGCAATTTGTCACTCCTGACTCTCAAACATTGTGGTATTCTGGCCCTGAATTCGCCAATCAACCTCAAATTCCATGGCCTGACGCCTTTGAACCATCCACAGCTCACACTGAGCAGCTGCCTGAGTTACGCAGTACCAATCCCGTCTCATTGGTGGCAGTCTCATCCAGCAATTTCCTGCACGATTTGCTTACCCGATTTTCGTCATTAAACAGAGCACGTCGAGTCCTGGGTTGGATCTTGCGTTTCTCAACCAACGCTCGCATTGCAGCATCAGCGCATCGAACTCAGGGTGACCTTACGGTATCCGAGTTACAAGCTGCCATGCAATATTATGTCACTTCCACTCAATCCATCCATTTCTCAGCCGAGATAGCTCGTATTCAGACCCAACAAAACACCAAGTCATTGCAAACATTAACCCCTTTTCTGGATCAAGCCGGTGTCCTTAGGGTGGGCGGTAGACTTTCGCGTTCTCAGTTGCGTTATCCAGCTCAACACCCAATATTGCTGCCCAAACGAGCTCATTTGTCATATCTGATATCACGTCATGCTCACTTGACATGCCTTCATGCTGGTCCTACCACTTGTATGGCGCACATTCGATCCGAATATTGGATCCTATCTTTGCGCAGTTTGATTCGTTCTGTAATTTCATCATGCCGCACATGTAAATTGTTCAGAGCGCGTTCGCCTCAACCATTGATGTCAGATCTTCCGTCGGTCCGCCTGACACCAGGCCGTCCCTTTATCAACACGGGCGTCGATTATGCTGGCCCTTTCAACGTCAAGTCTTCGCGACTGAGTAAGGCCCCCATTACCAAAGGTTATTTATGCCTTTTCGTGTGTCTGACCACCAAGGCATTGCATCTGGAGTTCTCCTCCGAGCTATCCACCTTTGCATTTCTCTCGGCCTTAGATCGTTTCATAGCACGTCGCGGTCTACCTCAATCCATTTTGTCTGACCGAGGAACCAATTTTATTGGCGCCAACCGCGTCTTAAATGAAGCTTCAGTATTCATGCGCGATCATTCATCCGAAATCACTTCGCACCTCAGTTCCCAAGGCATTCAGTGGCATTTTAACCCTCCCTCTGCTCCAAACTTCGGCGGTATTTGGGAAGCAGGTGTCAAGTCCGTCAAAACCATTCTAAGCCGTATCACTGCAGATACTTGCTTCACTTCCGAAGAATATTTTACCTTCTTTGCTCGTATTGAAGCCATCCTTAACAGCCGACCTTTGTGCCCTCTTTCATCAGATCCTCTCGAGGCATCCGATTACCTCAGCCCTGGACATTTCTTAATCGGTGCTCCTTTATTAGCCCGTCCAGAAATGCCCCCATCGCCATCATGTTCGCTCACCCAAAGATGGAAAGCTATCACGCAGATCTCCCGACAATTTTGGGATCGCTGGTCTCACGAATATCTCAACACCCTCATGCAACGCCATAAATGGAATCGTCATTCCAAGGAAATTTCTGTTGGTGATGTTGTTTTCATCAAGGGAATCTCAACTTCTCCTCTTCATTGGCCCATGGCTCGGGTAGAATCCCTTCACCCCGGCGCTGATGGCGTGACACGGGTTGTCACCATACGCAACCCATCTGGTTCATTCGTTCGGCCTGTCAATCGGCTTGTCCCCCTTGACTCTCAGGCCTAAGTTTCACAGTTGTCATTCATTTATTCATTTTTTTTTCTTCTCTTTTTCTTTACCTTTTCCCCTTTAACGTTTCCATTCTCATTATTCCTTGTTTCCTCAATCATGTACATAACCTCTCAAGTAAATCATGCTATTTCATTTGTGTTAGCTCTCATTTAACCCGGAAATTAGTTGCTCTAATTTGGTGGGCGGTATGTTTACGCCATTTGCGTAAAATTAATTTCATTTTAATTTGAATTTGCTATTCAATAAATAATTACCCGAAACCATTCGGTATTTTAGTGAATCACAGACGCTGGCGCTGCCTGCCGGCTCGATCAGAGTTTTTCCCCCCACTTTTGTCACTCGACTGGTAGCCTCATGTGCCTTATAGCGTCCTTTTTTGTTCTCTTCAACAGTGGTCAATTTACCCTGTTTTTTCAAGCGTATACTCAACGCCAGTATTTTTCATTTTGTCATTATTCAATTCACGATTTCGCAGTCTTGGAGAAGCGACTTTTCAGATTGAATTCAGACACCTGTTGGATGAATCGGAACCTGGATAAATCTGGAGTTTGGGCCCGAATCTCTTGGTTGTCCGAGTTCAAGAGGGGAGATTCTCACTCTGTCTTCACATCGCAGCAGGTAGGAGTTTACTTTACTGTTTTCATATTTGATATTGTCATTTCTCCAACAAGACTCTCACATAAATACAGTCCACTTACACTCAAACGTCTAGCTAATTATCCCCCGGCTAATTAGTTTTCGAATCAGCTACCTCGTTTACCAGTTTAAATTTCAACTGGTGAAATTTCAAACACTTTATCATTTTGATAAAAATACGAGCTCTCCATCACACTGTGATATGGGTAGATTGTTTTTCATTGTTAGCTTCAGCCAGTGGGCGAGAAAGACTCTCGACAACTTTTTTACAGAATGATTTGTCATGACTTAGTAGTATTAATTTGTATCAGAGTATCAATAAACCTGTATAACGGCATCTCAAGAATTAAGTTAGCTCTCCCAAATGGGTCGACATAAAGGGCAGTTGTCCGCTGGAAGATTATCCACTCTACAAGGCGACAGATCTGATAGGATCTAAGACGGCTCCATGTTGAAATCTGACAAATAAACGGGCTCTTATTCAAATTAAGAGAGATTAGGCATTCATTTTCTTCTGACGTATCAATTTAATGATAACCGATAAATTATACTTACAATCAACAAGCATTTTGATATATTCTATACTATCCAAGTAAGTTTATATACATTAAACTCATACAATAGTTTATGTTTAATTTATAGTCATCAAATTTACTATTTTATACTTTTTAATTTGTGTATAGTAAAGTTACCAATCCATTTGGTACTAACATAAATACGTTAAACGTGTTATTAAATATAACTATCTCAGGTTTATTGTTACAATCGTTTTATACCGTCATCACATTTGAGTTTTCGAGTTTTGTTTTTTAAATCTATTGTCTGTATTACGCTACTTTTATACATAAAAATTTAAATAAATCACGTTCTTAAATGTAATTATATTTATCTTATTTCCAAATTGTATTCGAAATAGCAACTAACAAGAAAGTTTTGGAAAAAAACCTGAAAACCCAAAAACGTCATTTTTTAAATATTAATACATTGGAAATAAATAATTTTTTTTTATGCATGAGGGACAAAGATGCAATGTTTAGTGAAAAGGTTAGATCATTTTGAGTATCCACCGTCAGCTCACTAAATGTTTGGTAGGAGAGTTCAGTTCGGGGTATATTTTACAATTTAAAATTATACGGGAATATGTCTCTCATTTCCCATCGCATCTGATACATATTGATGCGATCTCCAGCCCAGGATAATCCACACTCGCAACGGAAGCTGGCCTGACGATAGTTGACATCTTGTTAAATTTCGTTTTTTATTTTGTATTCGTCAACGATTTATGACTATAGAATACTACGGATGACAGTCGAATGCTGGTTATGCAATCAAATAAAATTCAACTCTCCTATTCCTCAACATGTAGAGCGAAAATGGCTTAGTAATTTTTTTAAAATTTGTTTCATTTACTTAATTTAGTTTTATACTGTTGCTTGTCATTTTTAGTAATTGAGCACAGCAACGTGTGTTGCTGAACGTTCATGCGCATAAAAATGTTTTATTTGGCGAATAGTAAGTTGTCTGGAAATTATTTGTTAGAACCATTGTAAATAAAAACCAACATAGTATAATGAAAGCAATAGAATGAATTGAGTATTATTATTCTGTGCACAAAACTTGATAAATAGAATTTATTTAATGTTTAGTTTTCTTTTAGTTTCATGCTCAATCCTCTCCTGCATGTCGGGGCTCCTTAATTATAATAATTTTTATCGCTCCGAGTTAGACAACATCTGTTTGTGCTCTCTTCATCAGGATAAACTCAGGAGCGGGTATGGAAATGAACCTACCCCCATTACAAGGCAGCGATGTTAATCTTGGCCATGTTATAATATATCATACAGAATAACTATAGGAAGGTGTTCATGACCAACGTCAATTATGATGTTAATTAATAATTTACAAGCGGGGCCCAGTAAACTTTACGCCGCCCCTCTCTTATTACCGGCTAATGAGGGCTGCCATAACTTTTATATTAGACTGGGCTCAGGAAGTGTCCATGAGATACCCCACCGTTGGGAATACTTTGGGACTCTATAAACATCTATATATCTTTTTAATTAAGGGGAAGTCAGAATATGGTACTTAATTATTTCTAATGACAGTTTGTTGTTAATCCCTCTCTCTCTCTCTTTCAAAGGGGAAATATTTTATAACTCTTTCGTTTCGGCCATTAATTAATACGTTCCTTTTGAAGGGCTCGTTATCTGCCGACCCCAGCGCTATCGCCGACTAATCCGAGGGCAACCGACTTGACACTATCGCTTTATTAATTGCCGCAGATAGCTCCCGCTGCCTTCTAGATTATTTTAATGTTTGTGTTTTGAACGGGGGTATCAAGAGTTATTGCAGGCTATCTCCGGTCCTATTTGTTTTTTCGACCATTTAGTTTGGAATATACATTGGTTTGTTAAAAGTTAATTTAGTTCTACAAATAATATGTGTTTGGTGCTAAAGTAGATTCGTTTGTTAAAAATGGTTTCGCGTCATAAAATCATAAACAATGTAGAACATAAAACAGACAAGTCGATCCAATTAACCTCATTTTTTTTCATTATTTATTGAATTAAATTCCTTTTCTTCAATTTTTAAACTATAATATATATACGAAAGAAAGGATGTTCGCAGTTAATGAACAATATGCAGATAAGGTAAGTAGCAGACGCACATGTTTTAAAAATAATTACAGGACGATTGTAAAAAATAATTTTTTTCTTCAGAAAGTATTTAAAAATCATCTATAATGGCTTTAAGTACGCCATTATTCTTGTTGTTGTGTAATGGTGGCTTCCAAAACTTATGGATTTTAAAAGTTTTTATTTTTTTCTAACACCATTAAAATTTACTGTATCTAATGTGCCCTTAACTATTGAGAAAATCAGATCTTAAATGACGAAATTTAATTTATATTGCCATACATCCCTGTGTTTTATATTGACCAACACCTAATAAACAATTTTGAATTATTGTGAAATATGAACAACTCGAGTTTGAAAATAGCGTCCATCTTTTTGGCATAGAGTTGACAGTAAACACTCAGTAAAATTGTCAAGTATGTTGTCATCAACACCTATAGCCTTTATCATGAGCTAATTACAGCATTTTTTTACAGTAGAGCGACGTCTAAGTTGTTACTCAAAGAGGTAAATATTAAATAAGAGCATTTATGATTATTAAACAATTGTTAAATTGTGTAACAAATTGAGCATGCAAATAGACTAGTCGGTCCATTTTCGTTAGCCATCATTTCTTTTACTATTTAAAATATTTGTTTTTAATGTTAGTAAATTTTGTTCATATCGATTATTAACTAAGCTTCATTTTTGTAAAAATACAAAATAGTGGCAGGAGATGAGTTTCGTAAAAACTTAATAAATGATCATAAAAAATGAAAAAAAAAATGCTTAGTTGATTTGAACAAAAATACTTCATTTTATTCATTTTGGTAGCTAAAAATGGTCTCATAAACAAAAACCTATTGAAATGGACTGAAGTCTTCTGTTGAAGACTGAATTTCTGAACCAAATATACATATTTCTATAGTTACCTAAGAATCCTTTACATTTTTAATATAATTGAACTTCTTCTCAAATGGATTAGGTACTGGGACTCAAGAAATATTAAGATGTAGCGCGTTATAGATCTTAATTATTTCAGAGCTGGTCAGTTAACGCCAATTTCGTGTGAATTGGGGTGTCTGCATAAGCAACTATTCAGGAAAACCATTTGATCTACACCACACAACATCAATGGCAAGACAGGAATCTTTCAGATCCCTACCCTCGTCAAGACAACATCTAAGAAAGGATCGGGCCCAAGAAGTGTCTGCCATGATTGATATGCATGCACTTCTCGGTTCTGCACAGTTCCCGCAGGTCTATCTTCACAACGGATCCGAGGAACTAGGAATTATCGGTCACTGACACGTATTCCCTCTATTGCACGTCACGACAGTAAATTTCCCCTCAGACACAGAGATAGCTGTTGTATTACCGCCTGGAGATGTTATTCGCACGAACTTGTCTCATAATCATTGACAACTGACATTTCAGTTTCACTCGCATACAGCCGACAGATTGCGACAATCGCCTGCCTGACTTCAGACCCCTAAGTTTTACTAGGGTATAAAGCAGGTTTAGATTGGGTCATTTGTTTGAGCGTTGTCCATCGAAAGTAATGTGCTCATTCGTTAGAGAATATTTTTAATGAAGTAAAATTACTATCCACCCAATTGTACATTGTAAAATTTGTATAATCACCTGGCGCAGTCATTGTACAACTTCACGCATCCCTATAATCATTCTCGAAGCAATAGTAACCTTGTAACCAGCTATAAATTTAAAACAGAGAGTCATTGCAATCTCCCGTTTCCGTAATCAAGTAAAGATCGTAAGCAGTGTAAGTAAAAAGTAACTTAAACCTAAAGTGTTCCCGCTCCGACCGACTGTCGCCATCGATGGGGAAACGGAGGTGGGGATGTCGTGTTGAACACGGGAACACTCCTTCATCAGCCACATCACCAGATACGGGCCATTTGAGGGTGACCACGAGTGAGAGGTCCACAGACACTCTTAACTTGATTAGAGAAACTGGAGATTGCAATGACTCTCTCTGTTTTGAATCTCTAGCTGGTTACAAGGTTACAGCGCCAGGTGATTATATAAATTTTGTTGAAATTTCATGAACTTATCAGGTATGAGATCAAGGCTGAAAGGTATTAAAGATCGTCGAGGTGAGTTTAGTACCTGACGTAATAAAGGGCATTAAGTGTTGTTATCTGGGCCTTTGATTAGAAGGTTTGGATGCGGCTGTTGTTTGGCCGATTTGTTTCCCCTCATAACTCTAGTCCATATGGTCAGATTGCGTTTTTTATTTTGTTTATTTTCCCCCTCAGCTTTCAAACTTTAAAAATGTAGGATAAGGGAAAAATAAAGTAAAATTTATTTAGGGTGAACGGATCCTTTTACTAGGAGGATTTGCAGGTTCGGTGAAGGAATTAAGGATTGTGGGAGACCTCTGTAGAGGTGTAAATGTCACGGTGCAGTGGTGAGAGTCCACTGATGGGTGAGCCTAGAGTCCCTCTAGGCATGCAGTGCAGGCCCATTCAGTTGGCTAGCAGCGGTGGGTGCCCGTTAGGGGCTTGTTGGTTTGCCAAGGGACGTAATGTCCACAATTTTGTCTGCTTTCCCAGACCTAGTGAATTATCTGGGATGCACCTTGCAGATAGCGGTAGGGCGAGCCCGTTTGAGGCTCAGCCTCAGGAAGGGCGAAAAAAAAAAAAAAAAAAAAAAAAAATATATATATATATATTGTAACATTCATGATATTTGAGAATATCATGACCAGCCACCCTCCCACTTTGTCCAGCATCAGCCCTTATGCTCTTAGGAGTGGGGATGAGATAAAGTTCAGTCTTAGCCTAACAGCCAGAGGGCGAACAAGAGCAAGACCCCGACTTGGCGGTATCCAACAGAAGAAGAGGAGAAGAAGAAGAAGAAGAAGAAGAAGAAGAGATCAACAGTAACGTTGATTGGATTAAACGGAGATCATCGATTGGGTGATATAGATATTGTTTTTTTATTATTATGGATCCATTAAAAAGAGATTGAGCTCAATTTTTCATTTTTTTATATAACTAATTAGTAGTAACTATCCTTGTTCAAAAGGAATTGAATATTTTTTTATATAATTAATGTCAGCACTATAAATAATTATAATTATTTGTTATAACCATTTTACTTGTATATATTTCACAATTCCCAGTTTCTCAATTTATTAATAACTATAACATTAGCCTTGAGATCGGGCGATTCAATCGGGATAATTTCCTATGTCGAAGACATAAAAACAAGTTGAATTAAAGATCTCATGACGGACCTACCAAATTAGTTAAGGTCAATTGATATAATAAATTAGAAAATAAAATGGTAGAAAATGAGGCAGGTATCAATGGGGGCCGCTCCGGGATTAACTTCAAAAATTCTAAAGAAACCAAAGGAATTGTGAGGTATTGCATGTTAGAATAATAACTAGAACTAACCAATAACAAATTATATTTTCCTATAATTTTACATTTGTTACACAAACACAGACACAAATGACGAACACAAACATGTCCGGGTCAGACTCAGGTACAGGGGTTGGGTCAAACCCAGCCTCTAAAAGAGACCCCCCAGCCCCTGACCCCGAACCCACGATAAATCATTCCAAGATGTTACAACTAATCCTTGCCCAATTAAACGAACTTAATGAAAGTAATAAAGAAATAAACGAAAAATTAAACAGTCAAAATAACGCACTTAAAGAAAATAATAAAGGACATAAAGAGTTGAGCGGGAAGTTTGATCAATTAAGGGAAGAAATAAAATCGGGAAGATCGGCTAAATTCGAACAAGGTTACACGGATGTAAACGATAAATTAGATAGACAATTACGAATTTGTGAGGAGAGAACACTCCAAGTAAATAATAATGTTAATTCAAAATTAAAAGAAGAAATCATTCTATTGAAAAATACGACAGATCATGAAAAAACAAATTTAACAAAGTCACAACTAGTTGATGCTGATTGTCAGACAGATCTTAGCTTATATTCAATTAAGGATAATGAAGAGAAAATGACTTCATTGGAGGATGAACAGAAGATTGCAGATAACAATGATGAGTGTACCTCACGTCAACATGATCTAATAAAGCTTGACTATGAGAATAATATGAGTTTGTTGGAAAATAAATTTTCAGAGTTAGAAGATACAGCGAATATTAAGAAAGGAGAAGTGATTTCATTGAAAGATCAAATTACAGAGCATCAGCAGACAACCAGCGATAACGTGAAAAATTTAAAAATATTTCAAAATAAAGTTTTGGATATGAAGAAATTGGAATCTCAAATTCCAACTCATCTTGATGAAATTCCTTTTTGCGTGTTTGATTTGAACAACATTAAAATTAATGAATGGAAGGCATTTAAAAATAATTACAGGGATGTTTTTTGTTCGATACAATATGACTTCAAAAAAAGAAAAAAAAAATTATAGTTTTCTTTTATTATTTTCATTATTAAATGAAAATAATACTGATCGGATGACACATAAACTTTAGAAGTTTATACAAACAAAAACAAAACTATTATTAGAAGTATTGACCCTAGTAAAGTCTATGGAATTATCAGCAAGTGGAGCTTTTGCTTTCATTATCACTTAATCTATAAAACAGATCATAAATATTCTTTGAATGCTTAAGTCCATTATAATTAATTTTATAGCAAGGAAATAAAATGAGCTCATACAATTTTATACACGACAACGACCTCCCTATCTTTTCGTAACATTTATAATTTTTTTATAAACACTATCTTTTCACTCAGGTAAAATATTCAAATCACACACACACACTCAACAATTTTTCTCTATTGTTACTAATCACACTCAACCGTCTTTTCAACAAATGTTTTCCAAATCGCGTTATGATCCATAAAACAATGTACCTTCGAACTAATCCATACTAATTAGCATAATAATTTAGTTAAGTAAAAAATTAAAACAACTTGTACGCTTTTCAAGCAATTTAAAACCTTGCAAAATTTGAACTATTATTACTATAAACTTTGTAAAATTTCAACACCCGTTATAAACAACCAATTCAACAAACCGAACACAGCAACATAATATTGTGGATCCACTTAAAAAAAAAAAAAAAAAAAAAAATTTTCATAAAATTTTTTTTTATTTATAAGGGAAGGCAATTGTAACATTCATGATATTTGAGAATATCATGACCAGCCACCCTCTCACTTTGTCCAGCATCAGCCCTTATGCTCTTAGGAGTGGGGATGAGATAAAGTTCAGTCTTAGCCTAACAGCCAGAGGGCGAACAAGAGCAAGACCCCGACTTGGCGGTATCCAACAGAAGAAGAGGAGAAGAAGAAGAAGAAGAAGAAGAAGAAGAAGAGATCAACAGTAACGTTGATTGGATTAAACGGAGATCATCGATTGGGTGATATAGATATTGTTTTTTTATTATTATGGATCCATTAAAAAGAGATTGAGCTCAATTTTCATTTTTTTATATAACTAATTAGTAGTAACTATCCTTGTTCAAAAGGAATTGAATATTTTTTTATATAATTAATGTCAGCACTATAAATAATTATAATTATTTGTTATAACCATTTTACTTGTATATATTTCACAATTCCCAGTTTCTCAATTTATTAATAACTATAACATTAGCCTTGAGATCGGGCGATTCAATCGGGATAATTTCCTATGTCGAAGACATAAAAACAAGTTGAATTAAAGATCTCATGACGGACCTACCAAATTAGTTAAGGTCAATTGATATAATAAATTAGAAAATAAAATGGTAGAAAATGAGGTAGGTATCAATATATATATATAGCGGTAGGGGTTGCAGGTCACGGAATAGGGGGTTTTGGCAGCGTTTCATCGAATCGAAGATGTATCTTCTTCTGATGGCTTCGGTGATGTTGGGGACCTCGAACTTTTCGTGAAAGTCGGGAGCGTTCATTTCACGGAAAGGGGTGTGCCATAGTGCCGAACGCAGGTTATTGTTCTGGAAGTGCTGGAGTCTTGTTATGGTACTGGTTTGGGTTTTGTTTTTTTGTAAATTAATATTTTATTGTCTATTGAGAAATGTCCAAAGCGAGAATAGAGTTGTCTATTTAGTCTGTTATGTGGGTTCCGTTTTGTACATGTGAGTCTTTTGTTTAGATGGGATAAAGGAGATGAAATTAAAAATAACTGTCAGATAGCACTTGCGATGGAGTGTAAATTTAATTTAGACACATTTGTCTTCATTAAAATTGTACCAGCATTGGTTGAACAATGCCTAATCTCAATAAGCATCTTTGAGAGTTATGGGATACCCTTCAAGGGAGATGTTTTTGCTCTTTAGAAGAATGCCAATTAGTAGGACGTCTTTTATTCCCTGAGCAAACTTTTGCCTAATGAATTAGTGAAATCCTACAACTATAAAAAAATTCATGCATATTTATTGGGTTGACTTCGGAAGATAAATTATTAAAATTTAAAATTATCGCATGCTATTAGAAAAACTATTATATCCAGCCAGTTCCAAAGTGCTATTATTAGTTATTTATTACAATTACTTCTTATATTATTATTAGTATTGGTTTACTGACTTTGTTATGATGTCCATTCGGAGACTTTCTTAAATTTGTTCATCGCTTTTTCTTATTACTTCCTGGCTTTCAAAAAACATTCACGGTTAATTTTTCAATAATCTTTTCACATCCATTCCTGCCTCCCCTGCCTCCCACTCTTCCTTGACTTATATATTCCGAAAAACTTGTGATTACCTCCTTTCAAGATTGAATATTCCTCCTCAACAGATGCTAGTTTTCTACGTCCTCAAATGTATTTCTCGATTCAAATTCTTGAGATATATCCAATTCGCGCAACCACAAGTTATTTTCCTTACACCAAGCTGAGATTATATTAATTTTAGAATCTGATCCTATCATTATTTTTATTACTATCTAAAGGAACGTTAATGGAGGAAACGCGAAATCCAAAGAAAATACTGCCAAATGCACTTAAATCAATGACCCTTTTCCTTAGGCCGTTCGCCAGATTCAAAACTATCCATAATGTCTATATTTTAATTATAATGTGCTCATTCTTGCCATATGTATTAGCTACTGTACTAACCCAGGGGCCTTTTAAAGTGATCTTGAAAATGAATGAAGTCAATATATGCTTTCAAATTCTTCTTCTTAACCATTCAATTTTTGCCCTTATTGTCGAGGTTATCAACCCAGGATTTCCTCGTATCTCTATGTCCATGCTAGTTTTCTAACCTATGACGTAATTTCAAATTAACATAGTCAATTCTCTGTGGTAATTAAGTCGGGGTATTAGTCATTAGAATTAACTATCAATTTATTTGATTATAATTTATTATATTTAATTTTGTTTTAGGACCAATAAAAACAGTAAGAAATATAGAACACACGATTCTACACATACCACAAAGGGGCAATATATAAAAAAATAATTAATGACGACTTACACTGACAGAACCCGGCGTCACGAAGCAAGCGGAACGATACTTCGTGAGTATAAATAATGAAGGAACATTGTTAATAACATTCAATTCACGAACTTGTATGCCGCAATCTATATCGACCTTTCCTCAGCAGAACTAATAACCCCACCTTTTTCTCAACGAGTTCCTTAACATTTATACTGCAATAAATCTGTTTGTTTTCTCCCCTTTACCTTTATTTCCACATAAATAATGAGTCATTATCTGTTTTTATTCTTGTGATTACCATAGGCCGCAATAGGTGTGCGGTCCGCCGTATGAGATCCTGTACTCCCCAGGTTAGACATTCCACTTTCTATGTTTCCATCCGACAGTTAGTTAGCATACAGACTGGCTGATTATACAATGCTATCCATCTAGCAGCTCATTTATGTTTCCAGTCTTGTCCTCCGACTGATCCTTTTTAAGAGTGACTGCCCTGCAACTCCTTCCCGTGAATGGCTAATTGTCAATTTGAATGATCAGATTTACAAAATAAATAAACAAGACGGACGATTTCTCTCTAAGTTACTAACTGAGAACTACTATAACTGTGAGTTTATACCCATTATGAAACCAACTACGAGGGTGGCTGAAAAGTTTCCGACCACAACATGAAGACAGCAGCAGTCGTAAATAAAAGCTAGTGAGTTTCGTTGTTCATCTGTTGACAGTTACTCACCAAAGTTTCAGCCATTTTGGACGCACAGTTGTTGTGTAACAGTCGTTTGAGTGAGTCAATGTGAGTGTTTTTATGAAAATGGACAAAATCGAGTATCGAGCTGTCATTAAATATTTGTTTTTGAAAGGCAATACGCCTACGCAAATCAAAGATGAGTTGGATTCTGTGTATGGGGACCCACCATCATTTACCACAATGAAATTTTGGGCAGCTGAATTTAAACGTGGTCGTAAGAGCTTGGGAGACGATGAACGTTCGGGACGTCCAAAAACTGCAACTACCGCCGAATTAAAGTGAGAGAGATAGCAGAGGTTATGAACATGTCAAAAGAACGTGTTTGTCACATATTAAATCAACAGTTAGTAATGAGAAAGCTGTCCGCGCGTTGGGTGCCGTGTTTGCTCACGTTAGACCAAAAACGTGTTCGAATGAACATTTCCCACGCTCTGTTGACGCAGTTTAGGCGCCGATTAATTACTGTGGATGAAACTTGGACAAAGGGGGAACCGGCTCCGAAAAAAGCAAAAACTGTTTTTTTCGGCTAGGGAAAGTGATGGCGACTGTGTTTCACCAAGACAACGCACCGTCTCACACCTCAGCGGTTGCCATCGCGAAAATCCATGAATTACGGTTTGAACTGCTTGACCATCCGCCTTATTCACTAGATCTAGCCCCAAACGACTTCTTTTTGTTCCCTCATCTAAAAATTGCGCTCGGAGGACAGAGATTTTCGCCAAATGAAGAGTCAATCACCTTCAAGAACGATTATTTTGCAGAGAAAAACGCCGAGTACTATTTGGACGGGTTACAGAGATGGGAGCATCGCTTGGAGAAGTGTGTAGAGTTACAAGGAGACTATGTTGAAAAAAAAAAAAAAAATTCTAAAAAAACGTCTTGTATCTTTGTTCGGTCGGAAAATTTTCAGACCACCCTCGTATATGAAATCTGGATTTGTTAATCGTACAAAATCATCGTATATTTTACAATGATATAGGATATTGATAAGTACTACATAAGTTTACAATGTATTTCCATACATGTGGAGTTATGTGTTAAGAATAAGGAATGTGTTAAACATTATTTGAAAACAGAAAACCTGATTAAATTTTTGTCTCTATTTAGATAGTCATCCGTTGTGTTAACCAATTACTTAACCTGAGTAATATCAATGTTATTAATGAAATAGCCACAGTTCTGTTCAGTTCAGGGTCGTTCTGATTTGAAGGCAAAATCTCTCTTAATCTGTCCATCTCCCGTCTTTGTGCTACTTTTAGCTCGAACAGTTTTAAGTTCTCTTTGGGGTGAGCGGTGATGTAACTTTGTAACAAATGTATAACATATTAGATTTATCATCATAATTTCAAATTAATAGCTTTTCCAAAAAAATAAAAAACTCATATTAAAGGTGCAGCCTGAAACGAACAAGTCAAGAAGCGGCTCCTAATAACCGTGAACGATGACAGAGGCCAACTAAACCCGAAGAAGGACAGCAAGCGGCTGGAAAAAAAAAAGGAACCAGATGTTTCATGAGCATAAATATCTGTCTGCACTTGGCCCTCCTGAAAGCTGCCAGGACTTGTACGTATGTCAGTGTCAGCTTAGCTGGTGGTAGCCGTATCTTATATATCATTATAGCTCTTCACCAATTTAGTATTTAGTGTAGATATTGTAAAGCAGTCAGCTCATAAAAAAAAAGTTTTGGGAACCAACAATCGAAATCCGCTATTTAAAAACATATTTCCGTCAATATTTTCCAAACTTTCACCAATCTTTACAAATATCATAACCAATAGGTTCCGGCAGCACCATAATCAGACAACACCTTTCCATCCTCTAGCATGCCCTAACATAGACATACATGTATGTCAAAACGACGTCCTCTAATTTAATTTTTTTAATTTGTAATATCTTTTATTTAGCAACTAAAGACTATCCCTACAAATGATCCAATCATGTATGAACTCGCCACTATCTAATAGCTACAAGTTTATTATTATTTATCTAGCTTTTTTCAAGAGCATGGAGGTCGGTGGTTTAAGACAACGTGGGATAAACATTTGATTTAGATTTTTCTAGCATATTTAAATGATAATTACATATTTGAAAGCTTGTTTCCAAAATAATGCTTCTCATCAGATATATTGGTTACGACGTGGTCGGATACGTGGTTACGTCTAACCAATATGCTCCTGCTGACTGTATTGTAGTTGGTTTTCTTCACACCATATGTCTAAGCATACAGTGGCCTCGAACGCTGAGAGCCCTTCACTTGAAAACCTTGGTCCTTGGCCTGTTCTCTTCCTCATTGTCAGTCTCCCTGCATCTAATACAAAATCATGCACGCTCTAAATAGAAACGACAAAATACTCTTGAGGCTACTCTCCAGACTCATGGGAGCAATGAACCAGACAAAAAACTGCCCCGGTGGAGGCCTCCTCAGAGTGGGCTAATATTACGGGCTGTTATGACAGACAGACAGGCGGACGTAGGAGGCGGCGCGATATCAATGAAGACAGCGGGCAGATCAAAGACGCCTGTGACAGCTGACGGCATTAGCGGGCCCCTGTCAGCGGACGAAGGCGTTATCCACAGTGTCATCTTGTACAGTCATCTGATAGTATGACAAGGGGATAGCTGTCGGCCTTTTGATAGGACCTGCTCGACATTGCATCAGATATCATATAGAATAGTTTATGAGCCATTGTCAACTCTGATGAGGTGATTAGAGGCTACAAGCTATGGGAAGAACACAGGAAATAAATTCCACGGAAGAAATATTTTATAAAAACATATGCTCTTATTTACTCCAATGATGATAATCGTTAAAAAAAAATTGATCCAGATTAAAAGATTGGCTTCCGGTCTACAATTTTTTTTACATTAATTAACAAAAAACTAAATTTAAAAATATTGTAAAAAAAATTATTTTTAACCAAAAAAATATCCATTTTACTTCTTAAAGAGCTTAGATTATTGGAATTGCCTTTTTGTAAAAACAAACGTGTAGAGAGGACAAACAAATACATTCATGAATCTTTCGTAAAATAAAAAATACTGTATTAAATTAAAAATGGGAACCATTACAGTTACAAAAACAAGGTAAATAAATACTTTTCCTTCTAGTCTATATCTGTCATATTGAATTGTAGACCGGAAGCCAATCTTTTAATCTGGATCATTTTTTTTTAACGATTATCATCATTAAGAGTAAATAAGAGCATATGTTTTTATAAAATATTTCTACCGTGGAATAATAGTTTTTTTTTTACATGGCAACAATTGAAGCTGCCTATACGACCCCAGCTTTGTTAATTACATGTTTGCATGTCTAAATGTAGAAAACCGGGTTCGATCCTTCACTTAAGGATTATTTCTTGGGGGGGATCTGGTCTAGGTCGGCTTAGCCTCGAGACGATAAATGAGTAGCAACAAATAATAGAATAACAAAGTAGTGGATCTGATAAAGACAACCTTCGGGTCTATTTTCGATGCATTAAAATGTTTAAAGGGTTTTTCTATAGTCACTATTATGACAGCTTGGCTCGTTGCATTTCATATCAAGGATTTTCCGCTAGCTTCTTCTATCCTAACAGCTCCAGTGCCTACATAACACCTACGACTTACGAAGTAGGTTCAAACCGGACTCGAAGACACGGGAAAGACTGAGACAGACAAAGGGGCCCAGAAGGTCCCATGGAGGCTCTAAGGCCCACATGTGGCCGCCCTATAAATATACAGCTGGCGATGAGTTACAGCTTCCTCCACCGCGTTTACGACCCTCTATAGCGATTACGTATAATTTATTTTACAGCCTCTACTAAATAAAACCGGCAGGGCTAAGCCGTGGATTATGAAAGCGACGACTCCTCTATAGGTGCTGTGTGCTTTGTCGAGGGTTACGGCAGGGGATAAATGGAGATCGCCTGCGCCGAGTGGGTCTTTGTCATGGACTAGGGTTGTTTTTTCAAGAGGTATGGGAAGGGTTCATCTGTGTGTCACTTAAAAACCAATGGGCTGACATTGGAAATGTCATGCCTATGTTTTTATCCTAATTTTTTGGTATCAATAAAGCTGGTGGATGAATTGAAGTAGGGCGAAGTTAAGGTGTTCCGTCGTGCGATGCAGAGGGATCGAAGTGACAAACTTTTAAGGAACCGATACGCAGAGAGTTTAGGATAGTTTTAAATATCACAGGTCTATACTATATTATAAACAGCAAATTACAGTTTAATGTTGCATGGGCTATAGCTTGGAAATAAATTTTTTTACCCCATGAATTAAAATGATAAAACAGTTAAGCAATGTAATTGACGTCAGTGCTGTTCTATCTTATCTGTGATAGTCAGTGGGTGAAAACACTGAAATTTGAATACCACATTAACATTAATTATTGTAACATGCTGAGTAGTAGCCTTCCTTGAGGTGAGGTTAGCACTTACATCTACTGCTGGGCAAGGGTGGGAAATAATCCATCAAACCCTTGCAGGAAATATCATGAATGTTGCTTAAATAGGCGCGTTTTGCCATTTTATGGGGCTACGTGGAAATAATCAGCATTTTATTGAATCCCATATTTATAATAAGAGAATTGAAGCTAAAAAAAAAATGGCTTTGATAGCGATACGAGGTGATTGTTAGGTTTTACTCTGGACTTTAACTTAGAAATTAGGCCTTAACTTTTCGAGGGACTAGGCCAAAGGAATACTTCAAGAGTTCGAGCTGATGCCCTTAAGTTCGAAAACGTTTGGCTTTAACTTAATAAAGTCTGGTAGTAGTTAAAACAATCTCGTAGGGGATGAATGAGTAGATAATTGAATAAAGAAGTTATGAATCCGCTTTAGATAAATGATCGAGAGGCCAGTCAGGCAAACTCCTCAGCAACACCTACCAACTAGGACTCGACCTCTCCATGTGTTGAGCCATGGATTTATTTTTATTTTATTAATATTTAGTACATTTTGATTAAAAAAACGCATTCACAACTTCTCCGCAACTGCTTAAGAAACACATTAATTATGTGATACTTGCTGACTTTGAATCTAAGTGACCTACACACCGAAAGATAAATATGTTTTTTAAATAGTATTTGATAATGAAGATACCGGCCCTTAATCATGCTACAATTCAGGTGGTAAGGTATGTCTCCAACAGCTATCAGGTATGTTCAATCACGAAGGAATCCCTTACCATTGGCTGTTGGTCCTTGTAGCGGTCTAGTGTAATTACCACGACATTGCTCCGATCTAGATGAAATCAACCTCCCCCCACCCCTACCTCGAGGACGTCGGGACGCGATGACTGAGCACAAATAGGAATCCCTTTGATGTTGCCGCCTCGTCTGGGTATCAATGTGTCCGACAATTAACAGCCTCTTGACGGCCGCACCGTGGAAACATCTAGCCTAGCTCCAACTAATAGTGTCAGCCCTTCTCAACAGTACAGGGGATGGCTTGTTGCATACCCTCAATTGCATATCACGAATTATGTACCATTGTCAACATTTGATGTTTTGTCTTCAAATCATTCAAAGCTCATCTTTCTTGTAGTTTAATTCTAAATACTCTGTGTTCGCTCAACAACAGAGAGAGAGGAAACAATTGCAGAATGAATTATCCTTTTTTAAATAGACTATTTGAATTTATCACTAGCCCTTAGATGGCCGATTATGGTCCAAACATTGCCAAAATGGTTCTAAAAATTTTCAATGTAAGCTCTTTCACTTTTCATTTTAACCACCATAAATCTGACCCATATATAATTTCATAAATGGTAAGTTTCTGAAAAGGACTAGATGTTATTTGTATACCCATTCAAGTATCAACAAAAGAAGGTTTTAACAATAGATGTGACATGAATAGCTCTAGACATCGAGTAGCTATATTTTAACTGATGGAAATGAAAATTGATTCTTGATTGAACGGTACATGTTTAGACAATGTAAAAATCACAAATCAATATGTAAAATTATTAAAAATTGTATAAAGTGTAGCCAAGCTACAAGACATTGTAAATATCAGTAGATTAATTTATGAATTAGAATCTATACTGATGTCCATAATTTATAATATAAACGACATGGAAAAAGAAAAAATTGCATTGTCGATCTGAATCAAAATATATAAAATTCATTAATTAAATTAAAGTAAATTTATATATTATTAAAAAAAAAAAAGAAATCCAATTTATTTTATCCATTTTGCCGGTTGTAAGTAAGATAATAAATAAATAAACCAAATATCGTCATCCCTCATCGAATTTTATGTCCCCAAAGATCATTTTCAGGATTCAATGTCGATGTTGACGGAGGTTGACAGCCATTGAACGTTGAAAAATACAAACGGGTCCGTGGAAAGTGCCAACTACTTATTAGGTTTTATCATTACGTCGAATTTTAATAGGCTACACAATAGGATAAGAATTCATTTTGAATTACCAAATGATTGGTTAAATAATTGATGATCCTTTATTATTTTTTATTTAATTGCTTTTGCTCCCCCCCCCCCCCGCCGAGAAATTATAGCCCATAACACATGTAACTATGATCAGGACGACAAGAATTTTTATACCGTATGTAGTACGATGGGAAAATATTTATTTTTTATTACACAAATACTAATTTATGATATTTTTTTATTTTTCATTGGTTTGCTGTTTTTTATAGCATCATCAATGCTTCTAGAATAGCTGTCACACAAAATATTAATAGTTCAATTCACAATAGTTTTAAAAACTATAGATCGCTATGTTTTTCCAGTCTCTTAAATAATATCCAATGGGAACATCCACGTAATTTGTCTAGCTGGAACAGAAGTAAAGCAAAGAGATTTCTGGTTTTGAAAAAACTAATGAAACATTAAGAAAAGAAACATAATTTAGATAGCGCTCTGATATTACTAGTGATTTATAGTGTTTTGAAATTATTTCAGCATCTAATTATTATTATGTTAAACAAATTCAAATATAAGACTGAGTAATGGCTTTTAGTTGGTAGTAGTGATTAGTAAACCGTGATCTAATTAGTAAAAGATTGATGCTTGTAGCAGTTTCCCAGCGCTATCCCATTATAGCCAATTATCTTTTCAAAGTTCAAATAATATATTATTAGCTGTCGGGTATAAAGATATAAATAACAGCGTGCCAGTCAAGGATACGCCATTAAATCAGACGTCTGACAGGCAAAAAACAGTCGAAATCAATCCAAGGGGCCGGTCACACCTCAGTGCCATAACTAATGGCTCGCTGATGACGTAAGCGGCAACGTTCTCCTGCCATAAAGCTAATGGGATTCAGTCAATTCCGAGTGATTCGTTCATATTTAAGTCGGTTGCACAACCCATGACGATATTTATGCTTAATACACGATTTATGTTAATGTTGATATTTATTGGACTGGCTCACTGCATGAGGGAGAAATAAGGTTCTATTCAGCTGTCTGGTAGGCTGTGTTCATCTGTCTTTGGGACATTGCTCTAGCTATGTCATTATTCATTATTAGCTGAAAATACAGAATGTCCTCAACATAGAACACAAATTTCTTTGGTTTTGTCACTGTTATTGGCCAATTCATAGTACAGCTTAATGTTGTATTAGAGCAATTTAGAATTTCATTGGTGTAGTATTTAATTTTGACCCTAGTCTAGACCTGGAATTTTTTCTTTGGAGGATGCCAGTGGTCGGTGTCGATTCAGCCTCTTAAGGATAAATGAGTACCTACTTGAATAAAAAGGAGACGAATCCAATGATGAAAACCGAATTTAAGGTAAAAATGTGTTGGCTAGTTCAGACCACAATACTTGTGCTTCAAATCAAATTTGGTTTCGACAAGCATTAATAGTAAATTGTGAATTTCAATCATATCGCTAATCCATACCATATATATTTGAAATCGTAGCAATACAGGTCTAAAGGTGAGTATACGCCGATAAAAAGATGCATTTCTTACTATGTGCTTTTATTGAACCCAGCTTACTAACTGAACATAGTACAAGATAAAGAGCCGAAAGAAACCAAATGATCTGAAAGCTGGGAGCTGAAAGCCCATTACTCTGCAATGCAAAAGTAATTTTAAGGTCGTATGACTGTCTCGTACTGTTGTCATAAGGGCATTTGTCGTTACCATTCAGCTTAAACTTTGGAAATAGCTTATACGGTCCTCCGTGCCCGGACAGTAGTTGAGCCAATTCGTAATTTGGATTTGGTATCTATCTTCTGACTTTGTTGTATGTTCGTTTTGGATTATGCCCACCGTTGGTTTCCTTTTTCCTGAGTCATTCGCATCATTCGGAGTACCCTGGAGACAGTCATTTCATGCTACAACTCAGCTAGTAAGCGGCGATCTGGATCTGCAGCTTTAGCTCATTGTCCGTAAGCTTATTTCCAACGAGTGACGCTTAATCCACGACATTAGATACTTTTCTTCAAGGTCCCACAAACTGCAAGTACTTCCCAGTTTTATGTCAGGTAGTCGTATTCAATTTATAGTACTGCATTTTGTCTTAACTTCTTTGTCGGTGTTTTCCTGCTCATGATTGAATGAATTTAAAGAAGCACATTTGCACACAAGTACACAATGGTGTACCCAAGCCTTATTTCATACTAATGAATAATTGAATTGGACCTATTGATTTGCCTTCCGTTAATCTATCAATCTTACAAGATTGCAGCAGCTGGGACAATTTTTCCCGTCGTTGGAGGTTAAGCGGCGATACATCAAAGCCCGCTGTCAGGTGGCACTGGATCCATCAAGCCGATGACGTAGGTTTGTTTTTCAACCACGACCAGCCCTCGCTCATCATCCCAGCATCCATCATCCCTAACTATCATTTATCATCCTTCCATTTATCATTCATGCATTTATCATGACGATATTATGTAAATGGGAGGCCACTATTATCATACATTAGGCTGGGGGCAGATTGCTGTCCTTATTGTTTTCGATTAGCATAGCTCCTCTTCCCGCCTGAAATATAACTCCCGCCCTCGTTCGCTAACGACGGCTCAATTTGTAACGGCGCGAACTCTCCGTCTGCCAGCTTGAGACATTCCTTGTTTGCTGAGGAAACCAGAGGCAGAACTTAAGACCTCACTTTCAGCTGAAGATTCACTCTACAGTTGTGTTATATAGTAGTTACTCTAACCGTTGAATAAAAAAAAATGTTTCCGATTCAGCAGCTGTTGATGTGATTTGCAAGTGAATAGATGTATTCTTTGAAGACAGTAATGCAAAATGAAAAAGGCCATAAAACAATAAAAACTGTTTTCGTTGGATTTTATTTATATGAAGTACATTTTTATAAATTTCATATCTATATACAAAGGCGACATAAAGTGAGCACAAGTTAATCATTTATCCAGGATAGATATTTAAAAAAAAAAAAAAAAATAATAGGCTGCAAATATTGGCAGTTGAAGGGTGATTTCATGAGCAAGTAAGGAGCCAAAAGTTGGACGCTAACAACTGAATTTCAAAAGTCCCACGAAAGGCTTGCTTTTAATTGTGGTTACCGGAAACCTGAAGGTTGTTATGTGAACATTATTCACCACGAGAACTAAAAATATGTTCGGGCCTTTTATACAGATTGATTTTATGAGTTGAAAGCTTGTAAAAATGTGTCTCACGTTTGCCAGCCATCATATTTCGTTACGCAACCGAATGATTAATGCTCCAGTCTGCATTTCGGCTAGAATGTTTAATCAAAAAATGAAAGTCATAATTAACGCACGCCGCAGTGTTGGTAAACTTAGTTACATAAGAAAGACGTGTTATATTTAATGTAATTTTTTGTGGTGAATAAAAGCTGGACATGAATGAACAAACAACCAATACATGTCCGAGTTTTGAGAGGGAATTAATATAGGACATAGCTAGAACACTCTTAAACGTTAACAGATTCTTATTATGCTGATGTTTAATGCTTGATATTTAATGTAATATGAATCTACGAATTAAAACGTAATAGGTATATTTTTCTAATCAAAATAGGAGTCCTTTATTTATAAAAACTTACAGGAATTTTCAAAATTATGTTTTTAATTCCCATAACATTTTTTTTTTTTCATTCACCCTTTTAGTGCATTATATTATTCATTGAACCTTCGGCCACCCTCTTACCCCATTTTACTCGATTTGCTAATTTCTTGAATAATATTATCCAAAATATTCCATTGAGTTTAAGTGACACGAGTTACCTACGGGTTAACATTATTTTTACTTGTGGGGATTTTAAATGTTATTTATTTTAGCCCACATCGGGCTTTCCCGGGCACAATCGAGCTTCTATTAACTCTTGTTATCTAAAATGTATTACAATATCGTTTATTTCTATCTGAGGGTAACAGTTCTACTTTCTTTTGTTCCTATCTTGATGTCATCAATCAGTTATCATAATTCAATCATCTAATCGATGGTATTACCCTGCGGGGTTATTTACTATGGGTAAAAATAGTTCTATATATATTATAAATTATAAAGCTTTTTCAGCTTGTGCTTTCAGTATCATCATAAAACCATTAGTATCATTCGTATCCAGTGTGCCAAGGAGCTATGACAAGGGTAAATCCATTTGGGGCTGCATCACCAACTCTGCAATCATGTATTTTTCGGTAACGAACGCCATCAAATCTTGTTGGGACGGTATAGAATGTTATGTGCGTTGGCTCCTCAAATCCTTTCATAGAGAGTTCATGTTTGAAAAATCCCAAATATTTGGTGGTCTTAGGCCTTCTAATGCATTAAGGCTATTTTCAGTATTTTCTTATTTTGGTAACGCAATATCAATGCCAGTGGATAACTCAACAAAACCAAAGCTAATCCTGAAATTACAAAGCATCACCGTTTAATAAACACTGAAGAAATTGAAACTTTGAAACACCTGCCAAGTTGGAGCCACAGTCAAATAAATAATGAATAAAACTGCAGCCCTTCTTTTATGTTGCCATTGAAGACAGATAAAGAGAGTGAATAAAGGTTACCTGAAATATGTTAAATAACTTTATAAATGTTATCTGAAGACTGACTAGATTTTACAATCGTGAGATAATAATTTTTAGTATAGTCGATTAAATCAAGTACATTTGTATAATTGTCAAACATTTCTATTTCTAAGTATTAATAAAACATTAAACAGATCTTTAATTTCCCAAAGATTAGAAGGCACTCCGAGGTATGTCAAGGGGTGCAACCTTGCAACCGGGGTTTAACCACAAGGCTTGGGACTGTTTCTCCGCAGACCTAATGGGACCCTCGGAGTAGTAACGGATGTGTGGACTTGTTGGTGTTCCAGGATGTATTCACTCGTTGGGTGGAGGTGGTCCCAATTCGCAGAGCTACATCCAGAGTAATTGCGAAGAAGGTTCGTTCAGAGGTTCTTAATAGGCATGACACACCAGTTTGTTTGTTCGGACCCAGCTGGAGTGAAGAACTTCAATACGGCATTCTAAGATTCCCAAGCGAATATTGTTGAGATGTCAAATATGAATATGAAGCAGCTGATAGTATCCTACATGCAAGGAGATCATCACAACTGGGACCAATATATGGGTGAGCTCCAATGGGTGAACTCAGCAGTACAGGAATCCTAAAGGTTTCCCCTGCATATCTTAACTTCGGAAGGGAGCTTACAATCGTACCCACCATGCTATGCAAAGGATGCAAAAACCACAGGAAATATTATATCTCATGGAGGAGAACCTGGAAAAAACAAGTACAACACTATAATCTATGAAGGAAGTTCAGTTCTTTCCAACCCGGAGAACATGTACTTAAAAGGACACTTTAGCCATCGTCGGCTGTGAAAGGCATAGCGAATAAATTGTACTTAAGGTATAATGATCGCCAGGGGACGATTTTTGGTCATTAAGGGGTACCTACTGGGGAGAGCATGTTACGGGATGACCATAGAAGGAACAGTGTGGTCTGTGGCACCCATCGAAACTAAGTCCTATCATGACTAAAAGTGGAAGGACGGATATTGTGCCAAGGAGCTATGGTTCACGTTTAGTTTCATGTAGTTTGGTTCTATTGCCCCTTGTTAATTTACTTATTCATGATTATTTATTTTTTTATGATATTATTGTGTAAAAGTTTTTGTATTAGAGTAAAGACTTGCCAGGTTAAACCAAATATTACTTGCCAGGTTAAACAGATCAAATACCTGGTGATTGTAAATTAGAAGTATTCATATTTGTTACTTTACCTTTGTAAACTTACTAAGGATCTAGCAACCTTAGTTAAATAGAAAACAATATATATACTAGTGTTTTAGATGAGCTATATATCCCACATAACCAATTGGAGATAACTGAAGATGACAGCTTAGAGCTGTCGAAAGTACTATTACATTAAAGAAGAAGTTATAAGTTGTCGAAAGACAATAAACCTGTGTTATAAATATATGATAAATATTTAATGTGGTATTGGTCCCACTATCATTTATAATTATTAGTAAATAACAGCCAAAGAAAAATGCTTGCTATTATTGGATTGGAACACGAACCCGGAACCTCCTCCATATTTAGTCAGGGTGATCTTCCAACCGAGCTGACATGAGTGACGACCTTCCCGATTTTAATTCAACGGAACTAAGACCCGATCTGGTCAGTCATTTTTCTTTGCCTGTTAATTAGTTATAGTTATTATTTACGTATTCAGTGTTTGTCAAAATAACCTAATCATCTCTAAAAAAAACAAAATGAACGTCGTGGACTACTGTCAGCAATAATGAAGCAGTTTCTCCTACATCTTGATTGATAAGACAAAAAAATTATAACTTATGAAAATAAAAAAAGCTGAAATGACTAAGACGACGTTACTCCCGGGGACTCCCGACGACAATATAGCAAGCCGGAGAACTAACGACCCACAGGTAACAAACGACCAGCGCCACAAAGGGAGGCCATTAATTTTTTTAGCGCTGCCGCTGGAGATTGCGACCCATGGGACACGCCACGGCGGCATTAGGCGCTGATTCACGGCCAATCAGGCTAACAGCGCCCGATAAGTCATAGCTTAAATACAGTGTTGTGTGGCGTGATAATACTGGCTGCATGGCGGCTAAGCCTCGTCTGCATCCGCCTCATTTGGCTCCATAATAATTTACTGGACAGGGGACACCACGTGCAGGATGTAGGAATACAACGGCGATAATATTTAGTCTGTACAAAGGTTTATTTTTGATTTTTTTCAGTAAGCCTGAAATAATTCATTTACTTGAGTCGATAACCCCAGGCAACAGGTATAGTGAAACTGAAAGGGCAGGAGTTTAAAACTGAAAAGGGGGTCCAAGAAGGATACTGTCTAAGCCCATTACTTTTTCAGTTCAAATTATTTGTTTTCCTATATTTACGTAATAAAAATAATATTTTGCTAATATGCAATGCTTTGTTGCCGTAACGAAATTAGAAGCGTGACAACCCGCAGTATATGGAAGCAAGCCTTGTTGCCGATCAGTGCACTACTTCTCTTCTGTCCACGTGGTCCTCGATGTTAATGATTAAGCAAATTGGTGGTTAGTCCCCTACCCACGCGACTGTGGCAACCCCGCGGCAAGTTAGCCCCTTCATTCCAAGCGTTTAATTTTATGATGGCGATTATAATCTAAAACATAATCATCGCTCATGGTTTTGACTAAATGCTTCACTGAAGTACACACAAATTTTAAAATAAAAAAATTTAATGTCATATTGAATTATAAAAACTTCTGCATATCGTTTTTTTCTAGTTTCTTATTGTATTGGTAACCCCGTTTGAGGTTCACCTCAGGAAGGGGGGTAAAAAAAAAAAGTTTCTTATTGCTGGATCCGTCTATGACCTTTTTTACCAAATGCATTTTAACAAACTTTTATTTTATTTCATAATTATTATTATCATTTCCTACAGTTAGGCAGAACTGAGTTTGTTTATCTGTACATTGTTATTTACAGTGGACACGGGGCTATAATAAATATTACTCATAAATCTATTCTATTATAAGATTTCGTATTGTCTCTGGCATACAATGAAAGGTGCTGTGAGCTACCCTGAGAGTCAAGCGTTATTAAAAGCAGGGTTTTTACGACAATTGCCGAGCGACCAGTAAACCACAGCAATTGGGACATTTCAGGGTCCCAAGTGGGTGCGGGACCGAAACACTAAATCCAACCGCACTTCGGCTTATGTTAATGAAAAAGATTCATTTGCACTTTACCGAGGGGTTGGTTGGCAGTGGAAGGGGTGGTTTTGAATTTAAATTGACTCTGAGCAGCTATATAGCGTTCCATGGTCTTTTATTGCCTGCCTTATTCAGGCTCATAACGAGTATACCTATAACCTGTCTTTCACTCTCTCTTGTAAAGCTAAGAACCAAGGTGAAACTATTATCGATATGTTTATAAATCCATAGCATAAACAAACAATTTATTTTATTTAAAGTTATTTTATTTTTCCCCCATTCCTCTTTTCAAATTTTGAGAGCTTTGGAAAAAACATAAACCATTTCTAGATATTACGTACCTATGAACTAAAAACGACATTATCTTTTTCAAATTCACAACTAACCAGTCCATTGTTGCATTTTTAAGCTTAAATATTGAAATAAGATTCAACAGGAAATGAAATGTTAACCTCATTAATAATAAACATTGGAAGTTTGTTAGTTGGACTAAAGACAGCAAATTGAGGAAGAATCAAATTCGGAGAATTTAGATTCGGAAGGTAATGAGCTTGGAGGTTTTTTTTTTTCATATATAGCCTTCACCAGTTGATAGGTTTACTTAGCTTCGGACACCCGTTACGACATTCTCATAATGCTGAGTAATTACCTGGTTTCTTCAAGGAATACGCATTAATAAGCTTAAGCTTGGATCAGCGGCAGCATACCGTGAAAAAAGCTGTCACAAATAAATAACGATAATTTAGTCTTTAAAACCCTCGGTTAAGTGCCACTGGCTGATATATAATATTCAAAATTGATACGAACATCCGTTTTTCAATATTTCGGTGGCTTTGGTCATTTGTCTCCTCGGTCCTATTTTACATTCAGGTTTTTTTGGGTTTTTTTAACGTCTACCAAATCCCGCTGTTAAATGTCACACGACTGCCAGGAAATCCTAAAAGCGCCCTAGATGAAGGGGAAATATTCTGGTCCTATAGGAACTCGAAGATTATGCTAATCTTCCCTCAAGAATGTCAAAGGAGAAGTGTTGTATTTACATAATGCTGGAGACTCAGTTGTGTTCATGCCGACACTTTAAAGCAACTGTAGCCTGTCTGACCACTTAACATTTTAAATATATATTTATCACTTTGGAATTTATTTGAGTTGCTCTTTGTTATTGCCCAAGTCATACAATTCTTGTCAACACTACTTCTACTTTTTTATGGACTAAGCTACTACAGTTTATGGTAGCTATCAGCGGAATTGAATATTTACAATGATGAACAAGAATCAAAGTTCCTACAATAACAGATACACTCCAAAGTATCCCAGGTATATTTCTTGGGGCCGAAGCTATACAGTTGTAAAAGTAAGGGTTAAATTAATAAAGGATTGACCACCATCCACATAGATACTGTACAACCCACGCTCCGAAGGACGATATGACGCCGCCTGGCTGGGCCCCTTAGTGTAATTACCGACATTAAAACACATTTAGCCCTTTTAATATTTCTATAACCGTGGATATAAAATGAAAAGATCAATGGTTGATTATTTTATCCACCATTCTATTAGCCAAAGGTCAGATTTTCGTACAGACCTCTTTCCAATTGTTTAATTATAACATAGAAGAGAAAGGGCAATTTGTCACATTTTATCGTTCGGCCAGGTAATGTCTCACATTCGGTAACATGTACGAATAAATTGGATCTGATATTCTTCATAAACATTTTATATTCCTATTAAAGTTTTACTTAAACAATTTCCTCTTTCTAAAGATACATCACCTACCTACGGTAATTATTAACGAAACTCAAAATTAACATAAAATAAAATTCTTCGTTAATTCTTCATAGGTTATGGGAACACATATTTACCCATATCGAAGCAGAAATGATTATACTATAAATGTCCATTTTGTGAAACGGCATATGATGGCTTGAATTAACTTCTTTATTGTGCTAAAATTACAATCTGCCTTATTAGGCAAGTAATTGAGATAAATGTTCTCATTCATACCACATTTACAATTCATCATTCACTCGCTCATTCATACAATATTTACGAACAGCCCAGAGGCCTCCCAAATCCACATGTTTGTCACCTCCCTGTCACACCCTCCATACGACAGAGGAAGCGGAGTCTTGAGAAGTCCCCCACGCTCCTCCATCAGCCGCGTCACCGGATAAGAGCTAGTGGAGGCTGACGAAGAGCGCGAGAGCCACAGACGCTCAGGATATGATTGGAGAAACTGGACATTGCCAGGACTCCCACTGTCACGCATTTACAGCTTGGCACGAGGCCACCGCCGATTCAGTCTCCGAGGAGGATTATAGGGAGGAGTGGTTCAGTGACTGGATAGGCTACTATGGAATTTCATGAACTTGGAAGGGATGAGTTCGAGAATGTAGGGTTTATAGATCGATATGAAGGGTTATGTTCGATGTAATAAGGGGCATTTATTAAAAAAATTTCCGTTAGTCATTCCGTTAATTACAAAAAATAATTCCGTTTCAATCAATGAATCGTTTCACAATCAATGATTTGCATTTTGATCGATCGATTTTGTATGGGTTTGATGGGATATTGATTAATGACTCTAAATGTAGATACATGAAGCAAAACTTCAGTTCAAATTATCATCTCCCTAAACATTACGAATACACTTTTAATCAAAGGTTTATTTACATAAATCCCCCAACACATATTATTAATTTAGAGATCTTTAATTTGATACCTAACGAAATATAATAGAGAACTTTTTTTTGTTTTGCTAATTAATTTATTATTTAACATTTACGATTGTCCATGGGCTGATTTTATTTTTAGCATCTTCATAGCATGAAAATAATATTATAATGTTAAGTAGCTAATACAGGATTCTTTCTCTCTTCTCCATCGTTTTGCACATTTAAACGTTAAGCACCTTTATCGTCTATAATAGTCAATTCAGCAATTCATTATTTTTTCTCCTTAAAAGACAAATTTTAATTTAGAAGTTATTGTCACATTATTTTCATGTGTCAATGACAACAGTAGAAACTCATATTATGAGTCATTATATTATACATTCATACGAGGGCTATAATATGTATAATGTATACATAGGTGAGAGATCACAACCATCCGATACAACTATCACAAAGGAAACCAATCAAGTTTTCTAAATGAGAACAGAAAAGTGTTGAAGGCGTCACATGGGAACATACATCAACCCGCGTGTCCAAATGCTTAGCTTGTTTGTCTGAAAAGATCGAGGTCCCTCGCAACACCGCCACTTGTTAATTTTTTTAAAACTCATTTAAAAAAAGTAAATTAGCAATTAATTACTATAACCTAATGAGCGTTGCATGACGTTAATTGAAAACTCTAGATTGCCGGGAGATTAGTTCGGACTGTCAATTAGTGGTTTTATATAATTAATTAATTGTGAGAAGCGCTCAATAAATTATTTAAAGAGTGCTGTCAATTAGTTACAACGATCGGTATTAATTGAGAAATAAACAGCTACATTACGGTATCGGCTTGAGACTATCTTAATGCCCGCTCGGCTGGTTATGTAAAAAAGGACGAATAGCAATAAAATATTTCATCCAGATACAAGGAAGTGAGCACAGGATAATAGGGCATTCATTACCGAGAAATTGTTATGTATATCATTCGATAAGCTTCGTTAGAAGTACATTACTAGTAATTAGTACCACAGATAAACTTTATTTATTTGTTAGATTTAACGATGTGTCAAGTGTACTAGTTATTAGTGGTGTGAACAAATTTTTGACTGTGAGTGGGGTGATACTACACGATCCACACGTAGGTCAGTGGAGTCCCGCAATGAGATGTACTTAAACGTGGCATCCTCTATGCCATTAAAACGATGTTGTCTCTTCTTAAACAGTGACGATGGAGGTGTCCGGTCTGTTTCGATAAAAAATAAATGAACTTTATAATTATGTTCCATTTAACAATTATACATCTCGCTAACTATTTTGATATCATCATCATTGTATGGTGCTACAACACGTTAACGTGTCTAGGCCACCTAAATTAGCGACCTCCAGGAGTCTCTGTCAAGTGTTGCTGCCAACAAGTGGCGGACTCCAAGGCTCCTCGAGTCTCCGGGAGTCAATCTAGCGAAGTCTTGGCCTGCCGGCCGTTCATAGACCGCGGATGACTTCCATCAGCAGTTTCCTCGGGATCTGCATATCATTCATCATCGCCACATCACCAGCCCACATTAATCTGGCTCGCTTTTCTATGGATAGAATCACCATAGAGGTTATTAATATCCTGGCTGGTCCTCTTTCTCCATCATCCGTTGGTAAGTACCGCTCCAAATATTCGGCTGAGAATCTTTCCCTCAATAATCATAATTTTTATGAAGTCCTTTTAAATTTCCTATCGTTGATTAGTTTGAAAAATAACTGTTTGAAATATCAAACTCTGTAAACATTGTCGTATTACATACTCCTTATGAATATTTCTTTTACTAAATAAATCTTTTTAATTGCTTAGAAATGTTTATTTCATCATTTCACTAACTCAGTTTAGGGATTTGATAAATCCAAGTTGCTATCATATCCCTGCGAAATATATACTGATATAATACAGCCAAATCTTTCTTAACGCACATCATGACGTCACCTTCCAATTTTACGCAAGCCAACATCACAAAAAGTCAAACATAAAAGAAAGACAAATAAGCACTAATATGTTAGTAAAACCCTGACAGCTGTTAATATAAAATTTATGTAAAATTTTACACATCAATTTGGAATAAAACGATGAAATAATAACCCGATTATGATATCTTTTCAATCCTTTTGTATATCAATATCTTTTGTATAAATATTATGAAACCTAATGTAGAAAATTTGTTATTCCAAACAAATTTTTGTTGGGTGACTTGTTTTATAGAGCATTTTTGGCTTTGAGAAAATTTATTATTATTCAAAACAAGACTTCTTAGAACCTGTTGGAGATTCTAGGAAATAAATCTTAGGCGTGCCGGCGATCCCAATCTGGTCTCCGCATTTAGAAGTCAGAATGCATACCAGTAGACAACAGGGTTGGATGATTAAAATAAAACCAAAAAATAATGAAGGGTTATTAATTATATTGTAATATCAAATAAGAATTAGTGCTCGACACGATGAGCATGGTTTCAAATTAAAGATTTAAACGTTCTGATTAATAATATGTAATATAGTGAGTGACATTAGTGGACTGTGATTGTAAAAAGTAATTATTGCTCTGATTGAAACAGTTTAGACGTCTGCAGTGATATGCTTGGGTACATTATTTTATTTTATTTAATGTATTTATATATTTTCTCGAAACCTTGGGTGCTTTTAACTACTTTATATATAACAGATATTTAACCTGTATAATATTCCTAGTATATATTAATAATTATTGCATGTAATCTCCATATTATCTGTATAAGTAGCGTTCAATGAGATCTTGCAATCTGCCATGTTTTAATATTGCTATACTTCCAATTGTTGAATCCAAAAACCTTTTTCCCACACACCAGTTTGGTTTCCGCCAACGACATTCCACTGCTCAACAAGGCCTTCGCGTTGTTGATCACATCTCCTCAGCCCTTGAAACCAAACAGTATTGCACTGCTGCCTTTCTCGATATAGCACAAGCTTTTGACAGGGTTTGGCACGCAGGTTTGCTCTACAAGCTCAAAAGATATATACCACAGACCCTTTTCCTAATCCTACAGTCCTACCTTTCAAACCGCTTCTTCCAAGTCCGCTGTGGTTTAGAATACTCTAACTACTATCCCATAAGTGCAGGAGTTCCACAGGGCAGTGTCCTGGGCCCCATCCTCTATAACCTATTCACCGCTGATGTCCCCTCTACTCCCAATACCTTCTTGGCCACATTTGCAGATGACAATGCAGTCTTGTCATCCCACCCAGACCCCGACATAGCATCCCATAACCTTCAAAAACACCTTGACGAGATCGAGTATTGGTGCAATCAATGGCGGATTAAAGTTAATGAAGCAAAATGCTCCCACATTACCTTCACCCTTTGTCGCAAGTCATGTCCACTAGTTTATTTTAATTCTATTCCTCTCCCTGTATCCGAGACAGTAAGGTACTTAGGCTTCCATCTTGACAAACGACTGACCTGGAACCCACATACGAGACTAAAAAGACAAGAACTAAACAGACGCTTTGGACAACTGTACAGACTACTTCAAAGGACATCCCATCTCTCAATAGAAAATAAACTACTAATCTACAAAGTTATACTTAAACCAATCTGGGCATACGGAATAGAGCTATGGGGGACAGCAAAAAAGTCGAACATCAAGCGTATCCAATCCTTTCAATCAAAAGTCCTGAGAACAATAGTAAATGCCCCTTATTATGTCAGCAACAAAACCCTTCATAACGATCATAATATACCCTACATTCTTGAATTCATCCCTTCCAAGTTTATGAAATCCCATAGTAGCCTTTCCAACCACCCTGATCCCGTCGCACAGACATTGCACTGCACCACTCATCCCTATAATCCTCCTCGGAGACTGAAACGGCAGTGGCCTCGTGACCTGCTATAAATGCGTGAAAGTGGGAGTCCTGGCAATGGCCAGTTTCTGCAATCATGTCCTGAGCGTCTGTGGCTCTCACGCACTTGGTCCGCCTCCACTGGCTAGTGCGCGGCTGACGGAGGAGCGTGGGGGACTTCCCAAGACTCCGCTTTCTCTTCGCGGTGGATTTGGGGGGTCTCTGGGCTGTCTGTAAATATTGTATGAATGAGCGAGTGAATGATGAACTGTAAATATGGTATGAATGAGAGCATTTATCTTAATTACTTATTGCCTCATAAAAGGCAGATTGTAATTTTAGCACAATAGAGGAATTTAACAAGTAAAATATTGCTATAGTTAGAGGTTACATTAGCTGAAACTAAATACAGCTTAAGCTCAGTTGGCAGACATCTATGTTTCCATCCTGGGAACTATAACTACCCCACCGGTATTAGACGGCAAAGACAGTTAGTCACACCTCACGGTTGTCACATCAATAATGCATGAAGGCGACTCCCTGTCAAATGTCATATGTGGTCTCATCAGTCTGAGGCATTGTCAGTTCACGTCGGTACGAGGGAAATTTTGTACGTTGGTCCGGAGATCCTTTGTCATTGTAATTCCTTTGTTTTTAGCTTTCTGCTGCCACTAATTCGTTCCATATTCAATGGGCCACAAGACGTTACGGATTGTCATTCGATAAGGTTAAGAAATCCGTTACACACTGGGATCAATTTTTTTTTTTTCATATCCTTTGATTCGTAGAAGAACGAGCCCCCGCCTCCGACACGTGTCTTTGCAAGTTTCACTCGAGGACCTGCAGACTCAGGATGTCTCACCTCATGTGTCCGAGCCATATATGGAAATATGTCATGGAAGATTTCCTTATAGTCAGTTGTACTTCTATGCAAGTTTCCTCGCAGTGATTACTTAACTCAATATATTTTTTTGAGCTTCCACGTTTATCATGTGCGCGAATAATGGTTACTAATGAGACTGCATCCTCCTCTGTACCTCCACTACCCTAAATAACATTCCCAAGATAACTTAATAAACTACAACTACACGCCCTTTTTTTGTCATAAAGTGCGACATCCTCTATTTTCTCCGAGATAATCCCAAGGGTCTTAGTTTGCATGCATTCATTCTAACACTTTGTTGGCTTCACTCACATATATAATATAATTTCGAGAAGATATTTGACCGCGTAGAAAGAATAAAGAGGCAAACGTTGTCCGCAAAATTGTTAGAAAAATAATTGCATAAAGCATGCATCCGATTTGCTTCACCCGAGACACCTCAAACGGAGCACAGCTTTCCTCTCCAGAGAACTTGACATTGGAATCCTTTGTACAGGTTATTCATACGTTCAGATTATGCTTTTTGTAGTGATTCCATACCTTGCTATAACTTTCCACATAACAGCTCGATAAAGAGAGTCAAAGGCTTTCTTGAAGTCAACTGAGGACAATGGTTTTTGGAATGGGATCTCATTATAAGATTAAAATTCTGAACTCACAACAACAAAGGTCTGTATTAAGGCTTCATCAGCACCCTTCCCTTATCATGACTTTAATTAAACTCAGTAAAAAGTGCTTCCAAAATAATTTATTATATAGTGAATCATTACACCCTTGGTACGTCTAAATTGATCAAACCGTTAGGAACGACTTGAGAAATGGAAGGACTCAGGTGTACCAGTGTCATAAAGAGGAGAGTTACACAGTATTTATGTAAATTAAATGATGATTCAAGTTATAAAGAAGAATTATTATTTTTATGAAGGGATTTTCGCAACGAAACAATTAAGCACCGAAAAGACTGTATTGTTTTCATAAAACTACACTTTTCGCACTTCATTAGTTCAGTTGGTTTATTATTTGTTTATTGTGTTCGTTACTATAGGGTGTTTATATGTTTTAAAATAACAAAGTAATATTTGCATTGTTGAATTTGTGATGAACAATGACTCATCCAAGCAGACCAAAACTAATTAAAGATTTGTTAAAATATTAATATAAAATTACATTCCTAGTTGAATTAGCTAGAGTTCGTTCGCTCGAGAGTACCGTTGAAAAACCTAAGAAAAACCAATCTAACTGGGCACTTCCCACACATTCCCTTTGTCCCTTCATCCTTCATTGCCATTTAGTCATTCGGTGGGTGGAAGTTACCCCTCAATCTTAGATTGACGCACTACTCAAAGGCATTCTCTTGGCGAACGGACAGTAGAAGCTTTTTCCTTGAGGTAACAGAATGTTATCATTTATGTGAATTTTTACCTTATCGTATATTTTTTAGGTTGATATCTTTTAGTTTTCAAGTTATCAATTTGTCAAAATAAAAAGATAGTTGAAAACTGACAAGTTGATCAATCTTTAAACTATCTCTGTGCTGGAGATTTAGTTGTAGATTCATTTCAAAACATATTACAGTAACGTTTTGGGTCAGAATTGACATCCCCCCCATAAATGAAAAGAGATTGTAAAAAAATGTATTGATTCTCACAGAGTCACGAAAGTAAGGCACGCCCCAGCTAGCTGACTATGATGAATGATGATGAACTATGATGTTCTGGTGGAATTTATGATAGCAAGTAAAATAATATGTTAACTGAACAGTTTAACTGTTTAATTAATTTAAACATAAAACATTGTAATTCAAACTTTAAATTAAACAAGTTTCACATTCGTGATGCACGCTCCGTGGGAACCTGGCATTAAGGTCGATTTTTAACCAAAACCACATTGCGAAGAGTCTAAAAGTAATCCAAGATGAGTTTTATTTGACCATACGTGTTCACTCAAACAACAAAGTTTGAACAAACTTGAGAGTATTAAAGAGGAGCAGACCTTCTCTGTTTATGGTATACATTGATGACTCAAAAGATCCTTTTTTTACTATTTTACTGAACGTATTATCCGTGAAATGGGCCAATTTAATTTCTTTACACGAACTAGCAATGAATCATCATGAAACAGATATTGCTCTGCTAATAACGTTTTATGGTGGGTTTATGTGTGTTTATTTGCCTTCATTCCTCACCGTAATATTTCATTTTGATTTAATTTATATGGCTATGAAGCAGTGCCGATGCATTAAATCAGGCTGTTTTAATGCGCCGTTCATGCGACAACAAATGAAGTTCAATCTATAGCGATCAGTTAGTACCATTTGTCATAGACCACACAACTATCTGCTCACCTCAATTGTTAACTCGTAATCTATTAATTTATTCGATCTGCAAATAATCGATCGAACGAAATTACCTGTCCGTAGGCAGCCAGCCGAATCGACATCATTTAAGCAGGAGCTTTACCGAATTCTGTTCTCCCCGCTACAAACCAACTCAATGATTCAGGTAACACTCGTTGCTCTGAATAATTCTATCTGCTACCCCACCCAGACCAGAGGACTGCTCAGCGAAATATAAACGGTGGCAATTTACAAGTTAATATTTATTTCACAAAATGCTCCGCTTTCATTTGACAGTCCGGGCGTACTGAAATCCCGATAAATATATCAAAACCGTCACCCGAGTACTTCAAAATTCCCAATCACACCTAATAAATCATTACACTCAATCAATGTTACATTGCATCCAGAGATACCTCCTCATATTATATTTAAATATTTCAGTCGCTTAATTCGTATTATAGACATGGCAAAAAATTTAACGTATCCCGTCAGTGTTACGTGATTACATAATCATTATTTATGATCAAACAATGATATTTATATTTTTTTAGGATTGTTAATCATAGGTTTGGTGTGATTCAGCAATCCGTTCTAAAGAAATTTTGAATGTTTTTTTTTTAATTAAGTAAACAATTATTAATCCTAATGGTGTCAGTTATTAGGTCAAAGGGTCTTCTGGTTAAAAAAATAAAGTGGAAGATTCATGAAAAAGGGTGTACAGTAGAAGAATATCGCTGTTTCGACCAGGACGAAAGTGTTTATTAAACGGGTCTTGCTTTACAGGATAATATATAATCGAATTAAACAAAATAATATATATAATTTAAACTAGATGGTCTTTAGATCGTCGGTGGAGTGGGTTAAAAATGTTATTTTATTTAGTTATTTATTTTTACACATTTGAAGTTTGTGATCCCCAATTATTACAAAAATCCATGATCAACGGTTTATATCCTGATTTTTTTTCGATGCTAATGTTTAATTGGCGGAACACTTTATAATTTAGGCTTAACTTCACATGACCAAGCTCAAGTTCAAAATAATTCTGACAGAATTCTATTCGAAATTTGGTCAATCGGGATTCCGAGAATATTGAGTACCTGAATATTGAGTGTGAGATTAGCGAAAATCGACTGCACTATATTCAAAGGAAATTAACAAACGCTAGGAAACACTAGTATCATAGGTCAAGAAGTGAGCTTCATGCCCTATTTGGTAGATACATCTCCGTGCATGTTGAAAGGGAGTGGCTATCAAGGTGGCTTCTATCAGAAACTGACTGAAGAGCATCAAATGGGAGCAAACCGGAAAGACAAAATATTAATAACCAGGCACTTGATCGGCCATTGTTGCAACAATCATCGTTTCCTTCTTGAGCTTCTTGATCATATACTGTGCAGTGAATTCCGACTGACAAGGATCGTGGAGTTTAATATGTTAATGAGTCGAGGTCAAAACATATTTGACAAGTAAGCGAGCGCTCTTACCAATGCACTCTAGGAGCCGAGAGAACTGCGTGTAAAATAACTGATGATATGTCATCCGATTTGTTTTTAACAGAAAACATTAAACAAATCAGCCAGATTGTATCAAATGAGTTTACTTCAAAAAATATAAAAAGCATGAGACGTTTCAAGTAAAGCCATTTTTTTTTTCTCGAAAGGAACATGTTCGTGCCCGTTTTAAGCGTCATTAAAAAGGTTTTAAATACGAATTTTTTGGCGATCAATAATATTTTTAGACTCGGAACTTCTGGAGATTTAAAGGGGCTATGAAAAAAAAAAAAAATATTATTTTAAAACAACAAATCCTGCATATTTCCCATCAAGGGATTTGATCAGCAATAACGTTTTCGAAAGTTCTAAGCCTTCACCCTCAGTTGCTAAAATGAAAAGTCACATGATAAAAACCTCGACTGTGCATATGGTGACAAACAAAATTCATCATTAAAAGCAACAATGATAATAATCAATAAGTAAAATCTATTCAAAATGTTAACAGTCCTAAATTATAAAAGTCCGAAATGGTCCATTCATTTTTCTAAAATTATAAATAATTAAAAAAATATTAAAAGACCATAAATTATGGTACTAACTAATCTCATGGTTACTCATTCAATATTTGGTATGAAAAAACGTACAGCATTTACAATAATTTATATTAATTTAAACACTGAAATATGTTTTCTACCTCTTTCGACTTCACTCTGTGACTGGCTTAATTTAGGAGGTATGAAGGGGGTGGGTTGATTAGAATACTTGTGTATATTATTTCTTCTTTTTTATTTATATTATCCGATATTGGGGAATATAATTTAATTACAATACTTTCCAGGCTATTAATTAATTAATTTTCTAAAATTTGTAGGGTTTAGCAAGCAACTTTATGTGGCGCATCATGAAGCACGTAGAGTTGCCGGTAGAACTGGTTTGTTTTTGTTTAAGATGTTCTTTGCATCTAATTGATAATTTTCTATTGGTTCTACCAACATAAGATTCCTCACGCTCTATTCTGTAAACTCCCGATCCATCTTTTAACTGAATCGGGTCTTTATAGTGTGAGAAATTGGGTTGCGTGAAGTAACTTTACTTTTGAAGGCTACACCAATGCCAGTTTTTTCCCCAAAATATTCTTCTATTTTGTTGGAAATATTTCCTTAGTATGGGATAGTGGATCATTTTTTAACGTCAAAGTTATCTATATATTTTTCGTCAGTCTTCTGTAATGAACTTTTCGTTTGATTCTCGCTATAGTGTCTGTGTTTTTGCTACATGGTGTATGTGTCAAAGCTGTTTAATATAGTTATCCCTGTCCAGCGGGATGTTATGTAATCTATTAATGAGGAAGTGGAACATGGCCATCTTGTGACTGTGATAAAATATTGCTACATCGGACAACGTGTCTTTCCTTTACATTCTGAATCCATGTTCATTCCCACTTCTGCTCACTGTCAGATCCAGACCATTAATTGCTTTGTCTTTCTCTATTTCCTTCGTAAATTTTTGTTGTCTATTTTATTCTGTTGCTAAGTATTTTATATTTGTTTTTGCATTTCTATGGATTTTTGCTAGACATTATGTATAATTTCCCGAATTCGTTTAGATATAGTTCCAATAATAACGGACTCAAAGAATTCCCCATTGGTAACCCTTTAGTCTGTGTGAAGAAATTATTATATATACTTAATATATAATATAAGATAAGATATATAAGTACAAAATTAACAGAAAAACCGAAAAAGTTTAATTTTACATTTATGTCTCCAATTTATTTATGGAGACTTGGACTCATTACATGTAGTTAATGAACCGCTAGATATGTTTTTCAAATATAAAACAAAAGTGGGAGATGAGAAAATTTTGAGAAGAATAGTTTAAATTTTGGGTTTTCTCTAAAATTAGTAGATTAAGACTAGTAGATTTGAGGGTGCTAAACATTTATATGAAGCTATCTGACTTCAAATCTAAAAGAGTTCTGGAAAAAGTTGCATCCTAGAATGACTGGTGAAGAGCCACATTTTCATTTTGTTGATTTTTTTCAAAATCAAAAACCGTTATATGTTCATACCTGTGTCAATATATCTGTCACATGTAAAAAAGTGGTATTTTACTTAGAGATTACTATAGGAAAATTTTAGATATCTCCATCAAACATCAAAAAATTAATTAGTTGATATGATAAAAAACTAAAGTTCAATAATTCTGAGTAGGGCATCGAATTAAATATCTCTACCCTATGTGTCTTGCACCACGATCATCAACCGCTCATTAAAACTTTCGTTAACATCTTTACAACATTATCACGATTTTTATTTTTTTTTTTTTAAGGAGTATTAATTTTACTGGTAGTTGGAAATATCTTGGAGAAATAATATAATATAATAATAAATAAAAGGGTCCACTATCAAATTAGTAGGAAAAAAAATTTTTTTTTTAATATAATGAATGGGGTATTAAACTAAAGATCTCGATGCCTAAACTCTGAGCTCAACTATAATTACGTAAAGTCATTAAAACATTATTGTGTTTAATAAAAGTTATAATAACGTGTATTCCCAATTTATTTGTTACCCAACTTTCATTCAGAGTTTCATCGTGGGTTATATGGATGAACATTTATTCAATTGATAATATAACATACTTATGAAATATTTAAAAGAAGTACTTACATTTCGATGTCTTCTGAAGATTTCCAGCAGTCGTCACGCTGCACCACGTAGAATGGTAACCGACGTCTGGTCAATCGTAGTTGTAAATTATTGCCTAGAAACGGTTAATTGCTAATTTCTAAGGCTGTAGTATAATAAATTGCAAAAATATTAAAAAATCTAACAAAGAAACTGGTTTAAACTAATAGAATTGGTGTGAATGTAGGAAAAGACTGGATGGCCGATGGATGGTACAAAGTTCAACTGCGAACTTGTTCGAACCTGTTCGTTCATCTATATTTTCGACAAATGCGAAATATTTAGTAAATCATGCAAATTCTCCAAGTGCTATTGTTAGTAGTTGTTGAGATTAATAATGATACTTGTTATCGAAAACAAAAAAATCTGGAACATGTTACTGGAAGAAATAATAATATTTTAAAGTTTTAATCATATCGTTATTAATTTAAATATCTTAAACATAACTATAATACCCAAATGATAAGAATAACACCACCTAATTAATAGAGACAGTTTTGAACGACCTCACTTACATTTGACTTTCAGCAACTATTACGTTCAGAATCTAATTGAAGTTCCGTTACTACGGCAACAATAAATGTAGAGGTTGATAAATTGAATTAAACTAATGTTGATAGTGACCATTTCTAGCAAAATATCATAGTCTCATTTAGAGATAACTCTAATTAAATGTCTGATTCTTGAGGTGTAAGTATACAAAATGAAAAAAAGGGTTACCACAACACTGCTGAATAACAACGCACATACTGAAATATTGTTAATACACAGACAGGTAGACCTACAAAAGCTAATATTTAAAATTTTTTCGTTACACTTTAAATACATTTTTGGGTTAATGTATAATGATTATCTGAAATTCCAAACTATGAAAAAATCAAGTCACTAAATGACTAATCTTTACTAATTACTTCTGTTTATTCTACACGGAATATTAACTTTGCTGTATTTTATTTATTGTAATTTTTGTTTTTTAGTGGTTGGATTTAGGAATGCTGACGAAAACCCACACAAATTCACCTAATATCTAATAGGTGCGGGAGGATCGATAACTTCTGTAATATACATAACCCACTGTAAGGGGTTATATTCTTTCATCAGGCTTCTACTGTCGTTAAAATTAATATAGAAAATTATTCATAATACAGTAGAAGCCTACGGGGCAGCTTTTTCTCTTTCGTTCGATAATGATAGGGTTGCTAATCCACTTTTGCCTTTGATAGCATAATTTGTCACAAAAGGGTGAGTTTGGTTAAATAGTTTAATTTTTGGCTCTACTGGGGTAGGTAATTTTTTCTACTTTTATGATGAAGTAAATTTATAACGGTGTTTTTTATTTAATTTTACGAAAATACTTTTTTAAACATTTTTAAATGTATGAAGGAATAACTGTGCTTAAACTATTAGTGTGAAAAAACACTACTAATTCATAATTTGAGCGACGTCAATTATTTTTTTCAAAGCTAAGAAAAACCGATTGCTAGCAATAAAAAACAAATGAATCATTAGTTATACCATTATTTATATAACTGCAAGTTCATTGTTAGATATGAGCGATAAAGTTTATAGGAGTCGATAAAATAGACAAGACAAAACTTTATTTAATTTTTTTTTACAATGTATTGAATTACTTCTTGTGTCTATAACTATATTACAATTATATATTAACAACATTTTCTAGTAGTAGCAAAAATAATAAGAACCTACTCAATACAAAACACAAAAAAACAACCTTTTTTTATAATTTAAATAAGATGGTTAAAAATCAAATGTAATTGTAATTATTTTTATTTACAAATGTAATAAGATTTTTTTTATAAATAAAAATAATCTTTAAGGTAATCATAATAAATATTTCCATTTAGTTATGTAATCATATTTAGGCTACCCTGTACATGATCCAAAAGTATGTGGTTACCCAAAATATTATTAACCTATTTAATTACCTAGATTGTGGAATCCCTACTCAAATAAATGATAATTTAACAGCTCACACACATGTTACGTTCTTTTTAAAGTATGTATTGTTTGAGAAAAGTTTAGCTGTTATTAGTAATCACCCGTATTAATGGATTTTCCAAAACTATCGTTTTATTAAAATACGATTCAGTTGAGATAATTCAGTAATTACAAACATCCCAGAGACTTCCCAAATCCACATGGTTGTCACCTCCCTCGTATGTGATTATGGAAGTGGAGTTTTGGGAAGACCCTCACCCTCCTCCAATAACCGCGTCACCCGATACGAGCCAGTGGAGGTTGACCAAGAGCGCGAGAGCCACAGACGCTCAAGAGATGATTGGAGATACTAGCCATTGTCAGGATCCCACTGTCACGTATTCATAGCAGGACGCGAGGCCTTTGTCACTTTAGTCTCCGAGGAGGATTATTGGGATTTGTGATGCAGTGTAATGACTCTGCTGGGGGATTAGGGTGATTGGATAGATTTCGATAGAATTTCATTAACTTGGAATGGATGGGTTCAAGAATGTAGGGTATATTAAGATTATTAAGAAAGGTTTTGTTGCTGACGTAATAAAGAGCATTAACTATCGTTCTTACTTCATGAACTTAATTGAAAGAATGGGGTACGCTTGATGTTCGACTTTTTTGCTGTCCCCCACAGCTCTATTCCTTATGTTCAGATTGGCTTTAGTATAACTTTATAAATTAGTAATTTGTTTTCTATCGAGAGATAGAAATATATATGTACAAAGATATATAGAAACTATATGGAAAGATGCGGATCGAGCCTATGTTTTGTGAAAATTATGGTTTCTGACTTGTTTGGGTCGATTTTTAAATTAAACAGTTTTGTAAATGTTCGTTGGTTTTTGGAAATTGTGTCGCAATCGGCTTACTATTGTGTCGGTGCAGTACGATGTTGTATTTAAGGCTGGGTCACAATTCTGGGGCATGTAAGTGAGAGATTTAAGAGAGCGGGCTTTGTTGATGAAAGAATTTTGCTAGTTTTTCATCAAATCTGGCATTCCACTCGATCTGAGATTATAAAGTTTGGTGAGAAAAGTATGCCGGCTGGCAAGCATTATTGTTTATGCGATTGTTAGTGTTTTTCATGTAGAACAGCAGAAACCGTGAATCTTGAACATTATTCACTGAGTACGGAACATGTACATCGTTTTGCTATAATTATTAAATTTATTTAGTTATCTAGGTTAAGCATAAAAGTTAGGTTTTCGTAAATTAAGGCTCATCAAATTGACCTAGTTATATCTCAGTGTTTAGTGTTTACTAGTATAAAAATTGAAGAAACTTTGTTCTGGGTTGCTGCATACAAACACTGTATGTAAATATGTGTTAATTTTATGTTCTAATTCATTTTTACATATTATCCCAGGTATTGACTACCACTAAGAGGTAATACATAATTAAGCCTTATTAATAAATTTGATGAAAACATTACAACTCTCTTTCAGCAGCCTATGCCGATCTCACAAGAAATATCTCGTATTATTTATATAATTTACATTCGTAATGACACTGGTAGGCTGTATGTTTACTTTAAATCACGTGTCATCTTAATTAGTAGTAATTACGTTGCGTATATACGATAGTTGTTGAAATAGCTGGTGCAATATTAGTCGAGGAATCTTATCTCCATATATATATCACGGCGACTCGGCGATTTCAATCAATCCGACAACCACGATGTTCGCGATCACTTTCTTGTTATTGCTGGCGTCAGTTTTAGCTGCTGACGCCGAGAGGACCAACATCAACGAGTCTATCGATCTTCAACTTGATGGCCTAAACAGGATTATGAAGGCTTATGGAATATCCTCAGGAACCCTTAATGAGGAGGTGAAACTAGGCTTAAATGTAAGTGTACCTGTACTATTCGAGGCACCTCCTAGCGCAATCCCATACCCAAAACAATAGTTTTAGCCTAAACTTTGTGTAACTTTAGATGTTTTTAGTTTATGGGTTAGATTATGGGTATGTTAGATGGTTTATGGGTTGTACTAAATGAAACAAAATTCGAGCACTATGGTTAAGGTACCATATTATTACAACAGGAACGATGTGGGAATTCGAACGAATTTTATTTCATTTGTGAAATAGTTTAAGTGAAATCTATTTAAATTTTAGCTTATATATGTATGTCTGCTTTATTGTTCTAGAAACCAAAGGTAAACATAGATAATAATTTTATAATAAAAAAAACTATTGCTGATCTCAGCCGGTGATGCTGATTTAATAATGAATGTATAAAATAAGTAAGATTCATATGCAGCAATTTTACTCCTCCACATTTCTTAATGAATTAAAAAAAGTCTAGGATGGTTCATTATACAATTGATGGTTTTGTTACAGGTGTAAAACCGATTTTAATGACAGTTATAATTACTTTTTTGTAATTATAGCCTAATAATAAGCCCCAGTAAATATTACGTATTATGAATCAGGATCGATAGAGCTACCATTGTCAATATGATGCATTAATAGCGTATCTATAAAAAAATACTTAAAACGTTGTAAAGCTCTTTATTTGTAAAACATAACTGTTCACAATACCTTAGCCTCTTCCGCGTTTTCTGTCCACTAGTCTTTTTTAATTTCATCCCCCTTCCTGTATTGAAGATGGTATTTATCATTACATGCCAATCTTCGGCTGATACGGAACCCACGCAAGAGGTTAAAAAGACAAGAACCAAACAGTCCCTATATCAATAGAAAATTATTAAGTTATACTAAAGTAAATCTGGATATACGGAATAGAGCAATGACAGAAATTATTCAACCTTTGAACGTATCCAATCCTTCCAATAAAAATTCATAAAATTTTTAACGCCCCTTATTATATCATACAAGCAACTAAAAAAAAGCATCTCTAAACCTATTCGACCACCCTTATCCCCTAGCACAGTCATTAATCTAAGTCACACATTCCTAAAATCCTCCTCGGAAGCAAATGCGGCAGTGGCTAAATAAATACGTAACAGTGGGAATCCTGGCAATGTCCAATTTCTCCAATCATGTCCTAAGCGTTTGTGGCTCTCGCGCTTTCGATCAGCTCGTAACGTCTAATGGAGGAGCGTGGGGGACTTCCCAAGACTCCGCTTCCCCTTGCGAGGAAGATAAAAACCATACGGATTTAGGATATCTCTAGGCACTTGTAAATATTGCATGAATGATATCATTGCTCACTATTGCTTATTGCCCAATCGGCCAGATTGTAATTTTATCCCAATAAAGGTTGCGGTACAATAAAACATAACTGAAATTCCATATTGTTACCCAGGATCATCTGCTGTATAAATCAAACTTCTTTGATGCTTAAATTACTGCTTCACTCTACTCGATTAATTTCTCCTTTTTAGGTATCTGTGTCTGCTGCAACAATCCTAGGATTGGACACACTGTACAGGACAGGAGATTGTTGGTCCGATGACCAGGGGAACGCCACATCCCAGGACGTCCACTTCGGTTTGCGGTCGCTGATCCTGGACGTCTCTGACATGTCCATCGACGGGCAAGACATGTCCGCCAATATTAGGGTCCACAATAATTCTGTTCATGCAGCGTTCACAGTCCACAACGGCAAAGACTGCACAGTCACTGCTCACACTCTAAGTGTTGAATCGTTGCTAGACGTGGAGTTCAAGGCTTCCGTAAAAAAGTACGATGGCCTTAATGTCGACCAGTTCTTCAACTCTACAGTACGTAAACAACTTGACGAAGTGATAGCGTCTATGAAGTCAAACATTGAAGGTTATCTGCAAATTATGTTTTGTCCTGACATCAGTGATTTAAGCAAATAAACAACTGTTACAATAAATAAACATCAAGTAATGATGTTGATTATTCTAAAATGCCTAGCTCCTTGGCTGCCCCTGGACTCCTGTTGTTTTGATCTCGTTAAATAGGGAAAATAATAAAATGAAACATTGTGCAGTTACAAAATAATATTACCACTCCTATAAACACATAAACATAAATATATTCTACCTTCTTAAAAATGAACCAAAGCTAAAAAATACCTGTAGGTAAGACTAGTTCGTAGTTAAGCCACAAAGTTGTTCGTTAAAATATTTTGTTTTAATAAGGCGGTATATTTCCCGAAGAGTATGAACAGCAAAATGCAAAAAATAATTTTAGTTATTCGATTGTATACTTTGGAAACTAATTATCAGTTAAACACCTTACCATTGACTAGCATTTATTTATAAAAATTTAGAAATAATTTGAGAAATTTCTTTACTGTAGACCAAAAAAAAAGATGCATTTATTCTCACTTTGGTTTTTATTAAAACCAGAAACCATTGAGTGCACCTGCTGATTCAACCTTGTGATATTTTTTTATATAAATTTAATATAAAACACGTTACGACTAAATAAATACTGCATACTGCAGGAACTATCAATCAATCCTGTTGGGGGTTATTGTTAGTACCGTTATTGTTAGCAACGGTACTCTATCCAACTATTTTTTCCAAGGCAAGTTACATAAAGATTTTTATACATCACATTCGGTTGCTTGAGAGCCCGGCGGCACATATACTTGGAAAACGGGGCAGTATACAACAGATTCAGTAATCTTCCTTCATTTACTGTGGAGCTGTTGACTTGCAGCCATTCAAAAGGTAGACGCCACTGTGCTAATACTAGCAATCCTATTGCTTTAAGATCTCCTGGGGATTTCTGCTACATGGAACAACCAACAGCGTTTTACAACATGCCACCAGTTCTTGGGGCCAACCCAAACCAGTGATATATAATATATATCAGTGTAAAGAACTCGGATTTAACCTTGTGCCTACGTGGTACCTGACCAAGGAAAACAGAAGACGCTTTCCACTAGATAAAGGGAACCGCATCAAAGTGGGGCTCTGGTGTACAACCACGAAAGGGTTATCAACCCCGGAAGGGGAAGGGTGTGGTGGGGGATTTCAACTAGAATTATATAAAAAATCACCCTCTAAAAGAATAAAAAAGACCAAAAAGATGGTTTCGATGATTAATCAATATATTTAGTTAACCGTAAAAATTATAATATACAGCCTCCAACGCGTTTCTCGCAGAAATTCGCTAAACATTTGTGGGTTAATTTATATTCATCACTGTAGTACTGCAAGTTAAAATGCCGCAGCAAGGATATGGTGTGAACTAAAACGTTTAGAGATGGGAATGACTCCAGTTAGAATGTTTTATAGAATCATAAGAGCACTTAAAACATTTCTTATCAGTTATCCGAGAGACCTTCTCCAAATTATATGAATCAGAATTTCATATTTTTGAGCCCGTTGTGAAAAACATTACTCTAAGTACTCTCAAGTGGTTGCTTAACTTGACACTTTGATACGTGATCTGGATTAAAAAATGATACGGAACACCTTTGTTTATAAGCAATATTTGGGATTACAAACGTTATTAAATGAAAATACAAAAGAAGAATTGTCTTTCAATTGATAAGTGTCTTTCTGCTATGGGATCTAATTTGCATCTGCAGGTCTTCCAGTGAAATCTGTATAGCAGGGATTGAAAATAGGATGCGTGCCTCTCTACACACCTTAATATTATACTTCCGAAAGGTCAAAGGATCTGAAAAAGCAGAATTATTAACAACTCATTCCAGCACATACTCTTAAGTTATGTGTATAAAACTGAGAACAAGATCTGTCTGTGTTGATTTTTACATCCTCTCCAGAATGGGATCATGCGAAAAATGGTCCGACATACCTCTTTCGAGAGGTTGAAGAACGCTTACCTGCACCCGTTGCTTGGTGTGCCGTCGGTGGGTGAGTTCATCCGCCGGAGACACATTAAGTTTTTTGACTCGTTGCAGCACCTGGCAAACCCAGTGTTTAACACTATGACCCCACCACCCCTCCCACATCGATGGCAACAGACTCTCGGGGAAAAATTAGGATAAGAATTAGTATGTAAGTTAGTTTTAAGGTTGATCAAAAAGGTGAGCCCCATCACCTTTATTAGTCAGTTTAGTCCAGTCACGTATAATGTATATCATTATACTTGTTTATTCATTATATAATTTCTATGAAATAACAAAACCTGTATATAATGTAGTGATGCTGCGGGAAATACAAAATAATTTGTAAATAGATTCACCTCAGGATCTGTAATTATATATAATTATCTGTAAATTTAAAGGGGCTATGAAAGAAAAAAAAAACATCCTCGTTGAGTGAGAATCTGATTGCTTACTTAGAGAATCAATACATTAACTGAGGGAGATGAATAAAGTCTAGGTAAATAGATTGGTAACATTCTAAAGAGCCGTCGAGTTCCAAACGTAGACACCTCATTAAACTTAAACTATGGGGAAAAACAAAGTCTTTTGAGTCTCTCCGAAAAACTAATCTTTTTTTTTTTTACCCCTATCACGGGATCCATGTTCGCTACAGCGCCACCTGCTTGGCGGCTGTCCGAAAGAAAATCAGAGGTGGGAGATATCATGTATATGTTGTCCTGCCATATTTATGTGGAGATTGACTGGAAATAATGGAGGTCGTAAATCTTTTCCGTTAGTAATTCTTGTCGATGGCATTTGGTAATTAATTTAAATTTAGCTGTAGATCTTTCGTATACCACAATTTAGTACTAAGGTTATATTTTATTGTCATTATCATTTAAATTAATGAGGAGTTCTGCAAGTTTTTGGTATCTAAACTATTCTAATATATTTAAATATCTTAAATATTCGTAGCTTTCTTAATCTAACTGAATTTCTTATGCTGTTAAGGAAGTATCGTGAAGCATTTTTTTGTCCAAATCTGTGAATTTAAAATGAAATTATTTATAAACTAAAATAATAATATGTTTTTTTTTATAGTTTTTGTCTTAAATCCTACCTTGCCTAAATCTATTACAAACTATTTCTTAGTCCTTTATCCATTTGAAAAACTTGTCAAACATGAACTAGAGTTCTTTTCCAGCCATTTCCTCCTCACCTTTTTAACAATCACATGACGGTCAGTTCAATTGCAAGTCCTGAAACAAAATTAAATGCAATGATCAAACATGTTTTTTCTCATTCCCCGATAAGCTAATATCATTTTCGTTAAAATGATGAAGGTTGAATATTTTCCGAATTATTTATAAACGAAATGTTTAACCGATATAAATTTTTACAGCCCGTCTCCCCCTTGACAGAGCCAGTATCGCTGAAATCCATCTCTAATTTTTGAATATTTTTTTTTTTTACAAATTCCTATTTCCCAGTTAAATTGAGTATGAACGGTACCATTAAATTGATTAAACATTTTATAGTTGAGAATTTATTTATATGGCATATATCACATATATATGCAGAGGATTTGAATTTACACTTATAGGTATTATTAATTTGATAGAGTTGCTTTGTCTGTCATTAATTGTATTATACTATGTTTTAACTATCTAACATTTTATCTGTTTAACAATCTTACTGATACTCATTACATTAATGTGTTAATTGTAGCACTGGTAGCTACAAGTAGTGGTGGTATCTGTAGGATTGTTTGACAATTGAAAGCACATTGCCAACATCTAAATCTTTTTCGAGAAACAAATCGTAGTATTTCTTAAATTTATTGCTCCACAAACAGCATATACAATTTTTTTTTCATTCGAAAGCTTGGTGAGGAGTTGGCTGTTTCGTTCGCTCCGTATTAACTGTTTCTGTTTATTCAAACTCTACTTGGGTACATAAACAGTGCTACACACATCCTATGCCACCGGATGAAGACACGGACTAGAAGACAAGACGAAGGGATATAAAAAGGAGAAGATAACTAATTGCGACCAGCCGACAGGGCCGGTACCAGATACCTGACAGCTCTCTATTTAACAGCTTCCATTAGCCGCGCTGTCAGTCTCACTGACAACTGTCATAACAGATTTGTTATTACAGCCTCTCTTCTCCCTGCCTTTCTTTCTGTTCTTTTTTGTTCTCTTCTTCCTCCGTTCTTTCCCCCTCGTCCTTTCATCGCCAGCCGATCCAAGGTCCCCATACCACCGCCACTTCACAGGTATCGCCGCACCTCTCGACACAGTAGCTGCAGGAATGCTCTAATTTATTCCTTACACGCCAGATTAAAGGATTTTCTTCTAGGCGACGCGCTTTAAATAAAAACCCGTGTCATAACTATCAAACGAAGGGTCCCCTTTGTTTCTTACAAAGCGTCATTCATTTGTATGAGGGATTCATTGCCGAGCAGGAAGGAAGAAGGGCAATCATATGTCGTTTGTTCTTTGGCAGTCACAGTTAGAACGATCCAAACCGACACAAACTTTCAAACATCGAACAAATTCAAAAATTCCTTCAGTCAATGCTTCCATCTCTATCACTAACTCATCCCTTCCCAACGACCTCAACGTACTTACATTTATTCCAGTAACCTACTTATATAGTCAACTCTTCCTTATCCAGATATATCAGTGGAATTCTACGCAACATGATTTTTTTTTTAGTTTTGCCACTTTTCTTGTGGGTGAGCGATATCTAGTAATAAAAGGCGGGGGTTGTAACTCAGTTTTCATCCTTGTGATTAGTACTAAAAAAACACAAAACTCATCAAAATCTGATAGCGCATTTAGTTTTAAAAATATAGTTTTTGAAAAAACGCTGTTTTTACAACCTGTTCCCGTTGTATATTTAATGAAACTACATAAAAAATGACGCAATTATTAGCTCTAAGTAGCGACTACAATTATGAAATCCTAATTCGTGTTAGGAGGAAACAACGCCTAGTGCTTATCGCACTAGCATCTTAGCCCCATGCAAACTACGGTGGCAGCCTTCAGTTAGATATTAAATATAATTGTTTTTCTGGTTGATTTGTTATGGTATTAACCTTAATTAAACGATAGCTCATTGATGTAATGTCTTGTTTGTCCACATGTCTCGGTCGGCGAATGACCTTCAATGAAGGAAATATTTTTGCTCTGCGACTCCCCACAATTTACTCGCAAGCCGTCGTGACAGGTCTAATCCTCAGCACCATCCCCTGGAAGCTGCTTTCCAATCTTGCCCTACTGACGTCTTGTCAAGCCCAGACTGCCCAATCAGCCAGCACGATTGCTGCAATGTGTGAACAGAGCCAAGCCTATCATTATAGTAACAATAATTATCTTATACCCGGAGGCTTTGGAATTCCCTATTGCATAGATTGTTAACGCCGAGACTTGCCGCTCTGTTATTATAGCTATCTGAACTACCAGTTCGAGTGCAGTGAATATTATACAATAATGGTGAATTATTATAGCTCACAATTATATTAATTTTCTACTACATGTACTTTATATGTCACAATAAACTCTGCTCTAAAAAATTATGAAATGAAAAAATGATGTAGGACGACGGCAACAGGACCCTCCCCCCAAAAAAAACATACATAAGGCAGTGCTGTCTTTAATAATATATAATGACAGTTTAAATGACTTTTCGTAATTATAGTCAACTGATAAGCTCGACTACATTAAGATCGTTAATGTTATACTCTTAATAGCATGATAAGATTTTTTTATGCTGAACTTCATACGGTTCTTAATGCAAAATGTCTTGTTTCTACCTTGAACATAAGACAGAGAACTGAGCAGACAGATAGACACACGAGGGAAATGACATTAGGGTTTACGGTTTAAAACAACATCAACTAAACATTAAATAACTGCAGAAAAAGGTACGTTGAACTGGGAAGTAGAACGCATCGGTTTATTTATACATGTCCTATCATTTAATGAAACTAATATAGTCAACTGGAGGTGGATGCGATTGTTTATTATTAATATGTGAGGTTCCAGATGTCATAAATTGAAATGAATTTTCCTTAGTTACACGTCAAAAAAGGTACTATGGCCTAAAATCTAAAAACTAAGGCGAGTCAATGCGGGATCTGATGGTCAAAGTTAAATCTAATATGCCGAATTTATTAATTTTTTACACCTAAAGACTATCATTCTACTCCAAACTTTCGAAGGAAACTGTACTTAATTTTGAAAGAGAGGCAATACTCCCTCATATCCAAGCTAATTGCCATAGTCGCCTACATGGAGAACCACTATGCAAATCAACAACATGTAGTATAACAAGATAAGAATATTCGGTTGTAACTGCTCCGTCATTATCTTGGATCAGAAAGTCGGATAAAATTTTATTTCCATCATTATCTGTCTTTTGTTAAACAAATGTCTGAATGAAAAAATGAATATACCTGAGTGTCCTTTTGAATTATTCATGGGGTTTCTCAAAAAAATAAATAAAAGTCTCGAATGCCACGGCCACCTGTAATGCCGCTCCCATCTAAATTATTATCATTCAGATTTATAATTGAAATGTTTTCTTTTCTTCGTTGATTGATAGTTCCCTTCAGTATAAAATATCGCTTGGCATTCACAGCGTTAATTATGAGTAACAGCTCCAGGTATTAATAAATATAACTTACTGACGCTTAGTTCAACTTTACAGCGCAACTCTGAGCATTTTATAACAAACATAGTAAGTATCAAAGCAACAAAGATAAATCAACATTTTTAAAAGAATTTTGATAGGCCTGAGGCGAAACATCGACTATTGGTGTAATATAAATAATAAAATATATTTTGGTAGAGATTTGAATTTTTTTTTTTTTTAAAACCCAATTTTCACAGAATACCACAATATACAGCTGTCTCTTTTTGAGTGTTACTCTTAAGAGTAAGTGTAAATACTTATCATAGGAAATTGTTGCATTCATTAATTAATTAATTTATCCAAGTGAATTAATAAAGGTTATGCTCAGAATATAATATAATAATGCACACAATGTATTCCATATTGTTCATATTCTTATCTGAATCAAAATTTTTAAATATGTTATATATATATTATAGATATTTTTAAAACTAAATTGTCAAATCTGCGATCATATTTCTTATATTTAAGGGAGCAGATCTTTATTTCAAGAATATCATTTTTTTTTTATGATAATTTTATCCTACATTGATTTGGTTTGTATTTGCAAATCTGACAAAGAAATACACCGATCATCTTCTGTCAGTCTAATGAAATAATGGAGATACTTTGTTAAAAGGTTAAGTTATCCTTACTGTTGTTGCAACGGAAAGTATTAGACGATATCATATATGACTAGGACAGAATATAAAACAGTTTAAGATTGTTAGCTTGTATGTTATCATAGAAGTTTGCTGACATAAACGTTCTTGTTACATGAGGACACCATTAACTATTGAAAATTACGTTGGTTACGTTGAAATTACATACAGCGTGAATACACTGTCCTAAATCGTACTACTATTGGAGGAGAGTTGTTTCCGACTCAGTTTTCGTTACAGTCGAATTTCCGTCAACGAACTGATTGCCTTCAGAATTTTCACATCACAAGGTCGTGTTCCTGAGATGTAAGAAGGATTTCAGCAGTGACATTTTCAAAGGATTTTTGAAGGACTGACACTTTTTTTTGTCTGTGTTTGCGTGAAGATTTGTTGTAACCGGCCAATAAAAAGAAATTTTCCGCCAAAGGCCGATTTGTGCTCTTGTGGGGGTCAATAGTCTTCACTACACGGTCCATATACCTGGCTGGATCTGTACGGTAGACTAGGTTTACCAATCCATATTTCCGACCCCATAGCCATTGTATCTACAGAGCCTACACAAAAGTCTTCAACCGAACGTTTAACAAATGGTCGAAGCCCGCACCTGGTGTCGGTGAGGTGTGTAATAACTTGTCACCGGACGGACAGGCAGGTCGAATCGATTCGACGTCTGCCGGCCGGCATTTGACAATGGAGCGGCTAACAAAAACTGGATCTTGCGTTCGTCCGCCAGCTCCATCCCGAACCAAGGTCGTTCCAGGTGTTAGTCGTTCATTGTTTATTGCAATTTAAAACTAATCATTGAGTCAGCTGAAGTGAATGCTTAGCGAAGTCGATTAATTCCCAGCCACCGCTCCCTGATCCTGTTTGCCCAAAAACTTTGTATTTATATTTATTAACCATTTTTCATATTATGAATTATCGATCAAAATAAATAAATTAGAGTTTATGCAGTTTTTGTTAATCCTCATGTGTTGAATTAGTTCTAATTAATATATAACTTCGGTTATATGAGAGCTTATCAGAAACTTACAGGTGCATAATAACCTACAAATGGAGTTAAACGAAAATTTGTCGATTTATAAATTAGGCCTTTCGTAAGCGGTCACATCTTTATAGGAGCGACTGATCCTAATGATAAACAACGGAACGACGTCCAGACTCCGTGCAACTGATTACAGGCCACCAGCGTCAGACTTGGATAAATAAAACCAAATTTAAAATTATCAATCTAATGTATTATAGACTAACAGACAAATACATTTTGTTGAAAGGCATTTGTGATTTGTATAGACCTAACTATCTGAATCACCTGGCGTTGGAGTGCGTTATCAGTAGTTAACTTGACTTTTTCAGGGGTTTTGCCTGATGTTTTGTTATTGACACTCTTCAACAGGTAAGACCACGTTGTTTATTTGTATATATTTCTAAAAATGATAAAAGTCCGTGTATTTCTATTGATTACGCTACCTTTTCTAATGATAAACAAAAGTTTTGAAGAAATGACTTCCAACTTCTGATTAAACCAACACAATAAATTGAAAGCGTACTTGCGCCAGATCCCATCCCACTAATGAAATTGAGTGAACTGCACTCATAAGTCAACTATAATAATAATTTAACAAAAGTAACAATTCACATACGTATGCTACAGGACTGTATACGTACAGGATACTTATGCTAGATCACAAACCATGCATTTAGAACATCATCAAACTGTGTGACATTCAATATATACACTATGTATATATCCCGATAGACTAGTAATATAAGAAATAATGTTTTTTTGGGGGGTTTTTTTCTTAGCTCTCAAACTTATAAAAATAGGATGTGGGAAAAATAAAGAAAAATTGTTTTGGGCTAATGAGTGCCTTTCACTAAGGGGAGTCCCCCATTTGAAGGATGTATGAGAAGGATATAGGGTGTATAATGCCTAAAGGAGGCGGGTGGAATCAAGAAGGTAATAATAATGGTATCTAAAACTGGGTTCTAACGGTAACAAACCTTGAACTAATAACGGGTAATAGATAAGATCAGCATTAAAACTAAATATTAGTTTAAAACAAAACGCTACCGACCCATTAGATACACAAACTAGTAAATTACAGTGGATCCACTTTTACAAACTATACACAATATATATTTAACTTAAAATACTACACATAATCTCATATATGTAATATTTACAGCTGAACTCCACATTTGACAGTGCATCCTTGCTTCCCCAAAAGGCTGTTTCTGAACAAAGTTTTTTTTTCTAGTCTCTCATCTGGCCGCTGAATGGAGGGGGATAGCCACAATGTCAGCATCCTTGGTACATTATTTTATAAACAGTAGGTGGGTTTGTGTGAGCAGAAAAATGTAATCCATTTTTAAAACCGAATTCAAACGAATATTTAGCTCTTTGCGTTGAGGATTTGGAACTAACGAAAGATGAAAGAATGCAAAGAAGGAAGTTTCTCGCATTAATAAAAACGAATTAACGTTTTATGTACATTTTAATGCCTTGGATTCTATTTGTGCTATTAGAATTTTATACCAAATTTTGCCCAGATCCGTCAAACGGCCATTTCATGTATAGCGAAGACGCATACAAACCAGAAAGACGTTTACTACATGGACATCAAAGTTTCCAGCCGACCGAAGCCTGGCATGGGCCGAATGTAGGAGTAGGAGGCAGGGGCACTTGGCTGCCACAGAGGCGTTTCTCAGTAACCGTGTCCAATGCTAATAACAGACGAGGCTACCGATCCTTTGATCTACAAGTCATCCTCCCGGCCATGAATGAACGAAAAAAAAACTACAGTTGACAAATGAACCCTGTTCGGACAGACGTATATCTTACATAGCAGCTGAGGTAACAAAAGCCTTCGACTACAGAGGCCATAAGAGGCCGTGACTCTGACAACCAGCCAGTGGAAAATCCTTTTCCACTATCCCCTCCAGCACCGTGTGACAGCTCCCCTGTTTGTAAGGCCCTTCACATCCACAGAGGGGATTTCCAAACTCTGTCCTTCCGCTGACGCTGTGTTATTTGTAATAGGCTCTTTATTACCTGGAACATTTTTTTAATATTTTTTTGTTGGGGGAAAAAATATAATACGACTCAAAATTATTGCAATGAGTATAATTCCCACCTCAAGAAAATTATATTACTTTATTACTGAACTGATTTCTAATATATGGTAAATTTATATTCCAAATGTTTCATTCAATTGAATCTACCATGCAAAATATCACTTGATTTAAAAGGATGTTAATGAAAGTTTTAATGACTTTTTGCAATTAAATTTTCAAAAAAACAAAATACAATTCCATATCGTTAACTAGGACATCGAGATTTTGAACTTATATCCTACTCAAAATAAAATAAAAATATACTATTTTTTATATTATTTAATTAATTAATTTATACTATTTAACCAAGTTTCATGAAGACAACTATATATTTCCATCTGAAATGCAAATCCTAACCAGCTTTTTGAAGCACAATATTTATTTTTGAGAAGGGAAATATTTGAAATACTTGAGTGCTTTACTTAGCGTTATATTTTAACGGCAGCGTAGTAGAAATAAAATAAAAATGGATGTCACAGCTAGTCATTATTAGACAGGCAAGCAAACAAAGTTAAACACAACCTTTGTGGTCAGTGGTTAAGCCCTTGGTAGAGCTATCTAGTATTGTGCGCATTTGTAAATGGTTAGCTAGTCAACCCAATCGGCTGCTGTTTTAAGAATTGTCAAGGGAAAAATGACTAATTAAGAGTATTTATTTGATTCCGACCATAATGTGTAAGGTAATGTTTATTTTTGTGGTGTCTCCAATTTGAAAGTATGTGTTTTTAAGAAATTAGCGGGTGAGCAGTGTCCAGTAGATACTAGATTGGTGAGGTACCGATCGATAAATACAACGCGCTTTAGAATAAATATAAAAAGCTATGTTCAATACAATGACGACTGTACAATAATATAATGAATAAACAATTAAACCTTTCTAAAAAACAGAAAATATTAATCCCAGTGAATGCCTGGAGCGTAACATCGCCTGGGGAACAAGATAGTCCACCAACCAGCCACACACCGACGTCTTTTTAAAGCAACCCCCTATCCCGTTAGTTAAAGAACAGCTCAAATAAATACCAATGTTATGAGTCCAACAATCATAACAAGAACTTGATTGACATGGTTACTGCCCTTAGTGGTATTATAGTAGGCTTTAAGGGTAATTAGTATTTCACGAATATCCTTTGTAACACTTTGTTATATGTTTAAACTCCGACATGGGGAAGGTAGTATATAATTGTTAAATAACTTTAAGGAACTGAGGCAAGAAGTCTTTCGATGTAGGCAGACCGATGTACTTCATCTGTTGGGGTATGGGGGGTTCTAAGTGCAAGATATGGCTGAAAAGGCATGCTCGGTCACAAAGGGCCAAAAATAAAATAAAAGGCCTTCTGTGAGTCAGAAATACTGCTGAAGGAGTCTGCAGCAACGAGTCTTGCGGCAGTTTGAGACGATCGTTTTATCTTTAACCTCTTGGCTTTGAGGTTTTTTCACCATCAGATTGAAGACATCGATGTACACTAGTAAAATTTAAGCTTTATTTGTAGCTAGTAAAATATATGTAACATGTTCATCATTAATAGTAAAAATGAGTCAGTCCTCGATATAACATTTTAACCTTTTGTTGTTTCTGGCAAATAAAGCATTTTGTGTAGTAAATTCTATTTTACTATTGAATGTCTTCCATTTGATCACCACGTTAATTTATAAGGTATATTACTTATAAGGTATATATATTATTTAAGGTAAATTACTTTGGGTTTAGAATCAATTGGGACCGACTGTAAGTGAATTAAATCTATGAATAACGTATAATTTTGTACAGCTATACGCTAATGCAATACGCTCAAGATTGGAGGAATCAAATGTGTCAGTAGTTGAATAGTTAGATGGCATCCCTAGAAATTAAATATTCTAATTACTCAACTAGAGTGTCACAGGGTGGTGTGAGGTAGGTGAATAGATGAACGGGTATATGTATCCTTAGATATGATAGATCCTTTATTAATTGCCTTTGAGTTTTTATGTATTCAGATACCGTTGGGTATCGGATAGATGGAGTATCCATAAATAAATGAATAAATAAATAAAATACTTTATTATTTCCCCATTCGCCAAACGTAGCAACTTAAACGGATAGACATACTATACTTAGGACACAGAGTTGTGTCATTAGTAGCAGTGAATCATGCCACTGGCATGACTGCAGTAGTGAACATTAACACTGACTTTGGCAACCCCAGGGACCAGTGACAACTCCAAAATAAGGCTCCCTTCCTTCGACGATCCATCCTCACCTGCCACGTCGTATGACGGATGGCGGCCCTGTCAATCTTGTCGAAGCCGAGGGTTCGTTAGCGAGTCGTTCGGTGACACTTGCCACGTTTGTCACGGTTCTCTTCATATCTTGTGATGGATTGTGGCAAGGACATCGAAAGTAACTTATAGCATACTGGTTTAGGAAGTCGAAATAATTAGTGACGCATTTGTAAGTAATACTTGAGGTGGAAAGAGCTCCAGTTTATTTTATTAAACACAGTATCGACAAAATTCTAAATTTTAATACACTTCAGAGTTTGGGTATTAAAAAAATAAAATAATGTCATGTATATACAGATACAATTAAGAAATTTTCCGTTACAGTTAGTCCAGACTAACTGAGAATTTCAATCGGAGGCCGTCTTTGTAGATAATTCAGAAATAAGCATGCCTATAAAATCACGACACCATAATATTTTTCCGTGAAGACTGCCTAGCAATCTTGTGTAATGTTTAATTGCAATACAACATTTCAAACGTTAAAAAAAATAATAACTGTATCACTGACACGGTATCCATGTCAGCTGAACCATACCTATTTTACAAAGTTGGATAGGCGCACCCACTCAGTTCCTCGACATGTTTACTTCTCTAACCGTCATCATAAAATATATATATTATTAATGATATTACTATATATACTACTTAAAATCTATGAATCGATGGTATCTATGAATTCTAGTTTGATTCCATCTTTCATGGTATATATATATTAAGTAATCATTAATATAGCAAGACTGATCAATTACTGTATCACTATCTCACCTTCAGGTAGTAGTACTTGTTTTAATATCTCATTAAACTTGTTTCACAATTTTGTTACTACACCTGTCTCAATTTCCATTTTTCATTTTATAATCGGAGGTATATTCTATGTCTTATAGATGTATTCTACAAACAACTAGTACTCTTATTTATATCCAACTTCTATTGTTGTTAAATTATTAATATTCTTTATCATATCTGCCAATGGTTATCCAAGGGTCTCATTATTAACGCTTCTCTTAGTATTCTGCGTGCTTTGTCAAAAGGCAAAACGCAGCACCCATGTTTTGAGATAATCATAAATTTTTCCATCGGTGCAGGCAAGAAAGCATGGATGATATCTGTTGATGAATCAACAGGGAACCAAGACGTGCTTGTACAGTGGCTGCAGGTGAGATAGAAAAATTATCAATAAAGAGGATTAAAAAAAATATAGAAAAAAGAAGATTAGAAGTATTTGTTGGAGAGATTAGCAGGAAAAATGGAGTTTAAATGGGTAAAGAAATCTACATCCTTTTTAAGAAACGTCTAATTTGAGGTGAATTAAATATTCTGTTCAATTTTTACAGATATTGGATTATATGTGTACTTTTTTATTTTTAGAGTATTATACAACCAAGTGTTTGTTACCTTTTCCCCGTGTAGAAAAGACCAAATTACATGAAGTAGTTGAGACAATCAAGAAGCCAAATCTAAGATTACCTCATATAATGAGATAGTGGATATTATTTAAATATGGTGTGTATGAGATCAATTATCTTTCACAAGATTTTTTTTTTTTTGCTCAAGTTTTAATATTGTGTAGAACAGTATGGTGAAGTGGTAAGAGCTCCTGGAATAGCAGGAGTTGATGAAGCGATGAGCCAGCCGCTACAAGACAACTAACTACAGTCAGCTACAACTCCTGTTGGCAGGGCTGCCAGGAGCCACACAAGAGAAGACAGACTGCGGGCTAAACGCTGACAAAGGAGGCGACGACTGGAGAAGGTTCATTAACTCTCCTTTGTAGGGCCGCCGCCCTGGAGATTTTTCAATCCTCCACAGCAGCTGTGCACCACAAAGGCGAGTCAGACCCAGTTCTCTTCTCCGGGAACAGGCAATTATTCTTCACAGATGTAAATGTCTTCTCTTTCGGCTCGCTTATCTTCCAGCTCACTCTTTGTTCTTGGAACTCTTTATTGGTATGGGGCTGTCAATTCAGTAAGCAATCCATTGTAGCTCTTATTTTTGGCTATCATAATTCAGTAACAATTCCTTTCCACAGTACGAAATTACATTTGGCAAATGTAAGTTTCACATTTTTACACACCTTAAGATTCTTTCTGCTTTCTTTGACCATTTTTAATAGTATTGAAAGAATAAAGAGTATGGAATTCCATCTGTTTTGACCAGGGGTAGTCAACCTTTTACCCCAAACTTTTGTACCATTGGTGGTCCTAAAATACACCCTATTTCAGTAATTTAATTGAATGCACTGAAAAGTATTCCTAATTTTTTAGTAGAATAATTTTTAAATTTATTTATTAACCCCACATCCACAGCTAATTCAGGGTGGAAGCTGCTTTAATTTAATAAAAAAATAAATGAAATAGAAAAGTATGATGTCTATTTAAATTACCTTTAATTAATTACTAATGATAAAGAGGTTGAAGTTGCAAATGTAAATATTTGATTTGATTGACATTTATTTGGATATAACACAGACATTTTTTTTAATTTAGTCACTTCTACTGAAATTATATTTACTCTTTTAATCATGTCTAAGATCTAATCGTTATTCTTGGCATGTTGTACCAGCATCCTCGATACTTACAGTTAAAATAATTTCTCATCCGGTCATACACCTTAAACAGTTTTATCATTTCCTATCTAGCATTATTAAAGTGGCTACTATATTTTATAGATGATTACTCCGGAAAATAATGAAATTCCCTGTTCAATGGATTATAAAAAGACCAAATTTGTCGATGAGTGGTGACACAATATTTCTGCAATTGATAAGAGTTTTATTTAAGATCAAACTGCTTTAATTAAATTTCTTGAAAATACCTAACATTAAATTGAAAAATTGTGACCATTCATTGTTTTTAATTGTTGACACAGATTGGTATCATTTTTTTTCCCCCAAAAAATTGTGACACTCATACAATGATATCAAACGAGACAAACACTTTGACTGATCTTTTGAGTGTAAAATTAATCTTATAAAATCCACATTATTGGCAACAAAAACTTTCCATTATGTTTTATATTAAATTTCATCTTATTTACAGCTGTAATTATTATACTCAATGATGAATGGATACTTGTTGTTTTCTTGCATGATGGTGTCTCTACAAGACATAATGAATACATAAAGCATGTATTATTTCTTCGTTTAAATAAGAAACCAAATCAAGACAGCGACTTACTGTAGATGGTGATCCACCGGCAGTGTATGCAGCAATATTGTTGAAAGGTATTTTTCGCAAAGTAAGATTTCAGTGCAATTAAATATTGATATCTTGTATCCCTCATTTCTCCCCATTATGTATCGTTTTCATCAAACTTTTTTTTAAGGATGTCATTTTTAGTCAACATGTTCTTTTTTTTTTTTTTTCATGGCCCCTTTAAATTTCCAGATAATTATATATAATTACAGATCCTACAAATTATTTTGTATTTCCTGTAGCATCACTACATTATATACAGGATTTGTTATTTCATAGAAATTATATAATGAATAAACAAGTATAATTATATACATTATACGTGACTGGACTAAACTGACTAATAAAGGTGATGGGGCTCACCTTTTTGATCAACCTTAAAACTAACTTACATACTAATTCTTAACCTAATTTTTCCCCGACAGTCTGTTGCCATCGACGCGGGAGGGGTGGTTGGCTCATAGTGTTAAACACTGGGTTGGTTAGGTGCTGCAACGAGTCAAAAAACTTGATGTGTGTCCGGTGGATGAAATCATCCACCGACGGCGCACCAAGCGACGGTTGCAGGTCAGCGTTCTTCAACCTCTCGAGAGAGGTACGTTGGACCACTTTTCGCATGATCCCATTCTGGAAATGTTGGAGACATTTGGCTGTATTGTCAGTCAAGTGGGTAAATAGTGGGGCACCGTACAGCAGAGCTGGCCGGAGGACAACATGTTCCTTAAAAACTAAATGGGATTTTAAACGGTAAAAAACAAAACAAAAGGATGGGAACTTCCAGGATAGAGGTTAGAATGGCATAGAAGAGTGTGAGAACCACCCTATTGTATAACTTTTTCGGATGTGTGTAACTTCGTAAAAATTGTGGTGGCAATAGATGCCTGTTACCTTAGGGGCCTCTTATTTTTGGGTTTCATTGATTTTTTTTCAAACCCTATACTGTCACTTTAAATAAAAAGATAAGTTTGCCCACAGTATTTTATATTTAAAGCACTGGTAATTTCCACGGCCGTTGCCACCATCTCAAAGACTTTCATCTCTATTAACTATTTAACAACATCCTCTTGCTAAGCACCTAAAGATGACAAAAAAGTCCGTCGAAAGTAGTAGTGGCATGCTTAAAAAATTTTGAGGGGAGACCTTTAAAATTTAAAATACATACAAACCACAATCAACATTAAACAAACTGCTCCCTGTCTGTTCTGGTCTTGGTGAGTAGATTTGTCGACCTTGAGATATGATGATGATGTTAGTTGTAGTTAAATTCAGGCCAAGTCTATATCAATACGACGTAAATAATACTGCAATTTCCATAGAACATAATTGATTCATTAATTGGAACAAAAAAATATTATTCTAAAAAGTTGGGCTAGAAATATAATGATCCTGAGTTTCGGATTAGTAATGTGTACTAGTGGATTTTTAAGCTGCTACTACAAATATATAATCCAATTAAAAATACATTAAGATGAGGAGGTAAAAACTAGCTTTTACTTTTACTGTTGAGGAGCTGTACTTCTCGTTTCTTTGGAATATCTTCATGATGAATATGTTCAGAATTCAACAGAATATAATTATGAATTTTAATTAAAACTGATATAAAAATTGAGTTAGCTCGTTCCCTCAGTTTCACATAAAGGAATAATATTTTCCTTGGAAGTTTTACTAAAAATAATAAAAGCCCCATGAAAAGTACTAAAACTCCATAGTAAAAATAAATCTTTTCATATTGAGCAATATATCAATCAAAGTTCTTGATCAGTACGTAATATGATTCGAAAATTTAGTTGATTATAATTTCAAAAATTCAATATAACTGTCTTTAAAATCGTTTTCGTTCTCACAACTCTTAATTTTATTTGTGAGATGCAGTACACACGACTTGAATATTTAAGATGTTTCCTGTGGACAGTAAGGCACTGCAATTTAATAGAAGTGACAGTTATCGTATTCTATTTAAATCAATCCAAAATAAATTCAAACATTACATGTAAATAATAATTTTACAATCAAACAAGGAGATATGACATGTTACATGGTGATTTATGACACAAACATATATCACTAACAAGGGATCATATGTCCTGACAAAGTGGATTATTCGGACGTATGACTTTGCATGTCATGCTAATCGGGGAAATGAGGGCCCGTGTTAACACGGCTCTGATTCGCCGAGGGCCCCATGATATAGTGACGCGGCGCTAATGGGGTATGGGGTCACCACCATTAGTGGTGATGTAGCTTTCCATACAATTCGGTCTTCGCTCTCCGACACTCCCGCTTTTCCGGTACCTATAATAATCAATCCACGTCACAGATCCCATGTGTCATATATTATGTCATTAGTAGTTTATTGTATTATGAGTACATGAGTCCAGGGTATGATTTAATTTGTTATTTTGCTCGAATTATGTACACTGTGACTCAGCTGTCCATAAATCCGTTCAATAGTTTAGGTATGAGATATGAGTCGTGATCATCAACAGCCATGAGCCAGAACAATGATAATTCATAATTTCCGGTAAATCATTAATAATGTCCTTTAGCAAACTTTTTCGTCCATCCTTTAAGCTATTTTTTTTCCTTGTACACATTATATTGGTTCGTATCCGGTGACGCGGAAGACGGAGAAGCGTGCTGTACTTCCCAAACTCTACTTCCTCTTTCTCATTAGAGTGAGGTGACAACCATATGGAGTTGGGAGGTCTCTGAGCTTTTTGTAAATACTGAATGAAGAAGCGAGTGAATGAAAATTGTAAATATGTTATGAATAAGAACATTACTTATTGCCCAATAAGGCAGATTGTAATTTTATTACAATAAAGAAGTTTCAATAATAATTGTGCATCCATTTCGTACACGATTTAGTAAAAATAATTTTTTTCGTCGTAATATATTTCTGGGTAATAGTTGTGTTGGATATAGCAACCGACCGCCAATGTTTGGTAAGTTTAAACCAAAATACCAAAAAATGTATTTTTTAATGTAGTTGTTTCATCTCGGATCCAATTTGGAATTTCTTCGCCTGGAACAAGGCCAATGAATCATTTTTATGGCTATTTAATTTTTTTTTATTTTGCGCAATTGGTCCACTATATCTAATGGTCAACATTTGCGTTAATAACACTCTATTTTAATATAATATTTAAGTAATAGATAATTAATTTTGATTCAATGTGATTTATTGTTTATTTGTTTAGATCACATGTAATTCCTCTAGTTATTTCATACTAAGCTTTATTTTATTCTTTTATACTATGCCCTTAAGGCAATCTCATTTTTTTTTTGTTAACCCCTATTTGAATATTTTTTTAAAAATTAAATATATACAATAATATAAATTGAGCTATGAATGGCTCCTTGTACTACATATATGCATCTTAAGCGGTTAATAATGACTTTTAAAATGAATTTTAAAAATAATAAAAAATAAACTACGTGACGAGACCTGGAGGAACTGCCATCTACGGGGAAACGGAGAGGGGGAAATCGTGTTAAACACGGGGTTGGCCATGTATTGCAGCGAATCCGAGAATTTCATGAATGAATTCATCCACCGTAGGCTGTTTAAAATCTTCGTGGAGCTCACTGTTTCTCCACTGCTGGAATAAAGTATTTCGGACCAGTTTCATGAGTATCCCGTTTTGAAATTGTTGTAGTCGCTTTGCTGTCACTCGGTCATATGACTAAAAAGCGGTGTACTGTACAGTAGAGCCGGCCTGAGTAGGTTTATATAAATCATAAGCTTGAAGCGCAGATATGTTAGCCGGTATGACTTCTTGCGTGTTTGTACTTCCGCACAAAATGGCCACTAAAAAAGGACCTGCAGCTTTGGTGATGCTGTTGTTCACATGAGTCATCCCCTAAAGCTACTTAAATGCAAAGCTACTTGATAGCTACCCAGTTGCAGTTTTTGATGATTTCAACCCCATTGAAGTCCGGCTGGCCCGTCTTCTACGTCCCACTGCTCCGGGACTGCAACGGGACCTCACGAGCAGTCAGGTAAATAGATAAGTGCTTTCGAGACTTTTTAATTATTATTATCATAGAATTGCTCATTATTAATATTATAAACTTAGGCATAGTTATATTTATTTGTTAATTATTATAAGTTTCACATTTTTATTTCATAACCGTGCTCTGACTTGTTCATTGCCTATATTTTTATTTTAATATTTGATTTATTTTGTGTACTAAATGTGATATGTATAATTTTGAGTTATGTCACGTCTATTAATTTAAACCAGTGCCTTATAGGCATACGCCCTGGTCCCACCAAATGTTCCGACTATTGTGCGTGAGCTCAATCAGTTGTTGCTTACAATTTTAGCTATTTACGGTAGAAAAAAAGGTTCCTTTGTATGAAAAATTAGGATCCTTACTATTCCTTCAGAGGCTGCCGACACTAGACATCTGGAAGGTATAGAGGAGCCCGAACAGACGTGGATTCATTAGCGTCCCAGTAGCTATATGTCTCTGTCACTTTTTGTTAACGGCTCACACGTGGTAGGCCCCGACCTGTCTTCGACAATAATTGTCGCTTTCATGGCTTCTGCCTGTTATGTGGCTGCTACTGCTCTTTCCCACATAACAGGTCTTAACTCAACCCCTCCAGTCCTCGAACATAGCCAAGCAAAGTGGATAGGACCCTTAGGTTGCCCGATATCTTTATTAGTTTTAACGAATATATTACTCCCTCTGTCTCTCTACTCAAGTGTGCAGGAATAATAAATAAATATAAAATAAAATGAAAAAATTGGAACAAAACATTGAACGTTGAAAAGGTAAGGAGAAAAAACAAATATACCTCACTCATTCCTTCCTACATGAACTAGAGTAGATAATTTTGATTCTTTTTTGGCTCGAGGACAAACCAATATATATATATATATATATATATATTTTTGGCACTTAGAAATTTAATTTATTTAAATATATTACATAGCTGAAACGACAAAATTTTATATTTTCCATTGGAGTGATTAGGTCATTACTATAATCATGAAGATTTAAGAAATGTATACCATTTGCTTCTTAGGTTCTTGATCAGCGAACGAATGGAACATATTATTTACATACATGCAGGAATTTATGACTTTTCTGGCCAACATACTATTTATGAATGGAAAGAAGAAGAACGACACCTTGCTGAAGATGTTTATCGTGGTAACCCACTTATACCCCCTCCAAGTGAAGGTATCCACTTGTAAGTCGCTCAACGGTGTCTTGGCGGTGGGCGTTTCTTCTTGTTGCCCCCATGGCGGATGTCTGTCATACTTGGTAGTGAGACAAACTGCACACGCCCCTATCATTTCCTGTATGCCCTTTTTCATTCCCCACCGAAAGTACCTCCACTGCAACGCATGTTACGTTTCCTGAACTCCACGGTAGATCGTTTTTCCTTGGTGATAGGCAAGCGTCACTTCCCTATCTCTTTCTCTGTATTTGAGTGTCTCCACCATCGAAGTACACCGAATAAATGACCAATCCACCCCAAGTTGTTCCGTTCGCCAGGGTCTTTGAATCTTCTCCCAAATAGTGGCATTCCCTACAAATACATGATGGATCTTTCCTGGTCCCGATGCATCTTTCAATGCACGGAAAATTTGTTCGTTCCTAACCCCTAGTGGCGACCAAATCGTCGCGGTTTTACTCCTTCCATAGTTGCCATATGATATCTGCAGCAGCCCTGAAGTCTTGGATTTCGAAATTATCTTTTGTCATTTAGGATCCCCTCGATTACTTACATATCGACCGGTCTTTCTGCGGTGGAAGCTTCCTCTTCAAGGGTTTCCTCACCCTCACTATATCCTCGTTTACCGTAGTTTCCATCCTCCCCCGTTGTCCATTCCCGGAGAAACTGTCGGATTTCCCCGGATGGTTCCTCTTCTTCCACTGCATTCACGGTAATGGCTCGGAACAGCAAGTCTGCCACTACGTTATCTTTCCTGGGTTTATATAAGATCTCCATATTGTACTGGGACAAAAACTCTTTCCACCTCGTGAACCGTGCCAAGGACTCCTTTAACTTTCCTACCCATTGTAGGGGTCTGTGGTTGGTGTGAATATGGAATTGTCTGCCGAAGGCATATGGGCGGAAATAGTTTATAGCCCAGACTATACCTAGGAACTCCCTCTCGAGGGCACTATACCACGCTTCCGTTTCTGTGAGCCGTCGACTAGCGTACGCCACCGGGCGCTCCCAACCGTCTCTCTCCTGCGACAACACTGCCCCCAGTGCGTATTCGCTGGCATCAGTGGTGATTGTGAAGGGATGTTGGAAATCAGGGAATGCTAATATTGGTTCCTCCTGTAAGTTAGACATACATTTCCGGATATTCTGCTCCATGATTGGGGTAATTACCACCCTCGCCCCCTTTTGCAGTAAATTATTAATAGGCATCAGGTATGCTGCTATGTCCGGCACAAATCTTCTGTGATAATTGAGCGTTCCCAGAAGTCGCCGGATCCCCTTTACATCTGTGGGCACCACCATTCTTATAATCGCCTCGACCTTCGTAGAGTGTGGCTTAACTCCCTCCCATGAGATGGTGTGGCCCAAAAAATTGATTCTTTCCTGCCCCTAACAGAGACTTCTCCATGGACAGTTTTAATCCGAATTCGCGGACTCTTTGAAGTACACTTCTTAGGTGCTCAATGTGCTCTGCCTCCGTTCTGCTGAAAACTAACAGATCGTCCATGTAGACCTGGAATATCGCCTCGTCTATTCCCCTCAAAAATTCATCCATTAGGAGTTGAAAGGTAATCGGGGCGTTTTTCAGTCCACATGGCATCCTGGTAAATTCATAATGCACCCTCTCAAATGTAAAGGCCGTTTTGTCTTGGTCGTTCGCGCTCATCTTGATCTGGTGATAGTCTGCCTTTAGATCTAGGGTACTAAATATTGTTGCCCCGTTCAATCTGTATAATATGTTCCCAAATCGAGGAATCGGATACTTCTCTTCGGCCGTGTTCTCGTTTAGCTTCCGATAGTCGATAACTACTCTGTATTTCTCCGTCTCGTCCCAGATATATTTTTCTTCATCACTGCCCATAGAAGACTGTTATATGGCGGAGTATTGTTAACTATAATCCCTTGCCGTTTGAGACTCTCTAGCTCCTCTCTAATATGCCTACGTAGCACCTGCGGATATCGTCTCTCTTTCACGTTCTTGCTTTAACTGGATCTCGTGGACCGTCTTCCCAGTCGTTCCTAGCGGGTCTCCCTCTATGTAGCAAATATCCTCAAGCTCCCTCTGTAGGCCTTCCCTCCAGCCCTCTGTTTTATTAACCCCTATCCGCGCTCTTTCATACAGACCATACGGGACCCTTGACATTTATACTCTACTTTCCCTAACTTAATGTTCCATTTTTCCCCGATATTCTCCACACGCGCGCCTACCTTCTCCAACAGGTCGCACCCGACTATCACCTGGTGCTCCCGCGGTATGTTTTCTATGATATGTATCTTTAGATCTCCCCCTTTCTTCGCCCACCTATTTAGCCCTACCTACCCCACTACCTCGTAGTGGCCTCCCAGGGTGATTAAACTACAATTACATACCTGGATCTGGAAAGCTTTCTAGCTTTCTAGCTTTCTAGCTTAACCCGCCATACAGCCTCCAGCGCTCCGCGGGATATCATGGTGTTGGTGCTTCCCGTATCCACCAGACACCTCTCTCCTCCTTTGACCCTGATTATTGGCAACGCACACATCTTTTCGCAAATCGCATTATATCCTAGGATGCGGTCACCTCTCTGCTAATACGCACGTTTTTTTTTTTATTATTGAAACAAATTATTATTACGGGTTTACAAATTTGAAAATAACAAAAAAAACAAAAAAAAACAAGAAGAAAACCCAACGGAAGCTTTTAAACACTAAAGTACATCTCCACACAGGAGTGAAAACTATACAACAAAGATTTGTAATTATAGCCTAGTAAAGTCTCATAAATTATCAATAAGGACTCAGAGATTTTTAATTTAATATAATGTTTGATATAATTTATCAGTGAGATTAATCAATCTTTTATTAGTTTTACTAGTGTTGTTTCATATTAAAATCGCAAGTAAGGTTTATGTACGAGGTAATGTTTCCAAGGATTCGTATCATTTATTACTATAATTCAGAACTGAAAGAAAAGAACTACTCTGAAATCTGAAATATCGAAGAAAGGAAACGGTCAAGAGAAAATCATAAACGAAAAGAAGATTCACTAATTGAGTAAGTATCGTTGAGAAGGTAAGTTTTTATATTTTTAGACTCAGTAAGTGTAGATCAGGTACTGGATGGATACCTGATGGCATCTGGCCAGCATACTATTTTTTAATGGAAAGAAGAATGTCTTTGATCTAGCCTAAGCTGATAGAAATTCAAACAAATATAAATATAAAATTACCCTTAGCACCTATTTATTAAATTGGGATTTTTTTTTATCAATATTGAGGGTTACTAAAGTGTTATAGATATGTTTGGATGCAAATGTTCTTGGATTTTGACTCACTCGCAACTAAGTTGAGATTCATCTCACTAGAATGATTAAGTACTCCGTAACGGGGCGTTAGGCTTAGTAAAAGAATTAACATTTTGCGAAATTTATACTTACGTTTGCAATTTTTTTCAGTTCAGAAAACACAGCAGAGCCTTTATTGATAATTATTACCCAAGAAACGCTTACTTAAGAAATAATTTATGTTACTTTAATTTAAACCACGATATTTTAAATTTCGTAAATGCTTATTAAAAAAACTTTTGTGCTTAGCTACTTTTTCCCCAAACCATTTTTATTCTATTTTATTTTATGAGACGAGTTAATTTCCATAAGGAATCAGTACATGAGAATGAATAAATAGGACCATTTTATAATCATGCTGCTAATTTTATTCAATTATATTATGCTAATATATAGAACTATATCAACTCGTCTATAGATTTATCATCATTATACCATAATTTGCAGAATTCATTTAAAGTAATAAACTGTGATAATAAAGTCTCAATCGTATATTGGTGATGGGATGGCTCGCACAAAACCTGAAGATCTGCTTCAATTTTCGGCTTAAAATCTACCAGTATTCCATTGAGTGCTGGAAAAACTTGCGATTGAAAAAAGTTTTTGAGGTTCTTGCCGTCGTTGGAACTCTCTGTCTTGTAGACTTTCGACTTGGAACTCATTAAAAATGATCGTACAATTGTCGATGTGGTAGAGGGCGGTGAACGCTGTGTAGATAGAGTTGCTGCGAATTCTGACAAGCCTGGACATGTTCTGTCCGTCGATTGTCAGGTGAGGGAAGACTAGAGTGAGAAGTCTAAATCCGTAATGACTCGTCAGTTTTATTTCACTCTCTAGTGAATCTAGTGAATCGGCCCACCAATCTCCTGTTCTCACTAACGAATCAATACCGATTACGGTGGCATTTGAATAAGATACCTAGAGAAAAAGAAACAGCAATTAGTACCTTGCAGGTAAATAAATTATTAGGTAGCACAAAATGGAGAAGAAAGATATTTAAATAAAAGATTATTTTTCATAATTGAAGGAACTTAGTTATAAAGCCAATATTAAATTCATTAATTAACTACTACAGTGAAATAAAAAAAATTACGATCAAACCCCCTTTAAAAATCCTAGGCTGACCCGTTAACACCTCATGGATATTGGGGCACAATGATAACTGATATTCAAATAATAAATACGGTTTGTATTATCAAAAAGACTTACGTTAGGGCTTATGTTCAATTCAGGAAACGGGCCGAAGGTTGCTCCTGTTTGTCACAGATGGTCATTGAATACTGGAATTACTCGGTCAATGTTCTTGTTATTTTTGATCAATACGGCGTTGGCGGCCAGGAGTGCAGGTAGCAAGACAATGCAACTTGAACATCTTGTGATGTGGATTGATCACGAATGCAGTTATTCCATATCTATAATAGAATATAATCACTGGAATTGGTTTTTATCAGTTTTTGAAAAGTGTCTTCAATGACGAAATGTGTATTGCATCCACCTTCTGTTAAATACACAATTTGTCAAGTAGTATTGCCCAGCCCAGTGCACCCCTCGAGATAGGACTTCAGTGATATAGAATGATACGGTTTGGTGTTAGAATAAAGTTTAAACATTTCTTTCTATCGATTACCTTACTGAGAAACAAGAACTGGAAAGTAGAGTTGAAAATTAATATAAAAATTTAGATCTTCTTATGATCATTGAAAAGAGATAGATAGATAAATAGATTTTTTCACTAATTGTCTTCAAAAGTTTACGAACAAAATCTAAAATGTTGCATGAGAAAGTAATCTGAAATTTCGTTCGCCATTTTTTTTTTGTCGATAAAAAGATCTTTATTTAAAATAAAATACAATGTGCCCTAATAGCAATGGGCAATTAGTAATAAACAAAATGCCAATGACGTTAAATGAGTAAATGGTTAAAGCTATCTGATACCTAAAGAAAAATGATACAGACATCTTTGGATGCAAATGTTCCTGAATTTTGACACCCTCGCAACTCAGTTGAGTTTTCATAACTGTAGAATGATTAAGTCGAGTGCTCCACGAACTAAGGTAGTCTAGTACCGGTAAGAGTCTTGTAAATATGGAACTTTGGCTTAACTTTCACTATGATGCTGTATGCTTCGTACAAAGACGCATAGCAACCACTTTATTTAGATTTGCCAAGAACTAGTTGGTCTGTTTAACGGCTTTACATGAAAATACATGATGTTTTAATACTTCAATGATAAATTATGTAACCTACTATTACTAATAGTGATTCGGCCAAAGCAAAGATATACTGGCAGGATCGGTACGCGAACCTAGGGCCTCACCAATATCCAGTTGTGTGGTCTTTCGATTGAGCTAGTCCTGCACGAGTAAGTAATGCGTTATCTTGCGTTGTCCAAACTCTCTAAATGACTCAAAGCATCTCACTACGGTGGGGGCGTTGGTCGAAAGTGGCACCCCTTTAATTAGAAGTCAAGTAGAGCTAGTTTGATTGTGGCATTCCGCAGCACTACTCCGAGTTGGGACTCGTGCACCCTTCCGCCCGTCGGCAATACTTCCTTGGATCCCTCCTCTTCAGTGCTATTATGACTAAAAGCCTCCTTACGTTTCTAGAGTTTAACCGTTCCTGGTATCCCCCCTCTAACAATCAATAATTCATCATTATTTGTCATTCATCCCAGCAACCTTAGATTCTCATTCCACCTCGTAATATTCCCTACTTTTTCGTTATTGATTTTATTATTATTTTTTTTTTATATCTCTACTAATCTTTTGCAGTAGGTTCTCATATATTCATAGCCTCTTTATTATTTATAAGCTTATCAAATTTGTAATTTTATGTATTTTTTTCAGCTAGACATTCCTATTTTGTCCCTTCTTGCTATTCTTAAGGAACCATGTCCCAGAACTGTGTCCCAAGACAATGTCCCAGAACAAAAAAAGTTTTTGTTTTTTCATTCCATTTGATTGCGCATGGATAAGTATTTATGTTTAGTTAATAATTACTGAATGAACACGTTGAATTTATTGTCTGATTACTCAAATGACTCACTTTTTTTCCTGGCAGAAGAAGTGTTATTCGTGAATCGAGAGTTACAGGTAGAAGAGGGGCTAGGAAGATGCTAATGCACCCATAGCGATAGTGGCACATGCTTGGGAACATACTTCATGTGTCGTGGGTGAGTGCCACATGTGTTAATGGGTCCCTTCCGCCTCCACTAATGCTAGATAGCTGTCCTCCCGAGCAATCTGTTAGCCCTCCGAGTTAACGACTTATGCCGACAGAACGTTCGTTTTCTGGCGCCACAGGTTGGAGCACTCATGTGAATCGCTGTTCGGTGCCGTGGACAGCCTCTTCAAACTGGCAAGGGCAAGAACTACACCCAGTCTGCAAAAGGTACAGTAATTATTCATTCGAAATCGTTAACTATGTGTAAACGTCTCGAATTAGTTTTTCTTACATCGATTTTTACATTTATAAAAAAAAAATCGACTGGAGTAAATCATCAATTGGACCCTAGAAGGGTAAAAATAATACAATGGTGTTAAATAAAGAATTATGAGCGCAACATTCCATTACATACTAAGATTATTACCTTTCATCATTAATTTATTTTATCTAGATAGGATCCACTAATTATTTCAAGTAGTTATTTGCCCTCACGAGGCTGCTGTGTAAATATGGGCCCAGGCCCATCCGCCAAGGAAGAAAAATTCCTTAGCGAGTCGGGTACAGACCCTGCCTGCCATGAGAAAAATCTCAATGATCTATGGGCCATTTTTTGAAAATGATCAATCTATGGCCTATTTGATAAAACACAGAAATAGATACATTCATTTTCACAATAAAGAAAAAACGCATCAATGGCTTGGCCAGGTCGAGAAGAAGATTATATAACGATTTCTCCGCTAAATGGATAACTGGTAGATCTGTCTCGAATGATAAAACGGCCACGACTCCACTGGACGGATAAAGAATAGGAGTGTGACAATGGTAAGGTTGTCAATAAGAAGGAGTTGGCTTATTTTGGCGTAAGTTCTGCAATGCTGATAGTTTATTAAATGATTGAAAGAGCATTATTACAATAACGGATAAGTTGAAGAATAAGCATAGGTTTAATATATAATAGAACCTTTTTTATTCTTCTGAAAGCTCTTACTAAGTTTCGAAAGAGGAGCACTTTAAAGAAAGAAGCGTGATCTTAAGCTGACAGGTCATGAACAATTCAAACCCAGAGACGTTTTAAATTCCACTGGGTTCAGTGGTTTACTCTTGGAACACACTCAACTCGCAACAGAAGAAGATAGCATCTCCCACTACCACACAACGACCACAACTCCCACACGCTCGAGTCCTAGCTTGAGCTCTTAAATTGTTGACGAGCACTAAGTGAACACCCTCATGCCTCGACTTTAAAGTTTCACAGGTCCATATCCATTTTACAGGCATTGTGAATCCCTGTCCTGAATGTTTCACCCGACGTCCCTTACCACTAACAGAACCTAAAGTAGCCGGAATCACGCGGTTAAATATTTAATTCCACCCAGGATATGATGTGGTCTGACGTCCATTTCCGCCTCTCTTGTAACCCAAGTATATCGAGCGTGGTTCCTCTGTGTTTTGTGAAATCGTGTTATTAGGTTCTGTTCGCATTTCACAACCACGTGGTGATAATTTTTTTTTCTGTTCCTGTCTAATATTGAAGTAATAGCAAGGGTGCAAAACGTTTTTCACTCCATAAACAAATTTTATCTTGAGCTAAAACTTTAACTATAAAATTTGAGTTTTACTTAAAATAAGTGAAACGAAATGGAAGTGTTTAAAGATCTAATATTAAAGGAAAAAATAACTACATTCTGGGATGAAAATAAAACATATTTATAATATCACACATTAATTTAAAACGGGGGGATCCCTTAGGAAAATATCGCAGAACACGGGTTACTCCTTTTAAAGACTCTGATATTTAAAATAAAGGTATATTCCACACCTCAAAATTAGCTAATTACATCTCAGATACAATATAATTACAGGAAGTAAAAAAACATTTAGTAGAAAAATTAGGCAATGTTTAGCTGATTTCATATGTTTTTCTTAATTGCATTTATATATAATAAATAATAAAACAATTTACTTTAGAATTGAGTTAGCCAAGTTTAGGATCCCTCAAAATGTTAATTTCCGACACTGATCGGAAAAATAGTTAAAAAACAAAATGCAATACTTTTTGTTCATTATATTTTTCGAAAGTAAATGTTTTTTTTCATTAATTTAATGCTGAATACAATTTAACGTGGACTGATGAAATGGAGTCAAGAATAATTATGAAAAAATCTTTTGATATAATAATTTAGCTCAAGCTTTTGACAGGTTGACGCAGGTTTGCTCTACAACGTATGTGGGCAACAGCCGGCCCGCGGGCCGGATCCGGCCCGCTGTAAGATTTGATCCGGCCCGCGAGACATTTTGAAAAACCCAATTTAAAAAAAAAAAATACACTACTTACTCATACTCATGGAATCAAGTGAGCGAGCAAGCCGAGTGGCGGTGATCATCAAAGAGTGAGGCGGCAAACATCAAAGTTCAAAGCCATTGATGTTTGCCGCCACACTGGCGGCGCAACAAAGGATTATTGCTTCGCAATTGTATTGTTCTACACTAGACGATTCTAGATCATTCCTTCATTTTGCCTATATAAGCGGGTGGATGGCCGGAACTTAGTTCAGTCCTATTCGAGCTACCGTGGTGATAAGTTTGCTTTGTGACATTGTGTGCATCTTGAGTGCTTACTAATTATACCTATTTTCTTATTAAGTTTATCGAACGATAAGTAAATGAAAATGATGTCTGGTGGAAGGAAACGAAAAGTAGATGCAGAGGGTCGCCAGTTTCAAGAAAAATGGACTGAAGAATTCTTCTTTATCTTGCACAATGGTAAGCCTATTTGTTTGATGTGTAATGAATCCATTTTGGTGATGAAAGAATTCAATATAAAGAGGCATTACTCAACTAAGCATCCTACGCTGCTCTCACTGACAGGACAAATAAGAAAAGACAAAATCCCGAAACTTACCGCAAATTTGGAAAAACAGCAGCAAATATTTCATAGACAAAGAACACAACTTGATAATGTTGTGAAAGCTAGTTTTATAGTTAGTTCAAAATTGGCAAAGTCATTGAAACCATTTGCCGAAGGAGAATTTATCAAGGAGTGTATGTCAGAAGTTTGCAGTGTTTTGTGTCCTGAAAAGAAAAATGAATTTGAAAAAATTAGTTTGTCAAGACGAACCGTTGTACGACGTATAGAAATGATGGCTAATGATATAAAAACAACATTGACTGGCCGTATGACTGGTATTGAATCATTTTCCATAGCATTAGACGAGAGCACCGATTTGTCTGACATAGCTCAACTGGCTATATTTATTCGAGGTGTTGATAAAGAATTCACTATTACTGAGGAATTGCTTGCTTTACAGCCGCTAAAAGGAACCACTACAGGAGAGGACATTTTTAATGAAGTTCAAAAGGTATTCACAAGTTTTGGCTTGCCATGGTCGAAATTAGTTGGAGTATGCACAGATGGTGCACCTTCTATGGTCGGCTTACGTAAAGGTTTCATCGGAATTTTGAATGAAAAAGCAACTGAATTAAATGTGCAAAAAGATGGTTTGATAGTCCTTCATTGCATTATCCACCAACAGAACTTGTGTTCTAAGTCCATTCGACTCCAGAATGTTATGAATGTGGTAGTAAAAACCATCAATTTTATTCGATCCCGAGGGCTTAACCATCGTCAGTTCAAGGCGTTTTTGGATGAAATATCAGCCGAGTATGACGACGTAACATATTATTGTGAAGTCAGATGGCTAAGCAAAGGGAAAATGCTGAAACGGTTTTACGAGCTTAGAAATGAGATAGCAGAATTTATGCAAATAAAAGATAAACCACTATCTGAATTGAGTGACGCAAAATGGATATGTGACTTAGCATTTTTTGTCGACCTTACAGGCCATTTGAATGATTTAAATTTGAAACTTCAAAAACAAGGACAGTTAGTAAATGATTTGTACAGCCATTTGAAAGCGTTTCAGAACAAAATCCGCTTGTGGGAGGCACATATGCTGTCTGGTAACAGTTACCATTTCACCACGCTCTCTGCGTATGAAAATATTGCTTACGCTCAATATGCTGAAGAACTCAAGTTACTGTCGGAGCAATTTTCGATCAGATTTAGCGATTTCAAACACATGGAAGACTGTTTCAATTTATTTGCTACTCCAACAAAAAGTGATGTACAAAATGCTCCAATACACTTGCAAATGGAGTTGATCGAGATTCAAGAAAACTCACTCCTAAAATCTAAATTTGAAGACGTGGAGTTGTGCGATTTCTACAAAAAATACCTCGAAGAAGACCATTTTCCGCAGCTTAGAAAATTTGCAAGAAGATTGATTTGTGCGTTTGGCAGTACTTATAAATGCGAACAGTTCTTTTCATTGATGAAAGTTAATAAATCAAAACATCGTACAAGGCTGACTGACGATAATTTGGAAAATTCTTTACGTCTTTGTACCAGTGGAATTAATCCAAACATCGATGAATTAGTTTCCCAAATTCAAGCTCAAGTGTCTCATTGATTTCGGTGTCGCTATTTAACTTTCGTAGTTTGTAACAATTCTAAATTTAACGATTTAATTTAATGCTGTAGGTACCTATTTTTTCATTTCATTTTGTTATTTTAATAAATTGTGTTGTAATAACATTGTCGTATTATTTCATGGCTGACTGATATCTATCGCTAAAAATTATGAACACTACTTTAAAATGCACTACTTTTAAACGCGGCCCGCGAACGTATTTGCACACTAAAGTTTGGCCCATAACATGTCAAAGGTTGCCCATACCTGCTCTACAAGCTCAAAAGATACTTACAACAGACCCTTTTCCTACTCCTACAGTCCTACCTTTCAAACCGCTTCTTCCAAGTCCGCTGTGGCTTATAATATTCTAACTACTATCCCATAAAGGAAAAGTTTCACGGGGCAGTGCCTTGGGTCCCATCCTCTTTAAACTATACACCACTGATGTCCCCTCTACCCCCAATACCTTTTTGGCCAAATTTGCAAATGACGACACTCAAACCCTGATATAACATCCCACAACCTTCAAAAACACCTTGATGAGATCGTATATTGGTGCAACCAATGGCTGATCAAAGTTAATGAAGCAAAATGTTCCCACATTACCTTCACCCTCTGTCGCAAGTCTAGTTTATTTTAATTCTATTCCTCTCCCTGTATCCGAAACAGTATATTACTTAAGCCAATTTCGACATACGGTATAGAGCTATGGGGGACATCAAAAACGTCGAACATCAAGCGTATCCAATCTTTTCAATCAAACGTCCTGAGAACAATAGTAAATGCCTCTTATTACGTCAGCAACAAAACCCTTTATAACGATCTTAATATACCCTACATTCTTGAACTCATCCCTTCCAAGTTAATGAAATTCGATAGTAGCCTATCCAACCACCCTAATTCCGTAGCACAGTCATTGCACTGCAACACTCATCCATATAATCCTCCTCGGAGACTAAAACGGCAGTGGCCTCGTGACCAGCTATAAATGCGTGACAGTGGGAGTCCTGTCAATGTCCAGTTTCTTCAATCATGTACTGAGCACATGTGGCTCTCGCGCTCTTCGTCAGCCTCCACTGGCTTGTATCCGGTGACGCGGCTGACGGAGGAGCGTGGGGGACCTCCCAAGACTCCGCTTCCTCTTTTGCATGCGAGAGAGGTGACAACCATTTGGGAGGTATCTGGGCTCTTTCTAAATACTGTATGAATGAGCGGGTAAATGATGAATTGTAAATATGGTATGAATAGAACATTTATCTCAATTACTTATTGCCTAATAAGGCAGATTGTAATTTTAGCACAATAAAGAAATAATATATATGATATAATAATAAATAACGGTAAGGCTGTTAATCTTTATACAAACTACTGAGTGTTAGGAGTACTTATCCATAAGGGTGACAAAAACTTAGCGTTACATTGGGCCCGAAATTTCTTCCCTAAAGCAGGACCCTTATTATTGACGGTGATAATCTAATGTAAATTGCCACTAGAGAGACGAGACGTGGAGAGGGCGAGGAGGAAGATAGATGACAGATCGGATGATGAGACACCTGGGGGGCAGAGTCCCCTTTGTGACCCCCTTTGTGAAGAGGCCAGTACACAAAGGCCCACAAAGGCAATATGTCTTCCTTGACAACTCCTCCCGCCCGCTCTGCCATTTGTCATCCTAATGATCCTCTACTCTCCTCCTGCTGTATTCATAACCTCACCTTTTTAATTAAATACCCCCCCCTCTCCACAATCCAGTTCATGCGAATATTCGCCAGTCACTGTTACTGTTTCTCGCTAACAAATGCACAGTCGTATAGACACATGAGACACGTAGCTACCGTGAGATTGTCATCTCGCCATGACAGATTTATCTACCGCCGGCATAATTACCGTCCTTATCTCGGCTTTTTGTTCCAGTCTCACATGAATAATTATCCAGTTAACTACACAGAGACGACAATAAAAGCCTTACAATTGAAGAAGTAATGGCTGTTGTGCCTCTTATCTGTGGGATCGGCCATTTTGTCATAAAGGATAAAGGGCCTGTTATCTGATTAATTTTAGCTAGCTTTATCACTGGCATCTTAATGACGGAATAATTTTTTTAATTACCTCCACTCCATAGTTCGGGTTTATCAATCGTTCAAGGAATGCTTTTGTTCGTTGGGGTTACCCCAACGTTTGTGTCCTAATGGATGGAGCGATCGGCAACTTCTGATTAAATAGTTGATAAACAATTTACAACTAATTGATAATTATATTACTAGCTATATTTGTTATAACTCACTGTCTAATATAGATAAAAAGAATTAAAATTGGAGAGATCGGGATGGTCCGAAAAACAACAATAATAAAATATATTAGCGCTTGATGTTAATTTTTTTTAAAGAAGAAGCACTTATGTTAGTTTTTTAATGATTTACTTCAAGTGCTAACTTACATTTAATTAATGTAATTCACATCAAAGCGAGACCCCTGCTCGGCTAGCTTAGTGTGTTTATGGCTTAAAAGAAGCTAAAATTATGAATATTAAACAAGTAACAATTCATTCACTGTTGTAAAAACATATTTTCGACTTGTGGTATGTTTCAGCTGGTTAGTGAAAAATAATCAGGCTTTTTACACATTGAAACAGATCCATTTAAACGAATTTCAATCTGCTTTAGTGCATAGATATCTGTTATTTAAGTCTTTCAATACGGTTTGTGTCGGCTTAAGATGTAAATGGTACAACATTTGATGTTGAACTTTTGCAGGTCATTTGCGTAAACTGTGCAATCAGTATCGATCTGCGCTTGTTTATGGTTGCATGAATCTTGTACATTACATATACAATACAACTTTTTTTTCTTTCACACGGATTAGAATTCTATGAGCAATGAGATACAATACAACATTTATTTTTTTTTTAGCTCTGAAATTTTTAAGATTATGGATAAGGGAAAAAAATAAAGGAATTTATTTTGGGTGAGCGGATCCTTTTACTAGGAGTACCTGTTTGAAGGTGGAGTGAGGGAATTAATTAAGGAGTGTTGGAAGCCTCGGTAGAGGTGAAAATGTTGCGGTGCAGTGGTGAGAGTCCACTGAAGGCTGAGCCTAAAGTATCTCGAGGCATGTAGTGCAAGCTCAACAATACAACACAATACATACATACGATACAATACATACTCGTATAATACACCTCACGAGAGGTAAGATGTGTAACCTCTGTGGGATATTAGTAGGTAACGTCGAACACAATTGTCGGGGGCGTCACTAGGGGAGTGCCTAATCACTCTAGCCCTGGTGACAAGTGCGGATTGTTGTAGTTTATAACATGGACCATGTTCCATGTAGGCGTTAATATCTGACTCCATTTATTGATAGGGATGTGTCCCGACAATACACTGTGTTCAGGAGAGAGGTTCAGAGGTTTCATAAAGAGTAAGACCAGTTTTCAGAGTTCGGGCGGGAGATCGGCAGCGTAATAGTACAAGTCGTCAGAGGGTCTGCTAAAGGCTGTGAGAGGAGGTGACTGCCCAGAGGTGTGGCAGAGAGAGTGTAGACTAGTAGAAGATTCCAGGGCCCCGGGGCCCTGGAGTATCGCGACCAGGTGATAGCGGCTGTCTAGATGCAGAGACTGGAGAAGAGTGCCTCTACAGGGCGAAACTCCTTGATTTAAATATAATCTCCCCTTCCTAGTGGAAGGCGGAGCCGATGAAAGGTTTTTTTTTATTATGCCCAGGTGGCCAATACCCCTTAAGTTTATGACTGTTGGCCTAAAAGGGTGTGTTTTATGATGTCATACCTACCAAGGTACGTGATCGCTCGTCGCCTAAAGGACTGTTTCTGGCATGATTTTATGACCGCCAGAGGTCTACCGTGTTCGTTTTATTAGGGGCAGGTGGCTTACCCTCACAGGTTGTATTGCAGGACCTTCGACCCTCTGTTACTTGTTTCACGACTACCGACCTCTCTATGATTTATCACAAGAAGTTTACAACGATTTTCATTTATATTATAATACATTATGCACCAGAGTACAGGGTAATTTACATATGTGGTTGGCAATCGCTACAACAATCTTTGGATTTTCCAGATTATTTCTTGACTTTTAGAACAAGGTTTTCAATCACGGTGTTTACTCTTTATGAAGGGGGAAAAACGCCTTTTACGCCACAAGCTGTAAAAAAACAAACAAAAGAGAACGCTGAGTTGAGTTAGTGAAAAACACAGGTTTAATCTTCCAATAGTATTGGACAACTGGTCCGATAGAATTCAATAAAGGACAATATGTAGAATTGTTTATTCAACAGTCCATGCACATAAAAGCAAGAACACACGTGTGCTAATTTATACATTGAATATTATACATATTAGATACCAGCATAGATGGAGGACAGTGAAATATTTGTTATTATTTTATTAATATCCTACTTAACATCATGGGGCTAAAGATAAAACTTACTAAGTAAAAAAACAAGATTCTGAGAAAACGATTAATTCAAAAACGATTAAAATTCCTTGGTTCTAACATTATTTTATCAACTTAAGTTATAACCCTTCACCAGTCTACGTTCTCATATGCTTATTATATATTATTACTCTCAGGATAAATAATTACAAAAACTACAAGGCTAGATTGCTTAATTTAATTAATAAAATAAAAATAATTATAAAAAAGTTTTATGCAAATCAAATAATAAAGATTTAACTTAGTGTGTTTCACCAGTCAAGATATCTTTTTTTTGTGATTAAGAAAATCTGAAAATCGATAAAACTATTTTTGGGTTATCATTAATTGATTCATTTACCCTTTATTATTTTTCTTTGGGAATTTTTCATTTCTAGCATCATCGGTGCATCGAATTCAACTTCCATAAATATCATGCCTCTAAAAAAGAACCGGTCGAGCTCAAGTAGCCAATTTTTCAATTCGATTATCTTTTGCTTTTTGGAATACATTATCGTTATTACTATATTAATATTTTACTAAGATTCTATCTTAATTTTGCATAACGAACTTCTAGTTCTACTGTGCGCCGTAGTAAGCAACAATATAAATCTAGTCATGACATTTGAATCCCACGAGTTTATGTCAAGCACATATGATAAGTCTTCAAGACTTGAATTAACATAGTAATTACATGTCTGGATGTCTAAAGCAGACCTTTTTATTTTAGTTAATTGATCGGTACGCGGCAAGACAGGTTCTCGTTTTGTCTTCGGTCTTGACAAATAAGCAACTCAAGGGCAGAGGTATTACTATAATTAATGGCAATTGAATGCAGATTACAGATGCCAGTCTGGACACTTGAAAAAAGATTCGAAAAATACCAAAGGGGATAGTTATGAAATCACCTTTTCCGCGGTGGATTTAGCAATGAGATGTAACTATTAAAGATAAATCTCAGGATGAACTTTCCATGGCTGGTTGGAGCATTGACAGTTACAAATCGGTTTAGAAATTCATTGATTAAATCCATTTACATATTTACTTTCTCTGTTACTTTAAGTATTAATAATATCCAACATGTATTTTACCAATGTCTTTAAAAAGAAGAATCAATATAAAGAGATAGCTATTTGCGAGATCTTCACACTTTATTCATAATATATATTTCACGATACCAATTTTTACTCAGTATTATTATGACTAATTTTTGACCAACACGGAACCATATTTAATTTAGGGCCGCTATTCTAACATATATGTGGAAATGACAATTGCTCATTACAGGTTTGAAAGTAACATTTTATTTAATATATCTAAAAGATATTCTTTTTATAATATTTACCACCAATTATAATACTTATCGCCAATTATTAGCTAAATCTTATTTTTAAAAATATAAAAAGATGAATAAATAGAATAGAAATAAATGGATGTGAAAGCAATATCGAGTGAGTTGGGTATTTTTAATTTTACACAATCGTGTATTTGTCCCTAAACATTGACAAATTTAAAAAATATTTTTAAAACCAATAAAATTTTTTTAAAATAAATCCTTGAAGGAAAAAATAAGTTCATATTTCAGCCAGACCAGGTAACTTACTCGGTCAAGACCCGTGACCGTGAAAACTCTCCAAAACGTTTTAGCCTAAGACTACTATACTACTAACTATTTTTTGACACATTTAAAATGACCTGAAGAGGTGAATTGGTCAAGCTCAAGAAATAGATATCAAGATCAAAGAGGTTTAGGTGCGATGTTGACGAATGTGCCACCTGTACTAAATCCTTCAGTGCAGTGCATTTTTGTGTTGTTTATTTTTATTTATTGAAAGCCAGGTGGTGTAGATTTATTTTCCTCCTATTACCTTATCATCTGTATATACATGAATTTATTATTACATTCCTAGGTATTTAATAATAATCGAAGTTGGTTATATGTATCTTAGTTATGATACTTCACTCTATTTAGTCTGAACTTAATTGTTTTATTGATAAAACATTTATTATATAAAAACATGGTTTATTATTTTGTGTTTATTCATTACAACATCGTATGGTGTGGAATTTATCCTTGATCCACGAACATACCAGAAACACTAGCAAGGGCTTACAGCTTGTTGTCAACATCAATATAAAAAAACAATCTTTTGTAATTAAATAAACTCTAAAACTTTATTTGCGAAATAATAAGGTTAATAAATATAAATCGACTATCGGTCGAGAAGATGTGAGGATTCTTGAGAAACGAAGTTTTTTCTGGACTTATTTTTTTTCTATACTTCCAGTTACTGTATTTTAACAAGAATTAATAAGCATGTTTTGTGATGTCGTGGAATAAATCTTTAAAATTTCAGATCGCTCATAAAATATAAATAAAGGCGTCTCTCTCCTGACAGGCTTTGGCGTTGCTGAAAAGCCTTAACTTTCGATTCCCTAAAACATAAATACTGCATCAGGCTGTGCTGCTGTCGTTCGAAAAAACATTTCCCGCTGATAGCTTCCGCCATGCTGAGCGAGGGTCCTCTGAAAGAAGGGCTTGATTGATTCCTAGCTAACGAGGATAAGGGATGGCCGTTATGATGAATGGTAGCGCCATCAATATCTTTCAGGTGTCATCCTCTTTAAGTTGAAGTCATCAATCTGATGCAAGAAGTATAGCCAATGTGGGTGTAAGCAACTCAAACGTTTGTGGCCAATAGCTCAATCACATCTTGATCTTATTTCCTCTAAAACAATTTGTTTTAAAGGAACAAAAGGGAAGTTTTACTTTCAAACCAATATATAGCAATTGTATTTCATCTGTCGGTTATGTTGTGTGACGTGAGTCAATAAAATTCAGGTCAAATGTTACCTTATAGAATTAAGTATTAAAATTAAGCGTTAAAATTGCTAAGCTAATTAAGTAATTGCAGTACTCAAATACATGTTATTTATTTATCGTTAAAATCTGTTGATGGTAGGTTTACTATACTCCTCAGTTTAATTCCATTTGTCCAATTTGTTTCATTAACTGTTTGTATATGTTCACTTTTTTGTCAAGAGCAAGATTTGAGTTTCTACTCAACACGTGTTTAATCCTTGTACTGCATGAGGGTTCTACGTCAGTATTTTGTCCAGATGAAAGCCTAGGCATCTAACAGGGTTAGATGTGGTAAGCGGTATCGAATTGACTGCTGTACAGAATCCTCATCGAAGGGTGAATGCCGTGTGTTCGCATTTAAACTAACTACCATGATCAACCCCAGCTAACATAAACTTAAAGATATTACAAAAATATCATGGAGTTGACATGAAACCCGGCTATTTAAGATATCTATTATTTTAGCTGTGTAAATTTCTTTGCAGAACCATACACAAAGTCACAGGAATGAAATTTGGTGAGTACCTGAATGAAATAAAAGTCTCTCACTTCAGGTTCAAGAAAAGATCCCAGGGGAACAATGTATATAAAAATAGTCACTCCTTCATAGTTTATGTATAAGATAAAAATACAGCAAGAATATTTCACGGCGTCATAAAGAGGGACAGATAAACAAAACGCTGAGACGGGCGAAACGACTGGACTGTCACAAACTACTTGGCAGAGAGCTGGGCCTGGCTCCCTACCAGGGCCCTGTCTCCCGGCACCAGGGGCCCATCTGTTCTGCCACTTCTTCACCAGCCCAGGATATAGTCCCCTGTGAATTAGCTCTTTCATTAGAAGAGGGGACCCCGACCTGCCAGTAGGAATAAATAACAGCCAATTAGTGCACTTTATAAAAAAAAGACGCCCAAACACAGCTCTTGGTGAGGTTGAAATAGAATTGTCTTCCGAGACGAACAGACCGAAGGCTGTGGTTCTACTTCCATTCCAGCCACTGCGAGAAATTTTCCACCTCTCTGTTCTTTTATAGATGTAGGCAAAATGATTCAATCGATCTGAACTTTTCCAATCAGATAACAAATTGGGACCGCCTTGCGTAATAAAAAAATACATTCGTTGGCCCGCACAGCCCGCAAGACAGACTGGTCTAATCAAAGAGATTTTAAAATGTCCCAGTTTCATTGCTAATTAACGTCTTATTTTTTGTCTTCCAACAAGTCATTCACAAGCACATTCATATTATTAATGTTAGTGGTGTCTGACTTACTACCTGATATATTTAAATCGAGCTGTTGCATCTTAAGGGAAACCTGTATATAATGTAGCGATGCTACAGGAAATACAAAAATAATTTGTAAGATTCGCCTGAGGATCTATAATTATATATAATTATCTGTAAATTTAAAGGGGCTATGAAAGAAAAAAAAAAGGGGAAATCAGAATACACCAGGTGACTTGGTCTCCTGGTTGTCTCTTAGAATCGGCCCACCACAGTCTCCAAATGGCAAAAGAACCACATCCTTGTTTTTTCCCCTTTAACTGTTTGGTTGAATGTCATAAACTTGATAAGGGAAGCCTTTTTTCAATGTTTATAATACATTCAAAATTTTGAATACTAATTGGAAGGCAGCTGGTGGTTGTTTCCTTAAACTTTCCATACCCATGTGCAACATATGGATTTGAGTGGACTGGAGAATTATATATTTTTATATTTCCGTCTATCCTAGGCCTTTTAGACAATGTTTTGAAGAATTATATGTAATATATCCCAAAGGTTTAGTTTCTATGAAATGAAATAAATTATTACTTTTAAATATATATATTTTATTGAAAATAAAATAATTGAAATTGTGTTTACAATTAAATTTTGAAATGATCTTTTTTAATACGATTGCAATAAAAACAATAATGGTGAAAAAGATTGATTACACCTCACTAACGCATACCTATTAGAGAGAGCGTCAGAGGTCGGTCTTAAGTCCTTCAGCTGGAGCTCCTGTGGTTCAATCGATCATACTAAATCTAGCTTGGGGCTAAGTGAGCCTTATTTTTCAAGAAATGCAATGCTCGATACAACAGTTGCTGCTCGTTCCATTTTGTCTTAAGGCTCACTGTCTTTATTTGTTGTTGGTCAGTATCATTTTCATTCTGCCCTTCCTTGGAAAACCTTGGGAGGGGGGTAATAAATTTTCCCTTTTTGATCGTTTTTTTTTTTTTTTTTCAATTTGACCATTTACCCCTCCCTGCCTTTTACGCACCTCTTTTAGAAAAAATCCGTGGGCTGTTTTTGGCGTAAGTCCCTTAAGGGCTTTCTATGTAACTATGTTGTTTGATTTTCATACATTACAAAATTTTAATAAATAGACAGTAGATAGAGAGTTAGGCCCACCTGATAAAAGTGATCATATAACCGTTAAAAAAAAACAAAAACAGTATACCTGTAACAGCAGTAAAAGCCAAAACGCAACAGTAATGTTTTCAGAAATAAGGGCTTGTACCAAAGAATTCGAATGTCCTCAATGACACCACAGCCCTAAATCTCCTTTGGGCAATCAAAAGTTCATTAATATCATGACACCGGCTTGTTCAATTACTCTTTTGATCGGCAGCATTAAAGTGATTTCGGAACTGAAAATTGTACATAAAATCTGACCTGTGGCTTGATAAATCTATAAAAATTAAGATAAGCGGGTTTGTTAGGGTAATATGCCACGACTTTTTCACGTTTGAATTTTTATAGCATACTTCCTATTATGTTATGTTATCAAAAACATAAAAATTCTTCTTGAGTATTCTTAATTGTACCAATAAAATTTCAGATTTATCATTTTTACGATTTCTATTCTAGAACAAAGCTAACCGATGCAAGGCGATTGTTCGAACCTGTTAAAAAGAGGAACTTCTCACTTTAGGATCACTAAAAATAATCTTTTAATGAATTTAAAACTGAAGAAGAAATAAAGTAAGATGGTTAAATATTTTGGAGAATTCTTAACAGCTGATGTGGTTGACGATGTAAGACGTTTGTGGTTGACAAACGTGTACTGTTGAAAGCTCTTGTCAATTTTTTTTTAATAGAATCGACTATTGGTGTTATTTAAAACGTAAATCATACCACATCTTCCAGTGTAACACCGCAATGTATAAGATTAAGAAATGCTTAGCAAATGCAAAAATGTGGACATGGTAGAAATCAAAGAAGGGGCAGTTATCTCCCCTAGAATTCTCCTCCGAGTTCTTTCGACAAGATACTTATTTGAAAACCATTCTCTTTGTAAAATGAAAGAATAATAAATCATTTATTTATCATCATATACTCTTACAGTTCTTCATACTATCTCATATTCTACGTGTTGGCGTATCCGGATTTGGAGAGGATATTTTGTGAATTCTGTTGGCATTTGATGTTTACGCATTTCACGAACCATTAAAATAAGACTTCCCCCACTTTTTTAGCAAATAATTACACTCTACATCCTATTCAAGATTCTTTAAAAAATAGCATAATTACTTAATGGGTTTTTAATAGTGGATTTTCATATTGCGATACTCTTTACTAATCGTCCATAATCTATTTGTGTACTTGCAATGCCACTTACACAGTATGAGAGCCCTTCAATCACTCCCTAATGATATATGCCAGAGACAGTCCAACCATTATCTTCCACACTAATGGATTTACAAATTTGTATTCCAAGGAGCCAGGCTGCGAGGACGTTGCCGATCACCTACCGTCATAATTGCGTAATTACCTATCATTTACCATAGTTACAGCGCTGGCCTATCTTTATAGAGCCATTGTGAGCAATTTATTTTGATTGCATCGACGCTATAAATAATTCATGGGGCTAATGCAATTGTTTAGCCACTTTTGTTTAAAACTCCTGGGCAATTTGTAATTTGCATTGACAATGAAGTTGTGGGAGCCATTTACGAATCATTGATATCATAGCAGTGGATAGTATCGAATGATTATTGGCATGCTTGATAAATTGCAGACCTGTGTTAGATAAATAATTCTGACATTTGATGGGGGTTCACCGAGGTGTACAGCTGTACTCACTTTGCATATCTGACATGCCATAAATCCCTGAGACATTTGCTTCACATAGACATGTTCAGAACTAAACAAGCGAAAGGTACTTAATTGGGGATAACTCTGGAATAGTTGTATATACATATTGCATTTGAAAGTACCTATAAAAGGCTAAATGCCATAAATTTGGAACAAGTAATTAAAACAGATAAGATGATGGAATCCGCACAAAAGAGAATGAACTAAATTTAAAACATATAGCAGAGAAGTTTTATGGTTCATGTTCCATGAATGTTCATGGTTGAGAAGTTTACGTTTACATTCCAATGCTAAACAGTGGCTAGAGATGTTTGAGAAAGAATGTAGAAGATATAAAATCAATGAAGACAATACTAAAATTGAGATATTAAGTTTATTTATGGAAAAATCATGTTTAGACTGGCACACAGCAACCCTAACGATATTAACAATGGACTCTGTGTGGTCTGAATGGAAAGAGAAATTTTTGGAAACTTTTGCAGACCAAGGATGGAGTACAGGAATGAATGCTATATTCTATAGGTATAAAGGTATACTGATGGAATACGCCATGAAGAAAGAGAGATTATTGTTAGATATGGATGACAATATTAGTTCAAAGACTTCAGTGATGCTTATAGCTGCAGGTTTACCTGAGTTTATTAGAAATAAGAAGTGTGGTATGAAAAATGTGAGTATTCAACTAGATTATTTCATGAAATTAGAAAATGTGAGGGTCTAGTGAACAAAAATAATTTTATAAAAAAGAAAGAGGAAAAACTTTACAGTAAAAATAAATTTCAAAAGAAAAAGCCATGCAATAACTGTGAACAATTATACATGGGTATCAGGCAACATCCAGAAGCTTCATGCTGGTTTAAAAAGAGAGACGAAAGCAAAACTAGAATAATAGGAAGCAACTCAGTATTAGAAGTAGATCTAAATACAGAAAAAAAACTAATAATCACACCATTGATTGATATTGATACACTGTTTATTGGGCTATAATTACAATCTGCCTTTTATAAGGCAATCAGTAATTGCGATAAACGCTCTCATTCATACCGTGTTTACAATTCATCATTCACTCACTCATTCATACAATATTTACAGACAGCCCAGAGACCTCCCAAATCCACTGCGAAGAGAGAGCGGAGCCTTGGGAAGTCCCCCACGCTCTTCCGTCAGCCGCGTCACCGGATACTAGCCAGTTGAGGCTGACCAAGAGCGCGAGAGCCACAGACGCTCAGGACATGATTGGAGTAACTGGCCACTGCCAGGACCCCCACTGTCACACGTTTATAGCAGGTCAGGAGGTCACTGCCGTTTTAGTCTCCGAGGAGGATTATAGGGATGAGTGGCGCAGTGCAATGACTGTGCTACAGGATTAGGGTGGTTGGAAAGGCTACTGTGGAATTTCATAAACTTAGAAGGGATGAGTTCTAGAATGTAGGGTATATTAAGGTCGTTATGAAGGGTTTTGTTTCTGACATAATAAGGGGCATTTACTATTGTTCTCAGGACTTTTGATTGAAAGGATTGGATACACTTGATGTTCTACTTTTTTGCTGTCCCCCATAGCTCTATTCCGTATGTCCAGATTGGCTAAGGATAACTTTGTAGATTAGTAGTTTATTTTCTATTGAGAGATGGGATGTCCTTTGAAGTAGTCTGTACAGTTGTCCAAAGCGCCTGTTTAGTTCTTGTCTTTTTAGTCTCGTCTGGTTCCAGGTCAGTCGTTTGTCGAGATGGAAGCCTAAGTATCGTATTGTCTCGAATACAGGGAGAGGAATAGAATTAAAATGAACTAGTGGACAAGTCTTGCGACTAAGGGTGAAGGTAATGTGGGAACATTTTGCTTCATTAACTTTGATCCGCCATTGATTACACCAATACTCGATCTCGTCAAGGTGTTTTTGAAGGTTATGGGATGCTGTGTCGGGGTCTGGGTGGGATGACAAGACTGCAGTGTCATCTGCAAATGTGGCCAAGAAGGTATTGGGAGTAGGGTACTTCCCCTCAGTCCAGGACAAACTGAGGGCAAGTTGGGTCTACCCGGATTACTGGGTGTCAAAAGTGCTCACAGGACACGGCGGATTCCGTGCCAGGCTGTACGAATACAAGAGAGCAGAAAACAGGTCCTGCCCCCATTGCGGAGAGAGCGATACTGCGGAGCACGTCGTGCTCTCTTGTCATGCACTGGAACCGGCTAGAGCACGGCTGCTCCGCACGATAGGAGAGTACAGCCTGGGCGAGTCCGACCTGCCGTCGCTGGTGAATGACGAAGCAAGATACACCGCGTTCTGCAGATTCGTCGGGGAGTGGAAAAGGGTTCAAGGCTCCGGGCACTTCACTATATCCAGGGGGGTGGCGCGGGGTGAGCAGCCGTGTCTTCGGGAAGGCTCACCCGAAGCCAACGATGTATCGCCGGTTCCAGAGGAGTCACTGTAAATATGTATATATAGATATAAGGTAGGACTGAGAAGTATATGGTATAGACATAAGTTTAGTTATAGGGGGATGGAGGATGCACACCCCATGTAAATATAGTTTTAAGTATAGTTATAGGTAGAACACGGATCCAAAAATTGTAAATAGTATTAAGATAACTAGCTATAGGAAAAAAGAAAAAAAAAAAGGATTTGTAAATATAGTATTAGAGGTGGTTCTTGTATATTGTTCTTTGTATATTGTTATCATGTTTTTTTTTGTTCTTTTTTTTTTTTTTTCCTTTTTGTTTTTGAGAATAAATGGAACAAAACAGAATAACCGAAGGTGTGCTGACCGGTGCAACAATCACATTGCACCGGAATACGCGCACCACAGGCTACGTAACCCCACGATCCCGCTTCACGTGCTTGTGGGGCAAGCCTGTTTAAGGCTCAGCCTCAGGAAGGGCGAAAAAAAAAAAAAAAAAAAAAAAAAAAAGGTATTGGGAGTAGAGGGGACATCAACAGTGTATAGGTTATAGAGGATGGGGCCCAGGACACTGCCCTGTGGAACTCCTGCATTTATGGGATAGTAGTTAGAGTATTCTAAACCACAGCGGACTTGGAAGAAGCGGTTTGAAAGGTAGGACTGTAAGACTAGGAAAAGGGTCTGTGGTAAATATCTTTTGAGCTTGTAGAGCAAACCTGTGTGCCAAACCCTGTCAAAAGCTTGAGCTATGTCAAGAAAGGCAGCAGTGCAATACTGTTTGGTTTCAAAGGCTGAGGAGATGTGATCAACAACGCGAAGGCCTTGTTGAGCAGTGGAATGTCGTTGGCGGAAACCAAACTGGTGTGTGGGAAAAAGGTTTTTGGATTCAACAATGGGAAGTAGACGTTTTAGTAGGAGTTTCTCAAATATTTTTAAGAGGATAGGGAGTAGGCTAATTGGACGATAAGATGAGGCGTCATTGGGTGGTTTACCGGGTTTGGCGAATAGGACAATAATGGAATGTTTCCAGAGGAGAGGAAAGTGCGTCGTTCGGATTATGCAATTATATATGTAGGTTAGGAAGATTATGGCTTTAGGAGGAAGTTGTTTGAGAATTTGAGGAGTAAGGAGATCATATCCAGGGGATTTTCGGTAAGGTAAGTTTTTCAGAAGGTATTTAACCTCAGAGGGGTTAATGGCTTTTGGTGGAAGAGAGAGAGGAATAGGTGAAGTGAGGAAATCTTCAAAATACTTTAGGATTTTTTTGGTTACGTTTTACAAGGAGTTATCCCTGGTGGACAGAGAGGAGAGGTAGGAATTGAAAGAATCGGAACGGAAGGATGCCAATCGCCGCTTTACCAATCGACAGTACTGATTGTACGTGCGACGATCAATAGGATGCCGGGATCTTTGCCACACTGTTCTGGAGCGGCGTTTGGATTGGATTAGATCTTTGAGATGCTGAGGTAAACGATTATGATTGTGGATTTTTGTGTGACGATGGGGTGACGATGCCTCCCAAGCCAACCTCTGGACCAGAGTAGTGAAAGAATGCACTGCATCGTCTAGGTCTTGGAATGTTTTCAGGGATAATTTGAGGTTTACGGACTCTGTAAGAAGCTGACGGAAGTGGTCCCAGTCAACTGGGCCCCTAATAAATGAAGGAGGAGGCAGTTTGTGAATTGGTCTTAGGGAAATGGTTAATAATAAAGGACTATGATCAGAGGAGAGGTCATCAAGGCGCGTGAGTGAGTAGTTTAGTGTTCCTAAACTATTGTAAAAAAAGAAGTCAAGGAGATCAGGATTTCGGTTGGAATCTGATGGCCAATAGGTTGCTGTGTCAGGAGTGATAGTGGAGCAATGTTTCCGTGTGAGTGCAGACAGCAAAGTCCTCGTGTATTTGTGGACCTTGACCCCCCAGTGTTGGTGCTTCGCATTAAAGTCCCCACCCACAATGAAACGATGTCCGATGTAGTCTAGAAAGGAGATGAATTGGGAGTCGGAAATGGATTTATTGGGAGGGCAGTACGTTGAAGCAAGTGTAAGAGGAAAAGTGAAGGTGGTGATTGACACTGCAGTGGATTGAAGGAAATCATGTGATACCAAAAGAACTATGTGGTGGGATATGGGGTTATGGACAATGACAGCGGTACCTGCATGAGCTGTTCCATCTGGGTGATCAGTACGATAAGTCTGGTACTGTCGAACGGTAAATGGTCGTTTGTTCGTAAGTCTTGTTTCAGTAATAAGAGCTACGTCGATCTTCTTGTCATGGAGTAGTGCTGTCAGTTCGTTAGTGTGGGTGCGAACACCATTCGCATTCCAAAGGAGAATGGATAAGGAGTCAGAAGGATCCACTTATGGATTTTGTTTGACGGGGATAAGGTAGGAGACAAGATTTGTAAGAAGGGAAATGAGAGGGGTAATTAGGGTTCTGAATTCTGTAAGGAATGATGTTAATAGGCTAGTGAGATCTTAAGAGCTTGGAGGTGAAGGAATATGCGAGATGTGTGGTTGAGGATGGGATTGGGTTTGCTGGTTGGCGGGATGAGCGGAATGCTGGGGAAGATACTTGCGGACGAGAAGTGGGCAGTGCCTGTGACTGCTCTCTGTTCCGAACGGCATCAGCAAAAGAGACTGAAGGCCTCAAATTTCTGGTGGGGGCGCTTCTTGAGCTACTTGTTACTGGCTTCTCTTCTTCTGGCCGGCGACGTTGCTCGCTCCTGGACTTGAGGATTCTATAGGCCTCACAGCCCTTGTAGTTGGCCGGATGGTCTTATATAGATGATATAATGATGATAAATCTATAGACGAGTTGATATAGTTCTATATATTAGCATAATATAATTGAATAAAATTAGCAGCATGATTATAAAATGGTCCTATTTATTTATTCTCATGTACTGATTCCTTATGGAAATTAACTCGTCTCATAAAATAAAATAGAATAGAAATGGTTTGGGGAAAAAGTAGCAAAGCACAAATTTTTTTTTAATAAACATTTACGAAATTTAAAATATCGTGGTTTAAATTAAAGTAACATAAATTATTTCTTAAGTAAGCGTTTCTTGGGTAATAATTATCAATAAAGGCTCTGCTGTGTTTTCTGAACTGAAAAAAAGTGCAAACGTAAGTATAAATTTCGCAAAATGTTAATTCTCTTACTAAGCCTAACGTCCCGTTACGGAGTACTTAATCATTCTAGTGAGATGAAACTCAACTTAGTTGCGAGTGAGTCAAAATCCAAGAACATTTGCATCCAAACATATCTATAACACTTTAGTAACCCTCAATATTGATAAAAAAAAAATCCCAATATAATAAATAGGTGATAAGGGTAATTTTATATTTATATTTGTTTGAATTTCTATTAGCTTAGGCTAGATCAAAGACATTCTTCTTTCCATTAAAAAATAGTATGCTGGCCAGAAAAGTCGTAAATAATATGTGACATTCGTTCGCTGATCAAGAACCTAAGTAGCAAATGGTATACATTTCTTGAATAATAATTCTATAATCGTAGTTTATAAGTTTACATTTTGAACAAAAGGCGTCTATATCCACAATATTCTTTACCAAATGAGCTAAAACAGTTTTGCTAAAAGTAACTCCGATACTGAATCAACAAGCTTTTCGCAGTAGTAAAGAGTCAGTTCTTTAGGAAAAGTTTGTAAACAAAAAAGTTCTCATAAATATATGTGGTTCGTCTGTCTGTTTGGCCAGTGTTCCAAGCCACCCAGGAGGTCCTGACCAAGGCTTCGTCACCTTTTTGTTTATAGTGGAAAGGTATCGCCCCACTAACTGCAAGGAGCTTGATGCAACCTGCAGTGATTGGAGCCCTACGAAAACCACTCTTTAATAATTAGTGAAACCTCTATTATATAGAAATATATAGGAACCAACGATAGAGAATAAAACCGTTTGGTACAATGTTTACAAATCTGACATTTTTGTATCAGCAAAGTATCTAAATATCCATAGTTTTTAATATGGAATCTCGGTTGATTCTATGGTCACATTTAGATTTGAGTCGGTTATAAAAATGAGTTAACTTCCATGAAAAATGAATCTTATGAACTGTTCCCTCCAATTTATCTTCAAGATCCCGAGAGACTCTCGTGCTCTACCGAGTCAGGATGGCTCTGCTTGACCAGACTTCAAATACTTCCTTCAGACCTCTACCAAGTCATACCCACCAAATCCCTACCATACATATTATCTCCTAAACTCAAGACCACTGTTCAGTCCCTGCTCGCTGATAGGTTTCCTTCGATCGCTCATTTCAAATCCTGTTTTTATATAAATCTTATGTCCTCTCAATCCACCACTATCGAACTATTTTGAGTGCCATCCTGATATAAGCAAGATACCACTGATAATATTTAATTTATTGTTTCTTCACAAACCTTACTTAAGAAGTTAGTTTTATTTAGATACCCATTAATAACCAAATTATCTCTAGTCCTTAATTTAAACCCTTTCGTCGAGTTCGTTTTTATGTCAGAAATATCCCATTAAAATCTGCGGATACCAGATTCTCTCTGATAAATAAATATATCCATTACAAACAAAACTTCATCAATAAGTGGTTTTTTTCTTTCTCGTTGATTATGAAACATTTCTATATAATAACAGCTACATTAAAAATTTTAGTAAAATATCATCCATCTCAATATTTTTGGCGAAGGATCTATACGTATATATATACTTGATTCGGTCGAATCTTGGTATATATACCAATAGCTCCTGGTAAATCTTACATGTTAAAAACTAGCCGAGAGGACTAGTAACCTCTCTTATTATTTGATTACAAAAACATTTAAAAATTTAGTGATAGAGAAAAAAACGATTGAAAGTGATGGTACTCAGTAGACTTTTCGGACTAAAGAAAATGAATCTAGCTATATAATGAAATAAAATTGAATGGCATTATGAAAACCACTCATTAATAATGATTAGTGATTAGTAAAAAATTAATTATAAAAAAAATGGACATTATAGAAACCAATGATAGCGAATAGAACTTTTTTAGTCAAAACTCCAGATTTTTTTTCTGATTTTTGAAAAATGTCTATATATATATGTTATGGCAAGTGGCAAGACATTGTTAAGCCTAATACCACAGGGCCTAATTTAAACAAAGCCTGTGTATAGATAGAGGATGAGAACAGAATAAAGCCAGTTAACAATCGAACCTGTGTGCATTATTACCATCCTTCTTCTCTATTTTTCTTTGATCCACAGCTGGGAGACTATAACTTATATATATATAACATACAGCTCCTGGCAAATGTTACACGTTATAAACTAGCCTACTTAGTAGGCCTTTCTAATTATATGACTATCGTAGCGTTTAAAAATATAGCGATAGGAAATATGGATTGAAATAGATGACATTCAATAGACTGATGAAACAATAATAAGGATTTCACTCCGCTTGGCATTAGATAGATGATGCCATCAGGTATCCAGTACCTGATCTACACTTACTAATATGTGTCTAAAAATATAAAAACTCACCTTCTCAACGATACTTACTCAATTAGTGAATCTTCTTTTCGTTTATGATTTTCTCTTGACCGTTTCCTTTCTTCGATATTTCAGATTTCAGAGTAGCTCTTTTCTTTCAGTTCTGAATTATAGTAATAAATAATGTGAATCCTTGGAAACATTACCCCGTACATAAATAACTTACTTGCGATTTTAATATGTAACAACAATAGCAAAACTAATAAAAGATTAATTAATCTCACTGATAAATTATATCAAACATTATATTAAATTAAAAATATCTGAGTCCTTATTGATAGTTGATGAGACTTTACTAGGCTATAATTAAAAATCTTTGTTGTATAGTTTTCACTCCTGTGTGGAGATGCACTTTATTGTTTAAAAGCTTCCGTTGGGTTTTCTTCTTGTTTTTTTTGTTATTTTCAAAATTGTAAACCCGTAATAATAATTTTTTATTCAATAATAAAAAAAAAAACGTGCGTGTTGGCAGAGAGGTGACCGCATCCTAAGATATAATGCGATTTGCGAAAAGATGTGTGCGTTGCCAATAATCAGGGTCAAAGGAGGAGAGAGGTGTCTGGTGGATACGGGAAGCACCAACACCATGATATCCCGCGGAGCGCTGGAGGCTGTATGGCGGGTTAAGCTAGAAAGCTAGAAAGCTAGAAAGCTTTCCAGATCCAGGTATGTAATTGTAGTTTAATCACCCTGGGAGGCCACTACGGTAGTGGGGTAGGTAGGGCTAAATAGGTGGGCGAAGAAAGGGGGAGATCTAAAGATAAATATCATAGGAAACATACCGCGGGAGCACCAGGTGATAGTTGGGTGTGACCTGTTGGAGAAGGTAGGCGCGCGTGTGGAGAATATCGGGGAAAAATGGAACATTAAGTTAGGGAAAGTAGAGTATAAATGTCAAGGGTCCCGTATGGTCTGTATGAAAGAGCGCGGAAAGGGGTTAATAAAACAGAGGGCTGGAGGGAAGGCCTACAGAGGGAGCTTGAGGATATTTTCTACATAGAGGGAGACACGCTAGGAACGACTGGGAGGACGGTCCACGAGATCCAGTTAAAGCAAGAACGTGAAACAGAGACGATATCCGCAGGTGCTACGTAGGCATATTAGAGAGGAGCTAGAGAGTCTCAAACGGCAAGGGATTATAGTTAACAATACTCCACCATATAACAGCCCTCTATGGGCAGTGATGAAGAAAAATATATCTGGGACGAGACGGAGAAATACAGAGTAGTTATCGACTATCGGAAGCTAAACGAGAACACGACCAAAGAGAAGTATCCGATTCCTCGATTTGAGGACATATTATACAGATTGAACAGGGCAACAATATTTAGTACCCTATATCTAAAGGCAGGCTATCACCAGATCAAGATGAGCGCGAACGACCAAGACAAAGCAGCCTTTACATTTGAGAGGGTGCATTATGAATTTACCAGGATGCCATGTGGACTGAAAAACGCCCCGATTACCTTTCAACGCCTAATGGATGAATTTTTGAGGGGAATAGACGAAGCGGTATGCCAGGTCTACATGGACGATCTGTTAGTTTTCAGCAGAACGGAGGCAGAGCACGTTGAGCACCTAAGAAGTGTATTTCAAAGAGTCCGCGAATTCGGATTAAAACTGTCCATGGAGAAGTTTCTATTGGGGGCAGAAAATAATCAATTTTTTGGGCCACATCATGTCACGGGAGGGAGTTAAGCCACACTCTACGAAGGTCGAGGCGATTAGAAGAATTGTGGTGCCCACAGATGTAAAGGGGATCCGGTGACTTCTGGGAACGCTCAATTATCACAGAGGATTTGTGCCGGACTTGGCAGCATACCTGTTGCCTATTAATAATTTACTGCGAAAGGGGGCGAGGGTGGTAATTACCCCAATCATGGAGCAGAATATCCGGAAATGTATGTCTAACTTACAGGAGGAACCTATATTCCCTGATTTCTGATTTCCCCCAACCCTTCACAATCACCCTGATGCCAGCGAATGCGCATATAGGATGGCCGGATGGTCTTGCTGGCAGAGCACGCATACAGCAGACGATTTTAGGGGCTTTTTGCACAATTCGCTTTTGTGCTGCCCACTACACTTTACACACCTAGGAGGGTGGATTTTGTGTGCCCATATGCCTGGCAATTATGGCATTGGACGATGTCTCTATTGGGGTAAGGTTTTTCGACCTGTATTCTTGTGTAATACAGGGTTGTTAAGTCATAAATTTTCTCCACGCCAGGTGTCCGCTCGAGATCTACAAAAAATAACGGTAATGCCGTTTTGGTGGATTCGTTTTGTTGTCTGTCCTCACGTAAAACGTTGGTTATTTGCCGAACTTTGAATCCCAGAGCTGATAGTTCGTCTTCAATTTCATCAGCTGGTGTGGTCAGGTGCAGATTTTTTATCACTACTCGAAGCGATCGTTATTGTTTCAACTGATATGTATGGAAGTCTGCATTGGTTTCTTCCAAATACTTAATGATCGCTCGATAAATATCCGGAGTGTCTGGGGAAATTTTTGTATCCCGAGAGCGATTGAGGCACGTATATTTTCCGGTACCTACAGCTTTGTTCATTTGTGAGCATAATAGTTTAAAATTGCTAATATTCCTTACGAATATACCAGGCGGCTTGGGCTGTGTTGGTGTTTGAATAACTTCCATGTCGTCAGGTTGGCTATTTCTCAGTACCTCGAAGCTATTCGGTGTGAAGAATGGAGATTCTGCTACAGTTTCTTCTTTTGAAGTGCTGGCAAGTGGTGGTAGATCTTTTATAGAGCTGGCAGCAGATGAGTTTATAGGGATGTTCCTATTTGAGCGTCTGGGTTTTCGCTTTACTGGCGACGTTGGCGGAGTTGGACCTAAGGACCTAGATCTTTTCTTTTTATTTTGTGATATTATCTGCTGATAAAATCTCATTTTGTCATTAGCTAAGATTTTTGTTAGTTAAAAAAAAAATAAAATAAAATAAAATACGTAGCGCCGGTGGGATTCCAGTGGCGAGTCACCGGTCTTGGCTCTGAGCCACCTATCAGGTCTGGCTCAGAACGGCTATGTATCGTGAACGACGGATAATGCCTCAGTCAAGATGGCCGACTACTCAATCCGATGTCACTATTATTTACACTTCACACCAATGTACTAGCAATCTACTCACTTATTGAGGGCTCCCTCGTGGCCACCTCACTTAAGTTGCCAGTTGACACAATCCCAAAGCCGAAAAAGGGTCTATAAACGGTAGTTATCGGTATTGATTTGGAGAGCGATAGTTGTACGTGGTTGTTAATAGTAGTGCATGCGCAGAAACTACACCATTGATTAAAGTAAAAAAATTATTAGAAGAAACTTTACTGGTAAACGGGACATACGATCCAGGATCCCAAGTCTCTCTAATAAATTCAAAATTAATTAAGATAAAAAAAAAGACAGAAGACGTAAATAAGATATTTTTAAAAACAGTCAATGATGTGACACAAACAAAAGGTTTAGTAACCATAAAAGTAAAAATTTTTGACATAGAAAAATATGTTGGTGTGTTCATTGTAAGGAGAGATTGTGAATATTTTCTTATAGGATTAGATATTGTAAAAGAATTTAGATTAAACCAAACTGAGAATCTACTAATATTACAGAAGAAAGAAGATGAAACAGGAAACACTGAGAAAAAGAAAGAAAAAAATGAAGAAGTTAAAGTGAATTTTAATGAACATATCGAAGAAGACGGGTTCAAAATAAAATTAGATTATTTAGCTTATATGAAACAGATTAAGATAGAAAGAAAAATGAATCAAACTACAAAAACGAAAAAAAGCAATTTATTTAGAATGTCTGGCAATTAAAGAGGCAATAAAATATTGGCAACACTGAAGAAAATTCATGGTATTTTCAGATCACAAACCATTAGAAAATTTAAACATAAGAGCAAGAACGGATGAAGAACTTGGTGAGTTAACTTCTATTTGTCACAATACAATTTTGAAATAAAATACATTCCGGGAAAGGATAGCACGAAAACAGATAGCTTGAGCAGAAATCCGGTATTACAACCAATTGAAAATAAAGAAGAAATGTTAAAAATAGTTAATTTGATAAAAATAAAAGAAATAAAAACAGATCAAGAGGAAAATAGAATATTAGAAAACACCAAAACAAAATTAATAGAAAAAGACGGAGTGTTCTATAACAAAGTAAGAAATAAAGAAAAGATAATTTTATCTGAAAACTTAAGTCTAGAATTAACTGAAGAAATACATTCCGAATGGTGCCATATAGGAATTAAAAAAACGATGAATAGAGTATGCTGTTATCTTACAGCAAACAATATAACTACAAATATAATAAAAGTATGTAAAAACTGCGAAATATGTATTAAAAACAAATCCAGAGGGCAAGAAAAATATGAGCTTATGTCACAACTAGAGCCGGCAACAAAACCATTGGAAATAATGTCAATTGACACAATTGGAGGATTTGGAGGACAAAGATCAACAAAAAGATACCTCCGCCTGCTTATTGACCACTTTATAAGATATAAATTTATTTCAACATTAAAAACTCTGAATGCCACCGACTTCGTCAAGTTAGTAAATAATGTACTAGAAACAGACACAATAGGAATAATACTTACAGATCAATACCCAGGAATCAACTCAGTAGAATTCAAAGAGTTCCTAAGGGAAAATGATGTTCGATTGATATTTACAGCAGTTAATGCACCCTTTTCCAGTGGTTTAAATGAGAGACTAAATCAAACTCTAGTCAATAAAATCAGACGTAAAATGAACGAAAAAGGGAAGAAAAGACCCTGGACAACAGTTGCTAAAGAATGTGTGGATAAATATAATGAAACAGAACATACAGTAACTGGTTTTCCACCCAAGTATTTACTAGATGGCACAGATACAAGCATTTCACCTGAAGAATTAAAAAAAGGAAACAATAAAGAAAACTGGGTGAATGGCGATAAATTAGCCTCAGAAAGAACAGAAAAGTCTCATGAATATATTTGATAAAACTGGAAGACATTGGGAATTTAACACAGGAGATAAAATATATATAGAGAATGTCAACAAATTAAACAGGAAAAAATTAGATGAATTAAAATTGGTTGAGTTAAATATATATAAGTAATGACGACGTGGAGACTTAATTTGCTACACATCTCAGTTTGAAACAAAAAATGTATTTTTTAATTACAAAGTAATTTATTATTGTAGATTATTCTTCATTAGGACCTCTTTAATTTATAACATCATTAAGTGTTGCGACAGTAATATTGATTTTTATAATTAAAGTTTAAAAATTACAGATAACTAATCAGGAAGTAAATATCTTGAACACTTTTAAAAATGATAGCATTATTTTATTTGAATACCAATTTAATTTATTAATAAACGACACCTCCCACGTTATATGAAGAATGTTTCATATCGGTTCTGTACTAAATAGAAACTCTACAAAGATTTATTGTCTCTACGTCGGCTGGGGGAGACCCACAAGGACCAGACCAGCTGGGTGCGAGTACGGATGAAATAAGGATTTATTTATTTCCAATAAGGGTTTCTGGTTTTGAAAAAACTCTCCCATGAATACCTTAAAAGACAAATTTCAGTTTATGTAGTTGGTAGTTGGTCGTATATTATAAAATATTCGATTGGATGAAATAACGTCAATTTTGGCGTACGCTTGCTCACACATATTCAAAACATAAAAAAAAGTAAAAAAAAAAAAGAGGAGGCTTGATGATACACCTTAGCTCCACTCCCCCTTCACAGCCAATGATTACTGCACAACCCGATATTCAGTTGAAATTGAAATCATTTATTAAACTGAGAGGAAGGGAATATGCCCCTGCCATATCCCGATATTATTTCCCTCACGGGGGCCATTTCCCTGACTGCGATGGTAGGCGCGGAGACTGATGCTCCTCTCCGGCAAACTGGATGTTTATAAACTGCCTCCTTCTTGTAGTTTGGTGCGATTTCTCAGATGGAGGGCACGATAAGCATCTCGCCTGAGCCCGCGACTTATTGCATCCGAAGAGGGAATGTGCGCTCAATAGACCGGACCATTTATCCGCGGTCTTGGTCAGATGGGATTTTATTTATCAACGTATCACCTCCACTGATATCTTAATAAATCGAAAAAAGTAAGAATTTATAGCCAGTTCCATGTCTTGAGGTCCGAATACCACATGATGAGGTAATCTAAATTGAGAGATGTAGTCATTCAATTAACGCAAATAGGATAAGGATAAATAGGAGTAAGTAAATAAACCTCAAGTACAATAAGATTAAAAGCAAATGCTTAATTATTAACAAATGTGCACCACTCCATGGTTTACTTACAATTTATTTTTGTACTGTTACAAACACTTTAAAAGCTAAAAGATTAAATAATGACTCCTAAGTGGCCCGATCTGATACTGCAATAAATGATACTTGAAAAAAGATGATTAAATATATTTAGAAACCTCCCATGACATACTAATAGTATACACTTACAGGCTATTTGTATGTAGGGTCCATTATCTCTAACAACTCGTTCTATACGTAAGCATTACATAAAATAGCATATTAAAAAGTTGTTTCAGAAATATGTGGTTGGTCATTTTGTAGACAAATCGTTTTGTAGAAACTCTAATTTCTTATTTGACTGTCTGGAAAGTGAGGATATTTGTGAAAAAAGTAATGATGACAACTGTTTAATAAATGCACCTGTTGTTGTTATATGTATTTCTTCGTAATTGTTTTCTAATTAAATCGGAGCTCTTTCCTTTTCTTAAGCAAGGGTATATGGTTATTAAGTGACTAACTATTGTTTGACTTTAACACTGTGTTGACTTCGTAGAAGAATTGAAAAACGTAAATTCTGGTTGGTTAATCATGAATTCTCAATCTAAAGAGCAATTGTATGTTACAGCTGAAAAAAAAGACAAAAGCTCATGCAAGTATAAAACAACACTCATGCTAAATTTGTCCTTTTCCGGTTGTCTTCTTCATATACTTCATTGTTTTCTCGTAGACCTCTTGTTGTAAGCCAAGCCCACATATGATCTGAGAGCTTCAGAATTTACTCAGCTGAAAATGTCTATCACAGTCTTTTTGGCGTCACTTAGTGTGAAGAGATTTTATTGGTTTACTGGAGCCACCCTGAGAACGCGTCGTTAGAAGTATTGCCATATGGTGAACATCAACCACCTGCTTGAAACCATCAGCTTCTGAGTGGATAGAGTGATTCCTTAAGAAAAAAAAGAATGTCTGTTAAGAGATCAGGACAAACGGTGATAGTTGTGAAAGCCTCTACACAAAGGGCTATTTAAATGCAGTATTTCTGGAAATTTTCATTCAGGTTTAAGTATTTATTTATTATTTGTAGCAAAATTAAGGAATCGTCTGCTTGGGAAACACTTCTGAAAAAAGACGTCCATTTTTCTCTTTCATATGCTTAACACGAAACGAACCACAAACATTTTTTGACAATATAGGTACGAAATTAGATAGAATTAAAAAAAAACCAAGCATTAAAACATGAAATAATTACCAGCCCTATGCTCAAAATGGTTGAACGATTCTCTCGTGAAGCATCCTCCTTATCATCAACGTCGCTTAGAGAGTGGTATTTGAAACCATCAGCTTCTGAGTGGAAAGAGTAATTCCGTAAAAAAAAAATAAGTCTGCTAAGAGATCAGGGCAAACGATGAAAGTTGTGGAAGTCTCTACACAAAGGACTATTAAAATATAATATCCTGTAATTCAATCAAGTCGAATGAGGTTTGACTAGTCAAAGGTTATTATTTTCGAAACAACCACTTAACCCAAAACCTTGCAAATGTCACGTGCAACAAATTTTTAAGTAGACATTTTTTCTTAAATGCTTCATTTCTTGTATAATTGCACCGGCATGGGAGCGTGGTAATAGATTGTCGAAAATGGTTGTGATATTCATACTTGGATTTCTGAAATACTCAATCGTTCGAAAATATAGAATATAGAAAATATAAAAACTTACACTACTTCATCTTTAAGACCAAGTTCAAGAACAGTAATTCCTTTGCCTTCATTTCTAGTTTCACCTTTGTTTTTTTTTTTATGAAATTACTCTATTTCTACAACCACAATATACGGTATATTTTGGATGATAATCATAAGTACTTTCAATACTTTCAAATGTGGAGTGAAAACATCAGCTCACCTGTATGTCTGTGGATACTCCTATAGAAGTTGTACAATAAATTTATCTATCTTAAATTAAAAAAAAAATATATAAGCGTATTTACACAACAACAAAGTCATATACGAATTGTTTACATATATTAATGGTCAACGTTACACCCTCTTTTTGTATACCTTTATTAGGTCTTCATAACAAAAAAAGAAAGTAGATGTTAAGAAAAGTGGTAATAAGTATTGACAAAAGGTAGGTAGTTAATTTTAGATGAAAAAAAAGTTAGATATAAGATCACTGATATAAATATTTAACAGTTAGCATGTTTGAAGTCATACAATATAAATAATAGATTATTAGTAATAGGTACTATAACAAACTTAGTTAAATAACAAACTATAGGGTAAAATGTAAAAGAGGGGCTGCTAGCTAATGTGTAATCGCAATAGACGTGAGAAAAAAAAGAGTGTGTTGCAAGCAAGTTGCGAATGATAGTATTTAAATTTGCCTGATAATGGTAACATAAAAAATAAAATTTATAATCTGAAGTAGACATGACAAAACAATATTAATAAGTAAATCTTATGAAAACCTTACAACTATCTTAAAATAATCGGAGCCGATTACCCGACAAGCTCTTCTCTCACTAGTTTAAGAAACTATTTTTCTTTTTTCACATAAACGTCCTAAATTTTGTTTGCATATATTTAAAATAATTGAATTTAGTACATAATTGACGTTAACAAAATTTAGTCAGTAAAAAAAATATTTCCTTGAGTACAGAAGATAAAGAATAAAAAGTAACCTTCTGCAAACAAGTGATCTTATATTAAAATGGCATATTGAACATTAGCCAATCAGCTTCTCCTTGAGCGTCAATTACATTCCACTTTCAGCTTCCACGTCCAAAGCCAGCGGGCTGTCACATGCAGAGCCGCCTCCTCCCAAGCAATAATCCTCCAGCATCGGAGGTAGCCTGGCTGGAGATTTATCCGCCCTACCGACCCCATCCATCAGGATGTCTGTCGCCTCTTCCCCTCCCATTAGGGAAATTGGAAAAACCTGCGTCCCCTCACTTTTTATGAAGTCGGGGATCATCCTCCCGTCCGGGTCCTTGCACCAGCCAAGATTGATTAAACCCATTCCGGATCATGGAGCGGGTGCGTTCCTCGTATCTGTCATGGGGAGGTTCGATGCTTATCTTGCCGAGGATATTACATAGGCCCGAAAAAAAATATTGTTCAATCAACAAGATGGATAGGTTATATCATCACGGAAGGTAACAGGTAGGTTCTTATAAGACGGAAAACGGAATGTAGGGTATATTAAGATCGTTATGAAGGGTTTTGTCGCTGACGTAATAAGGGGCATTTACTATTGAGGACTTTTAATTGAAAGGATTGGATACGCTTGATGTTCGACTTTTTTTCTATCCCCCATAGCTCTATTCCGTATGTCCAGATTGGCTTAAGTATAACCTTGTAAATAAGTAGTTTGTTTTCTATTGAGAGGTGGGATGTCCTTCGAAGTAGTCTGTACAGTTGTCCAAAGCGTCAGTTTAGTTTTAGCCTCGTATGTGGGTTCCAGGTCAGTCGTTTGTCGAGATGGAAGCCTAAGTACCATACTCTCTTGGATACAGGAAGAGGTATAGAAGTAAAATAAAGTAGTGGACAAGACTTGCGACAGAGGTGAAGGTAATGTGGGAACATTTTGCTTCATTAACTTTGATCCTCCATTGGTTGCACCAATAATCGATCTCATGTGTTTCTGAAGGGTATGGGATGCTATATCGGGGTCTGGGTGGGATGACAAGACTGCAGTGTCATCTGCCAATGTTGCCAGAAAGGTTTTAGGGGTAGAGGGGACATTAGCGGTGTATAGGTTATAGAGGATGCTATATAGGTAGGACCCAGGACACTACCCTGTGGAATCCATAAAAGTATGGGATAGTAGTTAGAATATTGTAAACCACAGCGGACTAGGAAGAAACGGTTTGAAAGGACTGTATGATCAAGAAAAGGGTCTGTGGTAAATATCTTATGAGCTTGTAGAGCAAACCTGCGTGCAAAACCCTGTCAAATGCTTGAGCTATATCAATAAAGGGAGCAGTGCAATACTGTTTGGTTTCTAAGGCTGAGGAGATGTCATCAACAACGCGAAGGCCTTGTTGAGCAGTGGAATGTCGGTGACTGAAACCAAACTGGTGTGTATAAAAAAGGTTTTTGGATTCAACAATTGGAAGTAGACGTTTTAATAGGAGGTTCTCAGATATTTTTGAGAGGATAGGAAGTAGTCTAATTGGACAGTAAGATGAGGCGTCATTGGGTGGTTTACTGGGTTTGGTGAATAGGACAATAATGGAATGTTTCCAGAGGAGAGGGAAGTGCGTCGTTCGGATAATGCAATTATATATGTAGGTTAGGAAGAATATGGCTTTAGGAGGAAGTTGTTTGAGAATTTGAGGAGTAAGGAGATCATATCCAGGGGATCTTGGTAAGGTAAGTTTTTCAGAAGGTATTTGACTTCAAAGGGGTCAATGGCTTTTGTTAGAAGAGAGAGAAAGAGAGGAATAGGTATGAAGTGAGGAAATCTTCGACAGTTAAGCTGTGAGTATGGTTTTGATGAGAAAGGTGAGGTGTGAAAGTATGGGAAAGATGCAGAGCAAATTCCCCCGACCTATTCCCATCCGAAGCCACCCAGGACCCGTCATCACGACGGAGTGATTGTGAAACAGCATGATACTTTAGAATTTTTTTGGTTACATTCCACAACGAGTTATTCCTGGTGGAAGGGGATGTGAGGTGGTAATTGAATGAATCAGAATGGAAGTATGCCAATAGCCGCTTTACCATTCGGCAGTACTGATTGTACGAGCGGCGATCAGCAGGATGCCGGGATCTTTTCCACACTGTTCTGAAGTGGCGTTTGGATTGGATAAGATCTTTGAGATGCCGAGGTAAACGATAATGATAAAAAGTAAAGGAGATCTGGATTTCGATTGAGATCTGATGGCCAGTAGGTGACTGCGTCAGAAGAGATAGTGGGGAAATGATTCCGCATGAGTGTAGAGAGCAAAGCACGTCCTCGTGTATTCGTGGATCTTGACCTCAATGTTGGTGCTTCGCATTAAAGTCCCCACCCACAAGGAAACGATGTCCGATGGAGTCTAGAAAGGAGATGAATTGGGAATCGGAAATGGATTTATTGGGAGGGCAGTACGCTGATGCTAGTGTAAGAGGAAAAGTGAAGGTGGTGATTGACACTGCAGTGGACTGAAGGAAATCATTATTAAGGAGTTATGGACAATGACAGTGGCACCTGCATGAGCTCTTCCATCTGTGTGGTCTGTTCGATAAGTCTGGTACTGTCGAACGGTAAATAGTTGTTTACCCTTTAAGTCTTGTTTCAGTAATAAGAGCTACGTGGATGTTCTAGTCGTGGAGTAGTTCTGTCAGTTTGTTAGTGTGGGTGAGAGCACCAAGGAGAATGGATAAGGAGTCAGAAGGATCCACTTTTGGATTCTGTTTAACGAGGACAAGATAGGAGACAAGATTTGTAAAAAGGGAAAAGAGAGGGGTAATTAGGGTTCTAAACTCTGTAAGGAATGCTCATAATAGGCTAGTGAGATCTGAAGAGCTTGAAGGTGGAGGAACATGTGAGATGTGTGGTTGAGGATGGGATTGGGTGTACTAGATGAACGGACTTCTGAGGAAGATGAACTTACGGACGAGTAGAGGGCAGTGCCTGCGACTGCTCTGTGTTCCGAACCACATCAGCAAAAATACTGAAGGCCTCAAATTTCTGGATGGGCCGCTTCTTGTTGCTAGTTTCTCTTCTTCTGGCCGACGGCGTTGTTCGCTGCTGGAGTTCAGCGGTCTGTGAGCCTAACAGCCCTTGTAGTTGGCCGAATGGCCTTGCTGGCAGAGCACCAATACAACAGGCGATTTCAGGGGTTTTTGCACAATTCACTTTTGTGCTGACCACTGCACTTTACACACCTAGGAGGGTGTTCCCATATGCCTGACAGTTATGGCACTGGACGATGTTGCGTTTGGGGTAAGGTTTTTCGACCTGTAATCTTGTGTAATACAGGTGGGCTATTTAGTTCATAGATTTTTTTCTACTCATGGTGTTCGCTCTAAATCGAAAAAGAACAAGGGTAGCGGTGTTTTGATCGCTTCGTCTTGCTGCCTATCCTTATAGAGCACGTTCGTTATTTGGTGAACTTTGAATCCCAGAGCTGAGAGTTTTTCAATTTCATCAGATGGTGTGGTCGGGTGCAGATTTGTGATTACTACTCGTATTGATCTTTTTAGCTTTAACTGGTAAGTATGGAAGTCGGCTTTAATTTCTTCCAAATACTTAATAATGGCCCGATAAGTATCGGGAGTGTCCGGCGAAATTTTTGTATCCCGAGACCGATTGAGGCACGTATATTTTCCTGTACCTACAATTTTACTCATTCGTGAGCATAGCAATTTGAAATTGCTAATATTTCTTACAAATATAGCAGGCGGCTTGGGCTGTGAGGGTGTTTTGATAACTTCCATGTCGTCTGGTTGGATATTTCTCAGTACTTCGAAGAACGGAGATTCGTCAACTGTTTCTTTTTTTGAAGTGGCGATGGTAGGTAGGTCTTCCATCGAGCTGGCGGTAGATGAATTTATTGGAGAAATGTTCCTATTAGATCTTCTTGGCTTTTGCTTAATAGACGATGGAGTCGGATAGTAAGACCTTCATAAAACGATTGTACAGTTCATAAGCTTAATCAACCCTCATTTCGTCACCAGGGCTAGGGTAACTAAGCATCCCCCTCGTGTCGACCCAACAGTTCTCAATAAAGAAGATATTTGAAAGGAAACCAGAAGTGGCACTGGACTGAAGAAGATCCTGCAAATTGCAGTATTTGCAAACTGACGCCAGTGGAGTTGCTTTAGGGGCTCAATTATACCAAATTATTGATAAAGAAATTACGATAGTACAGTACGCGAGTTGTATGCTGCGAGATAGAGAAATCAAATATAGTGCTACCGAGATAGAATTATATGCAATAGTCTGGGCGATCCGACGTTTTCAAACATTTCTACTTGGAAGGAAATTTGTAATTCAAACCTTTATGATCGGTTTGAGTTTCTTGAGTAAGTTTGGACACTTGCCTTCAACGGTGGAATTTATTATTACGACAGTTTGATTATGAGATAGAATACATAAAGGGTACAGAAAATATAGCAGCTGATTGTTTATCCATATATAACAATAAGCAGTTAATAAATCACAAACCCGAGCTAGCACAAGTCAACCAAATTTCAATAAACCACAATTTAGAATCAATTCCCATTTTATATCCAATTTAGAAAAACCCCATTTTTCAATCGAATAAAGGTTGTCAATAGTCAGCCAGTCCTCAGGAAGTGTATCAAAAATTAATAAAATGTGACCAGGTATTTCTTATGAAGTTTAAACCAGACATCAAATCTAAGATTATAGTTCCAGATAACCTAGCTGAATTATTGAGTGAGATGATCCATAATGACCATGGGCACATAGGAATACACAAGACGTTTTATTTAATTAACAATAATTTTTATTTTCCACGTGTGTGACGAGCAATTAACTACATCCTCTCCAAATGCCACGTATGTCAGATGAGTAAGATAACTAATCATACTCTTTATTCAGATTATGCATATTTCCCGAACTCCAAACCCGTAGAAATAGTGTCAGTTGATTTTTAAGCCCCATTACCAATGGATAAAAGCAAATTTAGGAATATCTTTGCGATCACCAATCATTTTTCAAAACTTTATCCGATTAATTACGCTAGCGCATGGAATGCGATGAAGTCCCTAGAAAAATTTTGTTTGGAGTTTGGAGTTCCGGAACGGTTTGTTTGTGACAATGGGAGTCAATTTACATCAGACAAATGGATTCAAGGTGTAAGGAGTTTGAAAATAAAACTGACATTCATGCCCATCCGATATTCCCATTCAAACAAGACTGAATGAATCAACAGGGATTTAGGAGAATATTTTAGGGTAATGTTGTATAATAAACGTCACACCAGTTGGGTAAATTATGTAGACAGGACCTAGTTTTAAGGAACAATACTTATCACTGAGGTATCAATGGTTATCCTGTAGAAATTCATTTGGGTTTTAAGCCTCAAAATTTACCTAACAACAGTATTCACAAATATATACCGGACGAGGATGATGTCAGTGAACGAAATTTGGAACACAAATGAAATATAGCAAAGGAATGGATTAAGAAGAAATGTGATCAAAGGAAACTTACACAGGCGGTCTGAAAAGTTTCCGACCTCGACATGAAGATGATAATAACATAAATAAAAGCTAAAATAAAAGGTTTGTTAGGTCGGAAACTTTTCAGACCACTCGTAGGTCTGACGAAGGGCATCAGGTTCACGAGTTGAATGAAGGAGATCTGGGGGTAGTATCATCGTTAACGATATCAAGTGGATCGAAGGAAGTTAGTAAATTCTTGCCTTTTTGGGAAGGACCAAATATGATCAAAATTAAACACAGCCGATGTACATTCACGATATGTTATTTTGAGGGAGATGAAATAAGGGGAAAATTTCACATATCCAGTTTGAAAAAGTACAACATGCTCCCGGAATACATATGTAAATTTCATTTAGGGGATCCTAAATTATGTCGATTGGGAAATTTTCTCCAGTCAATTTTTTTTTTTAATTAGAAAATAATGTTCCGGAGGTTTGGACATACTCTGGTCATCTACACCGTGTAATATATGTTAATACTCTTTTATAGATAAGTCCAACCTTTTGTGATTATAGATTTATAGGATAAGCTGAATAGCCCTTTAATGGATAAAACATTAATTAGTGTATTGTTCATAAAGGTTGTATAAAATCTTGGTTGTTGGCTCATATAAATGATGTAAATTTGTTTTTTTTTTTGTTTTTAAATATTATTATTCAGTCATTATAAATGCTTTAATTAATATTCTATAATCTAATGTTTTTATTTACATGTCTTAAGCAGAATTAAGTTGGAGAGTTTGAATTGAATTATAAATGTAATTTAGGATATCCAAAAGCCTATGGTTATAACAACAGTGAAAGAGGTTGAGTAATAACTTCACGTCAATTGAGGGAATTTTAACAAGAAACACCGTTATTATGTCATATATGATGCAGATCCAAAAAAAGTAGTTGAAAAGTTTGGAAGAAAATGCTTCTTTAGCAGTCAACATTTTCTTATCTGGTGGGGTAATGAGATGTATCAGAGGATGACCCACTGGATGATTTGTTAGTTGGAGCTTCAGAAGGCTGCCAACAGGAAGTGTGATGGTGAGCTAGTGTCGTGGGAGTGGAAGGACTCGGGATGAAGGCGCGGTTTAGGAAGGAAGAGGCCGCCCTGCGTTCTCTGCTGAATATTTGTGGATGTCTATGTATCTAAATAATGTTTGTTTTTTTGTATGAGAGCGTTATTGAATGTTAATGTATAATATAATAAATTTTATAGTTATGAAAGTCTGCGTAGTGTTTAGTCTCAGTTTTAACTAATCGATAGATTAGATGTATTTTAAACTTTGTACGAAGGTTGAAATGGTTCAATTAATTTAATTAGGCTAATAAAAAAGGTACATTGTAATATAAATTTCACATTCACTCTTGCACCAATCCATAGGGAGTGACCGACTCCATTTCACCTTAGAGATGTTTTTTGTCGTTTATCCATAACTTAATTTAGCAATTTATTACTGTAGCGGGTTGATTGTTATGTAAGAGAACGAATACAAAATTTTTTTAGCCACATAAGCATGCAATTTTTAAAGTTGAGGGCTATAAATCACTCCTAGTCAGGACAGTCTACTCTCTTCCGTTCACTCACTAACTTCCATACATAGTAGAAGTGCTCGACATGTGCGCATTGTCTCAAGTCCAGGACTCATTAACATCTGAACGGGGCTAATTCTATTACAGCACTCTCTACTTGTGTCTCCTGCCGTTTTGTCTCAAGCCTTTCCCTTTTAGAAGAGAAAATGGTAATTGATGAAGGGGAGCTCCGGACAACATAGCACCGTTCAGGAATAAAATGTATATATGCCTTCCTTAAACTCTATTGTTACATGGAAAAAGTTCTCTTCGAGAGATCACCTGTTCCATATTTCAAGTCACTTCGCTTTATTAATTTTTTTTCATTTCCGTTATTCTCAGCTTCGTATTATCAGTAAGGTGTTAACATACTTATCGAAATTGGGCTCATTACCACGGTAAATGAGTTCATGTTTTAAAACAGCTTATATGAAAAATGACATGCGCCATAAACACGTCGTTTTTTTTTTTTGGCTCTTTTGTGGTAAAAATCAATGATTTAGTGGTTACAATGACGAGTACTAACATTTTTTGAATTAAAAAAAAATGAAGTTATCCCACTAAAAATAAAACACAGTTTAATTATCAATAAACAATTTACGAAACAAACCTTTATTATGATGAAATTGCAATCTGCCTTATTGGGCGATAAGTAATTGCGATAAATGTTTTTATTCACACCATATTGACAATTTCCATTCACTCGCTCATTCATACAGTATCTACAAACAGCCCAGAAACCTCCCAAATTCACACGGTTGTCACGTCCCTCGCATGTGAAAGGGGAAGTGGAGTCTTAGGAAGTCCTCCACGCTCCTCCATCAGCCGGATACGAACCAGTGGATGCTATATTAATAAATAAAGCATAATTATTTAGTCCATCGCTTAGGCGTTCTTTGAACTAACGCATGTGTCACTCACAGTTATTTCTTATTTGATTACTAGTTCATAATCAATCAATAATTTCTTGACTAGCTTCTTCTTTGTCAAATCTCGCATACTGTACCTGCTTCCAGTTCCTTCTCGGGTCTAAATAATAAGTGGTCGCTTAAATTTTCAATTTCTATTATATTTTGTTTAATACACATTGTATGAAGCCATCTTGTTTTTGTAATGTAATTATATATATCTTGTTTCAACATTGTGGTCCTTGTTGAACCGGCGGAACGTTTAATGTTGAATGATGTTTTGTCAAAAAAATAATATTTCGGACAATGATAGACTAAGTGCTGATAAGAGCTCATGAGTGCAAGTGTCCTTTAAAGGAAAAAAAAATATTTTACTTATCTTTATTCCCATAGACACCACATACTCAATCCACAAGGCAGTGTTATAAGGAAACATAGCTTCAGTTTGAAGAAATGATTGAAGTGTTCTCAGCAAGCCCAATTTAATAGTTCAACAGTTCATCAATATATAAGTGTACCTTTTGGTTATCAGTGGAAAAAAAAATTAAAACACACGAAGGCCGCTAAATTAATGAAGGGGTTTGTAAACTGTAAACATTGCATAACAGTTTCACAAGGTTTACACAACACCTTTTAATGGGCTTGTACACACAGGTAGGTTAATAGGTTCACGATATGTTATTTTCTCATTAGTAAATCTCTGTTGAAAACGTGTTCTGAATGTACAATACAATATTAGCGAATTTAATAACTTATTTCCATGTGGATTTTCATTTGATGTCATTTATGGTAAACTTGACAATAAATATCTGATCCAAAAACTAGTTTCGGAGGATCATTGACACATAATATCAAACTAGTCGCTAAATATGAATGAAGTAAATATGAAAAGTTACACTTCTCATGTATATGTTAAACTATCTCGTTACTAAAACTCACCTAACATTAAAAAAAATATATATGGAAAATCCGACATAAGTAGCAAAACCCAACTAGTCAATAGAGCTGTGACAAAATCTTTACATGCCTGAATTAATATCACCCTAATAATATCGAAATGGGGCAATACGGTTTGATAATATTTCGTTGAATAATCAAAAATGTTTATTCTGATAAAATTACAATCTGCCTTACTAGGCTATAAGTAATTGTGATAGATGTTCTCATTCATACCATATTTACGATTCTTCACTCACCGCTCATTCATACAGTATTTACAAACATCCCAGAGACCTCCCAAATCCACATAGTTGTCACCTCCCTCGCATGAGAAAGAGGAAGTCTTAGGGAGGTCCCCCACGCTTCTACGTCCGACACGTCAGCTCTCCAAGAGCGTGAGACCCACAGACGTAATGTAATACCACAGAATATAGGTTATATTAAGATCATTATGAAGGTTTGTGTTGGTGATGTAATTAGGGACCTTAACTATTGTTTCAGGACTATTGGTTGAAAAGATTGGATACGCTTGATGATCGTATGTTCCCCTTAACTCTATTGCATATGTCCAGATTAGACTACGTTACCATGATCTATCAATAACATAATGAACAGACATTATGGACCATTTTGCAGACTGCTTAATTGAAAATCTAATCTCACGATTTCTCAAGGGTATGGGGCTCGCGAGCAGAATGTCTATTTATATGTTGAGTTATTGGAACTGAGTATGTGGTAAAAATGAGCTTTTAAATCACATTTATTAGTGCTGGTGAGGTAAATTGTAATGTTTTAAATAAAAAAGCTATCAAATCCATTGTTCTGAACTCTCACAGTAGAGTAAGCGCTTTCAGGAATGTTAAAATGTCACGAGAAGCTTATGCCTGCAACAAGGAGTGACGATCACGCTTGATGAAGTTGAGGCAGGTGGGCAGATGAAAGACCACTGCCATTTACCGCAGCGTGCTCTCGCCTTATCACTTCACGCCATGAGGCAGTCGAGCGGCTAATGACTCGGCAGGAACCCGATCGCCGACTAGGGCGGACAATGGTAACACGATAGCGCATTACACACGGGCTGGCGATCTTGGAGAGGGAATCGGTAATCCGGCTCAGCGGCAACGGACCGGGGAAAAAACGGACGGCAGATGGCCGGGGATAATTAGCTTTTGATGGCGGCATGTCGGATCGGTGCATTGTTACCGCGGCACAATGTTACCAAGTCATATTGTTGAGGACTTCATAGCTCTTTGTATGTCGACGGCAATATTGGATTACAGAGTGGAATATGACACCGGGCTAACAGATAGGCTATTTGTAAGTGGGCAGCCCACCGCGTAACACCATTGTTAGGGGGTTTTCGAATCACAGGGGTGATGAAATTAGTTGGGGCGATAAGGCAACAGGATCAGTGCGAGGTATTTACATCGTCGGTTATTAGATCTCTTAGGAATAGTTAATGTAAAACATTTATGATTCAATCCTCTATGGCTTCTCCGTGTCGATTCACTTAGGATTTTTCGTTTCAATATTTCAAATACTATTGTGCGATATACTAGATGAACTAATAACTACACTAAATGTAACAATCAATATTATTATGTATAATATTATATTAAAATAGAAGGACTTAACTTTATTTAGAAAAATATGTGAATTATACAATACAAGTCAAGCCTTATCATGATTACTAAATGCCCATGCATTTGTGAAGTAACTAATAAAAATCACAGGTTTAAAAAATCATTCATCTTCTTAGTCTACCATAAAAATTAAGGGATGTGTGCATAACAACATAAATAATGTTAATTGCATTATTTGTAAATGAACATCAATATTTTTTTTCAAACATTTTGATAAAAATGCTAACAAAATAAACCAAAAAATGTGTAATTAAACCATAATTTGGAAGAACATATACGGTTAAAATTTGATCAGAATATTATAAAACATCTATACTTTATACGATTAGCTTTAAAAACATGATAGGCATAGGGTCGAGGAGGCCTGTTCAACAACAGGTTCGTCAGATAGTTCAAAGAATCGAATAACTTGGGACTTCTCTAGTCAATGACGAATTTATGGCGTTCAAAGTGATGCCTAATCAATAACCAACAGATTGCGTTGAAGGCTTATAAGCTATACGTGGTTAAGGAGAACTTATATAAAGAATTATATTGATCAATCTAAAACCACAAAAATATATTTATATTTTTTAGAATGACATAAAGGTCGGTGGTTCCCTATCATGCAAGAATGGTTGATGGAATTTGGAGGGAGAACCATTCACATCAACTAAAGGTGTTGTTGATTATCAAGCATTTATCACTGGACAAGGACATCGTCATCTGGCCAACAGTTGCATCAAAATATCAGGATGAATAATGCACTTATGGATGCCGAACCATTAACGGCAGCTTTCGCTTATGTCAAAGCGTCAGTCGGACTCATTAGCTCATTTGGAATGAGCTATTAGCGTTTTGATTGATAACTCTTCCATTGTCAGGCGTCACTCAAATCGACAGGTCCTTCAAATATTTTATGAGGGGCCCATACCAGAACGCTCGTTTCGAATGCTGGTTGTCACCTCGTCAGCATCAATTATCTGCCTGAACAAATTACATGAATATTTGATTTGCTGTAGGGCAAAATTCAGTGAGGTACAGCCAAAACATTGGTACGCTATGCATTTGCACTTATATTAAATATTGCGATGTCTTTTCGAATTATAACTTACACTTATTGACTGATAATTGGTCTTTCGATAGTATGGCCATGACTGATTGAATGGTGTGTTACAGCGAAGCATAAACAATACTAGGAACGCACAAGATTTTTAAACTCATGGATCGCTCACCTAACCTGGTTTTATTCATCAGATTAATATTAAGCTATACAAGACAATTGTGATTTATTAAATAGAAAAATGTTCATAACACATACTAAAATTAAGACCGTTGCCCAACACCATTTGTCGGGGTTGCCACTAGGGGAGTGTCTAATCACTCTAGCCCTGGTGACAAGTGCGGATTGTTGTAGTTTATAACATGGACCATGTTCCATGTAGGCGTTAATATCTGACTCCATTTTTATGATGGGGATGTGTCCCAACAATACACTGTGCTCAGGAGAAGAGGTGCAGAGGTTTCATAAAGAATAAGACCAGTTTTCAGAGTTCGGGCGGGAGATCGGCAGCGTAATAGGTACAAGTCTTCAGAAGGTCTGCTAGAGGCTGTGAGACAGGGTGACGGCACAGAAGTGTGGCAAAGAGAGTGTAGACTAGTAGAAGACTGAGTGGACTTACTTCCCGGGCCCCGGGGCCCTGGCATATCGCGACCGAGTGATAGCGGCTGTCTAGATGAGGAGACTGGGAAAGAGTGGGTTTTCAGGGCGAAACTTCTTGGTTTTAAATATTACTTCCCCCACCTACCGGAAGGCGGAGCCTGGCTTGAAAGGGGTATGTTTATGATTTTACACCTGCGCCGAGGTACATGATCCCTCGTCCCCTAAAGGACTGTTTATGGCAAGGCTTTTAGATTTTATGACCGCCGGAAGGTGACCCTAGGTCTACCGGGGTCTATTTATGACAGTCAGGTGGCTTATCCTCTCAGGTTTATTGCTGAACCTTCAACTATGTTACTTGTTTTACGACTACCGGCCTCTCCATGATTTATTACTAGAAAACCATGTTTTACATCTAATTACAATACATTATATATGCAGCAGGGTATAGGGTTATTTAACACTTATGTAGTTATGGTCACTACACCATTCATTAGATTAATAAATATGATTAAGGCTATTTAGTTTAAGATATAATATATTATGTGTTATATGTATATAAAATATATTTAATATTTACGAAACTGAGGAACAAAAAAGGAGAGGATTTGAATATGGCTTGATGTATAAGCAGCTTAGTATTCATCTAGAAAAATATTCCATGTGTGATTTTTTTTTGACATTTTCTTCATTCTATATTCCTTATTTTCATGATGAGGGAGTAGAGAGGCTCTCTGTTCACCGAAGGATGAGCAAGAGTAGAATAAATGGCTGAATAGAAAAGAAATTGATATGTATTTCACCTAAACAAACACCAGGCACCACTAATGATTTTTTTTATTTATTAGATGAATCAATGCCATCCAACAATATACAATATTATCTGCCCACTGAATGCAGTTGTTATATATTCAATCTTCTCTAAAGTCCCTAACTAAATTATTAACCGAATTGTATACCCTCCGGTTATATATATACCGCACTCCGCCTTACATTCACACATTTTTGTTTCATTTATTAAAGATATGTTCTAATAATTTAGCTTGTCCGTTTAATACACTGTCTATCAATATCAATTATGCAGTCCACTTTGCATTATCACAGATCTACCACCCGACTAAGTACCCATTAAATCATTGGAAACGATAAAAGGAGGCTTGTGAATGATATGTGCATATTTTACAAGAAAAACAAATATTACTGTGTTGGGGGAGATTTTATAAATTAGGAAGAAATATTAACCCTTCATTGATATTTCCTCCCAAGTTAATAAAATTAGACTCAACAAATACTTTTCGCCACAGTTCTCACAACCAATCTTTCACCACTTTTAGTTAACCAAATCCAAACTTTGTGGAATTTCAACATTATTTGAAATTTGTTAGATGCTCTTGTACAATTCGCACGTTGTCTAAGCGAAAGATATTTATGTGATTTTTTTCCAAAATAATAAAAATTCCAATATGTATACAAGTGTTTCTATATTTATTACTCGGAACAATAGTTAATATATAATAGGTGTATATTTCATTTGTCACGGACCTTATTGATGATATTTCCATTATGATGACATGATGTGATATAATGTTCATCAGGTTACTATAATGTTAGCCTTATTGAGACGGCTTTGACAAAGAGCAGTGACAATACACAATGGCACGGCAGGGACCACCCGAGATAGAACCACGAAGCCAAGCAGAGCCAGCAGGAGAGGCGGCGCTAGAGAAAGGAATTATGATTTAGTGGACCGACATTAGAGTGCACGAACTCACAAATCAGCTGCCGTGAACCGCGGCACTATATCAGCCCTGGCTGTATCAGCCGGACGGCACAGCCTTTAATAAAAACAGAACTCACGCCACCTCCGCCGAGTTATGGGCGTCCTGCCTCACTTCTAACTGGTTTTTTTTGCTCCCTTTTCATATCTTTTGTCCTGGACGTGTCTATTAACCTGTCTGCTGCACCGTCCTTTGTCCTGCTACTGCTCTACGCTGCCCTGTTATATATTTGACGTGGGACTGATCAAAGGTATATCAAATCCAGTCGAGACTGGAACTACATCTATTAATTTACTTATGCACATATTTTTTTTATATTTTAAAAGATTACACCACTTTATCAACTGCAGAGGTTATTGGCAATGACTCTTGAGTTTATAAATCGTGGATGATCGTGAATAGTATTCGTTGCTTGAGTAAATAAAACGGTCAATTGAGAAACGTCAGACGTCACTATACCAAAATTTTCCAGAAGGAAAATTACCCCCACTAACTTAAGTATAAGCAGCAGAAAAAATATAATCCCTTTTGGGTAACCAAGACTAAGGCTGCTAACATAATTATCCGAATTCTATGTTTGTTCCATTAGGAGAAATTTGAATTAAAAATTGTAGAACTTATGGTGTTTCTCAAATAAATGGAACTGGTTGCTAGAATGTACGTAAGTTTGGTGTGAAAATCAGATTAAAGTGCTTGAAAAATGAATTTATTCAAAAAGTGAAGCAAATAGAACAAAAGAGCATTAAGGAAACATTGTACGGGGTATCCGTCAATAAGCGATAGGTTGAAAACCACGATTTAAAAAGACTGGATGGCTCTTGTTTCAGGTAAGTTTGATTTAAGCTTAGGGAGATCACCAATTTTTTTTTTGTTGATAGGCTTTGAACCGTTTAAATAGACGGTGCCCACCACTTCACCACTTCAAATATAGATTATAGTTGAACTTGACATTGATTGTATGCGTTTTAGGGCCAACAATAAAAGTTTTGACCGTTATTATTGTGTTTTTCAGATTGTATCTGGTTCATAAATTGGATAATTTTTAATGTAGCCTTTGGATTCTTTGGCAATTTTTCCCTCTAGTTTCCAAAGAAGTCACTTTTGTGTTTCACCATACATATTTCTTTGGTAGTGGAAGATAGAATCGATCTTACATATTTTTTTATTGTGTAGACCGTATCTCTGGTTTTGATCTTTCTTTTCAACACAAAAAAATTACCTTTGTGCCACCTGGTATTTTTGTATACTGTTCGTACCAGTAAAAATACTGCATAATTCAGAAAAATACTGCTGATGAAACATGCGTTTCTATCAGCAGTTAATGTCAGAAAATAAAAAAAAACGTTAGAGGTCCCTGGGACCTACACCCACTCCGTCGCCGGTCAAACGTAAGCCACGGCGATCTAATAGAAATATTGCCCCTGTAAATTGTTCAGCTCCCAGCAGCTCTATGGAAGAAATACAATCACAACCTAGCACATCTAAAGAAACAACAACTCACGAGTATCCATTTTCACGCCCAATAGTTACGAGGTGTTAAAAAATATTGAAGTAGAGGGCATGGACTCTACCCAAACACCCACACAGCCCAAGCCACCAGCGATATTTGTACGTAATATCAGTAATTTTAAATTACTATGTACCCAATTGAATAAAATTGTAGGTACAGGCAAATGCACGTGCCTCAATCGGTCCCGGGACACAAAAGTTTCTCCGACACATACCGAGCAATAATAAAATACTTGGAAGAAACTAATGCCGACATTACACAAAAGTACAGGTCGGAAAGCCTTACCCGAAACGTGATATAGTCCAATGCCAAAATTGCCAGGCATACGGGCACATAACATCATACTACTAACACCCTCCCAGGTATGTAAAGTGCAGTGGGCAGCACAAAAGCGAATTGTGCAAGAAGCCCTATGTGATTTCTTGCGTCTTGGCTGGGTTGACTTTGATGTTGACGGCATCGAGTTTCTCGGTGATGTGTTGACCTCGCAGTTGGAGTACAAGGCTCCTACGATGTGGGAGGTGTAGATGTTGAACAGTAGGGGCCTAGCACCGATCCTTGGGGGACACCGGCAGTGTAATTTCTTCGGGTCGTAGATGTGGTGCCTATACGAACCGAGAAAGTTCTGCCTGTGAAATATGATCTCATCAGGTTCTGCAGCTGATCCGAGAATTCATATTCCCTCAGACGTTGGAGTAAGGTGTAGTGGTCCACAGAGTCGAAAGCTTTCGAACAGTCTAGTGAGATCATAGCTGTTGCTCCGGACATTCGATGCGACGTGGTGTTGCAATCTCACTAAGTTGTTGTCTGCACTGAAGCCTGTGCTGAAACCAGTCTGCTCTGGTGGGATGACTTCTTGCGTCTCGCAGTGCTCGGAGAGATGTAAGTGGATGATTCTCTCGAACAGCTTCGAAAGTTGAGTCAGCAGACTATACATATTTACGTACACGTTTGACTGACATTATTTTACAATTGTTGTGGTCTATTGATCGCTGTTAACATTTACGAGCGAGAAGAAAAAAAAACATATGAATAAAATATAAAATGACTTACAGTAATGAGTGGTAACTTTCGGTCCTAATAAAAAATATTAAAGCGTATATTTCGAAACAACTTAAAAAAAAACATTAATTTTTTATCAGTGAGTTTATTTTATATTTACCGTCACGCTACCGACTTCTCGTGCAGCTGTATAATGGCCCGAGGTAGCGATGTGGCTGTGGCAGGCGCGTTTCCGGCTCCTCCAGTTTGTAGCGCCAATCCGGATGAACTCGTTCGCAGGGTTGTTAGGTCGGGTGTAGATTTGTCTTAAGTTGTCTTTCGCGTCTTGTCTCTGTATCAACTCCCGGGTGTCGCGGGTCGTCTCTATGCAGTGAATAGTTCCCCGGGGTTCCGTGTGGCCTGTCGAAGTCGATTAGCAGGCGTCCGGGCAGGTTCGAGCTAGTGGATGAACTCGAGGCACTTCGAAGAGATGATGGTCGTTTTACGGTCGTCAACCAGCCAGTTGTAGAATGCGTTAGCTACGGTGTAGCTTCTATGTCGCCGAGGTTCGACGGCTCTGGCCATCTAAAGTTCGGTCGATCTTAGTGAGTTTGTGTCGCATCTTCGTAGGTGGTGGCAACGGTCCCATGAAGTCCAAGTGGATGTATTGCCTCTTCCTGTGTTGGCGAATTGTTCTTGAGGAGTCATCGGATGTCTTGCTTCGTGAAGTGGTTGCGATTAGGCTTACTCAGATTTTCAAAATTACTGGTCGGCTATTTAATTTAACAGTAACTCGCAGGGAAAATAAACCGTGACGTTGATTTTAATTTCGTTTTGTGTGCTAGTATAGGGAAACTCTGGTGGTATGCACGTCCGAGAAATGGCGTGTACGGTTGCACAGCATGCTTCGGCGGACGGGTAAGAAAAGGTTTCTTCTATCTTCTGAGATCACGACGGCTTCTCGTTTACGTCGGGTTCACCAGTTGTCGGGTTGCCACTAGGGGAGTGCCTAATCATTCTAGCCCTGGTTACAAGTGCGGAATGTTGTAGTTTATAACATGGACCATTGTTCCATGTCGGCGTTTAATATCTGACTCCATTTATGATATGTATGTGTCCCGACAATACACTATGTTCAAGAGAAGAGGTATAGAGGTTTCATAAAGAATAAGACCAGTTTTCAGAGTTCGGGAGGGAGACTGGCAGCATCACAGGTACAAGTTGGCAGAGGGTCTGCAAGGAAGCTGAAAGACAGGATCAGACTCAGAGGCACTGAAGAGAGAGTGGGTGACGAGGAGTCTAAATAATAATTTAGACAAGTGGCCCTGGCTTAAAGCGACACTGAGTAACAGCGGATGAAAGAGAGTAGACCGAATGGGATTTCGGGAAATGCGCACACCTGTGTCCCATTACGTGCCCCTTGACCCCTAAGGGACTGTTTACGCCTCTTTATGGCATGCCAGGTGGCATTATTGCAGACTGATGGGGTGGTAATAAGATGGCTCATAACCGCTTTTTGCTGGTTTCAGAAGGGGGACGACTACAGCGTGCTTCCAGTTCTGAGGGAAATAGTGCAGCCTGAAGCAGGAGTTCAATACGTTGGTTATGTATGAGATTCCTTTCCTCGGCAGCTGCTTGAGGAAGATGTTCTGGATGGTGTCATGACCTAGAGCCTTGTTCCCGCTCGTTCGAATGAAGGCTGTGACTTGCCTGTAGGAGGTGTAGATTTTGGTAGTGGTGGGGAGGGAGGGCTCCTATTGGTTGGCCTCGGCCACGGCTCACTTCTTCAAAATGACCCGCCAGGATGTTCGCTTGTTCGGTGGTGGGGATGAGCTGCCCGTTCACGGCCAACCTTACACCGTTCTTTTTGGACCTGCAAGTCTTCACGAGTTTCCACAATTGCTTGTGGTCGCCGTGGAGACTTGTGAGGTGGTTTTACCAAACCGAGTTTTTCCACTGGGCCAGGGAGGCGCCAGTGCAGAGAGAGAGAAGTCTTCAAGGTTCCAGTTGGTTTCCGAATGAATGCTGACTCAGATCACGAGGCTTATATAGTGGCTAGTCGTGGTGGGGGTCATCCCCACCAGCGGCTGTTCTCCCCTCCAACTTCTTCCACCACTCTCCGACTGGCGTCGTAAGTTTTATTTATTAAACATATGGAAAAAATGATAGATATGATATGATCTGAACGAGAAGAGAGGGACTTATAATTATTTGTGATTAAGAGGTGCCCACAACAGACATAAAAACGTACAATTTACCAAATCGTTTAATAAAATAAGATATGACATTTCTTTTAATAATGATGAAGAATTAGGCCAAATATTACAAAAAATTATACACCCAAAACATGTTTATGGAATTTATTGTGAACCAAAACTCAATGTAATAACTACTTGGTATGATAAACAATTCAATACTTTATCAACAATTATTCAGAAAAAATATCCAACTGTTAAGATAAAAAGATACAAAAGTCATGTACTAAATGTAACAGATAAGGACGAACAAAACGAGATTATTTCCGATTATCACACAGAAAAGACCTCACAACAGAGGAGCAACTGAGACTTATGACAAATTAAGAAAACAATATTATTTCCCCTCTATGAAAGAAATTATTACAGGTTATATTAACAAATGCATGATATGTAGAAAAACTAAGTATGTAAGGAAACCAATTAAAGCTAAATTTATGTTAACACCTACACCAGAAAAACCTTTTGAAGATTTAATGATTGATACTTTACATTACGAAAGACAATACATCACTATAATTAATACTTTTTCAAAAAGACTATTCACAAGAACCGTGAAACGTATAACAAGTACTAACACGTGTGACGTTATAAAACAATACTTAGGACTTTTCCCGACACCAAATTCCATACTAATGGACAATAGAAGAGAGTATAAAAATAACTTAGTTACTTACTTCCTTGAAACCAATGGAACAGAACCAATGTATGTAACACCTAATAACTCAAATCCTTTAGGACTTTTGAATCGTGCACACAACACATTAAAAAACTAAACCAAAATCAGGAAGACATTCCGACAATTTCTGATGTACAATTAATGACAAAAACTACTACCCATCGAAAGCATGATAATTCTTATAAACCAGTAATAAAATATAGAGATAAAAATGAAATAAAGCAATCGTATGCTAACAATATTAAACGACCTCGTAAGATACATGTGACACACCGAAAATATGTTTCACATAACAATAAAGACACTTGCGCTGATTCGGACAATTCTATGGACTGCAACAACTTGTCTGAAAGTAGCTGATCTGGCTCACAGTAACGGAATGGTACACTACACAGTAAACAATGTAAAAATAATTGAAAAATACTTCAAAACATACCACTTTTATAACATAAGCCTATTAGACTCATAACTAACCAATATACAAAAACATACTCTACTCTATAATAACAACCTACCCTTTGATAGTTGATATGATACATGAAACCAACAATAAAATTGACTTACTGAGAAATCATTATAGAAGACAAAGACGTGGATTGATAAATGGGAACTAGGAACGGCTATTAGCTGGCTAACTGGTACTATGGACAAACAACATTATGACAATGTCATAAGTGAAGTTAAACATAACAACTATAATACTGAACATAATATTGAACAGACAGTAAACATGAATAAATAAATTATAGAGACTTTTAAGCCGGATATAAAATTAATAATGACAATTTTAATAAGGGCAGAGGCAATATGATTGCAACATTGCCAAGGAGTAGCTTTTCATGATATTTATATAACTTTAACACACTTATACAACAAACTAAATGACTCAACGCTAAGACATACACCAAAATGTAACATTAGCTCCAAGAAAACCAGAAATATTATCAGCAATGAGCAAAATACGTTGTATTATACATGAGGAAATACTCCATGTATTTCTAGACCTGCCACTAGCAGAACCAACAAATGTAAGAACCTCTTTGCTCATACCGATTCCTGAAAATAAAACTAATCTTTATTATTCTATTGATATACAAAAAACACTATAAGAAAAAAATGATAATCTTCACAACATTAATTGTAACTATGTTAGGAATAACTATTATTTTACTAACCCTACTTTACTGCTTAATCAATGTAAAAGAAAAAAATATTATATTAGGTTCTACAGTTCAATGTAATTATACTCAGCATAAACTATCCAATATTAATTATATTGACGATATAAATTCATATATTATAATTAACAATCGTAAGTTAGACAATTACGACAAACATAATACTAATTACTTACCTCTTATATCCCTCGTAAATATGCCTATTTAACGAATGTTTTTCAGAGCTTCCTAAGATAACCGTGCATAGTGTAGACTCTGAATAAAAAACAATGTACCAAGAACCCTATAAAATAACAATGTATAATAATTCCGAATCAATAGATCCTAATATAACTCAAATTATCCAACTACTAACATTAACAATAGATCAATACATTATATAATTTATAGCATTATAGGTATTAAAGGAATACTAACCTTATTGTATTATACAAAAAAATAAAATATTGTAATCTTAAAGATACCTGTATTTCATCTCCCACTAGCACCTATAACCTTAGTATCCACATAAATCCTTCCTCCAGCAGATTTTACTACACTCAAGCTCAACTTGAATGCTCCCTGCGCGCCTAATTCTTGATGGAACAAGAATCTTAAAGAGTAGAGGAGTTGTGTAATGCTCATTAGATCTTACATTTTCAGTAGAAACGTGCGGTCCCCTTTTAAGTACCATTTCCCCAAAATCCCTCATCCTACAAGACACCCAACATCGTGCCTTAGCCTTAGCCAAAGTAATATATGTTGTAACACTGTAACTGATTAAAATTTGTATATATACCAGTGTTTTGCTTGTTATTGATAATAAAGTTTTTTAAAAGACTCTCCTCTACAAGATTATTTAACTGGCCATTTGGTTGGCCTCTAGCTACATCTAAACCAGCTGGATCAACGAAATTAAACGATCATAAAAGCTATTCACTGTTATAACACTTTGTTGAAAAGAACTTATTTACTGATGAAAATAACTATTTACTGAGTTCCAGCGTATTTTGATCGTAATTTCAATTACCTTAATTTGCCTAATTAATACGTTTATAGAATGAAATTGAACTTTTTACGAAGTTGAACATTTCAATTCTGGATACGTAACACGTAATATAGTTCATTATTCTAAGAACTGATTATTCTCTAGTTTAGAATAGATTAAACAATGTGCATGTGGATAATACGGTTAGTTTGATTGGGAAAAGTTTATTTTTGTATTATTATATAGAACCCAATTATTATTTTATTTTGTTATAAATTATAATGTAAATACTATTTTTACACGTAATTTCAAGAGCAAAAGAACGAAAATAAGCATGTTTTGTTGTATGAAATTATATTAGCTTGTTTTCAATCCATTTGACCTAAGCATGTTTTTTTTTTATTTTATAAATTTAATATTATGATTTCAATTAATGTACTAAAATTTACTCCAGATTATTAACGAAGATATTTTTTTGTCATTTTTCTTTTGTAATTTTTTTAATAAAATCTTGGATACTCAATAGAAACTATATTTACACTGCATTGTATATTATATATTATTTTTAGTGCATGTTATTTTGAGTAATTTACATTATTGCCATATTTTAATTCATGAACCTATCCAACCTTTATTGTAGCCCACTCGTTATTACATATTTTTTATTTTCATTGAATTTTGAAGTAGAGCTTTCTGATTATTTTTAATTTCAATAATATTTTTTTGTACTAATTGTCTATGCCAAACTCATTATAAATCAATACCAACAAATGATCCTTAAATCCCGAATCTTTACACCTAATTTTGGCTAGGCACACAGGATTTGGAAAACCTGGCAAGATGTTCAAATGGTAACAGAATCCGCCAATAAATAATTTAGTGTTTGGGGAATTCTATCCTTGATCGAGCCACTGCGCTCTACAGCGTTTTTTTTTTGGACAAATCTGTGGTAACCAATAGAAATAAACAATTTCCGATGATACAATATCTTGGGATAATAATCATAAAATAATATTTTACATAAATTATACACATCTGTTTTATATAGGATCGAGGTGAAAGCTGTTTAAATTTAATAAACCTATTTAAAAACTTTTCCATAGTGAAAATGTCATTCCCCCATTGTGTATACCCTCATTTAGACCACGGAAGAAGGACAGGTGAAATTAAATCAAAATCATCCCACGACTCAAATAATAACGGACTCAATGAAATAAAATTACATAGATCTCTAAGAATAGATTCCGAACCGAATTCTTCAGTACCATCAGAAGAAAGATTTTGGATGCTGCCAAAAGCTGGCGTCCCAGGGAACAAATCCATAAGAAAGCTCCATTCAAACCCGAGAAATCTAGCTCACGACGGAGTTCAACACTCGAAAGATGCCAGAGGTGATTCAAGCTACATTGGTTTATTTTCTAACAGATCGGAGAGCATCAATTTACACACATCTCTAAGGAAGCCGAATTCCGAACCCAATTCTTCAGTACTATCAGAAGAAAAATCTGGGGCGCGGCCGAAAGTTGGCGTCTCAGTGAACGAATGCAAAGAAAGAAAAAAAAGGATTAATAAATCCGTTTTTAGAGAAAAGTCCAATTTTAGTTTAGGCAAAAAAGGAACTATTCAATGTAAACCTGACAATAGTGAGCTGGATGATATCAAAAAATCTTTAAAGGTAATAGAAAATGACCCATATGTTACATACAAATATGCAACGTCGTCAATTGATGATGCTCGTCTCTCTAGCAGTGATGAAGATAAATGTAAGTCAATTGACATATCGAATAAATGCAATGCCATTGGTATTATTGCAAATAAATATTTTGATGAAATTTTAAAAATTCGACAGATGGGCCAATCTGTTACAGACGCTACTTTCCATTTCTCTCAATGTTTGCCAACAATTGGGCACTACTCAGAATTGACCAATCCCATTGGGACTCAGCATATTTTTAACAAAAAAAAAATATTGATCAAATTTTTCGGGGAAGAAAATAGAAAAATAATGAAAAGGACATTAAAAATGTATAAATTAATTTCCAAATACAATAGAGGGATAGCAAGTTACTTAAGAAAAAATAAAATGGAAAAAAAATTATATGTTACAACATATGCAATTATAAAAGATTTCATAAAATTATTTATACGCTATATTAACAAAGCAGCCAATGAGGCCATACTTAAATTAGAAAAGTTACCAAACAAAATGCCAGACCATAAAAAACATGCCAATGTTGATAGCGATGTCGACAGTGATGATGTAAAAGCTTTCGACATTGATAAAAATGTTGACTTCTTCCAAAATTCGGATTTCGAAGATGTGGATGAATGTAAATACGTTATCGACGACTACAAGCTAGCAATAGATCGACTTTTTCATCCAAGACATTTATTAAGGGACGAATTCCAATTTCCTGGTGATCATGTTGAACTTTTGAAAAACATTGACGTATCGTCATTATCTGAAAAAAGCTATGAATCTCTTATTAGCGAACTTTCGGCTAGGTCTAGTGTTTCTAGAATGAAAGACTTCTCTCTGGTGACTTCTGAAGAAGAGGAGCAATATGATCCCTGTTCAAAACCTGCATTGAAAGAATGGTCTGGTCTGTTCAAAGCCTACGTTAAAATAGGGGATTATAAAACCCCCTTAGCAGAATGGAGGGATGACTCACTTACATCTCAGAAAGTGGAGAGACAGAAAACAAATGATGAAAAAGAAAAAGTCAATACCTTTATAAACGAAATGAAAGAAATTCGAACGAATTTTAAATCCATTAGGTGGCAGGATGTCTCAGCGAACGAAGGCTTGTCAGAGCACCATTCTTTTTCAATTAAAGCTGATGGCGGAGTTCAACACTCCAAGGATCCAATAAGTGAATTAAGCAACACTTCTTCATCTGTTGAGAAATGGGCAAGTATAGTTCTAAGCACTAACGAAAGTGAAACTACGGGAGATTCATTAGGGCCGAGTGATATCAGGCTCAATCAAAAGAAACATAAACAAAATAGAAGGAAGAAAGAAATTGACAACAATAATGAACGCCGAATAATACACAGAAATAAATCAAAATCATCGCACGACTTGAATAATGAAGGATTCAATGAAATTAATTTACATTCATCTTTAGGAAAACATTCCGAACCGAATTCTTCAGTGCCATCAGAAGAAAGATCTTGGGTGCGGCCGAAAGCTGGTGTCCCAGGGAACAAATCCAAAAGAAAGCGCCATTCAAACCGAAGAAAACCAGCTCACGACGGAGCTCAACTCTCGAAGGATCCAACAAGTGAATTAAGCGACACTTCTTCATCTGATGAGAAATGGGCAAGTGTAGTTCAAAGCACTTACGAAAGTGAAACTATGGGAGATTCATTAGGGCCGAGTAATATCAGGCTCAATAAAGAAAAAGATGTAGAAACGAAGAAAGAAATTGACAAGAAAATATGGCGCCGGATAACTTCTTCATTTAATGAGGAATCAGCGAGTGTATTTGACGTCATTAGGCAACGTGAAAATGTGAATTTAGGAAGTCTGAGTGATTATAACTTCAACCAAACAAAGAAAGAAATGAATATAATGAAGAAAGAAATTGACAACAATACGTGGGGCCAGATAATGCACAGACTTAATTCGAAGGTAGGTGTTGGCGAAAAAAAGCTATTAGAAAAGGAAGATTCTGACAGTTTTCACAGTATTCTTCGCGATTTCAGAACTATTTTCAGTACCGAAGGTGACCAAGAGATTTTACTTCGCGAAAGAGCTTGGGAAGAAAAAGGGGCTGTGCAATTAGAAAAAGATAATGCTGGACTCATTGATAATCGTTTTTTAGATTTCATTTTGGGGGAAAGGGATGAAGAAGAGGATGATATGGAATTTAGTGATGAAAACATTAATGATATTAATAAACTCGTAAAATATTTTATTTTACGATTGAATTATGCTATCATAAATTGGAAACTTGATGAAATTAAAGAAATGGAAATTAATGGTACCCCAACCACTAGGCCACATACCAGATATAACCCATCAAAGGCAATTAAACGATGTTTTAAACGATTTCTGAAGTCTTTGCACTGTATTAATTATCTTTTTACTGAAGGCCCGGTAATATTACAACCACTTAAAGCCAAGTCTACGGTGTCTGAATATTCTCTTCAATCAGAAATAAAACACTTTAAAAGATTAAAATTCAGAAATTGTGCTTTAATAATTAAAATGTACAATTCATTAAGGAATATAAAACAAATTGAAATAACAGAACGAAGCAGTGCGATAAAAGAGTCACTAACATTTTTGATTAACGAAATAAAAGAAAAAAAAATGCTTTTGGAAAAATCAACGCTAAAATTGTCACCTAAATATTTGAAAAAGATTGACAAGGACCTTCCTGAAGTACTTTTAAATGACCCAGAGTATGGCAATTTTTTTCATGGATATTCATCAGAAGATTCATTCGCTGACCTTCTGGCAGATGTATCAAAAGGCATACCAATTGGAGAAGAAAGAATGAAAAAAATGGAAAACAAAAGAATCCCAAAGACTGAATTATCAGATAGAAATAAACAGGAAAAACGTAATCAAAATGCCAAGAAAAAATATATTTTAGAACCACGCTCAATCAGTAATATGGATTGCAGTGCAATGACAATCACAACGATTACTTCTGGTAGTTCAGAATATACACTTACAGATGAAAGTGTCAAAACAGGAGAAAGTTGGACGCGTGGAAACAGTGCCGGAGAAATATCGAGTGTTACTTCAATTAAACGTTTCGTTCATGATTTGAGAGATAGTTTCCCCTCCCAAACTGACCTGATAGAAGATCTTTTTGATGAAACGCCAGAAAATTCATATTATTACACATCTTCCAGCAGATTAAAAAAAACCGTTGAAGAAAAACAAGGTTTTGCTGTAATCAATCTGAGAGAAAAGAAAAGGATGGAAAATAAATTTAAATTTGAACCGAGTAAAGCCCTTGGAAAATGTAGGCATACTTCTAACAATCTGCCGGTACCGAAGGAAGGATTACTAAGACGTATCCAATCAAGAAAAAACACTCCCGAGAATGCAAGAGAAAAACGAATTCAATGGAACTATTAAATTCTTATAAGTATTATTTTAAGCGCTGGAAGTAAAACTGTAAATAGCAAAAAGTACAAAGATGATTGATTTTTTAACAACTTTAAAGTCGATTAACAACTTTTGTCTGTTTAAAATTCTTTCCTATATTTTTTTTAATCCAAGCGCATTCGATGGCTTGTACCATCGTCATTCAACATTAAAAAACATAGTTACACATACATCAATCATTAATTACCTTGAAATTAAAATTATTCGCCAAACCCGGTAAACCACCCAACCTTTCAAACCGCTTCTTCCAAGTCCGCTGTGGTTTAGAGTATTCTAACTACTATCTCATTAATGCAGGAGTTCCACAGAGCAGTGTCCTGGGCCCCATCCTCTATAACCTATATGCCGCTGATGTCCCCTCTACTCCCAATACCTTCTTCGTGGCCACATTTGCAGATGACACTGCAGTCTTGTCAATCTGTAAGCCAATCTGGACATTCGGAATAGAGCTATGGGAGACAGCAAAAAAGTCGAACATCAAGTGTATCCAATCCTTTCAATCAAAAGTCCTGAGAACAATAGTAAATGCCCCTGATTATGTCAGCAACAAAACCCTTCATAACGACCTTAATATACCCTACATTCTAGAACTCATCCCTTCCAAGTTTATGAAATTCCACAGTAGCCTTTCCAACCACCCTAATCCTGTAGCACAGTCATTGCACTGCGCCACTCATCCCTATAATCCTCCTCGGAGACTGAAACGGCAGTGGCCTCGTGACCTGCTATAAGCGCGTGACAGTGGTAGTCCTGGCAATGGCCAGTTTCTCCAATCGTGTCCTGAGCGTCTGTGGCTCTCGCGCTCTTGGTCAGTCTCTACTAGCTAGTATCCGGTGACGCGGCTGACGGAGGAGCGTGGGGGACTTCCCAAGACTCCGCTTTCTTTTCGCATGTGGATTTGGGAGGTCTCTGGGCTGTCTGTAAATATTGTGTGAATGAGCGAGTGAATGGTGAACTGTAAATATGGTATGAATGAGAGCATTTATCTTATTACTTATTGCCTTATAAAAGGCAGATTGTAATTATAGCACAATAAAGGAATAAATCGTTTATTCTGGGACATTGTCCCTGAAGACTAGCAAGAAGGGACAAAATAGGAATGTCTAGCTGTAAAAAAAATACATAACATTACACAGATTTGATAATCTTATAAATAATAAAGAGGCTAGGAATATGTGAGATGACTACAAAGAACCTACAGCAAATATGAGTAGAGATAAAAAATAAAATAAATAAACAAAAAGTAGGAAATATTACAAGGGGGAATGAGAATCGCTGGGATGAACGACAAATAATGATGAATTATTGTTTGTTAGAGGGAGGGGATACCAGGAACGGATAAAGTCTGGATTTAAATATTGGGAGACTTGAAGACAAGTCGAAATGCAAAAGGGTAGGATCAAGTCTTGTGGGATTTGAATTGCAGGAGGTTGTTAAGGTAAGGAGGCTTTTTGGTCATGGTATAACTGAAGAGAAGGGATCCAAGGAAGTATTGGCGACGGGTGGAAGGGTGCACGAGTCCCAACTCGGAGTAGTGCTGTGGAATGCCACAATCAAACTAGCTCTACTTGACTTCTAATTAAAGGGGTGCCACTTTCGACCACCGCCCCCCACCGCAGTGAGATGCTTAGAGTCATTTAGAGAGTTTGGACAAAGATAACGCATTACTTACTCGTGCAGGACTAGCTCAATCAAAAGACCACACAACTGGATATTGGTGAGGCCCTAGGTTCGCGTACCGATCCTGCCAGTATATCTTTGCTTTGGCCGAATCACTATTAGTAATAGTAGGTTACAGAATTTATCATAGCGTTCTAGGCATTGACGTTTTACATGTACAGTGTAATACCACAGCAATAATTGACAGTATAAAAACGATAGGCATGTATTTAAATATCATGTATTTTCTTGTTAGGCTGTTAAACCAGTTCTCGGCAAATCTAAATAAAGTGGTTGTCAGGCGTTTTCTTTGCCAACCTCCGTGCCAACTGTGGTACGAAGCATACAGCTCACCTTAATAAGCTATCTATTCTTGAATTCATTTCATACGAAAATTATTTTGATTGAAAATTAATTGGAATTAGAATTCCATTTCCAATTATCTAATTTGAATTCCATTCAAAATTGTCTAACATCCTAATAGCAGCTCAAGATCGCTATCTAGCTCAACACATCCCTACAATCCTTCTGGAAGTTCAAAGCGGGAATGACCTTGAGATTTCTTATAAGTGTTGGAAATTCTGGCGCTGGCAAGTATTCCCCCCTCTTATCCGGAGCGTCAGTGGCTTCCGTGCTCACTCTTAGTGTGTACTGCTACTATGTAACAGTATTGTGGCTGCAGGACCAAGGCGGTGTTTATCCGGTCAGCCTAGGATTTTTAAAGGTTTGAGCGTAATTTGTTTTTTTATTTCACTGTAGTAGTTAATTAATGATTATAATATTGAATTCATAATTAAGTTCCTTCAATGATGAAAAATAATCTTTTATTTAAATATCTTGGTTCTACATTTTGTGTTACCGAATTATTTATTTACCTGCAAGACACCAATTGCTGTTTCTTTTTATCTAGGTTTCTTATTCAAATGCCACCATAATCGGTATTGATTCGTTAGTGAGAACAAGAGATTGCTGGGCCGATTTACTAGAGCCTGAAATAAAACTGACGAGTCATTACGGATTTGGACTTCTCACTCTAGTCTTCCCTCACCTGACCATCGACGGACAGAATATGTCCGGGCTTGTCAGAATTCGCAACTCCATATACATATCGCTTACCGCCCACTACCATGTCGACTATTGCACAATTGCTTTGAGTACCAAGTCGAACGGCTACAAGACATAGAGTTCCAATCTTCTGTAGCTAAGTACGACGGCAAGAACCTCGACAACTTTTTTCAATCGCAAGTTGTTCCAGCAGTCAATACTGGTAGATCTTAAGCCGAAAATCGAAGCAAGAGTTCAGGTGTTGTGCGGCAAGCATCCCCATCACCATTCTACTATTGAGACTTTATTGTCACAATTTTTTACTTTAAATCAAACAGACGAATTTTTCAACTTATGATATAATGACGATGAATCTATGGACAAGCTTATACAGTTCTTGAATAAAATATGCAGCATGATTCTAAAATGGTTCTATTTATTCCTATCCAGTCCTTATCTTAATTAACTAATTACAGTTACAGAAATTATTTCTTGACGTACCTTATGCGGTATTTTATCGCGAGTAATTATCAATGATCCAAATAATGCTCGACATAGATCTATAATACATAAAATAGATAGTACGTAACTGGAATGTTCAAATTGTCACAAAGCTGGAGTTAATAAGACAAGCTTAAAGCTCTCTACCAACAACACAGCCTCAGTTAAATCTACTTTTTAAATTTAACCGCAGACATTTTGCATCATTCGCAATAGATGCGAAGATTGATTTTTATTTATTCAAAATACCAGTACAGCTAATTATGAAGTACAAGCAAATGTATGTAAATTAATTTACATATGTCAGGGATAACAATTGAATGGTGGTATTCTGAAGTGCCAGTGCATAACCGACTCATGATGATTGCACAAACAATAAAACAAAAAAAACAGGCATGCACTACGTATTCTTTATTGATATACAAAAAAATTCTTATAGTGATCCTATAATGCTTGGATTCGAAATGCAACTCCCCTAAGGTGGAAGAAAAAAACAAACAAAAAAGGTAATCTCAAAAGCAATTAGGGTGGTTGGTTATAAATCTAAAATGAATGGAACATTTTATGCCGTGTCATAAAAACTTAGTTGTAACGGCTGAGTGAGTTATAAACTGTTTAGAACTCCCATCATGTTTTAATTAAAGGACATAAATGGAAATATAACGAAGACATTTTTGAAGGGTCAATATCTTCAAAGATCATAGCTTCATCGCGTTCCCTTTTGTCATCAAAACATGACTGAATTGCTCATCGTGTGGAATTGGGTTATGTATTCCGCTATAAATTTTATACACGCATTAAAAAATAAGTGTTTCTGTAAATGTAACGTAACTTAAGGTTTTCAGAGTGCCCACCAATTAGATGTGCCAATTATTTTCTTTATGACAAACCATGACAAAAGATTTAATTTAAATCATAATGTTGATTTAGGATAAATAAAATTTTAATTTTACATCTAGATATTTTTTAAATTTAATATACTTATTTATATTTGTCTATTAATTTTCTCCCTAAACGTTTTCTGTTTACTTCGTTGGAACTTAAACTATACTTTCAAAAGTATCACCATAATTTTTACAAATACTTAAATACACGTGAATCCATCTCCTAATCACTAACAGAGTGCAGATGTCCACCTGACCCCACTGTTCTTCAATAAATATATGCATGGGTAAATTTATGGATAAAGAAAATTATATTTTCGTATAAACTTCCATGTAAAATATTGGCATCTAATATTAAATTACTTCATAAAATCTTTGGAATTATTCATTACTATAATTGCGGAACAGATTTAGAGGAATTCTATGTTTTATGCACACAGATAATTGATGTTGTCTGTTTACTAAGTTTATCGCTTGAAACAACTAATAGTTACACTATTTCTTTCTGTCATGTCCAGACGAGCGATGGTGTCAGCTCTACAAGGTCTTTCCTTACCTCAAAAAGAAAAAAAACCCACATAAAAATATGATAGAAATATGACGTCAACAAGCTAAGATTTATGTTTGCATGAATGAGTAGCACGGACCACCCCATACGATGACACAGATTAGCCTACAGGCGGAAGTGGCTACCATATCACGTAGATTTATCAACTCGGCCCCATACTGAATATTATTTTCATATCCAACTCAAACAGGTCGTAAATTATCCACTTCAAAGACGATATTAATCACCCTATCTCTCCCATACGCACCGCTATAATTTTTCCCTCAAGCATTTCCTGCCTTTGAAGCTGTAACCCATAAATCTGCCGGGACAGCTTCAAAACATCTTATCCTCCAGCTACATCGCCTAACATCCGCTTGCATCACCGCGGTGGTGAAATGTCAGTAGTGGTGTACAGGATGAAGGGTGGATAAATTAGGAATCAGAACCTTGGGGTGTGGATGTCAGTAGCCTCAATACTGTTAGCAAGGGTACCATGATTCATTTTTCATTTACATTACTTATTCATTTATTTGTTATTTATAAATACATATGAATCAAAACCGTGAGTTCTGCCTCAGTACAGTGATTATGAGAACATATGATTTGTACATAAATCAGCGCTCAAAATTTTCACATTTGTACTTTTCGAGACAACGCATCGTCCAAGAAATATAAGTAAGAAAGCAAGGTATGATTGTTAGTTGCCCAGTGAATCTAATAATAAATGCCATGAGTTTCCATAGTAATAGTTGCATGAAAAACTTAATTTTCATAACAAGGTTCGGCAAATTACCAATGTGCTCCACGAGGAAATGCAAGAAGACGAAACTATCAAGACACCACTGCCCTTATTCTTTGTGGAACTAGAGCGAACACCTGGAGTGGAAAAAATCTATGAGGTCACCCACTTGTATTACACAAGAGTACAGGTCGAAAAGTCTTACCCGAAACGTGATATAGTCCAATCCCATAATTGCCAGGCATATGGGCACACGAAATTATACTGCTACCACCCTCCCAGTGCAGTGGGAAACAGAAAAGTGAATTGTGCAAGAAGCCCCTAAAATCACATGTTGTACGCGTGCTCTGCCAGCAAGGCCACCCGGCAAAATATAAAGGCTGTGAAGCTTACAGAATTCTAAAGTCCAGGAGTGAACACCGTCGTCGGCCAGAAGAAGAGAAGCCAGCCACAGGTAGCTCAATAAGTATCCCGCTAGACATTTGAGGCCTTCAGTCTCTTTTTCTGATGCCGTTCGGAACAGAGAGCATTCACAGGTATTTCCCACTCCTCGTCCGCAAGTTCTTCTTCCCGAGCATTCCGTTCATCCCAGCAACTCAATCCCATCCTCAACCACACATCTCGCATATTCCTCCACCTTCAAGCTATTCAGATCTCACTAGTCTATTAACATCATTCCTTACAGAGTTCAGAACCCTAATTAGCCCTCTCATTTCCCTTCTTACAAATCTTGTCACCTACCTCATCCCCATTAAACAAAACCCATAAGTGGATCCTTCCGACTCCTTACCCATTCTCCTTTGGAATGCAAATAGTGACAGCACTACTTCACGACAATAACATCCACGTAGCTCTAATTACTGAAACAAGACTTACGAGTAAACGACAGTACCAGACTTATCGAACTGATCACCCACATGGAAGAGCACATGCAGGCACCACTATCATTGTCCATAACTCCATTTCCCATCACATAGTTCCTTTGGTAGCACACGATTTCCTTCATTCCACTGCAGTGTCAATCAGCACATTCACTTTTCCCCTTACTCTAGCATCAGTGTACTGCCCTCCCAATAAATCCATTTCTCATTCCCAATTCATCTCCATTCTAGACTCCATTGGGCATCGTTTCCTTGTGGGTGGGGACTTTAACGCAAAGCATCAACATAGGGGCCCAAGATCCACAAATACACGAGGACGTGCTTTGCTACCTGCACTCACACGGAAACATTGCTGCACTATCTCTCCTGACACAGCCACCTATTGGCCATCAGATCACAACCGAAATCCAGATCTCCTAGAATTTATGATCTACAATTGTTTAGAAACACTAAACTATTCAATCACGCGCCTCGACGACCTCTCCTCCGATCATAGCCCTGTGATCCTTTCGCTAAGACCTATCCACAAACTGCCTCCTCCTTCATTTATCAGGGGCCCAGTTGATTGCGACCACTTCCGCACGATTCTTACAGACTCTGCAGACCTCAAAGTACCTCTGAAAACATCCCAAGACCTAGATGATTCCTTCACTACTCTGGTCCAAAGGTCGGCGTTGGAGGCATCGTCACCCCACCGTCATCTGAAAATTCACAATCAAAATCTTTTACCTCAGTATCTCCAAGATCTAATCCAATCCAAACACCCCTTTATAACAAAAGTAGTAAAGATCACGACATCCTGCTGATCGTCGCTCATACAATCAGTACTGCAGGTTGGTATAGCGGCAATTGGCATCCTTCCGTTCTAATTCTTTTAATTCCTATATCCCTCTCTGTCTACCATGGATAACTCCTTGTGGAATCTAATTAAGGAAATCCTAAAATATCATCCTGTTTCACATCCTGTCGTGATGGACAGGATAGGTCCAGGGTGGCTTCGGATGGCGAGACGACGGAAGAATTCGCACTGCATCTTTCCCGTACTCTTACTCCTCACCTTAATCCTCAAAACCATTCTCACAGCACAACTGTTCCACCAAAAGCCGTTAACGCCTCTGAGGTCAAATATCTTCTGAAAAAATTCCCTTACCGAAAATCTCCAGGATATGACTCCTATTATAACGCCTACTTCCAATTGTTGAATCCAAAACCTAGTTTGGTTTCCACCAACAACATTCCACTGCTCAACAAGGCCTTCGCATTGTTGATCACATATATTCAGCCCTCAAAACCAATCAATACTGCACTGCTGCCTTTCTGGACATAGCTCAAGCTTTTGACAGGGTCTGGCAAGCAGGTTTGCTTTACAAGCTCTAAGGATATTTACCGCAGACCGTATTCCTAATCGTACAGTCCTGCCTTTCAAACCGCTTCTTGCAAGTCCGCTGTGGTTTAGAATATTCTAACTACTATACCATAAAAGCAGGAGTTCCACAGGGCAGCGTCCTGGGTCCCATCATCTATAATCTATACACCGCCTATCTTCCCTCCACCAACAATACGTTCTTGGCAACATTTGCAGATGATACTGTATTCCTGACAACCCATTCAGACCCTGATATACCATCCCAAAACCTTCAAAAACACTTTGATGAGATCGAGTATTGGTACAACAATGGCGAATCAAAGTCAATGAAGGAAAATGTTCCCACATAACCTTTACCCTCTGCCGCAAGTCCTGTCCACTAGTCTTTTTAAATTCAATTCCTCTTCCTGTGTCTGAGACAGTATGGTATTTTGACAAAAGACTGACATGGAACCCACACACGAGGCTAAAAAGACAAGAACTAAACAGACGCTTTGGACAACAGTACAGACTACTTCGAAGGTCATCCCATATCTCAATATAAAATGAACTAGTTATTTACAAAGTTATACCTAAGCCAATCTGGACATACGGAATACAGCTTGGGGGATAGCAAAAAAGTCGAACATCAAGCGCATCGAATCCTTTCAATCAAAAGTTCTGAGAACAATAGTAAATGCCCCTTATTACATCAGCAACAAAACCCTTCATAATGATCTGAATATACCCTACATTCTTGAACTCATCCCTTCCAAGTTCATAAATTTCCATAGTAACCTATCCAACCACCCTAATTCCCTAGCACAGTCATTGCACGTCACCACTTATCCCTATAAACCTCCTTGGAGGCTGAAACGGCAGTGGCCTCCTGACCTGCTATAAATAAGTGACAGTGGGAGTCCTGGCAATGGCCAGTTTCTCTAATCATATCCTAAGCGTCTGTGGCTTTCGTGCTCTTGGCCAGCCTCCGCTTGCTTTTATCCAGGGACGTGGCTGATGTAGGAACGTGGGGGGCTTCCCAAGACTCCGCTTCCTCCTTCGCACGCGAGGGAGGTGACAACCATGTGGACTTGGGGGGCCTCTGGGGTGTTTGTATGTATAGTATGATTGAGCGAGTGAATGAAAATAGTAAATTGGTATGAATGAGATCATTTATCACCCCCCAATCAGGCAGATTGTAATTTTATCATAATAAAGTTGTATAATTAATTAATTTTCATAAATCTCTGGCTACGTATCTAAATCATCTGATGTATACACCAAGAAACATATCATGGGGAAAAGTAATGGTTTTTATTTATCAATGTCAATAAACAACAATTAATGAGTCTGTTACCAAAATTTTTTTTTTTGCACGCTAATTATTTAATAAAATACAATTTTTTTCAAGATTAATATTCTAAAGTACTTAATTGTTACATGTTGACATATAATACAAATACCACATTGGGAAGTAATTTTAATTTGCATTTATGTTGGATGGGTACCAAATGGAACCAAACTGAAAAATGAACCATACTACCGGGCCGCTGGTAGTCTGAATGCCAAATGATTTTGAGAAAACGATATGCTGGAGAGTCAAATTGATCTGCAAAAAGTTATATTAGACTTGCAAACAGATGAACGTATAGTGCAAAATCATAAGCGTGAAATCAAATTTGTTTCTCAGTTCTCTCCGCTATTCCCAAGAATCATCAGACATCCCAAAACATCGCTGAGCAAACGCCTAAGGATTATCGTCGGTCGATCTGATCACAATCCGCACCGTTTCCGCTGCTGAATTACGCACCACTTGGTCCAAACAGATCTGTAATACTTGGACGGACAACCATTGTCCTCTTTGAATGGTTGTCAGAGCGGACTTAAAACCCTGCTTCGGCAAATCCAACCATTTTTCAAATCAACAGTTCGCCTGTCAAAGCACTTACCTTCACGGCTTGACGATCTTATCTAACCTTTTTACCTCTCCTTCCAGGCTCATTCGTCCAGCTTCTAATATTTTTCCAAAACATTACTGGATCGATCCAGCTAAGAGTTAAAGTCTTTCAGAGGTAGAAACAATAATCCTAAATAAGGAGAGGTTGCCCAATTTTAATTGGGTGTTCAACTATCCATATTTTTTATTATAAAAAAAAAAAAGCATTATCTTTACAAACAAAAGCCTTTTTACGGTAATTATTAACTAAATTATATTTGCAGGTGAAAAAATAATACCAGAGATACTTTTGGAACTTTAAAAAACTAATTAAATTATAGTAATTTTAATCACCTATTCAACAACTCAAACTTCATTTTTATTTGGTATTTTTGAAATCAGTATGGCGTTTCCTTTTTTTATACACCTATTACCGAGGTGAAAAATCAGAACTTCAGTAGACCGGATGAATGTGGGCGGGAGGTGATCGGGGTATGGGAAAAATCTGGATATGGGATAGTGACTAGGATATATTCCAAATAAAGAATAATGTAAGTAATTATACATCTATTTTATATATTTACAATAAACTTTACAATTTATCACACAAACATTTTACGAAATATATTTATTTTTTTTCCTCAACATTTCCCGAGCCACGATATCTCACCAGTGCCTTAAGACTATGACGTCATCAGGTGTGGAGTGATCGTGCAGTTCAATAAATTTTAATGCAACCTTCATAATAATTAATAAATAATAATAAACTATATATTCCTTGTAATCAAAATAAATAATAAATTCGTGTTTCGGGAATGGGCTTTCAATCGTCACTGTCTGGCTCCCTTTCTTTTCCTTTAACTACAGTTTCGACATCTGCTAATCCTTGTTCAGCATCACATGTCACCCACTCTACTTCTTAAGTGTCATTAATGTTTGCTTATCCCTTTGACAATAGCAGTTAGCTCGCTATCAATGTTGTCATCTGTTGTCTCTGGGATTTCATCGAACAGTTTGTTCCAACGTTTTTGAAGCGTTGAAATTTCGACGGATTCCCAGGACTTAGCAGAACCAGTAAATAATGTATTTTATGTTGATTGACTCGAATCTGTCAAGAAAATTGTTAATGGCATCTCCTAGTATTGATTGAAGCATAAGCTTACTTAATTTCTTTTGAAACATTCAATAACCCTCTGATCCATAGGTTGCATCAAACTAGTGAAGTTCGCAGGGGAAAATAATTTAACCACATTCTGCTAACTGAAATATAACTCATGATATAAATATGTATAGATATTTTAAAACCAATAAATATTTAAATATAAAGTTTTAATTATTATTATTTATTTAAATTTATAAAATGTTGATTACCACTATAGCTTCGTCTTATTAGTTAGGTAATTCTCATTATAAAAATTACGAAAGTGATTTTGATTTTGTTTTTTTACCTATTTGGCAGTCGGAAATGAGAGAGTGTACTATAACTATTGTACTATAACTATTGAACCTCAAAATTGAGAGAAACATGCTAGATATTTAGAAAATTTGATTTTCTTCTTCAAATTACTGTGTTAACCAACACCTAATCAGTACGCTTTGAAGTGTTCTGGAATATACATTTAAAATTTCAGATAGATTCAAAAAACAAATCTTCTGTCTCAACACAGTATATTCTATTCAACAAAAACGTTTACGTCGGCTCTAAGCCGTCATCTTTCTTCAGTTGCCAATTGTTGACATGAAACGTTTAAAACATGTAAAATTCTTTTTATGAAGCAGAATGGTTAAAAGAGATTGGTTACTTTTACCGGCTTTACTCGACGACTTAATATAGTATACTATATTCTCAGGTGACCTCTGGGCAGCACCTAATAACGGAAGGGTTTCACGCGCCCTCGGCTCCCTCCAATTCAAACATGGACGCCATGTTCAACATGTTAGGCACCATGATCACATCCATGAACCAGCTGACGTCACAGCTGACTGGTCTCATTGAAAGAGTTCTGGCTAGACTCGAAAGAACAGGAACTCCATGATTGGGCACAATATTCTCAATTACAACGTTTGCGGCCCTAGAGCCAAACAAGGCGATGTCGAAGCTATCTTACGTTGTCATAACCCGGATGTCGCAGTTACCAGACTGAAGAAGGACTGCTACTGTCGTTTTCCAGGATACTCTACCTACCGGTAGGACACTAAAACAATCTCAGGGGGTGTGGCTATTCTAGTCAGACAGGGAGTGCCATGCAAACGTTTAAACCCAGTGGTGCCGCCTGACGGGAACCACTACGTAGTCACCCACCCTCCAACTGTGATTGACTAGCCATATCGTTGTAACTGGGATTTACACTGAGAGTGGAACAAAAGCTAACGCCGTCGGCAGACATATTATCAAGACACCGTTCACAGTGATCCACCCAGGTTTACCGACATTTAGACAATATGGTAACCCAGATAGAACCTCCGCACCGGACTATTTTCTAACCCAACAACCTCATCGGGTCACCGGCTGCTCAGCGCTTGACTTTGAATCTTCGGATTATCGGCCTATTCTCTACGAGCTAGACGGCAATATTCCAAAGCCACCTGCTACAAGATATGACTACCGAGAGGCCAATTGGGCCCAATATAAGCATCTCATTAGTGCCGAATTGCCGCCGTCGTCCCACTTCTGAAGCCGGCCAAAAGTGGATAAGAGCCAGCTCACTACAGGGCCATCAGTCTGCTGACCCAATTGTCAAATATTTACGAGAGGATTCTGTACAACCATCTCACTAGACACTGTGACTCACAAGACATTATTCCACCTCAACAGACCGGGTTCAGTAAAGTACTCTGTTTGGACTGCAATCTAGTGAAACTACAGCTGCAAGTTACAACAAACATGCGAAGCAACAGAGTCACTGATCTCCCTTGATTCCTCGAAAGCATTCGACTCTGTAAATCATCACACACTCCTACGACGCCTGAACGAGCACGAATTTCCTGTGCAACTACAGAACATAATAAGGCAGAACCTTTTTTGTTTGAATAGGAGCCCTATCAACCACAAGAAGAGATTTCATCGGTCGGAGTTCCTCAAGGGTCGGTGCTGGGACCCCTACTCTAACATCTACACCGCGCACATAGTAGGATCATCATACTCCAACTGTGAGGTAGCAGCGTATGCGGACGACCCCAGCGAAAGCACTAAAGGCTGCAGAGGGTGCCAGTCAGTTAATCACCGACAGTCTATGAGCTGTCCACATTCAGATAAACCCAGCCAAGACGCCAGGGATCATTTTCTCGTTCCAGCACGGGAAAAGAAAGCTTCCACCCAGCTTCAACATAGACGGGACTGACTGCAAACTGGCCAATAGCATATGCTACCTAGGCATCAACCTAGGCAGACACTTGACGTTCGGCACACATCTGCAGAAGAAGCTTAAAAGAGTACGTAGGACTTACTACTCTCTCCAGCACCTCATAACAAGCCCGGCTATATCTTTGAGGCTGAAACTGCTCATATATCAGAGCGTCCTTAGGACGCACTGCTGTTTGAAACTCCGCTTTTCTGTTTTCTCCACACGAGCACCATAACTAGACTCCAGAGCTTCCAGAACAACATCCTGCGCACGGCACTATGGCATACCCCTTTTCGTGAAATGAAGGCTCCTGACATCCACGAAAAGTTCAAGGTCCCCACCATCACTGAAGCCATCAGAAGAAGACACATAAAATTCTTCGACTCGATGAAACATTGCCAAAACACTATTCAATAGACCTGACACCCCCACCACTACCGGCAAGATGGCAAATCTCTAGATCTGGGAAAGCAGACCAAATGGTGGACATTACGGCCCTTGGCCAACCAACAACAAGCCTCTGACGGTCACCCATCACTGCTTTAAACTGAATGAGGCTTCCCACTCTCCTTAATTCCCTCACTCCACCTTCAAACAGGTACTCCTAGTAAAAGGATCCACTCACCCCAAATAAATTCCCTTTATTTTTCCCTTAAAAGCCAGAAGATTAGGTTATATGCTTTCACAATCGGCACCAACCATAAAGCATAGGAACCCATCGAGCTACAACCGGGCTTAAAAAAGGTTGTAGAGTAAGTTAGCAAGAGTAACCAAGCTATTTTAACCAGAAGATTTGTTATCTGATTATTTGAGTTTTTAGAGAATGCTTCTTGTAGCCTTCCATCTACCATTCGCTACAGTTCGCCAAAAGGGAAGTTCGCAGAAGCACTTAATCAAGGGTCAGTCGAGCAGCCATTAACCGACTTACCGTGGTTCAGGATTAAATGAACGACGGGGGTACCTCTACCCCATCGTAACTGCTCCCATCATCAAATGTTTAACCCTTAATTACCAGCTGAGCAGCTAACTTGCCCTCAAGCTACCTTCCTAATATATTTTAACCACTTTTATTTTAAAACGGACTATCATTTTTTTTTTTTTATCTAAGCTCATATTTAATTATGCCTTCATGCGTGTGTCTAATGCAGGTTTTTCTTTTTTTTATTAGTGTTCCGATAGATTTAAACCGTTTTGTACTAAATACGTATTTGTTTTCCTAATTGTTGCACAGTAGGTATCATAAATTTACCCTCCTCCTTGTTACTATATTTTAAGACCTTTCTTATTATATTAATTAGGAAACTACCATGTTTTTTTTTTTTTATCAACAACTATATATTTTATTATTTAAAAAGAAAATACCTAATATAACATACGATCCATCACTAACAGAAATAATACTGCTTATAATCAAAACGGAACTGCTGTCATGATGATTACGGTGTCAAACAAAACGTCTCTGCTTATTTATTATAACAGTAAATATATATTTTCAATTAATGAGGAATAAATTTTCTATTGATTAAAAACAAATATAAAAAATTATTAGTTTTCTTTTTTTAGAAAATGTTTATTGCATCTCTACGTCACTATCTGTGATTACTACATGAGTATCTCTGACTACTTATCGCACAAGGTTAAGTGATTAATAAATCCCACATATATTTGTAAATTATATGTTGCGTAACGTAAGCACTCTCGAGAACAATTCTGTTCAAGGAAAAAATATTTGAAAATGTGGATCCCAGGATGTTTGGTAAAAACCTTTTAACCAGCCACTAGGTACCTCATGGATAAAGTGAAGAACTGTTTGAAACCTTAGGAGTGCTTCGTGGAATCTGTTATTTTATCATTATCGAATCTACCGTTCAGTGAAAAACATAATAAAGTAGTCATAATTATTAATCATTGATTATTAGCGGTGAGAAGGGGTAGTCTAAAATCGAGGTATCTCATTCAACTCACTTGAAGGCCTGCACATACTTTCAACTCTGTGTAAAATGGGCGCTTCTTCACACCTCCTTTAACCAAGCAGGTTTGAAAAATTCACACTTTCTTTCGTGGTATAGCTCCAGCCCAATTGTATGAAGACTGAATAACCTGTTTTATTCAAAATTAGCAATATTACTTAATTTACTTAATTTTAAAATAATTTAAATCAATTGTAAATTTAATTAAACTCAACTTTAAATTAAACCTATGAAACTGAGTATTAACATAAACATAACCTTAGCTTTTAAATTTTTAAGATTATAAATAAGGGAAAAAATAAAGGAATTTATTTGGGGTGAGCGGATTCTTTTACTAGGAGTACCTGTTTGAAGGTAGAGTGAGGGAATTAAGGAGTGTGGGAAGCCTCGGTAGAGGTGGAAATATTGTGGTGCAGGGGTGAGAGTCCACTGAAGGCTGAACCTAGAGTCTCTCTAGGCATGTAGTGCAAGCTCATTCAGTTGGATAGCAGTGATGGGTGACCGTCAGAGGCTTGTTGTTGGTTGGCCAAGGGCCGTAATGTCCACCATTTGGTCTACTTTCCCAGATCTAGAGAGTTGCCATCTTTCCGGTAGTGGTGAGGGTCTCAGGTCTTGGAATCGGGGGTTTTGGCAATGTTTCATCGAGTCGAAGAATTTGATGTGTCTTCTTCTGATGGCTTCAGTGATCGTGGGGACCTTGAACTTTACGTGGATGTCAGGAGCCTTTATTTCACGAAAAGGGGTATGCCATAGTGCCGTGCGCAGGATGTTGTTCTGGAAGCTCTGGAGTCTAGTTATGGTGCTGGTATGGAGAAAACGGAAAAGCGGAGTTCCAAACAGCAGTATGTTTTTTTTTTGTTTTTTTTCTTAGCTCTCAAACTTATAAAGTAGGATGTGGGAAAATTATTTTGGGCTAATGAGTGCCTTTCACTAAGGGGAGTCCCCCATTTGAAGGATGTATGAGAAGGATATAGGGTGGGGTATGCCTAAAGGAGGTGGGTGGAATCAGAAAGGTAGTGAGAGTCTACCGAGGGTGGAGCCTAGGGGTACCTAGGCAAGGGTTTGTAGTCGGCCAGGTCAAGCCTGGCCAGCCCCGGCAGGGGCCTGAAATAAGTCGGCCTCTCGGCCGGAAGGTCGACCCTGCTTAAACAGGTAGATGGGGTCTTGTAGCTTCGGAGATCGGCCTCGATCTCTCGGCTGGGTGTAGATCTTCAGTCTTCGTCAGGGGGCTAGGGTTCAATCATGTCCATCTGTCTCCAGGCTTCGGCGGTCCAGCAGTGCTTCCATCTGACGGGCATTGGTGGTGGTTGAAGGTCGGAGAATAGTGGGTTATGGCTGTGTCGGAATGAGTCGAAAAATTTGATGTGCCTTCTCTTAATGAAATCTTGAATGGTGAGCACTTCAAATTTTTTATGCATCTCGTCTGCCTTCATTCGGTCGAACGGGGTATGTTTGAGGGAGGTGCGGAGAACTCTGTTCTGAAATTGCTGGAGCGTTTTGAGAGTGTTAGGAGTCAGATACTTGAAGAGAGGGGTCCCATACATCAAAGCAGGTCTTAGGACGCTCTGGTATATCAGCAGCTTGAGGCGTACCGATAAAGCCGGGCTGTGAAGTATGTGTCCGAGGCTGAAGAATTTCTTCCTAACCCTCTTTAACTTCTTGCCGAGATGTGTTGTGAACGACAAGTGTCTACCGAGGGTAATCCCAAGGTAGCATAGCTTGTTGCTGACATGGCACTCTTTGCCGTCTAAGACGAAGGATTTCGGGAGCTTCTTTCTTCCGGATTTATAGCTGAATATAATTATATGAGCAGTAATATTTAATTGAATAAATTATTATTAAAGCTATCTCTGTCGACGAGTACCCAAAATGATTGTATTGTCCCATACCGGTGACACGACGGTTCCCGCACAAACTCACGAAGAAAAAAAAGGCCTTATCTTTAATGTGAATGAAATAAATCATATTTTTCTCTGGTGAAGTGGTATCGTCTCTTATTATTTGCGAATCCTTTGTCGTCATTAAACTCTTTTTCATGGTGGTTACCAACATTTTGTTTTTCACCAGCCCTATTCACGGAGCTACAAGATCATCAAGCAGTATATGATTTTGGATTAGGTTTCTTAGGTGGCCTATTTTTTTTTAATTTGTCTGTATATTTGTAAAGAGATGCAAAGAGGTACAGGAGTTGGGATTTTAAGTGAATTAAAATTATATATATTTGTTAATAGTCTAGCCGATCCTTTACCGGATGATTCTCCTTGTTGAATCAAAGAAAGGACCTCCTGAAGAAAATCTAGTGGGTGTTCTTTAGGCTTTATATTGGTGTTGAATAATTCAAACGATAGTCGTTCAATAGAACGAGAGTCTGTAAATGTTTTCTCTAAATAATTTAATAGTTTTTCTATAGTCTCGAATTCTATAGTAGTATTTATGTAGGCTCCCCGTTAGGTGGGCGAATACTTTGCTGAGTACTCTTTTTTGTTCAATTCTCTTAAGGAGTTATCTCGAACGCATACTATATTCTTTACTTGTCTAACAACATAAACGAGTTTTTGCGCATGCGCTACTATTTACAACAGCTTTCTACTTCGCTCGTACTTCACATACTGTTTACTACCGCTTATAGGCCAGAGTCAGACATAGAATTGTTCTAGCAGGCAATTTATGCGACCAGCTCACGAGGGAGCCCACAGGAGGTGAGTGAATCACTTGTTACATTTGTGTTTAGTGCAACAAGTGATATCGGACAGAGAAGTCGGCCATTTTGGACGCTATACCTTTAGCCATACACGGATCGGAGATAACATCAAGTGATCGGCTCTCTGGGCCAAACGCTCTGTTGGCTCAGAGCCAAGACCCGGTGTCTCGCCGCTTGTAGTTGTGAGATCGAATCTCACCGGCGCTACGTATCTAATTTATTAGCAAAACCGTTGTTATGATAAAATGAGGTTTTATCAACAACTGATGTCACAAAATAAATAAAAAAGATCTAGGTCACTAGGTCCAACCCCGACACAATCGCCTGTAAAGCGAAAACCGAGACGTTCAAACAGGAACATACAAATAACCTACTCTGCCGCTAGTTCCATGGAAGAGATACCTCCACAGGCCAGCACATCTAAAAAAGACACCGTCGAAGTTTCCCCTTTCTTCACGCCCAACACCTTTGAGGCGTTGAAAAATATTCAAACTGATAAAATGGACGTCAACAAAACGCCCAGACAGCCCAAGCCACCAGCTATATTCGTGCGAAATATTAATAACTTTAAATTAATGTGTACCCAATTGAATAAAAATGTAGGTACATGCGTGCCTCAGTCGGTCCCGGGACACAAAAGTTTCTCCGGACACTCCCGAAACATACCGCGCAATAGTTAAATACTTAGGAGAAACTAAGGCAGACTTCCACACCTACCAATTAAAGCAGGAACGATCACTCCGAGTGGTGATCAGAAATTTGCACCCAACCACACCAGCTGACGAAATAGAAGAAGAACTCTCAGCTCTCGGACACAAAGTTCGTCAAATAACAAACGTGTTGCGTGAGGATAGGCAACAGGATGAAAAAATAAAAACAGCATTACCACTGTTCTTTGTCGAACTCGAGAGGACACCTGGAATCGAGAAGATATACGACCTAACAAACCTGTACTACACAAGGGTACAGGTTGAAAAACCGTATCCCAAACGCGATATCGTCCAGTGCCATAACTGTCAGGCATATGGGCACACAAAATCTTACTGCCACCACTCTCTCAAGTGTGTTAAGTGCAGTGGGCAGCACAAATCTGAATTGTGCAAAAAGCCCCTAAAATCGCCTGCGGTATGCGTGCTTTGCCACCAAGGACATCCGGCCAACTACAAGGGCTGCGAGGCCCAGGACAGAACAACGTCGTCAGCCAGAAGAGGAAAAGCCAGTAACAAGAAGCGGCCCAGCCAGAAATTTTAGCCCTTCTGTCTCTTTCGCTGATGCCGTTCGCAACAGAGAGCAGTCACAGGCACCGCCCACTCCCTGTCCGTAAGATCACCTTTCCCAGTATTCCATTCATCCCGTTAACCCTCAAGCTCAACCCCATCCTCAACCACACAACTCGCATATTTCTCCACCTTCAAGTTCTTCGGATCTCACCAGCCTATTAACCTCATTCCTTACAGAGTTCAGAACCCTAATTAACCCTCTCATTTCACTTCTCACAAATCTTGTCTCCTACCTTATCCCCGTTAAACAAAATCCATAAGTGGATCGTTCCGACTCCTTATCCATTCTCCTTTGGAATGCGAATGGTGTTCGCCCCCACACTAACGAACTGACAGGACTACTCCACGACAAAAACATCGACGTAGCTCTTATTACAAGACTTACGAGTAAACGACCATTTACCGTTCGACAGTACCAGACTTATCGAACTGATCACCCAGATGGCCAGCTCATGCAAGTACCGCTGTCATTGTCCAAAACTCCATATCCCACCACATAGTTCCTCTGGTAGCCCATGGTTTCCTTCAATCCACTACAGTGTCAATCACCACCTTCACTTTTCCCCTTACACTAGCATCAGTGTACTGCCCTCCTAATAAATCCACTTCTGATCCCAATTCATCTCCTTTCTAGACTCCATCGGACATCGATTCCTTGTGGGTGGGCACTTTAATGCGAAGCACCAACACTGAGGGTCAAGATCCACAAATACACGAGGACGTGCTTTGCTGTCTGCACTCAGAAACATTGCTCCACTATCACTCCTGACACAGCCACCTATTGGCCATCTGATCCCAACCGAAATCCTGATCTCCTTGACTTCTGTTTTTACAATAGTTTAGGAACACTAAACTATTCACTCACGCGCCTTGATGACCTCTCCTCTGACCATAGTCCTTTATTATTAACCATTTCCCTAAGACCAATTCACAAACTGCCTCCTCCTTCATTTATTAGGGGCCCAGTTGACTGGGACCACTTCCGTCAGCTTCTTACAGAGTCCGTAAACCTCAAATTATCCCTGAAAACATCCCAAGACCTAGACGATGCAGTGCATTCTTTCACTACTCTGGTCCAGAGGTCGGCTTGGGAGGCATCGTCACCCAAAAATCCATAATCATAATTGTTTACCTCAGCATCTCAAAGATCTAATCCTATCCAAACGCCGCTCCAGAACAGTGTGGCAAAGATCCCGGCATCCTGCCGATCCCCGCTCGTACAATCAGTATTGCCGATTGGTAAAGCGGCGATTGGCATCCTTCCGTTCCGATTCTTTCAATCCCTACCTCTCCTCTCTCTCTACCATGGATAACTCCTTGTGGAATGTAACCAAAAAAATCCTAAAGTATCAACCTGTTTCACATCCACTCCGTCGTGATGATGGGTCCTGGGCGGCTTCGGATGGGGATAGGTCGGAGGAATTTTCTCTGCATCTTACCCATACTTTCACACCTCACCTTTCTCATCAAAGCCATACTCGCAGCACAACTGTAGAAGATTTCGTCACTTCACCTATTCCTCTCTCTCTTCCACCAAAAGCCGTTAATCCCTCTGAGGTCAAATATCTTCTGAAAAACTTACCTTACCGAAAATCCCCTGGATATGATTTCCTTACTCCTCAAATTCTCAAACAACTTCCTCCTAAAGCCATAATCGTCCTAACCTATATATAAAATTGCATTATCCGAACGACGCACTTTCCACTCCTCTGGAAACATTCCATTATTGTCCTATTCGCCAAACCTGGTAAACCACCTAATGACGCCTCATCTTACCGTCCAATTAGCCTACTCCCTATCCTCTCAAAAATATTTGAGAAACTCCTACTAAAACGTCTACTTCCAATTGTTGAATCCAAAAACCTTTTTCCCACACACCAGTTTGGTTTCCGCCAACGGCATTCCACTGCTCAACAAGGTCTTCGCGTTGTTGATCACATCTCCTCAGCCCTTGAAACCAAACAGTATTGCACTGCTGCCTTTCTTGATATAGCTCAAGCTTTTGACATGGTTTTGCACGCAGGTTTGCTCTACAAGCTCAAAAGATATTTACCACAGACTCTTTTCCTAATCCTACAGTCCTACCTTTCAAACCGCTTCTTCCAAGTCCGCTGTGGTTTAGAATACTCTAACTACTATCCCATAAATGCAGGAGTTCCACAGGGCAGTGTCCTGGGCCCCATCCTCTAAAACCTATACACCGCTGATGTCCCCTCTACTCCCAACACCTTCTTGGCCACATTTGCAGATGACACTGCAGTCTTGTCATCCCACCCAGACCCCGACATAGCATCCCATAACCTTCAAAAACACCTTGACGAGATCGAGTATTGGTGCAATCAATGGCGGATCAAAGTTAATGAAGCAAAATGCTCCCACATTACTTTCACCCTTTGTCGCAAGACTTGTCCACTAGTTTATTTTAATTCTATTCCTCTCCCTGTATCCGAGACAGTACGGTACTTAGGCTTCCATCTTGACAAACGACTGACCTGGAACCCACATACGAGACTAAAAAGACAAGAACTAAACAGATGCTTTGCACAACTGTACAGACTACTTCAAAGGACATCCCATCTCTCAATAGAAAATAAACTACTAATCTACAAAGTTATACTTAAACCAATCTGGACATACGGAATAGAGCTAGTGGGGACAGCAAAAACGTCGAACATCAAGCGTATCCAATCCTTTCAATCCAAAGTTCCAAGAACAATAGTAAATGCCCCTTATTATGTCAGCAACAATACCCTTCATAACGATCTTAATATACCCTACATTCTAGAACTCATCCCTTCCAAGTTTATGAAATTCCGCAGTAGCCTTTCCAACCACCCTAATCCTGTAGCACAGCCATTGCACTGCGCCACTCATCCCTATAATCCTCCTCGGAGACTGAAACGGCAGTGGCCTCGTGACCTACTATAAACGCGTGACAGTGGGAGTCCTGGCAATGGCCAGTTTCTCCAATCATGTCCTATTGTATGAATGAGCGAGTGAATGATGCTGTAAATATGGTATTTACACACAGATCATTTATCTGTGTTATTATTGCCTTATAAAAGGCAGATTGTAATTATTGCACAATAAAGATTGTTAGATTGAAACAACATAAACAAATTTTAATGCACTATGTCCACATCAAAGTTAGGCATGTGATGCTAATCAGCACTTTTAATTTTAAATTATGCCTTATCCCTTACTAGACCTAGATTTTCATTTCGTTCTATTATAATTTCAAGAGCCGGATTAGGCATAAAGATATATAATTAAAGATTGAGAGTTTAAAGTTTTTTTTAATATTTTTTTGCAGAGTCAGTCTTCTAGGTCGCAGTGAGTCCATATGATATGTCACCTGGAATACCAGAAATCAGTTGTTCTAGCTGAGATGAAGATGGAGAGAGTACTGGTACCTCAGAGAGTGAACCAAGTTCAAATTTATTCAGTATAGACGGACGGCAAAGGTGACACAGAGCACCTGGTAACAGTGAATTCTTGCCATAACTCTTCTTGGGCGCCAATGAACAATCCCGCAACAGTTAATACTTTTTTGAAAAAGCTTTATTTATAAAACTAACTTACGTGAGAGACATAATCACTGGTCTGATGACAATGGAGAAGAGCTGGCTGTGAAACAAGGAGAGGATTATAAAGCAGGAGAATGGAGATGACGTCTTATTCAGCGGCTTCTCAGGAGAGCTATCCTGTAACTGTAGAATCAAAGAGACATGCATTGTATCAACCAATACTGCACTGATTCATGAACAAAATTGTTTACTTATTTAGTGATATTGCAAATATTCTAGGAATTTTTTTTTTCGAAAACAACTCAAGTTTACATATTTATGAATTGAAACCTCTGAAGGATAAGTACAATAAAAACTGTCATCAATTGTGGATAGACCTACAAAAGGCGAGTATTACAATGAGAAATCAGTGAGTTAAGTTGCAAATGATCTTGTAGTTGAAATGGCAAACTAAATGTATTTTTAGTAAATGAAAAAAAGAGGAAATCGTAAATTTCAAATCAAGGCATGGTAAGGAAGGGTATATATTCAATCCACAGAATACCAAATTTCACTTTATTTTTTTTATTATGATTAAATAGATGAGACGTGACAAGTAAAATGGCATAAATAGTTTTTACATTTGTAAATAAAACGTTACCTCGTTCATTTATAAGTAAAATATTTCTGAAGGGTAGACATAAAAGAAAAAATGTCTGATTCGCTTCACATGAAAAGATCTAAAGAAAAGAAAAGAATGGATACAGAAAATAACTGGCAGGTAACTTAGAGCCAAATCCCCATAAGTGTCTAACAATAGAACTGGTTACAGATCTAACCCACATGACAGGGGACACATTGACATCCAGATGACATCGGTTTAGTTGCCAAGTGCCCAACTCCTCTGCGCGTTGTCTCCTTCATGTCCCAGTTGTCTGACAAATTTTGTCTCTGGGTTCAAATTGAACTTTAGATGCTTTGATTTCTTCGATGATATTTTGTTTTAATAAGTAAAAATACGACCAAGATAGACATGGGCAATCACTCTTGAACGCCAATGTCGGGTGAACAGTTAATAACCAGATTCACGCTCAGTTCCGAATCCGTACTAACCCACTGCACACCGTGCTCAGTTGTATGTTTGTTAAGAAGGTACCGAGTAAGTAACCAGCCGGCTAACCTGTAAAACCAAAGCTGAGGCACAATGATACAGCCCCAGTGTATATTCACTAAACGCGTTGAGTCTGTATGCATGTCAGTCACTCTTTCAGCCCCCTGATTGTCCTAGAGACTTGAAATTTGAAATCTTGGTTCCATATGATGTGATGACATGAAAAGTATTTTCGGCCTAGTAAAGCATAATTATTGTTCTTTTCAGTCTGTCTTTGAGCCTTTCAGCTTAGAGAGCCTCGCCCCAACGGGCCAGTCATATCTGTCCCTTGCGGCTACTTTCGTTGTTTTCCCCCTTTTTGGTTCGAGGTTAGCAATATAGCCCAGATAACTTCCTAGCTCTCCCTCAGGGGTGGGTTCTATTACCCCTCGACTACTTAAGTTTCCTGGGTTCTCACAATATATCCATTCGACAGACATATCCAAAACCTCTTCCCAGCTTGATTTTCACCGCTTTCCAGGGGAGCATTCTGCCATTCCTTTCTTATAGTTTCATAACTGAGCCCGACGAAAAACATTAAAGGTCATTAATAAAATAACTGTTTTCGTATATGAGCAGGGATCAAATAAAATATTACGATGCGCTGATTAATATTACAAGTCGTTGAAAATGGCACCAATATGTGTTAAATCACAATAACAGTATCACGTGGAAGGATGGTCTGTTGTCTGTGAGTGAAATGTGCCGAAAACCACCCACTTCAGTTTATGCGTAAATCATAAATGAATAATTTATGTTGATTATCAAATTAAATATTATGATGTCTTGATTAATAATATACACTATTTACCGTGACTTAGGTGTATTATAATTACCTTTTCTTCTTTAGCAATTCTTCTAATATCATACGGTGTCGGTTTCAGAGCCTGCAGAAACTTTGCTTGCATTTCTCGGTCCTCTGCCAATGGTGTAATTCTCGGTTATGATGTATTCCCCTGGCTCTCGACACTCTTTTGACAAGATCAAACTACTGTTTTCTCGGGCTTGCTTGCGGGCATTCTATGGACGTAACCAAACCAAAAGGGCTCTGGTGCTTATTACGACCTAGAGAGGTTCCTGATTTACCTCCGCCCCCCAATCTAGTGTTCCTCATTTTGCACTATTTCGCTTTCCCAATTACTCTTTGGAGGCTTTATCTCGTATTTGAAAACCGGAAGAAATAATTTTTTGTGACGGACTCTGTAGCAACCGCTAACTATATATGTAAATTACCCTACACTCTGGTTCATAATGTATTATAATATAATGTAAATCTTGTAAGCTTCTTTGGAATAAATCAGGGTCGCGGCACGTAGTAGGAAACAGGCAGACATACGAACACAGACAGACGGTAATAAATCATAGAGAGGTCGGAAGTCGTAGACAAGTAACTCAAAGGGTATGGCAATAAACCTTCGAGAATTAGCCACCTGACTGCCATAAAACACACCCTTTTTTTATCCCAACGGCCATACAACAAAGTGGTCACCACGTATCATAAAACATGCCCCTGTCAGCAACTGCACCTCTCGCGAGGGAGGGGAGATGATATAAAAAGGCCAGGAACTAAGGAGTAAACCCTACTCTCTCCCTGCTGTCCTATGAGTCGCCACTCTGTCTCTTAGCTTCATTGCCACACGACTTATCACTTACCCCAGGGCCACCTGGCCCTGGTGGGCTCACTCTGTTTACTAGTCTCCACAGCCGATTACCTCGCGATATGCCAGGGCCTCGGGGCCCTGGGAGTAAGCCCCCCTCAGCCTTCCGCTAATCGACTCTCGCTATGCTACACCTATACGACGGCACTTTGCCTCACAGCCTATAGCAGACCCCTGACGACTTGTACTTATTACGCTGCCGATCTCTCGCCCGAACTCTGAAAACTGGTCTTATTCTTTATGAACCTCTGAACCTCATCCTGAACACAGTGTCTTGTCGGGACACATCCCTATCAATAAATGGAGTCAGATATTAACGCCTACATGGAACATGGCCCATGTTATTAACTACAGCAATCCGACAATTGTTGACCTCCGACAATTGTTCACCTTTTCCGACAATTGTTCACCTCCGACAATTGTTCAACCATATCCCGACAGACTCCAACATATCTTTTCCAGATTAATGTATTTCGTAAAAGTACACCTGGTTATCCTTATGTATTCTCTTTCTAATTTCTGGATTTATTAGGGCATTTGCTACAATTCTATCCCCCTCCCTCCCTGGTTTTCTAATGAGATTACAGTTTCTAGATCTTCTCCATGAAATGCAATTGGGCCATAATAATTTTTAAATACTCAAACTTCTTTATTGTGATTAAATTACAATCTACCATACTAGGCAATAAGTAATTGAAATAAATGTTCTTATCCTTACCATATTTACATTTCATCGTTCACTCCCTCATTCATACAGTATTTAGAAACAGCCCAGAGTCCTCCCAAATCCACATGATTGTCACCTCCCTCCCATGCAGCCTAGTCGGCACGCAGCTTTATTCGTATTGATCTGACTCCATAAGATCTTAGAAGGTGTCCCCCGACAAAGCACTATGTTCAGGAGAAGAGGAACAGGATAGAAATTATAGGTTATTTCTGTAGTCTTGGAAGCGAAGTATTATGAAGTCCCCTAAGCTCCTCCGTCAGCCGCGTCACCGGATTCGAGTCAGTTGAGGCTGACGAAGAGCGCGCGAGCCACATGCGCCCAGGACATGATTGGAGAAACTGGCCATTGACAGGACTCCCACTGTCACACATTTATAGCTGGTCACGAAGCCACTGCCGTTACAGTTTCCGAGGAGGTTTTCTAGGGATGAGTGGCGCAGTGCAATGACTGTGCCACAGGATTAGGGTGGTTGGAAAGGCTGTGGAATTTCATAAACTTGGAAGGGGTGAGTTGAAGAATGTAAGTGTCGGGAATCGTGGAATTGTGAGAGTTGACCTTGGGGGAGGTGGGAGGAGGACGTCCACCGTAGGCTAGGGTCACTACAACTCGGCCGCAGTCCGGTGAGCGTCAAAAAGAGATAAAATGGGTGGAGCTTTGGTCTTTGACCTTTGCTGGCGGCCTAGTCGGCACGCAGCTTTATTCGTATTGATCTGACTCCATAAGATCTTAGAAGGTGTCCCCCGACAAAGCACTATGTTCAGGAGAAGAGGAACAGGATAGATATTATAGGTTATTTCTGTAGTCTTGGAAGCGGAGTCTTATGAAGTCCCCTAAGCTCCTCCGTCAGCCGCGTCACCGGATTCGAGTCAGTTGAGGCTGACGAAGAGCGCGAGAGCCACATGCGCCCAGGACATGATTGGAGAAACTGGCCATTGACAGGACTCCCACTGTCACACATTTATAGCTGGTCACGAAGCCACTGCCGTTACAGTTTCCGAGGAGGTTTTCTAGGGATGAGTGGCGCAGTGCAATGACTATGCCACAGGATTAGGGTGGTTGGAAAGGCTGTGGAATTTCATAAACTTGGAAGGGGTGAGTTGAAGAATGTAAGTGTCGGGAATCGTGGAATTGTGAGAGTTGACCTTGGGGGAGGTGGGAGGAGGACGTCCGCCGTAGGCTAGGGTCACTACAACCCGGCCGCAGTCCGGTTAGCGTCAAAAAGAGATAAAATGGGTGGAGCTTTGGTCTTTGACCTTTGCTGGCGGCCTAGTCGGCACGCAGCTTTATTCGTATTGATCTGACTCCATAAGATCTTAGAAGGTGTGCCCCGACAAAGCACCATGTTCAGGAGAAGAGGAACAGGGTAGATACTGTAGGTTATTTATGTAGTCTTGGAATGACCACGAATTCACACTCGGTATTTAAGGGTGGGGGAAAACATTCCAGAACCTAAAGGCGAGTGTGAACCGGAGAGAGGCAGACTGGATCGCCGTGGGAAGCGCTAGAGTTTGTAGGGCCCCAGGTGACCGTCGTCCACGTTGAAGAGGTAGGTCTCTTCCAAGTAGGTGATAGTTTGAGCGAGACAAGGACAGAGAATCTCACTAGGAAGGTGTGGGGTCTGACAAGGTTGGACTAAAACATGTCAAGGTTAGGAAAGATAGATGCAGAGGTAGTTGAATAAGAAAGCCGGTGTCGGGTCCTGAAAGTTTGTTTTTTGTTATTTCATAACCCCTTTTACTTTATACATTTTTACAAACAGATGAACAAGATTTTAAAATTTTCTCCACGTGCTCCATACGCACATGCATTTGAAGGAGCTAAGATATACAAATACAAATTTCTTTTTGAAATTAAAAAGTCAATAGACAATATACAGGACTAGGTGATGGGGCTAACCTTCGGTTTACAATGTGGGAAACTTACTAACTAAACTTAAAAACTAGAACCTAAAGACTGAAGCGTTCCTGCCTTAACAGCGTCCTGCCATCGATAAGGGAACGGAGCGGGGGTTATCGTGTTAAACACCGGGTTTGTCAAGTACTGTAGTGAGTCAAAAAAATGTTCAATGAATTCATCCACCGCAGGCAGCTCAAAGATCTCGTGTAGCTCACTGTTGCTCCGTTTCTCGAATGAAGTATGTTTGGCCACTTTCATCAGTATACCGTTTTGGAATTGTTGGAGTCACCGAGCTGTCGTATACGTCAGATGATGAAAAAGCGGTGCACCATATAGCTGAGCAGGTCTGAGTACACTCTTATTAAGTCTCCCCAATCTCTCACTGATCTGGTTATAGGCTACTTCAGCCTGTCTAAGAGCTACCTTGGCGCTCATGCTGGTACCGTCCTGAGAGTCTGTCAAACGCCTTAAATCTGGCTGCTTATATAGGCAGGCCAGCGGTGAGGAGTTGCCCCGACACACCACCTAGTGCCTTCCGCTGTTTCGAACACTAGCTTCCCCCTCTCTTAACTAACACTTAAAGGTTTTTATTATTAAAATATGGAAATATAGGTGGATATTTTCTGGGCCGAGAAGAGGGGAACTTCTAATTATTCGTGATAAAGAGGTTGACACAACAGTAAGGTTTATTAAGATCGTTATGAAGGGTTTTGTTGCTGACGTAATAAGGGGCATTTACTATTGTTCTCAGGACTTTAGATAGAAAGGATTGGATACACTTGACGTTCGACTTTTTTGCTGTCCCCCACAGCTCTATTCCGTATGTACAGATTGGCTTGAGTATAACTTTGTAGATTAGTAATTTATTTTCTATTGAGAGATAGGAGAGATTTCGAAGTAGCCTGTACAGTTGTCCAAAGCGTCTGTTTAGTTCTTGTCTTTTTAGCATCGTATGTGGGTTCCAGGGCAACCAATTGTCCAGATGGAAGCCTAAGTACCGTACTATCTCGGATACAGGGAGAGGAGTAGAATTAAAATAAACTAGTGGACAAAACTTGCGACAGAGGGTGAAGGTAATGTGGGAACATTTTCCTTCAATAACATTGATACGCCATTGGTTGCACCAATACTCGATCTCATCAAAGTGTTTTTGAAGGTTATCGGATGCTATATCAGGGTCTGGGTGGGATGAAAAGACTGCAGTGTCATCTGCAAATGTGGCCAAGAAGGTATTAGGGGTAGAGGGGGCATCAGCGGTGTATAGGTTATAGAGAGTTATATAATGCTAAGAATATTATAATGCTTCGTGACTTCATGGAAGTCACTCATAGTTCCTGTTATTTCTTAAATAAGCGACCGCATCCTTCCAAGACCTCCCCCACCCACTTCCCAGGACTACCCTTTTCTTATACATATATGTCTCAGCTTTAGCCCCAGACCACACTTCTTCCCCCACATTATGTAGTAACGTATCTCTTAACAATTGTATATTCCAGTGTTTTGCTTGTTCTTCATAATAAAGCTTTTCTTTCTTTTCTCTTAAAAGGCTCTCCTCTGCAAAGATTATTTAACTGGCACCCCAAACAGGCACCTGGCAATAAACTCAGTAAATTCACGGTAGTCCACCATCTTGAGGTCCCTCATTTTTCATGAGACAGTGAGACCACTCCAATAGCGGAGAAGCCCGATGCAAATATCTCTGGAAAGATACACCACAGGACAGGACTTCACCGATATTGTGTACTGATCTATTTCAATAGATTTTCACCGGTTAATCACCTAAAGAAATGTGTTGAATGTGAAATATTCGAGGAAGTAGAAGGAATAATGAAAGCTGGACTTCAATGAAGACATCATTTACTTGGGACCTGCGAACTTCAAGTCAAGAAGAGAAGACGGTTCATCATCAACCCGAGAAGATCCGAAGTAATTAATATCCTCTGGATCTGTGGGTAATTTATGAATTATAAGATTGGTTAGATAACAGGATTTGGGATTGTTTGTCTACCACTCTGACGGACAGGCTAAGAAGGCTCGAGGTAATATTAACAGAGCCTGGGACTGTTCACTTGAAGGTGCATTTCAACGTTTTATGCTGGTTATACAGAAACAATAATTTTAATATAGACCACACGGAAAACTTCGTCAATAAATAAAGACTTTAAGGTATTATTTTTGCATACATTGTAATTTTACATATATATTTTTCTGTTATGACAAGAACAGGTAAAAGAGATATTTTAGTTAGAAACAGACAAATTAACGAATCAGAAATGGCTCTTAACGACTATCATATGACTAAAGAAGACTATGGACACCTTCCACACTAAAATGGTGATCCGACTAATTTAATAACATTCATCAAATCGCTAGAAAAATATATTCGACATTATGTAACGAAACAATTACTAACAGAATACATAACGAACAAAGACTCATACAAATAGCTCTTTCTAGACTCACTGTTGACCCACAACAATTATCCATGTATGATGACTTCCTATCAATAAACGACTTGAAATTACATTTAGTAAATCACTTTAAGGGCAGTCGGACAACATCACACCTAAAACATGAAATCTCTCAGATTCATATGTACAGAAACGAACACCTTATTGAATTTATTAACAGAATCATTCCTCGTCAAATTCTAATTCAGATCCGAATACTAATTCACACCTCTATCTGTAATAAAGAACAAGAAATATTATCACAAAAGGTACTAATTGCACCTTCCAGAAATTTACCACGTTCTCAGAAATTTACCATTAAGACTTAAGGACGCACTCAACCATCTTAGACAGGCCCGAAGCCAAACCACCCTTGACGAACACAGATTAAACCTTTGCAATGAATTACCACATTTTATCGATTTAAAAGGACAGACATGGCTAGTTGATACAGCCTCAGAGATAAATTATATAACACCAAGTTCTGTACACGACGGAACAGAAATATCCTTGGAAGAATTTATTGTGAACATGCCAGCCGGTAGCAAAAAAGGACATGGAGCGATCTTCATTGATCTAGCACCGCGACTAGGACTGGCACATAAATTATTAGTTAAGTTTAAAATATTTGATTTTAGCAACCTTTGCAATATGTTACTTGGTATGGAAACCATGAAGAAAATTGGTATGAAAATAAACTTCGATAAAAATAATGAATTTATAATAAACGGGAAAATAATCAAAAACGGTGAAAATTTGACTAAAAATAATGAAGTAACAAAAGAAAACGAGATGAATAATAAAATAAATAATATTGTAAAAAAAAGAAATAAATATATTAAATAAAAATGAAATAAGAAACGGTGCCAGATAAATTCCCTCTTCCAAATATAGAAGATTTACTAAATCAATTTAACGGATCTAGGTACTATACGACAATTGATTTATCTTCTGGAATTCATCAAATAGAGATGGAGGAAGACTCCATACCAAAGACAGCATTCTCGACTGACTCAGGGCACTATGAATTTACTCGTATGACATTCGCACTATGCAATGCACCACCAACATTTCAAAGAGCTATGAATTTATTACTTGTAACACACATAACTCATTAGTGTATATTGATGATAAAATTATATTTTCGAAAACTAAACAGGACTACTTAGAACAAGTTTTCAAAAAATTACAAGAACATGATTTATCGATACAACTAGACAAAAGTGAATTCTTTCACTTCTGATTTACCATTTCTAGGACGTATTCTAACATCAGAAGGTATCAAAACTGACCCGAGCAAAATTCCCCTAACCAAGGACTGAAAAATAAATTAAACAATTTCTAGGCTTGACTTGGAAGAAACTGTAAATCCGGAGACATACAGACACCTGTTTGAAAATCTTAAAGCATTATTGATCAATTCTCCAATCTTAACATATCCAGACTTTTCTAAGCAAATGATTTTAACAACCGACGCAAGTAATATAGCAGTTGGAGCAGTACTTTCCCAACTTTCAGAAGGGAGGGATCACCCAATCGCTTTTGCTTCTAAAACAATGTGTAAAATATAATTTACGAAACCTGTAAGAAGCTGGTGGAAGTGGTCCCAATCAATTCGGCATCTAATAAATGAAGGAGGAGACAGTTTGTGAATTGGTCTTAGGAAAACGGTTAATATTAAAGGGCTATGATCGGATGAGAGGCCGTCAAGGAGCGTAAGTGAATAGTTTAGTGTACCTAAACTATTGTAGAAGAAAAAGTCAAGGAGATCTGGATTTCGGTTGGGATCTGCTGGCCAATAGGTGTGTCAGGAGAGATAGTAGAGCAATGTTTCCGTGCGAGTGCAGACAGGAAAGCATGTCCTCGTGTATTCGCAGTTCTTGACCCCCAGTGTTGGTGCTTTGCATTAAATTCCCCACCCTCAAGGAAACGATGTCCGATGGAGTCTAGAAAGGAGATTAATTGGGTATCAGAAATGGATTTATTGGGATGGCAGTACACTGAAGCTAGAGTAAGGGGGAAAGTGGAGGTGCTGATTGACACTGCAATTTACTACCCTCGAATCATGTGCTACCAAAGGAACTATGTGATGGGAAATGGAGTTATGTACAATGGCAGTGGTACCTGCATGAGCTCCTCCATCTGGGTGATCAGTCCGATAAGTAGTACGAGAGACCTTTTGGCCGACTCAATTTCGTGTGCCCATATGCCTGACAGTTATGGCAATGGACGATGTCTCGTTTGGAGTACGGTTTTTCGACCTGTATTCTAGTGTAATACAGGTGTGTTAAATCTTATATTTTGGTGTTCACTCGAGATCTACGAAAAACAAAGGTAACGCCGCTTTTACTGATTCCTCTCGTTGCATGTCCTCGCGTAAAACGTTTGTTATTTGGCGAACTTTGAATCCCAGAGCTGAGAGTTCGTCTTCAATTTCATCAGGTGGGGTGGTAGGATGCAGATTTCTGATCACCCTTTCCTGCTTTAACTGATAAGTATGGAAGTCGGCCTTAGTTTCTTCCAAATACTTAATAACGGCGCGATATGGATCGGGAGTGTCTGGAGAAGTTTCCGTGCCCCGAGACCGATTGAGGCACGTGTATTTTCCCGTATCTACAAGTTTACTTATTTTAGTACATAGAAATTTGAAATTGCTAATATTTTAGGCGAATAATAGATGGCTTGGGCTGTGTGGGTGGGTTTTATAACTTTCAAGTGATCAGCTTGGGCATTACTCATAACTTTGAAGCTGTTAGAAGAACAGAGATTCGTCAACAGTTTCTTCTTTAGAAGTGGCGTTAGTTAGAAGTTCTTGTGGCGTTAGGTCCTCCATCGGGCAGGCGGATGGAGTTGGTCCTGAAGACCATGATTTTAATTTTTTTTCAGACATCATCTGCTGATAAAATCTCATTTTTCATGTTCATAAATATTTTAAACTGTATAAATTAATTTTATTATAAATATAAATATGTCCTGTCGGGGAGATTCGAACTCACGAGTTTTAAGGCAGAGGCGGCGGCCGTAGCACTCGATTAGTTGTTGTCTACTGCGTGTAATTATCTATAATCCACGGGAAGACTAGCAAGGACTGACTAATATGGCCAACTTCTCTGTGTGTTGCAATCTAAAACACACACTGTGGGAGTATATTAAGTAATTTACTCCCTTATTGAGGGCTCCCTGGTGAACAGGTCACGTAAGTTGCCAGTTGAGATAGTTTTAAAACCTAATGAAAGTCTATGAACTGTAGTAATTGGTGTTAATATGAAGAGCTGTAGTAGACCGTTGTTATCAATAATAGCGCATCATATAATAATTACAAAATATTTTTTAATTATTTTTACAGCCTTCTTTATTATTTTCCCATAAGTTGTCAAGTATGTTATCTGGTAACTTGAGGCAATACATTCACTTTATACATCGGACAGTAGCAAATTGTCAGGGTATGAGAGGCGTCGGATGGACGACCGGTGAGGGAATATAAATGAAGGGTAGAGGGCTAATAGAAGAGTGGTCCCTAGAGAGGGTGAAAAATCTTCAAGGGCTCCAGGACAGGTATTGGAGGGTCGGCCAAGACAAACTGCCTCCGGGAGCGATGTCATCAGTCAGTAGCCCCTCCCTATATATTCAGGCCGCTCTCGCATCCAGCTCCTTGTTCATGATGGCTTTTATCTTAGCCAAGATTGAGCGATCGCCGTCCGGTATACCGCACTACGGAGGTCAGTCTATTTTATTCTCTCCCGTGCGGGAAATGGCCACTTCCTTTTACACTTGGATTCGGCAGATCCATCAGTGAGGAAAGCGAAAAACTCAAGTCAAGAGTGAACCGTCACAGAATTAAGGGTTTCATTAAGTTTGTAAAAACGATTTTATTTGCACTTTTCTATACACAGGTGGTCTGAAAAGTTTCCAGCCTCAACATGAAGATGATAATAAAATAAATAAAAGCTAGTGAAATAAAAGCTAAAATAGAAGCTTTGCTAGGTCGGAAACTTTTCATAGTCTGCTAAAGCCACAACAAATATTGCATGTTAATAATGCAAATAAAAATATGTGGCCCTTAAAGGTTAGTTGCAGGTTTTGAATCCGATAGTGAACGGTTACAGAGTATTCCTAAAGAAGAAGAATAGTTTTAGAAACCTTGATGCCATCATCAAAACTATTTTGTATTTAAAAATAACTAATTTTTGTTGGTATGAATAAATACTTTACATACTGCCAGTATGTATGCAATTATCAAATTATCAATGCAATACACTATCAAATTACAAGAACATTCGTAATTTATTTAACTTGAGGGGATATCTGGATACACCAGATAATAAAAATAAAACAATTTTATTATCAATAAAATAATTAAAATTCAATATTTCTTAAGATAAACGTTATGATAATGATCCTTCCACCAAACCATCACTTATTGATTCTATGTAAGGCAAACTACAGTGAATAATTAATAATAGAGCTCATTATCAAACGTTTACAATGTGTTGATGTAAACATAAACATGTCTTTGTGGGAGAGTTCTTGGTTGATCAGCTGATTTAATAGGTAGGCATCAAGTCATCCGTGAAGGCTCAACTACCAGAATGTGTCCGAGACAGAACAAGGCAAAACGAGAGAAGAATAGGACCAGAATAGACCAGCTGTGCCTATTTCTTACTATTTATCTGATATTCGGGTACCCACTTAGTTTCATTCTTGCAAATCATGTTGCCCGAGAGGTTTAGCAACGCCACCGTCTTCATTCAATCGCAATTTTAATATATATTATTATTAGATAAATATATATAAAGGAAATTCCTTTCACCCCTCTTCATATGCCTAAGCGGACATAATTGGTTCGAGTGGGATGCTGAGTTCATGCTAGATCCTTCTTTTAAAATAATAGTTTTTATTGATAAGTTTTGGCATATTTCATATTATATTTATTGATTAGCTATGCTGTAGTAGACTTTTTTTTATGCAATATCAGTGATTATTAGATTCGTCTGATTCTGATCAATAACTACAGGTTAAAGGATACACGTTAACATTGGTGGTACATTTATACTCACTATAATAATCCAATTATCTTGGGGAAAGAACAAAGTTTTTTATAGAACCATTAAGTAAGTAAATTATCAGCTTAACCAATGTCATATCATTAATAAGTGTTCCCACATTGACTGCCTGCTGCAATGCTTGGGGAAACGAAAGAGGGGATATTGTGTTGGTCATGTATTGGAGCGAAACAAAGAATTTGATATGTCTAAGACGAATGACCTCATCCGCAGAAGGCAGCTCAAAGTCTCTCACTCCTCTGCAGTTAGAAAGATGTATCTCGGACCACTTTCATAAGCATCTCTTTTTGAAACTGAGTCGCTTTGTTGTCGCTTCCGTCAAACGACAAAACATTGTATTGTACAGCAGAGCCGGCCTGATGCTCTTGTGTATCATGAGCTTAAGGCGCAAAGATAGATTGTGAAATGATAGCAGGTGTGTGAGCCAGTAAGAGTTTTTGCGTATACCTATCATTTCAAGGACACTGAAGATGAAATATGGGTGGAGACCATCTGTTGGCTGAGCTAGTGAGATCTTCCGGAACCATCCTACATCGGTTCTGGCGTACTAGACTTCCCTCGTGTATCTTGTTATTAGGAGTGTCCATATAATCTATAAAGCCTTTAGACCTGCCTTCGCCGCAAGCACCTAACTTATGAGTCTTTATATTCCACCACAATATTACACAAACTATTCAACATAATCTAGAGTTCCCTAAGAAACAAACCATAAAAAACTAACACGATTTGCCCCCATAACTACCATTTCTAGACAATAACCTAATATTTAAACACTTTTTTAGAAGTGAAAAGATCATCAACAAAGCTTCACCTGTTCGCACAGAGCCGAAATGACCGTTGGAGCAGTCGGTGAGCCTTAGAGGCGGCCGGAGACCGCAGCCTCGGCGACAGGAAGATAAACTGCACCGATAGAAGGGAGTGCTAGGAAATGGGACGACTTCATCCACCAGAGAGGTTTACGACTTGGGGTAAGTCGTGAATCAGAGGGCAGTCCCGCCAGCCTGCGACTTTACACCTGCCGTAAAGTTGACTTTACTGCCTCGGCATATCGGCTTATTTACTGCCTTGGGATCCCACTATCGTTTATGTGTCGAGTGTCTCGGCTCTGCGGCGAGTGTCCTATCTGTCTCTGGGGTTATTGGTCCACTATTGATGGAGAGATCATAACTTGTGTAAGGTATTTCTTTAGTGTAACTTACAATCCTAAACAGTAATGCTAGTCCATCCGAGGAACAGTTGTCTATTTTTATTAAACGTCATTTTTCAATTTTAAGTTTACTTTACTCAAGTCGAAATCCCAACTAAAACTGACTTGTGATATCTTGACCTTAACACAAAACTCAATTGGCACGACCACTTACAACTAAACAAAAATAAGTTAGAAGGAAATAGAAGTGCTGGAAGACAAATCTTTTTTTGTTTAATTTTTATGACCAAACTAAATTTATTTATTTGAGGCAGGTTGATTTTAATGAAATGAGCTTTTGATTGGAATCCCCAGTACAGAGTGTTTATTGCCTGTGGGGCTACCTTTTTGAAATACCACTTAATTATGATGAGGGTTTGTGCCCTTAAACTGCAGTTGATCAGACTGAGTAACTTCATACCTCCATCCAGGTGCTTACTCCCAGTACAAGTTAAATGTTTGTGTTTATTTAGAAGTATTTCACTTGTCATCACTTCTTCATTGCGTTTTCGCTCACTTACTCTCTGTTTCTTAATAGTTTACCAATTTCCTTTAACAACTTTCATCCATTAAATTTCATCCTATTTTCTTCCTTGACGTGTCCACCCCTTGACCGCTGGGTATAACCTCTACGCAAAATTAGCTTTTAGAAATTCGCAGTATGATCAAATTTAAATAGAACCGATAAAGAATTAGTTGTATAAGTTAATAATTGCTTTAATGAAATAATGATTTCAAGCATGAACCATTCCGAACTGACTGGAGTTTCGTTGCCTCAACGGAGCGAGGGTTTTAAGTCCTTGATTGGAACACTACAATCGATCAATATATTCTCATCATCTTGATTTTCAATTAACCCCTATTGACTAATCAGTTCCAGAAATGATATGTTTTTGCTGCATATCATCATCATAAGAGAAAAAGTCAAGTCAAGTGTAATACAGTATAATTTCTTTTTGTAATAATAGTCCATAATTATTTACAAAGGTGATCTGACCAAAAAAAGCCCTACACATTACAGAAGTATTATCAGACCGGTTGGGAAAGGGTATGATCAATTCTTGAAATTACAGAAGTGGGAGTGTGGGTTACATATTAAATAATATTAATAATGACTACACATTAATTTTGCAATAGCCCGACGATATTTTTGGGAACTGGTTTTATTTTTAACATCGTCACTCCACCAACTGTATGATAATCTGTTTAAAAGTGTTCATAAGTAAAAATTGAACTATTGAACCTGATTTAGATTTTTCGACTCTTTTCTGGTTGAAATCAATTACGTTTTCAAATTCTTCTATTTAAAGTTCTTGTAGACTGCGCTGAATTACTTTGAAAAATGTTAGGAGCAGTCAATATTTAACTAAGCATCTGATAACGAGCCTACAAAGACAATTTTCAAACTTAAATCAGCATCAGAAAGTATGCCGTCGGATTAGAAACTTAATTATTTTTATTTTATATAACAACTTTATTATGATAAAATTACAGTCTGCCTGATTGGGCTATAATTAATTGTGATAAATTATCTCGTTCATACTAATTTAAAATTTTCATTCACTCGCTCATTCATACTATATATACAAACAGCCCAGAGGCCCCCCAAGTCCACATGGTTGTCACCTCCCTCGCATGCGCAGGAGTCTGTAAAGTTGTCCAAAGCGTCTGTTAAGTTCTTGTCTATTTCACCTCGTGTGTGGGTTCCAAGTTAGTCTTTTATCGAGATGGAAGCCTAAATACCGTACTGTCTCAGACACAGGGAGAGAAATCGAATTTAAAAAGACTAGCGGACATGACTTGCGGCAGAGGGTAAAAGTTATGTGGGAACATTTTACTTCATTGACTTTGATTCGCCATTGGTTGCACCAATACTCGATCTCATCAAGGTGTATTTGAAGGTTTTGGTATGCTATATTGGGGTCTGAGTGGGTTGACAGGACTGCAGTGTCATCTGCAAATGTTGCCAAGAACGTATTGTTGGTGGAGGGGAGATAGGCGGTGTATAGATTATAGATGATGGGACCCAGGACGCTGCCCTGTGGAACTCCTGCCTTTATGGTATAGTAGTTAGAATATTCTAAACCACAGCGGACTTGGAAGAAGCGGTTTGAAAGGCAGGACTGTACGATTAGGAATACGGTCTGCTGTAAATCCTTAGAGCTTGTAAAGCAAACATGCTTGCCAGACCCTGTCAAAAGCTTGAGCTATGTCCAGAAAGGCAGCAGTGCAGTATTGATTGGTTTTGAGGGCTGAATATATGTGATCAACAATGCGGAGGCCTTGTTGAGCAGTGGAATGTTGTTGGTGGAAACCAAACTGGTTTTTGGATTCAACAATTCTGGATGGTTTGACTGGACTGCAGTGCCATCTGGAAATGTTGCCAAGAAGGTATTGGTGGTGGAGGGGACATGGGTGCTGTATAGATTATAGAGGATGGGACCCAGGACATTGCCCTGTGGAACTCCTGCTTTAATGGGATAATAGTTAGAATATCCTAAACCACAGCGGACTTGGAAGAAGCGGTTGGAAAGGTAGGATTGTAGGATAGAAAGTTAATAATAATAATATTTAGGCCTGGTCACAGATGCCCTCTATGCAAGTCAATATACTTCAATAGTATTTAGTATGTGTGAGTTATTATCATTAACGGTAATTTGCCGTTGTGATGAGGGATGTTCAGTCACTTGTTACCGTCCACTAACCACTGATTATTTTATATAATCCTCCTATCTCCGCAAAGTAATCATTAGTTCTATTCAGCCTTGAGGCAGAACACACGTCGTTTAGTTTATAGCTAGCAGTGAAATTATTAGATACTAGTTATTAGTGGAATCGATCCAATTATAAAGCATTACAATTAAGTATCTCAATTTTTATCGGATGAGGAAGTTGATAATTAAATTTCACGAAGCTCTTGGCCTTTCTAAAACATTATTAATATTGAGGCACTTTCGTAAGATACTCAACAGAAGATCAATTTCAATTTTTAATTGAAGAGACACCTGTGAAAAACTGATAAGGAACGCTTAAAGTGCATACATTTCCCTATAAATATTCAAGACCTTCTACCGTGATCATTCCTCATCCCAACATGTTCAAGTTAAGTTGCATTTTCTTGCTACAGGCGCTCCTGGCCGCCAACGCTGAGGTGATCAATGTAAACAAAAACATTGACGAAGGACTCGCATACACGAACAATTATCTACGAGAAAAAGGTGCAACCTCTGGAGCATTCCCTGAATTGGAATTAAGCCCGAACGTGAGCATAAGTATTTTTCAAATTTTCATTCTTTTGTTCATGTCATGGAATACATACCTTAAGGTTACCTAAGGTTTCCAATAGCTTTAGTTACCTTTACCAATAGGATAATAATACTTTTTTATCTCTTCCAGGTATCATATTCAGATGCCACCATGATCGGTATTGATTCGTTGGTGAGAACCGGAGATTGCTGGATGGATTCACTAGATAGTAATGAAATAAAACTAACGAGTCATTACGGGTTCGAACTTTTCACTATAGTTTTCCCTCACTTGACCCTCTATGGAGAGAAAATGTCTGGGCTTCTCAGAATTCGCAACAATTCCATCTACATATCGTATACCACCCTCTACCAGAACGACAAATGCACGATTACTTTGGACGAGCACAAATTCGAAAGGCTACAAAACATAGAGTTCCAATCTTCTGTAGCTAAGTACGACGGCAAGAACCTCGAAAACTTTTTTCAAGCGCATGTTATTCCAGCATTCAATGGAATGCTGTTAGATCTGAAGCCGAAAATCGAAGCAGGTCTACAGGCTTTGTGCGACAGACGAACCCATCACCATTCTACTATTGAGGCTTTATTGTCACAATTTATTAGTCTAAATTGAAAAGATGATTTTTTTTAAGTCGTCTCTTTAATGTAATGACGATCCAAGGGTAGATAATTTTATATAGTCTTTGAATAAAAGAAGCTGCATGATTATAACATGGTTTATAATATTTATTCCACACATATCACCATCATCTCATGAAAATTGACTACTCATAAAAAAAAAAAATGAAAATTTCTTGCGAAAGGGCAGCAAAGAACTCATTATTACAATTTAATAAACCAGTTCTTAGTAAGGCTGAATTAAATATATTTAAATTATTATAGTATACTTCACGCTAACAGAAATTATTTCTTGAGGTAGCGTTTCTTGTGTAATCATAAAACAATAATGCTGTTCATAATGATGAAATAGGTAAAATACGTAAAATGGATGGTACGCAGTTACTTATTTATTCAAATTTTAAAAAAGACGTAATAAACTGCAATCTTTATGAATTCGCCACAACACGAAACAATCTACTTATTGCTATTTTATAATCCTCAACAATTGTTCTACTTTGTACGATAATGAAAAAAGCCATTACTGCTAACGTTGTCAACCACGAGAAGGACAAAAAAAACACGGCTGAGATATAGTTGTGAACACGATGTTAGTGGTTTTTTTAGTTAATTTTTTTCAATTATAGTTCAAAATAAAAAAAATTCAACCTAAAATTACAACGTAGAGCAGCGTTCGGGTGAGAAGCAGTTAAATTTATTATTGTCATAACTGAGCAGCCCCAATTTTATGCATTTAATCGTGGCCGTTCCTTGAGAGTGCCGTAATATTCTTGGAGAGAACGCTTGTGTTTTCTACGATATTGCCCTTTTTTCCATGCCTTTTGGCGTAGTCATAGGATTACTGTAGTTAAGAGTTTGCGTAGCCCTTCCCGTCCTAGCAGCTTCCTGTCAAATGAACTTTTATGGAAAATAACATAATGTTTTCATTGATAATAATATTGTCCATGACTGTTAGCTCTTTTGTATTAAAGAACACGATTGATCAGGCTTTTGAGTTTAAAATCTATAAATGTTATATTTCTCGTTTCTAAAATCACTACCGTTCTCTCTTATTATTTTCCATCACCTCAGAGGGTTAGGTATTAAAACCCTCACACTAATGGTAAAGACCTTGAGGTACGTTATCAAGTTCAATTTAACGAGACCTATTACCGTTAACTCTTGTAGTCATCACCTTTTTTTTACTTTTTTTTTTATGAATTATATAATATTTTCACGATCCCCAATTCATGAAGACTGTATACTATTCACGGAGTGCATATGTTTGCGATGTTCCAACACAGCCTTCTACTTTTAATGGCCTCCATCAGTGTGCGTGCACATCTTACAGTTAGCAAAATAAATTAAGTACATTCTGGCTAATTTTATTTGATTGAGGGAACTGAATTACCACCAGATTAAAAAAAAGTTATGAAACCATATAGAATCATGTATTTGTAGCTGTATTGTTCCACTGGGAGGACGATTTTAGAAAAAAGTTATGGATATCAATTGGCCGTGCTGGAATTCTTATTATTAACCGATGTGAAGTCTAGTTTGGTTCCCAATGTTATACAAGTAAATTGAAATTTACTGCTTGTGAAATATTTTTTCACAAGGGAGATAACATTGAGTTTTGTGTTATTTTTGTTTGAAAAATAAATCGCAAACGCCCTAGTGCGTTGGTAATCAGTTTCGCAAAAAAATGTACTTATTTTTTTTTGGTATGAACCTTATGTTTTTTTTATTCCTTCCATATAGATATCCATTGAATCTGCTTAAGCTTATTACGACTCCTTTCTTCTTGAAATCAATTAAGTTTTCAATTTATTTTGATAAGTTCTTGTCAGGTATGTTGAATCACTTTAATAAACGTAAGGAGCAATCAATATTTAATTCAGCATTAAATAACGAGTTCACAAAGACGATTTTCAAACTTAAAACAGCGACAGAAAGCCTGACGTCGGATCATAAAGTTAAAAATAATAATATTCAGGCCTGGTCACAGATGCCCTCAAGGCAAGTCAATATACTTCAATAGTGTTTAGTGTATGTGAATATTATCATAAACGGTAATTTGCCGTTGTGATGAGGGATGTTCAGTCACTTGTTACCGTCCACTAACCACTGATTATTTTATATAATCCTCCTATCTCCGCAAAGTAATCATAAGTCCTATCCAGCCTTGAGGCAGAACACACGTCGTTTAGTTTATAGCTAGCAGTGAAATTATTAGATACCAGTTATTAGTGGAATCAATCCAATTAGAAAGCATTACAATTAAGTATCTATATTTTTATCGGATGAGGAAGTTGATAATTAAATTTCACGAAGCTCTTGGCCTTTCCGCTCGCATTCTAAAACATTATTAATATTGAGGCACTTTCGTAAGATACTCAACAGAAGATCAATTTCAATTTTTTAATGAAGAGACACCTGCGACAAACTGATAAGGAACGCTTAAAGTGCATACATTTCCCTATAAATATTCAAGACCTTCTACCGTGATCATTCCTCATCCCAACATGTTCAAGTTAAGTTGCATTTTCTTGCTACAGGCGCTCCTGGCCGCCAACGCTGAGGTGATCAATGTAAACAAAAACATTGACGAAGGACTCGCATACACGAACAATTATCTACGAGAAAAAGGTGCAACCTCTGGAGCATTCCCTGAATTGGAATTAAGCCCGAACGTGAGCATAAGTATTTTTCAAATTTTCATTCTTTTGTTCATGTCATGGAATACATACCTTAAGGTTACCTAAGGTTTCCAATAGCTTTAGTTACCTTTACCAATAGGATAATAATACTTTTTTATCTCTTCCAGGTATCATATTCAGATGCCACCATGATCGGTATTGATTCGTTGGTGAGAACCGGAGATTGCTGGATGGATTCACTAGATAGTAATGAAATAAAACTAACGAGTCATTACGGGTTCGAACTTTTCACTATAGTTTTCCCTCACCTGACCCTCTATGGAGAGAAAATGTCTGGGCTTCTCAGAATTCGCAACAATTCCATCTACATATCGTATACCACCCTCTACCAGAACGACAAATGCACGATTACTTTGGACGAGCACAAATTCGAACGGCTACAAGACATAGAGTTCCAATCTTCTGTAGCTAAGTACGACGGCAAGAACCTCGAAAACTTTTTTCAAGCGCATGTTATTCCAGCATTCAATGGAATGCTGTTAGGTCTGAAGCCGAAGATCGAAGCAGGTCTCCAGGCTTTGTGCGACAGACGACCCCATCACCATTCTACTATTGAGGCTTTATTGTCACAATTTATTAGTCTAAATTGAAAAGATGATTTTTTTTAAGTCGTCTCTTTAATGTAATGACGATCCAAGGGTAGATAATTTGATATAGTCTTTGAATAAAATAAGCTGCATGATTATAACATGGTTTATAATATTTATTCCACAAATATCACCATTATCTCATGAAGTAGCTTTACTGGTGTTACGCACAATGTACGCTCCTTAGGCGTTATTGTCACTGTTTTTTAGTTTAGATATATTTAAATATTTTAAACCATAAAATATTTTTATTTAAAGACTCATAAAAAAGTATATAAAGTAAGTGTATATAGCTGTTTAGAAAATGATGATGAAATACAAAAAAAAACTCAGTAAGACATAAGGGATATGAACCTAATACTTCTTAATTACCTACCGTTCAAACACCCTTACCAACTCTAGCCTAATCGTTGGCCATCTATTCTTTAAGAGGCGCTCGTCATCAATCTGAAAACAATCTTTAAAGGTTCTCAAAAGATAATATTTAGAAAGATGGGCCACTTAGCTATTAGTTGAATGACTTCAAAATCACAAATTGAAGGTGCAACTTTGATAAGGTCTATTTCACCGTAAACCCGGCCTAGCCAACCTGCCATAGTTCTTAATCTAAAAATCTAACACTGGTGAAAAGATAGGCTTAACAAATGGACACCTTGGAAAAATAGATGAAGTCTGCAACGTCCAGCCCTTCAGATAAAAAAAAAGTAATGATGATGCCTATAAATAATATGAATGGCCATAATATTTCTGAAAGGATAGCCTAATAGGAGAAGGTAGCCGGGGATTGAGACAACTAAAGGCAGATACATATCTAACTGATGATAAATCCTAATAACGACCTCTGAAGGGGATGAAAATATTAAAAGGTCTTCCCGTGCTTTCCTTCCCGCCCGAGTTATGGAGGGCGCAGTAGATTTATGCCCGCCTCCCGCCGATTTGTCTTGTCCCACAGCCTCCAAGATTAATATCTTGCCCCCTCCCCTTGTAAGAGGTTATCTCCTTCCTCGGCTCGCATTACTCCCTCCTTCCGCACGCACTCTCTCACAAAGCGGTGATTTATCTTGGACTTCCACTCTTAAAAGTTTGTTCTCTGGTGGCAACTGTCTCCAGCAGTCTTAATGGTCTCAAGCCACTTATGAGTATTTCATAGTTGCTTCAGCAGTTCTGCAAGTTTGGCGTTCAGTAGTCTCGAACAATTACGCCTTTGTAAACAGTTTATTATCATGCAATAGAGAACTGTTGTGTTATTACAATGATGTTACTGTAGTTTACATATTAACAAAGGTGGCTGGAGGGAAGGAAACAATTTGTTAATAAATTTACATTTTAAGTATTCGCCTAACAGTAATTGCATCTCTCTAGAGCTTCATCGGTTTCAATATTACGCCGCTGTTCAAGGTTCACCAGAATGAACAGCTCCTATTAAAAAGAAAAAACGCAATTCGTATTTCCCTCTGCAGTCAAAAGACGCAAGCAGACAGAATGAGAATGCAATTTTCGTGTATTTTACAAGAGATCAAAAGATTAATTTTAAAAATATAGAAATTAAAAGGAGTGATTGGAACTAAAATTACAAATCTCCAAAACCTGGTCAGTTTTGATAGAACAGGAAAAAACATGTTGTGCCCATGTTGTTGCTGACGATGAATCACTAACAACAGTGTCATTTTATAAGCTTATTAGATGTGTGGAAATGTGTACCATCTCTTAACTGTTGGACGCTGAAGACCTGAGAATGTGAGGAAGAAAAGTGATTTCCAGATGTCCAAAATATGGATAAGCCAGAAGTCATTTACTACTTTCCAGATATAATTATGCACCCGTTACAGATAAAAACCTGCATCAGCAACTTTATAATAGTTTATAATTTTTTAGCAAAATTATCGCAAAAGCATCGGGTAGAGATTTTCACAAGAAAAATCGTCATAAATCGGCGGTTCAAGAAATGAGAGCTCTTTGTTCAGACTGGCCACATAGCAGATTGGATTTTGGAATAAAGATGGAAAGATGTATTGTGTCCAGTTTAAGTAAAGCTTATATGATTCGAAAATATTAATTATAGAGTTTCTAGGATAAGTATATGTTGAAAAAATTATATAATCATCGTATTACAGAAAATATTAGTAGATCCACTTCAGTTTACTTTTTGGATTTCTCATGTTTGCATTTACTTAGCATAGATTGGTTCCGTGAACGATCTATAGTTCCTAAAGTTTATTTTAATAAACAAAAGTTTAGAGATAGAATAATTACCCAAATGCTCGCCGAGAGATTGTATAAATATATTATTAGCATCTTTTTTTTCTATTATTACATATTTTTTTGTAGTAAAAAGTTTATTTTTATTACTGAGTTAATTTTAACTGCTTATATTTTGTCCCTTCTGTTTTATTAATGAATTTATATTTATGGTTTGTACCGTAACCAACTGGCAATTGTTATTTGCCTTTTTATATCGCTAATGCATCGGAATATATTTAGTAGCTTACTGTTTATAATGATATACTAATTGCACCTTATGGAATGTAACAAAGCATAAGGGTTACAGTTGGTTAAACAGTAACCTGTTCATTAGTTGACTGTCTTGGTAGGGTTGTGTTCCTTCTCTCGTTTCCATTAGGAGAGCCTGGGACCCGTTACCCTTTAATTGTTAACTTAGTTATCACCCTTTAATTGTTAACCGTTGGTGGTTTAACTTAGTCCATTTTATACTGGGATGTAATGCTATGTCGGGATTTTTTTTTTTAATACAGATATGATCATGATGAAATTCCCGAGGGCTCAAATCAGAACTTCCCCAAGGTTTAATAAACTCGGGGACGTTCTCCTCCAGCCACTTCTGAGTTAATCGAGCTTTGTGTGCAGGGGTTGAATCTTGAATCAGCAAAGAGGATGGTATCCGGGGCTTCAATACGTGCTCCAGAATATCTTCCTGGCAGTTCCTGGCTAGAGTTTTGACGCCATGTTCGGTAAAAAGCTGTTTTGTGGTAGTATCGAAGTGTACCCCCCCCCCCACCAAACCATCACTGAGCTCGGATGTTGCCCTCGTTCCACCCATCCAATCTCTTGGGATCCCATGGCTGACAATCATCGAGGTACTTACTTAGCAATGCCTTTGATCCCTCTTCTCTAATCTTCTTAAGTGAAGCAGTGAGCTTTTGTCCTGTCATTTTCCGATGGGCGCTCATTTGAAAGTCATTTTTGACGATTCCGGGACATTTACCTTGGCGAATTACCCATCTTTCATATTAGTGTCAATATATTGCTATAATGATTTGAACATCCATGACCCAAGTGACCTACCTGCAGAAAAAATGTAATGACGATATTTAACATGATATTAAAAATGAAATGTGGGCTACTTTAAGCCTCTGTTCAGCAATAAAAATTATTGTAGTGACAAAGAAATATCTGGAGTATTTATGAAAAATTTTGCCGTAAATATATATATTTTTGGATGTTTTGTTCCCAAAATAAGTTTTGAGACAGTCCTTAAACTGATATTCTTAAAATGATTTGATATAAGCCCTTTCGTTACCTCCCACGACTAACCACCTATTGGTAAATATGATTCGTACCCCATTGCTGGCCAACAGACATTATCTTTTCTGATGATCCTAATGATTGACGTTATCGAAGTAGTTGATGTCAATTGTTAAGGAGTACCTGAGATCAACAATCATTGCCGTTACCAATATACGCTACCCCTGATATAATCAACTAATTATTTAATAATATGTTAATTGAAATAATAATTTAAATGCCGCAATATAAAGAAAAACTGGTCAAAATTGTTTATCTTTGATTTAAACATTCTCCTATCTAGCTAATATCTAGCTAAAAACGACTGCAAAATATTCCCCACCACAATGATTCCTATTTATTTCCTAAGTCCTTCAGAAACACAAAAGGACCAAATAGAGGAGAGCGTGGAAAAATTTTCGTATTCTCGGAGCAGACAACCAAATCACCTTAATACATCTTTGACTTTTAGCCTGATGATAGAATGATCTATCAACAAGATACTAAGTCACAAAAACCAGACAAGTGGCTATCAACAACTAGTTTATATAGAGAGGACTCTATAATTAAATGATGAATGACTTTAGAAAACTGTGAATTATATAACCTTCATAAATGAATTCTTAAAATATGAGAATAGGCCTTGGTCTGATCACAAAGAAAACCAACATCATTGACAAATTAAAATAAAATAACTTGAACAGCCTTAGCTTATGTGGAATCGCTTCTTTTTTTTCTTTACTCATGTCAGTTGTCTTTTTCTTCTCAAATATTCACACCGCCCGACACTATGACGAAACCAACAAATCTTGGACATAGGTACCAAAATTTGTTTTTCAATTATAATTCAACTTTGGTGATAAACTGTCTTAGGTTTCCTTCACTGATATTGCGGTATGTTTGCTATCATCACTTGGATCATCTTGGATTTTTAATGTAATTATTAGTAGTACAACTTTTTATCATACCGGTTTTTAAGAAGTTTTCATATTTCATTCCTTAAAAAAATAGTTTAATTGAGGAGAAACTTGTAACTATGTCCTTTTTAAATAATTTATGTACTTTTTCAAAATAGAAAATTGTCCAAAAAACTAATTATGTCTCTTTAATTTATAACCGTATTTCTTTCTAATTGAGAACTCCGACCTTTCACTGAGATTTTTTAAAACTATCTTTAATTTAACCAGTTTTTAAGGGATCACCTAGATGTCAACCCAGTTTTGGAAGAAACCCAGTTTTTTCCTTAAATAAATGCAAAGTAACCATCAACTCTTAATTTATAATATTAATAATATAAAGATTTCAATGACTGCGACTTGGCTTTGGTAAAATGAGACACTTCCTTGGATTTGAATTGTTCAGTACTTAACGCTAAAATGTTCTAACGTGAAAAATTGGACTGCCAATACCACATAGAATTTATCTATTGCGTTAAGAGAATACTAGGCGTCTTTTATTTCATAACTGTCCACCAGTCAAACCAATCATCAATCAAATCAATAATAAAATAAAGCATCCAATTTATATAAAACCAACAGGAGAATACAATAATGGCTGTTTAAGGAAGCTATGCAGAAGTGAACAAGGGGTACCGGGAGACGATCGTTATTTAATCATAACAAAGAGAGAGGGGCAAGACCGGCAAGTTTTTATGCGGTTAAAACGAAGGCCCGTAAAACCAACCCTAATAAAATATACTAAATCCTAGGAGGTGGGATTGGGTAGATAAGATTGTTTACTCTGTCGCCAATAAATATTCATTAATGCAAACCAATTAGTTAGAATGGGGCTGACCTAGGGGAGGATGCCATGGTTATTTATTGTTCATCTACGGTGGTTTGCCTTTATTAGGTTTATTTTTTTTTTAAAGGCCTTTAGAAAATTCTAGCAAAGGAACTAAGGATCATAGTCAGAATGTAATTGGAACTGAAGCTGGTATTATTTCAATCTTATTGTAAGTTTTTTTTTTTTTTTCCCATAGCTCTCAAACTTAGAAAAAATAGGATGTGGGAAAAATAAAAGGAAAATTATTTTGGATTGATGGGTGCATTTTACTGAGGAGAGCCCTATTTGAAGGATGTACGAGAAGGATATGAGGTGTGGGATGCCTAAAGGAGGCGGGTGGGTTCGGGAATGTAGTGAGAGTCTACCTATGGTGGAGCCTAGGGGTACTAGGCATTGGCTTGTAGTCGGCCAGGTCATACCTGGCCCCGCCTCAGAAGGGGGCTGCACTGTGTCGGGCTATCGGCCGGGAGATCGATCCACCCTGAGCAGGTAGAAGGGGTCATGGTGCTTCGGTTGAGTCGGCCGGGAGATCGACCTCGATCTCTTGGCTGGGTGTCGATCGTTCAGTCCCCGTCAGGGTTCTATGAGGTCTATCTGTCTCCAGGCTTCGGCGGTCCAGCAGTGCTTCCATCGGACGGGCATTGGTGGTGGTTGAAGGTCGGAGAATAGTGGGTTGTGGCTGTGTCGGAGTGAATCAAGTGCCTTCTCTTGATGAAATCTTGAATGGTGAGCACTTCTAATTTTTCGTGGATCTCGTCTGCCTTCATTCGAACGGGGTATGTTTGAGGGAGATGCGGAGAACTCTGTTCTGAAATTGCTGGAGCGATTGTTGTAAGTTTGTTTTTATTTCATTTTACTCTTATGTACTGTACTGTCTTTGAGAAGGGTCTTTGATATCGTAACTAGAACTCCCTCCTTCCATTCATGAATGCAAGAACAAATTCATTGATAGTTATGGACTTTGAACCTAAAACCTTGATATCATTGCGCAGTAACGTTAATAACGCACTATACCATACCGGGACCCTTATTTTTAGCTTATCTAGTTACACCTTTCGATATTCCCGTAGATTGCAGGAAAGGTGGACGTTTTAACTTTATCTAATATTATGAAAGCAATCCATTTCGGGATAAAGGGAGAACCTTTATACAATATTAATAACTTTATTTATTTTTTGTAGAAATAAGCAACGCAAAATATTCCACAGTTTACGAAAGTCTTAAATTTTCCCATAGCAATCATTATTAGATTCAGAAAATTAACAATACATTAAAGTCTTTTTGACCTCTTATATTACATAAAAAATTTTAAAAGCAACTAAGCTTCGTGAAATCTTGTTCTGTGAGGTTCATTATCAGTTGGTATAGTGATCTTTAAAGCTTCAGGTCCCAAAAACCTGCCGTAGTTGCTGGAAAGCTGGAAACCACCAGAGAACAAGCTCCAAATCCTCCAGTTCTCCAAGGCCACAACAAAGGCAATTAACCGGCCTACCGGTAGATGAAGTTCTCGGCATGACAACCTCAGCCAACAGAACATCTGAGCTGTTAGAAGGTTCTTCACCAAATTAATAAATCAAAGGTTCACTTTTTTTAAAGTGTGGATAAATATTACTAGAGGTAATTCCATAGGCTTGACTATTATTGGTCATAAAAGTGTTGAAATTTATACTTATTAAGCAAGGCTCTTATCTGTGACAGCCAATTCTGGCTGCTTGGCAGGACATCAAAGCTCATAAACCGTTTGTAGCATATGCTTGGGTATCGCCATCTAATCGTACGGTTTACTACTTGTTTCTAAATTGTCTGCTTCTAATCGGATGAAGAAACGAGATGTTAATTTAGGAAACTTGAAAATGGCCTGGTAGTTTATTTATGTACACCTTTACATACTTCCATTTAAGGAAACAGAGGTTTCGTCGTTTTCGTCTAAAGCGTTTTGGAAAGTGACAAGAAATATGAGTTTATTCAACCACTTCAGCATAAATACATTTGACATTGCTTCTTCACTAATAGCCAATAGATTAGGGATCTTCTAAAACTACGAAATTCAATATCTAAATAGCAGTTGATAGCATGACACACCTCAATTTAGTTTGCGATATTATTCCTTACTGGCTAAACACCATCAATGGCTCTAATTTTCTAGAACGGATTGGCTGCTAGTTCTCTATTCAAACTGCTATTCATTATCTTTCATGGGAGTGAATGTGCTTCCAACCGTCCCTTGTCCACGAGCAAATCGTCACCCGTGTCTTAGCAGTTTGTCGCCTGGTGTGTTATAATTGACTCTATAGGGTGTCCCAGAATTTACGTAAGATTTAAATTTTCCACCATTTGTGCATTAAAGTGCTGGCAATCCTGAAAAAAAACAATTTGACAGCTGACAGTTTAGGGTTAGTAAAAATGAACCGTTACACGATAGAACAACGTGTCTTTATTGTTCAACATTATCGCCGCAGTTCGAAAAATTCATACAAAATATGGTCGGAATGGTGTTTCATTGACTTCATGAACTGTGAAGATATTAATTGAAAAATTAAGGGAGACTGGATCAGTTGGAGACACTAAACGCCCTGGTCGTCCAAAAACAAGCCGTTCAAATGTCAATATCGAAGCAGTGCGTGAAAGTGTTGAAAATCCAGGAACATCGATTCGGCGTCGTAAACACAGTTCTTTGTGCCGAAATTGGATGATATTGATGTGGCCAATATGTGGTTTCAACAAGATGGTACCACATGGCATACAGCCCATGAAACAATTCAAATACTGCATGAGACATTTCCAGGTCGTGTACTCTCTTGTTTTGGTGATCAGAATTGGCCCCCTAGAGCGTGTGATTTAACACCTTTAGATTTATTTTTATGGGGTTATTTGAAGTCAAAGGTGTATGTCAACAAGCCCACATCCCCCCTTGCATTAAAAGAGGAAATTCAACGCTGCATCAATGAAATTCAACCACATTTATGCCAAATGGTCATGGCAAATTTCGACAAAAGAGTGCGTATGTGCCAGCAAAGTCGTGGAGGCCATTTGCCCGATGTGTTATTCCATAAATAACCCTATCCTATTTACTTTATAATTCAATAAAAAAATTACAACAAAAATACTAAAAACTGTGTTTTCTATTTAAATCAAATCTTGCATTAATTCCGGGACACCCTTTATCTATCTAATTATAAAACGAAGCCCCACCCAATTTGGAGAGGTGTCAATTTGGGTTTAGGTGAAATGTCATATATATAGCTAGTGGTTTGAATAAGGTACATGCTTATTTCAATTTGTCGATAAGCCCGGGAGCGGTACACGAAGGACGACAACTTTCCCCTCGCCTCACACACGCCCAACTGAGCAAATAAATTATTTCGAGCGTGGCCCGTAATTTATTGCGGTCCGGATTAATACACGGGCACGCCGTAATGTCCTCCGGCCCCCTCCGCCAAAAATATGTTGTCAGTTTTTCAAATTATATAAATGTCGTGTCATCACGTCTCCTCGTCGCTAAATGGCTGGCAGTTCGTTTCGAGAAAGAAAAAAAACAAAAAACAAAAAAAATAGCTGCTCATTTTAGCTTCGCGAGAATAATATAATTTGACAAACTCGACATCTCTGGCTTGTATATTTGGCAGTGGTCCTTTGTCGTGATTCATTTGTTTACCTCTTCATTTCTTGTCATTTCATTTTTGGCGCCGTCAATCGTGTATATGTTAAAGATGCTGTGGATTTACGAGCAATAGAAAAAAGTGCTTGTAACTAATACTTATTTACACAGCATATCTAGAAGCCTATTTTAGCTATGTTTTATATTTACAAACTACTATATACTAAATTATTGATTAATGTTAAAATAAATAAAGAGTTACTATTAAGGAAACAAAAAAAAAACACTTAGTTAGTTTTGAAATAAGCATGATAAGTCGGCAGACCCGAAGCATTCTTGAGTGTATGAATAACAACTATACGTTTCAGAAAACAAACTATATCTTGTTACTGGTAAACAATAAATTTCGAGTTGTTAACAGTTATAGCATTGATTTATTGCTATTCCGGAATTCGGGACTGTCCCAATGTTAGAGTATACTCAATAAAGGCTTGACTTGTGATCGTGTTTAACAACTGATATTTGGCAGATGACTCTCTGCCGGTGGAGGAAGAGGGAACACAGGCATCAACACCACTTCACTGTAGACCAACGATACTTACAATCTTCCCTCAAATTAATGTCAAATTTTAACTAATTGTATGCTAAATGTGTTTCTAGAAAAGTATCCATATGAAGCATATCAAAAGTTCTCTTCTCAACAAACATTTTATTTTCCGAAAACGCTTATAACTTTCAACAATATACCTTGCTATTTTCAAGTCAGGACAAAATCACAATGTCAGGTTGTTAAAAAAAGTTCTTGTGCATAACTTTAGTTTATAAAATAATTTTTAGAAAATCTCTGCTGTTATTGAATGGGTATGTAGATGTTACATTTTCGGACAATTCGTTCATGAATTTTGTAAGAATGCAATTGCTAACGTGACCAAATGCTATAAAAGGCTGACGATTACGTTATTTGGTTTATCTGCAATTTGTCGTCTATTTTGTAACCATAGTCTTTTGATAAATTTATTTTAGAATGGTTTTGCTGGTGTGGGGTTTGCCTATAAAGGATAAAAAAAAATCACTTGTTCCCAGTTAAAACATAACTTTATTTTTGTGTACCTAGAAACTTCGGATTATAAGCTTTAAAAGTTTTACAGTCACACTGTTGCTAATGGTTTCTTGAACTTTATAATGGTAGCGTGAGCTATTGAAAGTGTTTATTCATTAAAAATATAGTTATGTTCTGTTGGTATCGCACCTGGAAAAAACTGATTTATTTCTTCATGCTTTGTGATGAATTTATTTCCACGGGGAATTTTTCAAACCATTTAACAGATTCAGTAAATATTTAGGAATCACTGATGACCATTTAAGTGAAACCCTAATAATGAAGATTTATTAAGCTGTCTGTACTCGCCATAAGTTAACTGGTGTCGATTACAATTTAATTAATTACTGTTCGAAGGTGAGTTTCGTTCGAAACAGGAACAAAAAAAATCATAAACTAATAGTCGGGGGGCGTAAAGGCCCTCCTCTGTCACCCCGAGGCAGTCATTATCCCACATCAACCTATCGCAGATTCATTAGGCCTTGTATTGCCATACGGTCATAAATTAAGTAGCCAGTCACATCTGACTGATTTATAACTTATACGGGCCCCCTTGCGCCTACAACAGCTCTGAAGAAATGCACCGGCGGCTAAAAATTAATAAAATCTTTCACGGTAGATCATCATCCTGTATGGCCTCGTGTATTAGATGCCCAAGATGCCGGAAATTTCTTGCGACAGGTTTAAAAATGATCTTATGGTCGCCGCACTTACACTTACATTTCGCTCTTTCTTCCGTGATAATTTTTAAATAAGTCATTTGTGTAAGATGAATGGAAATGAAATGAATTGAAAAAACACCAACTTGCTGCCAAAAGTAAACGACACTGATTTGATTATCTTATAAACAATAATGGCCCACTGTACATACGTAGTGACTTCAATGAACCAACATTATAAAATAGTTTTATTGTCTTGCCAAATCTTATATATAACCTCTTCTTTAAAGTAATAGCGCTTTCGACTGCTCTAAGCTGTCATTATCAGTTATCTCTACATTTTTACTAGATAATTCCTTTATTGTGCTAAAATTACAATCTGCCTTGCTAGGCAATAAGTAATTTAGATGTACTATCATTCATACCATATTTACAATTTATCATTCTCTCGCTCATTCATACAATATTTACAGACAGCCCAGAGGCCTCCCAAGTCCACATGCGAAGAGAAAGCGGAGTCTTGGGAAGTCCCCCACGCTCCACCGTAAGCCGCGTCACCGGATACTAACCAGTGGAGACTGACCAAGAGCGCGAGAGCCACAGACGCTCAGGACATGATTGGAGAAACTGGGCATTGCCCGGACTCCCACTGTCACTCGATTATAGCAGGTCACGAGATCTCTACATTAAAATAAAAATTCAAATGATAAAAACTTTTACCCGCGCATATGGAGAAAAACTAATTATTATTATTATCACACGTAACAATGCTTTCTCATTGTCAAATCATCCATACATTCTACTACAATTAAAAATTCTTAAAATTCAAAAGACAACATGTATGTAGTAAATAATTCAAACTCAACCATCAAAATTAAAAACTTAAACACCATAAAAAATTACTAAAAAATTGTCAAAACCTACTTAAACACAGCTATATATCTATCCTACGACTACTCGCCCAATTGGTTATGCGGAATATATACCTCATCTAAAACACTAGTATATTTTTATATATTTTACAGGGCTGCTGCCTGCACGCTCCTCACTTTACAACTGAATTTGTCCAGGAGGTGTGGAGATGGCGAGTTTCTTACCAAACGCATATTTTTTAGCCCCAGGTAGTCATTATATTATGAAGCGAGTCAATTAAATAAGATTATTCGCAGGTAACTTGAATAGTTAGTTAGCATAACAATCTCCGGATCTGCTGTTAGATACGTTCAGCGAGACGATGTAAACCGTCATAAATCCAACCCTTACTTTTCAATTATTTCTTTTTCTCACGTCTATAGAAAATAAGTAGTTTCTAGCTGGGACAATATACAATTAAGCCTTGGCTACCCTACAATTTATCCTCCTGCTACGAGAAGGCGTTGAATAGACCTGTTAGGCCGAAATGATCCCACAAAAGGCAGCCTTCACGAAACATCCACACACGATCCTAAATCAGAGGGGCAACACACTATAATTTACATCAATCGCCGTATAAAATTATCAACTGACTTGATTTTTTTTTCTGTTTCGCAGCGGACAATTTGGTTTTACTTCGACGCATCGAGAGCCATGCGACCGTCCTAACAGTATGTAATCGCCAGCGGCAGGAAGAATGAAATCCGTAATAATAATTCAGCAGAGGCTGGCCGGCAACGAGGGGGCAAATTACCCCTTATCTCCCCCCGCAGAGACCGCAGCTCTTAACAAGTATAATAGATGAATAATTACCTGTTATTATAAAAAGTACAGGGCAGGATGCTGGAGGTAACGACCGCCCTCCGAGCGGCCATTACATGAGACGTGTCGGCCCCCAATAATCCGGCTCTGCCATTATAGTGCTCAATAGACGTCGCATTAGCTCCACAGGCTAATTGTACATAAACATAATATATCCTCTATCATTACCCCCTGCCTGTCTTATAATTGCAGGATCCCGCTAATTATCCTTTTTATAAGCATTAATGTCCGTGCCTCGTAGCGTTTTATTAGCAAGTGATGGGCACAGCACGTCTGCATCAGAACTGGGGAATGATTCCACACGACTGTGGGCAGAAAGACATTATGTCCAACAAACCACAAATACCGTTACTTCAAATTTAATAATTAAACAAGTTAATAATGTATAATGAACATAAACATTAACGTTTGGCCAGGAAATAATTGAATGAGTGTTTTAATTTATTACACATATTTTTTATTTGAATCGACAAAAGACAAATGAAGAAGGACGAATGACTGTCTGAATCGTAGCAACACCTATTTAATAAATAAAGTCAAAAAAGGGTATTATGCAGATTTTTTAAACGGTATTTCATATATTTATTTTTAACCACTGTACTATGCGTTATAGATCTAAAATAATTGAACTTTTAATAAACGTCCAAAATTTCTGCACCCCATTAAGGAAGGCATCGATTTTCCATGGGAAAATATTAAAGAAGTAAATGCGCCGTCGTTACGTTTACCTTACTGCACAGATCCTTTCTAATAGTGTTGAGTAATGCCTTCCCATCCTCCCAATCATTTTCTGATGAGAAAGTTCTATTACACGCCTTCTTACATACTTCTAAATTATGTAGTGTAGACTTGTTCTGTTTATTTTTTAGTGGAACTAGTTCAAACGACGTAAACTATTCAGATCACTCTGCAGAAAATCTCAACTCACGATAGGAAGTATTACTGTGCATAAAACCAATCTGGACTTGAACAATAAACTCAGGCACATAAAAAAGTTCTAATCCAAAGAACTGAGAACAATAGTTGATGTGCCTTTCTGCCATCAGTCAAACCCTTCATAAGGACCTTAATATACTTTATATAATATACTATTTCAAAAAGCATCAAACCGCTTAACCATTCTTCTTCGGTATTGAATTGGAAGTGGGCTCTTGATCCCTGGAAACCGTTATTAGGATTTCTGGCACAGGTCGATTTTATCCCATCATGTCCGGAGCGTCTGCGGCTCTCACACTGTCCCTCAGCCTCGTGCCTGCAAGATCAGCGTGAAGGATCCCCTTTTCTCTGTATTCTTACTTCTAATCGATGAGTTGCCACTCCCCCAAGTGAATCATGTGATTCTAAAGCTATATACCTACAATAAATCGGATTGTAATTGAATTTAAGATTTTTATGAAGAATGCATAATTTTTTTTTAATCGCAAGAAATGACTTTTATTATTACTTCTGACTAATTAGTTAGTTATGGTCAATTGAATGTGCTACTTTTTTGGGTTAAGTTGATCTTTCTCAAATCCCGTTTGACCCAATGTATGTGTTTGCTTGTTCAAGTATCCTGCTGAAGCTAGAGCTATAGAATTTTACTTGGAAGTCCCTATTGATATTGCGTGATCCCATTAAAACGAACATGAAAATTGTGTTTTATTTTTTGTAATCCCAGTTTTCTAGAGAGGGGTGATATACTGCGTGAAAGTTTTACTTGATTCCCTAATAAAAGCAACTTTATGAAAACTATCGGAAGGCCGATTAATAATCAACTTGTAATTAAAATAACTTTATTGTTTGTTGAGGTTTATTGAGCTATATCTACAAAAAGTCATCAAGCAATAAAATCGTTTTGGCTAGCTAAAAAACCCTTAATTATGTGACGCGTCAGGATTGAATTTCTGTATTACTAAAATTATAGTAATTTAGATTCATTATTTCATCATTCAAGAGTTAACAACCGATACATGCTAATTAGGAAACGACCTCCTTTGGGACTGAAAACTCCTGAAGATTTATCGCCCGATGCAAATGTCAAGGAATGGAGGAATGATTTGGGCCGTTGAGGAATGGTCCTCACGACAGGGCATTAGTTCTCTTTTTCATCTTATGAGAAATCGCAGCTCATATTTCTGGCTTAGCGCACTTCTCTCCGGCTATCATTATAAACATATCTGCACAATTAAAAAAAAATTTTTACATTATGAAATATAAAGCAGCTGCCTTTGATTTCAAAATTTTTTTGAAGTGATATTTTGAAGTGAGAAAACAATTAAATCTTCCCAAATTGTACAAAGGTTGATTTCGACGCTCTCGTTAATAGATAGCACTAACAATACATTAATAAATACAATGAATATTATTATTAGGTATTTAATTTGCCTCTCAAGTTGTTAACATATTATCATCATTTGATCTTAACGTAACATACAACTATAATAATATATATAATCTTATTTTAACAATATAAAACATGAAATACAATTTTAAAAGCAATGATCTGCCTAATAAGCATCCAATTTGAATTTGATTTGAAATTCGTCAAACCTTTCAAGAAGAAAAAAAGGTTTTTCCTGATTTTAAAACGTTTTGAGCTAGAAAGAGATTTGTTGATAAACATTTCAGAAAAATAAAAATGCTTATGTTTTTGATACCATGGTTTTAAGAGCTTGTATCTCAGGCTGGCTGTTTAATCTCAATCGAAAACTTGAAATTACTATAGATGGAATACATTTACGCCGTTTTCTTCATAGAGTAGAGTTCGATGGCTGATGGTCTTCAAGATAATATTTTATATATCATTGGGTTCAGAAGACATTTATCAAGCTGTTAATATCTTGACAAATTGAGGATTTTGTTTCTTCTTGAGCAATGATAAATAAAAGCTGGGTAGTTTCTTTCGATATTATAATCTGAAAACTTGATTTTTTATGGGTGGAGGGGGGGTTGACAGTATTACAGTCAACATTCAAGCATCTAACAAATTTAGCAGGAACAGCTCGATTTTATTTGCGTAAATTAAACCCTGAAAAAATCTTTAGCTAAGCACTGTATATTTGCATTATTGTCTTTAAATGGAAAGAGTGGTATTGGTCCAACTATTAATTTACAATTATTATGACTATAACAGCTAAAGAAAAAAAACGATTTGCAAGATTGAGACTCAAATAAGGGAACTTGATGGGGGAACGATTTGGGGGAAGCCCCGAGTTTACAAATCTTTTTTTCTTTGAATGTTATTTATTATTATTTTTTTTTTTTTTAACTCAAAAACTAGATCGAGGCGGATTTTTTGCAGGCAACATTGCATCTTTCCTCTACGCAAATGTGGCAGACATGATAATTACGAGAAAGTGAGTGACGAAACAATTGTAAGGTGACGAGGAACAGTAGTCTTGATAACGTATTGTTCAGGCCAGTTCTTGCGTCAACACTTGGCATTTGCTAACATTATGTAAGGGAAAGATTTCTTAATAGGGACACTAAGTGTTTAGTATTTCCACCTATTAGTAATAGGAATAAAAATAATAATAGGATAAAAATATTTAAAAATTAAAAGCTAAATAATTCTTCACCGGTTCTTACAGGTGTTATTTAATTTTTAACATCAAAGCTGTAACCAATAAAAATAAATTAAAAAAAAACAAAAATACCCTTAGCCCTCCTCCAACAAACAGACTTTTGCAAAAGCTGCACCCCAGCCCCTCCTGTCAACTAGGCTGGTTTACAGATCTTATAGTCTATACGGTCTTATAGTAAGGGCATGAGGACCAATCGGAAGATGTGAGTAAAACCGATGCTTATAAATTGAGCTTAATTATTATATTAATGTGATAAAACGAATCCGTATTCTTGATCAATAATGTTAGTTATGAGTTAAACCATCTATGTCACTTAAAATCGTCCTTTTAACAAAACGAATTTTGTAAACATCTGAAATATTGACCTATTGAAATCAACTCTGATTTCCAAAAGAATTATTTTTGGATTTTTTCATCTCCTTAAACACGGTGAAAAATTTAAAACTATAAATCTCAAATAAATAGCTATATATATTGAAAAAGTAATTTCTGTTATTGAATATTTCCAATCACAAACGATTTTACGACTGGTGTCGTAACATGAGTACATAATTACGAAAGACGATTCACCTATACCTGTTTGATTGTAGAAGCGAGCCCATAGCCCCGATGGCCATGTAATAGCCTCCAAACTATTAATAGCTGTTTTATTTTCCTCTTCATAATATAGTATTTAAATCTCTGTCAGCTGTCCCATATGAATAACCGCGCAGGAGAAGTAAACACACTGAGACAAACACTATTAGTGAGAGGGAACTGAAATAAGAAGGCTAAACCTAAGAAGGCCTGTCAGGCTAAGGACTAAGTGACGGGTCGCATCTGTCCGTGTATAAACATTCTTTGGATATGTTGGGGTGGAGCGCATTTGTGCCTGTCAGGCCGGCTGACAAGTTTGATTGGTTATTAACTATGATCTCTAGCATGTGTGCGAGCCGAGTATAGATCAGTTGAGGGGGGAGCCCCTGTCCTAGGTATGTTTGTGCATGAGGTCATGGTCAAGTCGGCTAGGTCAAGAGGGGAGAGCATATGGACGCAGAAAATAAATTATTCAATAGTGTAGCTACAAATTCTGGGACTGAGTTCGAATCCGGAGGAGATGATTATATTTGGATGAGGCCCAAAGTACTAGTCAGCATTCATATAATAGTATAACACTGTTGGAACAGTTAGATTGCATAACAGTGAAACGCGATATTTAAAATGGACACCAACTTTCTAAGAAATGCAATTTTTTGAGCATCTTATACATTTTAGGAGAGATAACAGAAACATCGTGTAGTATTCAAAGTACCAAACGGATGGCATGGTCGACATAAGAAACGACGGGATCATGTCAACTACCAATAAAACGCAAGCAGTATTCCTAGTAAAAGGTTCTCTTGGCTAAAATCTAAGATAAATTACAGAATAGCAGAAGCAATTCTTTGAAATGATTATGGGAAAACCAAACGCCAAGTGTTAACGTTTATAAGTAAATAAAACTGGTTACATTCTCATATAACCAGAGTATTTATTTATTTTTATTTATTATTTGTTCCGGCATTTGTGCACCGCGGCCTCAGTGAGACCTATTGTGCGCCGTCCATGTCCCTGTCCTATATATGTGACAGGCCCACGGCCTTTGCAAATCTGAGGATACTGAATGGATCGATCAGTTCACATAGTTTGGGGTCTACAATGCGATCACTACCAATGTGAAGGTATCGCCTTCTAGCTAGGTTATCACAGTCACATATTATATGACGTGCCGTTTCTCCCTCTTTCTTGCAGAATCTGCAGATTGGTGATCCAACTATCCCCAAATTAAAGAGGTGTTTGTTTAACCGACAGTGACCTGTATAGAGTCCTGTCACACTTTTGAGTGTCCACCTGTCCATTGATAGAAGTGCTGAGCTTCTTCTCTTACAGGGTCCATCAAGAAACAGTTTCGAGTGTTCCTGTTTCTTAGTTTCTCTCCAAGAGAGTCTTGCCCTGTCCTCTAAAGCTAATTTTATACGCCTTTTAGCGTAGCTGAGGCTGATACCACATATGGGTTCAGGTGCAAGAGGTGTCTGTTCTGAGCCCACCCTTGCAAGGCCATCTGCCTTCTCATTGCCTGTGATGCCTGTGTGTCCTGGCACCCAGAGTAAGTCATACAGAGAAGAGAATATTTCAGTAAATTAATAACATATGTAATTAAGAAATACAGATGCATAGATAGTCTGTTCAACAGTTTCTCACTTAAAATCGCTATCTAGTTGAATATACCACATGAACAAATAAACTATATTATCACTTCATTTGCCTTCCACTATTTGTACAGAATAAAATGTGTTAATATTCCACAGTACTCACCGACACTTTTTAAAACAAATATAAATTTACATGAGGCCCATTTGTTTAGCCATTAGAAAACAATGGGCCCTCAAACATTACAACACTAGAAACGAGAATAAAAAACAAAGAGAACTGGATAATTGACAAGAGTTAATGGGAACATAGCTCATTGCGGACAGGGACCATAAAGAACATATGTAATAAATAATGGACAAGGAGGTCGGCAAGATTTAGTGGTGGTACTGGGATAATTTTTCTTCGTGGCCGGCTACTAAATCACTGTTGGGCTAAGATTGGAGATAGCAAGTATTTCAGGATCGGCCACACCACTAGGGCCGCTTCGGTTGATCGAGTCTCGCCAGATAAATTGGATGAATTTGTCTCGGCCGAGGGGAACAGGAGATCTGGCCGTTTATCTTGTCAGCAATCCAGCCCCGGAGATGGTAGCGTATTTGGGGGTGTCTGATGAGGGCTGTTAAAATCTTTTATCGCTCTGTAAAGGTTAGGCTCTCCAATAACTACTATATTAATGACTCACCTTTTTAATGAATACTCAATTCCAAAACAAACTATGTTATAGAGCGGGAATGCGGGGACGTCATTTGAGATCGATTTACAGTAGGAACAACAGAAATATTAGTTGTTATTTTGAGTTTTGTTACAAGCCTGATGGTTACAACCCATCTATTCTTAATGCTTTACTTGTCTCTATCTTCTTGGCTTGATTATGTATCGAATTGTTTATATCCTATAGAAATAGAATGTTGAGAGAATATCAGAAAATCATATCATTTTTGTACACTTCCAAATATTTGGCTGTTCGTCTGAGAAGGTCAATAATAAGTAATGAATCTTTTGGAAAGTCAGCGCTTACATTATTTGAATTACTAAGTAACTATTATATTATATATATATATATTATTCTCAAGTACTTATGATTCAACAAGACAGGGCCAGACCTCTCTCAAGGGCAAACGATCATGACAGTAGTAGCAACACAGTCAAAATCATTAAACACTTGATTATGTTTTATGAAGCCGGCAGAATATTTCATGTCGTCTCAGATGGGACCGCCTTATAAAATCTCATGTCTCTGGCTGAATAGAACTCAAAAAAAGCAGGTTCAAGTTTAAGCCTAACTTTAATTAATGTAGAAAGAAATTCAGAAGATATTTCAATATAGTTCTCCTCTAACATAACCATCAAGCTAGTTTAGAAATGTTGGCTACCAACTATGGTTTCCGCTTTCCTTTCATTCACCTGAGATTGATAATTTTGGAATTCTCTTCTATGTACAAAGTTGCCGTGCATATTCTCAAGGATGGTTCTGAAATAAACCACTGATATTTAGGTATGGGTACCAAAAAGATTAGATATAGGCCCCCCTACTACAACTAGGTGCCTTAGTTGTTTGCATATATCTATCAATTTATTGATTTAGGCAAATTGTCACCAGACATATTAATATGTAAAATCTTTGCTCTAAAACACATAGAAAATGATAAATCATGCTCTAAGCACATTAAAAATCACTCAACAGCTATATTTCCCAAAACCAACTATTTTTTTTCTCTGGCTACTAAGCCATGTTGGATAAATGAAAATGAACTGACCATCGAAATTGCCTAAGAAGCGACTAAAATCATTACGATCCGTAATATTGCTATTGTCGTACAGGCTTATTACAAGAATGTCTATAAGTGCGAAAATAATTATGAAAAAAGTTGTGATCATCGACTCTAAGAAGCAACAAACTGAAGGAAATCAGGGAAGAAGAGGTTTCTGAAGAGACCTAATTGTTCTGAAGAGTTGCTGGATGAGACATACCAGAGTAGTATCCCATCGGCCCATGCCGATCGTAGTCCTCGACCTGTTTGCAAGACCTGCTCTGTTCCAATATCTGTGAGCCATATCCTTATTCACGTCTTCCCCGGGACCTCATGACCATTTTTTCAATTTTTTCAAAGCTTCAGATCAAGAAAAATTAATGATTTAAATATAAATCTCCTGGCTGAAGTACAACCAGCTCTGAACACGATGAGCAATAACTAGAAACTGGAAGAGCTAGAAAAGAGAAGAACAAACATACATATAGTAACACCAGAGGGATTTTTTCAAGCCATTGGTACAGTACAAAACAACAAAATTGTGGTAAATAAACAAAAAATAAAACACAGTATTATAGCATAATGGCACTTAATCGTATATTAAAGCTACTGGGATTATACATGGTAATTTTTAGACAATTTTGTGGTAAATAAGTACTCGTCTAGAGCCATGAAGTTTAAGAAGTAATAATTTCAAAACTTTATCATGTATTATTTCCATTACATCCCCACAGACCTTTCTGGCAGAATATATTTGATTATATATTTTTATCTCTAGCTTTGTTTAGGAGCAATTCTTCAAGAATAATGTAATTACATACAAATATAAACTTTTCTAACAAATGGGCATACTCGTAGTCTAACTGACATCCGATGCTTTCTCAACATTCATCAGTAAGGCTACACTCTGCTAACGTAATCCAGCCCTGGCCCAGACCTACCTGAGGCCAGCTGCCTCAAAGACTGACATCTCGATGACTGGCGTGGGAATTAGCCGGCCACGACGACAGCAGGTGTCTCGCTGCTATTCAAACCCGCTCCTGAACTAATCAGGCTCAATAATGAGCTAATGTTGCTCCGAGTGACTGTGCTCTTCTATTCATTGTTGCTCTCTTTGTTGTTGATCCCGGTGCAATGTTTGTTAAAAGGGCAATTGATGAAGGGTAATTTTTTTTTTGTATTTGATTCTACTTTGTACCGCTCCCTTTTATCTACCCTAATAGCTCTCGTAATATCGACTGATTACTTTTAGCTCCAAAGTAGCCATGGCGATATTTTTCAATACAGATTGTGGTTAATACTAGTATAATATATATGAGCTTGAAGAGGGTTGGCTTGAACCTATTGTATTAATTTTATATCCAGTTAACACAATACAGTAACCAATAGGCCATTATATCTATAACGATTTTATTTTTATTATTCGCTTATACTGAAACCGTTATTTGAGCTTTCGAATCGGAATAATAAGAGTTTGCAAATGTTTTTCTTTTTTTATCTCCATCTCTTACAGGTCATTGATTCTGCCGAATATCGAACGTTGATGGTTGATCTTAACTCGTTAATTGACTATTACAGTAAAAAATCTAATTTATTACATGCCCCTGAAACCTCCCTTTCTATGTGTCTAGATAATTACACACCTGTCTGTATAATTATAATTTGTTGATTCGGCCACTCCTTGTGTCTCATTTTTTATGTTTTCAATTTGCATTAATACGATCGATAAACAACAACCTTAAAAGTTAAGAGAGCCCGTTTAATTCTAAATGGAATGCTACATTGTGCCACGGCTTACACGTCTATGACTTCAACATAAATGTAATTAATGTAAATTGAAAGTATAAATGTATAAGAAGGAAATATAAAGAAATAAATATCTTTGAAAATGCCATGGCATGATCCATCACAAGGTCACGAAACTGTACTGTCACGACAAAACTGTAATGTTCACGATATTTACTAATCTATACTAATGAAATTATGCAGTGCAGCGAAAAGTTTAATCACAATTAAATAAATTAATAAATTAACTTAAATTTTAAAATACTTAATAAAATAAATATTATAGAGAAATATTTAGAATATAAATGGATAAACCTTGACTGACGTAACTCTATAATCTTATAAATGTATTAAATTATTAAAAATGTTAAAAATTAATAAATAAATCAAATTACCTTGATCTTTCAATAGGACTAAATCAAAAAGATTTTTTTTCTATAGTATAAAACGTCTAAGACCAAATAAATTTGTCATATCGACGATCAAAAATTGAAAATCACTGAATACCCCTGATTCTATATAATCAGTTTCAAAATTTATGGATTTTATTACATCAGAAGATACAAATTTATCCAAGCAACAATCTCGATTATTATTGTTTTATAAATTTAATATTTTAATGGATAAAATTTAAAGACTGTTTATTTTCATTTTACAAAGTATTATATATCATAAATAAAATAAGTGATGGGGTGGGACTCAAACCAACCTGAAATTTTGACACTCTTTGTACGGTCTTAGTTAAACCAATTGGACCGAAAGTGACTATGGACCTTGGTTGTTATGATATGCTATTTAAAAGATTATAAACATGAATAGCATCCGACAAATATTCATGGAAGTAAAATGTATTTTTAATTGAAGATGCAAACTACGCGTGAGTTCTGCTGTAGATGTCACACCCGATCAACTAATAAATGTCACGGTGATGTAGACATCAAAAGAGCGGAAACGGCAAGATTTACCTGAGATTAATGAAAGGCAGCGGAATGGACGTGGCCAAGAGCCGTTGGCTCGGGATCTGAGGACTCCACCGGAAGTGACGAAGGAGCTGTCAGGAAGATTGCCGCTTCGTTAGATCCGCCGCCGGCAACGAAGACGGACGGCACCATGCCACGGCCCTCTTAATCCCAGGCAGGGATGGCGGCGTGATAGATGAGGCAGCGGCTTCTCTTCCGGTACTGGCTGACATATGCCACTCACGACATATGGTAAGGATCAACGTGGCAGTCGTGGTTTCTAGTGTCCAAACGACAGTTTTACTGAGCCTGGGAAATGATGATAGCGAGCATTAGATGAATCTGAGGAAATCCTCCCCCAAATACCAAAACCTAGTAATTTAGACGAAATAAGTTAACAGTTTAGGCAAGACAATTCATGATCACCAGTTTAGGAAAATTTTCTTCTGAACAAAAGGTGTACTCATAGCTCACAGAAAATAAAAAATAGTTCAAAAAGGTCCCTGAAAACGTTCAGCATCAGATCCAGCCAAAAGAGGGAAATATAATGATGATTGATACATGATTATGATTAAAAGATAACCACAATATCATTCCTAATAGTTTAGTTAATATTTTGTAGCAACGTATCGGGCTTATATCATTCCGTCTTGAGACAAAATCTCAAGTCAACATCAACGTTGAATTTTTTTATATTTATTTTTATTAATATTTTAAATGTATGCCATTATATGGGCTAATATACTAATTTATTTTTAATAATATTTTACGCAATATTGTGCCACTGAAGCAAATTCTTAAATAAATTAAATATTTTCTTATAATATTTCCTGAATATGTACCACCGGAGCGAGTACTGCGTAGTTACGGGGGAAATATAAGTGCCTCAATAGCTCACAGGACACGAAAATCTCACCGGACACTTCCGATACATATCGGACCATGATTAAATATTTAGAAGAAACTAAGGCCGACTTGCATACACATCAGCTGAAACAAGAACGATCGCTAAGAGTGATGATCAGAAACCACACCAGCTGGTGAAATTGAAGACGGACTCTCAGCACTCGGTTTCAAAGTTCGCCAAATAACTAACGTGCTCCGTGAGCATAGGCAACAAGACGAAGCAATCAAGATACCACTGCCCTTGTTCTTTGTCGATCTAGAACGAACACCAGAAGTAGAAAAAATCTACGAACTGACCCACCTGTATTACACTAGAATACAGGTTGAAAAACCGTATCCTTGACGCAACATCGTCAACTGCCATAACTGTCAGGCATATGAGCACACAAAATCGTACTGCCACCAACCTCCCAGGTGTGTAAAGTGCAGTGGGGAGCACAATAGTGAATTGTGCAAGAAGCCCCTGAAATCGGGTGCAGTATGTGGAAGGTAGTATCCTTGTGGGGGGAGGTGCGGGGGGCTTTAATGCAAAGCACATACACTGGGAGTCAAGATCCACGAATACACAAGGACGTGCTTTGCTGTCTGCACTCACACGGAAACATTGCTCCACGATCTCTCCTGAAACACCCACCTATTGGCCATCAGATCCCAAACGAAATCCAGATCTCCTTGACTTCTTCTTCTACAATAGTTTAGGAGCAATAAACTATTCACTCACACAATGACCTCTCCTCCGATCATAGCCCTTTATTATTAACCATTTCCGATGCATAGACGATGCAGTGCATTCTTTCACTACTCTGGCCCAGAGATCGGCTTGGGAGGCATCGTCCCCCACTGTCCAAAAATTCACAATCAATTCGTTTACCTCAGCATCTCAAAGACCTAATCAATCCAAACGCATTTCCTCACTTCGCCTATGCCTCTCTCACTCCCACCAAAAGCTATTAACCCCTCTGAGGTCAAATACCTTACCTTACCAAAAATCCTCTGGATATGATCTCCTTACTCCTCACATTCTCAAACAAATTTCTCCTAAAGCCATATTCTTCCTAACCTACAACAATAATTGCATTAACCGAACGACGCACTTTCCTCTCCTCTGGAAACATTCCATTATTGTCTTATTCACCAAACCCGGTAAACCACCCAATGGCGCCTCATCTTATCGTCTAATTAGCCTACTCCCTATTCTCTCAAAAATATTTGAAAACCCCCTATTAAAACGTCTACTTCCAATTGTTGAATGCAAAAACCTTTTTCCTACAGACCAGTTTGGTTTCCGTCAACGACATTCCACTGCTCAACAAAGCCTTCGCGTTGATGATCACATTTCCTCAGCCCTTGAATCCAAACTGTATTGCACTACTGCATTTCTGGACAGCTCAAGCTTTTGAAACGGTTTGACACACAGGTTTGCTTCACAAGCTCAAAAGATATTTACCACAGACCCTTTTCCTAATCCTAAAGTCCTACCTTTCTAATCGCTTTTTCCAAGTCCGCTATGGTTTAAAATATTCTAACTACTATCCCATAAAAACAGGAGTTCCACAGGGCAGTGCCCTGGGTCCCATCCTCTATAACCTATACACCACTGAGGTCCCCTCTACCCCCAATACCTTCTTGGCAACATTTGCAGATGACACTGCAGTCTTGTCATCCCACTCAGACCCCGATATAGCATCCCATAACCTTCAAAAACACCTTGATGAGATCGAGTATTGGTGTAACCAATGGCAGATCAAAGTTAATGAAGCAAAATGTTCCTACATTACCTTCACCCTCTGTCGCAAGTCTTGTCCATTAGTTTATTTTTACTCCATTCCTCTCCCGGTATCCGAGACAGTACGGTACTTAGGCTTCCATCTCGACAAACGACTGACCTGGAACCCACATACGAGGTTAAAAAGACAAGAACTAAACAGACGCTTTGGACAACTGTACAGACTACTTCAAAGGATATCCCATCTTTCAATAGAAAATAAATTACTAATCTACAAAGTTATACCTAAGCCAATCTGGACATACGAAATAGAGCTATAGGGGACAGCAAAAAAGTCGAAAATCAAGCGTATCCAGTCCTTTCAATCAAAAGTCCTGAGAACAATAGTAAATGCCCCTTATTAAGTCAGCAACAAAACCCTTCATAATGATCTTAATATACCCTACATTCTTGAACTCATCCCTTCCAAATTCATAAAATTCCAAAGTAACCTATCCACCCTAATACCGTAGCACAGTCATTGCACTACACCACTCATCCCTATAATCCTCCTCAGAGACTGAAACGTCAGTGGGCAGTTCAGGGAGTTCTGGCAATGTCCAGTTTCTCCAATCATGACCTGAGCGTATGTGGCTCTCGCGCTCTTCGTCATCCTCTACTGGCTCGTAGCCAAGACTCCGGTTCTTCTTTCGCTTGCGAGGGAGGTGACGACCATATGGATTTGGGAGGCCCCTGGGCTGTTTGTAAATATTGTATAAATGAGGGAGTGAATGATGAATTGTAAATATGGTATGAATGAGAACATTTATCTCAATTACTTATTGCCTAATAAGGCAGATTTTAATTTTAGCACAATAATGAAGTTAATATTTCCTGCCTAGGTAATTGTCATGTTAGTTAAAATTAGATTATGATATCTAGTCAATAATTCTATGGGAATAGAATATATCCATATAGCAGCTCTATCTTTTAAAAACCACTGTATTTTTTATATTTTAGATTATATGAACAGGTAATTATTAGTAAAACCATTAAACCACGAAAACCATTATCGTGACTTTTCACGATTTTTTCAGTTTGTCACTTTATTATAACCAACGCCGATTGAATCTTATTAGTTGTGTTTTTTTTCAAAATCAGAAGCCCTTTTTTTCAAAAAGAAGAAGTTTTCACGAGTCAGTAGTGAACACGACGGGTACATTGCGGTTTTTGAGTTCAACCAGAAGAAATGAAATTTTACATGGAGCTCCCATTTGATCCAGGGAATAATAGGTAGAAAAATATACTCAATGAGGTATTAGATTGGATGATATGATACAATTTAGGTTATAGTTAACACCAAATGTTCGTTTCGCTTCAAAAAATAACGTAAAATTCGTTACGAAAAATCGGCTGGTGGAATGTTCACAAGCAGTCGGTTTATCTCAGGCCTCAACAACTCGAGGGCAGCTTAAAAAGTATACCTTTTCTTCCATATTACAGACGCTAATAAGAAAGTACGTATATGGATGTGCAGAGACAATATCTGTGTTAATACTTAAGTGAAGTGCTGGCGTTATAACAGCCTGTTAATGTAATACACACACCAGAAATTAAAGATAACATAACAAAATGATACGAAGTACTTTTTGCTAAGCCAAAATGATAAAAATACAAGACAGCGAAGGGTAAATTGAGACCGCAGACCTTTAAACCGTGCAAGAGCCAATGAAGTAGAACACGATACGAAATAAGAAGAAGAAGAAGCGGAGGAGATAAGAACGATTAGCAAAAGGCGGTCTTAAATTTTCGCCAGGGGGGGCGCCAAACAAAACCCCCCCGCAGTAGCAGCTCTAAAGCCAGCCCCAGGATATTTACTGTTATTGCTGGGGCGTTTGTTAGCCGGCTCTACTTTAGTGTTATGGCCACAGTCACATATTTCTAGGCCCCACCGTCTAGGGTCCCCGAGGGCTGTAAATTGTTTTCAAAATGTGTGCGTGTGTCTGTCTGCATGTCGTCACCAGCCACCCGTTTGTCTCTTATAAAGCCGTTCTCCTCGAAGCGGCAGTACTCCTGTTAACGAACTATCAGATATATTGTCGATGAAGTGGTCGCTGTGTGCAGGGGTGCTTAAAGAATTTAACGCCATAACCAGACAATCAATCACTGGAGTAATAGATACCAGTGAATGTTTATCATGTTCATGTGGTTATAAAATAAAATTTAATATAATCAAAACATTAACTAACAGATCCGATACTTATAATTATGAATTTTAGTCTTTATATCTAAAATGTCCGGGTTCATACAAGGATCACTAGTCTCACAGCCATTTTTAGTGTTTTCACCCGTCAAGCTTAATTAGACATTCCTTTTGAGTCCCCGTTCTAGCTAGAGGCATGAAACTTGACATAGAAGTCCTGTTTCATAAATAGGAGAGATGAAAAATATAGCCACCTGCACAAGACATGATTCTGCACGTCATGCAGACGTGTTGATTAGCAATTTGTAATTTTTGTTTTCTTTGAAACTGCAACCACACCCAACCATTAAAACTATAAATAACATAGTTGTCGGGTCAAGATTGTTGAATCCCTAAGGTGAGGAGGAGACGCCCACCCCGGGCTAGGTCGCTACAACCTCTAGCCACCGTCCGGCGAGCACCTAGAAAGAGATAAAATGGGTGGACCTGTGGTCTTTCACCTCTGCTGGCGGCCTTGTCGGCGGGCAGCTCAATTCGTTTTGATATGACTCTATAAGATCTTAGAAGGTGTGCCCGACAGTGCACTATGTTCAGGAGAAGAGGAGTAGGTTTATAGGTAGTTTTTTGTGGTCGTGGAATGACCACAAATTCACACTCGGTATCTAAGGGTAGGCGAAAACCGTCCGGATCCCAAAGGCGAGTGTGAACCGGAGAAAAGCAGACTGGATTGCCGTGGCTACTAGAATAGAAGCTACTAGGTAAAGTTTGTATGGCCACGGAGAGGTCTCTCCCAAGGAAGTGCTAGTTTTAGCGAGACGAAGGCAGAGATTCCCACTAGGAAAGTGTGGTCTGACAACGCCGGACTAAAACATAGCGAGGTTAGGAGAGAGAGATGCAGAGGTTGAATGAGAAGGCCATAGTTTGAGTAGAGCAGCAAGCGCCAGTGCAGAGAGAGAGCGAGAGAGAGAGAGAGAGAGAGAGAGAGAGAGATAGAAGTGTTCCAAGTGCTGGTTCTGTATGTTCTGCCGGACTACCACCAGTCTCGCTGCTTATATAGGCAGGCCAGCAGTGAGTGGGGAGTTCCCCCACCTTCGGCTGTTTCCCCCACTAGCTTCTCCTCCTCTCTTACTGACGTCATAAGCTTTATTATTAAAATGGAAACATACGTAGATATTTTCTGGACCGAGAAGAGGGAAACTTCTAATTATTTGTAATCAAGAGGTTGACACAACAATAGTGTTAGTAGCTTTAACTCAATCAGTGTTTTTTTTTAGAGACATGAGATGCCAAAAATAAAAAACTACTATATGTAAAATAAAGATAAGTCAATCATTAGTCAATTAATTTAAATATTTCTGCATAGCAAACAGCTATATTGAATGCAAATTCATTGCACAATCTAATAGCACAGAATTTACGATACTTAGTCACTCACAAATTTAAAGTTTTCTAAAAAAATGCAGCTTTAAAAGCTACATATCTAAGATTAATTACTCTGCCCATCATTCCTGAAATTATAATCTTTATTATTTTTTTCCTAATAGAAGGATGTATTATTTGTTTTCTATGTGCCAGCGGTAAATTTATCTATTTGCAGCTTATTATTATTCGTGGAGATATCGTCCAAGAATGAAGAGTTTATTTTTTAATTCCATTCTAACAAGTACCGTTCGTCCAAGATGAAAGAAAATACTAGGCATTCAATGGCAGATTACAAGCTCATCCACCAATACGAATAGGCTGAATTGACCTCCCTACCCGCACTTCCATCGTAGGAGGCTCCTAGGAAGATGACGGCAAGATTCGTTCAGACAGTAGACCTTATACAGTTTTTCCAAGTTAACACTCTGCGATATACCTCAATAGAACAGCCAGAATCTAGCCAAAGTCGTTCACTGAGAAACCACTCTAGTTACAGTCGATTTCCATTTCTTCCACTCTATTGTATCTGTTAGGAACATGTAAAATTTCAGTTCCTAGGGTAAAGAATAAGGTCAGTAACTAGGGGAAAGATAAAACAATCAATATTATTTTGAATTAAAATAACTTCCGTTAGCTTCAATACATTTCTCCCAACTCCAAATAAGATGTTTTAGCCCTCGCTCATAGAAACGTTTTGCCTTTGAATCAATACATTCGTGAAATGAAAATTTAACCTCGTTTTCATTTTGGAATATATTTTTTTTTTTTTAAATGGATCAAATTCTCTGTAAAAATAATAGTCAGTTGGCGACAAGTCAGGTTAATATGGTGGCTGTGGTAATACTTCTATTTTCAGATCACGTATGTTTTTAAAGTTAACTGACAAACATTTCAACAAAGTTTCTAGCAATCAGTCAGATCATATGGCACACACCCCCATAGTGGTTGTCATATAACAGAAATATGACTGACGTTTAAATGAAAGTTCTATACCTGTCTGATGTGGATTGGACTCTACTAAATCCTTTAATTCATCATCACCGAGCTTTCTGATCTTCCACGAGGTTCATTCTCCAGACTCGTATAACTACCAATACACAGTTATTTCCTTCACTGTACCATCACCACAGCCATATTGATGTTTCAATAGGCTTATGTCCAAGTTTAAATTCATATAAAAATATAACTCCTAATTGCTCAGATTCCATTGATAGTAAAAAATGTGCAGATACATTTGAACAGCTCACAATAGATATAGCATGATAGTGAAAGAGAAATGTCTTAGTGTTTGTAAACAAGAGATGTCCTCTTACTTTAATGATTTCATCAAAATAACTAAATCTGAAATTGTATCCATTTCAACACAATATAATTTCACATTTGTGGGAGTTGAGCTTTCAAAAGGCAAGTCACTTTAAGAATTCACTTTAGTAAGGAATATTTCTGACTGAGTAACTTTTATTAGAACAATCCTTGCAATTTTAACGTCAGATTTCATTTCTTAAAAGCCATGTCCTCTATCAAACTATAGACTTCTCAAACACTTTCTAATAATTAATGTCTATTCTTTATTAAATTATAAAATATTGAATTTTATCGAGGGAGAAGCTAATATCTATTTGCGTGTAGACATTTCTAAACCTCGAGTTGACCAAACTGATGTAAATGAGCAATTAGATTATCAGCATAAATACTTCAAACTTTCCAAGATCCATTTACAATTGAAAGTAGGATCAGTCATACCAATTCGAAATAATATAGAGTATATAGAGGCCACCATTTGCTACGTAAACTTTTACAAATTGTTAAATAATTCAAATAAGATAGGAATATATTTATGTTTTAATCACGCTTTAAATACATAATAAAACTTCCGTGCATGACATTGCATAGTTACACTTTACTTAAGCTGCAACGCATATTATTAATCAGTACTCAAGACCTTTATTTGGATACCGATTCAAAATGATTTAATAATAACTTTTTTGTTAGTAAGTAATTTATTAGCATCCAATAAATCCGATTTTTTTTTTTTCATGGCGCAGACTTTATTTTAAGCATCGTCATGCTATCAAAGGTAGGCCATAAAATTCAAAATATCATATCTGGAAAATCAGTTGTTGAGCTAATGTTGCGAACAAGGAATTTTAATGGTTTTTATTAATTTGTATTTAAAAATCAAAGTAATTTTTTTACAACGATTTACTATGTCTTCTTTTTATCAAATGGGGTTTCTAAGGCAAATTTCCTGTCTCTAGCTTGAAAATGGATTACGTTACGACCCTTAAAAAAAATGTCGAGGCAACAGAAAGGTGGATGGACTAGTTATATTTACCCCCAGTGTATATCCTATTCTATAAGGCCTTGCCTCCATTTCTCTCAGCACTGGCTGCATGTCCCTCAGCCATCCATTATTCATGCAAATCCAGCTATGATTTAGTGGGAAGGTGACACACATCTAATTAAAGCGCAGCCGCCAGGCCGGTATAACTCACCGCTATTACAGGGCCCAAAAAGGCCCACTAATTGCCCCACGTCCCGTCTCCCCCCCCCCAACTATGTATCATTATGACATCAACTCAACGCCGCATTAACACCGCATGTTTATTAATTTACTGCCTCCTCTATAAACGGCCGGTCCCTAAAATAAATCTCCCGACCTACCGCCGAGCCGCGACGCCCCCAGAAATATTAATAAGTATTAAAATCTCCACCGGGTATATAATTATTCGTGTGCAAGATGATATATCTACCCGAGGCGGTGGGGTGAAGTAACATACAAGGGACCTTTTTCGGACTTTACGACACCCCACCGAATCTAACTTACTCATCGTAATCTCTAATAGAGATAGCCGTAGAGATAGTACCGGCTTCATATTTCATTTTGTCTCTCTAAATGTTTTTAAAAAAGTCCTGACCATGATATTATCAAATTATTTTTTTTTTAATTTTAAATTAATATCCATGGATACAATTTACTGCTATGATAATTATCTTGTTATTCGATTTTCCTTGATCTCTTCGAAGGATACAAATTACGCCATTAATTGGTTTATGCTAATCGAAACCAGTTATTTCGACGTAAGTTATATCTGTTTGCGAAGCAGTTCCAACAAATAAAAACCTCTGTCTATAAATCATGAAAATTATTATACACAGGGTGGACCCTGCGTAAGTTGTTGATTTATATAAGAAAAGGGGAGGGGGTCAATCTACAAAAGTAACTAGCAACAAAAAATCAAGTAAAATTATTGATTGATATATCATCGTTCATTTATTCTGCTTAAATACTTTTATAGCAAAAAAAAAAGTTGGAAGAAAAAAAATGTATACTAATGCAATCAATTGGTATTATTATAAGATGTATAGGGATTAGGCAATAAAACAACACAGTTTTTGGTATCTACCAGTAAGGGGTGAATTCAGCCTCCAAAATATATCTCGGCCCTAGGAATGCGTATTAGCAATAACCACCAAAATAATCAATAACACACTATGCTCAACGACATGTAACTCTCGACAATTCAAGAATTTGTCCGTTCTTAAACTGAAACATATTTGAACAAAACAATTGCCCCAGAAAATCCCCTAAAGCGGGAGATAGGTAGCTACAGCGAAAGTTCTCACATAAGATACACTCATAAAAGAAGTAAACGTCTGGTGCTAAATTAAAACTTTCTGTTACAATTCGAATAGAGATTCCAAAGTCCATGTAAGATGTAGGTACTTAAAGTACCCATTTGAACTTTGGATGAGTAAATAAAAATCTGGATTACGATTACCTCAAAGATTAGTTTAATTTAATTTGTAGATATTTTATTATATCTTATTTAACTTGTAAACATTTTTATATAAATAATATATATTTTTACTTAATTTGTAAATCAGGTTGGTATTGTTTTTATTGCTGCTGTTTTTTTTTTTGGTTTTTTTCCTAACTGTTTTGTATACATTATATATATTATACACCCAATACAATAAAATGGGAAGGATATGTAATAACAATTTGAACAAATTGAATAGTAAATTAAATTATGAATTAAGTTTTCTTATCTCAGATTGATTATTCCACATCTCCGTATACTCATACGGAACACAATGGATTTATTAACATTCGGCTTATAAATAAAAAAAAAAAAGAAAGTAGATTCACCTGAGGATCTATAATTATATATAATTATCCGTAAATTTAAAGGGGCTATGAAAGAAAGAAAAACAAAGAAAAAGAAATATTCGTGTTGTTAGGATGCCGATTTTAAGTTGGGTTTTTATTAGGAATAGGCTTCTTAATTATGACGTAAAGTTGTATGTTACAATGGAGCTGGTTTTATTTTTAGAACCAACAGGGCATAATATAAAATAACACGTTTCTGTGTAAAACACGGATTGAATTAAGATTGTAAATATGATTTTAAAGACTCAGTGTAATAACAACTCTAAAATAAAACATAGAAATTACACATTATAAAGCAGGGCAACGAAATCTTTAATATGACCCTATACCCGGATTCGATGAATTAATTAATTTGCCCACGTATAAGAATTATTTAAAAACAAAAGACTTGTTCAATGATCAACATGTGTTGTCGGAATTTATTAATTTTTTATTTGTGAATAAACTTACACCAAGAATCCATTTCACAGCTTAACAGACTAAGTAATGTGGCTGTGTGATAAATCCTTAGAACAACCAGCAATAGAACAACCCCTTTCTGAACAGAAGCACCGAAGGTCATAGAAACCGACCACCATAACCCCGACCTCACCGTCACAATGATCACAGCTATATCCGTGGAACTGTTACTTCACAACCTATCACGTCTTATTTGGAATCATCACAGCTCTGCTCTGGGGAAATTGTACGGCCACGGTCGGCTGCAATAGCAGTGTTCAGCGCGACATACCAGCACTTAGCCGTCGCGGATAAGAAGAAACCAGGCTATATAATTCGAATCTAATCTTCCTTCTTCAACGACCGTCCTGTAATCTTGGGCTATGGCAGTTTGTTATTGCATGTTATTTGCCCTACCTCGCCTTAAAGATACGCTTCTAAAGTGAATAAAATAACAGATCGGAAAACAGAAAACGACAGCGAATGCATTTTCCTACGTTTAAGTAGCAGTGCCCTTGTTCAGGAGAGTACTACTCCTCGTGATCAAGGTTCAAAATTTACATTTTTGTCGAGCCCAAAGATAGAACATTTACTTTTTAATCAAACAAGTTTTCTAAGACAGTGGTCAGGAAAATGTTTTAATTGTTCTCAACCCGGGAGTGGTATCTTATAATAGCATTACTAAAAAAACCAAATCAGTTCATGACACATCCACCAGTCTACCTTTATAGTGCTTCATATTGAAGGCCCAACATTCATTAGGTTGAGTTTATCACAGAAATGTGGTGTATTATTTGTCCTAAAGTTGTTGCTGGATCAACCTGATCCAACATTCTCGTTAATGTGACATTGTTATATCGCGTTCGGCTCACCTAAAAAGTATTTTCATTAATCATATCCGAAATCAATTAATAGAATGGTTTTTAGAAAAAAATAAATGCATGTCAAGTGACGTTCCTGCAGGAGGTCAATCATCTGAATGATAACACAGTGCCAATAATGAACAAGAAATTTACAAAGCTGAAATTGCGCCTGAATTATTTATACTTTTAAGGTAAATGTTCAATGAAGAAAATTTTATGATAGGAGCATCCAACAGTATTCAGAGAAGCAGAGGCTATAAATAAAATCATGGAAGTAGTGAGCTGAAGATTTAATGACACGTTTCTCAATAATGAAAATAATTAAGTATTTTAAGAGTGCTCTAAATTGTCTCTTATAACTAAGGGTTTAGTTTTACTCAATGTTCTCACTCCCGGGTTAAATTAAAGCAATCCAATGAATGTGACATTTCGAAGGTACAGTCAACAACACCCCGGTCTATAAGTAGAAGTATGCGAGAAAAAATGTCAACATGTAAAATTCGGTACCGACACTTTGTGGCGAAAGGTTAAGCCGATTAGCCACATACTCACTTTTCCAACAATTTGTTCTGAACATCCATACTAATTTAGGCAGCACCTAGTTCTTAGAGCTTAGTTTGTCCTCCTAATATCAGCAACCTTCAAGGGATCCAAAATAAGTTTCTAACAATCATATTTGACAAACAAAGGTACCTCTACAATTGTTAAATTCCAAGATGTATCCAAAGCTGATTATGTTCATGATATTTTAAAAGCGATAATAACTAAATTTTCAGATAAATGTAAACATAGCAAGAATCCATTCCTTTAATATATCATTGACATGGATAAATTAACGAAACATAAGAGTTAAGGGATAAATATATTGTGAAGAACTGTTTTTCTAATTTCATCTAGATTTTATTCATTTCATTATTTGTCAGAGTTTTTATTCATATTTTTTCCTAAATAAAATTGATATAGTCTTTAACGAAGACTTTATTCACAATCAAGAGAGATGATTTCAATCGTTCGTTTTTAGTCTAGATTCATTCTGTATTGCCATAGGATTATTTTTATCATGTAAATATTGGAAAGAAATTGATAAATCCCCTCAAAAATACTTTTTAAAAATATCAATTAATTATATTTAATCACGTTTTATGGGAATGGATATATTTTAAATGTATTTTCAATATCAAATGTGAGATCTTTTTAATCTTTCTAGCTTGTACAGGGGGATCACAAAGTCTAGAACAGACGGACGGTGAAAATAAAACCTTGAAAAAATTAAACCCAACCCAACGAAAATGTTATGACTACAAAGATATTTTGAAAAGTTAACTAGCAATTGAATGAATTTGATAACATTTTCGGTGCAGAGCAGTTACATAGACCGGGGCCGTAGACTTGTAGAAACAATTCTATTAGCATTAGCGGAGGAGGGAGGGGGCGAGGTCGAAGAAGAAGATTGATGAGCACAGAATGATGGCTGAGGATAGATGATGATGGTGCATATAGCTGAGGGATGATGGATGGCTAGCCTCTAATAATGGAGGCGGCAGTCAGCTGCGTAGGATATTTCATCTTCCGTGTCCAAGTTCTTGACTGTGTCAGCAATAGTCGGCCTCACAGATATGTAACGGATAAACTTTATAAACACAGGAGCCATACTCTTTTTGAAATTCATTTTTTAGAAACAAAAGTTCACAAAAACTAACAATAGAAAAAAGTGATCAGGTTTTATGAAACGTGATAGAATAGGTCGTCTCTAAGCAGAAACTGTTAGATCATTTATGTATTAACTGTATGACTGAGAAGTTCTCTACAGATCTCTTACAAAACTGTTCACAACAAATTTTCATCTTCATACCGTCCCATACAAGGGCTTAAAGCAAGCATATATAGTATACCGAATCGTCATCCGAGAAGAAATTTGTTGAAAATCTAACGCCTTTTATAAAACCAAACCGATACATCCACTCAATAACTATGTTTACTCAATAAGTAAACGATTTGTTTACATTTTTCATGTTCGATTCTCTTGGCTAAACATTTCTGCGGGGCTATGGAAAAAGGGGATAAATGCCTTACTACTTTCGGAAAATACAAAAAATTAGCTGCAAAACATTTTTGACAATCAGTTTTTCTATTTTATGACAATGTACATATCCTACACATTCGTACACTTTGTACCATTTGCAGGAGTATTTTTTTTTTGTAGTTCCTTTTGTTTTGTTTTTTAGTATGTACACAGGCTGTGTAGAATTATTAATTTAGCGTCGCGTGTAAGATGCCATTGTTTTCCTTGAGTAATAAGCCATGTAATTTTTTTTTTTTTTTTTTTGATTTTGTCACTAGCGGCTGCAGTGTTGGAGGCAGAGTTCTATTTGGACTATAAGTGTCTTAGGAATACGACCGAATGTAAGGGATTACAGGTTGTGTACTGTTTGGGCTGGCCTTCGCTTCCCTGTACGATTAGGAGAGTGATCTTAATAAGTCGTCCTCAATTTAGACTTCATAGTTTACGAGGAGTTGTGCGTAAACTGGCAGGGGGGAGATAAGCTCCGGGTAGCATCAGTATTCAACCTTAATCCCCGAACGTCGGGATGTAAACATCCCGAATGTAAATATACAGGGTTGTAGACTTGAAATAAACAGTCTAGTTCTAACTTTCATGCGTGTTGTTTCTCTGTACCTTTTTTCCTTTTTTTTTTTTTAATTCGAAAGCCGATAAACATTAACTTATATATATATATATATATATATATATTTATATGTAAGTTTCGAATTCAGAAACTTAAAAGAGGTGGAGGTTCTCAGGTTATAAATCGAACACTTGCAGATGTAGTTTAGAACTGTAATATTAAACATATGTACACATTAGCTAGCGCTACAAATATTACAATAAACAAATAAAACTTATAACTAACCTGAATCAATACAATTGTCGATAATAAGTGTTGACCATTGTCTTAACAAGAGTACCCATATTCAGGAGGTTACAACTCGGAGCATCCTTTGATCCTAGCGAGCTCTGTAGGGACATCTAGCATATGTGCCATAGTTTGGCGGTAGCGTTCAAACTTACATATATATTCTTGATTTTTCTCGTAACCTAATAAATCATTGGTCTGATAATAAAAATATTAATAACAAATAAAAATTAAGGTACAGGCAGAATAGGATTTTGGAAGACTGCAGTAGTGGAGGGTGTAGATCATAGCGAGCAGATGTGTCAATTAAAGATAAAAAATGTATTGGACCACAGGTACGTGTGACAGTAAAGATATACGTCAAATGAACGAAACAACTTGGACTATGCTCGGCATATTAGTGATATACTTTTTTTTCAGTCGTTATTTTTATAATTTATTTCTGTTATCATTTCTCTTTTCCATAAAGATTTTTCTTTTCTTATGGTATTTATTAGTACTGCTGGAACGCGATAGTTTTGTACAGTCGGAAGGTTGCTGATTCCATGCCATTGGCAAGAAACTACTGCATTAAGATATTTCATCTTTCCCACATTAAACTTTTAAATACACAGCGATGGGTAAGGGTTTACTTCGCTAATGTACTCATCTGCAAAAGTCTTGTCAGCATCAATTGATTAACTTTTCATTACTTTAAATAAATGCAAATAATTTATATGAGTCTAACAGTAAAACACAATAATTGAACTGGTATTATCCATTTTGTTTCATACATTAATAGCCCATGTAATCACCATTTTCGCATGATTTAATTTATTTATACACTACAATTTATATCCTCAATGACATGGTTCATTGGGAGTGTGGTTAGAAAATTTATTGCCTAACAATAGAAAAAGAAATATCAGTCTGAATAGAGGCGATGAAAGTAAATAGGAAACTTTGTTCCCTCTTTTATGTATATTTAATGCCGGCCATTAGGGGCAGGGCTGCCACCACATAAATCCAAACTGTCCCCGCTAATGCCCTCCCTAGAAGTGGGGATATTTCACGGCTATGGTTGAGATACAGCGCTGACCCTTGGCCAGTGTTGTCTTCAGTCTACTAGTAGCACAGTAGCGACAGTCTATTGGTACCACTGAATGAATTACAATCATTATTATAAAAAATATTGAGTGTCAATTTTAGTTCACAATTCAAAAGGGACAAGGCATTTTTTAATAATTAATTAGAAAAAACAGTTCTGGCACTACAATTAAAAGAATATTGCGACTCCAGTCACAATAATCGTCCCTTGGATAGGCCTAATGAGAACTGCCCAACGATGGTTACTAAAGAGAAAAACACAAATCCATTTACGAAGTTATTAAATTATTATCACATTACACAGTACCGGTAATTTTAACTGTTTTGAAATTATAAATAAGTGGCAGTTACAGTATATCCGCCTACTCTGACTTAGTGAAAACTTTGGGTGGTTATAATGATTTGAAAGCAAATATCCAATCAATTATCAAAATGATTTTTGTTGCCTGTCCGTTCTTGCTATTAAATCCGTTAGGCTCAATGCGGGCCACATGGTTGATGGCATTTATTTTAGAAGCGTATCGACTTGTTCGGTATTTTTAAAATACTATTATTATAGTAAGTCAGCACTACAAGCAGTCATCTCAGGTCTGGCCGATGACTTAATTGGCTTCTGTCAACCCTTCTTCCACCAACGTGTGATGCGAATGGGCCTTGAGGTTAAAAGCTTGATGAAAGTGAGTTGGTTGTCAAGACATGCTTGAAGCAATTCTCTCACCAAACTTCAACATTTAAACGGCATAGTTATATATCCAAACACCTCATATCGAATGTTAGAATAGGCAAATAGAATATTTTCCTTCTGCTCTCCACAAAAGAAGATACAAGGAGGTACCCATGGCCTTCTAGAAGCCCTGGAGAGCTAGATGTAATGAATCGTGGGGGTTCTACACTCCTCACATATGGGGGTATGTTCTCACCTGTCGAGCTCTAAATTAAATCAACACACGAAAGGACTGAATAGATTGAGATTAACAGGGCTTATCTCTTCGAGAAGTGGAAAGATCTTTATGGTCCATAAATCTGTAGAATCTATAGGATGGTTGCCCTGTTAGGTATAAATGATTATTATTGTTAGGTATGAAAATATTCTAATAAACCTCAAAAAGAATCATTAGTAGTGGGTTAATCCTCCCTCATAGGAGAAGGCCAAACCTATTTCAATACGTATTGGGAAGACTGATTTGTATCGTTTTGGACAACAGTCTTTTGAAGGGGATACAATTATTTGGTGTTCTGCCCTCCTTTTATGTTTATCATTAGCTGATACATTCTTTCCCAATTCCCTAGTTAAAGGTGGAACATGTTAGGGTCAGCCTTATATAAAATCCATATAAAAAAATAATTAACTTTCAACTAACTGTCAGCTAATTGTTTTTTTATGTATACATATTTTCTTCCTCTTCTATCGTCCGAGCATCATAGTTCTCTTCTTCGATGCCAGTTCACTCCTCGGTTATGGAACACGTCCTGCCAAATTTGACGGAGTTGTCTTCGATACCATCTTCGTCCAGTTCTTGTATTGATAGTCGTTATAGGAATATTAGGTCGTCCATTCTAGCAACATTTCCGAAACTTCTTAGCTGGATTTCCTTCAGTTCCCTCTTCTCCATCTCCTGATTCACTAGAGAAGTTCAGGAAGAGAAGACTTTTGTACACCCATCATAAAAATATTATAAATTCTACTACTAATTCGGTTGTATTTAAATTTTTGGGAATTAGCCGGCACAATGTCGACAATGCTTTGCAGAAGTCAATTTCTAAGCCTGTGACTGTCAATCCTCTGCGACATCAGTTGTAGAAATACCCTCGACGACAAAGACACACCGACGTTATAGAAAATCCGACGCGGCCGATACTTGAGCGACGGTTCGTGACTGACGTGGAGCTAATAGACAGGCGGTGCTGCCACTGATTGATGATAGCTGGCTAATATTTACTACGGGCCCCCGGTCGTTTGTCACGGCTGACAAGGCCAGCGGATAGGCAGGCGAGGCGGCTCCCGCACCAAAGTAGCACGCAACCCAACCTTACACTGACAGATCATTTACATCGCCCTCGTATCTGCTCCTACGGTGAGCGGTGTGACACGTTTTAATACCACATCTGACATGACTCAGATCTGAAAAGATACCATACATGACGGCAGATATTAATTCAGCTATCTCACAACTGTCGCGATACCAACGTTTTGTCTTTATCAGCTTTGAACAATGCTATACTAGTCATAGTAACTCAATTTCATCATTGCTAATTTATTCAATTTAATGAAATGACGGGCCCTAAAACGGCTGTCTATAGCTCCTACTTTTTATTGAGAAATGAACTGAGAAGCATTGTGCGCAAATAGTATGAAACAAATTACAAAAGAATGGGGTAAGAAAGCAAATTAAAAATATTGATTCAACAGAAAACCCCATTCGAAGACATGTAGCTGGCCTGTCTGTCTGTATCGACGAAGTATCTGATGATCAAAAGGTTCCCATTGAAAGAGGAGATGTACGTTATCGCGGTTTACAGTAGCAGCATGAGCGCCAAGAGAGCTCTTCGACTGGCAGAATCAGATTCTAACCACATCAGCGTTAGAACGCAACAGAACTCACCTGCAAACAGACTCGTATATTTGGGCATAACAATGGACCAACAACCTCCGCGTTAGTGGCCATTTTGCGAGGAAGTTAAAACCAACATGCACGAAGTCATACCGGCTTACACGTTTACTGACTTCCCATAACCTATCTCTGCGCTCATGATTTACAAGAGCATACTCAGGCCGGCTCTGCTATTCGGTGCACCATTTTTTAGTCATCTGACTGAAGCGACAGCAAAGCAACTCTAACAATTTCAAAACGGGATACACATTAAAGTGGCCCGACATACTTTATTCCAGCAGGGGAGGAACATTGAGCTCCAGGAAGTCTGAGCTGCCGACGTTGGATGAATTCATTCACCGTAGATATATTATATTCTTTGATTCATAAAGGAGATTTACAAACCAAGGATCATATTACTATACAATCTTATTATAATATAACTCACTACATAGATATAAAGATGCATCATTTATTAGAGTTGTTACTTTTTATTTTAAACACGCAAATAAAAGTTGTTAACACTATTGAGATCGGACTGCTTTATTTATCTATTTATTTTAAAGATTTTACTGTGGACTCACTATTATTTAAAATTATTAACAATCAACAATCAAAGAAAAGAACTGTCAATGAACAAATGAACAGTCAAGCTCGGGGCCCCCTACATGCAGTCGAGGGAACGAAGCTACCCCATCTGACGACCTCCCCAATATGATTTTTTTTGTTTGCCCGTAACTCCTCTTATTTATCACCACATCTATCCATGAGGGTCATTAGACGGCATTAAATTTACAATTAATAAGGAATCATTGATTTGTCGGCCTGTTTTAAAAATAAAAGTATTTTGAATACAGGTATAGAATCCGCTGCCTTATAATGCTTCGTCTAATGTGCTTGGCAAATTTTGTTTTGTTCTCCAGTCAGAGTATTGAATGTATTGCAATTATGTGCTGTAAAGTTACGCCTGATATCTCATAAAGTATTTGTGGATAAATATTGTAGCACTTCATCTTGTGTAGTAGAATTTCGGGTTTTCAAAGCTGGTTAAAATTTTTAAAAATTATTTTTTGATGAGAATGTAGTTTTCAAAAGTTTCAATTTTCAAATAAATTTTTAGTTTTCTATGAGCTTTTTGTTAAATTTTTAAACACCCTTACATCTTTTTTTATTTATGCTTCATGTCGACCAGAAGTGCTGAGAGTTAATTTGCCAGCTAGACCAGACATAACAGGAAGAGCGGAGGCCTGCACAATCGCAGTTAGAAATCACTTATCGCCATCACAGTTGATTGATGGACTCTGGGTAGCCGCTCTTGTGATGTATAGGCCGTAAGTACATCCGGCAGACGGACAGACAACAAGACAGATCACAGCAGATAACAAAGGAGTGCTGTGACTGGTAGCAGTGACAGGGAACAGATGGTGAGCAGGCCTCACAGAGGCTTGTGCGCAGGGTGGGCTCTGCTAGTCTTGTAACAGTGACAGGAACATGGGCTATAGCTATTCCTACTGTTACTCTTTCGTTGATGTGAATCTTTTCAGTATTCTAGGTTGGTAAAATACAAAAAAAGGGGGCTATTTTAAAGCACATAATGTTGAGCCGTGTAAAGAATCTTAATCACAATTTAAGTATTATAGCATCCCAAAACCTTCAAAAACACCTTGATGAGATCGAGTATTGGTGCAACCAATGGCGAATCAAGGTCAATGAAGCAAAATGTTCCCACATAACCTTTACTCTCTGCCGCAAGAAATTCCATAGTAACCTATCCAACCACTCTAATCCCGTAGCACAGTCATTGCACTGCTCCACTCATCCCTATAATCCTCCCCGGAGACTGAAACGGCAGTGGCCTCGTGACCTACTATAAATGCGCACAGTGGGAGTCCTGGCAATGGCCAGTTTCTCCAATCATGTCCTGAGCGTATGAGGCTCTCGCGCTCTTCGTCAGCCTCCGCTGGCTCGTATCCGGTGACGTGGCTGGTGGGGAGCGTGGGGGACTTCCCGAGACTCCGCTTCCTCTTTCTCTTGCGAGGGAGGCAACAACGGTGTGGACTTGGGGGGCCCCTGGGCTGTTTGTAAATATTGGTATGAATGATGAATTGTAAATATGGTATGAATGAAAACACTTATCTCAATTATTTATTGCCTATTAAGTAGGCAGATTTTAATTTCATCATAATAAAGTTGTTATTGAATTGGAAAAAAAAAAAAATTTTAAGTATTTCATAAACTCAAGTGCAAGTTTTATTTTTTAGTTGAAACTGCTTTTAATTTCAGTTGACTTTTGTCAAAATTAATTTCTTCCCCAAGTCCCCTCTTCAGTAATAGGAAAGGCGCTGGAGAAAACTAAATTATTATTTTTTTTTTTTCCTTAGCTCTCAAATTTTTAAGATTATAGATAAGGGAAAAATAAAGGGAATTTATTTGGGGTGAGCAGATCCTTTTACTAGGAGTACCTGTTTGAAGGTGGAGTGAGGGAATTAAGGAGTGTGGGAAGCCTCGGTAGTGGTGGAAATGACTAAATTAATAAGGACGTACGCTTTCATCGAGGATCCGTTCGATGAGAATAAATGATATGCTTAGTAGGCCGTAAATTTTAAAATCCACTTATATTTTTTAAAAGAATCTGGTACAATCTATTGTGAATAATTTGGTAATTAACAATTTTTTGGGGTATGAAAAGGATCGGGACATATTAGTAAGACCCTCCACTTGTACATGCTAGCTCAGTTGGTAGAGTATATATTAAGAAGATCCGAAATATTAAGAAAACCCTTCCAGTAATAATTGACAATTATTAATAAATCATTGCTGGCCACATTCTAAAGCCTTCAAATGACTGTACCTCTGTCGAAAGCGTTACCTCTTGATAAAGACATTGTAGAGTGAAATACTTTGGTTCATTACAAAATAAATTAGTATTTATAGTAGTGAGATGATCCTGAATGTAATATGTACAATTAAAAGACTCAACTTACTGATTGATAATATGTAATGTTTATTGGGGCATTGTTGGACTATTATTACAAAATAATAACGTGTCTTCAAATCGTTTTCTAGGCCGTAACAAAACCGTTAAATAAGTTATAGTCAATATTTTTGCTATGTAGAATTTTAGGTTATTTTTCGGAATAGCAATCATTACTGATCAAGAAAGTTAGAAAAATAAACTGAAGTTTATTTATCCTTGAAATGTTACAGTGCTCTTCGACTTATTCGTCCAAGACCTGTGACTCTAGCTAAGGATCTAACAATTTTTTCAACAGCTATTCGTTGTTGACCGTCATTAAAAGACTGTTATTCAGCGTATGCAACCAGTACAGGCGAAGAGCAGTGATGAACGTGCTCCGTACGATACTTCCCCGGAGAAAATACCCCTCGGCCGCCACAGCCCAAGGCTCTTCGGTAAATCAGGCTCACAGCCCAGCAAGAGATAAGACCCCAAATTGAGAGGTTGCCGTTGTGTGAAGTACACATAAAGAGAGGGCCTCAGAGGTCTGGACTCTCTGATGGCAGGCTGTTAACGGATTCATACGAGAAGATTGTCAGTCATTACCGTCTATCGGCCGCTGGTAGCCTGCATTAGGGATAATTCTAGACCCGACGATGAGATACGGCCGTCCGGGGGAGGAATTAAATTATGTCTTCGCCAGGGGGTGAAGGCTGGGGGTTTATTGCCTTAATTGCGGTGGAGGGTTCTAAAGATGTACGACTCTCTCCAGCATCTGGTGGTAGATTTATATTTGAATAATAAATCGATTGGATTTTCATAGCCGCAGGAATTTTAACAATGATTACTACTATGAAATACAAATTATCCACTCTCCATAAAATCACCATAGCATTTTAAACTGATCAAACTGTCATCTCCAGTGCTAAAACCAAGAAATATCTAATAATAATTATAGATATTATCAATCTTAAACAATTATTGAATGGTCAGCAATAATAAAACATAAAATTTATGTGCAATAATAAAACAGTCAAACTATAAAAAATATTAAATAATAAAATCAGATTTTGAATAAACGTAACTCATAATTACATCAACGACAATTTCTACCCACAAATCAGTACATATTTTATTACACTTTTACTGACAAACGAAAGTTTTCATATGCATGCTTTTAAAAATAATATTACACAAAATTGAAACTATTTTATATTGTTTTAATCAATTATTTATTATTTACTATTTATGAATTATATATCTAGTTTCTTTTGCACCAAACTGTTGTCACTAATTCTTACCAATTTAGACCCACACTATTTTGTTGTTATCAGGACCTGATGCAGACCTACGTAGTATGTCGAAACGTCGTCCACTAATAAACCTGATGAAAACAACTCAAAGACGATTTCCGAACAAAAACCTTCACCTAATTTATGTACTTATGGTTAACAATCAACTAATTATATCTATTTATGTTCTCCGTTTTAAATTTTAACCATATATTTGAATCAACTAACTTATATTTTGATATTTGTACATTAATTCGGTTTTAATGAGTTTTTTTTGACAAGTATGTGTAAATGAGCATACATATATATAGTATTATATAACTATTTTATAACTTAGCTAATAGTATTAAACAATTTAAAAATATTTTTATCACCAAAAATATTTGTTTTTCAGATGTTTTGTTCTTGTAGCAGTAATTGAGAATGGCGGCATGAGCTGTTGAAAGCGCTGGTGTATACAATAAATAGCAATCGTTCGAAGTGGTTGGAATTAATCAATGTTTTGTAAACTGAAAAACTCGTGTTGAATGACGATCAAATACGACACGACAAAAAAAGTGAACTGTGGGGGATCAGTCTGTGAATTTAGATACAGAGAATGCAGTCAAAAATTTCTTTCTTCAAACCCTCATCGTATGGCGAAGAGGAAAAAAGCAGTAATATTCCTTGGGAAACCACGTCACCAGACCACGTTTACGTCACAGCTAAAGTCTACTGAGAAATCATTCTTTTACTGTGAACATACCTACTTATTTCTGTTTTAATTTTTGGTCTAGGGTGTTCCCGTTATTGTATTTTTACCAAATAAAAAGCATATTGAATTGTGTAATATTTAATATTCTTATATAGAGTCATTACCCATATAGAGGGATGCGGAAAACGAAAGAGGATCGTCCCATACTAATAATGAATGAGAGGAGAGCTTCTACATTTTATTTACGCTTTGCTTTCGGGTTTGACGGAAAGCATTTATAATTGGTACCTCACATGACATCTGTCCGCCGTCAGTCATAGTGTTTGGAACGTGTGCATCACTACTTATACTCATGTAATTTCACACTCTAAATAACACAATATCCAGCCAAAGGCTCGTTAGGGGTGACCGCCGTTACCCCTCCTCGAGCCGACAGCCTGGAAAACATGTCAGTTTTTTGTCGCCCTTCCAGTACGTTGCTCTGGATAAGCACCCCTCGGCTGGACGCAGGTAATTACCAATGCCGCGATGTAGATGAGTAGGCTCAGAACCCGCCGCCGCTGTCGTACCCTCTTAGCTACGCTTCGGCGGCTTGTCGGCCGTGCATATGTGGCTGTCCGGCTTGATCAACCTCAGCCCTTCTGTCTTTCAACCACTAACGAACCATCCTGCTAAAATGGCTTTAACCTTTTTTTTGTTTGATATTGTAGTAGCTCGCGTCGGAAGCGACTAATATAGGTTTAATGGATATAAAACAAGCATTGGATTTACAATGCTTGTAAATCAACAAAATAACATTTTAAATTCTATGTAGTTTTAATGATAACTTCTATAAAGATATAGTATACCTTATTGTAGTTAAATATTATTTATTATAAATCATTGACATAAACAGAGTTGAAGTCAACTATTAACTCCTGCTATTATAAATACATATGAGTAGTAAATAAAAAACGATATCAGAACTGGAAACGAATAATTCAAATAAACCATTACAAAAGGTAAAAGTTATTTAAGTATAATATATTTCATAAAAATTACATTTCATGGAGATTTATTGTTTTTTTTTATATCATAGGGTATCCTTGCATTCTAAAATATAATTTTAAACAGAAGAGCTTAAAATTTTCAGTTGCACGCTCAAGATCTTGGTTATATCCGTTATAAATAAACATATCATGTCGAAAATGACAGTGAAGGGAAGCCAGTACAAGACAGGACAAGAGTGGGTGCACGTTAAAATGTGCTGGCACCGAATGCTCTTTCGACAGCTGTTGAAAGATGAAGTGAACTTTTCAAGGAAATATATACAGGGACGGATCAAAGAAGAAACTAATTCAAGTTCTGTATTTAGGTTTAGACTCAAAAGTTGCCATTATATCAAAACAGATTTCTGAAAGACGGATCGTCAACAGTGAAACGGAACGGACTGAGAAAGTGGTGAAGAGCACCATAGAGAAATAGAGGGGGCTGAAACGAAAGGAATCAATCGGTGGAGGAGATACCCTCATAAATCTTGTAGTGCTCGATAGCCGGGGGATGAGGGGTTATCGGTAAAAAGCTGCTGTCAGAGGATGGAAAGTCGGGACAATCTGTTATGTGTGAGGGTTATTGATGGAGCCGATGTGTATTAATGATGGCCCTGATGGATGGTGGCTAGGCTCACATCAATCATCCCTGGATCGCTGGATTAGCTGACGTCACTAACGAGCCCCGGTAATGCTCTGTCTTAGGTTACCTCACTATATCTATAATAGCACTTCGCCTCCTCTTCTTTGTCTTCCAAGCTACCCCTATAGTGTATCGTCTGGCATGCGCATGTGTCACTCATAATAATTTGCTTTCAAAATCGATTATATGGTAAACATATTAATATCATAGCCCGCGAAAACTCCAGCCAATGATATGCAATGACCTATACCTATAATCCTGCGAGTATTGTTTGCCATGAATATATAAATGAGTAGGAGAGTTTGTCGGGAAATCGGCTTAGGTTGATGAGAGGCAGTTGTTAGTTTTTCATCAAATTTATTAATAAACAACTTTTGGATCAAGTCCAAATAACAAGAAAAGAACGAGAGCAGTTCACCAAATGTCAATAGCATTGTGATTGGCAACAGTCTATCTGATGTATGTCGTCCACTCAACATGATTGGCAGCCTATGCTATTCGTAAGATTATTGAAGGAGTGCAGCGTACATCTTTTTTTTCAAATAGCTTTGGTGTACTGTTTCTTTTCATTCCAAAAAATTTTTACTGAAATTGTTTTCAAATCCAACTCGCCTAATTGAAATGTAATGTACTAGCCCCTGTAATATTCCCAATAAAGGTTCCCAATATAAAAAAAATATATAAGTAATATATAGTATAATATAGTAATAATAATAATATAAGTAATATTCCCAATTAAAACGAACAAACAGAATAGCTAAATAGTTATGTGGAAAAACGTCCAGACTGAAAATGTTGAGTCGGATATAAATGTAAGCTCTGCGTCCGGCGAGGGTAACATTTTGTTTTCAATAAAATGTCACATATAACACTCACATACGGCCATACACGAACACAGATCCCCTTGTTTATTCTCACCGTTTCAGAGCAAATTTATTTTTTAGGCCTAGCTTTCTATCTGTGGCGATATAATGAGTACCGGATTTAAATATCAAAGCAGGCTTTTCGATCTATCGCATCATATACGTTATTTTTTTGGTCATTTTGAGTTTCCTAATAAAGAAATTTTGTGGTTATTCTATTAGTTAGTTTTGCGCATGCACTTTTATTAACCAAACACCTCTCTATTTCGTTCTTCCTTTAAACACCGTTTATAGGCCGTACCTCAGCTATAAAATTGTCTCAGCAGGAAACTTACGTGAGCTGGCCACGAGGGAGCCCTCAAGAAGTGAGTGAATCACTTGTTATATTTGTGTAAGAGTGTAATAAGTGATATCAAACCAAGAAGTCGGCAATATTAGATGGCCCTGGAACTTACCTCTGCCGGATCAAAGATAAAATCAAGCAATCCAGACGGATCTGGTAGCCAAGAGCCATGACGACTCACCCCTGAAAGTCGTGAGATCAGATCCCAGCGGTGCAATCAATTTTTTATTAATAATAACATTAATTTTAATATTAATAATATCATGATATAATGCGATTTTATCAGCAGTTGATGTTACAAAATTTAAAGAAAAGATCAAGGTCTACAGTAACAACTCCGACACCATCGCCTGTAAAGCGAAAACCAGGACGTTCAAATAGCAAAGTAGCTCTTCTGCAGCTAGCTCCATGGAAAATATACCGCCACAGGCCAGCACATCCAAAAAAGAAACCGCCGTAGAGTCCCCTTTCTTCACGCCTAACACCTTTGAGACGTTGAAAAATATTCAAGCAGATGAAATGGATGTTAAGAAAACACCTGCACAGCACAAGCCGCCTGCTATATTTGTCCGTAATATAAGCAACTTTAAATTACTATGCTCACGAATGAGTAAAATAGTAGGTACAAGAAAATATACGTGCCTCAATAGGTCACGGGACACTAAAATCTCTCCGGACACTCCCGATACTTATCTGGCCATTATTAAGTATTTGAAAGAAACCAATGCCGGCTTCCATAATTATCAACTAAAACAAGAACGATCGATCCGAGTAGTGATCGGAAATTTGCACCCGACCACACCAGCTGACGAATTAGAAGACAAAATCTCAGCTCTCGGATTCAAAGTACGCCCAATAACGAACGTGTTACTCGAGAATAGACAATCAATAAAAACGGCGTTACCATTGTTCTTTGTCAATCTCGAGCGAATACCTGGAGTGGAAAAGATATACGATCTAACACACCTGTATTACGCAAGAGTCAGGTTGAAAAACTGTATCCCAAACGCGATATCGTCCAGTGCCATAACTGTCAGGCATATGGGCACACAAAACTCTGGGATGTAAAGTGCTGTGGTCAGCATAAAAGTGAATTGTCAATGCCTTTTGCTAATCAAAAGGCCAATGCCGTTTGCAAAAGAGAGCAGTCATGGGCACCGCCCACTCCCTGTCCAAATGATCTTCCGCAGCATCCCGTCAACCCACAAACTCAATCTCATCCTCAACCATTGCATATCCCGCCACCTTCAAGCTCTTCAGATCTCACCAGCCTTTTAACCTCATTCCTTACAGAGTTCAGAACCCTAATTACCCCTCTCATTTCCCTTCTTACAAATCTTGTCTCCTACCTTATCCCCGTTAAAGAAAATACATGAGTGGATCCTTCCGACTCCTTATCCATTCTCCTTTGGAATGCGAATGATGTTCGCACCCGCACTTAAAAACTTACAGCACTACTCCACCACAAGAACATCGAAGTAGCTCTCATTACTGAAACAAGACTTACGAGTAAACGACCATTTACCGTTCGACCGTACCAGACTTATCAAACTGATCATCCAGATGGGACAGCTCATGCAGGTACCGCTGTCATTGTTCATAACTCCATTTCTCATCACATAGTTCCTTCGTCCACATGATTTCCTTCAGTCCACTGCAGTGTCAATCAGCACCTTCATTTTCCCCCTTACTCTAGCATCAGTGAACTGCCCTCCCAATAAATCCATTCCCAATTCCCAATTCATCTCCTTTCTAGACTCCATCAGACATCGTTTCCTTGTGGGTGGGGACTTTAATGCGAAGCACAAACACTCGGGGTAAAGATTTACAAATAGACGAAGACGTGCTTTGCTGTCTGCACTCATACGGAAACATTGCTCCACGATCTCTCCCGACACAGCCACCTATTGGCCATCAGATCCCAACCAACATCCAGATCTCCTTGACTTCTTCTTCTACGCCTCGATGACCTCTCCTCCGATCATAGTCCTTTATTATTAACCATTTCCCTAAGACCAATTCACAAACTTTATTACAAACTGCCTCCTCCTTCATTTATTAGGGGCCCAGTCGATTGGGACCACTTCCGTCAGATTCTTACAGGTTCCGTAGACCTCAAAGTGTCCCTGAAAACATCCCAAGACCTACACGATGCAGTACATTCTTTCACTACTCTGGTCCAGAGGTCGGCTTGGGGGCATCGTCGCCTCACCACTAGTCCAATCCAAACGCTATTCCAGAACAGTGTGGCAAAGATCCCGACATCCAACTGATAGCCACTCGTACAAACAGTACTGCATATTGGTAAAGCGGCAATCGGCTCCCTTTCGTTCCGATTATTTCAATCCCCACCTCTCTGTCTACCAGGGATAACCCTGTGGAATGTAACTCAAAAAATCCTAAAGTATCAACCTGTTTCACACCCACTCCATCGTTATGATCGTCCTGAACGGCTTCAGAAGTGGATAGGTTGGAAGAATTCGCTCTGCATCTTTCCCATACTTTCACACCTCACCTTCTCGTCAAAACCTCATACTCATAGCACAACTGTTGAAGATTTCCTCACTTCACCTATACCTCTCTCACTTCCACCAAAAGCCGTTAACCCCTCTGAGGCTTAATACCTTCTGAAAAACTTACCTTATCGAAAATCCCCTGGATATGATCTCCTTACTCCTCAAATTCTTACACAACTTCCTCTTAAAGCTATATTCTTTCTAACCTACATCTATAATTGCAGTATCCGAACGACGGACTTTCCTCAGCTCTGGAAACATTCCATTATTGTCCTATTCGCCAAACCCGGTAAACCACCCAATGACACCTCATCTTACCGTCCAATTATACTACTCCCTATCCTCTCAAAAATATTTGAGAAATTCCTATTAAAGCGCCTACTTCCAATTGCTGACTCCAAAAACCTTTTTCCTACACATCAGTTTGGTTTCCGTCAACGACATTCCACTACTCAAAAAGGCCTTCGCGTTGTTGATCACATCTCCTCAGCCCTTGAAACCAGTATTGCACTGCTGCCTTTCTTGATATAGCTCAAGCTTTTGACAGGGTTTGGAACGCAGGTCTGCTCTACAAGCTCAAAAGATATTTACCACAGACCCTTTTCCTAATCCTAAAGTCCTACCTTTCTAATCGCTTTTTCCAAGTCCGCTATGGTTTAAAATATTCTAACTACTATCCCATAAAAACAGGATTTCCACAGGGCAGTGTCCTGGGTCCCATCCTCTATAACCTATACACCACTGATGTCCCCTCTACCTCCAATACCTTCTTGGCAACATTTGCAGATGACACTTGCAGTCTTGTCATCCCACTCAGACCCCGATATAGCATTCCATAACCTCCTAAAACACCTTGATGAGATTGAGTATTGGTGTAACCAATGGCGGATCAAAGTTAATGAAGCAAAATGTTCCCACATTATCTTTACCCTCCGTCGCAACTCTTGCCCAATAGTTTATTTTAATCATCATTCCTCTCCCTGTTCCATCTCAGGCTTCCATCTCAACAAACGACTGACTTGGAACGCACATACGAGGCTAAAAAGACAAGAACTAAACAGATGCTTTGGACAACTGTACGGACTACTCCAAAGGACATCCCATCTTTCAATAGAAAATAAATTACTTACCTACAAAGTTATCCTTAAGCCAATCTGGACATGCGGAATAGAGCTATAAGGGACAAAAAAGAAGTCGAACATCAAGCGTATCCAATCCTTTGAATCAAAACTACTGAGAACAATAGTAAATGCCCCTTATTACGTCAGCAACAAATCCCATCATAACGATCTTAATATAACCTACATTAACGGCATTGACCTCGTGACCTGCTATAAATGCGTAACAGTGGGAGTCCTGGCAATGGCCATTTTCTCATATCATGTCCTGAGCGTATGTGGCTTTCGCGCTCTTCGTCAGCCTCCACTGGCTCGTATCCGGTGAAGCGGCTGACGGAGGAGTGTGGAGGACTTCCCTTGACTCCGCTTCCTGTTTCGCGAGGGTGGTGACAACCATGTGGACTTGAGAGGCCCCTGGGCTGTTTGTAAATATTGTATGAATGAGCGATTGAATGATGAATAGTAAATATGGTACGAATGAGAACATTTATCTCAATTACTTATTGCCTATTAAATAAGGCAGATTGTAATTTTATCATAATAAAGTTGTTTATAATAATAATAAATTCTCTTCGTTTATTTATGTTTATGTTTATTGCCTATGTATATTGCTGATTATGTTGTTAAATATATGTTTTGTTTGCTGCTGAGATGTAAACCTTATAATACAGACATGTTATTCGGTTCCAGCATGCGTACAAAATCTGTGTGTAAGTGTTATGTTGTAGTCACTTGCCTTAAAGGAACAGGTTTGACATACTGTACTGTACTGCGTATATGGTATTTATACTTGCGAAGCCATGTCACCTGTTGAGGTGTAGAACAAATTTCGTTTTTTCAACAGACACATTTGACTTACAGTGTGCAATAGCTATTGGCTCTTGACTAACCCGGCGACAGCCTATTACGTCACCAACCTGTCCATGTCTATGTCACCGAATGTTAGCCAACTGTCTGTTCTCACCTCCTTGTAGCTCCTCCTGATATATTATAGTCACCTGATTCAGCCTCAAAAGGCAACATTAGGTCACGTTGTTGATTTAGACCTTAGCAAGATTACTTTGAAATTCAACATATTTTTGCTCATTAACTAAATAAACGTACTAATTCTTACAATGGATTTTCACAGACAAATTAAACCCTTTTGGCCTGCATTTTATTGAACCATTTTGGCAGCTTTGATAATCTCTTATTTTCCACATTTCATAGATTGTAACGTATTGGATCATTCTAAAGAATATATATAATATTATGCTCATCATCAATTATTATATCTCTACATAGTTTGTCCCTGCCCTAGTGAGTTGTATGATGTGATCCTTCTTATTTTACAATTTACATTATTATCTTGGACTAATAGAGAATTTTTCCTTTTGTCCGTCATTGAAATTTCAAGTCTCAAGTTCTAACCAATAGCACCCGTCACAACCATGAAATAATACGTTTCTTTTGCGTTGCATCACTAGTGATTAGAACGTATGTCACCACTTTTTGGCACTTAAAACTCAGTACATACAACCATTTGATATATGTTCATATGTTTTTGATAAGCAGGCCAACGCTGATTTCCTGATTTTCTTTTAAACTTCCAGTTAGAATGTAAAGGTTATGAAAAATTCTCAAGACGCAGAAACCCGTTCTAGGTGATATGTTAAGCATGCGAAGCCACCATGATGTTAACACGCGAGAAAATATGTGTACATAAGACCACATGCAGTAGGTACACAGTTTATTACCTGATAATTTAGAGCTCAGCGAACTACCGTATACAGAAGGCACTGGGCGACGGATGGAGTCTGTTCCTGAAGGATTTGTTACATAAGGCTGTGGCCTTTATAATGTATCTGAACAAGGAGCGTGCTTCAGTATTTCTATTGCTGTTGCAAGGTAACGAGTGAGTTATTGTTGGTAATGTCGACTGCCTGCGTAGGTGCGTTTGTAACTGTCAGCCGTTCTTGATATCGTGAACAATCATCCTTGATATTTTTCATCTATAAGCCATAAAGGCGGCTATTGCACAGGGTAAGCAATGGATAAATATAAAAACAGGGGCTAGGTAAAAAAAAGAAATATTTCGATTATAAATACTCGCAAATAATAATATAGCGCATATAGTTTCATCGATATAAAAACACTCTAGATCCACATGAAAAAACAACCATTTTCATATAATATTGTATGTTACCCCTAATGGTGTGAAGACAATAGATTTTCATTTGATCAATCACAACTCATACCCAAACAAACAATATTTTTTTTTATAACAACAGTATTATCGAAAATCTGCAAGAAATCGACAGTCCGAGTACTGAGCAAAACAACCTATACTTCAAAAATCATATAGTTTTAAACATTGTATTTGAAACAGAGAATACATGCACAATGGGTAACCTTTTTTTGTTTTTTCCCCTACCATAGGATCCATGTCCCAGACTGGGTTCCCTCACGCCTTGTACACTGTTAAGTTGACGTGACCATGGGGTATTTCGTCACCAAAGGTGCGCACATTCCAGTGCATTTGGGTGTAGTGCACTGGTCAACATACCGTTTGTTCTTTTAAGGCGGTTGTATTGTATTCATTTCTTTTTTTTTTTCCTAACATAATAATAAAACTAGAATAACTATCTGGCTAGCCCCACTAAACTACGTCACTGCGGTCCCCCTGCTGCACAATGGGTAACAAACATAAGTTTTAAAATCAGCGTCGAGTTCTCAGAAAAAAACAGGTCTAGAGACGAAATATGTTAAAAAATAAGTTCTCTTAGCGTATGATGAGATAGAGTATGAAGAGCTGAGGGAAGTGATGTGAAAAATGCTTCACAATTGTGATGATGGAGCCAGGACGATGCAACGACCTCATTACTGAATGAAGTCGGCAGATAGCGATGAAATGTCCGTTATAGGCGATTTGAACTCTATTGTGCTATCTGGAGCTTCTCTGTTTATCATTCAGTTATTGCACTGGTTCTTTGTCCAGTTTGGCACTCATTCGCTTTATTCCAAGCGTGGATCTACTGTGACATCTGTCGGTTAATGCCGATAACTGGCCTGATTTAGAAGATGAAACTGTTCAACAGTCATCGGCGGTAGATCTTCCCAGTTCGATTTCACATCGCTAATTATTTGACATGTGGGATTGGGGGGAGGGGGGTTTAGGTATGCTAAATGGTTTAACTTTATATAATCCACTGCTAGGATATCTGTTTATATACTTGATTTGTTTTACGGTGCTATTTATTGTGTTAATCGTCGTTTATCTTGTCAATTATAATTCAATTCCATCGCCCAAACGTACACTAACCGATTTTCACTATTGTGTTTAAATACATATTTTTCATTGCCGGAAGTGTAAATATCGCTTAATTTACTGTTACTTATAGCACTTATTAGCGATATTTAAAAAAAATCGTCTTGAACAAACATTAATGCTAGCAGTCCTTATTTTGTCCCGACGATTTTCGAGTTGTTGCATTTTACTTAATTCTACGAATCCTGCAGTTATAAGTTACAACTGAAGACTTGCCCCAGACAAGAACAAAACAAGCGTACTGGATTGTGAAGTATGACTGGTGGCAGGACTCCAGCCCGCACACAAACAGAATCGGTGATCACGCGAGGCTGCGCACAGCAACTGTAGAAAGCCGAACGGCGGCCGATCCCATTAACAAGATTTACTGCTTCCAGCCCCAGTTCAAACACGACATTCATGTCCCACTGAAGTACAATTACATTTTATCGTCCGGTTGGCTTAATCTCGCCCAATAAAGGCGGCAATTATTTTTTATTTTATTTATCGATCTAGGGGGGCCGGTGTTGATATACAGCTTGTACGAGGCAATGGTGAGTCATAAATTATTTATTAATTCTGCAGTAGGTTTATTTATCGGTGCTAAGGGGTTGCTGGCGTGCGTGCGAAAGGGCTGGCGGTCACTGGTCCTTGAAATGTTAAAAGTAAGGTATTTTTTTTCCCCATCTGAAAAGAAAAAAAAAACACAGAAACTGCAAGCAATCATTACACCGCCTTCGTCAAAAGCTACTTTCTATTAGTAAAAGTGAGAAAGCCAAGCTTTGAATTCATTTATCAATTTTCAGCTTTAATGATTAGTAATGATAAGAAAAGAAAATAATTTTGTAAATCGGTTTTTTTGTTTTTTTATTTTAATTTTATAGGTTTTAATTTTTTTAGGATTTTTCATATATTATTTTATAGTTTTTTATTTTATTTTACCTATTATTAAAAATATTTTTATACATAGGTAAGACAATTATTGAAGGTGGGGTGAACAAACTGAAATTAGTTTCTCTGTAAACAAAGCAAGCAATTTTATTCAATATACTTTATATCATAACAATTATTCATATTACTTACACAATCTCAACTGTAAACAAAGAAACAACAGTTACAATTTATAATTATCATTTCTCTATTTACACTCTAATTACAACTTTAGTTACTTAATATAACCTTTCTCTATGCTCTCACTTTTTAGAATCTCGCTGATAGCGTGAATTCTGCAGTGGTTCCATCTAGTGGTGGTCAGTATAAGCAGCGCGGCAAATTCAAATTAAAGAAAGTATACATTCTTTACATATATATGTGTATATGACAGAGCTTGCCTGCCTTTGTGGAACTTTCTCACAATTCAAGAGACGTTGCCCGTTGGAGAATATGCGCTTGACTTCCATGGTAGTTTTTCTTGGCATGCACCTTGGTCTTGAGGGTTAGCCTATCCTAGATAATACACTTCTCTGTTTGTTTAGTGGCTTGTCCCATCACCTAGACCTATACCCAGTGATTTGTAATTTTAACTTCAAATAGAAAATTGTTTTTGTAATTCTGTCCTCCTTCAAATGCATCTGCCTATGCAGTAAGAGGAGAAATATGTAAATCGAAAATTTGTAAATTGTAAAAATTTTGATCAATAAAGGGGTTTTGAAATAAAAAAAATAAAAAAATTAGTGGCTTGTAGAATTTCAACTCCAAATCATTTGCATGAAAGAGATCAATCCAATTTTTATTGAATGATTGAGTAATAACTGCTGAGTAATGGGCAGTGTCGATAAGAAAATGTGAACTAGGCTGTTCAATGTTTGGTTCTTTTGTGTGAAGAACACAATAATTACAAATTGTTACTTTTAATACCAAAGTGAAGTTTATTATACCTACATAAAATAAACTTTAAGTATATATTTTACTGAAAATAAAATAATTGCACAATTGAATATACTACTGGATATAAGTTTAGTATTAAATTTTCAAACAATCTTTCTTGATAGATAAATAATTATTATCCAAAAAGAAACAAAATGTACATTGACATTAAACAGCCAGCACCTCAGCGATCTGATCTGTATGGCAGAGAGAGAGAGAGAGACAAAATAGGCGTATCTGAAGGTTTGGCCATATTTTGGTTAACTAGATCCCACTGAAACTATTTTGAGCACAGTAGACCTAGTAGTTGGGATGTGCGGCAGGTCCTCCAGGCCATTCTTCTTCCCTGACTTTTGTTTCTTTAGTCTGTCTTGTTCTCTGGAGTCCTACTACTCCTATCTACTCCTTTTCATCAACCCTTACCCCCCTTCTCCACCTTTCCCTATTTCCAATGTTGTTTATTTCACCATCGGCAAAAACCCCTTGTTGTATTTGCGGTCTATGACATTTGGAATAACGTTATCTTTTGTAGATTTGGATTTTGTATCCAAATAAACAAATTTGGTCATTCAAATTTCTAATGTATCGTTTTTGCGATACACGTCTGTAAGAAATTGTCGTTCAACAATCCATCTTTAGATGCAATTAAGAACCGGTTTATTTCCGGAGAGTTCCCAGTCACAGACAACCACCGGATGTAGAACATTGAAATTTCGCAAACCATAATAAACAACGATGGAAATATAAATCATTCTATATCAAGTCATAGTAAGGTCACTGTTCGTTATGTGGCCTAAACCTATAATCTTAATATCGTGAGATAACCTGTACCACTCCATACAAGAAGGCTGAAAAAGTTTACAAAACACCGTCCATTCTTCCAATAACACGATTATGAAGTAAATGCAAATTCGTATATCCGACATACCCTGCTATCCGTCCTCTATTATGCTGTAAATAAAGATGGCTATCTCTCACCAAACAGTCAATAATTTCTTCCCCCTGGCAGTTGCTGCAAACCCCAGACAACAATTACACTATCATCGGCCGATCTGTAATCCACGCCAAGGCGAGCCATTCCGTTGGCAGACCTAGCGATTAGTCGGAATTGGTGGGTGTAGCTGGGTTATAATTCGGCCCGTCATGTTCACACCAGCGATCCCATCAAGGGAAGAAATAATTATAATCCCGGCCAATTATAGCCCTATCTTCTAGCCAATTATATGACTGTCTGTTATCTGTAGCGGATGTTTGCTGCAGCTAACGACCAACCCAGTGTAGAATGAGTATTCATTGTTATATAATAATATGCATGAGGTATTCGCAATAGAATTAGGACGAACTTTAACCAAATTTTATCGAAAATATGAATCGTATTCGGCCTTTTAACACAACTCTTTCACATCTCCCTCGAAAGATAATAGAGAAGACATAAGGTTCAGAGGGAAAACGAAGACATTTAAAAACTAAACAGCAATCCTTCAGTTATTATTTGATAATCATTATGGGGAAGTTTATCTTTGTTTTAGGTTTCGTTGGTTTTTTTTCCCAAACCAGAAATCGTTGTTTTCAACAGTGCGCCTGTTTTGGTCATCCAGTCTCTTCGACCTTGAGGCATGAATTATACATAGGCTCTATTTTAAGTTGCAACGGTATGAAAAACAGCACCATCTTCATTAAACATGATATGAACTTGTCATTAATTAATTTCTACTTCTATTCCAACCAAACCCTAGTTTAAAGGTAAGTATGAGACTAGATGAAACGAAGATGCTAAGAAAATTCTAAAAATAAAAGCAACCCTATGGAGTATAATGAAGGGTGAATAACAAACTAACGAGCGTGTTATAAAATTAATGATCTTGACGTCATGGATAATAATATTTTATAGACCTGTGATTCTTGGGGAATCATGTGATATACTTAGGTTTTTAAAACGTTCTATTTCATGCTCCTTTCTGTCGATGATTTTTTTTTCTTTCAAAACCACTTTATTGATAATATATATACAATAAAATAAGTAAATAAATAGATTTTGAATTACAGCTGTCTCCTCGTGCTGCATTCGCAGATGCAAATTAAGGAGTGCATTAAATATAATACTTTCAGATTGTTGTTAATAAGTCCAAAACACATACACTCACTAGGTGATGAGGCTCACCTTCAGCTTGTAACCGTGGAAAACACTAACACTAAAACCTAAACCTAGAACCTAAGACTAAAGCGTTCCAGCCGCGACAGCGTCCTGCCATCGATGGGGGAACGGAGCGGGGGTTATCGTGTTAAACACCGGGTTTGTCAGGTATTGCAGGGAGTCGAAAAATTTGATATGTCTACGTTGGATGAACTCATCCACCGTAGGCAGCTCAAAGATCTCCTGAAGCTCACTGTTGCCCCGCTGCTCGAATGAAGTACCTCTGACCACTTTCATTAGTATACCTTTTTGGAATTGTTGGAGCTGTTGTATACGTCAGATAACGAAAAAGCGGTGCACCGTACAGCAGAGTAGGCCTGAGTATGCTCTTGTAGATCAGTAGCTTGAGACGCAATGATAGATTGGGGGAAGTCAATAAGTGCGTAAGCCGGTAAGACTTCATGCGTGTTTGCTTCAACTTCTTCGTAAAATGGGCACTAAAATGGAGGTGTCTGTCCATTTTAATTCCCAGATATACTAGGTTGTTGGCTGGTGAATTTTCCTCCGTTTCTCCTATGTAACTAGTAGTGGGCTTTTTCCCTTTTGGAAAGAGAAAATTAGGAAATCATCCTCCAGCATAGACAGGTAATAATTTCACTGCTTACGGGGTGATACCTGGATCACAGGCAAGATAAAAGGAGATGGGGAATTAGGGCTTTTTTAAGCTGAAACTCCGTGGTCCTTTATAATACTTCATCTTTCCTCGGGCAACGAATGATGACAACCGTTCGTGGCAAGCATTGAATATATAAATTCAGCATGCAGACAACGTAGTTCATTTCCTGGGACATATTTCATTAAAAACTTTCACCGTCATGTCGGCCCGATTTCTTAGCTGCTAGAATGGGTGCTGCTATCTAGTGGTTGCTTTGTCAACTATTACAGTCACTAGCTAAGACCAACTATTCATCTAAATATGATTAATTGTATAATAATAAGAAAAAAAGTTTTCAAATTTGAAAAACCCCCCCAAAAAAATTTTATTGATAAATAAAGGATATTAAATGCATCAGACAATTAGCGGTTTCGTTGTAGCTGTGAAAAAAACTTGAATGACACTTCCAATGAAATTTCATCAATAAAATATTTAAAAGGTATAGAAGAGGAAAAAATTTTATAATAGCCTATTTTAGTCACAAAACATAATAAATAAATACCTTCATGAAATTCTAGAATATTTATTTTTAATTACAAGCAATTCATTCATAAGCTACCCTTCATTCTTTTTCAAAATTTATTTCAACCATCTCTGAGGCTTCAAGTAACACATTCATTCAAATGTCACCCCTGTGGGTAAACTAAAATTATTTCATATAAGCATTTATGACGAATTTAGGCACTTACCACCCATTCAATTAAAGATATATATAATATATTGTTCATCGAGAGTTTGAGATCTTTTATTTGATACCCTAATGAAAATTATAGACAACTATTTCTATTTTTAATGCCCAAGTAATTGATTTAGGGTTTTATTGCTAGCTGTCTTGTATAATTGAGTAAATAATAACACCAAATGTGATGTCTACCCACCATTGCGCTACAAAAGTTACAGTAAAGGTGAGACACTGTTTTTTTAAGCGGTATTCTGCTGAGCTATCGAAAACACTTGTGTGAGAGTAAATGCATTGATTTGTTGCTAGACAAACCTGTTTACTAATTATTTACTTTAGGAATTAATCCAGGTTTATGAAGATGGAGTTCCCATGTCAATCCCTGTAGTAAAAGTTTGGCTAAATTAAATTCAAATTAATTAATTTGACCATAACTAAGAAATAAATAGTTTGGAAGTTCATCATATCAAAGGTATGAATTCAAGTATAGGAAAACGGGTAGAAATATTAATGTGTCTTAAAAGTGCTATGCTAGAGCTGTAGATAAGCATACGAATTTACCTTCAAGCTATTAAAATAGTTCATTTTCCATTGTTTCTTTTGATGATAAAGAATCTATCTAATATTCATAGACGAAACTTAATACATATACACATATATACATCAATATTCCTATCCAGAGTCGTTATTTTAAATAACGGACGGCAAATACGTAAAGCGTTAACAGAATTAATCGTGAAATTGGTGAAACTAATTATTTTCGAACTGTAGAACTGCACAGAAAAAAAAACTGCACAATCTTAGTAACTGTTAATATTGAGGCAAATACTTTATTATAAAAGAATACAGCTCCATAATCCATAATTAAAAATCCATATGGACTCACTGTATCTCTGCCGTGAAGCCTCATAATATGCCACTGAAAGATAAAAATCAACAGAATATCCCTTGTTGTCCCGGTGGATGCTTTCCATGTTTTAATTATTGATGAAAATTGAAACAAAAGACATTTTATATGTTTTTCTCTGAGCGCACCTTTTACAATTTATCCCCAGTTGTTGTTTTTTTCATTATGTATTAAAATTATTGATATCTGTATTCATATCTAGCCAGTGCTGCTTCCTGCACTAGCGAAGATAACTCCGCGTGGGAGAAAAAAATTCATAAATATAATTTGAAAACAAAGAATGCCTTTGATGTTATATTCAAATATCAGGGTAGTATTACGAAGATCTCGTGTGGATAGCGTCCATGAAATTACAAAAAAAATATACAAAGTTGAAAAGAAAAAATTAATATACATAAAACCGACGGGATAATTGGAAGTTGCCTTAGAGTATTATTATAATGCTTGGTTAATAGATGTATTCCAGGCCATGTGATCACTTTATACATTTTAATGTATTCATGTTGTGTGTGTGTGTGTCACATCGCATTTGTATCAGTCGACAAGTGGTGTTTCGAAAATTTTCAAAATTAATGGTAATCACATTCAAATGAGCCTTCATTTCAAAGGATCACGTTTTTCTCAAGTAACACTTTTTTGAAAACTAAATGCAATGTGATTCCCTTATTAACAATAAAAAATCTACCACCAGTTGATTCTCTGATAGGTTCCCTCTCTAATAGGTTGATTTTATTTCACCAAATAGAATGTTTTAATATAAAAATTAAACTAAATTTGTTATTGAAAAAAAACATACTGGAATAAACCATCTCAGACGCATTAAGATTAAAAGGAAAAACAAACGTCAGACTCAAAGACCGGCCACCAAAAAGGAATGAAACGGTACACTAACGGAAATCAATACCTGACACTTTCCTATAACAGCCCAGCTGATGGCTAAAAATGTACGACACTTAGTCGGCACGGGATAAATGCTGTTTTCTAAGGAAGAAGCGGGGTCATGCTGGATATACCTTGGAATCCCCAACGACGGTGATGGCTTAAGGTCATTCATTACCTAGGGTCACCGAGTCAGGTAAAGCCACAAACGATTACAAATCAGCAGGAAAATCGAAACAATGGTAGGGCCATACCTGTAAGGTGCGTACGTAATAACACAACTAGGCAAAATGTGAAGCCATAGAAAAATTAGATGAAACACAGCGCAGTTCCCAAACAGGGGTGGGGATATCGAGTGGTACAAAATTTGATTGTCGTCTGTCTGTTCTGACACCTTGTTGGTGTCCATGTTTCCTTTTCACAAGATCTATGGTCCCGTCCATCATATCAGCAGGCCGACCGAAGACATCGCCAGTACGATATTAAGGAAAATAAGATGTTTGAGATCATCAAAATTGACCATTGAATTATAGAACAGTGTTATAGAACACCAATTAATTATATCATATTTCAATTTTCATTTCCTTTGAACACTAATAAATTATTCCATTATAAAACAAATTTGTAGCGTGTTATTATTATTTCATATTGGTAAAATAAATTAACATTAAACATCAATTTTATTAACTTTGAACGATCGTACAAAAAAATAATGCGTCGTGTTTACGAGAACGTGGATACAAACTTGGACCTGCTAAAGAGAGTTTTGTGATAAAAATCACAGGGCACTTCAACAAACAAGGTAACTACCTATTTTTCATATTTTATGTTAAAAACAATTGACGCTAATCTTCGTACAAAAAATTACATAAAATTAGTTTATTTTCGTAGCCGGAATAGCGGATGACGACCCAACCGAGAAGAGGGCCTGTACTTTAGTGCAACTGTTTTAAGTGATTGAGAACTCTAAAGAAATTGGCCTTAGGAAAAATTGAGCCCTTGAAGCTATAATAAAAAAAAAACAACCAGAAACGAACAGAATTGGAGACAAAATGTCGCTAAATGGTTAAAAAACTCATCAAAAAGTTACACATTCAGAACCAACAAAACTATTGTGGCTCGGAAGGTGGGACCCATATGTTCCGATAAGGTAAGTTAAAAGAACTTCCCAAACGAGAATAGAGTTAAGCTGTTTAATGAATATTTGGCTTTAGGATTATTACAGCGTCATTTATGCACTGAACTTGAACTTAATTACCGTCGCATATCTTCTTGTCAGCCAAGAAAGCAAAATTGCAATTTTATTTCATAAACGATGACAAGAAAATCCGGATTTGCGAAACTTTTTTTAATTAACATTCTTGGGGACAGTGAAAAGGCAGTCCGCACACTATGATCGAAGGAAAATTCTCAGGAAACGAATTCGCACACGTAGATAACCGAGGAAAATAAAAGAAGATCGATAAAGAAATGTTAAATTCTTTAAGGTGTAACATAAAATTAAATACCACCAATAGAGAGCTTCTGCGTGAAGAGATGGACTTGAAAGGAGTATATGAATGGTGGAATAACAATTGCTGACATTCACAGTCATTACTGCTTAGAACGTTCTATCGCTAATAAGCCTGCTGTGAACTATGATACATTCACTAAGATATTTAATATTGGCGTTTTTGTACCCAAAAAGGTGTGATCAGTGTAAGATTTATAAGTACGTGGTAGGCAAATCTAAGCTTGAAGGACATTACAAAAATACCAATAAGAAAAAGAACTTAATAGAAGTAAAAATGAGGAAAAGTGTGAAATAAAACTTGAAGTTAATGATTAGCAAGATGTGCTTCCTGTCTTTTTGTACAATTCGCGACTTAACTGTTACAACTTTACTTTCTATCAAATAAAGCAACTAAATGACTTGTTCTTCTTTCTGGAAACCAAAATTACGGCATCAAAACTAATTGCTATATTTGGCTCGAGAAATAAGGTAACAAAGGGATCCAGAAGCACATCGGTGAGTTACATACATTTTATCCTGATACTGCTGTGGGCCACAGCAAAAAAACAAGTGAGTATACAACGAAAGGGGATTAAGGTTTTTGAGTAAGGTAAGCTGGTTACTAATGATCGATTCTTTAATTGTTTGCTGTCAAAAATCTAGAAATCCAGTTGTAGCGACCGCTAACTACATAAGATAAATCACCCTATACTCTATTGTATATATATTATAAATTAATTTAAACAAATGTATATAACATTACCAAACCATAAATCATTGTTAATGTTAAACAATAAAGACGCAGCTGCATGCCAATTAGTTATAGGAGCTGGGCCACCCGCTACCCGTAGCAGTTACTAAGGAGAACCAAACCAGGGCTGGAGATTCTTACCCGGGTCAGGTATCAGTGACTCAGGCCAGGGCTGTCAAAGAACAAAGGCCACCACATACTAAGCTGGCATTGGGTACAATAAACCCGAAGCTGATTGGCTAATTACGAAGCCAGCTGGGTATATAAGACCCACGGTTTGGGGCTGTTCATTCATTCTCCTATACTTCATTCTCCCGACGATTAGCTACTGAGGACTTGTATCTACCTCTCTTGTGTTATTTGTATTGTATTTTATCTGTCTTACTGTAAAACATCTGCCTATTATTATTGTTGTATTTTACCGTTTTTCTTTTTTTTTTTTCGTTTCTTATAGGATCCAGTGGACTTTAGTTTTAGTTTTATTTCATAATTATTATTATCATTCCTATAGAAGTTTAAACTTTATTTTACGTTGTTATTACTATTTCGTTTTTTTAATTATGATGTTATAGTTTGTTTTATTTGCCAGATGTGAATTTGTTATCTGAACATTAATGTTATTCATTAGGGATTTCTTATTTTACGTAAAAAAAAAATGATAAAGGATAACTTTAATGAACACGCAGATCAAAGAATGTTCAAAGATGGAGCTTTTAAATTAAAAAAAAAAAAATTCTCTTCTACTATGGCCCATTGGCAGGAGTCCTTGTGCACATGTCAAATATTTTTAAACCTTGTACTATAAAAAATAGTTTCATTGAAATCCGCGACGCCTCGACTAAAGATTCTCCTTGTTAGAGCCACACAGGATTTTAAATTATGAACTTAGAGATCGAGGAGTTCCAAAAGATGGCAACGAATGTCCAAGAGGGTCTCCGTTTACATTCTAGCTTTGGGCCTTACCTCCCCATGTTGGATACGAACCTAGCATAAGCCCCAATCTTTCTCATTATAGTCGTGATTGTAATCTCTAGGTAATCACAGTTAATTTGTCATTTGTGTCTTGTTTTTTTATTATTTTCTCAAATCAATGGCCAGCGAAACATAGCTAATGAAATCCAACTGCCTGTTAACATTCATCAACATTGGAAATGTAAATAAATAAGTGAAGTAGGAGGGACACGCACTGTAAATATTGGTGTCAGCCATTACTCATCCCCGCTGAAGATATTAAAATGACCCCCAGTAGGGAAGATGCCATTACAGCGGATATTAAGACAGATAGTCGGACTATTAGCTCCGAACATCTATCGGGGGAGAGGGAGAAGACAAAGTTGCCGAAATAAATCTATCCGGCGGTGTGTTGATTATATCCCGGCCTAGGGGACGATTTATCGCCCTATAAAAACAAGGCAGGGGGTAGGCGGCCCCACAAATCACCCCCCCCCCAACGACTTAGCCGCCCCCGGCATGAAATACACCCGCCCCCGCCAAGAAATGTGTTCTTACAGTAATAGGCGGGAATTTTTCAAACGTTCCTTCCTAGAGCGGCTGTAAGATTAATCTGTCCCCGCAACTTGAGATAATGCTGCACGTATTACACAAAGGGCACACACACCCTTCTCTTGGATCAGTAGCCAAAGTCTAGCCAACGCGATTCCATCAATTCCCTTTCTTTCAAGTGGACTTGTCCCTTATTATAAAGTTGTATGTAAAGTGTTAGAAAAAATAATATAGTGAAAGGGTCGTGACTTGAAACCGAGACCAACCCGTTCTCTGCTCAGAAGCTCTTTCCAACTGGTCTATAAGATACGTGCATATGTTCAATATTATAGCTGGTCTCGACCAACCTTCAAAAACATTGGGATAGCTAATGTTGTTTTAATTAGTCTATAATGTTCCCTACTTAAATTACAAAAAATCAGTTTGCTTTTAATGACATTGCATGTATAAATTATTTTTTTACACCGTATACACATTAATAATTACAAGCTGCATGTACCTTTGTTACTGGTCTATTGATAAATGAACAATTTATCCTATTTAAAATCAATAATGGTAAAAATATGATAAACATGGTGAACTCAATCCGCTAGATTAACGGGATACCGTTGACCAAGAATAAAAGAAGACCATCCATTTCATTATGAAACGTGCGGTTACAGATACATTAAAAAATTATTCTTTTAGAGAAACAGACGTTGGTACAGTAAATCCTGAATACAATCCTGAATCAGAATCAAAGCAGATTTCTATGAAACCATTATTGTCTGTTATAAAATAAATAGAGATGTATGGATGTTTAATGAGTATAGGGGGAGAACTGAGCCAAAGGCCAAAAGAAATGAGGAAACGCGAAAAGCCAAGGAAAAACGTAAATACTGGAGACGTGGAACTAATAATGGCAGCAGGAGGATTAACAAATGAAAACTTCCATTAGCGAAAGGAATGGTCGTTGGTAATTCGTATCCTGAGCTCAGAAGCCTCGTGTATATACATATATTTTTCTTTTACTAAAAAAAAATATGAAGATAACTTTTTAACTCAAAAAATTGTACGGATTCCGGAGGGAATTCAAGCCGGAAGAGTGGTGCATTTTGAAATGTCTCATAGAATGAATCAAGTGAGAATGGTCAAAATAGTTTTAAAATAGTATAAACGTTCTTATGCTGAATCAAGGCGTTTTACCTCGAAGGAGCCCTCGGGTGTTGCCATAATTAAAATAAAAAAATGTGTAAGGTAAAATAATTTATAAACATAAATCTTATATAATACATAATATATAATCTTGTATAATGTGTAATCCATATGTATGAATCCACCGAAAAGTGTTACCACATGTTAACAACATTATGTACTCCCAGCAGGAAAGCCATACTACTAATATGTAATGAAAACTTTATGATGCTTCAAAGAAAGAATAATTTACAAATCGTCTAAGGGCTGGAGCCCGCATTCTTTCTTTCATGAAGTGGTTACGTTTAACCACCACTACCATAGGTCGTAACGTCATTAAATTGACAGATTAACTTCAAGCTGACGTTAAGCGAAATCATGAGATGCATCACGTATTCTACCACTGACGCCAGAGGTGTCACTTAGGAATGGCCGGATGGCAGTCCAGTAGATAAATGGCCGAATTGAAATTCTCGCCAGAAATTGTTAATTCATTGAACATAGTGAAGCTTTCAACAGGGGCAACAAAAAACCGAAGCTGTCAACTGCGGTAGATGGACAGGGGTCACTGCCAGTGGACAGCCCATGGAAGAAGTCGTTGACGAGTGACGTATGATAGGGCAGTATTAGTGGACCATGGCGTGTCTAAAGAGCATTCGCGTGTATCCTTAATGCGCGCTCGGTCGATTACATTTAATACGCAAACTATCTAATGCACGGTCGGTGAAAATTGTTAAGGGTGGACCGTAGTCCTCGTGTGGTTCATCCCTCGGTGCGTGTCATGGATAGTTAAGGAGTACACTGTATAGAAGTGTATTGTGCTTGACGTGAAATTCTCGGATCAAATCGTTTTTTACACAAAAGGTTGAAGGGAAAAAGCACTATCACTCGCTGGATTGAAATTCAAAATCAAATAAGTATCGTCAAAAAGAAAATCACTTTTAAAAACGTTATTTGGGTAAAACACAATATTAAGTTACATGATCCAGACTAGAATGAAAGTATATATATATATGAATATATAAGTTAATGATCGTCAACGAAAACGTAAAGAAAAAGGAAAGAGGTTGAATGTAGTTACAGAACGAGAGTTGTCACAAGACAACTCTTTTTATTTGAGCCTTTTAAAGGCTCTCTAAATACATTCGGGATGTTTACATCCCGATGTCTTGAGGATTAGGCTGGCTGCCTACGACGTCCGAACTTTAACTCCCCCCTGCCAGTTTACGCATATCTCTTCGTAAACTCCAAGGTCCGGCGCACGCAGCACACAGCCTGTAATCCCTTACATCACGTTTACGGTCTAATATATTCTTAGTCCACACAAAACAACAGAACACAAAGAAAAGAGATAATACAGAAATAAAACACGAATAATACTAATAATAAAATATAATACATTCGCCCGTGACCCGGTGGCTGCCAGGTGAAAAAAAAAATGGAACTTAGCCACAATATACATAATGAAAACAAAAACTCTCTCTGAGCTTCACATGTGAAGTATATGATTCCGAATCAGTTGCTCCGTATCGGATCGAGGGCACACCATCTTAGGCACATTCAACACCCTCCCCCCTGTGGTGGGAGTTTCAACTGTTCAATGTGAACGGTTCGCCTCTTCTTTGGGATGGTCATACTCTGGATGGTCACGAGATTATGTTGCCGAATTATGATGACCTTAAAGGGCCCCTCGTACCGAACAAGTTCTTTAGTACGATTTGATACAACTTTTCTGTATACAATGGTCCCAATCGATATTGCCCCTATGCGATCCTGCACCTTCAAATTTGCCCGCGCCACGCGCTTGGATTTTTCGCGCATAATCTTATCGCGTACTTTGTACCACATCTTTCCGAGCTGTATGTGGGTGTTATGGAGCTGTACCACCATTCCCTCATCCGCCACCGTCTCTGGCCAGTTCCTCGGTCTCACTCGTAATCCGAACAAAATTTCAAAGGGTGCAAACCCCGTCGTGGCGTGTATCGAGTGGTTGTATGCCGCCCCCGCCATGGGCATCGCTACGTTCGCCGACAGGCCTTTATCCACCTGGTACACGCGTAAGTGGTCGCTTAGGGTGCTGTGTAACCTTTCGATGGTTCCCCTGCTCTTGGGATCCCCGGGGGTATTAAAATGCCATGCCACATCCCGATTTTGCATTTCGGTTCTCACGGTTGCATTGTCAAACTTCCGTCCCCCGTCCGACGAGATCCTCTCCGGTATGCCGTAATATTGAAACCATGTGTTGAGGGCTTGTAATATGGAATCTGATGACTTGTCCCCCACCGCATAGGCCATAGCCACTTTGCTAAATGGGTCGATGATAGTGACCCACTTAAAACCCCGCCACGTGAAGGTGTCCACTTGAATCTCCATCAATGGTGCTTCTGCCGTGGGTGATTCCTCCTGGCGTCCCTGCGGGGGATGTCGATCATACTTGGTCTTCCTGCAAACTTTGCATGCTCCGATCACCTCCTGAATGGTCCGCTGCATTCCCCACCAAAAATAGCGCCTTCGTAGTGCTCGCGCCGTCTCCTGCCCACCGCGGTGGTTGGTTTTCCCGCGTTGCTGCTCCTCGTCAAGCAGGGTCTGGACCGCGGAAAGACACCGAATGAAAGAGCGATCCACCCCCAACAGCTCTTTCTGCCACAGATTTTTAATTTTGTCCCACACAGTGGTGTTGCCCACGAATAAATGGTGTGTTTTGCCAGGTTTTGACACGTCCTTGAGAGCCTGACAAATTTGATCTCAACGAACTCCCGGTGGTGACCAAATCGTCGCGATTTGACTCCTGCCGTACGTACTATGGAGTATTTTCAGAGTACCCGATGTTTGAGTTTTCCAAACGATCTGCCTCCGCTTATCATTGATGATTTCATCCGTCGTCTCCATATCACGTGGTCTCTCCCCTATAGACTCGTCTGTTGGTGGATCCACACTCCTGTCACTATCTTCCCTCGTGCTGCTCCTGCCCACTTCTCCAGGCGTCCATTCCCCAATAAATTGCCTCATACCACTCGATGTTTCCCCTTCCTCTATGGCGTTCACCATAATAGCGCGCGACAGCCAGTCTGCCACGACGTTGTCTTTCCCTGGCTTATACACGATATCCAGATTGTATTTCGCTAAGAATTCCTTCCACCTCGTTACCCTTGAGGAGGATTCTTTGAGTTTTCCGACCCATTGAAGTGGTCGGTGGTCCGTATGTATCCGAAACCTTCTACCAAATACATACGGGCGGAAGTGCCCAATGGCCCACACTATCCCAAGGAGTTCTAGTTCCAGAGCGCTGTACCGCGCTTCCGTGTCCATCAGGCGTCTGCTCGCGTAAGCCACCGGTCTTTACCCGTCCACACCCTCCTGTGACAATACTGCCCCCAAGGCATAGTCGCTTGCGTCTGTGGTGATCGTGAAATCCTTCTCGAAGTTAGGGAAAGCCAAAATCGGCGCCTCCTGCAAACGTGCCAAGCATCTGCGGATATTCTGCTCTATCAGCGGCGTGATCATTATCCGTGCTCCTTTCCGTAGTAAATTGTTAATGGGTACCATATATTCTGCCATGTCCGGCACGAAACGGCGGTAGTAATTGAGCGTGCACAGTAATCTCCGAATCCCTTTTACGTCTTTTGGCACCTCCATTTTCTGGATCGCTTCTACTTTCGTCGAGTCTGTTTGAACCCCTTCCTGCGAGATTGTGTGCCCTAAAAAACTAATCTGCTCCTGCCCCAGAGACGATTTGTCTATTGACAGTTTCAACCCGAAATCTCTCAATCTCCTAAAAACGTTCCGGAGGTGTTGAATATGTTCCGATTCCGTTCGGTTAAAGATAAGCAGGTCATCCATGTAAATTTGGCACATATTTTCGTCCATTCCTCTAAGAAGTTCGTCCATGAGGCGCTGAAAGGTTATTGGAGCATTTTTGAGACCAAACGGCATTCTTGTTAACTCAAAATGCCCTCATTCGAACGAGAACGCCGTTTTATGTTGGTCATGCGCAGCTAGCTTGATCTGATGGTACCCTGCTTTTAGGTCTAATGTGCTAAAGATTTTCGCACCGCTGAGTCTGTCTAGGATGTCTTCGAACCGCGGGATCGGATATTTTTCGTCCAGGGTATTGTCGTTAAGTTTCCGAAAATCCACCACGATTTAGTATTTTTCCTCACTATCTCCCGGTCGACTTTTCTTTTTCACTGCCCACAAAGGGCTATTATACGGAGACGTGCTATCTCTGATGATACCTTGGCGTTTGAGATCCTCGATCTCCTTTCTAATATGTTGTCTGAGCGCTTGCGGTGGTATCCCCTCTCCTTCACATACGTCACCCACTCTACTTTTAACGGGATCTCATGTAGCGTTTTCCCCGTTGCTCCTAGCTTGTCCCCTTCAGCGAAAAAAATTTCCCTAAACTCAATCCGCTTGTATCAGGTTCAGCACCTTCCTTTTCACCCTGCACACTAGGTCTGCCTTTATTGACTTAGCGTCACCTGGGTCGAGTAACCCTTCGTCCATCTTGGCTTGAATCCTCTCCATAATTCTATCCCCACCTTTGAGAAAATGATTCAACTCACCTAGTTCACCAGAAAATTTTTCGAGGTCTGAGATCATTTTCCTCGTGTCCTGCGACGTCACTGCCCGCACCTTCATCCATGCCAGCGAGTTCGCATGGGCTTCAGCCATGGTTTCTTTAGGTAACTGTGGAACTTCAAACGCTGCCGGCCGCAAGTCCACCATTACTTCCTTTAATTAAATTACGCGAAAGTGAATGAGAAGGGAAAAAAAAACAAAAGCCAACTCGCACGTTAATGACTCGAACCCACTCCACTCCCGGGTTTCGGCACCAGTTAATGATCGTCAACGAAAACGTGAAGAAAAAGGAAAGAGGTTGAATGTAGTTACAGAACGAGAGTTGTCACAAGACTGTTTTTATTTGAGCCTTTTAAAGCTTCTCTAAATACATTCGGGATGTTTACATCCCGATGGCTTGAGGATTAGGCTGGCTGCCTACGACGTCCGAACCTTAACTTATATATAATTAAATGATGACTCAGCTCTCTATCAGCTCCTTATAATGCTGACAACTGTCCTTTGCTATCCTATATATGAGCCTCCTCACTTAATGATAAGCAATCCCCTTCTGTGATTCATTCATGTACGTTCATTTTTAGCTGCTTAAGCCATTCAATATTTTATTTAAAACGTTTTTGTAGTGTAAATTTAATAAAGTCATTTTTAAAAAGTTCAATAGCTGTGCACTTGCTTTAATTATATATACATATATTGAAACCTACCTCATTTTTTACCATTCTATTTTTCTAATTTATTATATTAATTGACCTTAACTAATTTGGTAGGTCCGTCATGAGATCTTTAATTCAACTTGTTTTTATGTCTTCGACATAGGAAATTATCCCGATTGAATCGCCCGATCTCAAGGCTAATGTTATAGTTATTAATAAATTGAGAAACTGGGAATTGTGAAATATATACAAGTAAAATGGTTATAACAAATAATTATAATTATAAATAGTGCTGACATTAATTATATAAAAAAATATTCAATTCCTTTTGAACAAGGATAGTTACTACTAATTAGTTATATAAAAAAAATGAAAATTGAGCTCAATCTCTTTTTAATGGATCCATAATAAAAAAAAATATCTATATCACCCAATCGATGATATCCGTGTAATCTTCTTCTTCTTCTTCTTCTTCTTCTTCTTCTTCTTCTTCTTCTTCTTCTTCTTCTTCTTCTCCTCTGCTTGTGTTGATGACCGTCAACGGAACGGGAGCTTGCTCTGCTTTGCTCTCTGGCTCTTAGCTAAGACTGACTAAAACTCGCCCTTCATCTCATCCCCACTCCTAAGAGCACAAAGGGATGATGCTTACCAGCTGGAAGGGTTGCAGGCCATGATATTCTCAAATATCATGAATGTTACAATTGCCTTCCCTTATAAATAAAAAAAAAAAAATTTATGAAACTTTTTTTTTTTTAAGTGGACCCACAATATTTTGTTGCTGCGTTCGATTTGTTGAATTGGTTGTTTATAACGGGTGTTGAAATTTTACAAAGTTTATAATAATAATAGTTCAAATTTTGCAAGGTTTTAAATTGCTTGAAGAGCGTACAAGTTGTTTTAATTTTTTACTTAACTAAATTATTATGCTAATTAGAATGGATTAGTTCGAAGGTACATTGTTTTATGGATCATAACGCGATTTGGAAAACATTTGTTGAAAAGACGGTTGAGTGTGATTAGTAATACATATTGGTTTTTTAATTAAAATACTAGACAATTCTACTGGTAATTAGTAACAATAGAGAAAAATTGTTGAGTGGGTGTGTGTGATTTGAATATTTTACCTGAGTGAAAAGATAGTGTTTATAAAAAAATTATAAATGTTACGAAAAGATAGGGAGGTCGTTGTCGTGTATCAAATTGTATGAGCTCATTTTATTTCCTTGCTATAAAATTAATTATAATGGACTTAAGCATTCAAAGAATATTTAGGATCTGTTTTATAGATTAAGTGATAATGAAAGCAAAAGCTTCTCTTGCTGATAATTCCATAGACTTTACTAGGGTCAATACTTCTAATAATAGTTTTGTTTTTGTTTGTATAAACTTCTAAAGTTTATGTGTCATCCGATCAGTATTATTTTCATTTAATAATAAAAATAATAAAAGAAAACTATAATTTTTTTTCTTTTTTTGAAGTCATATTGTATCGAACAAAAAACATCCCTGTAATTATTTTTAAATGCCTTCCATTCATTAATTTTAATGTTGTTCAAATCAAACACGCAAAAAGGAATTTCATCAAGATGAGTTGGAATTTGAGATTCCAATTTCTTCATATCCAAAACTTTATTTTGAATTATTTTTAAATTTTTCACGTTATCGCTGGTTGTCTGCTGATGCTCTGTAATTTGATCTTTCAATGAAATCACTTCTCCTTTCTTAATATTCGCTGTTTCTTCTAACTCTGAAAATTTATTCTCCAACAAACTCATATTATTCTCATAGTCAAGCTTTATTAGATCATGTTGACGTGAGGTACACTCATCATTGTTATCTGCAATCTTCTGTTCATCCTCCAATGAAGTCATTTTCTCTTCATTATCCTTAGTTGAATATAAGCTAAGATCTGTCTGACAATCAGCATCAACTAGTTGTGACTTTGTTAAATTTTTTTTTTCATGATCTGTTGTATTTTTCAATAGAATGATTTCTTCTTTTAATTTTGAATTTACATTATTATTTCCTTGGAGTGTTCTCTCCTCACAAATTCGTAATTGTCTATCTAATTTTTCGTTTACATCCGTGAAACCTTGTTCGAATTTAGCCGATCTTCCCGATTTTATTTCTTCCCTTAATTGATCAAACTTCCCGCTCAACTCTTTTTGTTCTTTATTATTTTCTTTAATTGCGTTAAATTGACTGTTTAATTTTTCATTATTTTCTTTAAGCGCGTTTGATTGACTGTTTAATTTTTCGTTTATTTCTTTGTTATTTTCTTTAAGTGCGTTAAATTGACTGTTTAACTGGGCAAGGATTAGTTGTAACATCTTGGAATGATTTATCGTGGGTTCGGGGTCGGGGGCTGGGGGGTCTCCTTTAGAGGCTGGGTTTGACCCAACCCCTGTACCTGAGTCTGACCAGAACATGTTTGTGTTCGTCATTTGTGTCTGTGTTTGTGTAACAAATGTAAAATTATAGGAAAATATAATTCGTTATTGGGAACGCGATTGAGCGATAATCGCACCGCGAACATATTGTTATCCGTCTAGTTCGCGATTCCCTGTGTACACATTGACGCTTAAAAATCCGAGATGGAACCTAGTACACTGCAGTTCGCGAAGTTGGAGGCGGACTTGGCCCAGGCCATTGAAGAGAAAGAGAGGCTGAATGTACAGATGTTCAGAGAGCAGGAGAGGTCGCAGATGTACCTAGCTAAGGTACGTACGCAGAATTCGTCGTTCATTCACGACCTCATTAGCCAGTTAGAACAGTTTACTGGGACGTTAGGAGAACTGGAGCACTTCCTAAAAGGGGGCGACCAGATTAAGGCCCTGATGAACACGAGAAAAGGACTGGGCACGATCACCGACTCGGATATAGTCGTGTTAGAGACAGCTCTGGTAAGCAGGATTTCAAGGAAGGTGTTGAACGCCATACAAGGTGATGTATCGCAGACGTGGGAGGAGATGAAGTTAAGGTTAAAGAAGTTGTATGGAGGGGGTAGGTGGACCCCTGAAGAGGACGTGTTTTACCTAATTAAAGAGAAGCGAACACAGTGCCAATCGGAGGGGGATTTCGCTGAAAAACTCATGGTGATGCATAATCGCCTTGTGGAGAAAATGGTTGAGACCTGCGGACAGGAGGAAGCGTCCCACAGACTCCAGTTCATCAAACAAGTGATGAAGGTCCAATTAAACCACTATTTGGACAGGCCGGGATTACTACCGAAAGATAGGGACGTGATAGACTGCGCGCACGACCTTATCGACGTGAGAGAACGGAAGGAACTTAGACCCAGGTTACCGGAGTCGAGCTGGACCGAGGTAAGGAATGTAAAGAGAGTGAGAATGAGCCCGCCAAGATACACTGGATTTAGTAGGGGCATGGAGAGGCGCACGGGCAGAGGGCAGGACGAGAGGAGGAAGAGACAAGAGAGGAGATGCTACGAATGCAACCGACCAGGGCACGTAGCAGCGCAGTGCAGCCAGACCAAATGTTTTGAATGCGGTAGACCGGGGCATATGGCCAGAGACTGCCCGCGGCGTAACACGAGAAGCAACAGACGGGGATACCGACCGGAACCAATGGAAGTAAACCAGCAGGAGTGGACCCCACGAAGACCGGCAGGACGAGACGGGACCCCCTACGCTAGCGGAGAGTCGTCGGAAGAGGAAGGCAGTCGGTCGCAGAGCGCAGCGCCCCGGCGTCGAGATATGAGGTAAGCGGGGGGGAAATCCATGGAGGGGGGCCCTCGGGAGCCGAGGTAGTAAGAGGAAAGAGTAGGAACGAATGAGGGCGCGAGACGGGGGGGGGGCAACCCAACGAGTTTCCTAGAGATAAATAACAACGCGAAGTGGAAACAGGGGTTCAGGTTGCCCGTGGCGCGGGTGGGGGTGTCCGGAATTCGATTTCTAATTGACACTGGTAGTACTCACTCGCTGATAAGCGAAAAGGGGGCGAGGGAATTTGGAAGGACCGCAAAACCTGTGGATGTATGGTAACTAAAGTCAGTGGGAGGTGTAAAACGGAGGGGGAAGCGCGACTAGACCTGCGCGAGATAGCGGGAGGTGGAGGGGAGATCACGACTCACATTATGAGTAAATTAGCGGAGGATTATGACCTGATAGTAGGATGTGATATTCTACGGAAAGTGGGGATGAGATTAAAGGTCCGGTGTCAGCAATGGGAGTGTGAATTGGGGGGCCGTAGGTACGAAATCATCACGGAGCGACGGGAAGGGGGGGTGAGAATCGGAGCGGCCGGGTGTGCGCGCGATGCGGTAGGCCAGCTGGTAGCCGCTAACGAGGACTTATTCCATAGGGAATCCGAGATACTGCCGACTACTGGGAAGACACAGCATCGTATCCCCGTAAAGTCGGAAAACCCCGTATAACGAGCGTCGGTACCCACAATCAATGAGAGAAATCATACGAGGGCAGCTCGATGATCTCCTGCGACAGGGCATTATACGCCCTAGTAACTCACCCTACAATAGTCCCTTGTGGGTGGTCGAGAAAAAGAGTGGGGCTAGCGAGAAACAGTATCGGGTGGTAGTGGACTACCGCAAGCTAAATGACATCACGGTAGACGAGAGGTACCCCCTCCCGAGGATCGAGGACATACTCGATCGCCTGTCGGGAGCGACGGTGTTCAGCAAGCTGGACCTCAAGAGTGGGTATCATCAGGTTAGGATGGCAGATGAGGACGTTGGGAAGACGGCGTTCTCTTGGGAGCGGGGGCATTATGAATTTGTGAGAATGCCCTTCGGTCTAAAGGGAGCACCGTTAACTTTCCAGCGTCTTATGGACGAACTCCAAAGGGGGCTGGGCGAGGACTTCTCACAGGAGTATATGGACGACCTGATAGTATTCAGTAAGACTGAACAGGAACATGTGCAACACCTGCGTCAAGTCCTCGCCAGAGTACGGGAGTTCGGACTTGAGCTATCACGCGAAAAATCTAGATTTGGGCTGAGCGAGATCCGGTTTTTGGGGTACACGGTCTCACGGACGGGGTACAGCCGGATGAGGAGAGGGTCAGAGCTATACGCGAAGCGCCTCTGCCTGGGAATGTTCGAGGAATACGAAGGTTCCTCGGGATGATAAACTACTATAGGAAGTTCATCCCCGGCATAGCGGAACTCACCAGCCCATTAACAGAACTCTTAAGAAAGGGAAGGAGTTTTCGGTTGGGACCGGAACAGATTAGAAGCATCGAAAAATGCCGAGATGTCCTCACCACAAGGCCGTTGTTGATGTTCCCCGATTTTGGGAAAACGTTCCGTATTACGACGGACGCTAGCGCGAGTGCCATAGGGGCGGTCCTATCACAAGACACCGGGGGGGGGGGAGAAACCCATTGCTTACGCAGGGCGCCAACTGAATGACGCCGAGAAACGGTACAGTGCCATCGAACGCGAGCTGTTAGCGGTGGTGTGGGCGGTGGAGTATTTCCGGCCGTACGTGTACGGCAGGGGGTTCGAATTATATACCGACCACAAGCCCCTCTGTTATCTAGGGAAGCTAAAAGAATCTTCTGCACGAGTAGCGAGGTGGAAAGAGCGACTCGCTGCGTATAATTTCAAAATTGCACACAAGAAGGGGACCGAGAACGCGGTCGCAGACTGGCTCTCACGAGAATTAGTGGTGAACGCGTTAGACGAGGAAGTAAGCCAGGAAGAACCGTTCGCGGTGCGGTACCTTCGCGAGTGGGAAGAGAGCTGGCCGGAGATCCCCTTAGTCCGTGGAGACAGGGAACAGGCAGAGACTCCTCCCGAACGACCTACGGACCTACCGGAGATTGATGAGATAATCAATGACAAGAAGAGGCAGGTAATTCTCGTATCTAAACGGGACCCGGGTGTTGAGACGAGTGCAAGCGAGTACGCGGGCCCGTCCGCGGTGACCATTAGGGCGCAGGCCACGGTCGACGACGTGGTCCTAGAACGGGTCATTAGGGAGTGTACGAAGCCGGGACAGGATTGCCACATTTTCATCGGCAACCGGATACTGGCCGATAAGATTAAACGGCTGTGGAGGCAGGAGCGGGTAGGGTTAGGTTACGCGCTGGTCAGATGCCTCAGACAAGTAGAGACGGTCGTGGACGGGGAAATGCAAGGCAGGCTAGTGAGAGACCACCACACCGGTAAGACCAACCACCGGGGAATAGAGGAGACACTCCGGGCGCTAAAACAAATGTACTTTTGGGCGAGTATGGGGCGGACGGTCAGGGAGGTCATCGCGAAATGCGACGCTTGCCAGAGGGAAAAATATGATAGGCGACCCCCAGCGGCAGAACAAGTGGTCACAGAAACGGTGGATGAACCGCTTAGAATCATCCAGACGGACCTGTACAGCAATGAAGGACAGTCATGGCTAACGATATTGGACACGTTCAGCAAGATTGCCATGGCGTACCCAGTCGAAGCCAAGACGCCTAGAGAAGTATGGGGGGGGGGATCCTCCAATGGTGTGGTTGCTACGGAGTTCCTGACAAAATAATATCAGATTCGGGTAGGGAATTTGATAATCAGTGGATCAGGGATCAGAGCGGGGAGCTGGGGATTGACTGGCGACGGAACACCCCCCACCACATCAAGGGAAGGGGCGCGGTAGAGCGGCTCCACAGTACGCTAGGTGAGCACCTCTGCCTCATTAAGCTCAATCGGCAGCTAGATTCCTACGAGGCGATGCCACGCGCAATTGTGGCATATAACCATACCATTCATGCGGCGACGGGTCTGTCCCCGGTGGAAATAATATTCGGGCAGAAACGGCGGGATAGGGGGGATTTGATAACGGCGCACAACTCAGATTTAAGGGGGTGGTTAAGGGAGGCGCGCAGCGAACGCCGGGCGACGTGGGGGAAGGTCCGCGAGCGGTTGATTAGAGAGAAACGGACCCGCGTAGGTAAGGCCAATAACAGACCTGGTATAGTTAGCGCTGGCTCGATTGCGCTGGGAGCCATAGTATTTCGCAGGCTGAGGAAGGCCCGGAAGAAGGGGGACGCGCGGTATGAGGGACCGTACGTCGTAATAGCAATTAGAGAGCACAACCTCTACACCATACGAGACGTGAACCACCCCTTCCGGTTGCGCACCGTTCACGTAGAGGAACTACGTGTACCGTCACCTGTGGCTCGGCGGACAACGGGGGGCGGCGCTCCGCCCGACACACCATGTGGCTCGAAAGAGCGTGGTTAAGCTATGTTACATATGTATTAGTAAAAACCAAACTTTAGTTTTATGTTACCAAGGGTACAAACCATCCGCCTTACAAGATGTGCAAGGTCGGAAGCTCTTGATTTTTGTGTATGAGATTTCTATTGTCTTATTTTTGTGTATGAGATTTTTATTGTCTTACTTTTGTATGAGATTTCATTGTTTTGTTTTACATGAAATTTAACTTATATGATGTTTGGAGTTCTTATTCCTATAAGAAGCTGGAAGGGGGGAGTTTGCTGGAGAGGCGGCTATGAGGAGATAACATAGGTAAGCCTCCCAGTTAATCCCCTCAGAGGATCAGCGAGACTATATATAGATGTGTATAATAAATAAAGGCCATTCTTAGTTCAACCACCGTGTCTTTCAGTTACCTCTTCCCCCTTTTTATCGAGACTCTTCAGTCTATCTTAACTTACATATATATATATAGTTACATGACGACAATGACTACTAAACATTGGCTAATCCATGTTAAGACTTCCCCCTATAAATAGGCTGAGCCTGCGGCTCTCGCCCTCATTCCATTATCAGTTAGTCACGCGTCACAGCTCAAAGTCATTCATAGTTATCTTTCAAGTTTTAAACCTTTTGTAATTTGTACTTCAATAAAGTGTTCTTTTTAAAAAGCCTTTCTCTTCGTGGTCTGATTTAATTGGCGCCCGAACAGGGACCTGAGGGCTGTTCAGACAACCAGAATTTTATTCAATTATAGACGATTCCATAAAATTCCGACCGTCGCTACTCTTGCGAGAAGAACGTCACTGTGGAGCAAGACTCAACACACCGACTTCAAGGAGGAACTGCCGGTATTTTCAAATATCCTAAGCTCAGGTCAACGAAGATTATCAACCACCGGAGTATAGAAGCCTTAAGACACCGCTTAGAACGGAGTACTACAACAGGGTATGAAACCAGCATTATATTATATTTTATTTTAAAACTTTTAATTTTATTTTATTTTAAAAAAAATCTTTATATATGTCTTTGGTCGAAAGATTGAATTCCATTAGAAACATAAACGGAAACGAAACAGATACAGATATGGAGCATGAGAAAATTAAAAACAGCGACTGTACATTCATCCCAAGTTACAATGGGAAAACCGAAAACCTTATATTATACATTGACAACGTGACTTACTTATTGACTAGATTTTGCCAAGCCGAAAACCCAAATAGAATAAGAAATGAAGGACTTATCCTTATGTGCGCTAAGACCAAGTTAGAGGGGAACACCAAAATCGCGACGTTCGATAAACAGTTTGGCTCGGTAATGGAACTACTTGAATTCCTGAGACAACATTACCAAGACAATCGGTCAATCTGCGAATTGGCTAGAGAGATCTCCAATACAAAACCCAGACCTAACGAAAACCCCATTTAGTACATCGAACGATTGCAAATAAAAAGATGTGATTTATACTCAAGAATATACACAGATAACGAGATACGAGATAAGGACCAAGAAATGGCACGCTACGACAACGACATTAGTCAAGAAGCTGTTAAAAACTTGCATCCGACGATAGCAATATTTCTACAACACCTACGCCACCGAACGCTAAACGATGTTTACAACATTTTGAGGAAACAAGCCTCATTCGTGGTAGAATCGGTATACGGAAACCGTGTATTTAATAAAGATGCAACGGAGGAAAGACCAAGACAACAGTATAATAAACAACCTAATAGACCCCAACAACAATACCGACAAAGATCAAATAACAATTATCAGGGATACAAAGGCAATAACTATAATCCTAATTTTCAGCAATATAGACCACGGTACAATAATAACTATAATAATAACAACGCGCAACCCCAACAACAACAACAAAGGTACGATTACCAATATAACTATAATAATAACAACGCGCAACCCCAAAGATATAATTACCAACAGCAATGGAATCCACAACAACAACATAACTATTTTAACCAACCACGACAAAATCCAGAGTAGAACCAACCGATGAACTACCAACAAAATCAATCCTATCCACAGACAGTTTCCATGCGAACGGCTAGCGATAGAGCACATTATATTGAAGACGATAAGGACAGAATAATCAGAGACTTACAAGAGAAATTAGACCGCTCGGAAAACCGTTTTTTAGACTCAGAGCAAATACAAACCGATCCGCCTCCCTTAGAGGGAAAAGAACAATTTTAGACGAGAATATTTTAAATAATAATAAGCAAAATACGGTGAATAAACAGTGCGAAGAACTGCACTATACAAATGATTTACCATACATCATAGACTTCAAAAAAAACAAATGGTTGATTGATACGGGGGCTACAAAAAACTATATACACCCAGACGTAGTGAAAAGACATAATTTCACATTAAGGAAAAAAGAATTTTCTATCAAAACGCCCACGGGTTACGACGACGGTAATGCAAGCGTTGTGGTAAATATAAAAAATGCACTTGGTATAGACCAACTGACTGAATTTTTAGTCTACCCATTTTCCAATAGGTTCGATATTTTGTTAGGCTTCGAAACGATGAGGAATTTGAAAATGAACATAGATTGTACAGAAAATCACATAGTGATCGGAGACAATACATTTAAATTCAATGACTCAAAGAACGAAATAAACTTGATGGACAACGAACAGGAAATAGACGACGCATTAAGAACGGAACACCTACCGACAGATTTAACTAATAAATTAATAAAAATAATTTCGAATAATGGAGAAGTCATAAAAAAGGACAATGAAAAACTCCAAGCTACTAATTTATTAAAACATCGGATAAATACTAAAAATGATGACCCGATCTACACAAGAAATTATAGGTACCCCGAGCAATTCAAAGGTCAAATTAAAGATGAAGTACAAAAACTGTTAAGGGATGAAATAATCAGAAAGAGCAATTCACCTTATAACTCGCCACTATGGATAGTGCCGAAAAAGATGGATGCTAGTGGGATTAAGAAAGTGAGAATGGTCATAGACTACCGCAAACTTAATCAGCAAACCACGAATGATAAATTCCCCTTACCAAACATAGAAGATGTACTTAATAAATTAAAAGGAGCCAAATATTTCACAACCATCGATCTAAAATCAGGGTTTCTTCAAATACCAATGGATGAAGAATCGATTCCAAAAACAGCCTTCAGCACAGACGACGGACATTTTGAGTTCCTGAGAATGCCGTTCGGTTTGTGCAATGCACCACCAACTTTCCAACGTATGATAAACATGGCCATAGAGAACACACCAAGAACCATGGCTTATATCGACGATATAATAATTTATTCAAAAAATGAAGAAGAGCACCTGAATGACATTGAAAGGGTGTTACAGACGTTGAAGAAAAACAACTTAAGCATCCAATTGGACAAGACCGAATTTTTCAAAACAGAGTTGAAGTTTCTGGGCTACGTTGTAACGCAGGATGGATTAAAGACGGATCCTATTAAAATAAAGGCTATTTTAGAATTTGAAAAACCTAAAGACGAAAAATCCCTTAGGCGATTTTTGGGTATGACAGGTTATTACCGCAAGTTCATAAGAAATTATGCCAATATGACGAGACCTCTAAGTTCAGCTATTAAAACAAAAGATTATGAGTCAAAGGAATTTGAAAACAGTTTTCATCGACTAATTCAGGAAATGACTAATACGCCGATACTGGCCTATCCGGATTGGAACAAGGAATTTATATTGACAACGGACGCAAGCGACCAAGCAATCGGTGCAGTGCTTAGCCAGAAAACAGATAACGTAGAACACCCGATTGCCTTCGCATCAAGAGTCTTGTCGCAAACAGAGAAAAATTATAGTACCATAGAAAAAGAGTTATTATCCATAGTTTATTCCACACAACATTTCAAACCATATCTCTATGGAACAAAGTTCCTCCTGTTGACAGACCACAAACCGCTAACGTGGGTATTCACTATGAAAAATGGAAACAGTAGAATAATGAAGTGGATTTGGAGGCTTCAGGAGTTTGAATTCGAAGTTAAGCACATAAATGGAAAGACGAACCATGTCGCTGACTGTCTCTCGAGAAGAAATGACATCAACACTTTAGAAGGTGATGTAGAAATTAATATTAGCATTCCAGATGAAGGAACTCAAGAATACGATGATTTCTTAGATCAACTCTTAGACCTTGAGGAAACAAATAATCAAACTACCTTAGAACCAACGGAAGAATTACCGGTATTGAGTAACGAAGACTTAGATAGCCTAATAACACAGCATTCACAGGCTAGCAACAATGAGCAGGTATGGCTGGTGGATAGCGACAAGTGTATAAACATTGAAAAAAATCAGATAATAATAAAAAGAGGGACCAATAAGATTACCTACGAAAAAATATTTGAAAAAAATCGTTACACCTTATACATTAATGATCCCGAAAAAATAAATGAATTACTGCTGGAAGTATTACGACCAAACAAAGTCTATGGTATATACTGTCAAACAAACTTCAGAACTTTGAACGAGATTTACGGAGATTATTTCAAACAGATCCAAGAATTAATTGAGAGAGAATACAAAACTGTAATACTCAAGAGATATTGTCTGCTATGTGAAGATGTCACTGAGTTGAGTGATCAACAACAGGCGATCCTCGATTATCATTACGGAAAGACTTGCCATCGTGGGATTTTGGAGACTTACGACAAATTAAAAAGAAAAATTTACTTTCCGAATATGAAAGATAAGATCACAGAAATAATGAACCAGTGTGAAATATGTAAAACAAATAAATATGATAGAAAACCAATCAAAAGTAAATTCCTAACAACACCGACTCCCGACAAACCATTTCAGGAGATTATGATGGACTTATTGCAGTTTGACAAAAAAATAATTTTTACAACCATCGATACCTTCTCGAAACGATTATACACTCAGGTGATCAGCAATAAAAACGCGTTAACTATATGCCAAACCTTGGAACAGTACATCAGCTTATACCCTATACCAGAGCGTATTTGCGCAGACCATGGAAAAGAATTTAACAACATCTTGATTCAACAATTTTGCAAAGCAACGAATATAGAAATCCATTATACAAGTAAAAACTATTCGAATTCATTAGGGATACTAAACAAATGCCATGCCACCTTCAACGAAATAATGAGGATAAACATTAATCAAAACAAGAAGATTAACTTCGAAAGAATCGTACAAACAAGCACGATAGCATACAATAATACTCTTAATCAAAATTTAAAGTTAACTCCAAATGAGATAACATTCGGAAAGACGAAGGACTCGTATGATACACAAGACATTCAAGAGATACATGTCAATAACTATTTTCAACAATTAAAAGACTTACATACGGAAGTAAAACAGAAAATAGAATTCATTAAAGAAACCCGTAATGAGAAACTTAACCAAAACCGTGAAGAACCTCCTGAGCTTAACTCAGAAGAATTCGCCAAAACACCCCGGATCAAACCAAAAAAGAGTTTACTATACAACAAAATAAAAATAGGCGACACGCACATAAACAACATTAAAAGACCGAATAAGCAGAAGAAAAAATATTTTGTTACGGACAATGACGAGGACACTCATCATGATCCAGGTCCTAGTAGCCGCCGCAGTAAGTAATGAACAAGACTTAATAGATATTGACAAAATTGATAAAATTAATGAAGTATAATCAAATAAATCATGATCAAACGATATCAATTAATTATAGAGGAAATTTGTGAATGGGTTATATTTCGATTGGCTAATCTAACGTCATAATGTTCAGTAGAAAAATTTATTTATATTATATTTACGTATATTATCCGTTTCTAAAGAATTTGGTTTTTTGGCAAGAGAGATTGGAAGCTACATTTGTCTTGGTTGTATCTAAAAGACAAATTTATTATATGTCTTAATATTAATTATTCTTTATATTAGTTTATAATGAATGTAGTGGTGAAAACATTTCAGCCACCGGCTATAACATTAGATAATTTAATTTGTATCAAGTTGATCAACTGTTCTTTAAAGATAGTCATAAATCTAAATGAAGAGCAGGAAATTGTTTTAAATATTTTAAGTTTGTTGTGTACTGTCCAGTATAATAGCTATTCACTCACATATATACCAGAACGAATTATGTTAATTCCATTTATAAACAATTACCTACAGATCATTTAAGGTACAAAGAATCTGCTATTTAGAGATTAAGTTAAAGTTAAGATTTAGAATTTGGCTATGTTTTATTTTTTGGATTAAGTTGTTTACCGCTTAAGAATTAAAAGTCAAATAATTGCACTCCTCGAGAATCAAACTAGGCGATGTTTAAACCTTTACATCTAATCAGCTTTGTGAATTTAAATATTTACTTTTAGTTTAAAAGACGTATCTGACTATTCGTCATTTAAGCTTCAGTTACATACAAGGTACTTACACTGAAGGATTATTACCTAAGCCAACAACTATTAAGCACGAGACTAATTGTCAATTGTTTATTCTCCATAGAATCTAACTATAATAATGATCCATATGTGTAATTAAGTAAGAACTATTAATTATAAGTGGAACAAATCTTTCCATTACAATGTAACCATAAAATATTTCTAGAATATACTCTGAGCAACAAGTTTACTTGTAATTAATATTTTATATACATTAACCGGTTAACGAGATATAATTTAAGGAACTAATAATTTTAATTATTCTTGTATAGGTATAAATGATTGAATAATTAATGGAGTTATTTTCTGGTATTTAAGCGTTTACCAATGTTATAAGAATAAAGCAGATTAATATTGATTTAATAAGAAAATGTTATTTTAATTTTTGTATTTATAATTTGATTCATTAAGACCACAGATTGATAATAGTAATTTTCATTTCATACTGTATATCTTGATAATGCCATATCAAATACAGTACGATACCATTTAATATCTTTGCTACATTTTGTATAGTATAATTTCTTTAATATTTAATCAAATCGAGGAACCAATAGTAATAATACTATGTTAAGTATAAGTTACCTCTTACATTTTTAAGCTATTTCTTATGAAATTTTATGTTCGCTTTATGCACCTTCATAAAAATTATTGTACCTTTGTAACTATACGCATACTGCAAACCTGAATTTACATGCTATAAGGATTCTTATTAACTGAGAATTAATAATGCTAGAGCAATGTGACTTCAAGTGTGGTATCCATTTAAAATTTTCTTATCATTAATACTTTCAACTGAATGTTACTCTGTAAAAACAACTTTAAGTAAAATTAGATTTCTTTTTTTTCACATTTCCGGAGCAATGCTTAATCTTCGGGAGGGAGGAGTTACATGACGACAATGACTACTAAACATTGGCTAATCCATGTTAAGACTTCTTTATAAATAGGCTGAGCCTGCGGCTCTCGCTCTCATTCCATTATCAGTTAGTCACGCGTCACAGCTCAAAGTCATTCATAGTTATCTTTCAAGTTTTAAACATTTTGTAATTTGTACTTCAATAAAGTGTTCTTTTTAAAAAGCCTTTCTCTTCGTGGTCTGATTTAATTATATACATAACTTATGTGTGTCGGATCGGAAAGAGTAAAAAAAAAGAATAAGTTTGGTTCGAAATGAAACGCTCAAAGACTGGGTAACAACTAACTTTATTAGAAACATAATCCTCTATTTATACCTTATCAGTGTTTATCGGGGTGATTTGGGATTAGTGGCTCTTACTCCTGTAGGTCACATTTAACTTATATATATATATATATATATATATATATATATATATATATAAGTTAAGGTTCGGACATCGTAGGCAGCCAGCCTAATCCTCAAGTCATCGGGATGTAATATCATCCAAATATTTAACAATCGCTCGGTAAGTATCGGGAGTATCTGGGGAAATTTTCGTATCCCGAGAGCGATTGAGGCACGTATATTTTCCGGTACCTACAATTTTGCTCATTTGTGGGCATAATAGTTTAAAATTGCTAATATTCCTTACGAATATAGCAGGCGGCTTGGGCTGTGTTTTAATAACTTCCATGTCGTCAGGTTGGCTATTTCTCAGTACCTCGAAGCTATTAGGTGTGAAAAATGGAGATTCAGCTACTCTTTCTTCTTTTGAAGTGCTGGCAAGTGGTGGTAGGTCTTCCATAGAGCTGGCGGCTGATGAATTTATAGGGATGTTCATATTTGAGCCTCTTGGTTTTCACTTTACAGGTGACGGTGTCGGAGTTGGACCTAAGGACCTAGATCTTTTTTTTTTATTTTGAGATATTAGCTGTTGATAAAATCTCATTTTATCATAAGCGATTTTCGTTAGTTAAAAAAAAAAATAAATAAAATACTTAGCGCCGGTGGGATTCCAGTGGTGAGTCACCGGTCTTGCCTCTGAGCCACCAGACCGTCTAGCTCAGAGATCCTATTGCCTCGTGTTATCTCTGATCCGTGAACGACGGCTAATGCAAGGCCTCCAATATGGCCACCAATCAGTCCGTTTTCACTTATTACACTTCACACCAATGTAACTAGCGATTTACTCACTTGTTGAGCGTTCCCTCGTGGCCAGCTCACTTAAGTTGCCTGTTGAACAATTTTAAAGCTGACAAAAGGTTTATAAACGGTAGTTATCGGTATTGATTTGGAGAGCGATAGTAGTACGTGGTTGTCTAATAATAGCGCATGCGCAGAACTACGAAGAAATTAGAATTTCAAATTTCAACTCATCTTGGTGAAATTTCTTCTTGCCTGTTTGGTTTGAACAACATTCAAATTAATGAATGGAAGGAATTTAAAAACAATTTCAGGGATGTTTTTTGAGCTATGGAATATAATTATAAAAAGAAAAAAAATTATATTTTTCTTTTACTATTTTCATTATTATGAAAATAATACTGATCGGATGACATATAAACTATAGAAAGTTTATACAAAAAGACTATTATTAGAATTAGTAAACCTAGTAAAGCCTATGGAATTATCGTCAAGATAATTCTACCTAAATCCTGTCCAAGTGAAGCTTTGTGATTTCATTATCACTTAATCTATTCGCAGATCGTAACTTTTTAACCTAAATGCTGTACATGTGATGTCTTAAGTATATATTTGGAATTATGTTGGTTTGCTGGTTACACCTTCAGGAAGAGGTACGACTGAGTAGCTAGTACTCGTAAGGAGTCCAACCTCATCGGGTCTGTGAGAGGTCACAATGAGGTAACTCTAGAGTCCAAGGTTAGGTTTTTTTCTACCAGAAGTTATCCCCATCCCTGTTTGGGGGCCGTACTTTTTTGGCCGTTTAATTGTTTTATGGCTCTCCCAGCTATCTCCTATAGGAAAGGGCAGCTACCAGCTGGGTATAATCAGTTTTTCGTCTAATTGTTAATCTTATATGGCTTCAAAACTCAAGGCAGCTTTGTGGAGTGGGTTTACTAATTGTCAAATGTTTTTTGGCTCTGACACGTCTGTATCGGGTTCCAGCTATCACCACGTACCAAAAGTACCACCAGTATAACGTTGGGGTAAATAATATCTTTGAATTCATTAACTATTAAACTGCAGTATTGTATCATATGAATGTATTAGTTGACAATCATATTTCAATATTATTCCATATAAATGAAGGCTAAAAACAAATGTATGGCTTATTGTTAATCATCCATAACAAGGCAACCCTCCAGGAACACAAACTATAATACGAGGTAAAATCAATGAATATTTATTGTATTAAATTAGTTGATGGTATCTGCTTCACATTCGACTTTCTGAACAAGGACTTGAGTCTTTATTAAATTTATATTAATTAACAAGTGTTCGACCACTATATAAAAAAGGCGCACGATCCAGAGACTATTTTATTAAAGGAATTGTTTAATTAATTTGACTTAAGTATACTATTTTGATACAGTATACTTAAGTGAAATTCAAAGGCGTCCGGTCAAAGGACATAATATTTCGTTTCAATTCCATTATGCATGTAGCTGCTGTTTTTTCCTGGGGGACCCTGTATTTATTAGTCCAATTACCACTAGGCCAAGAAGCGGTCACTTATATATTTTCAATTTTAGAATATGATTTTATTTTATGGTTTAAAGTTACGTTATAGGCAAACACAGCACCAAACAGTCTTTCTTTACAATGAGATCTTGTTGAATGCGTGTAGATTCATAAGCCCTTAGTAGAGATAACAGTTTTTCACATTTTTTTTTTCTGTTCCCTCTATACGGGCCCATAAACAACCTCTTTATTGATTTAGGAAATAAAACCTCTTGTCTTTATTTGATATTTGTTGTTTTTTTTAACCTTTAAAGTCAACAAATAATATCTTTAGTCTAGCTTGAAATAAGAGATATTTGGCCATAAGAGATATGTTCATTGAAGTGATATGCTAGCTTTCTGAGGTTATAAATCATTGTCCCATCACATCAAATTATTGTGCGCAGGACACAGATTGTGATTCATATACGTCTGGATGGTGGGGACAGTAAACAGCAGATGACCTTCAAACTGTTCAGTACGATCCTTCATCTTAACGATGTACCACGTGCTAGCCTTGTTGATGTTGGTGTTCAGCCGGTGTGAGTCAAGTAACATTTTGCTAGTGTCCACAGTTGCATCGCATAGCCACAGCATATGGTGCAATAAACTGGCTGAAATTTTAGTCCAAAGAGGTCACAGGGTAAGTTTGTAACTATCAATACTTTAGGGCACGATTTCGTTTTGAAAGTATGAACTATAAACTTGTGAATTGTTCGTCCACTGAAAATTCGTTTACCCATTGAGAAAATAGAGGTTCACATGGTGATTCACTTCTAAAGAAAAACTTTTTTTTTCAATGTAATCAAAGCGTTATTATTGTGGAATGGATTTGTATTCACCCTGAATCAACACCAAACCTATGCAAGAAGGTACTTCATCAGTCCTCCACAACCTCCTTGTTCTGAACCATTTCCCTATCACTAAGGAGACAATAAACTGCTTCACTAGTCTAATCGCAAATATAGGTGGACAAATATTGTATCTCGTTTGAAAATTGTCCCATTGTATGTAAAAATTTGGTGATTTTCATTTTATGGGATATGGATTACGAATTTAAATTCAATAAATAGTAGTGCGTGGAATCGAGAATCAATTTTCATTTTTATTCATTCCTGAGATATTACGGGACATTTCTGAGTAAATTTTATTAGTAATCAAGAACAATCTTACTTGTCAGGACATTATAATGAACACATTTAATCGTATTGAAGGTAAGCGTCTGTTATGTGCATCTGATTTGGGTTCAATAAGTATTGATTAAATTTTCTGAGCCAGCATCGTCATTATTCGAGTTTATTTTCTCCGCGAAAAAACACTTGTCAAATGGCAAATATGACTGCAGTGAACAGCCGGTCGGCCTTGGACGAAAAGTAAACATTGCAGCTAATTTTATCTGTTTACAGTAGTGCCTCACACAACGAACTTAATTCGTTCCAGGAGCAAGTTCGTAATGCGAAAAGTTCGTTATGTGAAACGCGTTTTCATATATAAATCCATGTTAAAAAAAATATTTCGTTCTGTAGCATAATAATTCTGTAGATGAAATAAAAAAAGATAAATTTTTTGTTATTATTTTTGTTTAGATACATACATCTAAAAAAATATTTTTTTTAATTTTAAGACAGACTAAGTAGAGTCTACCGAATCTTGCACATCTTCATCCATTTTCTGCTTTTTGGCCGATGGTTTCATGAAAAACCTGTCCAAAGTCGTTTGTTTTTCTCTTTTCTTCAACATCTGCCGGAAATAACGGACAAGAGTATCGGAGTAAAGATCGTTGATTCTGTTTGCTTCAGCTGAATCCGGACAGTGGGCATTGGTAAACTCCTGAACTGCTTTCCATTTGACCAGGATGTTCTTGATGTCAGCAGTTGGGATTGGTTGATTGTTTGATTGTTGATCCTCGTTATCAGATGACGCTTCCCTTTGAGCATTGTCCTGTTGCAGGACCAGAAGTGCTTGGAGCTCTTCAGTTGTCAACTCTGCTTCGTGTTCCTCAATAAGCTCCTCTACATCCTCTTCCTCTACCTCTGATTCCAGTCTTTGGGCCACTGTGATGATGTCCTTCACAACTTCTGTGTCATCAACAACTGCTTCTTCCTGGGTCCACGAAGGCACAAGCATCTTCCAAGCAGAAAAGAGGGTCCTTTGTGACACTTCTTCCCAGGCCTTCTGTATAAATCGTATTGCCATAAGGATATCAAATTTCTTCTTCCAAAACTTTCGGACAGTCATATTGTCTCCACCAAACTCGCATTCTTCAAACACCTTATAAAAGAGGGCTCTAGTGTCGAGTTTTTTAAAGTTCGCAATAACTTGCCGATTCATTGGCTGAAGAATGGATGTGGTGTTTGGTGGCAAATACTGCACCCTGATAAATGGATAACTTTCCTGCAATATTTCCTCTAGGTCTTTTGGGTGAGAAGGGGCATTGTCAAGTATCAGAAGGGCTTTGAGCGGCAGTTCTTTTTCCAGCAAGCATTTCGTCACGGCAGGAGCAGAGGTTTCCAGAATCCATTAGTTGAAGATAACTTGGGTCACCCAGGCTTTTTGATTGGACTTCCAATGGACGGGCAGTTTGGACTTAATAACGTTATTTTGCTGAAAAATTCTTGGATTTTCAAAGTGATAAACCAATAGAGGTCTTGATCTTGAGGTCTCCGCTGGCATTAGACGAAAACATAAGGGTAAGTCTGTCTTTCATGGCTTTGTGTCCTGGCAATTTCTTCTCCTCTTTTGTAATGAAGGTTCTGCTCGGCATTCTTTTCCAGAAAAGACCCGTTTCATCGGCTCGGAAGCTCGGGTGACTTCGTTGTGTGAAGCGAAGTTCGTTGTATGAATCATGAAATGAACGAATAGGAAGTTCGCTGTGTGCAGCGTTCGCTGTGCGAGGCGTTCGTTGTGTGAGGCACCACTGTACTATGCTTTTCAAGGTCAAACACTTATGACTTCATCCCTGGGTCTGACTTTCTGTTTGTTGAGTCAGATTAATAAACAGATCCAAATTAAGCTACCCGCCGACTAGGCCACTAGGAAAGATCAAAGGCCACAGTTTTATTCATATCTATTTCTGACGCCCACCGGGCAGTGGCCAGAATCGACGAGACCTCCCCCCCCCTACCAGCGGTCGCCTACGACATCCCACTTTTAATTCTTGGAGATATATAAGGGAATATAAGGCACACTAAGGGAATATAAGGCTGTTATATTTTTCCTAATTGTCAAGTAAAACCGGATACCTCCTGTGTGTTTTTACGATATTTGTCTGGATAATTGGCAGGAAATAATTCAATGTGGGTAAATTAAGACTAAATCATAAATTTTATTATCAGAAGAATATTTCCCTGGAAAGCCTGTAACTGACCCCTTATAATATAACGCATCGATTCATTCTTCGGAAATTTGTAAAGGATCAATGAAACTTCTCGGAATAATCTCGGGGTATGTCATTATTCGGGTAACTTTATGATTAATTATGAATGAAATTCGTTTCTAAAAACATGTCATTATTAGGTCAACATGGGTTATTGCTACTACCTATTGACACAAAAGTAGGTGTGATAGTTCAAGAAACGGGAGGGGCATTGTCGGACTTAATTATTTAGATTATGATATTATATTATTTATATAATTAATTATAATGTTGAACCATTAGAAAAAATCATTATATTGTTTGGTTTAGCTAGACAACGCATCTTTTAAATGATTCCTCTGGCATCTAAAATTGATTTTAAAACTAAGTTAAAAAAATATTAAAATCGGTTTTGCATATGACCTAGTTTTTGGGTATATCTGTATGTATATTTATTTCTTCCTTACGTGTTTAGCATCTGAACAAAGATGGTTCAAATTTAAATACTTGTGAACAGTAACTATTAAATATTTTACATTTTTCGTTTATTTCTTCCTTAATAACCGATATTTTTAATTGACCTAAACACCTATATTGTAATCCTAAGTTCTGTTGAAGAATACACTTTTTCATAAATCTATCGATTTAAAGATTTGAACTCAGAAATTGTAAGATATATTCACTGGCCGTCTTAACAAGTACACCATCTGTAGCAGACCCGTTTACATTCAGCTCCCGTTTTGTTGAAGACCACAGCTGTTTTTCAAATCCTAGCAATAATAATCGATGGTGCTTAAGACAAATAATAGACATATTTATCTATGGAGGATCTTGGGTGTTGACATGGCACTGCACTATGCCTTCCTCTTGACGATCTAGGACGGTGGGCAGCTGCACTTCCCAGAAGTGGCATCAACAAAACGGCCGTCAGCGGCGAGAATCTAACATCGGCACTGACACCAATTGCCCTGGCTTATTTAGGATTTAGCGCGAATTTCCGAAGGCATCGGTACCAAAAACAGGGGCGCGGGAATCCCCTTAAGGTTGCCGACTCACAGATACCACCATCGAGCAACTCATCTTTCTTCTTTCACTAATCACCTTCATCCTATTTCGTAAAATGAAAGGAAAATCATTAGAATTTTCCAATGAGGGAAATCGGAAGAGAGCAGTTTTTCTATGCAGGGGGGGGGTGTAGCAAATGAGTGGCCTCCCGTTTTTTTTCTTTCATTATATCAACAAAAACAAATTGTTAATATTTATCTACAGGCTTACTTAAATCTGGTATCAAAAACGCCTTTACATAGAAACAACTTTTTTTTGTTCTAGTCGGGGACCTTAGATTCTTGGGTAATGTTACTTACTGTTTGCAATGAAACTCCTAGTCTTTTAGGAAACGCTTTCAATCAAAAGTCCTGAGAACAATAGTAAATGCCCCTTATTACGTTAGCAACAGAACCCTTCACAACGATCTTAATATACCTTACATTCTTACACTCATCCCTTCCAAGTTCATGAAATTCCATAGTAACCTATCCAACCACCCTAATCCCGTAGCACAGTCATTGCACTGCACCACTCATCCCTAAAATCCTCCTCGGAGACTGAAACGGCAGTGGCCTCGTGACCTGCTATAAATACGTGACAGTGGGAGTCCTGGCTATGTCCAGTTTCTCCAATCATGCCCTGAGCGTATGTGGCTCTCGTGCTCTTGGTCAGCCTCCACTGGCTCTTATCCAGTGACGCGGCTGGCGGAGGATCGTGGGGTCTTCCCAAGACTCCGCTTCCTCTTTCACATGCGAGGGAGGTGACAACCATGTGGATTTGGGCGGCCCCTGGGCTGTTTGTAAATATTGTATTAATGAGCGAGTGAATGATGAATTGTAAACATGGTATGAATGAGAACATTTATCACAATTACTTATTTCCTAATAAGGCAGATTTTAATTTTAGCACAATAAAGAAGTTATATACACAAATAGGAAACGCTACTGCATGGCTGAATAGGATTTGAGTTTTTCCAATGTTGAGTTGTAGTATATTTATAAACATTGGCGGACTTTAAAAACAACATGGTTCTCCATCAGTCCTCGTCTCCTTGCTAACACAACTTGTGAACCAGCCTGTCTGGGCTGGCGTTGACACAAGAGCCCTGCTCCTCGAGTATGTTACATTCACAACAAATTGACTTATTGTGCTTTGAAATATTGCAGAAGTTATAAGTTTTGTCTAAAATGAATAGACACGTTGGCATAAGTAGGTATATCACTGAAAATACCAATTAAAATAAGCACACGATGAATGTGTGTATAAAAGGCTTCATATACAGTAACACTTAACCTATTTGAAACCCACTCATTACAATACTTTATGATTGTCTCACTTTTAACTAAAAAGCATTTTCTATAATAATGATTTGCAAAGCATACATTCATTTATTATCGATGTTTCACGTCAACAGTTTAACTTCGGCGTTAATTTTTAATCTTTTATTCCTAACTTACAGAACGTAGGGCATTTATTACAGGAAAGGATAACATATAATGTGATGTTCCTGGGTTGAAATCTAAAGAAGCGCATAGAACTTCATTTGAACTTAATATAAGCAAATCAAGGGCGATTATAAAGAACCCTATGTCAGGTAAAGAACCCAAGGTGCAGTAGATAGCCCCGTAGAGTATATGGATTCATTGAGCGGCGCTAACTAAAAGATATAATTATTTATCTGTGACCGGAGGGTGATAATGTCCACTGAGTTAGACTGCCACCAAACACCGATATCGATGGACTTTGGCTTAAGATTGCCTCCGTCCTTACGTCAGGCCATAGAAGCCATCCCTATCTTCAACCATACAAGATATTACTTTCCAAGACCGCTTTTCGTCCCGTTGGATTCTTTAATATCAACATCCTTTTGAGTACCATCGCAACTCCACAACGTATTCTCTATTGTGGTCATGGAGAATTAGATAGGAAGTTCAAAATGAACAATTTTACACCTACCTTCCCATACTTTTACCAATAAATCTTCGTCGTCCGTATATAATGATACAAAACGAATTATTTTACTACATTGTAAACAATTGATTTATGACAACAATAAGAATGTAATATTGATTTCGCTTAGTAAGTAAGGTTTATATTTTGTTTTAGGTGACTCTCTTAGACACCGATCTTCCTCGAAAAAAATTGTCAAATCTAACAACGCTAACACTTGAAGGAGGTTACGCCTATGGTAGTATGATGAACTACGAATATTTGTCACAACGAAATTCACCAGCATTTACAATAGACACGTTATTACAATATAACTTTATTTCGTGTAATAACATGTTAAACTCTCGGACGTTTGAAAAATTTCTCAAAGAATATTCCTTGAAGCCCAAGCCATTCGATTTGATAATACATGATGTGAGTAACTGTGAAAACTTTTTAGGGCTTGTGGCTTATCTAGGCAATCCCAAACTTATCGGCGTGAGCGCTTTTGGTGAACCTACAATCGCCTTGCACTTCATGAGGAATCAGCAAAATATGATTCACCAACCTCTCCACATGTCACCGTACAGCCATCCAATGGATTTATTTGAAAAAATAAAGAATTTATATTATACCCTCTACACTTACTGGAGTTACCTAGGGATAGGAATAGGCAACAGCTATATTGATTTAATGGATGATTCTTCAAAAAAGGTTTTTGGAAATTCCACGCCACATATTTCAGATTTAGGGAGGTCGGCTTCCTTGGTACTTCTCAACTCTCATCCGATTCTGGATGGGGCAAAATATTACAGTCCGGCTATTATTCCTGTTCCCGGATTTCACATTGACGAGCCAAAAGAACTGGATACGGTGAGTAGTTACTGTATCTTTAGTATTTTAGTAAGGGTACGCTGTTAAATATTAAACGATTGCCCTCGATAAAATTAATATAGTATTAATATTAATTCATTACAACTTCCAATAAAATAAGACATTGGTGGTTAGTGCTTAATTTATTAAAGGTGTCTACGATTAACGCTTTATGATTATGGACTAAACATTCAATAAAAACTCTAGCTGGGTTTTTTTTCTCTATATTATTTGGTATCTTGTATCAGTTGAATATATAATTATTTAAAATAAGTAATACATCTCAATAATAACATAATAATTAACAATTAGTTACACTCTTTTGGAAATCGGTAATGTCGGGTTGCCACTAGGAGGTGCTTGATCTCCTAGCCCTGGTGACAAGTGCGGATTGTTCGAGTTAATAACATATCTGACTCCATTTTATGATAGGTATGTGCCCCGACAATGCACTATGTTCAAGAGAAGAGGTACAGATGTTTCATAAAGAATAAGGCCAGTTTTCCGAGTTCAAGCGGAAGCGAAACAAGCATAGTTACAGGTCACCAGAGAGTCTTCAAGGAGACTGGCTTACAGGCCAGAAACCCTGGTTTAAATACTGTTTCTGCCGGGAGGCTGCGAGGGTCTAATCCGGCAGTGGTTCCCGCGCACACCTGTCACAAGGCGCGTGACCGGAAGAGAGGCCTAAAAGGGTCGCTTAGTTTATGGCTGTCGGGTAGTACCCCTTTGCTCTTAGGCCGGTGTGTACCTGGCTGTTTATGACTTGTTTCACTTCCGTGTTTTATTGCTTAGCACTTTACAATGATTTACATTTGTTTATAATATATATGCACTAGAGTATAGGGTGATTTAACTTATGTAGTTAGCGGTCGCAACAGGTAACAATACAGGTTATAAATTGCTTTTTAAATATCCATAATTATTAATCAAATGTTTTTTTGGCTTTGGTTTTCAGGACACTCGTGCATTTTTAGATGGTGCTGTAGATGGAGCAATTTATTTTAGTCTCGGGTCAAACATTCTAAGCGTAAATATGACTGAAGATAAAAAAAATATATTCTTAAACATTTTTAAAAAGTTGAAGCAAAGAGTACTGTGGAAATTTGAGGACGATAGTATTTCGGAATTATCAAGTAACGTTAGGATTTCTAAATGGTATCGACAAAGCGATATATTAGGTAAGAATCTGAAAAAACAAATCATCCTAATCTTACTCGGCTACATTTATTTAAACGTAGCAAATTATCATTCTTAATTATTGTGCGTATGATAAGATATATATCAATTACAACTTCATGATTTATACTTATATTTTAAATTTGTAATACAAGAACTATTTTGGGCAAGTTTGATTGATGATGCCATTCAAAATATCTCCCAACCATACGATATTTACATACTAGTATGTACAAATTTACAGACTGGTCCTACCTGAAGTCTGGTAACTACCCAAGGGATCAAAGTATAAAAAAAAAAAGTAAAATAAAAAAAAAAAAAAAGGTAAAAAGGAAGTGACGGTTAAATAAGTGGGAGTGAAGATTAATAAATAGGGTTTGTGGTAGAATGGATATGAGTATGAAGCACTATGAAGCACGCTCTGTAGCCCAATGTAGAAATGTGCCAGTGCTTGATCTCTATCACTGAGAAAATGAAGCTGTCAACGTAAATTTCTAACTGCACTATAATGGCTGAATGAATGAAGCTGGGAGAATATTTATGCCATTTAAAAAACGTAGGGATGCACTTAATTAGATTCATGGATATGTTGGTATATCTTGGAATAATGATATCAGTTAGTTTGTCAGGGTGTGCATCGAGTTCACTTACCTAGGTGTGGGACTGGGAAGAAAAATGAACCTTTCACCTCACATTGGGTTCATAGCAGACAGAGTGACATATCCCTCCCAGTCGTGGTTGGTGTACCTCAATAAGGGTAATGCACGCAGGCTAATGCAGGTGCATAGAATGGCATTGCTGCGTGTCACGAGAGCCTGCAGGACCGTTTCTACCAGCGGAAGCCCCATAAAGAAGAACCTAGGAAGTGGAAGGACCGTCGTAACGACTGTACCTACGAGGCGTGGAATGCCACGAAAGGCAGTACCCTAAGGAAGTACTTCCCCTCGTCCAAGGATAGGGTGAGGGTTAAGTGGGTCTGTCTACTGGAGTTTCCAGGTGCTATCGGGAAAGGGCGAATTTCTTTCTAAGCTATACGAGCATTACAGAGCTGCGGACACAAACCACCCCCATTGCGGTGATAGAGATACCCCAGAGCATGTGGTCACCTATCAAGCCTCTGAAAAAGCAAGATAACGGATGCTCCACTCAATTGGCCAGTATAGCTTGGAAGAGTCAGACTTGCAGTGGCTGGTAGACAGAGAGGAGAACTACAGGGCCTTCTTCATCTTTGTCCAGAAGTGTCAGGACCAGAAGTGGGACCAGGCCACGTTACGATTTCCAGGAGGGTGATGCAGGAGGTGTGCATTTATTTAAACCGTATTATCGGGGGTGATCTTCAAGACTGACGTCTTGACGGTGACCCGTTGACCAAGATGGAGTGGAGTCCCTTTGTATATAGAAATAAGTCAGCCTTAGGGGTAAAAAAAATGCTTAAAAGAACAAAAGGTACGCTGACCAGTGCAACACACCCCATTGCACTGGAATACGCGCACCACATGGGAAAAAAATACCCTATTTGCCGTCAACATTGAACGAGACCCATGAAGGAACCCCATCTGGGACATGTAGTAGGGAAGGAGAAAACAATCCTCATAATATGTATTTTATTAACATAGTAACACCAGTAATATTTCTTCAACGGTATTGATATTACTGTTTGTTGTAGCACATCCGAACATCAAACTTTTTATTACGCATTCAGGGCTACTGAGCACCCATGAAGCAATCTATCATGGAGTCCCTATGATAAGTATGCCGATTTTCATAGATCAGCATTTTTGGGCCAAGAAAATGGCAAAAAAACGAGTTGCAGTGCCACTGGAGTACACTGAAATATCAGAAGCCAAGGTACAGGAAGCTATAGACACCGTATTGACTACTGAAAGGTAACCTGTTTTATTTATTTATTGCATTTATTATGGTCTTATTGCAACGTACGGACTTGGGGCTAGGGCGAAACTACATTCCATGGAACTACTAATTGCCGGATTAATGAGGATAATACTGTACATATTTATATCATTCCCAAGGGTTATCCCCATCAACCTTTTCACCGTAAATCCCGTGAGGACCTTAACATTATATTATTCGTGTTTTCCTACGATTTTCATATAATACGCTACATACTTGAATTAGAACTCAATAAGCCCATTTGATGCGAGATTTAGATTCCTTGAAATATATAACTTACTTCGATTTTTCGACCCAATGTCATTTATAATTAATTAAGGGTTAGTAAGAAAAACAAACTATATTTAGTACCTTTTGATTCTCATTACAGAACTAATCGGAAATTTGTCAAAAAACAAATCTTAATTATTCGTATAGTTGCCAAAGGACACAAGGGTTGTGAAATGGCATATTAGTAATTTTATAATATGTTAATATAATATGTTATTTATATTTTTTAGCTACACAAGAGAAATAAAGAAGATGTCTAAAAAGTATAAAGATCGGCCTCAGCATCCTCAAGAAACAGCAATTTTTTGGATAGAATTTGTGCTGAGAAATGACGACTTGGAATATCTACAACCACCTGAAGCATACACCAGCCCCATTGAACTGTTTTTGTTAAACGTCTATACTATTGCAGGATTTATAATAGGAATTGTTGTTACACAAATTTATACTAAACGAAATCCGGGCAATATCCGTAGAAAACAAGGCGCGCGAAGAAGGTGAATGAATATATGCTGGAGATTAGTTGCTATAACAACCAAAATCTGAATACTTGTGATATAGTCAGGTGCCGAGTAGGCATTTACTGTATCGCTCTTATGGACATCAACAGTAATATATACAAATATTTAAGAAAAATTTATTATAATATTTATATATATGTTTCATAACTATATCCTAAAAATCAAATAAACGATATTTTAATGGAACGAATAATCTTCTGAACGTCTTCTCGTTTGCCTCTATCCTAAGGAATGTAATAAATAATACGACAGCTAAAAATAAATAGTATATTCTAACCAAAAAATGTATTTATAAGAAATGCTTACCTTGAATCAAAATCTAACAGGAACATACCAATACATATGCCAACCCTGGCATATGTAAAGCTGCTTTACACTCGCTGCATTCACTCGACGTTTTGTTTCGGGTTTATAACAAATTTTGCACGTTCTTGTTGGGTTTTTTTTTCTAGGCATCGGATCGATATTTTTTTGGAAATATAAAGACTTGATGTTTACGTTTGGCCAAATCTCTATTCGACGTTTCTGACAGGTGATATTAATGTTTGGTATCAAATTATAATCATTTGTCAAAGAACGGCAAGGGATTACCCATAAGGGTTGAGAAATGTTTAAAAAAAAAATAAGTTTAAAAAACCCTAGTGTTTCCACATACATATCCAGCGTTATTTTGCTGCAAGGAGCAGTTTTCCTATGGACATATGTCTGAGGAGTGAGGAGTTTAATCAAATCTAAGCACACTTGCGGATTAAGTACTATGACCCATATTTGTAATTACAACACAATTTGATTTTAGTATATTAGTTTATTTATAAATATACAACTGTTATAAATTTTGTGCAATGTTAATAAATGCATGTTATTAACTAATACATGTTACTAGTTATTAACATTAATACATATTTTCATTTTTTCATGTTAGTACTTAAGAAAGAATGGTAACTAGTTTGTGTTTGGATATAAGATTGAATCATTACTATTTTGTGTTAATATTTAAGATAGAATCGTTATTAATGATTTAAAAAGCCAAATATGGGAAATTCCTTTAGCGTTTAAAGGAAACATGTTTTGTTTTTTTCAGTGAATGTGGATTATTCAATATTAATCTATATTAAATAAATATGTGTGTATGTGATAAATATGTATCTGTTCTTCAGTGACTGGTCCGTCAACTGGTCTGTTAAACCCCTTTTGTCGGCTACATTCATAAGCAACAGTCAATTTAATTTCTATCATATTATAAATTATATGGCCAGTTATACATAACATTGCCTACGCGCCAAAAAGGCATTATAATAATTAATTTATTATTAATAAATAGATTTTTACATAGTCTATAATTGTATGATATAAATATATGATTCATTATTCCATTATTGACGTCATTATTAATTTCAGCATACCATTATTCACGTCTATAATATAAGATTATATATAATATTATTGCAAGGTGGCGTTATTTTAATTTTACTTTTACTTATTTAACACCTCTGAGGTCAAATACCTTTTGAACATCTTACTCTTCGAAAAATCTCTTGCATCTAATAATCTTCCTTGCCTATACTTATAATTGCATTGGTCGTTATCAACGCATTGTTTATCACATATCCTTCGTTCTTGAAAGCAAACACTATTGCATGGGTGCCTTTCTGGACGTAGCTCACGATTTTGATCGGATTAGGCTGACAAGCTCAAAAAATATTTACCGCAGAAATACACGAAGGTATGATATGCCTGCAGATGGCGAATACAATATCAGATACCTCTCCTTCCATGCCTTGTGACTTAACGGAATAAAAACTAAAAAGGAATTAATATTAAGCTACTATCCACAGCAACGTTCCACCCAGTCGGGACGAAATTTTCAGGTTACTACAAGCACATCCTGAGCTACAGGAAGCAAGTATTTTCCCAAACTGCTGCTTTTTTTTTTTCACTCTTATTGTATCCACATAGCTCTTCAATTTGAGACAATTGTGGGAGCCATGCTTACTCTCTTTTCATCGTCAGTAGATAAACCTATTGCCATAGTAACGCTCTATGACGCATGTCACAGAAAACAAGCTCCCTCTCCCGAATGCATTTGCATTTAAATTGTATTTACAACGCATGTACTATAATGTGTCGGCTACCTAACGTACGACCATTGAGCCCCTAGACCATTAGCTGGAATGGATTGCTAAATGAAACTGTGACATCCCAGGCGGTTGGCACCATTGCAACTGACACCGAACTGTATAAAGTGGCTATTATGGTTACTGTTTATTCTAAATTGTACTCCTGCTTGTTTGGCAGGGCCATACTACGCGCCACCCGAGCGCCCTTCACCCTTATGATTAGCATGTCCATAAAATACATGTTTCAAGCTGGTAAACTACAGATAATCGTAACAATGTTCAAACAATTGATTCGTAACCGTTTAATTTTTTTAAAATCATTCGTTTATTTGATCTTTAAGAAGGATGAAACTAATTAAACCCGGATAAGTGTTTAACTTTATTATATTGAGCTTATAGTGGCACTTAATTATTAATACACCCATTATCGCAATTATAAATCTGAAGGGTTATTCCTTTCCACCAGGTGACAATAATTACCCCAACCTTCCTGTACCCAAGTACATTCACATCCTTTGATCCTAAAATCCGTTCAGACCTACATAATATCCTTTATTTATTCCTCTTGAAACTGTTTTTGTACTTTTAACCATGGTTCCAAATGTTGCTCATAGTATATTTATATAGCACAAGCTTTTGACAGGGTTTGACACACAGGTTTTCTTTGCAAACTCAAAAGATATTTACCACAGACCCTTTTCCTAATCCTACAGTCCTACCTATCAAACCACTTTTTCCAAACCCACTGCGGTTTACAATATTCCATCTACTATCCCATAAAAGCAGGAGTTCCGCAGGGAAGTGTCCTGGGTCCCATTCTCTATAACCTATATAACCTATGTCCCCTGCACTCCCAATACCTTTTTAGTAACATTTCAGATGAATTTGCAGTCCTGTCATCCCACCCAGACCCCGATACAGCATCCAATAACCTTCATAAGTGCCTTGATGAGATTGAGTATTGGTGCAACCAATGGCGGATCAAAGTCAATAAAGCAAAATGTGCGCAAAAAATCATTACGTTTATCCTCTTCCGCAAGTCCTATTCACTAATTTTTTTTTAATTCCATCCCTCTTCCTGCATCCCAGAGAATACGGTATTTAAACATCCATTTCGACAGAAGACTGACTTTGAACCCACATAACAGGCTAAAATGACAAGGACTAAACAGGACATCCCATTTCTCAATAGAAAACAAATTAATAATTTACAAAGTTATACTAAAGCCAATGTGGACCTACGGAATAGAGCATTGGGGAACAGCAAAAAAGTCAAACATCAAACGTATCCAACAATTTAAATCAAAATTCCCGAGAACAGTAGTTAATGCCTCTTATTACGTCAGCAGTAAAACGTTTCATAACGATCTTAATATACCTTACATACTTGAATATTCCTCCCAAGTTTATGAAATTGAACCATTGAAGCCTATCCAACCACACTAATCCCCTAGCACAGTAATTACACTGCGCATCCTTATAATCCACCTCGGAGACGAGGCAGTAGCCTCGTGACCTGCCATAAATAGGCCAAAAAATGCCAGGACTTCCGGCAATGGCCAGTTTCTCCAATCTTGTCCTGAGCGTCTGTGGCTCTCGCGCTCTAGTCTGTCTCTACTGGCTCTTATCCATTGACGTGGCAGATGGAGGAGCTTGGGGGACATCCTCTTTCCTCTTCCCCTCCTCTTTCGCATGCAAGAGAGGTAACAACGATGTGGATTTGAAAGATCTCCTTCCTGTTGGTAAATAATTTATGAATTAGCGATTTAATGATGAACCGTAAATATGGTATAAATGAGAACATTGATTACAGTTACTTATTGCCTAATAAGGCAGATTTAAATTTTATCACTTTAAACATTTTATTATTATAAAACGTATATTTATATAACTGCTATTGTTCTATTAATTTACTTTCTTTTCATTTTTCATAGCGTGAAGATAACTCTTTCAACATTCTAAAATCGTACGTAAATAAAAAAACACTGCGGGCGGAAACACAACTGTGTTCTATAATGCAAATAAAAATTAATAACAGAATTTATTCACGAGGCAGGGTAAAATAACAAAAAAAAAAACACAGCTAACACAGAGGAGAGATGACAGGTAGGGACAAAAGCGAGAACTGTCCCCCTAATATTTATGATTTAATTTTTCCCTTGCCAACGAGGTCAAAGCGGCCACCTAAATAAATGATAGCAGCCAATCATCGAAAGACATGATTTATGGACTGAGGACAAAAGCCCGACTAAAGGAAATATTTCATCCCCATAGGAGCATGGAAAAGGGTTGCAAAACAGGGAGATTTCAATTAGGTTCCTTCGGTCTGCATGTTTTAATTTATGATCGTACATCATTGTCTATTTTTTTCAAGAACATTTAGTGATTGTTTTGTGTGCAGCAAATATTAAAAACAAAAATTTATGGAGCTAAAGCTCATGGAAAGATGGAGAGCCTATTAGCTGGAAGAGTCCTACTGTGTCAGGACTCTGGATTCCTCACTACTTACATTTCGGCTTTCTATGCAGATATAGTTAGATAGTAGTTTTATTTTGATAAGAAAAAACATCACTCTAAAATCGATAAATTATTACTTAAACATAGTGTAGCGACCGCTAGCTACATAAGATAAATCACCCTATACTCTATTGCATAAATATTGTACATTAGTTATAATATGTTGTAAATTAATTTAAACAAATTTAAATAACATTACCAAACCATAAGTAATCGTGAATGTTGTAAACAATAAAACAGCTGCAAAAAACTAGTTAGAGGCTGGAAGGGTAGAGCAGGCTGCGATATCATTGGTCACAATAACGCCTTACATCATTTGTTACTAACGAGCTACCGCTGAGTATAAGTAGGGCCAGGTTTTGGCCTGTAAATCATTCTAACAACGGCTCTCTAACTGGTGGACTTGCAGCTGCACTGATGTTTCAAGACTTGGCCTTCTCATATATGAAAACCTCTGAACCTCTCTTCCTAACCTCGCATTGTTTTAGTCCGGCCTTGTCAGACCCCACACTCTCCTAGTAGGATTCTCTGCCTTCGTCCCGCTAAAACTAGCAGCTCCTTGGGAGAGATCTCTCCCTCACGGACAACGGTTGGCATGGCCGGACAAACTTTACCTAGTAGTGTCTCCCACGGCAAATCAGTCTGCCTCTCTCCGGTTCACACTCACCTTTGGGATCCGGACCCTCAGATACCGAGTGTGAATTCGTGGTCATTCTAAGACCACATAAACTACCTACACTACCTACCCTATACCTCTTCTCCTAAACATAGTGCATTGTCGGGGCACATACCTATGGAGTCAGACAGTAAAACCCGTCATGAAGCAATTGTCCAGGTCATAGCTTAATCAACCCTCACTTCGTAACCAGGGCTAGGGTAACTAGGCTCCCCCCTCGTGACGACCCGACACATACGAGGGTGGCCTGAAAAGTTTCCGACCTAACAAAGCTTTTATTTCACTAGCTTTTATTTATTTTATTATCATCTTCATGTTGAGGTTGGAAACTTTTCAGGCCACCTGTGTAGCAATAGACTATACCCGATGTATTACATCCAATATGGTATAGTATAAATGTTATAAAAAAATAATAAAATGTATTAAGACTTGATGTCTTTCTGAAAATGTTCCGTTTTTCATAATGTTGAATTGGCTAGTGGTATTTTATAACCGTATTTATTTTATGTTTACATATGACCAGTTGATGTGATATCATGCAGATGTAGATGAAATACTACGGGGAGAATCTGCAGCATTTCACAGCCAGCATATTTGACTCCTTAAGCTCTATGGTTATTTTCGAATGACATCAAAAGACGTCCACATCAAAGTATAGGATTAGCAATTGAAAGGAAACTAGCCACTGCGAGTCTGCAGTCTTTTCTCTTCAAATAAACTGGGGATCTCAATTTTTCCCCCAATCCGTTGTTTAGCCAACTTTTTAAGATTCGGTGAGTATTTTTGTACCACGTACCTTTACTGGACCAGCACTTAACCAGGTGCCGTGGTCTTTCTTGTGCACCATTATCCGGCCATTCCTCCAAGTCCACCCCCCCCCCCCCACACGTTTAGGGCACAATTAATTCATGGTCTCCACCCCTCAATGGTGAGCCCTCTTCATATCACATGCCAGTGCCTTAAACCTGGAAAGTCCCCGTATGGTTGGTCACCTAAACCAGCCAGCAGCCGAACAACGGTCCTAAGCCCTCTAATATCCCTTTATTGGTTACCCTAATCCTGGGACAATAGTCACCTCCTCTAATACTGCACCTCAGCCCATACCTGATTAAATACCTTTAATATCCAAAATCTAATGAACCCTCACTGGAGAGGGTGAATGTAATCAGTCTCAAATCCGAGTTCATACTCTAGCTTTATTGAAACCCATAATAACTGGTATATAACAAACCGATTCCTACATTTAACCGGACCTATATATTTTAAAAATGTATAATGATACCAGAACTTCCTCGTTATGAAATATTTTATTCTGAATCGGAAGCCGTCTCTTCAGAGCTTTGAATTAAAATACCTCAACAATAGCAATCATTAGAACTGTAGTGTAAATAACGGTATCACTTGAGATTTTGTCATTTTTACAATGGTATACACGCAAACACCACAGCTTTTTTTTTGCCACATCTATTTCAATAACCAGAGATTGAAGTTTTTTTTTTTTTTGTTTTTTATAAGCTCTCTAGTTACAAATTCAGGATGAGGGAAAAATATAGAATACGAGATTAAAGTGTAACTATCATAATTATGCGTGGTGTTAAACTAATTAAAACATTGTAGGAAGAAAGAATTCTTATTCCTTTAATTGTGTGTTACATATAACACAAATGACCCGCACTATAAAAAAAATAAGTTAAATGACTTGGTCCTATGTAGCTATTCAAGATTTGAAGTTGTTTCTCTTTCCATAGTTAAGGCCACTCTGGAGACGACACAAAAAGAATTTCAAAGATATCTAAAAAAAAAAGATTATTTAGTTTTTATTTAGGTTGACTTCAATACGTGTTTTTTATATAATTTTGATTTATCTAAATTGTAATATTTATTGACCGCGATGGTTCAAAAAATAAAATGAATTACTTTTGAAAAAAAAATAACATTTATTTTTTTCTCAATTATTTAGTAAGTATTGAAGAAACTCAAGAGTTGTCCCATAATTATACTCGTTATCGTTTCGTCATATTATCCTTAAATTTGGATGGGCACATTGTGATTAAACCATACATAATTTGCGCTGGAACTTCAGTGGACATTTATCACAAAACGGTATTGAAACCGTCATTAAATCAATCTCATTTGATAGGAACCTTGCATCTCTCTTCCATGTAGACAATGGTAATACTGGCAATTTTAAAATGGTATACAAGCAAACACCACAGCTTTACACTTTGTAGAGTGACAATGGCAAAAATTGTGAAAAAACACATGAACTAAACTATTCTGCAATAATTCTGTTCAATTAAATGTGTGTAAAAAAATTACAGATTTACCGCTAACTCTGGAACTCCATTATTGAATTTCCATTGTTGCTCTACTTTAATAGTTACTATTCCTGTTGGGAAGGCATGTAAAATAAGCCCTAAATCACAGAGAAAACAAGTCATGTTTGTTACATTACACAGAAAAATCGTTTCTTTACGGCTCCGAAACGAAAAGTCACTGAAGTCCGAAACATAATGGGCAGTAAAGACATCTTTTTTTTATATATATATATATACTCTTTATTGGGCTATAATTACAATCTGCCTTTTATAAGGCAATCAGTAATTGCGATTAACGCTCTCATTCATACCATATTTACAATTCATCATTCACTCACTCATTCATACAATATTTACAGACAGCCCAGAGACCTCCCAAATCCACTGCGAAGAGAGAGCGGAGCCTTGGGAAGTCCCCCACGCTACTCCGTCAGCCGCGTCACCGGATACTAGCCAGTCGAGGTTGACCAAGAGCGCGAGAGCCACAGACGCTCAGGACATGATTGGAGTAACTGGCCATTGTCAGGACCCCCGCTGTCACGCATTTATAGCAGGTCACGAGGCCACTGCCGTTTTAGTCTCCGAGGAGGATTATAGGGATGAGTGGTGCAGTGCAATGACTGTGCTACAAGATTAGGGTGGTTGGAAAGGCTACTGTGGAATTTCATAAACTTAGAAGGGATGAAGTAAAGACATCAAGATTACAAAAATTATATATATATCGTGATAATAATTTTCAAAACCGGAACACACATTACATACTCAATTTAGAACATCAAGATGTTTCAAGTAATACTGACACTTGATCATGTTTTATGGAGCTGGCTACTTTTTTTATGTCTTCTCAATACGAAATAGGTCCTCCAAATAAAATCTTGAACAGCTACTTCTCTACAAAGTTATACCTAAGCCAATCTGGATATATGGAATAGAGCTATGGAGGACAGCAAAAAAGTCCAACATCAGGTGCATCCAATTCTTTCATCAAAAGGCCTGAGAACAATAGTAAATGCCCCTTATTACGTCAGCAACAAAACCCTTCATAATGATCTTCATATACCCTACATTCTTGAGCTCATCCCTTCCAAGTTCATAAAATTCCATAGTAACCTATCCAACCACCCTAATCCCCTAGCTCAGTAATTACATTGCGCCACTCATCCCTACAATCCTCCTCGGAGACTAAAGAGGCAGGGACCTCGTGACCTGCTATAAACACGCGAATGGGAGTATCTCCAATCATGTCCTGAGCGTCTGTGGCTCTCACGCTCTTGGTCGACCTCCACTTGCTTGCATCCAGTGACTTGGATGGCAGAGGAGCGTAAGGGACTTCCCAAGACTTCCTCTTTCGTATGCGAGGGAGGTGACAACCATGTAGATTTGGGAGGTCTCTGGGCTGTATGCATGAGAATATTTATCACAATTACGTATTGCCCAATGAGGCAAATAGTAATTTTATCACAATAAATACGTTCTTAATTGAACAGGGTATTTTGGGGAAATTCCAAGTGTTAAAACCTAAGGGTTTCAGGTTTTGAAAAAAACAACACGAATTCCTAAGAAACAACATGGATAACGCTGATTAACAAACGCTACTTTATAACGAAGTCGATCTTGATGATTAAAATAACAATGAAACTCGATGCAATTATCTGTTGGAGGGCTGGACGGTAAGTGCATCCGTGTCGGCTGGCGTCGGATGTTTTTACACATTCCCTGACAGCTATAGCTAGTGTATTTTCACAGGAGTTCCTTTTTTCCCCTTTGACAGCTAATGTGAGGCAAGGCTGCATCGAAATGGCTACATTATACAGTGGAGGCGTAGGCGACTAACAGTGTTTCGTTGTCGCAATGTTTATTTATTCGTTGAACCGTTTTAACAAATGCTTTTATCACTCGATTTCTTTTACGCCTTTGTTACAAATAAATAAACGAATCCTAATTGGCTACTACAGACTCCGTTTTACAACCAATTACCCCGTCAGCCGAGCTTGAAGCCCTCCAGAATGGGAATCATTAAAACAGACGTCCAGTGTTCCTAATGTAAAAAGCAAATGAAATTAACTGAAAAAGCTTCCAATCCATTGAAAACAAATGTAATTGGAGACCCGTGTTCAGCCAATCAGCTGTCTTCTGTAAAGCTGTTCCTCCGATAGTGTAAAAACGTGTTTAGCGTTCCAGCATATAAATCTTTAACCGCCCCACCCCATCTACCATTTTTCGGCTCGCCGTGAATAAATAAAAGGGCCGGATCCCCCGACTTTGGTGACAGCCTATATTTCCACGTGTGCCCCGAATAAATTCTGATGTTATACGTGGGAGTGACGCTGCAGATAATGAAAAAGGCCTGGGCTGGGAAAAAAAACAACAACTGTGTTATCTGAGGCTGGTTATTGATGGCCTGGGGACCAGTAGATCAAAAACAATGCACAATGGTCTCATCGTGGTAAGGGCAAATCGATGAATAATATGTTTATCTGACGACGGAGGATCTTTATTCAACCTATGCATTACTCGAAACTTGCCCTATAAGTAATTAAGTCATAAACACTTGGTTAATCACATGTAAAATAATTGACTAGTTCATTAACGAATCAGTCATAACCATTATTTTTATTTAAAATTTGTTAAACCAACCAAGTATTTCATAAAATATACACAAACATAAAGATAGACACAAAAAGAGCAACCAAGTCCAGAGATATAACAGACCTTTTAAAATAACCTTTTGGCACTAAAATATCTTCTGACCTGTGAGAACACGAAAAGCCCTAAAAATCTATTAACACGGGACAGAGATTTTTATATTTACAATATTTCATAATTACTTATCGTAATTACATCTCACCCAAAAAAATATGACCCAGTATGTTGTTAAATATTTCTATACAGTTTCAGAAAGATTGGATAATTTTTTTATCGTTATCTTGGAACACAAATAAGACATCTAGACGATTGTCCTTCATAGGCGATTAAGATTTTTATTTTGACATATTTTGAATAAAAAAAACTGAATTAAATCAGACCAAATAGAAACTAAATCAACTAAAATGCAACAAGTACTTCTATATTTTCTGTAGCTATTCTACACTTTATGCAGTATAAAAAGTTAAATTACTGACTAACTTATTTAATGCATTTATACAATGGAAGCATTTTGAACTTTGTAAAGAAAAATTGTGGACTAGAGCTAACTTAACCTTCATTTCCCGTACAGTCTGTTGCCAACGGTGCGGAAAGGTTGGCAGGCGTTAAAAGACCATTTCTCCGGTGGATGAACTCTTCCATATTCGGCACTCTAGGCAGCTGGTGCCGGTTGACATTCTTTAAATTCTGGGAGAGATACGTGTAAGAACATCATGAGAACTCAAGTTTCTCACTATACCGTTCTGAAATTTGAGCTGTGTTTTCAGAAAGGTGAGAGTATAGCTGGGTACCGCTCAGCAAAGCTGGCCGGGGGTAACACTTAGCATCAGAATGATACCTGGTGACAAGTTGGATGAAGTTAATTAGTGCGGAACCCGGTAAGACGTACTTTTTGTTTCTTTATCCCTTTTTGGAGGGAGACGATTACGCAATCAGAGTTTCCAGTGCTCACGCTGATGTTGAACTTTCCCAGTTTGTCACTGATTTTGTTGCAACCAGACTCGGCCTGTGAGAGAGCTCTTGTTGCATTGAGGCTATTGCTGTATAATCCAAAATGTCGTCAGCGAAAACGATCACAGTATCTTTATTGTATTTGTCCCAGCTCAAATGTCGGACATGTAGATGTTGCATAGTGTCGGAGACAAAACGGCTTCTTGAGGAACTCTTATTGAAGGATCGCCCTCTTCTACCCTAACCATTCTGTTCATCAGTAAGGAAACCAACATGGTTTTAAAACTACTCTTGACATTCCTAGTCGCAGAACGGTCCAGTATCTCGTGGGAAACCTGAGTCGAAAGCCAGCGTGCAGTCCAACGAGATCATTGAGTGTTCTTGTTGACACCGACGTCGGCTTACATCTGTATCTCCAAAAGCGAATAGTATAGTGTAGTGAAGGCTCATCTGAGGCCTAAAAGCATGTTTGTTCAAACGGAATAATGGAATTTTCCGAACAGAACTCTTTTAGGTATTTAAGGATAATCTTTAACTTATCAAATTGTAGTACGTTTTCTTATGATTTTTTTTTCAAGGTTAAGGACTACTCAACAAAAACAAAAGTTTTGAGAGCCAACAAATAATATTGCTCGTTTAGTTGTATTTTGGATTGACTCACTAGGTATTATTAATACTCATGTATGCCATTGAAACCAAAATTCATCATATATCCGAACGTACACTAAAGCTATATTTCATTAGTATTAACAATCACTGATATCAGACTCGAAGATATATTACTTTGATGAGAGGAAGGAGAAGAAGTTGAAAACGCTGTCACAGTAATCTCTTCTAAGTCAGACTGCATTCCATAATAAAAAAATATATTTATTTATATTTTTATAGTTATAGTGACATATATGATCCTTGGATCTACTTGTACATTATCTGTCATTACTCTATTATGAAGCTGCTGAATGGCCTCGTGAAACTGAATAATGTCCGTATACACACACTGTTGTCAGCTTTAGAGCTTCGTTAATATTTATTGTAAATCAGAACCCCTGTCCCTTTGCAGTTCATTTAGTGACAATCCCCCTGCCACTAACAATGGCCTCCGGCCTCTCAAAGATCTTCTCCACCTGTTCCAGGCTGTTCTGATTAATATTGCTCCGGGGAAATTCTAAAGACCTCATCTGTACAATAGGTTATTAGTTTATGGGCGTGGCAGCTCGTTATTAGAAATGGGCGTGGTCCTAACAATTATATTTAGGGGAAGAGGGGAGAGGGGTTTTGTACTCCACCTCCAATTATCACTTGAGTACGAACAAATGGAGAATTTCAAGGCACGTGTCGAGAGCTCTTGTTTCAGCGATGGAACTTGAGGAGGTGCTGGAGAACACTCACTCTTCAGGCTGTATCTGAGGAAATGGCTCTGGCACTGTTAATGATTTACGACATCTTCAGATACTTAAAGGGCCAGATCACACCTTTATAAACGATTGAGTGTCTCATTAAATAAGTTGTATTTCAAAAAAACTGAGGTAACAAAAAAAATTCATTGTTGCCTTAATTGAAAAGGACTAAAGAAAGAAATTTCTAAGAATTATTAAATAAACCGATACAAATATATGTAGTATTTATCTTGATTTTACTTGCAATAGATATAAATAGATTTATCTTGGATGTTAGCTGATAACATCCAAGGTTTTGAAAAATAAACCCAGCGATAAATAATATTAGATTCTGCAGAACATGGCCCTGACCCTCGTACACATGAGCACACCCCCTACAATATAAACGCAGGCCTTCTGCCAAAAAGTCAGTTGCAGTAGTTGCCCCAGGGGCACAGGCGTTATTTGGACCTGGAAAAGAATATCTTTCCTCAGGGAGAAGTGGAACCCCGGCCCGCCATAAAGGAAGCAATCTAGCCCCTCCGTTTATGGAGCTAGTTATACCTTTATTTTTTACTTCACCTAACTTCTGTTGGGGTTTTGCTGGAGGGCAGAGTAGTGCCAGGAAAGTCATTGAACTCCCCTGGGGAAACCGAGTGATAAATGTGAGCACGAAGTGACCAAATCTCCAGAGCCTATTCCCACCATTAGTTTTAAACTTCGTTGACCTTACAATATATTAATTCAATCGAATCATTTTAGTTGATTGATTGTAAATTGAATGATATAACCATTGAACCAAGGATCCATAAGCCATTTTTTAGGTTTACATTGATATTTTCAAAATCAGAAACACATTTCATCCATGTGTCTGTACAATCTTGAAATTTTACATCGATATCGGATTTGATATTGGGAAGACATGAAAAATATAATCATCTCTAAAAACCTCGACTAGGTGTCATTAATTAATTGAATTAATAAAAATATTATATATTACTTTAATTATGAATAATGGATCACATTAGAGACATCATCGTTCTGATAAAGGTTATGTAATTTTTATTTTGAAATTCGTGATCTGATTTTTTTTTTTTGGAAAAAAGATGTTATGAATATATATATAGTTAAGGGACCTCAGAGCATCCTGACTCAGTATTAACTTATGTCAGCATTCCTCTCCTATATACACTCTCTCGGCGTGTGAGCAAGATCATCATTTGTAATCCTTATGCTATAACACACAAAGGAGTTCAAATTAAAGACCTTGACGTATTGTTTAATAATATGTAACATAAATGATTGCTAAAATGTACCGTCATTAAACATAATATTCTTCAAATGTAATACCGCTTTCTTTTTGCCAATTTTTTTTTTTTTACTTTCATGTTGTATAACAGCGGTTTTGAACTTTTATCCTATTACACTTTATCATATTTTCCACGCCTTCCTATTTTTAATAGATATAATAATATAGACACGTTTTAAATAATAATAACTGTATTACAAAAAAAAAAAATGAAAACTACAATCAACAAAGATTTGCTATAGCAATACGAAAATCCAAATTTATTTTTATATTGAATTCCTAATTAAAGTGCGGCAGTAAGTATATCAAATCTTGGGTGCAAAGTGGAGAGTTTCCTCGTAATAAGTTTTCGACTATTAACCTGGTTCGATATTTAGTTTTCATGGCAACCAGTGCCGAAAAGCCTGTTTCGCATAAATAAGACGTTACAAACAGTAGAACCACTTCCATTGATTTGCAATACAAAGATTCATACTCTCCATTATGATTCATACAAAGTTGAATTATGGTATTATTTTGAAAATTTTGTTCCAGCAAGATAGATTCTTCATCTTCATTGTCGATAAATGGATTCTTTAACCACAAAACCTTTGATAAATCAAGGTCTTGGAAATAATTCGAAAAATACAGAACTAACCCATCCAAGTGTTCAATAAAAAGATATTTGCTTGCTTTATTATCAGGTGTGGCTTACAAGTCGTTTGAAAGTGAAAACATATCAAAATCTTTTGTTTGTAAGTTTCCATAACTTCACATTTTTAAGGAAAGCTTTTACTTCACCTTTTCAAATAATGTTATACATTAGTGATCCCTCCATTGATTTATTTAAACCACTCAATTTTTAAAAAATGTCAAACATATACGTAAGTTTAACAATAAAATTATCCTGTTATATAATAATAAATTGGGCCGCTTCATGACTGTTTTTTTGAGAAAGGTTGCTAATTCTTTTTTGTGCTCAAGCATCCTTTGATTCACTTTTGCAACCAGACTTGCTCTCAAAGGACTGTTTATGTAGTTTATACTTTCTCTAACTTTCGTAAAAAAGTTCAGTCTCATATTGTTTGACACTAAAGCTCCTCTGTGAAGCATACAGAGCGTCCAGGTAGCATTTGGTGCTTTCTTTTTGACCAATGCTTGAAGACCTGTACTGTGCCTGGACATGGACGGAGCTCCGTCGATCTAACGCACAATCTAATTATACCGCGTTATGTATTTTTCTTTAAAAAACTGTCAATGGATGAGGTCGGGGCAGGAATGGGTTGGCAAAATAATTCACCTTCAAATATATAATTTTCAGGCAACATTTGGAACGTATGCGGGAAAATGGGCATCTTTTGCTCAGTTCCCTCATCTGCTGCAATGGAGAATTTCGAAGTAAGCAGCCGAGAAACTAATTGATCACACGCAACTTCGGATGTATCATTGATTCTTCTTCCAACTGTATTATCAGCAAGCGGAATTCGTCACAAATGTTTTGCTTACAATGCGCCGAACAATGTCAATAGCTGCTGGTAAAATTAGGGTTTCTCCTCATGTATGAGTATATGGTTTCATACATTTTGCGATTCGTTAAGAGACATAGTACGAAGCCAATAATGGGTTTGCTGTTACTGAAAGTATTTTTTTAAATGGTTGCTTCTGAATATTTATCTCGTCCAATTTTCTTTGAAAAATTGTATGGGCTTTCCAATGTATTCAGTCAGAAAGCCGAGTTTCATGGAACCGTTTTGACCGGTCTCATTCTATATGAAAACCAAAACACACCGAACACTTGTGAATCCAAGTGAGAATTACGATGAACTGTATTGTCTTTTCTTGGGAGCTTAACCTCCTTTTTCGCTTTCATTCCCACTTGTATCAGCATCTTCATTATTATCAACTTTTCTCTTGTATCCGCTCAAAAACGTATCTTTTACTTTAAAAAATATGTTGTTACTAAAATTTAAAATAAACAATAATTAAATATTAATATCAAAATATACTAACGATTATTTTCAAAAAGACACGATCAAAACTATATGACACCATGCGTCAGTTGACTCTTTAGCTAGGAGTGACTTTTAATTTAGAGGTTCGTTTTTTGCATTACAGAAACGTAGTGTTTGCAAAGGCGGCATTTTTAAAATCCGCTCCGGATAACTGTTTAATAGGAATTAAATGAATGTATAAACAAGTAATAAAAATATAAATAAACATTACTTCACTGAATTTACCCTATTACGTTACAACATGAAGTTCATTTATTTTTAGATATTATGGTATGGACATAATGCTTTTATTATAAAGTTTTGGCGCCTCCCCTGGCAATAGCCTACCTACCGATTTCGAAACCGCGAATTTTTAAGGTAGTAAATTAAAGATCACGACGTCCTAGAGCATTATTCCAGTATTTTTATTAATTAAAACCGATATCTCAACCGTAATGTAAGACCCCTAATTGTTTTTGGGTCATTTTTTTTAATATATAAAACATTTTTTTTTCCTCATGAATAAGAGCCTAAAATCAAATTTCTGTGGCGCTAGAGAAAAATGGGATATCAGCTTTTACCCTAGCACCACAGATTGTAAGGCTCATGGTATAATTCATTACCACAATTATCTTTTCACGCGGATTGTAATTTTATTCAAATAAACATTTATAGACAAAATATTTAATTATTACCTTACATCTTGTGTTGACATTACTTCCCTCACTCCAGCTTTTATGAACAACAGATAAATAGATTCTTCTATTCTAAGTTACAAAAAAGCTAATATAGTATGGAAAAAAAGATAGTATGGAATTGCATCTGCTTAATACAGGTGTAGACTAAATTCTAAGTATTCCTTTGTTTATCAATAAAATATGTTTCGCACAGCTTTGAAAAATTCAAGGCCCGAGCCAAAGCACTTGGGGGGTTAAGGGTTTCGTTACGGCCTTTATCTGTCATTTAAATGGCAGTTTAATGAATTTTGGTAGTTATACTTCACTAAAGCCCCACAAATGCTTGTTATAATCAGAATGCCGAGAGGTTCACGTGATAATTCAAGAGCTGAAATTGACATTAGTATCACAAGTTAAACATTGTGTAATGCAAACTGATAACATGAGTGCATTGAAGATAATTCAGTCGATAATGGGTAAGATAATTAAAGATGGATTATTCAAGGATACAATAAAACAAAATTCTAACCAAAGTGGAGAAAGTTTTTCGATAGGTCAAAAATTGACTTCCCTGGGAATAAGACACCAGATCTTGCTGCAGAAATATCAGTCATGGAAGGAGATCCACAACGAAATAATGCACCAGTGGTTGAACTTAAGTGCTCGTTTTAGAAATGTTTCGCTGAAAATCAGCGTTTGCATCAAGTAGAACAAACGGCCTTAACTGATTAAAGAGAAGAATGGAATATGCCAAAAATTAAAATCGTAAAGGTAAACCAAACAGATATGTTGAGAGGTGTGGAGGAGGGAAGAAAATATTTATTGCGTTTTATGAAAAATAAACAAGAAAGTTAATTTAGAATGGAGTTCTATGGAATTATATTCTATAAGTTAAACAATATTTTATCAATAATGTAAAAACAGGTGAATCCTTTACTTGCGATTGAAATTTTTAAAAATAAATAAATGCCTCGAAAACCATCGTGAGCCGTGAGAATCTCGACTACGAGGTCTACCGAGGGGAATGTCCCTGAGATCCTACGAGATTTGCTCAGCATTTAACTTCTATTACTTGCCACCACTGTTTTTTTTTTCTTATCCAATTAAATTAAATTTTCTGATGTCTGTGTCTATTTAAGTAATAATTCATCCCTTAGGTAACAAAATATTTTGAAATATCTACACAGCTGATATGACTTGATTCCCCTATTTGTTATTCTAGTTTTATTATTTTATTAATAACATTTTTTTATTTAAAAAAATATTTATTTCCTTGAAAATGTTTAAATTAATAGTTTTATATTTTGGTATAAACATACACGAAATGAAATAATGTACATGAAAAGTACATCACAAAAAAGTGGACTGTTGTCTTTCCGTCAGTATTGTAAATACATATTAAATGATTTTAGCTGCTATAATATGTATTAGAAGAAGCTACTATCTATTTTCAACAAAATATACTTCGCTATGTTTGGAAACTGATCTTCCTCTCTAAAAATCGGCTTTAAACATAAAAAATAGATTAAAATCGCAAAAATATTTACATTAATTAAAAAACTCGGTTAAGGGTAAAATGCTTGCTCAACTTTTATGGTTAGTTGTCTAATTTCATTTTTATTGAGTATTATTTTATTGAGATATGAATTGCACTATTATTAAGTCACTGGATATTGCGGAAGTACTAGGTTCAAGTACCAAACATCCTAGTCTTTTTTTTTTTTTTCCCCTAAGCCCCTTGAATTTAAAACAATATGTGAAAAATGAACAAAATAAATTAATGTAGCGACCGCTAACTACATAAGATAAATCACCCTATACTTTATTGTATATATATTGTAAACAAATGTAAATAACATGAACAAAATATATTGTAGACAAATGTAAATAACACGAACAAAATATAAATCATTGTAAATGTGTTAAGCAATAAAAAATGCGGGGTACCAAGTAGTTACATGAGATGGGCCACAGCTGTCAGTTCCAGGTAGAAGGCCAGATGAGGCCACAGACCCTCGGCTAAAACCCTGACAAAGAAACCACACATCATTGGTACCACCAATCTTAATGGTTATTGGCTAAGGACAAGGCTAGATGGGTATTTAAGCCAGGGCCTAGCCCCCTGTAAATCATTCTCTCCTGGCAACTACGTGGCTACCCCGCTTGAACTCTGAAAATCTGACTGCTTCTTTATGAAAAACCTCTGCATCTCTTCTCTCCTAACCTCGCTATGTTTTAGTCCGGCGTCGTCAGACCCCACACCTTCCTAGTGGGAATATTTGCCTTCGTCTCGCTAAAACTAGCACCTCCTTGGGAGAGACCTCTCCCTCGTGGACGACGGTTGCCGTGGCCCTGCAAATTTTCCTAGCAGCAATCCTGCGGCAATCCAGTCTGCCTCTCTCCGGTTCACACTCGCCTTCGGGATCCGGACGGTTTTCGCCTACCCTTAGACACCAGGTGTGAATTCGTGGTCATTCCAAGACCACATAAACTACTTATAAACCTACCCTGTGCCTCTTCTCCTGGACATAGGCACTGTCGGGGCACATACCTATCAAAAAATGGAGTCAGCTGGTAAAGCCGTCATGAAACGATTGTCCAGGTTATAAACTCAAATAACCCTGACTTGTCACCAGGGCTAGGGTAACCAGGCACCCCCCCCCTCGTGACGACCCGACAATGAACAAGAATTGACAGTTCTCTCCTCATCCCGCTATGCGCAGATGCATTTGAAGGAGGTTGAGTTACATAAATTAGATTTGAGGTTAAAAGTTATAACATGAATACAATTCTAGGTGATGGGGCTCACTTATATCCTAGTCTTTCCTAGTTTTATCCTAGTCTATTTTTTCGTAGTCTAATAGTTATTGTTTCACGATTTAACGTGTCCGGGAGGTTATTTAATGTACCTTGAAAATGTCACCTTCGTCGGCTCATTTTTACGACCCCTATCTCTACGTAGAGCCCCCCCCCCTATCTCTCTCTTCGGACCAGGCAAATATTATTTGATGAAGTGAAGAAAAGAAAATCTGGTCAGACCCTTGATCATTGGACTCATTAGTTTATATATATACGTGAATGTAACACTGTCGTGTCCTAAAACAACTTGATTTACGACTTGAAATGACATCCCTCTAATTATTATAATCAAACTACAGCACCTATCCGGAAGGAGACGCTCAGCAGCTCTTCTACTGTGGAAATTATCAGATGACGTAGGGTAGGGGGAGAGAGGGACAAATATGGCAGCGAGGAAAGTATACTGTGGTAATAAAGGGGCTGATATCGCTCCCCCGGGGCACACCGGGCGATATCCTAACCTAATGCTCTGCCATTCCGGCTTATAGTCTCAGGGAGCTCTTAGCGGAGGATATTTACTGCCAGGGTTTTTACGTTGTTTGCCTTAACACTTCGGGGGGCCGACTGTATATCTTCATTATCTCCGCTTTATTGTACTTTTGTAGGCAGTTTGTATCTTCCAGCCCTCTCTCTCCCTGCTGTCCTCAGAGTCCTGGAGAGAGGGTTGTCTTCTGTACAGGCATTCACTAAGCGGAGCAACTCAACAGGATTTTGTAGGAGTTGAATTTCATTAACTGGTTAATCCAAGGATCAGTAGCCTCGCTATTTTCGTGTTATTTTATTTATTTTTTTTAATGGATTATAAACTGAAGTAACGACAGCGTGAATCGTCCACAAGCCTCAGACTGAGTTTCTTAACACCTTATTAAATGATTGTGGCCAAAAAAACCAGTCACTTTAAAAAAAATAAAAAAATAAATAGCTAAAGTATTAGACTTGTAAATACACGATGTCTATCACCGCTCTCAAAACTTTTTGGAATATATTATAAATTATTATTTTTTTTTACAATCGGCAATGTATCCTTAACCAGGCTGGTGATTCAGAACTTGGAATAGACACCTCTGAAATGACTGTCATAAAACTATGTATCAGTCAATTACAACATTAATCAAATGTGATTTTAATTCATAATTAAATTTAAGTTATAATTTATACTTATAACTAACAGTATTCGCCCCCTTTTTGGTAACATCCACATTTCACTAATGTTGGTTGGTCCCAGGCAGATCTTGTATCATATATTTAGCAGTTAAGGAAGTCTATAAAATGAAAGAAGTTTCAACAAAGCCTAATTGTTCTTTCAAGGAGTGAACAAAGGGAACACTGTTTTATGCCAACAGTGTCATCATTATATCATGATCCAAGAGATGAAGCCTTAAAGAGATAAGTAAGGTATTTGAAGGAAGACTGGATCTTCAACTCGGTTTGCCAAATCAGCACATGGTCTCCTACATTAGATAGGAAGTTTTTGTCATTGTTTGTGTGGACTTTGTCAATCTAATGCATAATAACAAGTGCCAGTAGTTTGACCATTTCTAAAATCTGAATAAGCCAAAATCACATGTGCTCCTAGCCAAATGGAACTAAGCAGCTAATATCAAATAGTTAACTTGTATGTGATATTAAACATGAGATATGTTCGAGGACAAAGAGACTCATAAAGGTTTTAATACAATTAAACTTACATTGGAGGGAAGACTCATTGTTCATTCAAATACTCTGAAGAATAAAGTGAATTTGTGAGCTTTATTATTACAGAGTATTACAACTATTACATAATTCATAATTTATGTTAGGTGAACAATTGGGTTGAATTATTTGGTGGTCAAAACAAGATGTTCACTATATTGCTGTAGGGATTTACATTATGGGTTGAATTTTCAAAAGGCATTCCGGTCTGAGGAGCTGTTTGAGATCTGTGGTGTTAAGAATGTTAAAATAATGACAATGATCTACTAATATTCACCATTGTATATTCTTAAAGCTCTGCAATATGATAGTATGGGCTGATGTATTCTTAAAAAGGCTTGAGTTTTATTACTATTTATATTCACTATACTTATAGTATTACGACTTTTCACCATTAAATCTTTATAATAAATATTTAATATACTAAATGGCACTAATAATTATTACAAATAAATAAATTTATATAGATGTTTGACTAAATATGTGACACTAGGTTTCTTCTTATGAGTTTAACTAGGATATCTTCTGTTTTGGATAAAGGAGTACAAAAAACTTCTTTTTTGTCTCCCCTTCCTGGTGTCAATAATCCAAATAGGCCTTCATGAGGAGTGCAAAAACTAAATCCATATTTTTATCAAAATATACATAAAAGTGTAATGGATATTAATTTCTTTAGAAAATCTTTCCTTCCATGGCCATCATACCATTTTATTAATGTGAGTAAACAATGATTTTTATTTTTATGATAAGTTAGTGATTTTCAGGAAGATTTTTTTTGCCCCTGCTTCTTTCTGTAAGTCTGTTCTGGTCATTGTGAGTTACCTGTTGTCACCAGAGACATGAAATTCTACCTGGAGGACTCATTTGAGGTTGCAATGACTTAAAAAATACCATTTTTGAAATTTACACATATCAAGTCTTGTCATAACTAATCAATACTTGGTTAAATAAAAAAGTAGCATATTGAATATGTTGTCAAACTAAATAAATACCGCACAAAAATCGTAAATTGTTTTCACAACTTTTACATAGATATAACGGAACAAATCTTTTTCATGAGAATGTTAAAAAGCAAAAAAATTTGTTTGGATGGTAAATGGATTGAGGAAAAGGCTGATTGAAAAAAGGAAAAAAAATTGATTGAAGCACTGATACCTTTGTTAGCTCGGGGCCACAAAACAAACAGAAATCACTTTTTGACATGAAATTAGTAAAAACCATTATATTATATATGAGATATCATGCTCTTCTTTTCCAATATTGTACTTGCTCTTTCATTCCCCTACCTAATGTACTTAGTTTTCCCATCAATTGAGCAATTATTTTCTTGGTAATGTGTTTTCAGACCTAAGTTCATAAACACTACTTCTATACATATTTTTAAATAAAATCCAAAGCCAATGTACTGAATTTTACAACCAAACTTGCTATTTATTGTTCTAACATAATCATGTAAGGTTGTTTTGTTGGTATTTGTTTTCTTTCAGTTTGCACAGAGACTTTAATATTTTTTTTCTTTTTGATACCCGTGTTTGCTTTCAACGCAAATGATTCTTCTTTATTGTCATGATAAATTGGTTGTAATTTAATTAATTGAAGATAATTGTTCAATTTTTTTCTTATTAATAATTTTCAACTAATGTGGCTACCATACATTCTCTTTCGTCTCCTTGTATTGTAATAACTCATTTCCTGGCATCAGCTCTTCTAATTTTGATATTTTCTGATTTTTTTTAACATAAAGTTGAATTTGGATGTAATACATTGTTGGTCTTTGTATAATTACTTGTGGAACATGTTCTTTGTGCCTATAAGGAAGTAAAAAATTTTTTTGCTTATTACCTACTCTATTTCTGGGTATTTCAGGGTGAAAGACAATTAACTCAGGCTGGTATTTAAATGTAATAAAATATGAAATGTAATGTAATGTAAATATAATAAAAAAATTAAAATATGAACATATATAATATATATACATATATAATGTAATGTATTTTTAAGGAGTAATTTGAGGGAAGGATTATTTTATTATATAAAATATTAAATGATATAAAACATATTATAACAATTTTTAATTTAAAACAAGTGAATGTAACGACTGGAAAGTTTGTCAGTAATTGGGTAGCTGAGAGGAATACTGGGAGTTCAGATGTTTAAAGATGCTTGAAAGAAGAAGTGGTTAGCTGTCAGTTGTTTAGAATTGCATAGAAGAGAGGTGTTGATGACGATTTGTTTCAATTTGAGGATGGTCAAACATATTTGGTGTGAGGCCTCTCACACTTCATGTTTCTTCACACATCATACTTGCATGTACCTCTTATTCCATTTCTTTGTATTTCCTAATATCCTTGTATTTACCCACATGTATACCGAAAACCATTAATTGCCAGATTAACATAATCTACAGGAGACCATTGAGACAGCATTATAGTCAGAGCAACAAAATAAACAAAAACACTACTTGAGCTGGAGCAAGACAAGTTGAGACGGAAGAATTGTGAAGACCTCAAAAACAGTATGTGTCTATTTTTTATTTATTTTAAATTAAATGTCTGGTTGTCAAGGATCATCCTGAGATATAATAAATTATAAGTTAGAAGTGTTTAAAGGGATTTGTTTGGTTGAAGTATGAAAGAAAAGTAAGCGGGAAAATATTAAATTCTAAGAATATAGCTTTGATTTCAGAGAGGGGGGATTAATAAGAATTAATAAGAACATGTAATATTCTGTAATATGTACTAGGGCTAAATTATTGTTCTTTGTCAGGTAGATATAAAATACAATTGATGTTGATCAACTAATTAGGTACATATTATTATGTTCTCTTACTTTAAATATATTTTATTTGCTATTTACTATATGGCTCTATCAGCAAAATAATTCTGGCAAAAAGATGAATTTAATTTTACAAACATAAAAAATATACTTATATTAATTTTACAATTACTTGTCTATTAATTTGATTCTTTTTCTTCTTCAATGGTCTTCTTTTTACATATATCAGGCTGATTCCAAACTAGAGTAAATATAACGCTCTACATGTTTTCTCAGAACCACAACAACTCATTATAACTGCTAAAACTAGAGAATAATTTTATGTGTTCATCTATCATCACAACAACCAGTATACTCTGTGTGTTTTTTATTCTCACACAACAACTATATTATTATCACTGGCTAAAAACTAGAGAGTAATACTGAGTGTTTTTCTCTCATCACAACTACCAGTAGACTGTCTTTTGTTTTTTCTTCCACTCTCCTTTGTTTGTTTGCCTTCTTGATTCAAAGTTGGATTAAATATTTATATACACACTCCAATATCTTATATCACAACAATATATTATTATGTGTTTATTTCAATTGATTTATTTTAAAATTTAATATGAGGTTTATAGGTTCTTGTTAATATAAAAAGAAAAAACTGGCTAAAGAAAAATCAGGTTTTACAAAATTCACACTCATTTTATTTAAATACACAATAACTTCAATTTTCAACAAATTTTATTATTTACCTTAATATTTAACTCTAGAATGGCCAGATTTACTAGTTTGTATACATTATTCTTCTTGTTAGTTCAATTTAATTTGTTTTGCCTTTCTATCATTAATATCCACTTCTATCTCTTTAATCCTTCTTCTCTGGATAAAATTATTCTTCCTAATAATGTTCTTCCACGTTCCTTTTCGCTATTAAATAAAAATGGTTCATTTTTCAAATTTCAATGCTTTCCCTCATGCTTTCACTAAATGAAATAACGCTAACCTCCTTCTTCTATCAGAACAAAACAACTGTTACTTTCCCTCCTTTTTTTTCATCTCCCCCACTCTTTTCACTGGTCATTTGCCGCTCTTTTTTAAAATTCAAATGTCTAATATCACAACAATATATATTATATTTCAATTCAATACAATCAAAAGAGATCAGAATATGTTCAATAGAATTTATGAAAGAAATTTTATTTGCCACATCAAGAATTTATATGGTAATTGTTGAGAAAAGCATATATATTGTTTTTTTGTTAAATACATTTCTAGACTGTCAACTTGTCAGGCTGTATTTAAGCACTTAGTTTTATTTTAATTTCTTATATGTTAAGAATTTAATTTTTACTACTATAATCAAAGTGTTGATCATTTATAATATTAATAATAATTTATATAATCTAATATGCATGTATGCAAAACTTTGTTATAATAAAAAGGCCTACTTTTAGCCTAGTAATGGTATGATTGTCCCTTGTTTATCTTGTGTGCAGTCATAGTGCAATAAAGGAGTTATGTTTAACCATACAGTGTTTGTTAATTAAGGAAACTTCCGATAGAATCAGTTCTAGCAGACTCACTTCACGCAATCAGAAGCCTATGTGTACTACCACTAACTAAAACCCCACAAGAGGATGGTTCCACACCAGAGAAAGTACCTCCTCTTCCTGGTTATCAACTCCCAGGCTGGTCTTGCTCAAGAAAATCAGTAGTCTGAAGTAAATAAGACACCTTATTGGAAGAAGTACAACAGTTCAAGGCAAACCTTTCACATACTCACAAACATCCCGATGGAAGACAGTCAACCCTTATCACTCAGACAAGTAGCACCCAGAGGAGAAATAAAAGATGGCAGGAAGACTTTCCAGTTCCAAAATGAAAAAATAGAAAGGATTCGTGAAGAATCTCCTACAGAAGATACAATTGATGAAAATATGGAGGACGTGCAGCATACATCAGATGTGAGTGATACTCGAACGTACCAGAGAATGCTGTGTGCCAGCTTATCTGCATGACTTCCTACTGTCTACAATCAGATCTAAAATATGACTACAATTATGAGGGGAGAATGATGTATTCTTCTATTTGTAATCAACATCCATAAGCCCGTTGCTATATTATAGTAGTGTGTGACAGATTATTTTGGGTTCGTTATGATTGTGCTGTGTTCTATTATTATAAATTTATACCACTATATGTTCAGTAAAGCCTGCAACTACCAAGTCTTATTATTTAATTTTACAAATCAATAACATTGATAAATATGAAAACATGATTGAATCATAATAAAACATAAAGTACATAGAAAAAAAATAGCTAGAGTTATAAAAACAAATTTACTAACACGAATGGTTGCATGTACACCACAAGTGAATTAACACTCCGCCGACCAGCGAATTAATGGGGCAATAACCAAGAGCAAATGGGAACAGAAGTTAGGAAGTACCTAGAAAATGATCCAAATCCCTCGTTTTCTGGAGAGTGGAGAAGAAAAATTTTTGTTTATACACCTATCATAAACATGTGACTAAGGGAATGTTATTTGCTGGATCTATAAAATAACAGACTCAATCTGAATTATAAAGTATAGCTATGTGATCACAAAATTTGCTCAGCACCACCACTTGCTTCTCACTTATTTGACATAATCCCATAATATGTTGTTAGAAAGTGACATCGTACCTCTATCCAACACTACATAAACCTTTAGTGTAATATCCCTATGATAAACATTAAAAATTTTGTACTTTTTCTGGCATCTGAAATTATGAACAATTCATTGAAATATATAGTTCTATATCAGAATTCATGAAAGCAAAACTGATTCGAACAAAGAATTTCCTGGTCTCTTTTTTAAATTAATAAATAATTATGTAAAAGAGTGAGTGTCTTTCAACAGTAACAATGCTATCATATATAAAGACCAAATTAAAAATTCACAAAACATACTTTAAAAAATACCTAACAAGATGTTTTATGTTGTTTTTAATTACCTAATTGTACATGCACTTACTCTGAACTTAATAATTAACCATTGTTTATAAAAGAAAATAATCTTTAGATAATACTTTTTTATGAAACTGTTCACCGCATAAATATTTACCCAATAATATTTTTTTAATATTATGGGTAAATTATTGCTATTAATTGCACAAAAATTCAAACATTCAAAATTTAATTATTTATTAATTATAAATAATTAATTATAAAAATATAAGTATTATTTTGTATAATAAATAATGTTTCCAAATACATATAAATTTTAGTCAAACATATTTACAACCAGTAAAAATTGACTCTGAAATGAAAATTAATTACTGAAATGTTAAAATGGATTTATCTACTCTTTCAATTTAACAATCTGAACACATTCCCTTATTAACAATTAAGACACTATTATTATTTCATTCTGGAGATTCATGAGAGACAGTCATGAAGTTTGTCCTTTTTCTACATCAAAATCCTACGGCGATTTATTATTTAGCTACAACTTAATGTGACTTTTAAACCTCTTCTCTGGGTTTTAATTCCATTTTATTTTTTGCTTATTCTGGAGAAGTGTCCATTTTCTCTTTATGATTTGTCTTCTGCTGCAGGGTTCTTCTTCAGAAGCCTGAAAACTATTGTTTATTGTTATATTGCACCACGATAATACCCTATTTATCCATTTTGTTCAAGAAGTTCTAATTAATAGAATATTTGGAGCTCACTAGTAATCACATCACACCTTGTACTACAAATACTACAAATAGACTCTATAGTAGTATGGAACCCTGAAACTAGAATCGAAACCATGCTAATACTAACAAAGAACTTGAAAGTTTTATATCATAAATGTCTATAAAAGCTCCCTAGTTTCTACAAATTAAAGATAAATATTTCTTAAATACTGTGATGATAAACAGTAAATTGGGATATATCCTTTCTTTTTAGACCTTAGGAATAATAGTAGTTACTAGTAAAAGATGACTTATCATTAAATTAAGATAGAATTAACAATTTTATATGCCCACATACATGTTTTATCAGACAAAGCTTCAAAACAACATATCTGCAACCTTAGAGTGATAGATTTCGAAGAGGAGTACACATTTTGTAAAACAATGATTATTTGAAGATGTAATTTTAAACTATGTTATTCTTGATGCAAACGGAAAAAATAAACCTGCAGAATTTAAGTGTTTACTTTATTATTAAATAAAATTCAAGTCTAGCGAGATGCATTGCACAGTAATCTTTTACGACTGGCACAACAATTTTAAAAACTTTTTGTAATAATAGTCCACTTAAGTCTCAACACATATTTTATAATACTAAGCAGGATGTTGAGATCTTTGTTTATTTCTTTATTTAATTAGAGGTAATTGATTGAATAATTGACCCTTCATTATTTCTAATAAGGTTGATTTGATTTTATCATCTCTGGTGAATCAATATCAAGTAAAATTTTGTTGCAACATATCCCTATGTACAAAATAAAGATGCAAAAGAACTGCAAATACGCTCTTGCTGGTAGTTTCAGACTATATATTTATAGTTCAGTTAAGCTCCAATAAATATTACATATTATTATTAAGAATCAAGAGATAAATATTTCACTGTTTACTATGATATATTACTTCATCTTGATTCCCTACTCACCACCATTATAGAAAAATATCAATATTGTTATTAATGGTCAGTTATTATTTTTCATTAGGCTGGTATTATTTTTGGGATTGAAGTTGAAAAAACATCAGTTGAGATGTTAACAGAGTTAGTGACAATTCGTGATTACAGTTTGAAAAAAAGCAGCACAAGATTAGATATTGTTAATCAGAACAAATTGGTTGAGATCTTTAACTTGATACACTACTATATAATTATAGATTTTTAAATAAAAATGTCAAAAAAAGAAGTGTTTGATATGTCATTAGATTTACCTGAATAACATTTTTTTAGTGTGAAATACATGATCAATCTTGTTGAGGTAATTGAATTTCCTAGCATATTTGTAATTACCACCAATAAATTCTGGGAAATGTTGAAATGACAATTTTACTGAAACGTAGTTGGAAAAGGAAAATAATACCCTCTGTTCAAATTAGTATTCCTGAATGTAATTTCATCTTTATCCATTATGTATGTAATATATACATGCAGTTCATGTAAAATGTAGGGGAATAAAAATTGGTTTATAGAGAAAAACTTAATTTTTTAATGCATTCCCGAATACTTAAATTTCTACATAATACATTTTAAATTGTATTTTAATGTTGTTTTGGCTCAGGTATAGTTGATGTATATAGTCCATCACTTTGTTTTCTTCCATGTTGTTTTCCACCTCTGGTAAGTTTTGGTCATCGATATGGTAGGATATGACTATTGAGCAAATCCTCATAAAAACAATGAAGAGTTCAGGTGGGACACAGAAATGGGAAAGAGTTGATGTAGATGGAGGTCACCTTCTACCCAGAGTTCCCTGGAATCAGAGCGAACCTTTTTCTGCTATTTTTAAGAAATTTATCACCTATGTATAGCGATATCATGGTTATAATGCTGTTGTAGTTTTCTATGGTTACCCAACTGAAGAAAATAAAAGCAGCACAAAAAGCACTGAAAGACCTCGCCATTCAAGACTAAAATCTTGTGCAGATGTTCTCTTTGATGGTACAATGTTTTGTCAAATGCCAAAGAAGAAATTTTTATCAAATGAAAAAAATATTCTATTTATATCATTGCTGCAGGATGAATTTCAGCAGGCACAAAAGGCCACCAAGCAGGCAACAGAAGTTGCAGATGTGTTAATTATGAAAACTGTAATTTTATTGTCTCTGAACAGGATTATGTTGTTATTGGATAAGACATAGACCTTATAGTTTTGGTGACGTTTTTAGCATTAGAAAATGTGTTATTTTGCAAATCTGGAAGGGGGTAACATGGCTGATGCTTTCTACACCAATAAATATTTCAAATAAAAAGATATTGTGGAAAATATTCCTTTGCTTTTAAGCGACATAACCTCGGCTCTGATTGAGAATGGAAAAATGAAGTATTGTACTACACTTGAGAGTGATGCTTCCCACAGTGAAAGTGTTGTTATTTTCAAAGCTTCGGCTTCAAAAAAAGAGATCGTGGAAGGCACTTCAACTTTTCTTATGAAAAGTTATAGAGGTGACTTGATCAGTCGGTATCTTTGCTTTGCTAAAACTGCTAAAAATGCAAAATTCGATTTGGTACAACTACTTCCAGCAAGGTTCAATATTATGCATATAGAATATATCTCAAGGTCAAACGTTCAAACGTGGAAGGGGTGCTGAAAGAAGGTTATTGGTAGCCTCATGTGACAATGAATAAAGAGCCAGCTCCAATGGCTTTGCTGAAAATGATTTTGTACCAATGCAAAAACGTTGGGACATCACATGCAGCTGTAAAAAAGCAGGACCTTCAATGCTCCATTGCATGTCTTCATTGTGGATTCGAATCCTGCAAAAATGCGGCGAAGGTGGAATTCAACATGGATGAGAACGAGTTAGACGATTAACTAAAGAAGGCGAAGTGACGAACTATATACATCAACCACACCTGGGCCAAAACAACAAAAACTCCTGGATTTTTTACTCAAGATTTTGTATATATCGTTCAAATAAAATTTATGGTGAATTCTCAAATTGTATTACGTTGAATACAAGTACTTGTGCAATGCATACAAAAATTGGGTTTATTCTTTATCGAAAAATTGTTATTTCCACAAATCTTACATGAATCTCTTGAACTACAAGTGTATATTACATAAATAATGGATTCCAGAAGATGTTACTTTTAACCTTTGAGAATGATTCATGAAAAATATTGTGGTATCCATGTTACATTTAAGCTCTTATTATCCAAGCAAAATGTCTTTTTGGTTTTTTTTATACCCGTTAGAACTCGTTGGAGAAACTAGTTGGTTAAGATGCAGTACTCGGGCGTAAATTACCCCGGTGGTTGACATTCCCTAAAAGAAAAAAAAGAAACAGTACTAGGTTCACTAATGGGTGATAGCATAAACGACTTAGGTAGTGATCCATGGTCACGAAAGAATCCCATGTAGAACACTGGAGCGAGGTCGACTTGATGGTTGGAAGGGTCGGCAAGTTTGCTGCCAAGGTTTGGTCTTCGTAGAAACTCACTTTGGATTGAATTGGATTTGGTTTGTTTCGGACTGAAACCCTTAGGTCACCAACGCTATTTAGACAATAGGACGATTCCCTTACAAATATCGATAGTGGCACCAATCCTCATTGACGCATCAATTCTAATTGTCATAAATGGTCAGCAGATAGAACTGTTTAAGTACAGGCAGGACTTACTGACTTTTCTAGCTAGCATATCTTTTGATGAGCTGCAATGAAAGAATGTTCTGGCAATGCAGGAGCTCGAGGTAGACATCATGGAATATAAAACTAAAAATACCGTCTTTATACCCGCTTTATTAAGTTTGTGTTAATTTTTTTAAATGGTGTGATTTGGCTTTGTTTATTTTCATGATCTTTGATCTTTTTAATAAGTTCTGTTGTATTGAATTTAAAATTTCATTCATTATTTTTCATTTTTCATTTTTGATGTCTTCTTCACTCAAGTAGCACATATAGATAACCTTATTTTAAAATGAAATTAATATTTTTTAAGCACACCTATACATGTATATAATTTACATCTTGGAACAAGTAGTAAACAATAATTACTTTAGACGTTTCACTCCAACGGGTTAACTAAAAAAAAAAATAGGGATTGTTAGTGAAGGGATTGAAAGTGAATTACGCCCTTCAATTTCGAGGACATAAACACCACAATATTTTTTGTGAGCTACTAAACTTTTATTTATGCCGTTCAGTGCTAATTTGAGTTGAAGGTTCTGGGGGAGGGGATTTCACATTCCAGATCTTTTTTGTTTGAAAGTACATCTGTACATCTGGGTGGCATCTAAATAGTACTACGCCCTAACACTTCAATGGGCTGGGGGAGGGGGGCTGATATTGAATTCCATATTATTTATTGTACTTTTGAGCTACAGGGGTAAAATCAATGTAAGAAATACTATTGCATGCTACCTTATAATAGCAGCTATGATATTACACAGCCCCGATTTTAAACGCAATACCAATCATTAGGTTACTAAGAGAGGGGGAGGGTTGGGGGGAAATAATGGGGGAAAAACAGTTCATTGAAAGAATTTCCTTTCAATCCCTATCGATTTTTTTCTATATGTAGGCTTAAACTTTCGATTAGCCATTGTTACCGCTTCTTCTTCTGTGACCGAAAGAGCATATCAAATCGTATCGGGCACACCTGAGCAACGAGAGGGGTGCCGAAGGTTGAACCTCTATTCAACTCCAGATGCTTGTAAGTTATGTAATACAAGTTAGAGGCCCTGACGAAGGCAGCTAGTTGCAAGGGATGATATATGCCATAGCTTTAATGTTAAAATCACGAATGCATTTCAGATATATTAATCATATTGCATTAATCGTAACCCTAGTACCTTTTGTTAAGATAAACCGATGATGTACACGAATAATATATCACGGTATACAATTAACCCTGCACGATGATGGTGTGCACAGCTAGTGCAGCTAGAGACCAACAACACCATGTGTTTCGCACTCCCGTCGTTACTCAGCAGTAATCCAGGCTTTTACCTAGGAATGAATATGCAAGATCATGAATACAATCATGAAATAACCCTTCCAAATATATATTATCATATTTAAACAAGCACTCCTAGATTTTATTTGGACAAGGAACACGTGACAAGTTTTATTTACTCAATCAAATGGTACAGTGGTTAGCAAACTGGTTCTTGATATGTGAAGGTTCTGGTCCAGAAAGTCTGGGCTTAAACTTCTAGATGTGAAGCAAATTAATTTGCATGAATCGATCATCAAAGTAAAAAAACATTCTTAATTCACCATATATATCCAAATTAAGATTTATTAAATCACACCTATCCATCCTATGAAATGGAATTAAATTCATAGATTGAAATCCTTGAAACTGTTCGAGAGAGCCTAAAAAAAATTGAAATCTACAAGGGAAGAACTTTAAATGCAAAATTTGACTCCGCGATTGAAAAAACGCACTAACGGAAAAAATATTGAAGATGACTCCACTCAACAGGGACCTTCTATAATCGCCTGCTACCAAGATTGTCCGATAACTTCGGTAGTTGTGCGTTCCTTTTCACTGTTAAAAAAACATCTTAAGTGAGAACATTTTGTGTGTACAGCACTGTACATTTTATATGGAAGTGTTAAAAATGTACTTTTTCAATAAATAGTTTATTATTTTTTAAACATTTCGTACTTAGTACATCAACAATATCTAAAGCAAATTTATAATATGTAAATAATTTTTTTCTTGCTTTACGTATTATTATTATTTTTCTCGAATTTACTCTGATTCAAACAAGTTTAGATAAGCTTTCAATGTAATAATATTATAAATTAAACAAAAGAGATGATTTTTTCATGTTTTAGGTGTTATATACACAATTTTACACATTTTGGAATTTTTACTACACGATTTTGCACATTTTGAGTTTTTTAATGTACATGTTTTTAATTTTCACGTGCTAAATCTATAATGATTGCATTTTTTTTTTTTTTTTTTTCAGTTTGCCGCTGTATGTTTTTTATTAATTGGGTTTTCCCCGTATTTAGCTTTGTCAAGTTTGGTCTACAGCCGGTCTTACTTTTATTACTTTCCACACCACGGTGCAAAGGAACCCATATAAGCCTAACTCGTTTATCAAGGACCTTTGTCAGTTCCCAAAGCGCAAAGTATATAGATTGTATTAAGTAGCCACTTATTTTAACAGATTGGTAAATGATATTATATGCAATATAGCAAACATCAGCATTAAATATGCTGGTCTTAGATTGCAGATTATGCCAAGCATTGTAGACCTTATTTCTTGTATGCGAGAAGTATGAGTGTCAGAGCCATGCAGGCAGGCTATTGTGATTACTAAATTCGTAGTATAGTCATGTGCATTTTGTCCTTACATGTTCACGCATTGTCAAAACCTTAAAACCGTTGTGTACGTGAGGAGATGCTTGGGTAATACAATTACTTACTACTATTTGTAGATAACTTTTTAACATTTCTGAGATGTAATTTTAACCTCAGTCGTAGATTTGTGAAGCGTTAGAAAATTCCTTTATTTAAATGAATAAAACTAAGTGCACATTGTCTAGGGAGGCACAGATACTTGAGTACCTAACCTTGTACTAACTAATAGAATTCAATTAGAATAGAATTTATAATAAATAAATAAAAATAAATTTATTTTTGAAATGATAATTTCTTTAAACTTCTTACCACTCTATTTGGCTTTTCGGTAATTTTTTTTTAATTTGAATAAGAATATCCACGTGGGAACCAAAGTACCAAAAATTAAAAATCCCCAATAAATATGTATACAACGCTATCTGTACTAAGCAATCTAGCCCATATTTTTTGTTTGTTTGTTTTAAGGCATGTCAATCAACACAAGGGTCATTGACGCACCTAAGACGCTTTTTGCTTTTTTATACAGACAATGTTGCATAACCCCAGCAGCAAATTTTGATTAATATTAATTCTTGCTAAAATAAATTACTTTTTTTGTGTGCGAGGAATCTATTGAATATGAATTAAAACAAAAAACTTCTTTTTATCGTTGACCTTTCTCATCGGCATTATATTACTATGGGCCGACAATGCAAGTTGTTTCCTCCTTTACCGACCTTTAGTAATAATATATGCAGACTGATATTAAGATAAAAAATTCACAAAATAAATAAAGTTTTTATTTCATATTTACAAAGTAAAATAATTGGTCATGATTAGCCTTTTTAATTATCAAATAAATAGTAATAACATATCATTATACATTAACATAATGTATTAAATAACAACGATTATGTATTGTACCATTAAATATTGATCTTAAATTATAATGACTTGTGAATATAATAAACAATTTAGAAATAATACTAACAATTTAAAACAATAGAACATAATTTCCCTTCATATTATTACTGTTTCTAAGATAATTTAACATCCTTAGGACAAATGAGATCAATTGTTATATTTAATCAAGCGCCGGACGCCTCTTATATGATATACTTACAAGCAGTTTCATTGTATGTACAATTTCGAGTTCTGAACTATGGCTGATATTTTTTCTTTTTCTGAAAGTTTATATACCTTTTATATATAATCCGAATAGCCAAGTTTTTGGGCACATTTCTTACAAGTATTATTTTGAAGACGACTAACATTAGGGGTCCGATGGCCCTGTGTTGAAGCAATAGAACCACCCTTAAAACGTTCAACGTTGTGTTATTGTAAATTTTGTTTGATTGCGTTTAGCGCTTCTATACCATTCATCCACCCGTTTCATGACCTAAGGAAGCTTATTTCCAAATTTCATTTTGCACTAAATTGCACATTTGGAACTTTTTGAGCTAGATTACACCAATCCGATTTTTATTGTACAAAATTGCACAATTGATTCAATTTCATATAAAATTTTTTTAATTTTAAAGCAAAAAACGATAAAAAATCAAGTAAATTAAATTTCTATTTAGAAATTAAATTATTATGTTTATATTAAATTAGTATGGATTCATTTTATTTGATTTAACTCGCACTTTAAAATGTAGAGAAATTATGAATCGATCATAAAAGTAAAAAAAAAATTCTTAATTCACCACATATATCCAATTTAACATTTATTAAATCACACCTATCCACCCTATCAAATGCTCTCACAAGGTTGAATCCAGAAATTTTTAAATTCATAGATTGAAATCCTTGAAACTGTTCGAGAGAGCCTCAGAAAAAGTTAAAACGACAAGGGAATAATTTCAAATGCAAAATTTTACTCCGCGATCGAAACAAACGCTGGCTACTTTCACTTAAAACAATTAAAGACTGCATTAACGGAAAAAATATTAAAGTTGACGCCATTCAGCAGGAACCCTCTATAATCGCCTGGTACAAAAATTGCCCGATAACTTCAGTGGGTGTTGTTCGTCCCTTTTCAATGTTGACAGACGAAGACAATTTTGTGGGGAAAAAATTTAAATGTACAACACTATAGATTTTTATGGAAGTGTTAAAATTTAACTTTTTCAATAAATATTTTATTTATTGTTATTCCTTTTTTAATATTTTGTACTTAATATACCAACAATATGTAAATAAATTATTTCTTGCATCACGTATTATTTATTTTTTTCTTTATTACACAAAAAAAAATGTTTTTTTTTCGAATTTACTCTGATTCAAAAAAGGTTAGATAAGCTTTCAATGTATTATAGTATAAATTAAACAAAAAAGATGATTTTTTTCGTGTTTTAAGTGTTATATAATTTTGCACGTTTTTCGGATTTTTACTGCACAGAAATCCAGTCTCTAGTTATTAACATATTCTCGATTTACGATTGATAATCTATACCTTCAACATTATTTTACAAGTGGTCAAATATAAAAAGAGTACGTAACATTACGATTTTTTCAATATATCCGAAAAGTTGAAATATAGAGCAAAACATATGTTATCACCCGAAGAAAGTTGTGTTTTCACAAATTACTAACAAGACAAAAAGGGCGATAAACATTAAGGCAACACGAGTGTAATGCGACAAGAGGAAACCATCTGAGGAGAAATATAAAGTAGAATTTTTCGAATCCTGTTTTTAACTGGCAGAGATGACTAGATCGTCCTTCATAATTCATGTTTTCCCAATACCTTTTCTGGTGTTTAGTTCATTGCGTGTAGGCATTATTTCAATTTTTTTAACGTTTGAAAGTATGTGGTTTGTATGTCCAAAATACCAAATCAACAATTTCGCATCTCTATATCGCGAAAGAAGAAGAGTTGACAAAGAAAATGTTATTGTGATTCAGTCTCATAAGATTCGAATCGGCAGACTAGTCGGTTTCGGTCGAACACACATGTGATGACTGACTACTTGTTGATGTCTACCGAATTTCTTTCAATACTTTGGCTCCATACAAGGAGCATCTATCCTAGAGTCCTTTTAAACTTTGGTATGCAGCTATACTATCTTCGTTTATCGTTTAAATCGGGGTATATGCCCCAATCTTCCTTTATCATATCTGCTGCCTTCTCACCAATCATGTAGCAGGGAGCCATCGTGTGAGGTCCAACTATAGTTGGCATTATCGAGGCATCTGCGACACGGAGGCCCGTTATCCCGTATACTTTCAGCCTTGGGTCCACGACAGATGTGTAAGGGTCTGGGCCCATCTTGCAAGTGCCACACTGGTGATGAAAATGTATTGTCACAGTTCGAATTGCGCATTCCCAATATTCATCGGAATTAAACTTAAATTTTTCGCAACCCTGTACCGGAACTTTATGCTGCCTTGCACCAATCCGACGAAATGTTTCTGTTTCTCCAATCTTGATTGAAGCCCTCACTGCTTCGATCAAAACTTTCATGTCTAACGGGTCAGAAAAAAAGTTATTTATGATCTGCAAAGAATCTCTTGGATTTCGGCTAGTAAGCTTGACTTCTCCTTTGCTTTTAGGATACATAAATAAAGGCCCTATACTAAATGCTTCCCTAAATCTAATATTTCCCCACGTTTTAGAGAAAACTTTGTCAGTTATGTACAAATTCCTTTTAATGAAAGTACCACCGTCTGAAACCAAAGAAGCGGGTGAAAGTATTAGTTCAATATCAGGTGCATAAGTGGCATATTTACTCTGCAAGAAAGCGACAGATTCAGCTCCGTTGCTGGAATATATGTTGTTTCCAGATCTATACCACTGGATAATATCTATCGGGCCAGTTAATAGCATCTTGGGAATGGTGACGCTATCTGTACTGTTGATCAAAAATAGAACAGCAGGTGTGCTTGGTTGGTCTTGCAGATTTTTCCCAACAGGTAAATCTGCAAGAACGGGTATATTAAATCTCTGCAAATCACTTACAGGGCCGATTCCTGACAACATAAGTAACTGCGGAGAACCAAAAGCACCAGCAGATAGGATCACTTCATGCCTCACCAAAACTGTTTTTTCGACACCATTTTTCAAATACTTAACACCGTATGCTCTTTTTGTTTCAGGGGTTATGAGAATTTTCGTAACAAGTGCCTCTTTTATCATATGAAGGTTAGGTCGACTTAAATAAGGTAAGAGAAAGGCTTGAGCAGCATTATATTTTCTCCCTCTTCTATGATTTGCATACGCAACACCAAATCCTGTTATAGTATTAGGGTTGCTATAGTCAATGATGTCATACCCCAATTCCTTGCCAGCTTGCAAGAACATTCTGGATAGCCTTGTTTGATAGGGGTAGGCAACAGGAAGAGGTCCTTGTGTCGAGTGGAATTCCGAGTCAGCCAACCTCCGCACAGAAATGTTTTCGCTCTTTAGAAAGTACGGTAGGACTTCGTTAAAGGACCAGCCGGGATTCCCTGCTCGTGCCCAGCCGTCATAGTCCTCTGGGAACCCTCTAGTGTACATTACTGCATTGATAACTGTAGCTCCTCCCACTGCATTACCCGCCGGCCAATAACACCTCTTATTTACAAGTCCTGTGCAGACATCTTGCTGCCTGTCAGCGTCGTAAACCCTCGAGATGGAACTGTTGAATGTCCTAACTGCTACTAGCGGTATGTCACTGAAGATGCTCCCTTCTGAACCTTTCTCCAACAAAAGCACGTTCCACTGGGGCACTTCGGAGAGCCTGTTGGCAATCACTGAGCCAGCCGGTCCAGATCCCACCACGATAAAGTCGTACTCAGCTTGATTGGACGATCTGGACAGAAAGTTATGATCATTACACGAAATACCATATTTCTGACACATCCACCTAATTTCATCTGTTATCGACCGCTCACTAATAGCAGTTTTCAAAAATAGCAGGATAAAAAGAATTAGAGCCTTCATTTGAGTTGATTTTCCTGCAATAAAAAAAATCAATATTATTTCACAAAAATAAATACCAAAAGTTTCAAAAAAACTTTCAGAAATATCTTTATTGAAATGATTACATGCTATCAATACAAAGTATCTCAACCAGTGCTTAGGACTTCAGTTTTTAGTGTCTTGTTACTTTGGGGAGGGGAAGGCATTCATTAGCCAAAACCATGTTAAGTGGTTACATAATATCATCGGTCATTATATCACACAGAGCTCACTGTAAACAAAATACTATAGTTTGTTTAGAGTAGGCCGCAGAGCCACCCCCGCCTTAGACGTCACTCTAGGTTGCCGGGCATGAAATGGGAGTACAGAGCATTAGCATGAAGATACAAATGTTCAGAGAGGCGGGAATAGGAAGTTCTAGTAGCGTGAGAAGGCTTGGTCTTGAATGAATGGGATGTTGAGATCAGCGTGAAGGGTTACGGTTGTTGATATAGAAGGGAGCATTGGCTATCTTGCGGGGGATTCTAGATTGCAGAGATTGAATACGAATAATATTGATGGGGTTGGCACTCCCCCAGAATTTTATTCCGTTGACCAGGTAGGTAGGGTCACCATTGTGTAATCTGTCTCTTGTTTCCCGATAGTTATTTTTTAAATATTATCCATGAGTCGAAGAAGTAGTATGGATTGCACGTTGTTTCTTTCGTTTGGTCCTGATGTGAGGTTCCTAAGCGAGTATCTTGTCTATTCTAAGCCCTTGCCAGGTGGTTTAGGATTTAACAGGAATGGGTTGGTTGGAAAGTAAAACTGGAGGACTGGATGAGCGACGGAGAGTGAAAATGACATGAGCGGACTTGTCAGCATCATACATCTACACTTGAAGACTTAAATACTTAAAAATAAGAAAATGTTGCATGCGGACACTGCATTAATTTTACCATCCCTTTTATTTGAGGCGATTATTATATTATATTTTAAAATTGTTTAGTTTTGATATAAACGTTAATTTGGTTATGTCCTGCTATTGTTTATACAGTTATTTCTTTCTGATACAAAAGTACTTCATTAGAAGATAACAAATATTATTGTGAAGATCTTGAACCTCTAAATTTCGTAAACAGTGCCAGGACTGCTACTATGGAGGCACTGTTATAATATAATAAATTAGAAAAAAAATACCCTAACACTGCTTCTATTCCCTGCCATGAAACCACCCCTGGTTGCGTTTGTTGGGGAAGGTTAGTAAATGTTACGGCATTACAAAGTTATAAAAGCACAAGAATAATAATTCTGATTTAACTGGGATGGGGTGATCGATTTAGACCAGACCAGGAATCAATTTAAAGGCATGAGATGGAAGTTGTGAAATAACATCTTAAAAGTGGAGATGGTTTATTATCTTTGTGTGTGTTTGCCTACTGTTAGAGGATGACGAGTGAACAAGATGAGTACACACCAGAAGATGAGATGTTTGAGCAGTAGCATACTTATTCAACAATAACTTTCTGCTTGCTAGGTGTTAAGGATAGCCATCCAATTATCGGTACTGGTAAATACTTACGAAATAGTCCATTTATAATGGCCTCCTAAATGGAAGTGAAAGCGGACTCTTCGGCAAAAAGAACAGACTAGAATGGAACCTGGCAAGTGGGAAACAAAATTTGGAGTAAGGCAGTAGAAAGTATTTTAAAACCCACAATAAGGGACCTTTCCCTTTCCACATCCAGGGCAAGTGACTCAATTGCAAACTGCTTACAAGAACCAGATTGGGGTATTTCTGAAAATTTGTAAAACGCAATCAGTTTGGTTTTGATAAGTCAAAAGCTTGCTAGGTAGTAGCTTTCGGAAAATAACAATCAGAAGTTAATACTAGTGAAGTTAAGACGTTAAGACTAATGAAAAATTGGTCTTGTTTCTGAACCAATATGGAGTAGGTATACCTAGGCAAATTCGCTTAGAGGACTTACACTGTAAATGGTGGATGTAAAAAGTTATCCACTCTTTACCAAAAGTTTCTTTTTTACAGTTTTACAAAAAATTCGTTTCAAGATATAAAATAAGATTTTAAATTCAAAGTTTTAGTATAAAAGATTTCGAAGATGCTTTTAGTTTGTTGTTTTTTTTCATAAATGTTTAATTCTACTTAAAGTGGATGGAAATTAATACAAAAAAAACTTTTAAAATCTGATATTTTTATTCCAATAAATTATTATGGGATCATTCTTTGTAATATTACAATTTGCTTTTATAGGATTATTAATTGGGATATAATTTTTCATTCATACTTATGTACAATTCACATTCATACAATATATACATTCTGCCCAGGAGCCCCCACTCCAATACCCCCAACAGCAGGTGAAAGGGAGAAATCAGTCTCTCCCCCACCCTCTCCCTCAACCTGGTTCAACAATTGTCGAAGACCAGAGTGAGGGTAAGAGAGCCCGCAGACCCTCAGGATTGGGTATGTTGACCAGTGACAGGATCCCATGACATACATTTATCTTTACAATACCTAGCGAGCCCTCCGCCGCTTTAGAAAATGAAGAAGAATGTAATAATGTATAAGGAATTGACCAGAGGATTGGTATGCGCTAATAGGTTTTTGTCGAATTTGGAAAATCTTGAGTGTATAAGGTCAAGGACAGTGGACACTCAGAGATCACTTTGAAGAGATTTTAACTTAAAATAAAATCAAAAAATTTTAAAATCGGGAAGTTTCATTGCAAACAAAACTGGAGCTCAAATGATTTTCTTATTATCTGTACACTGCAAACAGGTTTGGACGGTCCTATCAAATCTGGTCAAAATGATTAATGAGATTAAGCTATCGAAGGTACACTAAAATAAAAATGTGGATGTAACTCTTCAAAGTATTAATTATAGTTGTCACCCACAATAAGTTTTTGATGATATTGTTTTATTTGCAAATGTATTGAAATGTTTCATAAAAAATATTTTCCTTCGGTTTTATCTCATTGCTCGTAAATATGTACCTGCATTCTAGGTAGTTGGGAAGTAGAGGAACGTAATGCAGACGGAACATCTTGAAGTCCAGATTGGCCCCTACCTGCCCAACCTACTCAGAAAATTTAATTAGGTTAAGGATCATATAAATATTCAAAGAGGAACCACCTGATAAAAAATAGCCTAAGACCTCGCTCCAGTGAATTATCTTCGACCTTTTGGCTGCATCCTCCATCTAATGTATTCATGGCATTGGATTTAATGTCAGAGTATACAGGAAGTACTCACCAATTAATACAGAGGAGTAGGGGGTCAAAGAATTTTTCGTAATATCCTTACTTATGTATCCGATAAGATAATAAAAATCGATTAATAATATATCTTAAAGGCTGTTTAATTTGATATATTAGATAAAATAAAAGTGCACCTTCCGTTTTGAGGGCAGGTGCACGGTATTGAGGGGCTGCAGAATTAAATATAATTCTGGATAGATTGAGAAGTTATAGAATTAGAAAACGGAAGACATTCGGACTGTTTGTACCAGTATACCATATTAATCAATATATTATTTAATTTGGGATTGTCTGTACCAGTATACCGTATCAGGCAATAAATTATAGAGAACACTCAATCAAAGAGTTTAATTTTTCATACTAATCAACCATATTTGTTTGGATTTACTATGTTTCCATATATTTTATATAAAGCCTTCCCGATTTTTTCTTTCATTTTTACCTATTGAAATTTGTTTGCATTAATTATGAGGTCATATGTCTATTACTAAAAATATATAATCGAAAATAAATCATTAAGTGAAGTAACAATATCGAGAGATACTATGAAAACCAACACCCAATACTCAGGTGACCATTGATAACTTATAAACTGATATAGAAATACCTACCCAATATTTTTAATCAAAAATTGAAATCGGCTAGAGCTTATTAGATACGCAATTTCTATTGTTGGCTCACAAAACTTACTTTATGCTTTACCGTCTTTAGTCCTAACTTAAGTTGTTAAATGGCTTCTTAATTATATGCATACTAATCACCATATTTCTAAGTGCTATGGTATTTGGCTTTAGACTTTAGACAAATTTATTGATACATTTTTATGACCACTATAATAGAACATACAGACAGGCATGAGACCTAGAGACCTTTGCTTCATACCTGAATGAAAATAAAGCATCCCCTTTCAGGACCAGAAATTATATAAATGTGACATTTATAATAAAATCCGATTCCATGGTCGATTTTTAAAATTAATATTATCGGCCGATATCTTAGGTAATGATCTTCGTGGAACTACAAAACCACACATACAGTTTAAGTAGAGATTGATAAATGCAATTGTTCAGATTCTTTTTGCAAATGTAGCGTGCAATTAGAGGTGGTAGTGAAAAGAGCGTTTTTAGGAAAAATATAATAATTGACCTTCTGTAAGCTGTAATAGTACAGTTATATAAAGCACGTATAATCGCATCAAATATTTTACCGACACAATACCATAAAACAAATTAAAACTTTCAAAATGAGAATAAACAATAAATCACATGTTATCGTCCATCGTGATCGATACAATGGATGTGAAATCTTTAATCAGCCGATAAAATGTTATCGGAATATAGGGTTTCTTCTAATCAAGATCAAAGGTACCAACAAAGACTAAGGCTGTTCAACGATTGTCAATCATAGAAAAGTAAACCAGATAGGATGTGCATATGAAGAAAGTGTGTGATATTCGATCCTTAATGATAATTATTCATTTATATTAAACATAAATACATATCACGGACTATTGGCCTAATTTGAAATTTATTCTTCGGCATTTTATAGTTCTTAATTACTAAATTAAATGGAAATAATTTGACTCATCTGATTGTTATAAGAATTGGCAGTAAGTGTGATTTTCATTTTAGTAACATTTTACATTACACACGAAAAGATTTCCTATTATCGAAATAGTACTTTTTTATTTTTAATAATTCAAATCTTTATTGTGATAAAATTACAATTTGCCATATTGGGCAATAAGTGTATACGTTCAATGTTCTCATTCATACAATATCTACAATACTTCTTTCACTCGATACAGTATTTACAAACAGCCCAGAGACCCCCAAATCCACATGGTTGTCACCCCCCCCTCTTATGCGAAAGAGGAAGCGGTGTTTAGGGAAGTCCCCCACACTCCTCTGTCAGCCGCGTCACTGGATACGAACCAGTGGAGGATGACCAACAGGGTGAGAGTCACAGACACTCAGGACATGATTGGAGAAACTAGCCATTGCTAGGACTCCCACTGTCACGTGTTTATAGCAGGTCACGAGGCCAATGGCGCTTTAGTCTCCGAGGAGGATTATAGGGATGTGTGGCGCAGTGTAATGACTGTGTGCTGGGGTTAGGGTGGTTGGGTAAGGATGGAATTTCATGAAATTGAAAGAGATAAGTTCCAGAATGAAAGGTATATTAAGATCGTTATGAAGAGTTTTGTTGCTGACTTAATAACAGACATCAACTATTTTTGTCAGGACTTTTACATTGAACAGGAATTGTAAAATACATAGATGAACTAATTTTTTTTAATGATCCTCGCGATAGCTCGGATTTCTGTCTACCGATTCCTTTTTTGAGAACATGATCAGCAGATGTTTTTGTTTTCACGATAAATCGATGGAATCGTTAATTAAAAAAAAAAAAATGTTAACCTCTCTGATGATCATTGCAAAGGTGTGTATAAAAATAAATTTCCAGCGGAAATTTCAGACTGACTGAGCATTCATGACAAAATTCTATCTTGAGCAACCATCATAAACACACTGTATAATTTACTGGGAAGAGTAGTTGACCGTGACTGACTTTGAGTCGGATTAAATCATTCACCTTCTTTGACAACATGTTCGATTCCTCTATTTTCCATTGGGATGTGCTCGGAGAAAGAATCACTGTACTCCTGTGCTGTGGTGTCCTGAAACGGAAAGCCAAAAACTCCAAAAAAAAGCCCGAAATCAGTTATGTAATTTTGTCAAATGGAAACTGAATAAAAACTTCATTCATTAGAATTAGCTGTTAATTATGAGACTGGATCACTGATTTTGTGCTGAAATTTTAATCGATCTAAACAAATTAGAAATGCTTATTTAATACTACAGATAAAATTTGACTATTTTTAAAAAATAACGCTTTTTTAATTAAAAAAGTCAATTAAAAAATAATTGAATTAATTATCATTAAAACCATTAAAACAGTTTTATGTCGTTAAATGGAAATGGAAAAAAACTTCACGAACCACCAGGACAGATATTGACGTGAAAACATAGGGCTTCTGTATTTGATAAAAAAACCAAACGAAACCAAACAAATAAATAGCTAAAATATTGATAACAAAGCCCTACCCAAATTGCTTAGATTACAATTTATATTGTTGGCTTAGTTCATGAGCTAAGTCATAATAACCCAAAGTCAACAAACACTGCTTGTGATAATATTTGTATTGATTTGCATTGAACACATTTTAATAAATAAATAAAAATTAATACAAATTAAAACCTAATAAAACATAAAATATATGGAGGCGGAAATGCGCTTTATTTATGTTTCACCCTTCTCGGTTTTGTATGTTAAGGAACATTGTATTTAATCACTACAATCCGAGATGTTATGGAATGTACCTTCAAATATTCAGATGGACTGATCATTTTAACAACTTTCGTAGTAATATACATACCGAGATACTTCGTGTTATACATTTATGCATTTAAGCAAAATCCTCACTCTTGCACGAATGCCATTGAATTTCAAATAACCTTTTAAATGTCATGAAGTATTTATATCAATGTAGTATTTCCGAGTCTGGAGGGGGAGGCTCTAACTTCGTTTACAGTACGAAATAAGCGGTCTTAAAAATGATTTAATCAATTTGAAAATTCAAAACTACATTCCACAACACCTCAAAATATGATTACTTTTATGGTACCAAATTCAAGCTCGGAACCTATGTGAAATTTAATGTTGTGGCCTATTCCCGCGCTAGTTAAAAACACATTTAAGTCGTTAGCGCAGAAATAATTTCAAAAATATTATAAAAAAAATTTTGAAAGTAAACAATAGTAATCAAGTATTTAATAAGCTCCAAGCAGGTTTCCCTATTTTTTTTTTTTTTTTATTTGAATTTGTTTGAAAGAAAATTCCATTGACCAAGATGGTTTAATAAACAAAATAAATTATTTCCTGTTAGAAAGACCGAGTTTCATAAAATTGAAGGATAGACTCCGGCACGAAGTCGGCAATTATTGTTGCAGTTTCAGTTGCGGACTGCAAAAATGCAATTTAATTTTTAACTGATGGAAAAAAACTTTTTATCACTACAAAAAAAAGTATGGAGAAGAAATTGGGACGATCTCGGACGGAATATTTTATATTTTGATTATTGATGCATATAATAATTACCTGTTAGGATTGAAAAACACTAAACACAGCAAGCACTATAGCTACGAGTGGTTCTCCTGCTGCCTGCTAGTCCAACTGTGGAAAGGCAAGTGGCACCCCTGAAGCAAGAGCAAGCGGAGAGCTAACCTTGGTGCCCCGTTTTCTGCCCCCTAGGGCCGGCTCTTTGTTTGCTATCTACTCGGTTGCTAACCCACTTAGTCGTTCAGAATGATTATTGTCTCATTTGTTGATAATATGCTAAATATCGGGGTCGTCGATTTCAGTAGTTGTCAACCGTTTGGATGGTCGAAAATGGCTTGTGTATTTGACGATTATTAACGTAGAATACGTTGATTGGGAGCAAAACCGTCATAAAATTAAAGTACCGCGCGTGCGTATACGGTTGTTGACGTGACCTACTTTATCGGGTTTCAAATTATATGTTTTCTATTTATTAGTTATTAATTACGTTTCGTTTAGCAGTTGAATAAAAAATGTATTTCATGTTCCTTCCTTATTTTTTTTAATAGCTATAAAATTTTAAAAATATAATTAAATAATCTCTCGACGTTAATCACTTTTTAAAAAGCACTTTATTTCAGAGATCAAAACAAGGTTCATATCAAGACTGTGTCTACACATGGACAAGTCAAAATAACAAAATAACTTTATAAAAAACAAAAGAATAAAAATAAGAATATGAACTGTTAGCAAGAGCAAGAGGAATAGGATTATGTAACACTAGGAGAGCCTATATATAGGAGAGGAATATGGATTAGCAATGTTTGAGGTTTAGGATTAGTTAAGGGCTTTAATTCCTCCCTTGCCAAAATTGAACATTACTCCTGGAATGTTTAGGAAAATTTAAGAGTAGAGATTTTAAACAATGTACAAAAAACATAATCTTACTTACTAAGATTCCTGACTCAATTTGAGCATTTATAGTTGCTCTTACAGAGTAACATCAGTTGACACTTTTAATAATAAGTACATAATATTAAATTTTTAATGGATACCATTCTTGAAGTAACATTGCTCTGGTATTATTAATTCTCAATTAATAATACTCATTATAACAAGTAAATTTGAGTTTGCAATATACGTATAGTTTCAGAGGTATAATAATTTTACAAAAGTGCATAAAGTGAACATAAAATTTCATCAAAAATAACTTAAAAATATAAGAGGAAAATTATACTTAACACAGTATTATTATTAGTTCCTCGATTATGAAAAAATATTTAAGAAATTCTCTTATATAAAATGTATCAAAAATATAGTAAATGGCATAGTACAGTATTCGATATGGCATTTTTAGATATACTCGTACAGTATGAAATGAAAATTATCATTATCAGTCCGCAGTTTTAATGAATCAAAATTATGCATACAAATTAAAATAACATTTTCTTATTAAATCAGTATTAGTATGCTTTATTTTTATAACATGGGTAAACACTTAAATACTAGAAAAGAATTTTATTAATCCTTCAAGCATAAACAATGTGTACTCTCTAATCTTGCAAACAAGAAAATTAAAATTATTAGTTTCTTGAATTATATCTTGTTGAACAGGTTGAAAACTATAAGAGAGATTTAAAAATTTTCTCACACATAAATAAAACATTAGCTATAAATTATCTTGTTGTTCAGAATGTGTTCTAGAAATATTTCATAGGTTACATTGTAATGGAAAAGTTTTCAAATTATGATTAATAGCTCTTACCTAATCATAATTATTATTTTAATACAGTTAGATTATATGAATGACAAACAATTAACAATTAATTTCATGTTTAATAGCTGTTGCTGCTACTAGGACCTTGCATGTAACTGAGGTTTAAATAATGTATAGTCAAATACGAAATTTAGACTTAAAAGTAACTATTTAACTTCAAAAAGCTGATTAGATGTAAAAGCTTATATATAATCCTTTAATAATACTATTTAAAAATAATACAATGGTGCATGACATCGATATTATGTTTATAACACGAAAAATATGAAACTTTTTTTTATTGGAAACAAATTATTTTTCCTTTATTTATTTATTATTTTTACTTATTATTTATTTGTTGTTAAGATTTAATTAGGTCAATTAGATATCCTGCATAATAACCATAGAAGTGTTTATATTCTTTAATATGAAAGCATTTTAAATAATTAATCATTCCCTAAAGAGAAACTTAATTCTACAGAAATAAATACATTTCATAGACAATCACTGGGCAAAGTCAATTGCTGCTTATATAAAATTTATTATCTTCTCTTTGTAAAATAATAATTGGCCATTATTCTCATAAACTTAAGTTCACTGATCAAAAAAAATACAAATACAAATAAAACAATAATATCACTACTTTTCTTTCGACATTTCAATGCCTAATATAACTTAAAGTTTCCACGTTTTTGAAATATTATTGCGCAAAAAAACTTTTACCACATGGAAAAACAATAATTTAATTTTATAATAATGCAATTAAGGTGGCTAATTTAATTTAGAAAAGTATGAGCGTACAAACAAAAATTAGTTAGGACACTTAATTGTGTAACTCGGAGATCTTTTTATTTTTCTCAGACCAAATCCTTCATAAGGAAACATTACACGATAAGTACATTACGCTAATACGTAAAATAAATCATTGCCCTTACAAAGCATTACTATGTTGGATTTTGTAATTCTATATTTTATTCATAATAATAAAAGTTTTCGAATGGTAAATCTCCAATTTACCGATATAATATTCAAATGAAAAGAACACATATCGAGGACAATCTTAATATTGAAGACTGATAAAATTAAATCAGAAATTTGCTTTATAATTATTATTGTAAACTTCATTACGGGCATAGAATATGAATGTATATAACCCATACACATATACGAGGGTGGTCTGAAAAGTGTTCGACCTAACAAAGAGACAAGACGTTTTTTCAGAAATTTTTTTTTATTTTTCAACATAGTCTCCTTGTAACTCTACACACTTCTCCCAGCGATGCTCCCACCTCTGTAACCCGTCCAAATAGTACTCGGCGTTTTTCTCTGCAAAATAATCGTTCACTAAGGTGATTGCCTCTTCATTTGACGAAAATCTCTGTCCTCCGAGCGCAATTTTTAGATGAGAGAACAAAAAGAAGTCGCTTGGGGCTAGATCTGGCGAGTAAGGCGGATGGTCAAGCAGTTCAAACCGTAATTCATGGATGTTCGCCATGGCAACCGCTGAGGTGTGAGACGGTGCGTTGTCTTGGTGAAACAGGATTTTCTTTTTCTGCAAATGTGGCCGTTTTTCCGCAAGTTCTGCCTTCGGCTTGTCAAGTAATGATGCGTAGTATGCTCCTGAACTGGTTTTTCCGTTTTGAAGATAATCGATTAAAATAACTCCATGACTATCCCAAAAAACAGTTTTTGCTTTTTTTGGAGCCAGTTCCTCCTTTGCAGTCCACTGTTTGGACTGTATTTTTGTTTCGGGCGTATAACGGTGTATCCAAGTTTCATCCACAGTAATTAATCGGTGCCAAAACTTGGATTTATTGCACCTAAACTGCACCAACAGAGCGTTGGAAATGTTCATTCGAACACGTTTTTGGTCTAACGTGAGAAAACGCGGCACCCAACGCGCGCGCGGACAGCTTTCTCATCTCTAAATGTTAATTTAATATGTAACAAACACGTTCTTTTGACATGTTCATAACCTCTGCTATCTCTCTCACTTTAATTCGGCGGTCGTCTAGCACCATTTGGTGAACTTTGGCGATGTTTTCGTCGGTAGTTGCAGTTTTTGGACGTCCCAAACGTTCATCGTCTCCCAAGCTCTTACGACCACGTTTAAATTTAGCTGCCCAAAATTTCACTGTGGTAAATGATGGTGCAGAGTCCCCATACACAGAATCCAACTTATCTTTGATTTGCGTAGGCGTATTGCCTTTCAAAAACAAATATTTAATGACAGCTTGATACTCAATTTTGTCCATTTTCATAAAAACACTCACATCGACTCACTCAAACGACTGTTACACAACTTTGCATCCAAAATGGCTGAAACTTTGGTGAGTAACTGTCAACAGATGAACAACGAATTCACTAGCTTTTATTTACGACTGCTGCTATCTTCATGTTGAGGTCGGAAACTTTTCAGCCACCCTCTTATATAGGCTCTCCTAGTGATGCATAATTCTATTCCTCTTGCTCTTGCTAACAGTTCGTATTCTTATTTTTATTCTTTTGTTTTTATAAAGTTATTTTGTTATTTGACTTGTCTATGTGTACACACAGCATTGATATGAACCTTGTTTTGATCTCTGAAATAAAGTGCTTTTTAAAAACTGATTAACGTCGAGAGATTATTTAATTGGCGCCCGACGAACAGGGGCTTGAGGGTAGTTTCCACTTTGAAGACATTCATCAACATTTTTCAAAATCTGAACGGTTCTAAACCACTTCAATGACCGGCCATCGAAGACCCATCATAAAGAAGAAGTGAACGCGATCTGAGGGAATCTACTGGTATTTCAATACCTAACTCAGCCCACATTTTTCTATGATCTTTCGACCCCATCAGGACACCTCTTAAGAAGACGGAAAAACAAGGTTGGAAATTATTTTTCTCTATTTTCCTGTTTTTGTATTTTTTAATGTATGTCTATAACAGACAGGATAAATACGAATATGGAAAATAACCAAAGGAATTACCAAGCAGACTATTATCAAAGACAAGACCAATATAATTATTTTAACCAACCGTATTATAATCAACCGAACCATAATTGCCAGGTAGATAATTATAATCCTTATAATCGAGGACAACAACCATATTACGATCGACCCCAACCTTATAATCAAACACATGACTTTGTACCAAGGAATAATCACCAACAACCATGGGATCGTCAAGCGCAATTTAATTATTTTAATAGACCGAGATCGACACAACACGATAACCAGCGAACTCAAGCGTATCCGCAAACAGTATCAATGAGAATGGTTGGAAATGAGGTGCATCACATTGAGGATGATAAGGATCGTATTATAAGAGAATTAACAGAGAGATTAAATCAACTAGAGCAATGTTGTGAAACAGATTTCACAAGTGATTTTCCGCAGATCACGGATTTAGAAGATTATTTAGCAGAATATGACCATGATCCTAATACGAGAGAATTTATGATGCTAGAGCAATGCTATGAAATAAATTTTACAAGTAATTATCCGCAGATCACGGATTTAGAAGATTATTTAGCAGAATATGACCAGGATCCTAATACGAGAGAATTCATGATGCTAGAGCAATATTATGAAATATATTTTACAAGTAATTATCCGCAGATCACGGATTTAGCAGAATATGACCATGATCCTAATACGAGAGAATTTATGATGCTAGAGCAATGCTATGAAATAAATTTTACAAGTAATTATCCGCAGATCACGGATTTAGAAGATTATTTAGCAGAATATGACCAGGATCCTAATACGAGAGAATTCATGATGCTAGAGCAATATTATGAAATATATTTTACAAGTAATTATCCGCAGATCACGGATTTAGAAGATTATTTAGCAGAATATGACCAGGATCCTAATACGAGAGAATTCATGATGCTAGAGCAATATTATGAAATATATTTTACAAGTAATTATCCGCAGATCACGGATTTAGAAGATTATTTAGCAGAATATGACCAGGATCCTAATACGAGAGAATTTATGATGCTAGAGCAATATTATGAAATATATTTTACAAGTAATTATCCGCAGATCACGGATTTAGAAGATTATTTAGCAGAATATGACCAGGATCCTAATACGAGAGAATTTATGATGCTAGAGCAATATTATGAAATATTTTTTACAAGTAATTATCCGCAGATCACGGATTTAGAAGATTATTTAGCAGAATATGACCAGGATCCTAATACGAGAGAATTTATGATGCTAGAGCAATATTATGAAATATTTTTTACAAGTAATTATCCGCAGATCACGGATAAAATAGATATTATAGAAAATCAGAAAGATGATTTTAAAGAAGAAATAAATCAATCGCAAAATAATATTTTAGAAAATGAACAAACAATCAAAATAAAATTGTTAAATAAGAAAAAATAACCAGTAATATTAAAGAAGAAAGTCGTGATAAAAGTGATAACATAGAGAAGGAAGAGGAAGAATTAAGAAATGAAATATTGGAAAATAAATTTTCAGAATCTGAAGATACAGTGAATATTAAGAAAGGAGAAGTAATTTCATTGCAAAATCAAATTGGAGATTATGAAGCTACGATTAAGAACAGTGAATTGGAAAATAAAATAGAGAAGGAAGAGGAAAAATCAAGAAATAAAATATTGGAAAATAAATTTTCAGAATTAGAAGATACAGTAAATATTAAGAAAGGAGAAGTAATTTCATTGCAAAATAAAAAAAAACAGGCTATCAGCAAACAGCCAGTGATAATGTGAGAAAATTAAATATAATTCAAAATAAAGTTTTGGATGTGAAGAAATTGGAATTTCAAATTCCAACTCATCTTGATGAAATTTCTTTTTGCGTGTTTGATTTGAACAACATTAAAATTAATGAATGGCAGGAGTTTAAAAATAACTTCAGGGATGTTTTTTGTGCAATAGAATATGACTATAAAAAGAAAAAAAAAAAGTTTTTTTTCTTTCTTTTATTATTTTCATTATTAAATGAAAATAATACTGATCGGATGACATATAAACTATAGAAAGTTTATACAAAAATACTATTATTAGAATTAGTAAACCTAGTAAAGCCTATGGAATTATCGTCAAGAGAAACTTTGTGATTTCATTATCACTTAATCCATTCGCAGATCGTAAATATTCCTTAAATGCTTTAAATCCATTAAATTTATTAAGGCCGTATATTATTGTGTATTGGTATATGTGCTATTAATGATATTTGTTCATACGAGGGTGGTCTGAAAAGTTTCCGGCCTCGACATGAAGACAGCAGCAGTCGTAAAAAAAAAGCTAGTGAATTTCGTTGTTCATCTGTTGACATTAACTCACCAAAGTTTCAGCCACTTTGGACGCGAAGTTGTTGTGTAACAGTCGTTTGAGTGAGTGCTTTTATGAAAATGGACAAAATCGAGTATCGAGCTGTCATTAAATATTTGTTTTTGAAAGGCAATACGGCCTACGTAAATCAAAGATGAGTTGGATTCTGTGTATGGGGACTCTGTACCATCATTTACCACAGTGAAATTTTGGGCAGCTGAATTTAAACGTGGTCGTAAGAGCTTGAAAGACGATGAACGTTCGGGACGTCCAAAAACTGCAACTACCGACGAAAACATCGCCAAAGTTCACCAAATGGTGCTAGACGACCGCCGAATTAAAGTGAGAGAGATAGCAGAGGTTAAGAACATGTCAAAAGAACGTGTTTGTCACATATTAAATCAACATTTAGAGATGAGAAAGCTGTCCACGCGTTGGGTGTCGCGTTTGCTCACGTTAGACGAAAAACGTGTTCGAATGAACATTTCCAACGCTCTGTTGGCGCAGTTTAAGCGCAATAAATCCAAGTTTTGGCACCGATTAATTACTGTGGATGAAACTTGGATACACCATTATACGCCCGAAACAAACAAAGTGGTTTCGGCTGGAAAAGTGATGGCGACTGTTTTTTGGGATATTTATGGAGTTATTTTAAACGATTATCTTCAAAAAGGAAAAACCATTACAGGAGCCGAGAGGAATGTGGATTAGCAATGTTTGGGGTTTAGGATTAGTTAAGGGCTTTAATTATATAATGTAATTTACCCATTTTGTTTGCGAGGATCCCCCCTCCCAAACTTTTTTCTATCGATATTTAACTAGTTGATCCGATGATAACTAAAAAGAAAATATGAACAAGATTCGTTATTACTCCTCTTAGAATGCATTTCAACTCGGATGAGTTGATACCTAAAGCCAAAGGCAGCCCAAAGGCCAATATAAAAATAGCGTAACCACAACATTTTCGACCATTTGCTCCTGAAATTGAACATAGTATCTAAAGGATTTCGAAACAATAAAACATTTGTTGAACTAATAACACACGTTTGTTTATTTTACTTTTTATACACAATGTACATGTTCATAATCAACATTCTTAATCAACTCTCGTAACAAACGTAGAGGATCCAACACTGTTATCCCTCAGGCTGGACAACACAACACAATTTATCTTTCAATATCCCACAGTATCTATAAAAGTCTGCAACCAAATTACCAGCCTCGCCATTTCTTCCTACCGAAGTCTCTGCTGAGCGCTTTCGTTTCTAAGGCAAATTTTCTCTCAATTCTACGCCTGGTCGCGTAATATTGAAAGTAACTAGGCAATGTACAAATGCGACGAGCTTATTTTACCTTTCTTGGTTTCTGCGTAGTTTCCTATCCCGCCCCAAGAACGGGTAATACCCTCTCAGCTTTTCATCTTTGGAACGACAACGTACTTTGTCTCGAATCTCCACCGTACCCTATAGTGATGGGATAACACCTCCTACTCCCCTCTTCTACCACCATACGCTCTACACATTTGACACTGCAAAATATTTCCTCCGATCTCTAATATAACAAAACAAAAAGACTGCTATTACAATACATTGTTTTGTACGAACAAGTAGGAACAATTTCTTTATGAAAAAAAAAATCTGAAATGAGGAACAATAGGCTTCGTGAAGGTTCTCATTTCACCCCCAGTTTATGGTCCGTAGATGGAAGTCAGCGATCAGGTTCTGTTCTATACCAGCCAGTACTTATGCAAACCATCCCGCATTAACACTTGAATAATCATTACTTACTTTTTACGTAACTTATTGTACATACACTTATTATTTGGCATTAGCTAATTGCTCATCATATAACTATAACGTGTCTCCGGTAGTTCATTTTGAGCATACTGAACTCTAGGCCGATCCCTCAGCATCTTGCATTCATCATTGACATCAACAGAAGGTTCGCGAGAAAACACCAAAAATCGATAAAAAGAAGGCCACAATCAAGGGCGACTCTTTCTTTTTCATAGTCAATGAGCATCAAGCAGTGAAGTATGAAACCACACTAATTTCATTTACTTTTTATAATTTATCTAAGCAACTAACTCGAATTTTGTTCGTATTTTTATTAATAATAAAATAGGAAATAAAACGAAAACAAAAATACAAGAAATGAGTTTAACAAAAATAATTACAATTTAAAAATAATAAATCGCTTGGTTATTTCTTGTTTGTATCGCTGGTATAATCCCCTACCGTGTTTACACTACTTATGTAGAAATTCACCAAAGAACCATTCCCCCACCCTTGTTAAATCTATCCAAAAGTTAAACAGTATGAGTATAACTAACTGTTACAAATTCCTTTATGCTAGTCAACTATTTTTTATTCATGAGATCTTTAGGTTCTAGTTAGTGAGATAGATAGATTTCCAATAAACCATGAAATCAATAATTATTATTGCTAAAGAATTGAATTTTTTTTCTAATGCCTAAATCATAAAAGATAAAAGATACATTCATGTTCGGTCAAGATCACTCAGATCGTAGAAGATAGGGAGCATTGACAGTTTCTTTAATTTTTTTTTAATCTTATATACATGAAATACATGATTGAAAATCAGTGAGGCAGCTTCCAGGCATCGAAATTGAATTCGACTATATACTTAAACCCTACAGTTTGTAGCAGGTGTTGGGTTGTTAAGTCCTCCTCAGATGAAAAGCTCCTTATCTTCTCCAATTTTTGCGTATGTAGAGAGACATCTGCAAAATTATTTTATTAGCTTATATTTTTTCCAATGACGATGAAGTCCCTTCCCCCTGACAGGATCCTTGTTTGGCTTGATATCATTACTGGGGAAGTTGATGAGGGGAGGGGTCATCCCTTCCACCGTAATTTTGTCTCTGTCAACTTGATAATATCATCACATCTGCCAAAGTCTACATACCATATCCTTGTGAAGCATGATTGGGAGTATAAGGACATGATTTGTCAGTAGAATTTATAAGCCAAATTCCCAAATGTAGTGACCTTCTTTAGTTAAATTTGATCAACTAGACCCATTCCATCAACAAGAATTTGCAGAGAATCAGAAGAAAAAACTTTAATTTCATCTTTTCTGCAACTGCTTTTCGCCTCTATTGCTGGAGGTAATACTGACTTAGTAGATATAGTTAGTAGATTCAGTAAAGACTCAGTGTCAAATAAATATTTAGGAATCCCAACTAATTTATGAGACGCTATCAGCTTGAGGTCAACTCCTCTTTGGAAGGCAAGCAAAAATATCTGTTGAACTTGTGCTACAGCTTGCATGTCTTGCAGTGCTTTACTGGAACTTGTACAGTTTTGTTTTGTCTAATAGTACAAGTTGCTAAAGGGAACTCGAGAAATCTTATCAAATATTTTCTTCTCGTCTGATTTGAATGTTTCTTTTTCAAAATGTTCTATCATAATCTCTACATCCTCTCTGAGGTTCAATATGCACTTAGTTGTATCACCATCACCTACTTCATCAGTTCAGATGTTCTGGAGAAGTCTACCTAAAATAATTTATTTATAAAGGCACTGATTGTCTTGATGTTTTCCTCACCTTGCAATATTTTATTGCTACTCCATATAAGCTTTGCTTTCATTTTCCCCTTCTGCTACTATTCCAAGGTAGGAAAGTAGTAGAGTATACTTCACTACTGAAGGGGTGAAGCTCCTTGTCCTTGTCAGCTCCTTGTGATTGTCGAATGTCAATTCTGTGTTTCCTCCAACCATCATCAATTTATTTATCGTTTCTTTTTGCTGACACAGCATGTCCTGCAAGTATAAGCTAACCCTACGAACAATAATTGTCTATAATTTGGTACTTGAGGATAGGCAGTAGACCCTCAACCCAACGTTTTGTGAGATGAAAAGTAAGAGGAGGGCAAAAACTTATGAATATTTTAAGCTAAGAGAAACTTGACCGGACTGCTCATATTGGTTTGTTTCCAAAAATGCTTCTGTTAATAGATAAGGTGGCAAATCCAAGATTATTCATCCTTAATTTTAAATAACTCAGCCAAAACCCACCATATCAGGAAAATTATTGGAATAAACTTAAATGTACAGATAGATAGGTTAAATAACAAGGTCACCACTTAAGTTAAAATAAAATGGAATTCCAACATAACTTTAAAAGATTATTTGAATGTATGAAACAGTTCCTGAAATTTCGGAGATACATAATTAAAATTCAGGACACTCTGAACATTGTAGCATCTGAAATTGTAAAAAGTTTGGACTTCATTTAAAATAATTTAGTTATTAACATATTTCATTTAATTGTTAAAGTTATTCGGAACCTCCCCTCCAAAGAAAAACAATAATTATTACCGAGGCAAACTACACCAACAGAATATTGTCCAGATGAGAGACAACATCAAAATACTACAAACTGAATTATGGCCAATTGGGGTATAGACATTAATAAAGGACAACTCTAAGCGTAATTTTGTAAGAGGTCAACATAAATTTCCATAAAGTGTTAAATTGAAAAAACAGAATTGCATGCTTAAAGAATTACTCTACCTGAATAAACCTGATCTAAAACGTATTTCTTATTTAGAAACGTTTTCAAAGTACAGCGACCAATAATATTGAACTATAAAAATATTTATTATAACTCTCATGAAACAAAAATTAATGGTGAATAATATGAATTATGTTCAACAAATAGATATATAATATTCATAAAATAACAATATTTTATGAAAATAAATAAAATGAATAATTTTATTGAATTAAATATGCTTCAAATCTGATGTTTATCCGAAGTTCTATTTGTTAAAATTTAAACCATGTTATTAATTTGGTTTTCTTGAAATAATTTTTTTTTTTTAAATTCAGTTTTGTTATTACTAAGACATGTTGATCCTACAAGAGATGTTGGATAAGTGTCCTAAAAACGTATATCCTGTTCTAAAATGACGACTGAATGGATAATAAATAATGAAAATTGTTTATTGTTTATGAAATTAAAAAAAAATTTTATATAAGAAATGCTGTTTACTTGTGTGTCCTGAAAATAATATATAGTAATCCATAATATGTAAATGAAAATTAATTCCAATAATTAATTAAATAAAAGTATCACAATTTCCTATTAAATTTACTGATAAGTGTCCTAAAGTGCTGTCAAAACTTAATAAGTGGAAGCTGAACAGAGTGACCTTATAGTTTGAGTTTTCTATTTTTCAAATCATCAGAAATTTAGGAGGGTTTGTCTTCTCAGACTTTTTTACTTAGTGATGAATACACATAAATAATAAATGGTAGGTCAATCAAGTTTGTCTACAAACAAATACTGCTCAGTATTTGGAGGGGTTTTAGAAGTTGTTGGTTTTAGTTATTTTGTCCACGTATATATATGTGTATGTATATATACATATATATGTTTTCTGGAAATGGACATGAAATATGGTGCATACCCTCTTCTGCATAGCACATCACCAGTATGAGCCTATTTTTGGCAGTTCTAGGGCAGTTTTGGTATGAGGTTATTGTTATGGTCTAGAATTTACCAAAAAAAGGATTCAGACACTCCCACTCAGAATATTCATTCCTACTTTTGTCTTTTAGCTTTTATACTATTATTATTCACTAGCCCATTTCTATGTGTTGAGGCTTGTAGCTGGTTAAGACTGCATTCAAGTAAACACATATAGTTTGCATAGTGTGTGTCTTTTGTTTGATTTTGTGGTCTAAGTGATCTATTGCATTTTTTTTACTGTATCTCATTTATTTTATTTTATTACACTGTCATTAATGTCATTGCCTAGGAATATAAAAATATAATTGTTTTCTTTTATCCAATTTGCTTTATAATGAGGTCACAAAACGTGAAGCTATTGTTTCGGTATTGGCGCTTATTTACTTTTGGCTTGATTGCAACACTTTAAACTCCAATAAGTGTTAACCTTCCACTCTCAAATCACATAACACAGAAAATATAATTTTACAGTTAAAAATAAGGCATTGTTTTATCATCCATCAGACTCAATTAGTTAGAAATAAATAACATTTCTATAACCAATAAAAATTACTGTAAGTATTGTTAATATAAAAAAATGGTATTTCTTAAATTTTGCAACAAAAGATCGAAATATGTTAAAGTATCAATAAAATCGGCTACAATGTCAATACCATATCTTATATCCAACCGGTCAATATGAATATGAAAGAAGTATTAAAGATATTTTTTCTTTTACTTTTTATAGATTTGCAAATAGCTTATTTATAATTATTGTGACTATTATCCTTTAGCTTACCATTATTTAATGCATACTATTAACGTAGATTGTTACCTTAGCATTATACTTATCAAAGTATTGAAACAAATATATTATTTCAACCATTAACTAAGACTTTTCACTATTTTATATTTAAATCTCGCCGTATTATCGTATTAAGTCGTTTATCTCCCTCTCCCCAAAAACATATTAATACTGAAATAATAATCATAATATAATCAGTTAATTATAATAATGTTTGTTCTTACAAAAGAACAACTTCAATCTCTTGTCAAGAGAAACTTTAATTTCCAAAAGGTAAACGGGAACTGCAAGTTTGTGCGTATATTCAGTACTCATCATCATGGGACCATGTAGCAGTGCAAAAATTCCTGTTTTTTCAATTTCTTATTGAACTATTTTCTTTACATCTTATCAAGTGGCAATATATCAGTGTTTCTTGAAACTTATAGTCTCAGCACTATTGTGCCTCTATTCAGTCAGTGTTATTAATAAAGTTAGAATTAGAAAAAATGAGAGAAATACGTACAAATTATCTGTTTGACAATTGCCTAGATTATTTTATTCAGATTAAAAATATTTGTTTGAAAATGTAAATTATCATTTAAACTGTTAGTTGTTAACTTTGTACTTAAGATTATTATAAAATCATCCAAGGTGTTGTACACGTTGTAGGTCACGCACACCGCATGCAAAAACACCGTGAATGTCGGAACTCGGCATCAGTGGCCTACCTAGAACTTTCTGCACCTGAAGCTGTCCCTTATTTGATGCCCTTTTTAAGTCAATCAAAATCAAAAGTGATTATTAACAATTGCTGGACATCATTTTTTTTTTTTTTGAACAGATTGTACATATAATAATAAAATGTAATGAGTATGTATTTATTTTTCTCTATCTTTATTTTAAATAGCAACCAAAATACAGCAGTTTTTTGTATTAGGTATGACGTCTACATTTAACATTGCAATAATTTTCTAAAGACAAGCGGCTCTTTAATAAGTACTTTCAATAGCAGCTCTAATTTTTTACTAATAGGGAAAATTTCTTTATGTGACCAAATCAAAATTTACGGCTCACGTGTTTTCTTTGTTTGTGTAAAAATATTGATGTCGAGTCAGTGTCAGCAAGCTTTATAAAAATATAAAAAATGCCATTCCGAAATATGTGACACCCGCCCTTCAGGCACGGTCTCAACTAGATTTGGGCGCAAGATGTCTGTAAGTGGCTTGTAAATGCATCTGATTTCGACTTATATAAGTTGTTCTCAAGTATACATAAGTCGGAAACTTAAATTCCCCACTGGATCTCGAGGTTAAATTTGGAGGGTGCGTCTTTGTATTTGTACCACTATCCACAGAGAGTAGTCGGTTTTTTTTTCCATGAAACGGTTAATCTATGAAATTGAAGATTACAATAAAATGTCCACTAGAGGATATATTTATAAAATAACTAGGCAAGTTTTGTTCAATAAGTTGAGTATTATCTTTATTCTATAGGATTTTGTAACAAATTTTCCTACAGACTCACTCATATTGTATACATTATCAAACAGTTAATTTATCGATAAGTATTGAAGATGTAATTGGATCATCAAAACATGTACACAATATAAAGCAACCAGTACTTACATCTGTAAATTTTGTGTTTTGGTAACTTTTGACAGAGTGGGTCTATATCATCTACAACAAATTGTTTTAAACTTTCCTCATCTGGGGGAAAGTAAACTGCAGATGGTGATGATAGAAGAATGAATAAATTCAATTTTGTCAGATCTTGAGCTTACCTTTTCCCCATAACAAAGTACAATAAACCGCAGTTTGTAAGTTCACAGCCACTCAAAATTACTGGTGGTAACTATAATTAGCTTTTTATCTTGACTATAATCAGGACAAAAGAATGAGACAAATAGCTATGTTGGCTCTGACCCCTGCATTGTATAAGCATCCCTAGCTTATTATCTCCAATACTTTTCACATCATTTTTAAATAACCAACCAAATATTGAGGAAAAAACGAGAATGGTTTTAATTAATGACTGGTTCAAATTTGAATAATCTCTATAGATATTCTATGCTAGCATACCTTTCAATTAATTTTAAATATAGAATATATTAATTAATAAAGCCATTCCTGCAATATTTGTGTCATTTCTGTTCCCATCAGGGTATTGTAAAGCACAGATAATGTGCTTCACTGACCTTGTGACCTCACATGCAGGAGGTTCCATTTTTTTCAGCATGTAGCATTTTGAAAAATAACCATGGCTGAAAACAATATTTATGTGTTTTTTTTCTTATGATGAAAGCTCCTCGGAAATAGCATATTTTTGTAAATCCCCTTTAATGTCTGAAATTTTTGATTGGTTGGAAAGCCAACCATCTTATTCTTTCAGCCCCTTGGCCCAGCCTTAAAGCAAAGCACTCTTCTATGGGGTGGTAATTGTGTTTGTGAATAAGTGCTAATTGTACCGGATTAACAACAATCTTTCTCCTACTGATGTATTAGGACCCATGGATACTTATGTTCATTGTCGATCATATATCCTAAATTAAGCAAAGTATTGCATTGCTTTTAGTGTGCTCCTAATGATGAGATGTGGATAAAATACGATATTTTTTATCTCTGATTTGCCTTGATATGCTGCAGAGCAGGCTCATAAACCAACAGGTAATTTTAATACACCTGGAATAAATTATTCAAGAATTATTAATAATTGTATGAATATGTTAGCATAATATATTATTTGTAATACTTGTTTATGTGTTTCACATAATTGTAACATGCTTCTATGACCATCGAGATATTTTAGCATGGATAAATTTCAGCACCTTGAAGAAAATAGGGGCCCATCGTTTCTATACTTTAAATTCATTACTCCCCATATTTTTTATTAATTGGAACAGGAGTGAGATCCCTCTAGAAGGTGATACTCCTTGGCTAGATTAATTTACTCACTAATGATAAAGTTTCTAAGTAAAAAGCTTACATAGCGGTAATGCCGGGTATCAAACTAGTTTAACCATAAAACGTTTTGAGGTAAAAAATAAAAACCAGGTCTAGTTCTAAAACCACACACTGAGTAATGAGGGAGTTGTTGGATATTTTGATTTTACTTTTCTTCAAATCACCCTACTAAATGTACTCTCAAAGCTGTTTACTGTCATACAATCCCTTTTACGATATGGCATAGAAATAAGTTATATGTAGTCGTTTCCAAGCGACCTATAACAGACAAAAATATAAATAATGTTGTTTGGGGATGGAATCCATTAAATAAGAACTTACATTTATTTAGTACAAACATTTTCAACAGCTCTAAGATGTCATCTTCTGCTACTAAAATGAATAAATAACACAGAATAATGACAATTTGAAATTTACTATGAGAACAACCTTTTACCTTATGCTAGACTAAAAATAAATGTTTGAAAAGTCTGGGTTCCAATATCAAATATTTTCAACACATACAAAGAAAATAAATGTAACAAATATTAATCGTTTGTGCATTGCCACGCAAAGCATTTGATCAACCATTGTTGAGCCACATGTAGAGAGACATCATACACAGGAAGCAGGATAGGCCTCTCTTCTCCATATTCCAACCCCTACTACTTACCGCTGGAAGGTCATCCTAACTTCCGGAGTAAATGTAATGTGATGGACTCTAAGCCGACTCTTAATGGACTCTTAATTACTACTCCAATTAATTCATTTGACAAATAAATTTTATTAATTTAACAATCCAAATGTGGTTGAAAAGTTGTTGAGAAACATTTTATATCCTAGAGAAGTAGGGTTTAGTGATAATTCTGTTGATGAGTGGGGTACACTTGTTATAGATATCTATTAGCTGCTGTAGTTAGTTAGTCGTGAGTACCAATGAATGGGGAAAGATGGTGAAATCGTTTATATATTTGATATATATCCAGGTTTTTATTTCAATGGGCCCCTGAAAAAATGATTCAGTGCTGAAATTCAAAGTTAATCAAATCAAGCATATTTTGTTCCATGGGAAAAGGGTTCTAATCCCACCCTTGGATATGTATTTATTTTGCGATAAAATAATCTCCTAGTAATACAAAAAGTGTGGCAACCTGTAGATGGCTAACACCAGGTAAGGTGGTCCACCTATATAGTGTCCAAATAAGAAATGGGTAAATGTAGATAGTCATCCAGAGGTTTCTGTGCTGGATGATTTGGTATATACATATACGTATTTTTTTCACAGTGTTCATTCCAGACTTAGTAATTAATAGTATAAACTACAATATGAAGTGTAAGCATGTATACGAAATTTAAGACCATGCAAAGAAACATATTAATTGTCCTTCTGAGAAAACATGTGCATATTTTAAATAATAAACCATAAAAAAATGCATGTACTAATTAATAGATTGATCAATTATTAAAGTATGAAGAATTGTAGGTACTGCTTAAGTAATTTCTTGGTTGCTCTTTAGTAAGTTATTATTTGATTTATTTCATATGCATGCTTTATTGTTATGTTAAATGCTATTATAATAATATTATTCAAAATATTTTTAAAAAATGTTATGTTAATACTTTTAAAAATGCTAAGTGCACACTAATTACCATTTCAATTTTTATTCACATTCTGCTATAAAGTGGGGTTTAACAAGGACAACCAGTGACCAGGCAGTTTTGTAATTGATTCGAATGAGCTAGAGTAGATAAGTTATCTTATAGCCCCTTGTCAAAGCTATAACAACTAAATTCAGTACCCATTACTATCTGCAGTCAAGGAGGACACATTTTGATTCTATCTTCAATACTGTCCTCTGGTGATTTTATTATTATTTTTTTTTAAATGGCGCAAGCGTTTAAAATTATTTCAAGAGGAATGGCTACAACTTCAACAATGTCTTCTTTCAAACATATAACTGTAATTGGAGGTGGCCTAATGGGTTCTGGTATTGCTCAGGTAGGAAGATTTATTATTCATTAGTGTCATGTGAATGTGATTATCAAGGATTATATTAAAAATATAGTTTATTGTGTAAACATTTGATTATTATAAAAATATAGTCATAATAAAGACATTATGATTACTCTATAAATTTTATCCTAGAGGTGTCATTTTTATTATTTGTTTTTGCAATAACAAAGGCACATGTGCCTCAACTCCACAGTATTAAATTGGATGAGGGTATAATAATATAAAATGTCTATATAAAATAAATGCTAAATGTTGATTGAGTTTCAGTTACAAAACTGCTATAGTCACATAATCTGTGATTTCAAAACCAGCACTTTTGGGAACCAGTTATTTTAAGTGCGATTTCCTAATATTGGAATATCAAAAAAAAAAAAAACTAACTAGAAAAAATAATTATATTTTTATCTTCAGAGAAATTCCTCATTATGCAATAGACAACTTGGAAGGTCATTTCATGCATATATTTTTTTAATTAGTACTTACAAATATCAGTTATTTTATAACTTCGTTTTTTTTTTTTTAATAAAAGAAAAAGTTTTTAGGAAACTGAAAAACTTCTGTTTTAAAAATTCTTATTAAACTAGTTCAAATTATTCATAATAAAAATATATAAATTATACTCTTTTTCTGTATTAGTCTAAAATCTGCTATAACAAATTCCTTGAATTGATTTCTTAGCGGTTTCACTAACTCTGTCTCTATTGTCCTCCACTATTCCCAAAAACCCAGAGCACAGGCTGAAAAGGAAATTAAGTAAGGAAAGGGAAGGGAAGAAACCAGGTGATTTGCTTGACACAAATAATGATTATTTCTAAAACTACCATCATTTTCAATCTCCTTTCTCCTTCATGTTTTAAAACTTTCATTTTAACCTTAGACTAGTGCAAATTATATCAATCCACTAAGAGTTGTTTCCATTCATAACTATTTTACAAAAATAATAAATAAGTACAATATATAGTTTCCTAAATAAAGAATTAAAAAAAAAAAAACAATAAAATTTTAAGGTTTAATTTTAAGTGGTTATAGTTGTTATAAGTGTAATTAAAATTTAAATAAATACTTATAATTGTCACCAATGGTTCATGTCTTTGTAATAATTTTCATTGCATACTGCTAACACTTTTGACAGCCCATGTCCACATTAGAGCACTGTTAGACATGGCCTACCTAAAGCACCAACAATAAATAGATACAATTATTGTAGAGGTGTGTACTATTGTTCCCATTTAATCCTAAATTATACCTTCTCTTCCTAAATTATCTACTACTAGACTAATACCTAACTTTTTTTGGTTTATGATTTTTTTTTGTTAATAAATAACTTGTATATGCTCAATATATTATAAATAGCTAGAAAAAATAATTTTGTTTGACATTTTACAAAGGGTAATATAATTTCAACCCTCACTTTATAATTTAGAAATATCAGTAAATATTTTTAATACGTGGATGTCAGAAATGTGTCATTGATTTATAAAAAAAAACATCCAAATGAAACTGAAATTAACTCTAGTGAATGCAGGAAAATATTTTTCCTAAATCAAGTAATGAAATACAAAGAAATCAGCAAGGCTGGAAATTAGTCATGGCTATGGGAATCGCATAACATTGAAATGACCCTGAAGTAAACTATACATTTAATCATCATATTGAGTTGAGAATCAAATTGAAATGTTTAATCTCCAGATTTTTAATTTGTAATATGTGTTCATGTAATATGGATTTTAGAGGATCATAATTACAAAAAGTCATTAAAATCCTTTCCACCACTTTTTAAAACCCTGTTTGAATAGTTATTTGATAATTTTGCAAAAGAGGCATTTAATTTTTATATAAATTATACCTAGGGACCCACTTCATTAACTATTTTTTTGTAAGAATTATTGGTTGGAAGTATCAATCAAGGGGGGTGGGTTGTTGTAAGTTATAATAAACCCTTAATTGTGTGATACATTAACTTCACTAACTTTTTATTGATGTGCCACAATGATGCCAACTTTACAAAACGGAAAACCTTTATTACAAAAAACAAAAGTATGCAAGTGATTTGAAAAAAAAAAAAAAAAAAATCGCCATGCTTTATGGCTTTGTGAATATGAAGAAAAATATTTAAATGTGATTTTTATACCGTGTTCTAAAATGTTTATGAAATGTGATGACTACGAGTAGCCATTCACTTTTTTTTTAATAACTCCTACTGAGGACTTACAGAGTCAGGACTTCACCAAACACACTAAACCTAAGCAATACAACAATAAATAGTTTTAAAAAACCTATTCCTGCAAAAAGGAATGCTTTGTGAGGCAAGACAAGCAGCCTTGTCTTTGTATACAACTGATATGGTTTCGATAAAAAAAAAATCCATTCAATAATTTCTTTTGTAAATATTTAATGGGGAAAAAATTAAAACTAAATTAGTCATGTTGGGAACGAACAAGTCAATTATTATGAAGCAAGGTTAAAAGGAAAGCATGCTATCAGGAGTCCAAAAGTCAATACGTTTTTTTCTAACCATATCATTCCAATCTCCTGATCTTTTTGAATTTTCTTCTATTAATAATCTAGATGATGTAATATAAAATCTTATTTTTTTTTATATGAACTTTTATGGTGATACAATTCTAATTATTAGGTTGGTGCGAATGAAATGTCAGATTCTTAAGTGAATATATTAAACTGCATATCTTTTTCCAAAAGCTGTTTATTTAATCAAAATATGCTTCATTTACTTCAATACACTTTTCCCAACGAGATTTTAATGCATAGATGCCTGTCTTGAAGAAATTCTGATCTTTAGAATCAATGAACTCTGATATGGCACTTTTCAGAATGTCTTCATTTTCGTACTGTTTAGCCCGTAAAAACAATTTAGAAAAAAAAAAAAAAAAGGTTTAGCAATGATGAGCATACGTTCAAGCGATCCAGCTTATTTCGCTCGGTTAGTTCGTGCGGTATCCACTTATCCATTTTTTTCACCTTGCCAATTTCAGAAAGATGTCGCAATATTGTTGTATGGCCAACTTCCATTCTAGCAGCAAGTTACCTTGAAGAAACAGTTGGATTCGTTTCCACCAATGCTTTCAGAGCATAATTTTTCACAGATGTTTCGGGCCTTCCACGCGGTTTATTTTGCAGGGGAAAAAAACCAGACCGAAATTTTTCAAACCAACGCTGCACTTTTCGATCGTTCACAGTATTCTCCCCAAACGCCTGGTTTATATTGCGTGCAGCTTTTGCAGCATTATTACCAAGTTTATACTCATATAATAAAATTACACGAATATCGGTTGAATTCATATCGGTGCAAAATTCAAAGCAACTAACAAACGGGAACACTTTTGAGAAAATATTCTTTGCTAAAATGTGACTCTGGCAATGGGACAGTACGACTATAAACCAGGTTATGTCAAAAACAAAAGCATAACAAAAACAGGGAGACAAACGTTCACATTTAAAGAAAATCCGACATTTCATACGCACCAACCTAATATTACTTAAATAAATTCAATTTCTGCTCAATATAAATGCTATATTTTTAAAATTACATTATCATTATTTTGGTAGATCTACGCTGTCTTTTTCAGTTACTCGCAGGTCTTCTTTGTTATCAGATACCATATTCCGGTTACTAAGTAAAGAACATCCGCAAAATGCAATTAATGTAAATTATCAATTGTCAATTCACAAAATTTTAAATTATAGATCTAAATTAACCATCAACGCTCGTTTTCACATCAGTCAAAAACCTTGATTTTGTTCCTGGACCAAACTCTATCTTGAAAAGATCACATTTCCCATCCAATTTTCACCCTGAAACTACATTCACAGCCGGCACCAACTAAATACAATGAAGATAGTAAAACTGTTAAAAACGGTTCAATCGAATCGAGCTATTTCGGACAAAATTGAATGAGTTTCCATAAATGTATGGATGACAGATATCTCACAAAATTTACATTTTACCGAGCTATCAGAGCAACCAAATTGAGTCATATACCGTACAATTCCGATAATTCGTAATGCTAAGGGACCGAAGGTTTATTACGAATTATCTAGATTTTCGAAATTACGAATTACCTAGATTTTCGAAATTACGAATTATCTAGATTTTCGAAATTACGAATTATCTAGATTTTCGAAATTACGAATTATCTAGATTTTCGAAATTACGAATTATCTAGATTTTCGAAATTACAAATTATTGAGGGTTAAAAAAAGGCAAAATTCAAATTAACAGGATTATCAGTTTTTATTTAAATTCTATATAAACACAATACAAAATACAAATTGTATCATTGCTGGTCATAATATGACGCAAATTATTGATCTAAGCATCCACTCTCCTTGAAAGAAACACACAAATGACCAGACACGTATTGGTAGGTTTTAAACTCATGTCGAAGCCACACTGAACTGAAGAAAAAATAAATGATATCGAATCAACAGTAAACAGAAAAAAATGCAAACAAGCGTGATTAAGAGAATTGTTAAGCGGGGAGGTGACAGTTTTTTTCTCGAATAAACGGGCTTCTCAGCAGACTTAAGAATTATAAGACATTTAAGTGGTCTTTGGTACGAAAATCATTACGAATTACCGAGAGGGCCGAAACGCATTGTTTTTTTACGAATAACCGCGATTTTTCTAAGGGACCAGCAGTTTATTAGGAATAAGTGGGATACGAATGACCGAGATTGTACTGGACAAACAAACGCATTCAACGTTTGTTCAACAATTGTCTGAAACAGACTATAACTGTCTAACAGACTTTAGTTGTCTAACAAACCAAAGGTTAAGTGTCGAGAATGATAAACTCCACGACTACCTCCTCCCCCCCCCCCCCCACCAAAAAAACACTATAACACGCGATAAGATTTGTAATGAATTCCTGCAACGATACACGATATGCATTCATAATATGACTCTTAATACAGTGAAGCTAAGGGATTTACTACATTTTAAATTCTTTCATTTTCGTGGACATACACTTTCGCCTCCAGCTTTTTTTTTTGACGTAGCACATGTTAAACTTCGATGAATATCTCCTACGCCTGATGCGTGATGCACGCCTAAATGCAATAAAAACGATCATAGGAAAATATTTAATATTGTTAAAATAGTGGTCATTACAAAAAAAAAACATTAATTACTCGCAACGTCAAAAGTATCTCGCGATCCCTGAGTATACGCTAATGAACCAATATTCAAATACAAAAAATGTTCTTAAGATACCTAACTTACTTAATAATGGTCCCGCAAGTATCTAGGATCACTTCGATTGGTGGCAACTATATATTCATGCCTGCTGTTCTCGATCACCACCTTCGCACTCCCTTCCTCCATATGTTCGCTTCGACATCGCCCAGCCTTAAAGCAACCCATTAAAAACCAAAATTCGAAAAAAAAAATTTCGATTGCACCTTGAGCCCAGGATTTTTGTGTTCCAGTTATTTTTTTTAATTATTAAGAGAAAAGAAAACGAGTGAATGGTTGGCAGTTTCTTTTAAAAAAAAAAAAATGTATGTTTCGTCAAGCCTTATCAAGCAAGAGTTGCGAATACATCAGATATAAATGTGATTGTTAATCTTTTGATACACTTTTCTTAGGTTGCTGCACAGAGTGGGAACAAGGTAATACTAGTCGATGTGAAAGAAGAATTAATTAAAAAAGCCGAAGAAAGTATATCAACGAGTCTAAAGAGGATTTCCAAACGATTATTCAAGGTATGTCTTTATGTACACATGTCAGTCATGATTAAGGTTTAGTAAATATTTAGGATTGCACCATAATTTTTTTTGCTGATTATTCTGTGTATAAAATAATTAGGATGACCCTTCAAAAGGCGAGGACTTCATCAAAACTTCTTTGGGAAACATATCATTTTCAGTGGACGTTCAGAATTCTGTTAAGTCAACAGATCTGGTTGTCGAAGCAATCGTAGAGAACATGGCTACCAAACATAAGTTGTTCTCTGCCATAGATTCAGTAAGTATTTAAAATATAGCATTATCTAATATTGTAGAAAAGTTATAAATTGTTGATTCTATTGGTAAAATTAATTGATGGAGTAAACTGATGTATTGACATTCAACTAAAATTATTCGAGGCCATTCTGAACCATGTTGTGTCAACCCTTACCCAATTATAAATGTTATTACATAATATAAACATATATGAAATATGTTAGTACATCTTTTTTTTTAATTACAACTAAAATTTAACCTTTTGCTGATCAAGTTGCGCGCAGCCAATGTATAGTAGAAATACTCTCGTAAGATGATTTTTCGTGAGTAAGTCTCTACTAGTGTCGATCCCCCCCCCTTATTGAGATTGGTACACTTTCGTGATATCCTCTGACTGGCGCAGCGAACATGTGGGGGTAACGGCAAATCAATCCACGAGTGCCTGAACCTTGTGAACGTTCTGGACGAGGCCATACCTGTAGTATAAGTAAGCAGTAGTAACTTTGTAGGGGACCCTACCTGTCACAGTGCAAGGAAATCCACCGGCATTGTTCTCCTATCCTCAACCAACTTCAACTGACCCTCCCAACCCTCCTCCCTCTGAGGCTGACAGCGGCGTAATAGCTGATATTACTGCGGGAAATTTGGTAAAATGAACGACGAGTAATTTTTCTCAAACTAATCAGAAAGTATAAGTTTCACCCCCCCCCCCTCCTTTGATGTAAAAACCTCTCTACCTGCGTTGCTATTCGTTGTTGAATCTTGTTGAGTGGCCATGAATGGGTTGTTTTTCCCCGGGTTGAATAAAATCAACTAATCTCTCAAGGTTTGGAATAAAAATCAGTAACTATACCTTCAATTGCAGTCACAGTATTCCTGCATATCGTTCACAGTTGTCAGGATTGAGCGTTGGGTCTTCAACCCCATTTGTGGCTATACGTATTTTGACCAGAAAGGACAAGTATTTGATCTTAATACCCTTTCAGTAAACATAAGTGCTCCTCTTATTCTGGTCTGATCAGGCTCTTCTTGCATTGCAAATGTAATGGTCGATCTATGCACGCCTTATATTATCCGTAGAGCTTTATTCTGCACCAGGTCCAGTTTAGAACATGTGCTTGTTAAAATTTTTATGAGTAGTTAGCTCATATAATTAATATTATGCTCCGTAATAGATCAAGGCAATGACTATCGAGTAATGCAGTTGGTACCTTCGGATTGAGAATGAAGCGTTAATAATAGCTACATTTAATACTTTTTAGGGTTTTCGTGTTATGAGCCGAATTCACTACCTTTTTATTCAAGTAGCTTGATTAACATCTATCATGACAATTAAACCTAGTGTATGTAGTTAGTAATTGGGTGCAAAAACCATTACACCGAGGTAAAGTGTAACCTGTCCCATATATCCATAGGAAACGTTAATTTTGTATTTTCCGGTATAATGTGATAACTAGTAAAACGGTTTAGTAATAACCTGAATATAATCTATCTAAACTCTATGAGATAGACATAACACTTTATATAGATATTTATGAACATCACTTCTGTACAACAGGCCGCTCCACAACATACAGTGTTTGCTTCAAACACGTCTTCACTGAGCATCACCGAGATCGCATCGGTAACCAAAAGGAAAGACAGGTTCGGCGGGCTTCACTTTTTCAACCCCGTTCCGATGATGAAGCTGTTGGAGGTGAGTCTTCTTTTAAGTTAAAATAGTCTAATGATTTGATAATAAGCAAAACTTATAAGCCGAATCAATTACAGTCTGCCCGGAGGAAAACCTGGGGGTTGAAGGGCGTTATTTATCACATCGCCTGGTACTAGACCTTTGACATTCCATGGGCTGAAATAGCATTGGTAATTTGTATCTGTATTTAATCCTTGAACCTCATCTACTCCTACCAAATCTTTCACCACAATGTAGTATTATTTGAAAATATTAAGGTAATTGGTTATCAAAACTGGTTCTAGCCATTTTTCAAAAATTTGCTCGAGAGAAGAAAAACTTTTATCGTTTGAAATTGGAGATTATGAGGAAAAAAAATGGTAGGTTTTGTTACATAGATTAGGATACATATATGTAAAACGTATTATGAAATGCTAAGGACATATAAACAAACCTCGCTGCGAAAATGAGAGGTTTAATCAAAATAATGTATACGAAGCTTGCTTAGAAAAAAAAAAAATTGTTTTCCTGCAATGGTTCTTTTTCGGAGGGATTGAAGATTATATCTGTGTACTCTTTTGTAGGTTGATAAAAACAAAAAAAGATGCATTTCAAAACGTTGTGGATGGAGACAATTCGGAAACGTATAGCCTTCAATAAAAGAGTTTATTCTAAAATAAAATTTTATTACCCATTACAGTTGCAAATATCTTCTTCTTTTTTTTTTAATGTTCAGGTAATCCGGACGGATGAAACGTCACAAGAAACATACGAACAGATGATGGCTTGGGGTGCAGCAATCGGTAAGACCTGTATTACTTGTAAGGATACCCCTGGATTTGTCGTCAACCGATTGCTGGTGCCTCAGCTTGGGGAAGCCGTGAGGATGGTAGAGAGAGGTAAACCCCATTAAATATCCCATTGTTTAGTTAGCCGTAATTATCGTTCTGGAGAACAAATTATAAATTAAACCATTTCACCTCTACATGTCATTATTAAGATAGAAAAACTGAACATTCCCACAAACAATACCATTAGAAAAGTTTTGTCGGACTGTCAAATACATATCATGGCTACTGAAAACATGTTTTAATCTGCTACATAAAAAAGATATTTTATTAACTTTTGAAAACTTTGGGATCATCTTTGTACATTCTTTCTTAGAATTGCCACATTTTAGAAATTTCCCGTCGCACCTTTTCCATATTAAAACGCTTTAATAATCAGTGTTATCTGGGATTATTGAAATAAGTAGACAATTATATGGTTTCAAAAGATGTTTATTAGAAAGACCCGATGTAAACAAGGTCTGCCATGTTGTAGAACTGACTGAACGCGTAGTAAACTAAACACAGCTGCGCCAGCACTAAGTTAACAAATAGTTCCAAACTAATCGCTAAAAGATATAACTCATGTTACGTTGTCAAATTTGAAGTCAATGAACGCCAAGATTTTTTTAACTACTTTGACGACGTTAGCGCTCTGTGTAGTGATAACTATGGCGAACTATAAAGATTCTTATGATTTATCTTCAAAGATGCTTCTTTCATTGCTCAGCTTCACAACTAGTCTGCTGCAATATTTTTTATCACGCTCTATATTTTCTAGTATCATTCCTCTCACAAGAATACTTCACTCACACACTGTTTGCCCTACATTTCAGAACATCTTCTTAAATCAGCGTCTTTCTTCTTTGATTAGTCTCCGCCCTTCGAACTAAAAAGATAAGGAAAGGTGTTAAATATTGATAATGTTTTGGAGTGCTCTTTTGAAGATTATCTACAACAGACCAGTTGAAACATTAAAAATCAACCAGATTATATCAAACATATTTTTTTTCATTAGTTGATAACAATATCAGTGACCACTATAGTTTTTTTTATCAAAATATATCAATAATTAATTTTGAAAATATTTTCAGCTATTTTTTTCTTCTGTTAATCAGGTGTTGCCACTTCCAAAGACATTGACATCGCAATGAAATTGGGTGCTGGTCATCCAATGGGGCCTTTTGAATTGGCTGATTTCACTGGCTTAGACACGACCAAATTTATCCTTGATGGTAATTTTAGTTTTGCTTTTTTGGGTCAACAATAAATATCAATTGATAGTTCGTAAAAAAAAAAATAAGATATATCTTATTCTACATATCATTTTTAATCTGTATAATGTTAATGTTTTAGGTTGGCATGAGAAATATCCTGACGTAGAAGCGTTTAAGCCCGTTAAAACGCTGTCTAAACTTGTCTCTGAGGGGAAATTAGGTCGTAAAACTGGCGAAGGATTTTATAAATATACTAAATGAAGGATCAACATTTTTAATAAATAAATTTTAGTAAAAAAATCTTATATTTATTGTAATACAGTACCTTATCCTATTTTCTAAATGTTAAGACTGCAATACAAAACTCGGTGGTGTGACAGTATTGTCCAAATTATGAGTTCATTCCCCCAAAAATATTTTTTACCACCTTCTTCTTCTTTTAATTACTCCTCAGTTCCATTTAGCAGTCTCCGAACTTCTTGATTTCAAAACGATCAATTCGAGATTTGCCTTAACGTTTTTCTTACTCATGCTACAGTGGTGGGGATAAAAGGACGTTCTTATTGCATCTGGAATGTTAAAAAGTCTTTTAGAAGATATAAAATAATGTTTGTTATTTAACTGAGAACCCCCGTTCATGTTCAAAGAGCTGTGACATAAAAACCATTGATCACAATTCAAACATCATCATAAAAGAAGTAAGACAATAAGACTGATACTTTACGTAAATCCTAAATTCTTTAATTGTCCAAGAGCAAGAGGAATTGCATAAAGAATTCTTTGATAGTAAAGGAAGGGGATGGAAGAGTATATAGAAGTAGGAGAGAGGGGAAAGCAGCCTCCTGACTAAAAGCACTACCTCCTAAAAATAATGACAATATGAAGAGAGGTAATGAAGAGCAACCGAAGGAAACTCAATAGATCTCTAAACGCCTATTCTTTGGTTTCGTTTGCAGACCTAAGCGGAGAAGTGAATATTTTGCTGGTTGCAACAATCATGAATGAATTGGATGGAACATTCATGAATGGAAATAGTAATAAATCCTACTCCTGTCTTATAGCAATCATACTCTTAACAAAGTGAACTCTTTACAACTCACGCAATAAAGTGAAATTACCTGTATAGATAGGTACACATTGTGTGTATACAAAAGTGTTTTCATTGCATTCTATGTGGAGATGGTTGGGACAAACTCTCTGAAAAAAACCAATGCAATTTCAAAAGGTAGTGCCTTGAATGTAATATTCAAGGCCTGTGCAAAAGAAATAGACCTAGGAGCAAAATGTCTGGAAAACTATAGACTTGACACTATTCAGGACCTTTCCCGCATCCACTTTATTAATCGGAATGTACTTTTGTACATACTAGAGTTTTGCTTATGAAGTGTTCTGTTCAGGCATTTTTATTATGAGCTTATGCTTAAATGGAGTGTCAGGCCGAAAATTACTTCACAGCCGAAACAAAGTTAAGTAAAATGAATATAATATTTAAAATTAAGTCTGAGACCTGCAAGACTTATTTCATAGATTTTTTTTTCTCCCATACTTACAGTTATCATGTATCAATCAAAACATATTGAACTTAATCCGAGTTGTTGTTGAATATAGATTTGAATATAATTTCAGCTTAATTGGAAACATAGACGGGCAGTCTTAAAGAAAGACGGCTACCACGTACCTGATTGAAAGTAGATCCTCTCCCATTGGCCTCACCAATTATGTTTCGAAAGATGAAATGGGAAGGCCACTGATCCATGGATTTCCTGGTTAATTAATATCCTCTCATTGAAAAATCCGTCAAAAAAATAAAAAAAGTAAATGCACTAAACCTAATTGATTCAGCTGAATATATGCAGAGGCATAGCTCAGTTAGATCCGGCAACATCGCAGATTCCGTTTCCCCCACCCCTGTAGAGGTTTCAACTTCGCCTTTGGTGTTTTTTTACCTCTTATCGCTTAAGTTGCTGCTTAACTCTTCAGGTATAAGTACCCTGTTCCGATATTTTTTTCTATAGAACTATAGACCCCTCTCTTTTTTTCTTTTTCCTACCTACCACTTACCTGCCTACTTGAAGGACAGCTTTTAGTGGACCTGCTGCCAATCCTAAGGTAATTGACAAGTATGATAAACGCTCTCTTCTACCTAATAATTTTTATAATTAAAAATAATACATATATGGAACAGTTTTCTTGTCAGATATTACTACCTTATTTTATACCTGAAAGCTCTATTCTAAAGATAAATTGGCATAAACCATATTGTCTCAGATTAATATCAAATCAACTTTTCTTTACTTGAAATAGATACTTTCTACTATAACTGTTTCTGAAAATAAACATAGGGAAACTTGTGATAACACTAATTATGTTGTAGTGATAACTCTTATCTTTATAACTGCCATCAATTAGTCTCCCACTCACCGCTGGTAGTTAAATTAATCTTTTATTGTTTGTTTTTAAACATTTCTTTCTGATGCGGCATATACAGTGCTTTTTTTTTTTTTAAATACATTATTTGTATTGATGTGTTGGTTCTGGATGGACTCCTTTCTTTTTTATATCACTTTTTATTTGAAGTAACATATTTTTTCTTATAGGATGGCTCAAATTTTTAAAGTACTTTCGAGAGGTTTGGCTACCAGCTCAGCTGCTATGTCTTCCTTGAGACGTATAACCGTTATCGGAGGGGGTATTATGGGTTCTGGTATCGCACAGGTAATTTTACTTCTATTGTTTATAAAATTATTAACATTTAATATGTGAATAACCAGCAGCTTTAAAATTAAATCAAAAGTGCACTTCATTACTGTTGTCATTTTGCCAAAGCTTTTTATAAATAATTTTTTGATCATAATGCTCTATCAACTTTAATTTTTATATATTATAAATTAGTTATATTTAATAAATGTTTTCTTGGCACAACTAATAAATAATTTTTCTTATTTGTCTTTAAACATTGTTTTTTTGAATGCCATCTATAAGAAACTGTTTGGCATCAGGCCTAATGACTTCATCTTCTCATTTATATATTTTGTACATACATTATATGAACAATTTCCTATTTACACATAATATGTGATTCCAAGAGGGGAAAAAATCATAGTTTATAATAATTTGTATTTCACCCCAGGCTTAATTAGTTGGGTAAAGGTGGATGACCAAATAAATTAATTAAATATTTTAAGTTCTTTACAATATGTTATTTTTAATTACCTGTATGAAATTTATAACATAATTGTAATTTCTTTAAAAATAAATTTTCAAATATCCTTCTTATGAAACATATATGAAAAAAAAAATGGCATTTAGTTCATAGTAGATGTCCGAATAAACGTATCTATGGATTTATCTAGGTTTTATTTAAGTTTAATTATTGGGTGTAACGTAATTCTTCCTGATCTTTTTTATCATTGTTTTGTTTTACATTAACAAATATTAGAGGTGGTATGCAATCTCACTGATGTAAATAATAATAATTGTTATTATTAAGTAATGAAAACAAATAGGCCAGATTCGAAATTTTAAAGGACGCCTGACCGGAAATTAGAGCTGGCCCAGACTCAATTTTTTAGTACTTTGGCTGATTATAATAGATAATACTTTGGCTGAAATAAGGATGTCTGAACTGAAATCCGAAGGTCTCAGGTTTCACACCCCTGTGCTTTCACTATTTATTCTCTTTCACTGATTATTATTAATATTTATTTTTTACGTTTAAAAGCAAAATTGGTATCTATACTAATACATTATTTTTGTTGTTTTTTTCAGATTGCAGCACAGCATGGTAAATCAGTTACCCTAGTTGATGTTAATCAAGATGTTTTAAATAAGGCTGCTAAGAACATTGAAAATAGCCTGCAGCGGATCTCTAAAAAAATGCATAAGGTTAACTCATTGATTTTTTTTTTTTTTTTTTTTTTTTTTTTTCCCCCATTGAAATAGGCTCAGACCACTATACTAGATCTCTATACTAACTGAATACATCTTGTAAATAACCAGTCAATGTCAGGAATGGCTTACTTAGCAATTCCCTGGTGCAGTGAAGTAAATGCCATGTACTGTCAGCACTCAGTATTAGTCGACTCCTTATTTGCAGATTATATTTATACAAATTTTGTGTATTCATCAGGAATTGATTAGCTTTTTATTTTAACACAAATGATATTTTTTCTTCGTTATATTCATTAATTTTCAAAGGGAACATTATTTAAACTATTTGATTCATGGATCAGTATTTTTAATTACAGTTTTTACCACCAATTATGAACTAGATGAATTTAAAAGTGAATAAATACTATCGAGAAGTGGTAAGGGTAGGGCCCTGTACATTTCTTAAATACTTATTAAATGATCATAAAGGAACTAATCTGTATTTTAAAATATTAAATTTTATTTATTTAAACTGCATCAATCACTGGAAAAGGTTTTTTTTAATAATTTCAAATTCCTTATACAATTATAATTGGCCTGAACGGCATAAAATTAAGTAATCTGGTGTTAGTGATGCGCACCAACTTTTGAGAAGTTTGACTTTGGATAGCTCTAAAAACTTAGTTCTGTGGCTAAATTTGTTAAGTTTCTAGGAGTGTACTTTGTAAAAAGTCTTTTTTGAAATACATATTCAAACTGAGCATTTAATTCTGTCAGAATTTATCATATCCAAAAGTACCTCTCTAGTTTCCCCTTCTTGATGAGGTAAATGCTTACCTGGCTTCTCATTTGTTATGAATCAAAGATGTAGAAAATGAATTGGGCTTGTGTCAAATAGCTTAGTTCTTGACGACTGTTTTACTTTTTGATATTGTCAAATTTTTTGAAAACTTTTTGATGTATGCATTTTAAGATCTATTGAGTCATATGTCATGAACCCAGGATGGGAGACGCTGATTAAGAATAATTGAAATAAGTACAAATTTGTATAAGGAAGAAAGTAACTTCTGAAAGAACAAATTAAACCTCTAAAAACAAAAAAGAGGTTTTGGCTTCCTGGAATTTTCACCACTCCGTCATGATTATTGAACATAATAACTTAACAAATCAATTTGAAAATGGACCCTCATGCCTTTTTGTTTGGTAGAAAGACACAAACTGAGTTGATGTCTTCCAATGGTGGTAGCATAGAATTTGTTGAACCTCTAATTGTGGACTATTTTCTGATGTATTTGAAGATAGGCATAAGATTTTCAAAACATAATAAAATTATTTCATCTACAAACTATTTAATTTTGATTTTTCCTAAGACTTTTATGTTAGTCAATTCCTCTGTCATTTTGAATTTGTGTTCATCTGCTTCTTCTTGATCAAATATTTTTTCCTAAAATGCACACAAGTCCTCACAGGTACCAAAATCTCTTGCAGTGTAAAATCTTCTTTAGCAACATATGCCTCTTAATGAAAATTCCTTACCTTCTTTTTCTTGCCTCCTTTTTTTTTTCTATTTATCCTCAAGAGGTTTCTTGTAAACTTCATTTGCTGTGGTACTTAAAAAAACAGTGACTCTCATGGATTAAATACCTCATTTCCATACTTGGTTGCAGGCCTAAATAAAATATAAGTTAGAATATGGAGCACAAATCATGGGTGGTAGTGGCACTTGTGAGGCTGTGAATTTATCAGTTCTTATAGAGAAGTTTTCATGGATGGGTTTAGGTTTCCACTACAGGATCTAGGCATCGATTAAAGAACTCAGATCTTGTGTGGCTCTTTCAGAAAGAAGAATCTTGCAAAAAAAGAAGCCGTTTTTCATTTATAAGATAATACATGGAGATATTTTGTCACCAAATGCAGAAACCATAAACTACACAGAAAATGCTAGTGACCTAGTGGTGTTTTTGGTAAAGAGTTAAAAGAGAGTTAAAAGGCTTTAGGAGTACACTTGCCCTTGCCCCAAGAATAAACGTTTAAGGGACAAGTGTGGACCTGGGCCTAAGCTAGAGAATGGCCTAGGAGAATAACAGCTGCTCGATATTTTGAATGAACAACTTCAAAAGAATCTACTTAAGATAAAAAATCCTATTAAACTGGAATTTAGACACTTGAAAAAGGTTAGGGTTGAACTTAATATGCAGTACAACCTAGATTATCTGGCTACTCGATCATTCGGTTTTTTTTTTTGATAAATCAAGGTTTTTTAAGAACTTTGTTCCATATTCCTGTGAACAAGAGTGCCAAAACGGATTTACAAGTAAGGCTGTTCTTTTACTTGTTGGGCAATGCCCCACCTCACCCCCAAAAACAGATGATAGACAAATTTTTGTCTATAGGTGGTACACCTAACATAACTTCGTTAATTCAACCCACAGATCAAGCTTATGGCCAGTTAAAAAAAAAAAGGTACAGAAAAACTTTTCTTCCTTTTTATTCTTGAAGAAAACTGCGAAATCCGTGAAGCCTTAATTGAAAATTTGGACAGTAAAAGATGTGATATTTGCCATTTGTGATGCATGGGAAAAATTGCCTTCAAAAACACTGGAACTTGCACGGAGAAAAATTTTAAAAGTCAATGAGGAAGTTGGAGAGCGAAATCCACTATATGATAACGAAGAAAATGAAATAGACTATCACTGTTTTTTTGATTAAACGTGTTTTTAATTATCTGGGAATACTCTCCCCTTCATCACCCCATAATCGAGGTTGTACTGTACTGCCTAGAATCAACTAATGAAATTAAAACCCTCGCCGTGAATTAGCATCAGCAAACTGAAGTATCTGACCCATGAAACCTGTTCTATTTTTACCAGGAAAAACAAATTTTAATGTCTTACTTGTGTTTTTATCATAATTTGTCCTTTACCATTGGGGAAGAAAATCAAAAATTTAAATATAAAATATCTTCTGAGCTGCAACTTCTGAAATCCTAAAAGTCAGAGAAAACCAGGTCAATTAAATTATTAAAGGGAAGTGTTAATATTATACTCATCTGGGAGAAAGGTAGTAAATAAACTCAACAGGCCCCCTTTTGCTAGAATAAGGTACCTGCAGGTAAATTACCTTTCTTTATGAGTATAATTTATGAGTTGTTAAAACTGAACATCCCAATTCTGCAGATAATGAATACTATATTATTTTTTACGATCAAAGGTTATTGTATCATAGTTACATGTACGTACATATTTACTTTTATAATTTTGCTACTCTTCTTTTTCTTAATTTTAGGATGATGCAGCTAAAGCAGAACAAGTCGTCAAATCTGCCTTGGAAAACCTTAAATTCTCAGTGGATATTCATGATTCTGTTAAAAGAGCTGATTTGGTCATAGAGGCAATTGTAGAAAGGATAAATGCAAAGCAAACTCTTTTCTCCACTATTGATTCAGTAGGTATTAAATACGATCAACATTTTTACAAAGGATATGCTTGGTAGCTTCAGTCAATGTTATCAAAGCTGCATAGTCTGATCATCTTTCTACTTTTTACAGGTAGCCCCAAAACAAGCAATATTTGCAACAAACACGTCTTCATTGTCTGTCACTGAAATAGGATCTGTTATCAATAGAAAAGATCGTTTTGCTGGCCTTCATTTCTTCAATCCTGTACCAGTCATGAAATTGCTAGAGGTGAAGCTATATAATAGCTACAGGTGTTACAAAAAAAATTAGTTATTATTCAATGCTACAAATAATGAATAAAATAGACAATCATTGCAATTTCAGTTAGAAATATATTTAAGTATTAGTGGTATAATAATGAATTTTGTTAGGAAAATTATTTAAAAATCATATGATGTGCATAACGCAGGCCTACAAGGCTTCTTTTTTGGTGCCTAGGATTTTAGAACTGATTTTAGCCATATTTAGGGCGCTGAATCTACATATGAAATAAATTTTTCTTTATCTGCTCTACTTTTTTAGATCTGAGTTATTTTTCAATGTGCCGTTTTACAGGAAATGTGCTGTTCTTAATTCAATTAGTGAAGTTCTAAATCATATATACAAGGATTGGTTCTTGTATGTTTGCCCTATTGTCATTCTGCTGTCAATTCCTCAACATTTCAACCAGGTTGAGTTAAATGACCTCACCAGAAATCTATACCTGTCAAAAGAAGCTTCTGAATTACTGGCTTCCAGGTTGAAGGATAAAAATTTGCTAGAACAAGGTACCAAAATAACCTTTTACCGTGCAAGAGAAAAGGGTCTGCTACCCTTCTTCTCTCAAGAAGACTATCTTGTATTTTATCTCGAAATTAGAGGACTCCTGGAAAAAATGGGTCTTCCAGAGACTATTTTCCAGATGATTGGCGCCTATTTATTGACTGCTCAAAGTGAAGTTTAAAATGTGTCCTTCTACCCAATCGGAATTAATATGGTTCAATACCAATTCCTCACTCAATGAAAATGAAAGAATAATAGTCCTTCGGTCTTGGATAACATAAAGTCAATGGGTGATTTGTGTGGACTTAAAAATGGTAAACTTTCTCCTTGGACAACAAAGTGGCCACAGTAAATATCCTTGCTTCTTGTACTTCTGGGATAGCACAGACAAAACACACCACTGGGTTAGAAAAGAGTGACCCAAGGGATAAAACATGGACATTGAGGAAATGAATGTCATTAACGACCTCTTTTATGAATGAGAGAAAATCATTTTTCCTCCACTTCTTATGGTCTTATGAAGCAGTTTTTAAAGGCTTTTTATAAAAACGAATCATGCTTTGCATATATAGGGAAAAAATTAAAGCAAGAATATTTGATGACCCACAAATAAAACAACTCATTAAGGATCCTTCGTAAATTTGATGAATGAGGCTGAACAAAAAGCCTGGACTTCATTTGTTTCAGTTGTCAAAAAATTTCTGGGAAAATGCAAAGCTTAAAATTATGTTGAACTGGTAAATGAGATCCTTGTCAGTATCAAATGCATGGGTGTAACATGATTACTAAGGTGCAATATTTACATAGCCACTAAGTTTTCCTGAAAATTTAGAAGACACCAGTGAGGAACAAGGTGAAAGATTTCACCAAGATATTAAAACTGTAGAGGCGCGCTACCAAGGAAGAAGTCCAAAATTCATTCAAGAATGTCACGGAAAAGAAGCCTGACTGACTTCATTAACTGAAGTGTTCAGTGACTAGTTGGTTTCATCGATGGCGTTTTCCTCTATCTTTGTAAATAATAATATTTGTATAATATAGTAATAAAAATTCCAAGTTTAGTTTTTTTATTTGATCCATGGATTTAACTTAAAATAGTGTAACGTATATTTCAGTAAAATGCTATATCTTAGAAATTTGAGCTCCTAGGCAAAAACTAATGCCATATTTGAATTCAGTACATAAAAGTCATGAAATCAGCTCCGAATACTTTGGCACCAAAACACCTGTTGGCCTGTGTAATTATTATCTTACCTGATTAATAGTCGATTGTAATAGTCAGACAAAAGAAATTGAAACTTGAGAAAATAAATATGTATACTTTTTTTCATACGTGTACAAACTTTCACTTTGTCATGGTGTTATAAGTGTTGAAAAGTAGTTCTCAAACATAGTGTTACAAATCAATTTTGTAGCAAATCATCAGGTATTTATCTCTGATCTATTAACACTCTCAATTCTTAGCTCAGATCCGATTTGAGTTAACAATTTCAATTTTTTACTTCAAGAATAAGAACAAATAAAAGTTAATAAAAAAATTGAAAAGTATTCTGGTAACTAAATGTTTTTAAACTAATACTAGAAGTTTATTGATATATACAAGTAGTTTCTAATATATACATTTTTTTAAAATAATTTTCAGAAGAATGTGGAAGAAGGTGTAATTAACAAAATGAAAATTTGTAAATTAATGTCAAAAATTTGTAGAGTAGTTGTAGGTTTGTAGATGTTAGTAGAGTAGGTTTTACAATTTCACAACCTAGATCCCCTTTCGGATCTTGATCTTCACTAAACATATATTGTACTTACTGAATTGAAAAATTCAAATAAACATAAAAGTGCTATTTAAAAGAAGATTATGTTTGAAAATTAATAGCGATAGGGGCTGTGGCTCGAATGCCGGACCTTCTGATTTCCATTGGGTATTTTATCCATGTAGGTATCCACTTTTTAGATATCCAGATGTAAAATCTCTTTAGCTTGGAAGGTCCCAGGATCGGGCCCCAACCATATTACTGCATTTCTTCTTTGACTCATTATTTTAATAGTGGGACCACATATCACAACTAGTAATAATTAAGACTTTTACTAAATATTATAGTAATGTTAATAACGTTATTAATAAAGTAAATAGTAATGTTAATAACACATGAATTTGCTATAAAATAGTATAAGCTTCAAATATGGTCTTTAATGACATTTCTTTGATACAAAGTTCTCCTTTTATTTTTTCGTAACACACTCTCCTTATTAAAACAAATAATTTGAAATTTTATTAAATTGATGTAAGTAATTGAATTATTTAGGTATTAAACGATATTTTTATGATTAAATTAAATTTTATTTTAAAATGTGTAACCAGCTAGAAAGACAGTGAAGGAGGTCTATTTGAGTCACAAGGGAATTGTATTGCCCTAGGAAAACTATGGATGGTTCATGGGGTTAGTATGAGTCAAATAAGAGGTAGGAAAAGCTAGTTCGAGACCAAAAGCAATCGATTATCACCAGACTTTCACAGGAGAATGATGGGGATGGATGAGTTAAGACCAACCAGTCCAGACAAGAATGTCACCTTGTTAGTTACCATTTTTTTATAATAATTTTTTTAATTAGGGGAAGGAAGTTAAAAGTGGCCTTGCATATTTTCCTCCTAAACAGTGCTGCTCCCTGTCCAGAAGCGGTCAAACTAGTTGTAATAGACATCATAAGTGTGGTCAGTGAGTTTGAAGCTTGTTCTGGTATTTTTCTGATTTAAGGTGAGTCGCTAGTTCACGAGGGTTCCACTTAGGCCCAAAATATATCAAAACTTTGCCTTAGGCACAGAATGTGATACAAAAACAAACTAATCGTAAAAAAGGAAAGACTGCTATAATTACTTCTAGTCCATATAAAGCTGAGTTGGCTGAAGAAAAAAGGCTTTTAATGAAAAAAAAAAAAAAGCCAAAAAGGCCAATAAAGAATTTCAGGAGCCACAAAATAAAATTAAGAAGATGAAATGAGTCCAAAAACTAAGTAAGAGGTTTTCTGCTAAAAATAAACTTTTTGAAGAACAAAAGTTTCCAATAATGAAGATAACGGCACTGAATGTTTTTATTGCAATGAAGGGCTGTCAAGAACTAACAAAAACAAAGGGTGGATTAGATGTTGAAGCTGTTAACAATGGGCTCATGAACTGCTGTCTGCTGGTTGTGAAGAGGATGACGAGTTCAAGTGTGAATTTTTTTAATTAATTAAAATAGTTTCCACCGTAAATTGGACTGAAATCCTAATCCTGGTTAAGTTGTTCATTCCTATTATTATGTCATTAAGAATAATTAATTGTAAAATAAACACTGTAATCCCACACATTTGTTTTCATACAATAGCCTGTACGGGAAAAGTGGCCACTATGTATGCCTCCAGAAAAATGTATATAGGTTGTATAAATTATATTATTTTCTTAATTTAAATAAATGGTGTGGTACCTTATATGAAGATTTAAAACGTAATGTAACAACTTCTTTCAGTAACCATGGTTTGATGGAAATTTCCCTTTGAGTGGCCACTTTGCCCAACCTTCCCCTATATGTAAATTTCTATTGCTAATTATGTTAATATCAAATATTTGAAATAGACAAAATTATGCATTAGAACAATATACCCTGAGATCATATTATTTGAAACTTACAAAATAAATTATTATTCACTATAAACTTTATATAAGATCCTTTTACTCTTAATGACTAAGCAAGTAAAATATTTAGCAAAGACAAGGTATCGTTTTAGTATATATATTTTTATTTTTTTGACATCATTGATCTGGAACCTGGAGATAATCGGGGACTTCACTGTTCTTAAATAGAGAGCCCTTCACATGGCACCTGATAATGTGCTATAATTATATAACCAGCTATGGTGGTGGTGCATTGTATTGACTGTTACTTGAACCTTCTTTCCAGAATTTAAATGCAAAAACAAAGAGATCTTAGCATTCAGATTCAAATTATTTAATGATAAAATTTCACTTATTTAAACTAAAATTAACAAATATGTAGGATATAATTACATCATATATTTTCTAAATCGTTAAGTTTACAGTGTAAAACTCGATCATGCCCATTATTCTTGTCATTTATAAACATATATATATTATTTTTTTTCTTTGTTGTGGTGCCGACTGTAGGGTATTCTTATGAAGAAATAAACAAGTATTAAGTCTCCCTACAATTTTTATTATTTTCAAAGCATACTGACCACTTTTGGTAACTTAAATTGCCATATTTAAGGCTCACAAAAGTGGTGATGCCTCTGTGGATTTCAATGTTTGTCTTCAGTTGAGCTGAATTTTGGCTAGCATTAAAGATGGCTTTTTAAGTTCCTGAAAGCACTCAGCATGTTTAAAAAATAATAAAAATTTTGAGTTGTAAATATTTGTATTTTCAAATATAATTTATTAATATTTCATTGTGGTTTTGTTCAGGTTGTCCGTTCCAGTGATACATCAGATGAGACATACAAACAATTGATGGCTTGGGGGCGGTCTATCGGTAAGACCTGCATCACTTGCAAGGACACTCCCGGCTTTGTTGTCAACAGGCTCCTGGTCCCACAGTTGGCAGAAGCTATTAGGTTGTTAGAGAAAGGTGATTTTTATTTTAGTTTATTCGATTGGATAAAAACCTGATTATTTAAAGAGGGTAATTGTGTAGCAGTTGAAACTGTGAAATAATATATACATTTTTCAGGAGTGGCATCTGCAAGGGACATTGATATAGCTATGAAACTAGGCGCTGGTCATCCAATGGGACCTTTTGAATTAGCCGACTATGTTGGTTTAGATACTACCAAATACATCCTTGATGGTATGTATTAATATAAGTACCAATTCTTCAAACTTAATACCTTTTCATTTCGATTAATCTGCTATTTATCAATTAAATATTTACAATTTTTAATTTGGATTAAATATGACTATTTCACTATTTACATTTTTATTTATTTATAGTTTGTTTAATTTGGAGGAGTGATATGTATTTTGGATTATATGTATATGTTCATCTCTCATTCTTGTTACTTGTATCATTTAAAACGTGTAAAAAAAAACATATAAATTATGTGTATCACAAAATTAGTAATTTTTGTCTGTGATCAAAATAATTTAGTTCCAATTTCATTGCATTAAAATAAGGGGTACTTAGAACTCATCAATTGGATAAGTACATATAAAAGAATTAAGAACCAAAGTAATTATTAGATTACTTTAATTTTTGTTTTCAATTCTATTGAATCATGTAAACTGCTCACTTTTTTTTTTTTTTTATGTAATTACTTTCTGCAAAAGTCACTCTTTTGTGACTGTTTTATTCACACTTTTTTTAAAGGCTAACTGATGTCATCAGTTTTTGAAAAGCACAGATGACCACTTACAACTTAAACAACCCATTATATAACATATTTATAAAAACTTTAATAGATTAAAATCATCAAATGTTCAATTATCAAACAACAAATCGAACAATTTATTTATTTAGAATTCAAAATACTTAAAAACCCATGTGACCCACCATTTTTTTTTATGGACTGTAGTATCAGTGTTTAAGTTTAAGTTGATACTCTAGGTGGAACAACTCTTAGCTATTCTTGTCATTGTTCTTATTGCATTGTTGCTTATTGGTGAAATTCGGAACTGATTTTGGTTTTGGTTATTTTTTGTCTATTCTAAGCGACCTTTATAAATGGTATGAAAACCATGCAACTGAGGGAGTACACTCTTATGTACGCTTAACTTGTGTTTTCCCTATTTTATAAGGTTGGCCAAAAAGTCTGTTTGGTTTTTTAAGCGGAAATAAGACACAGCTTTGAAACACAAAGTGATTTATTCAATCAATGATATAATTGCTGTTTTGTTCCAGTATCTTCTGCCATATTCCAGGCTCAAAGAATTTCCTGTCTCTACTGGCAAAAAAAAATCCAAGTGGATTTTTACATCTTCTTCAGAGTTGAAGGTCTGTCCATTCAATGAATTTTGAAGAGACCGAAACAGGTGGAAATCTGAAGGTGCAAGGTCGGGCGAACTTCTCAAAAACTTCCCAGCCTAGCTCTAGTAACTTCTGCCACATCTGCAATGAAGTGTGCGCGGTCTGGCATTGTCGTGATGGAAGACAATCCCCTTACGGTTGGCTAGTTCTGTATGCTTCTGGTGGATCGCTGCATTTAATTTGTCCAGCTGGCCACAGTACTCATCCGAATTGATGGTCCTGTTCGGGGGAAGAAGTTCATAAAAGACAACACCACTCCAATCACACCAAATCGAGACCATAACCTTCTTTGGGTGAAGTCCTGCTTTGGGGGTTGTTGTTGTAATTCGCTGCGCTTCCCCCATGAGTGTTTGCACTCCACATTGTTATAGACGATCCACTTTTCGTCCCCTGTCATCATTCTCTTAAAAAAAGGATCGTTTTCTTCACGTTTCCGCAACGAACCGCAGATGGGCGATCCTTTGGGCGAGGTTAGCCTATCTAAGTTGATGGGGAACCCAAACATTGAGCCTGCTCACATAGCCAAGTTGATGCAGATGGTTTTCAACACTCGATTTGGATATTTTGAGGATAACTGCGATCTCCCTAGTTGTATAACAGGGATTGGTGTCGACTAGTTCCTTCACTTTGTCGCTGTTAATCTCAGTTGGCCGGCCAGAGCGAGATGCGTCTTGAACCGAAAAATTTCCCGATCAAAATCTTGAAAACCACTTCTGGCACACACGTTCTGTAACAACATCCTCTCCGTATACAGTACATATCTTCCTGCAAGTTTCCACTGCTTTCTTGCCTTTTTTAAAATAAAAAAGCATGAGGTGTCAATAATGTTCGGTTTGGTTTTCCATTTTCAGGATGATCCTTAACACACAAAATACAATCAGTCTCGTCAGAATTTCGTGTCAAACTACGTTGAAGTGTCTAGTATCTGACGAGAGCGCACTCGCTAGGGACGGACTGAAGTTAGCTACATATTAGACTGCTTGAAGTTTCGTGACGACAAAAACTGAACGGACTTTTTGGCCAACCCATCATATATTCAGCAGTGTGGACTAAATAGAATTGTTGGCTGGTTTCTAATGATAAAAACCTTGTTCATAAGTGTTTAGTTTGTTGGTCATTGGTTGAATAACAAAAATAATTAATTTCATATAAAATGTATTAATTTACTTAAATATTTGTTGTCAGGTTGGCACCAAATGTATCCTGATGTGGAGATCTTCCAACCTGTTCCAACACTTAATAATCTAGTCACTAATGGAAAACTGGGTGTCAAATCAGGTGAAGGATTTTATAACTACAAAAAATGAAATGTTATTAAATGACTGAATAATTATATTATATTTATTTTTTTATATTTTAGTTTATTTAATATACATGTGAGATTATTTTGTATATCATAGATATATAACTCAAACCATTATTATTATATTTTTGTTGAATAAAAACTTTTGTTTCAAACACTTAATTAGTTATTGTTAGTTTCATTAATTCCTTCCACATTTTTTAAACTGTTTTATTGCTTAATATTCTTCCTCCATTGACTTTTTCTGTATCATGTTTCTCTCTTAGCAATTTTAATAAAAAGGCAACATTTTAAAATGTCTGTATTATTAAAACCCCATAATCCATTGTTTTATGTTCATAATCCATGGTTAATTTTTTTGTAGCAATTATGGTCTAAACTGTATTTGGTTGATTATATATAAAGAAAGTATAAAGGGAGGAAATATACCCATGGAAACTTCTTAAGTAATTGCGAATAATATATTCAATATTTTTTTATAAATTACTGAAAATTACTTTTCCAAAAAAACCATATTAAATAGATAAATTATTGTCAAAAACAACAACAATGAAATCAGCTTGAATCAAACCACAAAGTGAGTGATAAGTGATCCATTTAAATATGTGGTTTAATGTATGGTGGGGTAAATGGAATATCAGGGCATGCACTCTCTTTGAATTTTTTAAAATGTGAATAGAGAGAATTTGAAGTCGCCTATAGGCAACACTGGACATGTCTTTGCTCCAGAACAAATGACACTCCAGGAGTAGAGAATTGAGGTTATTCAGAAATAAAACTGTGTTTGCTGCTTACAAATAAAGACTACGGAAGTATCTTAAATAACTGTGAATAATATATTCAATATGTTTTATCAAGGCTTTTGATAAGTTAAAAGGGTTGCCCTATGGCCGAAATTGACTAGGGACAGCTGGGTACAGGGAAGGTATTACTTGCTTAGGAAGTTAACTCAGCAATCTATTGTTCAAACAGTAATATGTTGTAACAACACATTAATTTTCTGCACTGAACTTAATTTTTCATGCTGTGTAATAAGTTTGTTACTTTAAATGTTTTCTAATTAAGTTAGAATTCTTTAAGATAATTCAAAAGAATTTTCTCCAGAATCTTCCCTATGTACGGTAATAAGCTGATCAGGTGGTAATGGATAGGGTGATCTCTCATTCTGGTTGGCTTGAGTACTGGGAACAGACCAAGATGGCTTGTGTGTCAGGAAACTGCAACCTCATACAAGAATTGTACAGGTTGGTAAGTTTTACCTTCCTCGACATCTGTTTCAACAGAACCGTTGGTATCACATCATCCCGCCAGAACAGACAGGATTTAAATCCAGTATGAGCTCTACCCTTTTCGAAACTACAGACAGAAGCTAGTCAAAATTTAAACCGAAACATAGCCTTTGATTTTGCTAGACTGTACTCAGGCCTTTGACTCTGTGACAGGGAATGCCTAGAGCAGCTCTATTCAATTCTGGCTAGTTTCCTGAAAGACCGATCGCTGCGGGTGAGCTTCTGTGCCACTGACCTGTGGAGTCCCCCAAGAAGCCGTGATATCCCCAGTACCTTTCAACGTGTATACGTCTGAAATTGTCGGAGCCCGGTACAAAAACACAACAGTCACTGCTTTGGTGACGACATCGCGGTGTACAGTAGCGCTAAGTTAGCTCTTAACCTTAAAATAGCCTTTAACCAGATCAGGGAGAAATTGGGGAAAATTAATATCTCAGTAGGGTAAGACTGACTTGCGTAATTTTCTCATTCCAAATGGGAAAAAGTCAACTGCCCGCTACATACTCTGTAGGAACGCAGCAAAACGCCTCGTATATCTGGACATTACAATGGACCGTCGCCTCCGTTTTAGTGGCCATTTTACCAGGAAGTTGAAAAAAACAAGCATGAAGTCTTACCGGCTTATACATTTACTGACTTCACCCAATCTATCATTGTGCCTTAAGATCATGATTTATAAGAGTGTACTTAGGCCTGCTCTGCTGGTCGGTGCGCCGCTTTTTAGTCACTTGACTGAAGCGACAGCAAGGCGACTCCAACAATTTCAAAACGGGGTACTCATGAAAGTGGTCCGACATGCTTCATTCCAGCAGCGGAGAAACAGTGAGCTCCCCGGTGGATGAACTCATTCGCCGTAAACATATCAAATTTTTCGATTCGCTTTAGTACATGACTGTCGGGCTCAGATATGTGAGTTCCCAAGGTGGAGCGGAGACGCCCGCCGCGGGCTAGGGTCACTACAACCTCTTAGCCGCCGTCCGGCGAGCGCCAAGAAAGAGATAAGGCGGGCGGACCTGTGGTCTTTAACCCTAGCTGCCGGCCTAGTGGCAGGCATCCTAATTCGTTTTGATCTGACTCCATAAGATCTTAGAAGGTGTGCCCCGACAGTGCAAGGAGAAGAGTTACAGGTTAGGTTTATAGGTAGTTTATGTGATCTTGGAATGACCACGAATTCACACTCGGTGTCTAAGGGTAGGCGAAAACCGTCCGGATCCCAAAGGCGAGTGTGAACCGGAGAGAGGCAGACTGGATTGCCGTGGGAGACGCTACGAGGTAAGATTGTAGGGCCATGGCAACCGTCGTCGGCGAGGGAGAGGTCTCTCCCAAGGAGGTGCTAGTTTTAGCGAGACGAAGGCAGAGATTCCCACTAGGAAGGTGTGGGTCTGACAACGCCGGACTAAAACATAGCAAGGTAGGAGAGAGAGATGCATTGGTAGTTGAATGAGAAGACCATGGTTGGAGTAGAGCAGCAAGCGCCAGTGCAGGGAGAGAGAGAGAAGGGTTCAAGGTGCCGGTTTGTTTCTTTCTTTTTTTCGCCCTATGGGGCTCTAGTTATATAGGCAGGCTAGCCGTGGTGGGGATCCATCCCCACCAGCAGCTGTTTCCCCCCTACTCCGACTGACGTCATAATCTTTATTTGTACAAATATGGAAACAGATATTTTCTGGGCCAAGAAGAGGGTAACTTTTAATTATTCGTAATTAAGAGGTGGCCACAACAATGACCAGCCCCGTGTTCAACACGATTACCCCAGCTCCGTTCCCCCACCGATGGCAGAAGGCGGTCGAGCCAGGAACGTTATATTTTTTAAGTTAGTATGTATGTTTAGTTTTAGTCCCTTTTTTGTAACCCGAAGGTGATCCCCATCATCTAGTCCTTTTTGCTATTTTATAAATTTTTAACCATAAACAGATTATGTTAGTTTTTTAAGATACACACTCCTTAAAATGCATAAGTTATGCAGTAGAATGAGCAACCCACTGAAAATTGATATTCATGTTTATAAATAATCATTTTAAAAAAATAATACTAGGGTTGAGAGGGGAAAAACACACTCGCCATTGGGATACGGATGGTTTTCGCCTACCCTTAGATACCGAGTGTGAATTCGTGGTCATTCTTAGATCACGTAAACTACCTATAATACCTACCCTGTACCTCTTCTCCTGAACATGTCCACTGTCGGGGTACATACCTATCAGATATGGAGTCAGATAGATCAGTAGCAAGACCCTTCATCAAGCAATCATCCAGGTCATAGCCTATTCAACACTCACTCCGTCACTAGGGCTAGGGTAACTAGGCCCCCCTTGTGACGACCCGGCATTGTTTTTATAGTGGGCTATGATTTCAGGCTTAGTATATCATCGACCACTATGTTGTTCGAGTGATATTAAGTTGATAGCAGCACAGTTTAACTTTACCATGTTTATGAGATGAACTAATGTATTTAAGTAGGGTGGTTTTTTAGCCACCCCTCCATTCGGATCTCGAGTCCTATGAAATGGTATCTACAACCAAGGCAGGACATGTGGGACGGGTGCATCTTGGGGTCTGGCTGGTTCCTGGATCTTCGGTTCTGCTCTCGTTCTAGTGCTCTTTTGGGATCGAAACGGTGAACTTTACAAATTAGTTCAAACACACCAAACAACTGCGCTGATGACGACCTTCTGGTTTGACGTCGAAATAAACCCAACCAACCATCCTGACTAATTTATTTTACTTAAAACTCTTTTTTTTAAGAGACGCCATTAAACAATTTAACAATATCATCGAGGACTCGCTGCTACATTTGAATTACATTATTGCAACGACATACATTAGAGTGTGTAATTAATCAGAATGAGTTCTGAAATAAATTATTTATTATTCGACAGCCAACAACATTTTGTTGCTAATCCTTATTTTAGGAAAATTTAATATGAATATAAAAAGTTAAGACTCAAACAAGTACTTTAACATTTAAATTTAAAAAAAATTCAAAACGTGGATTTAATCGATTTAGCCAGTGAACGGCTCGACTATTTAATTAGTCTTAAGTCATTGCTCAAACGTTATTTAAGACTTAAAGCCCTGATTTTCTCCCATGGTTGAAACGTGATAGTATTCCATCACAGTCCAGAGGATAGGCATTCCAAAAAATAAAATTTTGGAAACCAATAATAAAAGTAGAGTTTTTTATGTCATCCCAGCTGATTTCAGGTTGTTGTTTTTTTTCAGTATTTTAGTTATTTACATAATTATTCGACGAAAAGGCATTTTCCTTGATCAAAATGGCGCAACAAACAGAATGAAGTACGAGTATTTTTTTTATCAAAAATGAGTAGTTTTATCACAATCATTGAATAAGTTTTTCATAAACACTGAATCCGCCTAATCAGTTAATATTGCTTCTTCAATGCCTAGTTCCTTTAACTTAACTTCTGGGCATTTAACTCCATAGTCTGATGCATTTTATCTATCAGTCCATTTACTTCTCAATGAATTAAATTATATGGAAAAAATGTAGAAATATTATTACAACCCAAAGAGTTAAATTCAGACCTTTTTTTCAAAGCAATTTTCTTTCGTCTGCCTCCCTCTGCCATAACGACCGTAAATGAACGAATCCATCTGAAATTTAAAAAGGCATATTCAACAACGAGTCATGCAACATAAGTTTTGGTGAAAATAAAACTCAGGTTCGTGAAAAACCAATAGCTAGTTGAGTAAAAAAAGCATCAAACCCGGTTAGAAGTACGACATGACCGCCCGCCATAGTACCTCAATGCCAACTACTGCGACAACCTCGGGCACTCTTATCTCTTTATGAGGTGTGTTGCGCCATGGTTTTAATTTAATTACCACGAAAAAAAAAAGTCTGGCCCATATATCTTATCATTCGCTTTTCACTGGCTTTTGAGAGTTCACATGCCATTTCTCAGGAGCTATATAAAATTTAGCCTTTTATCCTATCCGCGGTCAAAGCCACAATATATCACAAAAAATCATTTAATAAGTGTTTAAGAAACTCCCGAAACCACCTATCGACGACTACCTGTCCACTTTTTACGCCATTTGTTTCGTTTATGTACGTTTGAAAAAACCTTTAAAACTGTTTAGTAAAAAAATAAAAATAAATTTTTGGTACAATGAAAAAACAATAGCAATTCAAATCGTCAAATCGTCCTTGAACCACCAAGAAATATCTGCGTTGAGCAAATTAACATGACTTTGAAAATCGCCATTTTCCTCGGCTACAAAGTAGCCCGAGGGAAGGACGAATTTTTTTTTTCTAGTCACGTCAGGTGTTTGAATCTAAATCGCGGTTTCCTGCTTGAATAGAAATATTTGCCGAAGTTTCTGTGATAATGTGTTCACCGATTAGATAAGAGTGATTCTAAACCAAACATTATTAGATTTCAGTAATTGTCGACATAGCCGGTGGGAAGGTTCCTATGTTGAGTTGTTTTCGTGTGAAAAAAAAAAAAAAGAAAAGAAGGGGGGAGCTGGTTTCGTCCTTATCGTTCGGTTATACTTAACACCGTAATCCAGTGTTCGGCCGGTCCAACACACAGCAGGTACGTAGACGATAAAACATGTGTCAATTCACTGCCGAGCCCGAAAAGAAAGGCTTTACTCGTCTTTCGTGTGCTCGGTGATAACGACCCGAATCGCGCGGTTTTGGATTACGTTCAACAGGGGGCAGAAAATTAACGAAAAAAAAAACAGGCTCGTTTGGTCAACTTCTGAATAACACAGAAGTTATTTAATATTTGAAAAATTAGTATTTTTTTTCAGAATCATTTGTTCAATATCGGAGAAAATCAACTGACCACGGAAGCCATCCCTAAATATTTGTCCTTCAAGTTCTTCTTCATGTAATCATTTAAATGTTTTTTATTATAATAAAAAAAAACACGATTTATCTCAAATATTTATAATACCTTCATTTTAGACAGTTATAAAATAAATACAATTAATTATATACTCAAAATTGTGAGGTTTCTGGATCTAATCTAATCTTCATAAAAGTGTGTCGGATTTAGTAAGTAGATCCCATAACCAGTTAGCGACTAAGGTCAAATCCTATTATCACAGTATATCAAAACTTTCTGGGTAGGAGGTGGTGGAAAGAGTGATGAAACCTGGATTAACATTTACTAAGGTGCATTAACTAACATGGTCGTGATTTATCTCCAAATTAAGCGTTCTTTCGCTCAGAAATCGAATGAGTAATCATGTCTAATGTAAAGAAAAAGATGTCGGACCCTATTAAGCATATAGAGAAGAGAGATGCTAATAAACTTTCGATATATCACTGCAGTTTAATAGCTTGACGCAAGCGAATTTACGATCCGAAGAAATCGCCCAAATGATGGCAACAAGTGGACTATCATCCCTTCCCATACTAATTCCGATTACATAAGAATCCCAAAACAAACTTCGTATTAGTATAGTTGTGTTTATATCTTTAATATTCTTTTGAGAAAAATATAACATTTACTTCTGAAGCGCGAATATCGTATTTACGATATCTTTAGTCACGGCCAACCGGAAGTGTATATATTCAGGTACTGACGCACTTCAAAAAATATAGATTTTAATGAATGCACCACTTTATTAATAAGTACATACTCTAATTTGACCTTTTTACCTTGGCATATATATATATATATATATATATATATATATATTAATTTATATAAATTAATAATGTATACATACATTTTTGTGTCATCCTTTTTTCACACTTTTATATTAAATATATTAGGGAACTGATTTACATTCTACTAAGCCTTAGTCCGAACAAAGTAAAATGTAAATTATTTTTCATCAAAAAGTCACAAGGCATAAAAAAAATATATATAAATATATATTTCTATGTTAATCAATTGACCAAGCTAAGGTCTTGTTATATTTTAAATTAATTAAAACGTAGCTGCTCACCTTAAGAAAAATAATATTTTAAATAATTTATGCCAGTGAAAAAAGTACATGATTGTATGATAAATATCCTGTTAGGTAGGGTCATGCCACACTTCAGTCAGAGTTCTTTTAGTATTCCCAATGTGTTCAGTAAATAATATATTGTTTAAGATATGAAAAATAAGTATGCATGTTTAATTCAAAACTGTTAACATTAAAATAATTGTGAGTATTTTTAAACTTAATGCTTCTATTTTTTTTTTATTTAACTATTAAAATTTGTTCAAATACAAATTGAGCTAAAAAATAAAAAATCCACATATGTGTTTGCTCATAGCTTCTGGTATAAAGTATTAGCAGCATTTTTATTAAAATATGTCAGTTGAGTTTTGAATTTTTGTATCAAAGTTAAGAAAGAAAAACAAATCCTTAGTTTTTAAAATGAAGAACTGCTTGAATTTCACTGCATGGTTTATTCAGTATGGATCTAGATAAAAACAATTATAAAACACCTTGCAATTGCCTAGATGAACTGTTTTGTTGATAAGTGTTATCTTTTTTAGTTCTTAATATAGCTATATTTTAGTAAGGTTTAGTATCTGAACTGAAAAATAGTTTATGAACGGATAACACATATTTTAGAATTTAAAGTACTAATAACTTGTTAATTTATTTGCATAAATTTCCATTTGAATATGTTTCTTTGACTATTGTTTTTTTTTCATTTTCTTGAATAGCATGGCGCAAATGTTTAAAATTATAAATAGAGGACTTGCAACAAGTTCCCCAGCAATGTACCTTATAGAACAAGTAACTGTAATCGGAGGAGGTCAAATAGGCACCGGTATTGCTCAGGTACCATGTACAATATTTATTATTTAAAACATTTCAGAAACTAAAAATTGTTATTAATCAATATATTAATACCACAAGCTTCATTGCAAATAGATTCTGCAATAGAAATATTAAGCATATAAAATAAATTTCAGAAATGTCTGAAATATTTCAATATATAATCAGGAAAGTACCAACACTTATGTTCCTAGAGGTTGCGTAAAAAAATTCACAAAGCTGGAATAGGCGAAACAATTATGACTTTAAAGAAAAGAATATAAATTGGTTTTTAAAATAATACATACAAGTTAGTGTTAAAAAAAATTCGTGCACTTTTATTTACAGGCACAATTAAATTTCCCTTCAATTGTTGTGATTTTTTTAATTTTTAATGAATAGATTATGAAGCTATATAAACAAACTAAGTGAACAAATTATATAACAAACCATGTGTCAACAATATAAGGAAACTTGGCAGAATCGTTTGCATAAATGACAAATGTCATTCATCACAAATGTGTAATGTAACCTCATGATCTTTTTCAACACTTAAATTAAAACAATATTCACAGTAGATTTGCTTTATTTTTAATCTATGTCAATATTGTTTTTTGGATAAGTGTCATTTCATCTACAGGTTTTGGACAGAAAATGGATGACAATAAAAAAATATAAATAAAATTATAAAAGATGTCACTTCTTTTAATAGTATTAGTACATTTATAGGTGGCAGCACAAAGTGGACAAAAGGTTACCTTAGTGGAAATTAAAGAAGATTTACTCAAAAAGGCAAAAGCTAACATAACAGAAAATATACAAAAATCAAGCAAAACACTGTACAAGGTGAATACGAGTTTGTTTTTATTACATCAATTTCACACTCATCATATAGAATAAAAACTGCAAATTATTTACTGCTAATCTATGCACAAATTTACTGATTAGGGTGATACCTCCAAAGAGAAGGAGTTTGTAAAATCTTCACTGGATAACATAACTTACTCAGTTGAAGTTCAAGAATCGGTTAAATCAGCAAATCTAGTCATTGAGGCGATATCAGAATTTCTTCCTGCTAAACAAACTTTGTTTGAAACCATCGACTTGGTATGTTCTTATATTGGTAAAAAATAGAACTTTTCAATATGGTATAACAATAATCCATCTTAGCTAAAATATTAATTCTTATACATAAGAAGTCAAAGGACATTTTTATTGAGTTCATTAAGAATAATAGTTTATTTTCTAATGTTTCATTTAATATGATCTCAGGGTTCTAGTGCCAAATTTTGTCTTTTTCAACAATGTTTCATTTTTAACATAATTGGTAAGAGAATTTTATATGATATATACGTATACAGAAACATGGATACGTTATTTGTTTTGGGGGAATGGGTGGTCTCTTTCTTTCACTCTCTGGTCTCCTACGTATCTTCTCTTTCAAGTAGCCCAGTATATGCTTACAGAAAGTTTAGTAACAACTTCTTATATCTCTTACAAGCTGCTACCAGATCCCAAAACTTATGCTTGCTTTCCCCTCAATTAATTCCTTGAATTCCTGTTATCATACTTGAGGTCTTAACAATACATATTCTATTTATATGCCATAGTAATTTTCTTTTAGATTATAAACACTTATCTCATGGTTTAATGCATTGTTTTAAATTAACAATTATGATCCAAAGAAAAAATAAATTGGCAGGATCTGTACTCAATATTCAATTTAATTTAAAGTCATCTAGTTTGTATGCATTACTGCATTATATTTATTTAAATTAATTGGTCGTAAGGAGTCCTGGATGTCAGCTTCAATGCCCATTATGGTGCTATGCTTACAATCATGTGAAGGTTTGGCCAATGATAGTTCATATTGGGAAGAATATTACTCATGCTGGGCTAGCTCGATTGGTAGAGCGGGAAATTGGAGTATTATTACAGCCTTCTATCCCCTATAACATAATTTTTTTTATAGGATTTATGTACTGAAACTAGAACAGGAAGGTTACCATATCATCGGGAGCTAATAACTTTTACTTTAAATGAATTTTTACCAATGGATTAGACCAAGAACCACATTAACAACTATAAACTGCATGATTGGCCCACCATAAATATTATAAAGTACATTTTAAATCATAATTACTAAGAGGTTTTTTTTTTTTGCATTAATAGGTTGCTCCTGACCACACAATGTTTGCATCAACTACGTCCTCTTTGGGTATTGCCGATGTTGCTTCAGTAACAAAAAGGAAAGAAAAGTTCAGTGGTCTCCACTTCTTTTATCCTGTACCTGACATGAAACTGCTGGAGGTGAATTTAAGTTTCTTCATTAGTTTAGCCACAAAAAAAATTCTAATTCAAATACCGAATACATAATGTAGCATGACACTTGGATGATGTCATATGGAATTTTAGGAAACTAGTTTGAAAAAAAAAGAACTGCAGTCAGGGACACTACTTGTTTCTCAAGTCAAAATTAAAATATGGATTACATTAAGTTGATTTACTGTGGAGCTCAGAATTTTCAACTGTAGTTTGTAAAACTTGAATGAATTTTCATGAAATAACAAGGATATGAACGCTTACAAAAATGTGAACACGTCAATATCAATAGCTCAATTTGGACGATACCACCTTGGATTGCTGTTGCATGTATGAGATACAGGAATACTTGAGACATTTACCTCAAGGTTCACAAAAGAGGCACCTCTGCAAATATATTCATCACGGTTTTACTCAGCAGGATTCATCTGAAAAAGGACAATACCCAGAACTTTTAAAACTGAGTACATTTTCAAATTAGACTCTATATAATTAAAAATCAGTGATACTTCTCTAAAAATATTAATAACTAGTAAGAGGATAATAAAATATATGATTTATATTGTATTGATGTAAAGATATTTCTATCTTATCTCAATATATTTTGGTAATATTCTATTTCATGAACTTTTTATATTTCTATTACAATGAAAAATAAAAAGTTTAGCCTAGAGTGCTTTATTCAGCACTGTCAGTTAAAAAATAATGAAAATAAAACAATAACAAAGTGAAAAATGAAAAACCTGTCCTCAAGATGCTATAAAAAAATTCAAGTCATGTAATGTACATAATTAAGGGTTTTATTAAGACTTTAAAACAATACTCATGAATGGTTTAATAACTTTATAGTATTGTAACCGACTAAAGTCCAAAAAAATTTATTAATCATAATTTCATCATTTTCATGTGGATGCTTTTATTTCTACCATCTTAGGGATATCAAGTAAAATATCCCTAATGTGAAACTGGTGTTGCAAAAAAAAAATTGAGTACACAATTTTGAGGACAGTTATAACAATGACTTTTTTTTGTAATTGAAGTCCCAACACATATACCCCATTATATGACACCAGATTTAATATGACATATATTGATTTATTTTTCATTACCAATTAATGGATCAATTAGACTTTACTATTTTCAGTATCATTAAATGAGGGGATCAAATGGAACTACCATGCAAAATATCGTGCCTATAAAAAAACATGGGTTGAGCTAAGGTTGTGAATACAATTTACATATAGTTAACCAGGAGGTCAATTTTTTTCATTACCAATTCATTAATTGTTGATCATCATGTTATATGGAGATGACAATCTTATTCACATCACAAATCAAAATTATGAAGATGAGACAGAAGAGTGAAAACATAAAGGTTTACAGTTAAAAAAAGCAAATGAAACCCTAAAAAATTGATTTGAGAAAGAAAACATTTATTAGTTTGTAAAGCAATGTCCACACTTCAAGCTTTTGACGAAATGAGTAGTCAGATATTCACTAGAAATATAAATGCGAGACTGATTCTTGAATCATTTCAGTTCTATTTCATAGTGTTAAATAATGTTTTAGTGACATAGGTAAACAAAGCAAACATTTAATTAAATGTTTTTTTTGTGATTTTATCACTTACTGTCCAAAATAATGAAAATTATTACACGTAAATAATATCATGAATAATAAATTCATCTGATTTAAGTCTTTTTATTATTATTATGGAATGATTTCTAGTTATATCAGAATCATTTTCAGGTAGTCCGGACAGAAGATACTTCCCAGGAGACTTATGAACACATAGTTGCCTGGGGAAGCTCTATTGGCAAGATTTGTGTCACAAGCAAGGATACTCCAGGGTTCATTGTCAATCGGCTGATATTCCCTCAGCTGGCTGAAGCTATCAGGTTGCTGGAGAAAGGTTAGAGAAGTGTGTTACTAATTCTAGAAATGTATTGCTGAGTGCAAGGGCTTCGCTTAAAAATAAAGAAATCTAGAAAGGAATAGTGGAACAAATAAACAAACTATCTCTTAATGTGACAGGAAAACGTGATTGTCATATATCTCATTCCTTTAAAAAATAATTAACCTACTTAGCCTAGATCATTCCCAATTGTCAGCTAAGAATGTACAAATGTAAGTTACTTAAATCATATATGTAAAGAGATATTTAATTTAAAAAAATAGTTTTATGGAAAACATTAAATTTAAATCCAGATGCAACAACCCAGGTTGGTGAATGGCACTGAGGAACTAGCCAGGTCAAAGTTAGGCTGTTACCTGTCAACCTTAATTTTAAATTTCAAGACCAGGTTTGCTACGTATTTATTCAAGTAGGTACTCCTCATTTTCCCTCACAAGACTGAGTGAGCTCCAACTAGACCCTCCTACTTTGGAAAAATTGTTAGGAAGAAGGCAAAAATTGAACCCCCATCTTTGTAGTAAGTAGTCAGGCATGCTGACCACCACACTACAGCCACCATCAGTCCAGGAATAAGGAGTAAGATAACAGGACTGTAACTTTTTTAGATAACTTATTTTAATTAGTGTAATAAATTAAAATATGTTTACTACTTTTTAAATTATTTTATTAAATATTAAAACAGGGGTTGCAGATCCAAAAGACATTGATATTGCGTTGAAATTAGGAGCTGGCCATCCTTTGGGACCTATCGAGCTTTCAGACTCTATTGGCTTGGACATTATCAAGTATTACTTAGATGGTAACTAAATATTAATTGCATACACAATATAAATAATTAAATGTATAGTACCAAAACTAACTTCATCATACTTTAAATGTGGGTTCTATCATCCTACCAGAGTTTGAAAAAAATCTTTGAGATGATCGATTCGAGCTTCTCAGAGAAATCCACTACATTGAATTCAAAACCAGCTTCTTCATCCACATATTTTTCTTTAAAGATGTTTCCATATTCTTTGAGGATCTTTAGTTGTTTCCAATGATATCTTAAGGAATTTGGTATTGTAATATTTCTTTTGATGGCCTTTAACCCATTAAAAGCCACCCTTTAATTTATTAATAAAAAAAATGTAAATTAAACTTATAATTTATTAAAACTATTGGGGCTCCTTGACAACCAAACATTTACATGAAAGAAAGAAATATAAAAATGTTTTTCAGTTGTTTACAAATTTTCTGTCGAATGCTTGCCTTACTCCATCCAAGTATTGAGTTTTGTGATCCTGATGGTCCAAATACAATGCTCCCTCAATGGCTTCTTGTAGACTCTGCATCCTATGAAAATATGATGTATGAGGGTATATGATGGCTTGCAATGATAGGAGATAAAACCAAGAAATATATATAAGAGGTATGAGGTTATAAGTAGAAATAAGAAGTATGAGGAAATACAAAGTGTAAGGGCCCTAATGTCAAATATGTTTGACCATCTGCCAACTGCACAAAATCGTCATCAACATCTCTCTTCTCAAAACTGATAACCTATAATTTATAGCATCTCTAAACAACTGCAGTCCCAACATTCCTCCCAGTGGTTCCAATTACTGACATACTTCCTGTTGTTACATTCACTTGTTTTGGAATTAAAATTTTTATAATTTATTTTATATTATTTAACATTTTATATAATAATAATAACCCTTCTTAGAAATAACATTACAATGTTTTTTCTCACTCCTTTAAACTTTTGAAAGATAGACGGATTGTTACTCACATTTACACTCCCAATAATGTCTTTATTAGCTTAATTTACAGATAATTTCTGCATATTTTTAATTTAATTTTAGAAATATTTGATAAAACTGTTAAATGAATGATCTTATCACATGTTAATATCATAATTTGTAATTTGATTAAATCAACAATTTATATAATAGTTTACATGTAACTCGAAGTATTTATAATAAATATAGGTTAGATAGAAATGTTAGAGACAGGGTCGGGAGTTGAACTTGGGACCATCTTCCTAATTTCCATTCAGATACTCATCTCTGGAAACATTTGGGAACAATTTTTTTTCTCAAAGCTTGCTTTTTAGACTAAATTTCAAAATATACAATACCAACTAAAAACATTCAAGTCAATTATGACACATCACAATTATGGTGCAATTTATCCAACCTTCTTAACATGGTAGGAAAATATTTATTTTTCAATTACAAGTAATTGATTAAAATATGATCCTTCATTACTTTTTATGGAGTAGCTTTTATTTTTTACATCTTGGGGGCTTGAAGTAAAACCTATACAGAATATAATCCCCCAATAAGAAACTGGGGTCACGAAAAAATTGTGATTTTAATAACAGTTTTAATGACTTTTGTAATTATAGTATTATAATATAATACATTACTGTCAATATTTATAATTTGATAACCTACTCAGTATGATAAGAAAATATCTTATTTTAGGACATTATACAAAGGATTTTTATTTTTTATTTAGACCCTGTCACTATTTTTTCTCTTTAGTAGTAGTTATTAAAATTTACACCAGTCAAATTACAATCCAAAGCTCTTTAATTAATTTGCAGCAATTAGCGATCAGAGCTAGTTTCTATATCTTCCCATACATACAACATGTAATAAATTTACACTTCACTGCAACCAAATATAATGTATGCTTTTTTGTGTGATTTAAAAGTTTGTTATGTATTTACAGGTTGGCATCAAAAGTATCCTGACGAAGAAGCATTTTTTCCTGTTAAAAAAATCACTAAACTTGTCTCTGAAGGAAAATTTGGCGTGAAATCAGGGGAAGGACTTTATAAGTATAAAAAATAAGTTATATTATATGGTTAGCACCAGTTGTGGAAGGATGTAAATCAAATAACAAATCTCCGATTGATCCACAATATTGTTTATTTGACAAGCTCTAATGCAGCTCTAAGCTGTAATCTTCAGTTGCCAATTAATGGTATAAAATGTAAATTTTAATTTGGAATATTCAAATTCATTTTAAGTTTACTTTACAGTCATACTCATAATATTTGTGATAGAAGACCACCAAGACGACAGCTTGAAGCTGTTGAAAACGATTTTGTTGAATAAACGATATTGTGGAGAGATGGAAGATTGGTTATTTGATTTAAAAAATAAGTTATTTTGATAATTAAATCTTTGTAATAAAAAGTTCAATATATTCATGGATTTTTTATATCCTGGATTCATTTCAAACATAAAGTTTAAAGCATAAATCTACATTTTTAACAGCAACAGGTAGAGATTAACTTGAAATTTTACAAATTATTTTTATTATTACTGGCATATGGAATATATAAGTAATACTGAATCTGAACAAAGGAGTGTAATTTCATATTTAAATTTTGTAATTATAGTTATTTATTCTTATATTTTTTTTATTCATTTCCTTGATTAATTTGTGATTCATTGTTATGATTAGGGTTGGGAACTATATGTAATAAAAAAAGTAAAAATTTGTACATATAAATATATATTTATTTTCATAAAATATTTTAATGTCATTTTTTATTTATATATATAACAAAAAAATTATTTAATTTATAAAAATAGCATTATTTTAATTTATTTAGTTGATAAAATAAGATTAAACAAAATTCAACATGTGTTGTCAGGGTTAGTGCCGGAGGAGGTGGTAAATGGTCATGGCGTATATAGAATGGGGGGGGGGTTATGCTGGGAAAGGACCTAGGTGGCTTGAAAAAGGAAGGCAAAATTTAAAAAAATAGAGAAACCCAATGCGATCAGTTTAGGGTCTCCGAAGGTGAACCCCATCACCTCATCATGCACCATCATTGCAGTACCTAATCCATTAACCAGTCCTCATTTGAGTTTGACAGGCTTTGGATTATTAATAAAAAGTATTTTGTTTCTGATATTTTTAATCTCCAAAGTGATAGAGTTCTTTTTCTCTTGAGGTCATTTTGTCTAGTAAAATAAAAAAGTTAAGGTAATGTATTATGTCATAATTGCTATCCCAGGCGTATTTCTCAGGTCTAGGATTTCATTGGTGCTAACATCCGTTAGTATCCATGTTGCCGTCATTATCATAAGGATTATCTTCTTTGCATTAATGATCTGAAACAGATCGATTTATATGATTTTCTTTTTTTCTGAATGTCATCAGCATCCACTATTATTTCTTTATTTTTACCTTTAAAGACATGTTTGTATGGATAATTGTGTTTGTCCCTTTCTAACTTTTACATAGGCTTGATCAGGGATACCAGCCTCTTCTCTACTTTTGTTTAATCTATTAATCCTCTTTTCTTTTTCTTAGTGTATTTTATCTTTTGTTATTTCTTGAATCATACAGTCTTTCATGGTATTGTTCTATTTATTTATTTTTTGACTAAGTTTTGATTCTTTTCCGATAGGAATCCTTCAAAAGTGATTTCGTTTGGTGTTTAAAAAAATTTAAGATTTTGACTTAAGCTGTATGCTATCATGCCTTTATGTAACTGTTGTTTTAAGTTGTCTAGTGGGTTCTTCTCTTTTAGACTTCTCATAATTAATCTACCTACATTTTATTTACATGAACTCACTTGGATGATATTTACCATAAAAACTTAAAAATTACATATTTTTTTAATCATTAACTGCCACATGTTGGAATAATTTGTGAATAAGTAACCGATCAACCAAGCAGTGTAGGTGAAAATATTTTTGTAACAAGAAACTAAGTTTATTAAGAAGTTCTCCTCTTCTTGGCTGAGAAAATATCCACCTATGTTTGCATATTTTAATAATAAAAACCTTAAAGCATCAGTTAAGAGAGGGGGAAGCTAGTGCACAAAACAGCCAAAGGCACTAGTGGCGCATCGGGGCGACCCCCCCCCCACCGCTGACCTGCCTCTCTCTCTCTCTCTGCACTGGCGCTTGCTGATCTATTTGAACCATGGCTTTCTTATTCAACTACCTCTGCATCTCTCTTTCCTAACCTTGCTATGTTTTAGTCCGGCGTTGTCAGACCCCACACCTTCCTAGTGGGATTCTCTGCCTTCGTCTCGCTAAAACTAGCACCTCCTTGGAAGAGACCTCTTCCTAGCGAACAACGGTTGCTGTGGCCCTACAAACTTTAACTTTAACGGCCTACCCTTAGATACCGAGTGTGAATTCGTGGTCATTCCAAGACCACATAAACTACCTATTAAACCTACCCTGTTCCTCTTCTCCTGAACATAGTGCACTGTCGGAGCACACCTTCTAAGAACTTATGGAGTCAGATCAATACGATTAAAGCTGAAGGATAAATTTTATAAAACGTTTCTCAGATAAATTAAAATACAGTTGGAACGTTTGAGCGGATATACACGGATGAGCAGAAAACATCTATTCCTTGAACCAAATTACACTCGTTTGAAAGCATAAAGGGTTGATAAAAAATTTGCTTGTTAAATTTAATACAAAATGATCATGAGAGAATGTTATATTTAAAATAAACTAGAATATAATCCATCTCTTAAAACAAATCTTTGTTTAATTTATTCATTATTTAAATATTTATTCCATTTTTTTTTTTAAAACAAAATGTGTCACAATATGAGTTAATAATTCAATTTTTTGTTTCTACTATTTTGGATTCTACCGTCAGGCTATCCTAGGCTCAGAATTATGAATATTTAAAGTAGTTTTACAGGTATTTATTTCAACAAATTCATCAGTAACCCTTTTCATCTTTCTTAATAATAATGCTAATAAGATACATTAGAGCCTGCCTGTACTGGTAAAGCTACTACATAGGAAATTCTCATTTTGAGGAGCAGGACAAAGGTCGCTAATGATAAGAAGACGTAGAACAGCCATTACCTGACCTGGAAAAACAAAACAGGAGTCCTCCATAAGTCATTAAATTTTTTCTTCATTTGTAATTTATTTAAGCAGTGATTATATTTATATTTGTTTATTGAAAGGTGATATGAATTTGATTTTTTCATTAAGAGAACAAGAACCAGTTTCAAATAGAGGTCTTGATAAAACAATGACATGACTACAAATGAAGGCTAAATAAGGTAATAAACATAATTTTACAGTGAATAAATTTGATAAAACCAAAAGTAGAAATATGGATACTCTTATGAACGAAATACCATGACCAGCCTACTAAGCTTCTAATGGGTGCCCAAAATTAACAATAGGCCACATTCCCCCCTTAAAAGGGTGGGCATTAGAAAACTAACTTAGAAATAACTTATTATAAAGAATATTATGTCAGTAATTACCTTTGTCATGATGTTTGGAATCAACTTCAAGCTTCATTTCCTCCTTGAATATATGACCACTCTTCTAATTAAAAAAAATAAATGCTTATTAAATTGCTGCAAAAGTAGTAATTTATAAGGTACTAATTTATAAATATTTAATTCAGGGTATAATTATGGCTGCATAATAGAAGGGTTTCAATGGATTTTTGTAATTGTAGTCCACTCCAGTAGCAAGACATTACATATTATTAATCAGAACATCAAGATCTTCAATTTCTCTTTTAGAGGGAACAAATTTAGTTTTAGAATTTGCAATGCGCAGTATACACCCATTACTGATAAAAGAGATAAGATTTACAAGAATGGTAGGCATTAGAGACTAGTTAGGCCTGAAAATGAATATTCAATATTCCGGTCACAAGAATGAGAGATCGTATATCCACCAACTTGTAGAATACTGGCTTAAACAGATGATTTTTTTTTTTTATGTATCTAGTGTGATATGTAGTTTTAGGGCCTACATTCTACTGCTGCATACCTATACTCCCAAGGGCATCATACTGCCAGCTGATCCTTACTTATCCACCAGCATTATGATGCATTCAGCGCTTATATTGGTTATAGATTAGAAGTTAAATCATAAGGAAATATGTCTGGGGTTGATAATTTAGTCCATCTTTGTTCACCAAAGGTAATTCATGTCAGATAGATAAAAAAAGTAGGTAGTAAATATCCATGATTAAGAATCAAAACTTTAGTCTTACTTTTTAGGCTTATTAGTTTGAATACTTATACTTGACAAATAGCTAATACAAATGGTAGTGAACCATGATAATAACATTTTTATTAAAAATCAGAAATTACAATGAACATACCCAAATACATAAAAGCTTAACACAATCCTAACCTTCTACCAAGAATATATCTCAAAACATCTATTCTTGCATCAAACAAAAATGTACAACGCAACTGAAAGAAATTTATGAACATATAGTTTTTACATTTGAGTATACTCGGCTCTTTTTCTGTAGAGCAGAACCAGTCTAGCTGCAGATCAGGAGCTAATGGGGAGCACTGACATCAGAAGTGAAAACTATGTCAAAAATCTCCGCCAGATACTGTCAGGCTATTCTGTTATGTTGATGCTACCCCCACTTGAATCCTCCCAAGCCAATGCATGCTGTTTCAATCTGCTACTCACAGCCTTGTTCTTGACAACTTAACACCTTAAGCATCTACACCATCCATTGCATTTGAAATCAAGTCAATGAAAACACCACCACTTCTCCTGTACATTACATTTCCATCCAGGACATTAGGCGGGTTTGGTCTCTTAGTAACCAATAATAAGCTAATGGCTTGCCACATTAAATTTTATTATCCTCACAAAGTCCTTTCAGCAAACTTGGCTGTCAGTTTGATTATTTTATTTAGCAATTAACTTTCCCTCGGCTGTGACCATCAGACTCTAGAGAACTATTTTTTCTATATGTGTTAAAGAATGCATTCATAGCTGAACAATGAAACTAGATGATTAAAAAACTAACCACAGGAAATGCATAAGTATTTGCCAAAAACTCATCAATCATCTCCAGGTATGCTGTTTGTAATTAATAGACTCTGACCATAATGAAAAACTTCTTTCCCAATTGTTTTCATTATGATCAACTTGTTACCTCTATGTTTGAGTGTGGTGGAGATAACATTGTGAACACAATTTTAATGGCAGCCCCAACACATCATATAATATTAATCAGGAAGTTGAGAACTTTAATTTGATACCCTACATGATATGATAGACCAATATTATTTTTTTGTTTATTACACAATAATTAGCTAATTAATAACCTCTATGGATTTGAGAATATTTTTCAAGTCATCAAATGAAATCACTAAAATTTCAAGTTTATAAGTCAACGGTCCAATAGAACCCAAATCGCCAGGACAGGCACAGGAGTGAAAAAACGAGGTTAATTGTTAAAAAAAAAAAAAAATGAAGTCAAGAGTGAAGCATCACTCAATCCAGATTCCAAAACAATTTTAATGGTGTTTGTAACTGGAGTTGACCCAAGCTCCAATATATTGTTGTGATCAAATAAATTTATTAATTGAGTTATTTTTAGGGAAGCGAGTTTTCTTTTGAAATAATATGTATAAAAATAGTATTTTAGACCTCACAACATAAAACCTGGCAATCTGAAATTTACCAAGGTTACCTGTGCAAATAACAGATAAATAAGGCGGGGGATGGTGGTGAGGCCAATAAATAGCACGGTGTGAGACAAGAGGTCATTGCAATGTGTATATTTTATTATTTCCATAAATAAATGAACAGGGGTTCAGGGTCATTCATTCATTTAATTTAGTTGAGTTCAAGTAGAACCCACCAGATGTAAAGAAACCAACAACCCATTTCCCAACAAAGAATGTATCCTTAGTGTATATTATAACCATGTTGTAAATGAATTATAAATAATTTTGTACTAAGTAACTATAATTTAAACTATGAATAAATTCCTTTGCACAATTACGTTAATATGAAATATATGAGACAAAATGCACTAGAACCATATAATGATATAATAACTTGGGATCATATTAAATAAAACATTATAAAATAAACTATTATTCTTTATGAACTTTTTATAAATGTCCTGTAACTCCTTATGAATAAGTAAGTAAAAGTTTAACAAAGACGATATTACCCTCAGTTAATAAGTACTTTTAATTACAAAGTAATTGATTATGACTTTTATTTTTCATGGGTTTGTTTTTATTTTTAGTATTATCAGAGCATGATAATACTAAATGGAACTAAGATACAAAATATCATGCCTCTAAAAAAAGTTATGGCTGAGTTCACATGAGTATGAGTATGAGTATGGCTGCGAACACGGTGGGTGACAATGTCATTTTTAATGATTTTTTAAAAATTATAGTTTAAAAGTCACAGCATAAAATAATACATTCTTAATAGATCTTAGATTTAATATGTTTCTTTCCCTATTCCCTACATAAGGAATGGAATAACCCTTTTTTTATGTGACGCTGCATTTGTTTGCTCCGTAGGATGAACTGATTTATTTCTAGGATCTTTTTGATGCAGTTAATCTCCAACAAACAACAACCCTCTGCTTTATATATTTAAAATCATTAGATACCACTAAATCCCATCTATCAATGAAAAGTGGGAGATTGTAGCAGTTGTTGTACTCTAAATATTCCATTTTAGTTTTGATGACTTTTAACCCCAGGAGTAGGCTTTCAATACACCTTTATTGATGGTGTAGACTGAGCATATTAAGAAATGAAACACCTTCTGCCTCTTTGCAGTTTTGCTAATTTATACCTGAACTTTTTCAAAGGACTAGGCTGTCAAGGACTCAAGGATTCGCACTGATGGGTTACCATCATGTACTATAGTTATATAGTACTTGCCAGGTTGACAATCAAACAGCCTCTGATCTTTTTTTTATTTTGTAATAACTTTTGTAGCATAAAGATAAATGTAAAAAATTAAGTGAGGTACTATCTTCTTTAATTTGATACCCTATTAAACTTTTTTTAGAAATAACCAAGTACTTAATTAATTAATGACACTTGTTTCTTTTATAGAGAAGACAGTATTTATTGTGTTGTCGCAACATTAAATAAAACCTCCTCTATCGAATACGTTTATTAATATATTCCAGGTAACAGGAATATGTTATAAGTACATACATATAGAAAATAAATAAGGCCTATAATTGGATAGTTTCTATATCTCATGAAAATTAAATTAGTTAGGAAATATCAAACCACTTAGACCCTTACCTTGAGTTTGCCTACATATACATAGAAATTTGCTATTATGGCCTTGCTCGTCCAAATAACAGCTAAGCCAGTGTGCATATGTTCTTATTATGTTATATGCTTTCTTATCAATAATAATAACAATTTCTATCAAAATTAACAAGTTAAAATAATCTGTGAATATTCAATGAATAATTAATTGGTTTTCTTTTGGGCAAACATATCTTCGACTAGTGAACTTTATGGTAGGGCATCAACCGGATAAGTATAGCAGACCCAATTTAAAGTGAGAGGAGTAATGGGAAAGTTTTCATTTTCGAAGGACACTCCCTTCTTCCACCACAGCTCAGCATGTCATCATAAACTTAACTAGGGTCCATATGTGGAGCCATGACCTTAACTGGGTTCTGCCACATACTGAGCCGGGGGGGGGGGACAGCAGCCCTTAACACAGAAAATTGAGATATGCACATTTGCTATCTCACTGTTAACACCCCCTAGGTCATTCCACACTAAGCTAACCAAAAAAGATTCAACCTGATGAACTTATTAAATTTTAATAAAACTTTCAGAGATCATTCTTCCAAATGATATAAATGAAAATGTATTTTGATAATTGCTTATGTTATTTTGTTGAAAATGGGTTATCTTTTTACATATTAATTTTTCATAGCATTGGTACATCTTACATCACTGGCCTCTCGAGTCCCCAAGGGGTCCAGTTTTTAAATGTCCGCACCCACTTATTAATTATTGCAGTACCTATGAGAGAAAGCAATAAACAGTTTTTGTTATATCTTCTAGAAAAATATAATCTAGATAACACAACAGTTCAGGGCAAATCTACCAGTATCTATGCTCATACCTGAATATGTAAAAAATAGCTTCAAATATATCAATGACCCGTGAATACTTGTATTCATTTTTATCAAGTTTATAACATACAATAATAAATGTTGTTACATTACTTTTACTAATGATAAATGTACCAATTTCCAAAACCCTGTTAATAGTTTTATTTTTGTCTTATTATGTTGTTCTATACTCTTTTCTCAAATCTGCTGATTTTCCATTTTCACTAAAATATTTTTTTATTCTCACGATAAATATTTTCATATACCCAAACAATTAAACATTTATTTATATCTACTTGTTCACCAATTTTTCATAATTCTTTTTAAAATCTACCCGATACAGCTTTATAGATTTATTTTTCACATTTGCAAACTAATATATATCCACCTCTTTTTATTACTCTTGTTAATAACTTTTGTTATACCATTTTCAACACCCCTTTTCTCTTTTTTGTATCAGGACCTGTTTGAGACATACATATATAGTACGTTAAAAATAAATTAAATTAAAAAACGAAAATATATTTTTCTTCAACCTAAGCCAATTTCCAACCAACAAATGCATCCACTCAAGATCATAAGAACACCACTTCAGTTATATCACACCAAAAACGAGCTGTTGTTTTTGCTAAACTTTAATTTATTTAATTATTTATTTCATTAAACATGGATGACAAAAAATAACATCCAGACCAGGGGCTTTGGACACAACTCACCAAATAACTAGTGAATAAGAAGAAATGTATAGTATATGTAGCTCCTATTGATAATTATTCTGTGATCCAAAGAAATGAATTAAAAAATAAGTTTTAACAAGGCCTGAGCATTTTCCACAGATAAAGGTTTATTTTTATTTTTAAATTTAGAATTGTAATAAATTATTTATAGAAAATAAATTATCGAGGGCACAAATAAATCATATAAACACAGCCTTAGTGAGCCACCATTTTGAAACTAACCATCTACATTATCTTAAACATTAAGGGTCTCCTCATGGTCTACTAAGGGGTGGGTTATAAATAAACAAACAATTCAACATATAATTTTAAAAATAATTTTTATTGTTACTATTGACACAATAACCTTTTTTAAGCAGTAACACATGCACCAGGGCAAAGAATCTGCCGAATAGTATAACCTCATGTGCAATACACATAAGTGTTAGATAGATTGAGCGTGTACTCGCTTTTCTATAAAAAAAATATGATCTAAACCAAATAAAGCTTGTTTTAAATCAGTAATTTCAATAAAATTATTTATTTTCCGATTTCCTAATAAGAGGTTATAAATTAATAAAGAACGCATAAGTTAAAAAAAATATTTGCTTAACAGCATTTACAGAATATTTTTCATCAAGTACATTAACAGATAAATTTTCTATGGATCATTTGCCTAAAATTACCATGTAGCGGGAAAAAAGAACCTGTCTTGAATTAATAAACACTTAACGGTATCTACATTAAAATTGTAAAAAAAATGCCTGCTTGTTCTCTGCCTCAACTTCTGTCATCATCTTGTATTTGTAGACTAAAAGTCTATCCTCGAACATTTCATGTAGTTTGGCCTTCAAATTAGGATCCCAAGTTATGTCAAATCCTAATTGGCTTATCAACGGCACAAAGTGCAACTCCATCTTAGTGCAAACTTTTCTGCCTTAACAATAAAAAGAAATTCGTTCGACAGACAAGATGTGTTGCCAGTAATAACTCACAGACAAATAATAAATCAATGCACAGCAAAGATGTGGTCTTCTTTTAGTTGGTATTAAGAGATGAATCATTTCTGCGTCTTTTTCTTCTGAAGTAATGGGAAAAGAGCTCAGTGTTCCAGACTCCATTGGCTCAATGTCCCACTGAAATTCAAGTCAATAAAAATCTCACTGAATTTCCATCGAAACTTCAAGATGGGGGGGAATCCAGCAGTTCAAATCAAGGGTTCCAAGGTTTGCCATCCATATCTCCATTTCGGTTGGCTGTCTAGAGGTTGACGGCTGAGGGCTGGAGGGTCTGCGTTTTTTGGTTTTTTGATTGACTCGCTCTTGACTGTCAGTAGGGTTGGTAAGCTTTCTTTTGTTTCTTGCTGTGGGGGAAATATTATGTTAATGAATGGATGAATGAAAAAATTAACTTTATTTTGGGACTTGAGTCCCCTAAAAACCACAATATTTTTACATGGTTTCTAATGTAAAGGTCTATAATCTATCAAATATAGTAGATAAAAAATATCTTAATAAACTATGTCAAACAACAAACAAATAATAAAAAGGTTCAAAAAATAAAAATGAAATTACAAATACAAAGAATAGCAGGATAAGATCGATATGATATTACATAGTAGACTGTGTGTTCCTAGAAAAAAGTGAAGGCTTAAACCATCCTACTGTACTGTTAGAGAAGGAATTATTTTTTTTATCTATGGTCAATTGTAAATCGTTAGTTGTTTTAGTAGTGCAAAAGCCTGATTGGAGCTATTTTCCATTAAAGTAAAGGTTCGTGTTAAGTGCTTAAGGGGTTTCCTTAGATAGAAATGACGGATTTGGCATAATAGCTATTAACAGTAGTTGGATTGGTCAATTTCTGAAGGGAGTGGATAATAGAATGATGCGTGAAGAAAACAAAATTCTGTAAAGAAAAGTTATAGATGTCAAATAGGGAAGAAAGCACAGATAAGGTGCAGAATTAGGGTGGTTTAGCTGAAGATACCACCAAGAGCTGATGTGAAATTTCATGATGGACATAATTAGGTTTAAGAGATAATGAAATTGTTAGGATTGATTCGGGAATTTCAAGTTATAAAGGAGATAACCAGCCAGCTTGAGAAGGATACTGAGAGTTAACTTTAGGGAATGATGTTGGCAAATTTAGTTTTTTATTGTAATTTCCAAAATGAGTTTTCAGAGGAGATTCCATTGGCACCAAATGGATCATGTATTACTTAAAAAAATATTTGTACTTGGTGTAACAGATTGCAATTCTGGAGATTTGGAGAAAGGTTTGTCTTTAGGGTGTTTATTGAGGATGCATTCCTTTCTGGGAGCATTATGCTTAACTTGTCATATTTTAAGAAACGTCCAAGGTGCTAGTAGGAAAGGATCGTTTTAACCAGGATAGTTTGAAATGAGGATATCTTTAGATAGTAAAAAGTGCCTCTTGAAAGAGCTGAGGTTATTAGAGTAACAAATGTAGGAGTGAAGTGAGGAATGGTGGATATTGTAAAGCAGACCAATCAGGTCATGGTCTGTATTTTCTTGACAAACTATCGTGTTCTGAGGAAAATCATCAGAAAGGAAACTTCAATAAGAAATGAAATTCACTGATTTTCAATAGCTGTGTTCTTCCAGTATTCACCTAGGGTTGTCAAGCTTGATATTCTACAAAGCTTGTTGGTATAAAAATACAGGTACTGACTGAGAAATGCAGCCATAATAGAAGCTACTTAAGTGAGGGATGAGGTTGGATTCATGAAGAACTTCCGAATACATCTGGTGAGAAGGGAAGATGAAGTTGGAGCAGATTAATAACCCACTCCAAACCCGTTGGTTTGAGACAAAAAAGAATAAGGTATCTGAAGAGGTGGTTAGATAAAATAAGGAAGGGAGGTATAGTCAACTGGTACTCAAAAGCTGGGGACAATGATTACTTGAATAAGAAATTAAAGCTGGTTTAGATGAGCAAATGGATCACTAAAAGACTACAACTCTATTGGAAAGGCTTAAATAAGGAAGAAAAAGAGACGCATATATAGAATAAAACTAAAAGGTTAACAAAAAGAATTGTTAATACAATTTCAAAAATTGATACCAGAGATCAGGAGGTCGCAGCTCTGAATCCCTAAATTTATATTAATTGATGAAAATGCTAAGGAAAATAAGCATGAATGCTGGTCTGGTGGTTGATATGTCACTATATCTTTGTTTCAAGAATCATTAATGTTCAAACTTGTCTGTCCTGGAATTTAAAATGCTTTTATGATTGCCCCGGAAATATCCTCCATATACCTGTGCATCTATTTCATGGGCTTGTTTCTATGCTACCTTGAGCAAACCAACAACTGACTCTTATTAGACAGATAACATCAAAAGAACAAATTATATTTATAATAAAATAGTATTTTTCTTTATATTCTCAATAAATGAAAAGATGAAGAATTAAAAAAAACAACACAGAAATCAACAAAAGAATAATTTAAATATCGGAAGGAAGACCAGAAACCATACACAATAAAAAGACAGAATATAAACGAAAAATATTGAAAAAATCTTATTCTTAGAAAATTATTGCTAAAATTAAACGAGGAAGAAGATACACTGACAAGTCTGAAAAAAAGAGAAAGTACAATGGGAACTAAGAATCTGCTAATGGTGGAAGAAAAATACCACAGTTCCAGGGAACAGGTGGTGGGAATTGGCGAAGAAAAGGCCAAGTGAGTGCAGCAAAAACTGACAACTGCCAATTCCAGGCCATGAATGGATGAAAATATTCAGTATAAGTTTTAATAATTAAAAATAATAAAAGATTCATACAGAACTTACTTTCTCCCATATGGACATCTTGAGCTTCCTCTTCCTTAATTTTAGTGTAAGTTGCCCCTTCCACTAAATTAACAAACAGCAGTAACACAGTTAAATATCTATAAAACTAACATTATCTAACTAAGATGAATATAAACAGTAATTTGAGAGTGCAAACAAATATTATGTTTATAAAATATTAAAAAGGGTTCAAGTCTTATTTCTCAGCAGACAAAACAATACAATACCCATTGGAATGAAATCAACTTTAAATTAGTTGTTTAATTTATTAAAAGTAAAATACAAAAGCTTTTAGCAACAATTTTAATTAGAAAAAATAATTTCATAATCGAAAGTTTATATAAGAAAACATCATTAGAAAGATATGATGTAGTTATATTAATTACTACAGTTACAAGGTCATTACATACGCCATATTAAGAATATACTAATACTTTGTGAATATCAAATTTTAAGGAAAAAACAAGAAAAGAAAGTAGCCAGAGCCAACCCGATACTTACGTTTTCACTTGGGAAAGTTGGATTTTATTTTTAGTTAGCCCTACAAAAATTTTGGAGCTGTTTACTCCAGTACTTAAAATATGTCCCCAAATTCGGGAATAAAATGGGTGCCGTTAGCAAACGGTGCTTGACTATTAGCTCTTAACCCTTATTTAAGTTTTCTATCCTGAATGACTACTTCTTAATCCTAGTACCTAATAATTTTCCCTCATAAAGCTGAATAAACCCCGACCAGCTCCACACTCATCAGGATAAACCCTTAGGGAGGAATCCAAGAATAGGACCAGAGATTAATTAGTTTCTATTCACAATAGCTAATTATTAGGCCATAGAGATGGGTGGAAAAATATATCGTTGCTATTATATATATATCACTGCTATTTACAAGTGAACAATCTATAAACATGATAAAAAACATTGTCAAATGCGCATGTACATTAAAAACTTACACTCCATAAGCTTTAAGTATAAACTTAGTTATTTCTAAACATATCCAGCAGTACTTATGCAGCCAATAATCTTATTAATTTACTCAATTTCTGACCCACGTTATAAGTTTTTGTAATTTTTTGAATGATTGTTGTTACTTTTGGTATTTAGTTTTAAATGGAACACAGTTGTAAAAAAATTCAATGATCTCATATGAAACTTCAATTAGCAGGTCATTACTTCATAATTTACATGCACATTTGACAATGTTATTTATCATGTTTTTAGATCTAGATCGCCTTTTAGATAGAGATTAATACAGCCCTACTGATATAAATATCCCAAATAGCATGCCAAAAGCATTAATGTGCTGTTGTTTGATAATAATAATGCCAAGCAATTCTAAAAATAAATTTGCCGCACTATTTTATACAAACACAAATTAAAATAGTTCTTTTTAATTAATTTGATTTCAATAAGTTCAAAGCTTTAAATATTATACGTCTAGAAAATGTGGTGCTATAAACATACCATCCATGATGTGTATTAGTACCATGTGGTTTTGATGAGATCATTTACTGAATACTAAATTCATTTTAGTATAATTTCTTTTATTTATTTAACACATAATTTATTCTTTATTTCCAATCAGGCTAGAAAAAGATGTTAGAAAGGATGAAGGAATTTGAAGTGCTGTTTCCACCCAGTTAGAATGTATCACATTTTAAATGCTACTATTTCTAATTAAACTTAAATACTACAGAGCTGTACAAAGGCGATATTATCTGCCTAACATAGAACAATCAAACAACCTTAAACAATTCCAAACTTCCTTATTAGCAGTAACTCTGGGCCGCTTTCACATAGCGATTCAAAAATCACATTATTAAAATTATCCCCATAAAACATAATAATGGAACAAAGATCATGGGCCTGCCCTCATTCAGACACATGATATATGCAGCGCAGGTTTGGAATTGTACATGTGCTTCAAATTATAAGAAACTGGAAGTCAGATAGAGCATAAGTAAAATCCTTAAAAACTACCCCAGTTATATTACATTTACATGTATACACCCAGGCAGAAAATTTTACATAACATCCAAGTCAGAAGTTCTCATAGAAATGAAATTAACAATAACAATAACCAGACCCTCAAAAAATACATCCACAAAGGAAACATTGCTAAAATAGCATGAACATAACTAATTTGTAATTAGATTTTTTATTATACTTATACCAGTTTATTATTATGTTTTCCCAACTGTTTAACCTAGTATTTAAAATCAATACATTAATAGTATCATGCACATCAAGCTCATAGCACTGAATTTGGGACTTCTGAGCAAACATACAAATAATAAACCACTTAAAAAAACTATTTCCAAAATTATGCATTTCTAAAATCATCTTAATCTATTATTTTTGTTTACTGTACATGTGAGATAGGTAATTGTATAAGATCATAGAAATGTTTACAAAAAATCGTTTACACTAGAAATGAAAAAAAAAAATATTACCTGACGGTGATAACTTCTTGCTGTCTTCTATCATCTCGCTGTTCGAATATATTGGGGACTCTTCCATTTTTGCAATTTGTTTCAGAACTGTTAAGTCAATCTGACGAAACGCGGAGTTCTGTTTTTTGAAAATGGGGTAATGCCAGCCAAAAGAACCGGTGTCGCTCATGAACTACTGTTGGTCTCACCAAAGAGGTAGAATATTGTCACTGCTCAGTGATCTCAAACCGTATGACTAGCTTTCCCAGACATCGAGACACCTCACGAAAACTAGTTTTCTTTACAACGACCAACCTTACGTAAACGTTCAGTCTCTTTATGTGCCAATAATGTGGTAAATTTTGAATATTGACATTATTTTGGGAGACCACGCTACCCAGCGGTCATTTATCTACAACAGCAGCCAAGGCGCTAGGAGACACATATTTGGTGAAAATGACAATCAATGAAGAATACAAAATGCTCTGTAAGCATAGGCGGATTAACGCTATAAAATTTATCTTTGCATTTTTCATTTGAACTGGTGAAATTTAATAAGCAATGGCTACTAAAACATTTTAAAAATACTTATTCTACTATAAAAAATAAATAAAATCATTCACTCAATAAATAATTACCTATTGATTCATTCGAGCAGTTATCTTGGGACCTCACTCATTTTAAATCCTCTCCCACAAGTACGTGGGGATTCAATTTCTCCGAACAATTCCCTGGTAATGATGTAAAACAGAGGTGTATACATGGGCATGCCGTATTAACTACCGTGGAGTAGGAAAGGGTACAAGGAAAGCTGGCACTTTTACCTCAAGGCTGGTCTAGCTTCTTGCGTTCGGGTATATTCACGTCATAGCCATGATGTCATCAGTGCAACGATCCTACCGGTGGTAAATGTCTCCCCGGTAGCCTCCTTGGATGCCATCTTTCAGAGGATAGCCTCTTTAATTTACTAGAGTTAATCCGACTAATCGTCATTTAATGAATTAGTTGAATTAAGATAAGTTGATCATTCCTAAAACAAGTCATCCAGCTTGAAAACAGATATAAAGTAACAATCTAGAAAAAAAATCGGGGTTAACGAACATATGGTCTAGGTTAGCCTAGATGGGCAGGTTTGGATTCAGAGAGAAAGAATGGAGGGGTACGATCTCAAAGCCCAGAATAATTTGAGTCATATTATCTGCATTTTAAGAATTTAGATGTAAGAATCAAAAGATTCGCAGATGGTGAGGTCTTTCAACACTAAAATATAACCAATGCACCATCCTATGCATGAACTATCAAAGACAGCCAGTGTTTTGCAGTGAAAGTAGAGCTAAAGTAGAAGAATGTGAAAGTAGAGACCCTGCATAATCCTTAGCAGAATCTTCAGTTTATATATGAGTAGCAAACTAGATTTAGAGTATGGTCTTAAAGCAAATACATACGTCAAACATTAGAATAAAGTGTTTAACTCGTCCCAAAGAAGATTATACCTCCTATTACTTTGACTCCTTTGAAGGAACTGTTGTACAATGTAGACTAAATGACTATACTGGCTATGATGCAAACCTGTCAACTTCCAAATATAGGGATCAACTTGGTTAAGGATATTCATTCCTTAACTATATAGAACATAGTCCTATATAGTCTTCTATATTTTCAAGGGTGGGTGTTACCTCGTTGGAAAGTTAATCTCTCAACGTATAGTTTCTGTATACTATATCATAAGGAAGGAATGGTAAATTCTTGAGGCTATTCTTTGTAAGAAACAGTTCACGAAACAAACGTAAGGTAATAAAATATGTATGCCAAATATAGTTTGAACCTGACCATAAATTGTTAAGGCATTAATTGGGTTTAAATGGTGAGCAGGGAAGGGGTAAGCTATCGAGAGAGATTGTACATATGTTGTAAACCGCTGAGATATATATTCTATGTCTAAGGACTTCTCATGGGACATGGTAATACCTAAATGTTATTAACCTGAAATTTAAAGTTTGGGGCTATGAATATTTTTTCTTGGGGGAGAGTTATTAAAAAAATTAGAATCAAATATTTAAACTAAGTCACTAATGTTCGTAATACGATTCATTATATTTTACACCAACAAAGCCTACTTAAGTAATATACCACACTTGTTTTCGTAATTTTCAGAGCGGGGGGGGGGGGTCGTGTATCTATCTAATCCACCCCCTGGCTAGCACCGTCATATGTGAATAATATTAGGTTAGGCTAACAACTATTTACGAAGTCATAAAAAAAAATCATCTAAATTAAAAAAAACACACATTAATAATGAATGATACCACAGGATAAAGCTCGTTAACTATAATTCCGAAATGCATACAAAAGGCTTTAAAAATATTTGAGCTTTGGTCCTCACCCGTTTTTATAATCAGGACAAAAACTCAAACACATACATAATTATAAAAACCACCTATCCGTCCATGATAGATGCCCTGTTCTTATCTGCTTAACTTACCACCAAGAAACAATAATTACACTATACACAGTAGAAATTATTACATATTTGGAAATGTGGTGTATTATTAGATATATTCACCCTATCGTAAAACATTAACTTTTTGTATAATTTCCGTTTTTCATTGAGCATATAATGCACGATTCTTTTGAACTATATAGTGAAGTAAGCATAAGAATACAAATGAACGAAAATGTTCCACCAATAATCATTTAAATTAATTTATGCTTATTTCATAGACATTTATGCAAATTGCAATATTAATGACCGATCAGCATTTAATAAAGCTGATCAAAAAATATTTGCACACAATACCTTTTTTTGTATTATTTTACTTGTAGAATTGGTCAATGGATTTATGATTATTACGGTGTTTACATTTTTTATTTAGCTAATTATAAACCATAATCAAATTGATTTCTATTAATCGTAAATATATTCGAAATAACCTTCATGATATCTTGGTTAAAATCTAGTTGAGGGTTCCTTTTCAATAATTTATTATTACAGTTATATTTGCCGTATTAATTTTCAGAAAAAGTACTATGGGTAGACAAACTTACAGTAATAAACCATATGATTTTCGTATATCCCACCATCTTTAAATAAATTCACGCATCGGCGTGATTTGACGTGATGTGAGTTCGCCATATTAGTTTGATCGGTACGTATACCATCTACTAATTTATAAGTGAAACTGATAATTACTTTACCAACAGAAAACCTCATTAACTTCATTTGACTAGCCGTTGCGTACTATTCAAATAGAAGTGACTAACATAAAACGATAAATATTAAATTTAAATGTAATCAATATAGTCAACTCATTCTTTTGATACACCATATTAGGCCAAAAGAATTCTTAATAAGTAATAGTTACTAAAAAAAACGACTTGCGGTAGTTTGGCTCCTATTAATAGGTAGAGAATCGAGGTATGTAGATTGATGTTAAGATGTAAATGTGTGGTGAAAGCAAGTGGGAAACATAGGTTAAGTCGACAAAGCGCATGTCTCGAGATAATGCCTTCTAACTGGCTTACTAGCAGAGGAAATTTGCCGCTGCATTAGTTCAAAAATAGAAGGTCAACCCCCCTAAACCCCTATTGTCCCCTGAAACACCTTAGCAAGTTTCCAGTCAGCACGGTATAAAATGACATTTTTTAATTTGAAAAATAAGCAGAATCAAGAACGTAGCGTTATGTTTGTAATCTATACTGCTCAAGTTGTTTAGAAATCCGAACCTCATTTTCGAAAAAAAATCGATAGCTCCAACATCCTAACTAAAAGACCCAAATATAAGGGGCCGTCAAAAAAACAGAATTGGGTAGATGCGGATCCAATCTAGTAATTTCTCCGAGAATGCTACTTTAATTTTTGAAGTGAAATTGCAACTGAAACAAAAAACGAGGGGGCCTTGGCCGAATATTATAAAAAAAAGTCCAAGTCCACCCACTAAGGAAGAAGAATGAAAAATTTAATTTTATCTGAACTAAGCTGCTAATAATAAAAAATATATCCTGTTCAGTGAAAAACGATCTATCTATTACATTAAATCAAAATTATTAGTTAAATTTTGAATTGCTTCACTTCTAAAAAGAAGACATTTAAATAAAAATGAAATCACTTACTCTTTATAAGTTATACACAAGAAATGACTGACAGGACTAAAAAAAAATTAAGGTTGAACACTGCAAAAACTCTTGCACTATTGCTTATTTATCTAGTATGTTATCTTGCATATTTTAATATCAAAGTTTTCTTTTAATTCAATATTGCATATTACTGACTTTATCTTATTTTTTTCTATTTTTATGACATTCCATCTATGAGTTTATTTACTGGACTGCTTTTAATTGTTTTTTTTTAACTCTTGATTGAGCTCTAAGCTTTATTTCACTTGGTTATTTTTCTTTGTCATGTGGTATTTATTTTTCCTTTGTAATTTTTTACTATTTATAGGGGAACTTGGTTCCAGTTTAAATTTTTTTTCTATCCATCTACTTTTTTTATGTTTTCAAAATCCATTAATAAAATTATTACAACAGTGATAACTCCGTTATTATCCGTTAGCTGCAACAAATGGCTCATGTCATATTATATAACCATATTAGTTTGCTGCTCTTTGCTAGGTGACAAAATGCTGCTCCACAGGCTTTCAATCCACCACCTGCAGTCTAACCACTTTTCTTGAGGTTGCCTCAAGGACTGCAGGTTGTCTGTAGTGACAGCAATTGCATCTTGGCTGGTCTTTGTCTCAAAGGCTACTGGAATAATGTGTTTCAACGCTCATAACCCTTCATTGGTGCAGCCCTTCCAAATATCTAAGGTTATGTGATATATATAGGTTCGGAAATACAGTGCAATATTCAGTTGTCACACAAGAGCACTCTCCTTTTTAGGTCTTTTAGTCTTATAGTTAGACCCTAGCTATCATATCTGTACAACAGAATGGATGGAACAGACCACTAGGACTTTATAAAGTTTTGCCCTTAGGCGTGGAGAGAGAAAGTTTGTTTGAATATGATATTCTGCGGAAAAAAACATCTCTAGGCTTATATTTCTTCTATTAGGGAGTTATGTATTCTATGGCCTATCTCAGTGTATTGGTCATTTATATTCATTTTGTATTCAGTCGTTACCACCAGCCTTAGGTTGCTTTAATAAGTAGTGACCCTCCCCAAAATTCATAATTTATAGCACCAGAAATATTCTTCTAAAACAGTCTCAAAACCAATCAAACATTTATCGGCTAGGTAATGATAAATAACAAATTAAGATCTTTGACCGCTATATAAATTAAATCTATCTCACCAATATCTAATTTTAGTTTGTTTCTCAGTATGAATAAACTAATTCAATGACATATCAGTTATGTGTAAAATGTATTTACAGAGCTACTCACTGCGATGATAAATAATGTTTAAGCTCATTAAAATATTACTCTGATAATATTCATTATTCAAGAAAGTTGGTCTAATAATTAATTCAGTAGCTCCTGTAAAACCTGTTGTGAGTTCAGTACTCTGATACAGCACTTAAATTGTTTGCATCACTCCTCAAAACATTGTAATTGAATAACTGATATTTGCAATAAATAGTTAAAATGGGGAATAAAAGCCAAAACAATGCAAAACTAAATATACAATTATCTCTTTGTAGACTAACTAAGTGGTCTAGCTGACTGAATAAAATTCTGATTCTTACTGGTGGAAGGCCAAACTTATAGAAGTTTCATCCATTAGCTTTTACAAAGGGTTGTAGTGTGGACCGTTGTTTTTTTTTATTTGGCACCCTAATAAAAACCGCTAAAGGAACCCATGCTTGCAGGGTTTGATAGTATATAAATAGCCAAAGTCCATAACATTAGTAATTGCATTGTGAAATCTCAGAACAAGACTAATATCACATTATATTTTTTAATCAAGCTATGTTAGTGTCCTGATTGTAATAAACCCAATTCATTTTCTCCTAGCTATCTCTTCTGTAGACTTCTTCCTTTTTTCTGAGTCTAGTTGGAGCTTACTCAGTCTTGTTTGGTAAAATGAGTAGCTGCTTGTACAAAATAATAGCAACTATTTTATAAAAACTAAACTAAAGATTGAGAGATAATCGCCTAGTACTGATGGTTCTATAATATTAATGCCAAAAGGTTTGTGGGGATGACAACCTCAAGTTGTTAGTATTCTATTGTTTGACATAAATTATGTTTAGTACCTATTTAATGAAAATACTATTTTTCTAATCTGACGCCCACCCTTTGGTTACACTCCTTCATGCCATTTGAAAAAAACAATGGGCTTTGTGGCCTTAAAATTGCACCTATCCCTGTCCTCCCCTTTGTTATTCCAATCAATATTCATGCCTTAAGTCAAAATACTTTGATGGTTGTGAAATCAAGGCTTTAACTGCTTGTCTGCCAACTTCAATTGCATTTGAAAGTGCCACCTTCAGATCGTATGTTGGCAAATTTGCTGCAAATAGCTGGTTATTGCACTGAAAGCACTTAGGAAGGCAAAGTTGTAGACTGACAAGAAGCATGATGTTTATCAAAAAGTACCAGACTTCAGATTCCAACCAGATCAAGATTTTACACATTGACATAAGAAAGTAACTATTCTGTGCATGTCCCTTTTAACTATTATATACACTATAACGTTTTAACTATTATATCCTGTTGACAATTATTTATTTACAAAAAAAATAATGTGGGACATGCGACCTCAAAATTATTATTCTTCCCCTTTCTACCCTTTACTTCAAAATCACCTACTGAGGACGCACACTACCTCCTTAGCATTATATATTCTGGCCTAATACAATCTCTAATATTGTACTTGACTTTGCCCAGTACAAACAAGGGCTAAATAGAGTGACATAGGGGATATAGGAAAACAAAGGATACAATACGTACTATATTTACATTCCTACTTTATTTTGGCCTCAATACAATGATAATTATACAATATCGCTTTAACTGCATGTGGGAAGCAAATGCAGTTAAAGCGATAATAACCATAAAAAGCAGTCTCTTGCCGTCTCCATGGTAACCACTCCAAATCAATGTGAGCAGGAAATTGCATTTAAAATAGGATTTACTGTTCTCCAGGCTTCAGTCTAAAATGATGTTCTTCCATTCACTATGCTGAAAACTAAAGTAACATGAAAAGTAAGTTTTTTTCAAACTATGCCACCTTTAACTGTAGCATGGTTTAATGTTTTACCACTCTAGTAAAATTTGAATGCTGGTTTATGGGCACGAAATATGTTTTCTATCGGCCCATATTAATTACTGTTTTCACATTAACTCTAATTTGTTCAAAATGATGCGTTAGATAACAGCTATCACCATCGAATTCGTGTACCTACTTGAGTATATTTTTAGCTCCTAACTTACGAAGGTTTTGCGTAAAATCAAAATTTCAGCAGACCACACTAAAAGGGTCATTAGATCTTTAGAACTGCTGCATAGGAAACGTAATATTACACTGACGTAAGGGAACTCACGTACACAGCCTGGAGCTACCCAGGGCCTAAGGATTGGAGCAGGATGGGCAACATTAAAATTTCCTGACCCCGGAATTTTACGGAAGGAACATAACCCCCACTATTTAGTATTTTCCACACCAATCAACTATCGAAGTTGACATTATTTTAACATAAAACAATTCATAGCTACTGTTCTTTATTTTACCAACTAATTAGGTGTATATAAGAAAAAAAACTAAATTGGCTTCTATCCACAAGGTTGCAGCCACTCCTGGCTGCATCTGAATGAGGAGAAAATACACTTAAATATTTAACAAACTTTCGGCAGAACGAGGCAAAGTCATAAAACAGACTAACAAATTATCCATGTTCGACTACGTTAACACAGAAAAAGGACAAGGAATGCTTTAGGCGTCAACTTTCTTTTTACCGCAAAATGTTTTTGCATATTTTGTTGAATTATAAAATCAAAATTGTATAAATTATTGCTCTAGGAATGTTTATATTAATTGATACATATAGTATCCTACATTGGCACTCGTGAATGCTAATAAATCCCCACCGTACAGGGACCATAAAAAATGAATAGTTAGTGACCCGAAATTATTACCTATCATAACCATTCCGCTATGTATGAAATTGCGAATGTAAAGGAATACGTCCAATTTTTAAATACATATATTGATTATCGATTTGTGTAATTACCATAACGAACATTCACATAATAAATTGTTGTATTTCAAAAAATCTCTTATTAAAAACTCGGCAAATAGTTTGTATAATTTTTTTTTTTACACTTGAGTATTGGGCTTATTACCCCGATCAACCTCTATATTTTTTTATGGGATGGGATGGTTAAGTTTTATTAGTTTAAATATCGGGGGCACTGTAGGGATGTGCCCCCTCCACTATAACCCCTTCACTCTAGTTATTCAACGCAATGTTGGCTGTGCATACGTTCTTAAATTATGTAATTTATTAGCTGTAAGATAGATCAATTAATAATAAAATTATATTGTAATATAATAGGATGTATAGTAATGTATTACTATTGTAATTTTTATTTCATCTTCTTATTTTCAGATCGCGTCTATCGACTGCTATGTATAACTACTTTACATTTTCATATTTCAATCAGTCTTATTATTTATAAAACAAAAAAAAAGAGTAATTTAAACTAAACCGTGTTCTCCAATCTGTAACTTCAACTTAATCTCGACTTCAAGACTGAAGATATAAAAAAAACAAATTCCAATCAGTGTAAAAGATGGTCATATTACTGGGGTTTAGACAAGAAGTTATGTAAGTCCATATTGAGTTTTATTAACTGGAGCTTGGTGTTTGCTGTTTTCATCCAACCAAATACACCTTAATCACTCTTGTACTCTTCATAAGGTCGTGTGGAACTGATTTATTTTTACGAACACAGTCGTAGCTAGTCCCCGGTTTATAAAAGTTTTTGTCATAAAATACGTACTTAGGAGAACCGTTCTTCAGCTGGTCAGTGTTGAAAAACCAGTAAAAGTTTTTAAATCAAGATAATTGCCGCCATTTTGGGGTAATAAAGTTGCCGAGCTGGTTCAGTGCTCCTCCGATGGTCTGGCCGGATTTGGAACTCATACCGGATGCAGAAGCTGGTTCTTCTGGGGATGGGGAAGAGTTTCCGGTGCGTTAATACCAAAGAAGTGGCAATTAAACAACTTTAGCGATTAAACATAGAATGCTTACCATTAATTAACTTACACCACAGTTTAATGGTGGTACTAAACGGCACTGAAGGCCTGCGACCGTGACCCAGGTGTAATCTTGGTTAATTTAAAAAGCAAATTCAATATGGACTTAAATTACTTTGAGTGTCTCATAATATATATTATAAATGCTCTTTCTATTTTCAAAAAAATAACAATTTTCCTTTCATTTTAAAAATATCGGAAGAAAAAATATAAGCAATCCACACAAGAAAGAAGACCGAAGATGCCACATATTGAATGTAGAAGATTGTTTGACTCTTCGTTTTTTGGTTACATCAAATGGTAGATATGCTTAATTACTACTCACACTTAATTGTGTTTCCTTTTTCATTTATTTTGACCCGCTGCTGACACACACTCTGCTATCGAGGAGTGATTATTACCGAGCCCGACCTGAGAGGTTCTACTTCCTTCCGGATCACCTACGGAAGCGGTCATTTGATTTGAAACCTCGAAATCCAACGAAAACAGTCTGCCCGTTCACAATGTATTTATATACTTTTGTACTTACAAATGCTTTTGGCTGTCAGGCTGCCATCATCAAGTAGCTTTGCAGAACAAAATGTTTTTCTTTATATTCTATAAGCAGGCAAACACATGAAATCCTTCAGTATATATTATATATATATATATATTATACACTTCAAAATATTATGATGCTGGTTAGTTTTAGTTATATTTATTTTATTATATTTAGTTACCCAATCCCAGATTGCTTGGAAATAACAACATACACTTTCAAGTTAAAATGGAAACACTGTGGCATCAGTGGATGTGAGAAACACCCTTACATAATTAGAAAAGGAAAATAAACTAAAAATATATATATATATATATATATATATTGAAACCTACCTCATTTTTTACCATTTCTTTTTTCTACTTTATTGATCAATTTACCTTAATTAATTTGGCAGGTCCGTCATGAGATCTTTAATTCAAATTGTTTTTATGTCTTCGACATAGGAAATTATCCCGATTGAATCGCCCGATCTCAAGGCTAATAATAATTATAATTATATAGAGTGCTGACATTAATTATATAAAAAAATATTCAATTCCTTTTGAACAAGGATAGTTACTACTAATTACAAAAAAAACATGAAATTTGAGCTCAATTTCTTTTAATGGATCCATATTGAAAACAATACTAATATCACCCAATCTATGATCTTTCTTTTATCCAATCAACGTTACTTCGGCTGTTGGTTCTTCTCCTCTCTTCCTGTTGGTGACCGCCAAATCGGGAGCTTGCTCTGGTTCGCTCTCTAGGCGGTTGGGCTAAGACTGACCGTTTATCTCCTCCCCACTCCAAGGAGCATAAGGGAAGATGCTTACCATCTGGTCACATCTGTGAAGGTTCCTATTCATGTTACAATACATATATATATATATATATATATATATATATATATATATATATCCGAATAGTAAATAATTTAAAATCAAGTCCCAGCTCATAATCTATTTAAGATTAAATGTTCTGACTTTTTCATACAAATAAAGGAATTATTAAAGACGACACCGCAAACTAAGAAATCTTTAATACATTCCAGCTGATTCCAGCATTTTTTTTTACATCAATGTTTTAGATATTTACATTATTTGCTGAGCAGACGATGTATAGTGACAAAAATGGTTTCAAAAGCAACATGAAGTATTTATTTTTTAATTAAAAAAAAACAAGAAAAACGCATGTATTTCTTCGCTCTCTACATTTTTTATGTTTGTGCATAGTAAATTTATAAATAGCACTTAGTTGATAATCGATGTAAAGATATTTTAGTTTGTAAATATCTGTCATTTCCAGTAAACATAAAAAGTCGCAAGACAAAAACATTGAAGATACATTTGGGAAAAAAACAAATCAGTGATTATCAAGATAATAGTCACAATTAATAAAATGTACATATAAAATACAAGTGCAAGACTGCGCTTAAAATTTATGAAGTTATTAAAAAACACCTATTTCGTTTATAATAAAAATAAAAATTTAGTAACATAAATAAGATAATCATCTTATGTATCAATCTTATGGTTACTCGCCTTACAAAAGTTAAAAAAAACTTCATTAACTTTAACAGTTTTTAATGACATGTTATCCATTCACAAAGGGCCCTAACCAAAAAGTTTAATTGTGTCTCTCTGACTTTTGTATCTCTGGTGATGTGATAAAAAGATCGAAGACCGTGGAGGAAACCCTAAGAAGGGGGCGGTTTATAGGCAAGCCCGCAACGCATAACAGCCTTCCCTTATTGCCGATATTTTGATTAGAGTTATATATTTAGTTTTTATTAAAACCAGAAACACATCTTTTCACAAAATCGTCTGTCTATCGCGCTAAAAAATAAAACCAGCCCCATGATTAATAACAAAAAGTCATTATTTAATTAAATACTAATAAAATAAGAAATATTTTTCTATCGTATTGACCAATAAAGATCTCGACGTCCTAGTTAATAGTATTTATTATATTTAAGTATCTGATATTGCAAAAAGTCACTAATACTACCAGTTTTAAGCTGTTTTCGCAACCGTTCTGAAAATCCTAATTGAGTAATGAATTATACTGGACATGCATTTTTCATGAGCTAGTATATATGCAGGAATTAGTAGCCTCGTTATATTGTTTTCATGATTCATTTTTTTTTTCTGTTACTGGGTCAAATGTTTTAATATTTTCAATTATAAGAAGAGTGTAAATATATGGTATAGAGTGATACTGGACTCCACGCTAGTTTCTAGCTAAAAATTCTTGGTAATCTTGATCGAAAATGCTTCATTTTATTGGTTAAACCATCATGCCCGGTGAAACTCTTTTTTTTAAATAACGTTGAATACCTGAAATGTGGGTAAAATAACATATTTTCGAGCTAAGCGATCAAATACCCCATTTGTATTATCTCATACTTCATTTTTGGAAATTTCTTCGATACATATATATTTTTTTTTAGTCCTTTTTTCAATGTGTCCTTAACCACGAGATAAATCAGAACTTTAATTATTCAATACACTCTTAGCTGAGACTTGAGAAGTCTTCAAAGTTATCTCGACTTTTTAACGATTAATTTGTTCCCATAATAAGGATCAGGATATTTCAGGTAGATTGAATAATTTTTACGACCCTTATTTTAAAACATATAGACATACAGACAGACGAAAGTATATCACCCAGAAGCAGACCCTCGCCCTTCAGGTGAGTACTGCTTCGACTGTGAAGACAAATCACGTCAAACAGAAACGACGTGGCAATTTTCATTATATGTTTTTCATAACTTAAAAAGGTCATTTGAAAAATATTCTCCAAACATCTAAGTTATAAGAAACTATATTTGCCCTTTTTTTTGTTTTTGTTTAGGATCCATCATGAAGAGACACTGGGATTTGTGGAGTGATAGCGCATACGCAGACGAAATTAGAGAAAACCAACAAATTCCAGTGCTTCCTATTAGTTCAGCCATTGCATTCATAAGCGAAAAGCTGATCGAAATTCTGGGGGGAAGTTCATTACTCCATGTTCCATCCTCTCCTCCAGCCTCTACTGCTTCAGTAATTTCGCCCGACGGCAAAGGAGCTGGTGGACACGACTTTAAGAAGAAAAAGATCAAAAGAGCCGGACCCACCGGGAAATACCCAAAAACTTCAAAGAAACAAGACGTAATAAGAAAGAGACGAAGAATAGCAAAAGTTCACTCGGCTCAAGTAAAACAATCAGATGATATAACGAACAAGAAAACAAACGTTTCCAACAATTGTTTTATAAATGAAGAAAACGTTACTTCTCGTGAGCAGTGCGAAGATATTAAGCATTGTAGCATTTCACCCTCATTAGAGCAGGACGAGATAACGGGAAAACAATCTGAAGTTATAAGAAAAAACGAACTTCAATCTTCAATATCATCAACAGGTATCGTAGTAGCAGATAAGTGTGAAAACAGAAAACCGACGTACTACAATTGCCACTACGTCAAACAATGGCTCCAGAGGAGCTTTCAAGATTCAAAAGAAGTCATCGGAGACATACCAGCTGTGAGAACTTGTGAGACTGATATTCCTTTTGGTTACGCCACAGAGATTCCTGTTACCGGAAACGAATATAAAATTTTAAGAAGAAGCAATCGCAAAAAACCTAAAGGGATTTTGAGGAATGATAGAAAGTAATCTGGCTTACAAGACCAACAGCAACAAATTTGTTTTTGTTTTTTTAACATTCTGGTACATTGCCCCCTAAAAAATAAATCTAAAATAAATTGGTATCTTGTGGTTAGATTATAAATAATATTGTCCCCTAATATGCACCCTCGTGGTGGAATCAGACATCATAATATCAAGCAAAAAAAAAAAACATAAATGTGTAGAAATTAATGACATTCACTAATCGTTGTAACAAAGAATATTAGTTAAAATATATGGTAATTACCGGTGGAAAATGAAAGTGAAATGATGCAAGAGTATAATAAAATAAATATGATAAAATATAAATTGTTAGATTGATGGGAGATAAAGAACTGGTAAAATCTGAATTTTAAGAAGGGGGAGGGTGTAACGACGAATATGTAGGTAATGGAGTTGCAAAGATTTGTGGCACTGGTCGGATCGGTGGCTTTTTCATGTACATATTATTGTTTTGTTAAGGTCTAGTATGTAAGAAAATCATTTATGTTATCTATTGATATTTTAGTAGATGAGTATTCGATTTATGTCTAAATACTTTGTTGTCGACTAAGTAAACCTTTCATGCTCAATATAATTGTTTAAATACAGTTATAAGCTCCTAAAAATTATAAATTTCTAAATTTAGGCTAAAAACGTTTGAGGAATGGAACAATTACGCTTATAAAAAGGTAAAAATACACGGGCAAATGATTTTTAGATGTTTGCATTTAATAACAATTACTACATCAAACAGTTGCTTCGTGTAATGTAATGTTAAGGATCGTCTGGAAAATGTAATGAGGTTTTGTATCCCGGCCTATATTAACTTATTTTTATGTGTAGCTCATTTTTATATTATTAACTAATTTCATAAATGTTTTATATTACGTATTAAATGTTGAATAATATATAGATGGACAGAAATATTTATTTTATACATCTCCTTTTCTCCTTTTAAGGCAAGATCGATTTGCGTATTAACGTCTACACTTTCAATAGACTAGATAGACACAGAAGACAAAAATCTATGCAAGAAAGAAGATAGGCTCTGAAGTAACAACAGACTGGTATGATCTTGAACATATTTTCATTATTATAAGAGACAGAGCTGCATTTATCGCGACGAAGTGATGAGACGAGGGCTATCTTTATTGAGTCAGTCTCAAGCTGAGACTTAATGCCAACCATACCTCATTTACCCTATCTTCATACCTGGCATACCTTCATATCTCGTTGACATATATTTTTAATTTAACCTTAATTCTAGAATGGTTTTTATCCGAGGTTTGAGAATGGTTAAACGCCAGAGAAATGGGGTAAGAGATAGTTAACTGACGTTTGTTCTGATTGTTTGTTTTTTCGCATAGTTCTCATAATTATTCATTAATAAAAACGTAAATCGGGAATTGTTTTAATATAACTTTAAAATTGGTTGGTTCATTTCTGAATCATTTTACAGTGATTGGAAGGCTAAAATAAATCCATTTTCAAGGTATTCGAAAAATATTTTTGTTATCAGTCTTGCCATATAAATTATTTATCTAGAATATTTTAATTATTTATTAATTTGAAATATTTAATATTTTACTGAAAGCGAACCTTTCAAATCGATTCATTGGTTATTGTTGAAAATAAAAATTTCTTGGTGTTGTGTTGTTAATGCCTTCGAGGTATTTATTTGTCATTGTAATTATTGTTTTGAACTAAAAATAGGATTACTATATAATACACTATACGAAAATAAAACTTCTTTTCTCCATTTATTATGCCAATAATAATATTGTAAAGAAGTGCTCGAAGCAAACCTATAAGAAAACATTGAGTAGTAAATATCTTTTAAGCGCAGGCGGGTACAAGGTTTTAATTATTTTTTTATTACTATCTAACTCCTAACAAAATGTTAAACTAGTATTCAGTTGCGAGTCCCAAATAAATATATTTAGCTAAAAATGAAAATATTATCACGGCAAGACGGCAGTTTTTGATAAATAAATATAATAGGAAAATAAACCATACATCTTAAAGAAAACTTATTTCGAAATAAGATGATATAAAACCCAGTATTCTATGGGTTCCAGATCGAACTTAGCATATTCATTTCCGAAAAAAATCAATTTTCGACCACCATGGGCCGTTATTAATCACCAAAAGATACCTGCAGACAAAAGGCTGAGATGGGTCATCTTCCCTCGGCCTCAGCGATTGATTTTTTTTTTTAAATAATTTGAATTTAAGCTTGAACTCAGCATGAAAGGCATCCAGACAAACAGTGTGTTATTATTCCAATATAAATTTCTAGATTCTAACTGTTTAGATTATAATTGAATAAGAATGGTAGATAGTTTTCAGGGCAGAATTACTTGAAAAGATGCTAAGAGGTTGGCTCATGACATAAACATTAGTCGTAACTTGTTTTTTTTAAGTTTATTATTTACAATTTTGCTCTAAAACTCAAACAAAGCAATAAATACATGCTGTCGGGTCGTCACTAGGAGGGTGCCTTGTCACTCTAGCCCTGGTGACAAGTGCGAATGGTTCGAGTTTATAACCTGGATAATCGCTCAATGACGGCGTAACTATCTGACTCCATTTTTGATAGGTATGTGCCCCGACAATGCACTATGTTCAAGAGAAGAGGTACAGAGGTTTTTCATAAAGGAAACACATAGTGCTACATAAATAATAATAGTAAATAAAACAAAGAATAATTAATAAATAGATAGAAAAGTAAATAATATTAATTAATTCGTTAGAAATTTAATAGGTTAATGTTATTCAAACAATATACCACTGCTTTATTTTACTGATGAGGTTTTTGGTTTTGCTGTATTTACTGTTTACGTGATTTGTGACAGTTTAATGGCACCACTAATGATCACACGAAACAAACTTAGTGTTAATGATTGTCATTAGCTGGAATTAAATTGTGAAGACAAAGAAACATGGCTTTATTGAGTCGAAAGACTCCAGGAGATGGACTCACTTGCGACACTCTGTACAGCCCTGGGGGATTCTTTTGCGTTTTCGACGACCGCAGCTGATGTTGAACATGCTCGCCAATCTACAAATGAACCCTCTCCTCCTCTCTGGTCGACGCTTCTCTTCCAGGGAACACCTCCCGTAGTCATTCACGCCTTTGTCAACATCATCGGGGGCTTTCTTCTTCATCTTTGGAACTTCATTCCTCTTGTGGGCCTTGCACAAGCGCATCACCTCTGTGAACACCTCGTCGTGGAGGGGATGAAACATAGCCTGAGCGGTAGGGGTCGTGTGTAATTCACGCTTCAGCGTTTCTTTCTGGTGGTCTTTGTCGAAAGAAGAATCCGTTACACACTTCGTTATACAACTTTGGATTTTCGGCCCACGGCTACTCAACGATCTTTGCTGACTGAAGTATCCACTGCTTGGATTCGCAACTTGGTTGGCGCTGTTATTTTCATTGTTGATCTCACTATTGGAGGCATGAAGGATCTGTTTGACTTTTACAGGTTTCAACATCCCGTCAGCAGACCTTTCTAATTTCAACAGCTGTGATATTGTCCCTTTCACAACTGATGGGAAGTAGCCGAGAGTGCTGTATAGAGTTTTTTCAACTACTGGTTCTTTTTTAGACTCTTTCGAGTCTCCGTGAATATTAGACTTCCTATTAGTTTTGGCGATGGCACGTCTAACGCATTTAAGCTTTGGTTTTACCTTTAGATTCAGCTGCATTGACGATGATATTTTTTGTTTAGTTTTTCTAATCAGTTGAGAAATGCTGATGCCCGAAGGCGTTTCCATTTTTGAAATTGTTGAAAAATTGGCTTTTGAATTTGATGTCAATTGACATTTGGAAACCTTCTGAAATGGAGTTCGAGCTTGAGTTTTCAAATTGACGGAATTATCTTGTTTGAGAACTAATGCAACTTTACCTTGGCCCTTTAGTAGTTTCCCTAACGATTTCGCTTCAGCTCCAGCTTGGTTTTCTGGTGACAATTTGTTAGCTGATTGTGACATTGATCGAATAGCAGGTACTAACTGCCTGTTGAAAACGTCTAGTATAGTTTTTGAAGATTGCTTTTTTTGGTATGATTTGGTAAATATTTCTTTGAATACGTTCTTATATGAAGCTGATGATTGATACTCCGTTGGTGATCCTTTCGGACCTTCTGGTTCCAAAATTTTGTTTTGCTCTTCTTTAATTTCATAATTAGATTGCTTTAATGGCGATAGTGTCTTTCTCCTTAGTAACCTTGCTTCGTTTATTTTAGCAGTTTTTTCTTTATTTTTTAAAATCCCGCCAGACCTCTGAGATACCGATTCCAAGACAGTTCGGTAAGATTTTTTTGTTTTTGTTTTTGCTAAATTGTTTTTTGATCTTTTGAGATTTTCTTTATTTTTCTCCTTCGCATTTCTAATTAGCATTTTAACTTTGTGATTTTCTTTCAAATGTTCAAATAAATTAATGCCTCGTTTTGCATCTGATCTATTTCTAGACTTTTGATCGGTATATTCAATTAAACTATCGTTTATTCCAGGGCCTATGGATTTAACAAAATTGTGTCCATTTGGCATTCCCCATCTCTTCTCGGCACAATTAGTTTTTGCAATGAGTTTCTTAATGCTGAAGTCTTCTTTAGAGGGCTGCAGTAAGACTGCCTCACTTGAAAGAGAATGAAGCCGGTCATTTTTATTCCCAATATACTGATCTTTATCATCTAACATCGCTTTTTCGTCATCTTTACGTTTCGGGAAAGAAGTTTTGTGAAACGAGCGTGAAAACTGACCGTAAGGGCCACGAGATGAGCAATACTTCAGTTTATATCCTGTATAACTGATGGGTAACTGGGTGTAATGTTTGTAACTCTTACCTAAATAAACTTCATCCCTTCTGATGGCATCTACGCTGTGAGATCTGTGATTATCCGAATAGTTATCTCGTCTTGTCATCGAGTTTGTGTTTCGATTCGAGGTAGTATAGTTTTGGGCTATATTGATGTAATTGCAATTGAGAATCTCTTTAAACCTAGCTTTATTTGAATGTGTTTCTTTATTTCCAATGTGACCATTGATCGAGTCTTCTTGTTTCAAGAGTGTACTAGTTGTAGAGGGTTTGTTTGATTGACTCTGAACCGAACCACAGCCATCAGGTAATACTTCATTCTTATCATGAGCACTCCTGTAGAGGTACAAGGAAGATTGCCTATTTCTGAAAATTAACCTATTGATCCAACTATATTTCCTTTCGTTTTCAGTCATCACTCTTAAGGTAAAGATATGCCGGTTTGATCGGAAAGGACTTAAGTCATGGCAGGGCCAGCTCACAAAGCTTTTTAACGGTATCCAAAACATTGATTGGTTCATTTTGTTCCATGGCAGATCAACTAATATTGAAATCTAAAAAAGGAATAACAGATTAGACTTTATTAGTAAATATTACCTCGAGGAAGTAGATGGTGATAAAATATTTTGTTTTTACTGATAGCAGTGTATTAACGGAGTTAAGTATTCTCAAAGAATAAATAGAATATCGATAAAAATGTATTTACAGAAAAATAATTCAGTTTGAAAAATTAAACTAACGAACCCTGTAAACGAACATTTACAGGAAGTAGAAGACTACTTACTTAACTGTTAAACCACAATCCCACAGCAAATGAGTTTTTAGATTACCAATAACATTTAATTTTTAAGATATTAAATGTTATTGGTAATCTAAAAACTCATCTGATGAAGTAAACAATTCTTTTACGAAATGTTACTTGACAATTATTATTTACATTTAAATTTTTATAAATGGAATCTATTATATATTTACAAATATGCTTCAAAGCAAATCTTATACAAACTCTTACTTGGCAAATATTCTTTACATTTAAATTTTTGCAAAATTGTACATAAAAATGCAATATATTTGTAAACCTTTCACCCTAAACAGAACATGTACGTAATTCATACAAAATTATTGCTTAATTCATGAATAATATTAAGCATACATTTTATGCAGGTCTGTACATCGATGTTATATATAAAATGTTTCGAAAACTTTTTCTTAAATTCTAGTTTACTTCATAAACTTTAAGAATAATTACTAATTTTTTTATAATAAAAGATAAGAGAACAATAATCCCATATCGAGGCAAGTTATTCCTGCATGCATATATATTACACCTTAAGAAATAGAAATTTTGAATAGATCTCCAGACTGCAATAAATGGAATTAATTTATCGACATCGCCATTAGAATTAAATAAAGAAGATTTTATTGGACTAGAGAAAATATTAGAGGGACATAATTATTCCCTGCAATTTACGCCAAACAATCTCAGCTTCTGTGAAAAATTAAATGTGTAACGGAGTCCAGTGATTAAAATCGTAAAGCCGTATTAAAAAAAGTGATCTGATCATGCGATTCAGCGTGAAAAAATACATAGATTTCATGTGTAAAACTTTAGAAATGGGTATGATTGAAGAGCTTGAAAAACGTTATTAAAGTAAACAAGAATTTGAGGGAAAATATCAAAATATTTTTTTTAGAAAATCAAGAATATTTTGTGTAAAAAAAATAATAATAAAAAAGCTATTAATTTAAATAGTATCTGATTCCTAAATGAAGCTTATTTACTTATTAGTTTTTTTTTTTATTAAAACAATTTTTATTAAGATAAAATTACAATCTGCCTTTTTATTAGGCAATAAGTAATTGAGATAAATGTTATCATTCATACCATATTTACAATTCATCATTCACTCGCTCATTCATACAATATTTACAAACAGCCCAGAGGTCCCCCAAGTCCACAAGGTTGTCACCTCCCTCACATGCGAAGGAGGAAGCGGAGTATTGCGGAGTCCCCCACTCTCCTACGTCAGCCTCGTCACTGGATAAGAGCCAGCGGAGGCTGACCAAGAGCGTGAGAGCCACAGACGCTCAGGACATGATTAGAGAAACTGGCCATTGCCAGGACTCCCACTATCACTTAGTTAAAGCAGGTCACGAGGCCACTGCCGTTTTAATCTCCGAGGATGATTATAGGGGTGAGTGGTGCAGTGCAATGACTGTGCTAGGGAATCAGTGTGGTTGGATAGGTTACTATGGAATTTTATGAACTTGGAAGGGATGAGTTCAAGAATATAGGGTATATTCAGATCATTGTGAAGAGTTTTGTTGCTGACGTAATAAGGTGCATTTACTATTGTTCTTAGAACTTACGATTGAAAGAATTGGATGCGCTTGATGTTCGACTTTTTTGCTGTCCCCCATAGCTCTAATCCGTATGTCCAGATTGGCTTCAGTATAACTTTGTAAATAAGTAGTTTGTTTTCTATTGAGAGATGGGATGTCCTTCGAAGTAGTCTGTACAGTTGTCCAAAGCGTCTGTTTAGTTCTTGTCTTTTTAGCCTCGTGTGTGGGTTCCATGTCAAGACTGAGATGTAAAAGACTTTGTCGAGATGGAAGCCTAAATACCGTACTGTCTCAGACACAGGGAGAGGAATTGAATTAAAAAAGACTGGTGGACAGGACTTGTGGCAGAGGGTAAAGGTTATGTGGGAATATTTTCCTTCATTGACTTTGATTCGCCATTGGTTGCACCAATACTCGATCTCGTCAAGGTGTTTTTGAAGGTTTTGGGATGCTATATCAGGGTCTGGATGGGTTGAAAGGACTGCAGTGTCGTCTGCAAATGTGGCCAAGAAGGTATTGGGAGTAGAGGGGACATCAGCGGTGTATAGGTTATAGAGGATAGGGCCCAGGACACTGCCCTGTGGAACTCCTGCATTTATGGGATAGTAGTTCGTGTATTCTAAACCACAGCGGACTTGGAAGAAGCGGATTGAAAGATAAGACTGTAGGATTAGGAAAAGGGTCTGTGGTAGATATCTTTTGAGCTTGTAGAGCAAACCTGCGTGCCAAACCCTGTCAAAAGCTTGAGCTATATCAAGAAAGGCAGCAGTGCAATACTGTTTGGTTTCAAGGGCTGAGGAAATGTGATCAACAACGCGAAGGCCTTGTTGAGCAGTGGAATGTCGTTGGCGGAAACCAAACTGGTGTGTGGGAAAAAGGTTTTTGGATTCAACAATTGGAAGTAGGCGTTTTAATAGGAGTTTTTTAAATATTTTGATAGGGAGTAGGCTAATTGGGCGGTAAGATGAGGCGTCATTGGGCGGTTTATCGGGCTTGGCGAATAGGACTCTAATGGAGTGTTTCCAGAGGAGAGGAAAGTGTGTAGTTCGGATAATGCAATTGTAAATGTAGGTTAGGAAGATTATGGCTTTAGGAGGAAGTTGTTGGAAGATTCGAGGAGTAAGGAGATCATATCCAGGAGATTTTCGATAAGGTAATTTTTTCAGAAGATATTTGACCTCAGAGGGGTTAACGCATTTTGGTGGCAGTGAGAGAGGGATAGGTGAAGTGAGGAAATCATCAACAGTTGGGTGGTGATTATTGTTTTGAGGAGTAAGATGAGGGGTGAAAGTACGGGAAAGATGCAGTGCGAATTCCTCCACCTTTTCCCCGTCCGAAGCCACCCAGGACCCGTCATCACGACGGAGGGGGTGTGAAACAAGATGATATTTTAGGATTTTCTTAGTTACATTCCACAAGGAGTTATCCCTGGTAGACAGGGAGGTGAGATAGGAATTGAAAGAATCGGAATGGAAGGATGCCAATTGCCGCTTTACCAGCCTGCAGTACATACAGATTGTATGAGCGACGATCAGCAGGATGTCGGGATCTTTGCCACATTGTTTTCGAGTGGCGTTTGGATTAGGTCTTTGAGATACTGAGGTAAAGGATTTTGATTGTTAATTTTTAGGTGACGGTGGGGAGACGATGCCTCCCAGGCCGACCTCTGGATCAGAGTAGTGAAGGAATTCACTGAATCATCTAGGTCTTGGGATGTTTTCAGAGGTACTTTGAGGTCTACAGAGTCTGTAAGAATCTGGCGGAAGTGGTCCCAGTCAACTGGGCCCCTAATAAACGAAGGAGGGGAGGCAGTTTGTGAATTAGTCTTGAGTAAATGGTTAATAATAAGGGGCTATGGTCGGAGGAGAGGTCATCTAGGCGCTTCAGTGAATAGTTTAGTGTTCCTAAACTATTGTAGAAGAAAAAGTCAAGGAGATCTGGATTTCGGTTGGCATCTATTGGCCAGGCTGTGTCAGGAGTGATAGTGAAGCAATGTTTCCGTGTGAGTGCAGACAGCAAAGCACGTCCTCGTGTATTTGTGGATCTTGAGCCCCAGTGTTGGTGCTTTGCGCTAAAGTCCCCACCCACAAGGAAACGATGCCCGATGGAGTCTAGAAAGGAGATGAATTGGGAATCGGAAATAGATTTATTGGGAGGGCAGTAGAATAAGGGGAAAAGTGAGGGTGGTGATTGACACTGCAGTGGATTGAAGGAAATCATGTGCTACCAAAGGAACTATGTGATGGGATATGGAGTTATGGACAATGACAGCGGTACCTGCATGAGCTCTTCCATCTGTGTGATCAGTTCGATAAGTCTGGTACTGTCGAACGGTAAATGGTCGTTTACTTGTAAGTCTTGTTTCAGTAATAAGAGCTACATCGATGTTTTTGTCATGGAGTAGTGCTTTCAGTTCATTAGTGTGGGTGCGAACACCATTCGCATTCCAAAGGAGAATGCATAAGGAGTCGAAAGGATCTACTTATGGATTTGTTTAACGGGGATAAGGTAGGAAACAAGAGTTGATGAGAAAAAAAAAAAAAAAAGTTATTAAAATTATAACATTATTGTCCTAAAAACAAAGTTGTTTTTAAATTATGTTGCAATAGATACCTAACTAGGATTATATCCGTCTTACGTGTACTGTAATACAACAGACCTGTTGTTTTAGACCTAAAGCACCCGTCCTTTATGCTTCATTCACTCCATAATCGATTAGATATCGATCGAAGCATTTATCCATAGCTGACGAGTCATTTGTGAACGTCGCCATAACCTGCCTTTGGTCGGCCTCCCAGCTCTACTGTGTCATTTGATTGCTCTGGACGAATTCTAACTTCTCTCGAAATTGTTCATCACTTCCTACTTCCTTAATATTGTTTATATATATTCCCAAAATACGATATAATTTAGAGTTGCAAAGAAAATTTGTTGATATAAAAAAAATTATCTTATGTGAAAAAAATGGCGAACCAATTGATCCTCCGATTATCTAGTATTTTTAGAACTATAATTTAAGAATAATTTGGTCATTATTATAACTGATAATGTAGTTAATTGTATTTCTAAACGTTTTCTGACATTGAATTAACACTGCAGGGCCTTAAAGGAGAGTGGAATTGGTTGTTAACATCTTGAACTCTAAACAGATGTGTTGGATTAATACAAAGTGTATAGACGTGAACGCCTGAAACAATACTCCTATCCTTCCAAAGTTCTCGTTCTCAGATGATCGGCATTCTCATTTTTTTGGATCGATTTCCATTCGTTTTTGAGAAAGGGCTCTATGACAGAGGGTGTTTAATTTGTTTTAACTGCCTTCAATGATAACTAAGTGGTGGTATTAGCTTAGTATCTGACTTACTTTTGGAATCCCCAACGGTCGTTGTCTTGGAAAATGGCAATTTATATAATTTTTCATATTTATTGTAAGTTATGTATCTTTTTTTTATGTTCGTGTGCTAACCTAAAAATTTTGTTCACAAACCGAAAAGTTAATGAATGTTTATAGGTAACAGCTGAAGTTTACATGGTATTAATCGATTTAATTCTTCCTGTTTTAAATAGCTTACATCAAGGAGGGAAATGAAGGTGACAAAGACCCAGGGGCTTGCTTTTTAGATAACCGTGTAATTTTAACTGTCGATTGTACAAGGGGTCGATAGTAACAAGAAAATGCATCGATAATAACGTAACATTTCCAAAGGAATTATTTGTCAGAACAGTCGGCCAGTCTGTTATAATGTTTATACCGTATATTTCGATGATGTTCAGACCGGAATAAGAGGGTATATGGTCCCTTTACTCCAGACCTTCAGTATTTTTAACTGCTTTGCAGCCCTTTTCCATGATTGTCAAAGGGCACGTTGAGTTTCGATGATCGACTCAAGATAAAAATACAAAAAAATCATGTAGGCACTTCTATTACTTGTTCCGTGTACCCTACTACGATTTCCACTCAGGCCCTTTGTTACTCCGAAAATCCCTCAAAAAATACGATTCTGAAAATTGTTACCTGGCGAAAATTTGATTTATAGAATGATTTTTTTTTCGTTTTCGCCACATTTTTACTAATAAACTTTTTAAACCATGAAACTACTAACGTTGTGTGGGGGTTGTATATGGTTTCGGGCAGACCCTCTGAGAGAGGTCTTGTCGACTTAGCCAAAGCTCGGTGAGCGATTGAAAGAGATAAACCTGTGGTATTTGAGCCCTTTGCTGGTGACCTAGTCAACGTCCAGCTTAATTGTTATTTGATCTGACTCCATATGGTCTTAGAAGTTCTGCCCCGATAGTGCACGATGCTTCGGAGAAGAGGCACATGCTAGGTATAGGTAGTATACGTGGTATTGGAATGACCACGAATTCTCTGTCGGTTTCTAAGAGTAGCCGAAAACCGTCCGAATACCAAAGGCGAGTGCGAATCGGAAAAAGGAAAGAGGCCAACTAGACCTCTGAGGGGGTTATGTAGTAGTTACTAGGTTACTATACGTTTGTAGAACCCAAAAACCGTCATCTGCATGGATGTGGTCCCTTCCAAGGAGTTGCTAGTCTAGCGGGTAAGTAATAAAGAGGAGCTAAAGTAAGCAAATATGAAAGGCAATTTTTTTATCCTTTTCTAATCCCTAATTAATTTTTAATTTGTCAATAATTAAATATATACAATATTATAATAATGAGTTGTATATGTCTCCTTGTACGCATGGCACAAGGATTTTAAGCAGTTTCTCTTAACTAAGTTTAGAGAGTTATCTTATTGTATAATAATGTATAACCAGAAATATCCACGTTTTTACTAAATTTAGTTTCGTTTGTATAAACGATCTCCATGGAGTGGCTTCAGTACTTGGCATATTGCTAAATAAAGTATTACATGTTTGGAGTGTGAGTAGATAAGCATACAAGGTTTTTAACCTCTCCTAAAACGTTTGATACGAATTGCTGGACACTTTAATTTATATTACCATTAAATCAATTAATATATCCATGAAATATTGTAAATGAGCACTATCCCCATCATAGATATCTCATGGAAAACCAAAGTATTACAAAAAAAAGTTTAATGAATATCATAAAGTTATATATATATTTATAGTTATAATAAAGTTATATGAATGATAGTTGAAGAGAAATAATGATACTCATAAATACACCAACATGAATATGATTGATGACGTTTTATTGGAAAATATGAGCTGTAAAATAGCGGGATGTACACGTTTTCAGTGTGGAATGTATTAGGTATCTTCCTACTGTAAAGTCCTACTAGAAAATGTGTCCTCCTTATTTCTTCTTGTCACTCTTGCCCTCCCTCACGGCCCGGCACTCCTCCCTGATCCGGCATGCTTCCTCAAGGTAGACATCTACCTTGGCTTCTACGAAAGGTGGGGCCATGGTGAACTTGTAGCCGCTTATCTGTGGATTCCTTGGCTGGAGGTAGCGGTACTGGTTGTCTTGCAAGACAGTCATCATGTCTCGCTGCTTCTTGGAACATTTTTCTGTACACTTCTTGCTTGCCTCCTTCTTGTCCGTAGCCAGTGGCAAGGTCTTGTGGAAGCATCTCCTAGGTGAGCACGAGAGAATGCACCCAATGGATCCAAAGTTCCCCTGGAAAATTTTAACCGTGCAAATATATAACATGACAATTACTATCGGGCTAAATTATTGGCGTATATTGTAAAATAATTCCAATAAATTAAATTTTAAATTTTGAGAGTGTTATCAATCTACAAACGTAAATTTTAATTTCTAAGTTGATTACATCCAAAATAACGATCTTAATGTTTTAGAAGAATTCCAATTTGTTCAACCAGGGTAACGTACCATGCATCCTTAAAATATAGTCTGAAATATAAATGTCCCTCTCAATAAAAAATAATCAAGCTATATACTGAAATCTCGGCGACTTAATTAAGTTATATTGCGTGAGAAATTAAAAAATAGGTTATTAAGTAATGCCGCATTGTTTTTATTTTAGGTCATAGGGATTATAGGGACAATGCTTGAACATTATTTATTATATATATACAACAGCAAAACACAGTCAACGATGAACGAACAGATGGAATGTTTCTTCTTTGTCGTAAAACTACGAATATCAATGTTGGCGTTACTAAAAACAACTAATAAAATAGAATGTTTGTCCTTGTGAATTAATTATGTTAGGTTATCCAGTGTTACCAGTGGACAAGATGATGAAGAATAAGTTGTTTCTTCTTCTTTAACAGTTCTTGAAATAGCTGATTAGGAGACGTCCGGAAAATCCTTTTGTTCAGTGAAATACTTACTTTTCGAAGAATGGATGTTTCGTTTTAGTAAGAGAGGACAAGATTTTTAACCTATACAACAAGTCAAAGCGCAATAAATTACATTACAATTGTAATCTTTACCTTCTGGCAGGATTTCAAAAAATCAGCACTGTACTTTAAAGAAAGCTTTTGTGAGTACAACCCAGCCATTTTTCCGTGTCAAGTTCTTTTGTTAAGTATCTTTGTTCATATTTAAAATTTTAGGTGCGCTGTTTTTGGGCGCAGCTAAGTTTCTTGAGCTTGCATCTCATTATAAAAATGGAACTTTGTGTAACATGTGTTTCATTTTGATTGAATAACTTAAAAAAAAAAGGCCACATTTTAATTTATCAAATTGTGGTCACCACATGTGTACTCATTTCCATAAACCAACATAAGAGAATGTCAGCAAATATCAGAAATTAGGCTTAAGGTCAGTTGATTCTCGAGATTAGACCAATGGGAATTTAATGTACTCTCATTAAGAGCAGAAATAACTGTTTATTTGGGACACTGTGGCATATAGCCATAGTAGAGGACCAGTAATGGCGATATTATATTAAGATTCTCACCCATAGGCTTGCGCCAATCGTGAAAATTCATAATATATTTGCTTTTGTAATATGAATTCAAAATGTGTTAACTTTTGACGAGTGAAACTTAAAATAATAATCACCAATACGACCGATATTAAAGTTAATTCCATAATCATTGGGTCATCAAACCATTATTGACAGAGAGGCATGCATGAAGGCTGGCGGGGGGGGGGCATATAAAAACACTGATTGCTTCAGAGCATAGAAGGGTGGCCTAAATGTAGTTGGACAAAAGTCAATGTAAATAAATTATTGTTTGTTTAGGTCAAAATTAGTTGCACTTGGTTGGAAAAAAAATAATTTTAAATCAGAAATATTTTTTTACGCTTATTAAATTAAAAGATGAATTTCCTTGGGAACTAAAAAATTTTTAAGGAAAGGAAAAAAAATTACATTTTCCTAAAATATTATTTATTAGTTAAATATATACATGACTGCTAAATTCAGACAGCACTCTATGCGCCAAGCGATTTATTCAATCATTTTTTTAGTAAAATGTAATTATTAGTTTTTTCATGAAATTCATCTTTTTATAGCGTACAAAAAGGTTTCTGAATTAATTAATTAACGTTTTTTATTTTTTTTTTTTTTGATGAGGGTAGATGGAATCTTCAAAAGGACGTGGAAAGGTATGTGGGTACATTAGTGGGTCCTAAAACCACCTCCCTACACCCTGCTTCCCACCCTCCACAGGAACACCGTTAGGCATTACATCGTGGAGGGGGTGAGTGGGTGTGTGCCATCTCATTGTATTAGGTTACCTCATGGCTCCCCTTTCCTTCGCCTCCTTCCTCAGTTCCTTGATGGTAAGTGCTGCTAAACGTTGGCTCAGCATCTAGAACTCCTAGGAGAGTAGCATCAGGGTGACGATGTTATCGGCTGTCGGTTCTGAACCCCAGACCCGTCGGAAGGAACTCTTCCCTCCTTCCTGAAATCGGGGAAAGGAGAAATGCTCTCTTGCTGCTGTGCACACGGCATTCTCTTTTATTGCTCAGCTTAAATCTATGCCGATAGGCTCAAAAGCAACCAGGTCACGGAAACAACTGGGTGAGGTAGCAGTCATTCTCCCTGTGTTACGTCTTCACCCACGGTTGGATATGGGGACCAGCCTCTGGGTCCACTTCCCGTTCGATGCCAAGACCAAGCGTCGTTGCCATCTGTCAACTGACTCCTTTCTTTCTTCACTACTACGTGAGACTACTAACGATCGTAAATAAAAATTGATGGACCAAGCCAGTGACTGTCTATTAACTAACACTTTCAATAATATACATGAATTACTAGATTACTAAAACAAATTTTCAAAGACTCTTGGACAGTAGAAGAACTGAAACGTAAACTCATTCGTACGGTCCTATACCTTAATTTAAAAAAAAAAAAAAAAGGTCCTCTTTTCCACTCTCTATTTTATATAATTATTTCTCTTTTTTTCGGTGAATTTCATATTTTTACCAGTATATCGTGCTGCATTTCGATTATTTTCATAAAACAATGTTCCCTATTTTATTACTTCAGGAGAACCATTTCATGTCATTAATATATTTTAGAAATAATTCACAGATTTAAAGTAGCTGCTTTTGTTAGTAATTAATATTAATGAATGTAAATTATACAAATGCATGTGTGTGTGCGTTCCAGCATAATTATGGAATGCCTGGAACAATTTATAGATAAGATTAACAATTTAGGAAAAATACTGTGTGTGTAAGACAACCCTAACACTCATGGTGGAGATGTAAAAATAATCAAAAAAGGCCGACATTAGCATCGTATGTATAGTTTTGGGGGCCGTTGGATAACAATAAACACCCCTTTTCAACGACAAAGTAAAGTTTTGATGGTTTTTATTTTTAATGTTAGTCTTAGTTATGTTTGACTAGTGGTTCGCTTTAATATCACCTGAAAATTACGAGACATTTTTTATAATACTATTCATTCTACTTCTTTCCTGGACATCCTATTTATTGAAACAAAAGATTGATCTGGAGTATTATACTCGATCTACTTGTTACTGTACCATTGAAACCTAGGACAGTTTCAAGCCCATTGTACTCTTTGCTTTTCCAGCCACTCCAATCCAGAATCCTTAGCTTCCTTCCTGAGGAAGAATCTGGTCCTATGGGGTTACCCCACAAGCTCAAGAAGCGTGCTCATGGGGGTACGTCGCCTTTTGAGCGTGTATTCCGGTGCAATGGGATTGTTGCACCTGTCAACACACCTTAGTGTTATTCTGTTTAATGTCTTTAAAATAAACCGATAATTAAAAAAACGAACATACCATTCCTCTACCATATACAATTCTTCCTTACTTGCTAGTTCAGAATCCTTAGCTAGATTGTCAATAGGTTATTGTTTGTCAACAACCACACTCAAAATCTAATCTCAACATTCCTTCCATCCAAGACCTAGCCGATTCTCATTTCAGGACGGAATTAATATTTCACGAAATGTTAGAACGAACTCGGTTTTATTCATTTTAATTCAGTGACTGCTTTAAGGCGTAGATGGCCTCGTCACCACATAAAAAGCAATTAGCAATTAAAATAACATAAAAGCAATTAAAAACAATTAATAATGATGGGAAAATGCAGTGGCTGACTAGAAGTGTCTTTGTCTTTTAAGAAATTACCTCTTTGGATTGTAACCTTAAACAAGTTAATACCTTCCCGTATTCAAATTATCACATGTTTACTCACTGCAATCATGCCTGGTCAAAATTCAAACGTTCTTCACTTTAAAGGAAGTAATTTTATGAGACAGAGACTTATTCTGTCTATTTTAACTGGAAAATCGATATATATCACTGATATTCGGGCAAAGGATGCAGAACCTGGACTCAGAGGTAAATTCAAATTAATTTTGTATTTATTGTGTACATTGTTTCTTTTCATTTGACATTGTTTATTCTAAGTTCAATTTTTCACTCTAGAATATGAAGTGAACCTACTTCGTCTATTGGACAAGCTAATGAATGGAATGTTTCTTGAAGTCAGTGAAACTGGAACAAGTTTCTCTTTTACCCCAGGCTCAGTTGTCGGTGGACAAATAGATCATGAGTGCTGTAAGCTTCGTGGAATAGGGTACTATTTGGAAATAATATTTGCAATCGCTCCATTTTGCAAGAAACCACTCCACATCACTCTCAGGGGTGTTACAAATAATCAGGTACGCTTTGAGGTTGTTTTGTTTTTTGTATACGTGTTTCTAAAAATACAAATTTTGAAGTGTCACAAGTAAATAGTTATTTTCAAAGCCATAGTAACTATTAATCCTCAATAGTAGTCAATATTAGTCCTCAATAAGTAGGGTTCTGACTTGTAATGGTCACAGTTTGCCACAAATGCCTGTTATTACTTATATTACTGTTGGAATATTTGGCTTTAAAAATAATTATGAAAATTAATTTTAGTGTATATCCTATAATAAATATGTACTGTAGATTTGTTTTTTACAAAGGCAATGTTCTAGTAGGATTTCCCTTAAATAAATTGATTTCTGACTAAATGAATAATATACTGTAGAAAATGAAGTGGTACCACCATTGAACAAAGAGAAATTTATGGAATGCTGTTGAAAATATAATATATAAATAGCATGTAGATGTGAGGAATCACGAAACATCACCTTCTCTTTAAATAAATAAAAAATCTAAAGATATAAAGCTGTTAAATTTTTTGTATTAAAACAGTTTTTATGCATCAAGTAGATATAATACAATTGATTGTTTCAGATTGACCCCTCGGTTGATTCTTTTAAACATGGAGGCCTGTCAGTTCTCAAGCATTTTATAGTTATCGATCCAGGATTAGAATTTAAAATCAACAGACGTGGCTTGGAGCCAGAAGGAGGTGGGGAGATAGTGTTTATATGCCCTTCTCTGAAACTTAAACCAATTCAGGTAGATACTACATTATTTAAGATATAGATACCATGTAGTATTTCTAAACAACTATGTGATTTATCTAATAAGAACTCGTTAAATAATATTGAAAATTTTAAAGTTTGCAAATGAAATGTTTTTAAAAAATTATGTTCCTAATTGAAGGATTGTTTCCTAATACATATCTGTTCTGAAGTAAACAGCCTTCATCTTCATTCCGATTGACAGTTCAACTTCCTTTAAATAAGTATTCATATTTTACACTTTTATTTTTTTATAGGTCAAAGAGATAGGAAAAATAACAAAAGTCAGAGGTATTGCTTTTGCTTCTAAAGTTTCTCCAGCAATGGCTAACAGATTCATTGAGGCTGCAAAAGGGGAAATGTTAAAATTTATTCCAGATGTATTCATTACCAGTGATCATATGAAAGGACAGCGTTCGGGAAAATCAGCAGGTTTGTTAAAAAAAAATATACTGAATTATGTATAGTGAGTGATGGCACGATTTATTTCTAATTAGGGGGGAAAGACAGGAAGGATTTGCCTCATTTTAATAAAATATAGATTCATGGTTTGTAAGCCTACTTGTTCAAAAGTATTGATCACTAAAATGGTTTTTATTGATTAATATTTCTGACTTAATACTGGTTGCATTATAGTTATTGATTAAAAGAAAAAATGTTGACCAAGCCAGGATTCCTAACCAGTCCTTCTGATTACAGTTCTGATCCCTTTACCACTAGGCTGTCCACGCTAACTACAAGCTATTACTTATTCTTTTTTTTTATAAGATAGGCAAACAAACTTTTCTTTTAAGCAGAACTGAGCATTTTATTTCCAGTAAATTCATTTTCTAAAAGTCAAAATCAAAGGAATGTGTCGCAAGAAAATTGCAATCATGAATTTTAGCTAATGTTCTACACAATCTCAAACTAAGAGTATGGCAGTCACAAGCTATACCGTGTGGCGTGAATGAGAAACTTTAATGGAATTCAGTCAAGAAACTGAGTATTGATCCAACTTATATTATATATTTTAACATCTAAGAGCTTCTAAGCCATGATACTTTTCTCAAAAATAATCCGTTATTTAATTGAGTCAGCTCGAGTGAAACAAAATCTTTGTATAATTATATCCATTCCTAAGGAACCTGCACTAAAGGAGGCTGAGTCTGACATTTGACCATATAAAGCATGATAATAATAACTATCCATCTTTTAAAAACTGTTATAGGGTTAAAGCGTCTTTATTTGCTCTCATAATAGATATCTTCTACTGTTGTCCTGTAGAACTAAAATTTTAACTTAATCTAGACAAAATATAAGATTTTAATTTTTTTTTGTTTTACCTACTTCCTATTTAAAATAACATATGTTGAAAAAATGTTAGTCGAAGTTAATTTTATCTACTATCAACAAAATTTATTTCTAGTTACTTCTACTTCTGTTAAAATATAATGTGTTAAACTCTAGTGTTTAGGATCCTTGCACTAATAATAATTAATTTAAGTTTTATTGTTGTAAGCAAAAATAAAATAGCATCATGGTATTTATCTTAGCTTATACTAATCATTATACTATTTACTTATAATATAAGATTTTTATATTTTTTAAACAGTCAATCAATCAATAGTTGGACAACAATCAAATTAGTGAGTCATCCTTCTCGATCTATAAAGTTGATCCTATGCACAAAAACACTAATATATTTAAATTAATTTATAGGATTTGGAGGGACGCTTGTTGCTGAGACTACAAAGGATGTAAAGTTCACTGCGGAAACGAACAGTATGCCTAAGGAAAGACAAGTTCCTGAAGATCTTGGAAAACAAGCTGCCTGGTTGCTGCTGGAGGAAATCTCTAGGGGTGGTGTGGTTGACTCCAGTTTCCAGCCATTGGCTCTCATCTATATGGCATTTGGCCAGAAAGATGTTTCTCAGCTGCTGTTTGGCCCCCTTTCAATTTATGGGTAAGATAATGAAGTTTAGTTGAAAGGATTTTGTTATCTAGTGTAGATTGTTGAAGGTATCCTTTAGTGTAAAGATTAATTGTTTTGTTTTTATAATGTGTTAATTCGTTCACAGAATTTGACTAAAATCAGTCTTTATTGCTATAATGTGATGCATTTGTTTCTTGTAAAAGAGGTTTTGTATTCTATATGGGGATAATATTGTGCATTTTGCAAACCAATGCTGTTTTCTACCTGCTTTAGATAAAATAGTCAACATTATTTATTTTCATTTTATATCCAATATTTTCTGTTTTAAGTTAAGTTAATAGTAATAAGTTATGCCCTACTTGCTTCAATAATAGTTACACCTATTTACACTAAGAGACAAAAGAAGTACCCCCTTAAGCGGGGACTACACGGTCAGTCAGAATGACTTTCAAGCTGAAGATTGGCATTCTGATTGATCATGCAATCATTATTTATTGTGTTAATACTGACAGATTTCCAGATATTTCGAAATCAAAGCTTCTGTCTCGGGAAGTGGAGGGGAGACTGACAGTCTGCATGATAGTGTAGTGGCTACTGCCAGTATTGCGCAAGCAGCGATGTAGGACAGACGTGTCGGTGTTGACGACGCTCTTGACCTTGATGATTTACCAGTGTGTGGTGATAGTGATATGTTTAAAACATTTTATTGCCACCTCCATAGGCTTTAGCCGAAATGTGGAATAAAGTGCGTCCTAGCTATATGAACAAGCAGCGTTAAAAAAAACTGATTGTGATCTACAGAGAAATAAACCCTACAGCTGTAGTCAAGGATGTTAATAATGTGTTGAGCACTTTAAGTTCCAACTATAGACGGGAGCTCAGCAAAATTAAAAGTTCAGCGAGAAGTGGATCTGGAACGGATGAAGTATATAAGCCTCCTTCATGGGTATTTGAAGCCTGACTGTATTTCTTCTGGATAAATGTGGTGCTGCTACCTTGGTGATTAATGTATTTAAAAGATTTTGTCCATACAGACATAATTTTTATAGTCACCTAAAGTATTGGTTGCTTTCACGTAGCAAGGTATAATAACTCTACCGATCCCGTTGTTTACATCACTTCTTCATCCATACTGTGTGTTCCACTTTTCTCCTGCTGCCTAATGCCAGGATAGTGGGCAAAGAAGCTTTTTCTCCGTTAGACATTGTGTTGTTCTGCTTTGTTTGGTGTCTCAATGTCTTTTGTGATTAAAGTCAGCAATGACATTCCTAATTGAATGTGTAGGGGGCCACATTAAAAAAAATGTGTTTAACCATTTGTTATTGCAAAACTTAAATATTTGTTGTAAATAAATATTGTAAAAGTTAAAAGAAATGATTAAGAAATTTAAAATAGGGAAATAAAGATTATACACATAAAAGCAATAGCACAAGGAAATCGTTAGTACTATTAAGTTTTGTTAACTTTCACAATCATGGTTTTTTATTTACTCTCATTTGATGAGTTCAGTTTCGAATTTATTCATTTTAACATTCAAACATTTAAGTTTCATTTTAAAAAAATGGTTTCATGTGTTACTTCTGTGGCCAGAATAATTGCATGGTTGGAAGATGATGGGATGAGCTGTCAAGAAAAATAGAGACATCCAACTTTGCTTCAGGAGTTAAGGACTGCCTTAACGAAAGAATACTATAATATCCCTCAGGGATTTATTCAAACCTTATTAGATCCCCTTAAAGCACCATGGAATGCTAGCAGTAATAAACGCAAGAGGAGGAAACACACCCTATTCATTTAAAATTACTTAGTGAAAATTATATTTTTAAATACCACTGATTTTTATTTAATCTACCCTTTTAATATTCCTAAGATGTTTTATGTAGCCTATTAATTATTATAAAAGTATGTGGCGACCTTAATCAATAACAAATTGATTGGAAATCAGTCAAATACTGCAGGGTGGCAACTTTTTTCCCCTCTCAAGTGTATCACAAAAATACCACTTATTCTTCTGATAACACTGTAATTAAATAATATATTTTTTATAATTTAAGTATTATTTTACTTTGTATTTTGATTACTTTTATGCTCTTTTAACTTGAAATATGCTTACTAATTAAAGAAACAAATACAATGTGCACATCTGTCGCTGAATATTTCAGTTCATTTCCTTCCCAATTTTAAGTTGATTTAACAATCTAATTAGACAATACTACCATTTAAGCATAATATTTTTGTTTTCAGAATTGAAATGATGAGGCATATCCGAACTTTCATGAACCTCATGTTCAAGCTAGAACCATTTGTTGAAGGTGGCGAGGATGAAGAATTAAAGAAAGGGACCAACAAGGTTTTAGTATCCGGTGTTGGTATTGGGTTTAATAAGTTTAGTTAAAAATGCAAAGTGTTAATTATCTGTTAATAAGGGATTGTACATAATGTAAATAAACTATTATTATTATTTGGTCATATTTACTCATCAACTATCATTCTAAAATCAGGTCAAATGTTTGCTAGTAAGATTCTTTATATCGAAGCATGTAATGACAGAAAACTTCAATTGGGTATTTCTTCTGGTGTCACATTGTAATGTAACTGATGAAAATAAAAGTCAACTCCCCTGTCTTCACACAATCGGTTTGCCTTCGAAAGTTAATTATGATTGCTAATTAAATAACTTTTAAAAGTAAAATAGATGTAGCAGTTGCAGTTTAATCCATATTATTAACAAAACAAGAAGGATCTTCTTTGACTAAGCTCAAATCATCTGATTCTTATGGTTTATTGAAGAGTTAGTTTGGTAAATACCATTAAGTGATGGCTGTGGTAATATCTGATTATCAAGTCTAAACTTCTGGAATATCTTTTCTAATATTCCATCTCAGCCACATTCAGTTTCTTTGGCCCCAATCATTTATATTTTGCAACATGGTCAATACTAATGTGTAGCAAATTAATTAATTTATCGATTATTGGTCCTCAATAATCATCAATTATAATTATAATCAAGTGTAACATGATTGTCTCTTGCCTGTAAGTAAATCTAATTTTTATGTTAACAGTCAATTGTCTTCTTTATATATCCTTCAAGGAACCGTTCATGTCTACCCAAGCTATTTGAACTTGTCAATCCACTTAATCTGGCATCATTTATCTCCAAGCACCTAACCAACATCATCAATTCACTTTTATCATAATTGCCATATAAATCTTATAAGTGTATGATTGTTTTGTTGGACTGCTGATGATTGGTACTGAACGATACAATTTTGTTTATAAAAAAAACTCACCAATTGTCCTGCTGATAAGTTGCGATTTGTTATTAAGGGAAGATGACAAGTAGAATTGGGACAGAAGAACTTCAATTGTCCAGGGGACAGGGAAGTATTCCTGGTTAATGAAAAAACACGTTTTTATAGCATATCTTTGATGTAAATAAACATAACCCATCAAATCACAAATATATTTTAATTTTCAAAAAGTGCACAAGTACATACATACAAAAAAAAAATTACATGCACAACTTAATTAAAATATGTTGTGTCTGTTATCAGTTTTTACTCTCAGATTTGATTTTTCTAACCTCTGTTCTTATGCTTCTCAAAGCTATAATTTTTCTATAAACAGAATTTTGATCTTTAAAAAGATGATAGGCTGGTCAAAAAGTGCTTGTTTTGTAGTCACTTTTTCTACGGCCGAATCAAATGAATCCACCTCAATACTCAAAATATCACTTTAGGTAGTGTTAGGCTTGCTTCGCAAATGAATGTCAACTATTTCGTCATCAGTGTGCTGTTTGTACCCATTATCTTACTTCTCACTTTCTATCCATTGAACGTCTACTAAATTGAAATAAAGAAATTGTTTATTCTATCTCAAGATAGTTTCAATGTCATTTTGTTCATCATGTTGTGGATTTTGTTCTCCAACTTCCTCATCGGCTTCTAAGTACATTTCTCTGATTGATATTTGTAGAGATGGAACAAATATCTTACAAAAACAATCTTTTAAAAAAAAACCCTGGATAATCGAGGTTCTCTGTATTCATATTCACTAACTACAAAGAGAAATGATGTACAGTTTTAGGATGAGGTTTCATATTGAGTTTTGTAATTTTATTAGAAAAGATATTAAAGAGGTGTTTCATGAAGTTGATACAAATTATGCTTATTTTCATTAGCTAAACATCTTATTAAGTTATTCAACACTGTTTTAATCAAACCAATATAATGGGTATCATAAGTAAAATATCATTATCAACTAACAATTTATAAGTAAAAGACAAATAAATCCATGGTGTCCTTTCTATCATATTACAGAGGCTTCAGCCAGACAAGAAATAATATGCATTTTTCTTCCATTTTGAAGCTCAGTGAATTAAAATCAAGTGACTTCAGACACAAAAAGTAGCCCTTACTTATTTGCTGTTCTGATTTACTCAACCCCCATATAAAAAAACAACTATCCTATGCTCCTACAAACTTAATGCAAAAGTTTACATAACTATATCTAATATAGTCACATACTAGTGAATCATATGTATTTTTGTTTCTATGACAACATTAAGTTTGTTAGCAATCCTAGCGAGTTTACATATAACAATATCATTTCATAATTATGCAACAATAATGGATGTAGAATTATGATGATAATTTATTCCTAAAATACAAGCCATTTCTTAGAGCACATCAGGCTAACTGACAATTCTTCTTAAAGAAGTTATGTGTGCCCCAAACATGAGGAAATCTGTCAACATAATGTAGCTATTATGTACATTTATCAAACTGCCTGAAAAATTGTCATACATAACAAAATTAATAGTGAAGATAAGGTATTATTATTTAAATAAAATTGTAAATTATATTTTTAAAGGTGTAATAGTAATAAAATATGTACATATATGTATGTTACAATTGATTTTTTGATCATTAGTTACTTGTTATTGGAAATAATATGGCATAAAAAAAAAATTATTTCCTTCAATACACTACAAAATTGTATTGTTTTTTTTAAAATTCAGCCGTGAGTTTAAAGTTTTCTGGTAATGTAGATAAACATTTTAACTGTATCTACATACTAATAGGTTATATAAAGACAGAGTGGTAAAAAAGTTGGTGAAACTTATTTATTATTAAAAGTGAAAAATAATGCTGTACACAGTACAACTTCACATTCGTGTCACTTTCTTAAAGTGTGATAGGCATAGGCACATTTTAAAGGTAAAAACCATATATATTAACTATTATTTGGCCTTGTTTTGTATTGGTAGAAATAGTTTGAATTCAGCTGGTAACTCATCCTCTGCATAGAGCCTGTCTGAGAAGTAGACTCTTCGTATCCTGCAATTTGCATGAATCTGAACCCTCAGTGTTTCGACATAGTTGGTACCGTATGCTCGGCGAGTGAAATCCGCTAAGTTGAACTGAATTTGATTCCAGCCATCGTCTAACCTCATTGGCATAGTGCAGATAAATGGTTTAACTCTTGTTGTTGACTGATAGTTACTCGCCCTAAACCTTCGCCGTACATTTTTGTCGTCAAGGACCTGCCAACAAATCAATTAATATTTTTATTTCATGATTTATTTAGTTAACATCGTATAATGCATTAAAAACAAACAATGCTATAAGCATTAGTTAAAAAATTGTAATTGTTAGGTTAAAAAAAACTAGCTAAATCGTTTAACTTGTCACTTCCTTAGTGACAGTTCCTCAGGTGTGTCGCTCTGGATAGCTAAGGATGACATTGCAGAAGAAAGCGTTCACGCAAGGATTAAAGGAATGTCCAAAAATTCTGGTAATATCAATATTCCTGGTACTAGGATGAAAGGAATGCTGGGATAGGAGTGAAAGGTATGGTTGTTGACAAAGAGGGGAGTATTGGCTACATGACAGAAAATTCTAAGTTATAAGAACTAGTAAAGAACATAGGAGGGCACGTCACACCCACAGATTATTTATTATTTCATCACACCAGGTAAGTTGGTAGATAATATAAATAATGTAGTTCTCAACCTTTTTTGGCACATTGCCCTCATGATGTATTCCATTTGGCTATCCTTCCTCTTACACCAACTTTGTTCAGTTTAACTATCCCCCCCCTAAATATTCCTCATTTGGACTAATTGATTTCCAGGAGAGATAAGGAAGCTCATCAAAAATAAACCCAGACACAAAAGTTTAAATCAATGACATGGAAAAATTCTTAATCGCTATAATAATAGAAATTGAAATTGTAAGGCACTTTGAAAACAACATCTGCAAAAAGTCAAAACTAGAAAGGCTCCTGCCTGACAAATGGTTACCTTGTGCTTGATAGGTTTCAAAAAATAAAAAAAAGGTTGCTTAGGCAAAATGGAAAGTCAGTCTTAGATCATTTGTTTGCGTGAAATTAAGTATGTTCCTGTCTAGAAAATATCCACATTTTGTTCAATTTTTCTTAATTGTTATTACAAATAAAACTTTTTTGCTACTTTATTTATTACATGCTTTTTTTGATTTCGTCTCTGAAAAATCAAAAAGTCCCCATTGAATCCTGAATTTTGATGATTAGTAAAATGTAATGCTATAGTCTAGCAAAACTACCATATAAATGTTATTTTTCAAGAGTAATTTGAAAGAAGAATTATTTTATTATAAAAAAAGTTTAATTTAAAACAAGTAAATTTAACACCCGGAAGTAGGTCATCAATTGGAACAGCTGAGAGAAATGCTTGAAAGGAGATGTTGTGAGTTGTTTATAATTGCTGGAAAATAGAAGTGTTGATGACGATTTTGTGCACTTTGTAGATAGCCAAACATATTTAACGTGAGGCCTCATACTTTTTATTTCTTTATATTACCTTGTTTCATTGCATGCCATCATATCTCCTCATAAATCAGATTTGCATATTGGTGGAGACTACAGGAGGCTATTGAGGTAGCATTGTATTTGAAACATCGGGATCACAAAATACAGTACTTGTTTAGAGTAAGGGAAGGCATTCAACAGAAAATTTGTGAAGAACTAAAAAACAATTTTTTTTTTATATAAATGTTTGGTTGTCAAGGAGCCTCCTGAGATATAATAAATTATAAGTTTAAAAAGTTTCATTATTTTTTTTTATATTGATAAATTGACAAAATATTACAATACATATAATTGTGAGAAAGTTTTGTTTTTGAAGTGCATGATAATGTCATGCCGAAAGCACAAGTGAAATAAAAATAAAAAATTTGGAAAGACAAAATTTTATATTTTCTTAATATCTTAACCCATAACCAGCAATCTACCATAAGGTCAGCAACACCTGTAAGTTGCTTGTAATTTTGAACTGATGTGGGAGTGGGAGCCCCATGTATGTCACTAGTCCAAGATAAGGCCTGGTATGAGATTCAGGAGGAATGGGATGGTAGAAAGACTATTTATAGATGAATGACAAAGGTGACTTTTCAGTAGTCCCTTTAGGTCTCCATTTGGGGAGTAAAAGTGTTCCTGCAGCACTTTGGGAAGCATGGATGGGGTCAGGTTTAGAAGACTGGATAAAGACACTCGACAATTTCAGAGGGAGAGGGTAACACCTCTGCCATGGATTTCTGTGTAAAAAGCCAATTTAATTATCATATAATATTATTGTAAACTATTATGGCAAGTAAACAAACTATGAGATAACTCAAAGTTGGCACCCTAGGAAATAATCCAAACTACGAGATAACTCGTAAACATGTAAAGAGTAAGTAAACATGGGTGCGAGAAAATAAGGATTAATCTGTGGGACATTGCAAATGAACTATAACTCTTCCAGGTGTGAATCAAATATATATCAAGATGAGTTTACAAACTACGCTAACACTCTAGCTTGCTCAACCATCATGACTTTTCATGAAAGGTGAATCCAACAGAGTAATATAAATTAACCTTATGTCATGTCATGGTTCATAGATCAACAGTTATTAAAATGAAATTCAAATAACTTCAGTTTTTCAATGATAAGTGACATCTTAAGCGCACATGTATGCTAAGCTAACAGGAGGGATATGTTTGATATACCTGTTTTCCATATGTAGAACGAAAGAAAAAAATCTGTTTGTATTGCTGAAAAATCTAAGTGAAGTGCACTTTGTAAAGATACAATGGACAGGAAAGGCCAATAATCCATAGATAATCACCCTTTACTTGATTGTTAGAAAATGCTAAATTTACTCAAAGAAGCTATCAAAACAAAAAGTTTATCCCTCTCAGAGAAGATTCAAACTTGCAATAATCAAGCATACTTTATTCTACACTCAACCATTTGCACTCCAATAGTTCTATTGACTACCAAACTCACATGTTGTGAATTGGAAGCCCTGTCAAATTTTGAATAAATAGTTCTATGGATTGATAGTTGGAGGATGCAGTACATACCTGAACTTCAAAGGTGAAATATTTCTTGAGATTTTTGATAATCATGACTAGAAACGGTAACTTGATCCCTAGAGTTTTCTTGGGGTCTGCTGGACAAGTTAAGTAAGCTGTGCTAACATTGGTCCCCACTATTTCCAACACTAAAGATTGAATATCATTATCTGTTATTCTCTTTATATGGCCATTTCTCACTTTCTTGTCCCATATCTGAAGAGGCTTGCTTCCAATACTATAGAGTATAGACAGGAACCCACTCTGAAATGTGTTTTTAAACATATTTCAAGTAAGTCTTTTGAAAGTTTAATGGTTCATGAAGTCGGCAAACAAAAATCTGAAACCATGAGAGAGGTTATATAAATAAACAATGTACTAACTGCTCTCAATATTTACACTGCCCAACACAAAAAGTGGCACAAAGTTTTAAAATCTTTGAAATTTTAATTTATTTATGTTTTATCATGACTTTTTAATTAGGTTGTTCATTCATAATTTTCAAAAACCTTTGATATTAAGCAATTGGTATAAAATTAGAGAGAGATTCATGCTATTCTCGCCAATTCTTTAAGCTTTGTTTGTTTAATACTCTATTTTAGATGGTCATCTTAGATTTAATAGAAGACGTGGGGGCACTATGTACCTTGCTATATGTCCGAAAGGATTCAGTTCGGAGGTGGATCAGTGATGGTTTGGAGTGGGATTTTTTTATCCTAGAGCAGATATTTACGTCTTTAATAGAGTATCTTCTAATGCAAATTTATACGAAACAGGCATTTTACAAGATTATGTGATACCATGTGCACCGTTTATCGATGACATTTTCGTTCAATGCACGATAATGGAAGACACATGCAGGATGATTTTAACTCTAAGATGGCCAGCTCGTAGCTCTGATTTAAACTATTCGGGATGAGTTCGATAGGTGAGTAAGCCCCCTCCTAACATCACGCCTGAATTAAAAATGGTTTTAGTGGAAATTGGATGAAATTTGTCAGCAACTTAACTAGGAGTATTTTACATTACATGTGGCCAAAGGTTTGAAAAATAAGTAATAGCTAACAAATAAAAAATTACGGTGAAATATAAAATTACTAATAAACGAATAAATAAAAATATTGAAGTGCACCACTGTTTTTTGTGTAGCAGTTTATATTAACAGGACTGGCTACCGATACGTCACCAAAGTTCCAATTAGAGTTATAGAGGTGCTGCTTAAAATAACTATCTGTTACGTCTGTGAATAACTTTTATGAGTCTGGGAATTATAAAATATAATATAATAAATAGGCACCCACATATTACAAATATCTTTTTATTCTATTATTTTTCATAGCAGCTGTAACTTTAATAACTAGACGAATTAATAAAGATTGATGGGAGTTATGGCATCCCAATAACTAAATAGGTACCATGGGAGTGCTCTTGGGCCACTACCCATTTATTTCCTTGACTGGCAACATTGTGTCTGTGAGGTCATCGATTTCAATGAAACTTTCGTTGATACTGGGTTAAAAAATAGAGGCATGTTCCAACATTCTTGCCAATGCAACCTAGGATCCGAATTTGTGTTTCAAAACTCCATTTTTTTGTACATAGTTTTCTGTCTTGTTACTGAATGTTGAATTAGGTTGTCTTACATCATTCTATTTGTTTTTTACGTACAATAATAAAAAATATAGCGGATCTTAAATAGATCTTAGATTAGCGAAAAGTTACAAAACCTAGAGAGACGTCAAGGAAAGTAAATCAGAATTTTTTTTTCAGGTGAAAAATGCTCGTTTTACGTTTCGAAGGTGGTGGGTAGGTATTAATTCGCGATCTCTGTGAAGGACACCTAGGAAGGATCTAGTGACTCTTGTAACATATCTCAAGTTACGACTCAGAAGCAATTTTAGGTTCAAATTATTATTTTTCCCTATAGTTTAGGACACATGAAAGTCCTTTATGCAAAAATAAACTTTAAAATATTCAAAAAATAAAGTTTTGGGTGCCTTCAATTAATTCGCATGTTTACTCTTTTTCGGACATATTTCAATAGGGTTTCTTGTGGCCAACATTTTAGTTAGTTACATTTTGTTGATATTTGACAATTTTTCAATGACTGTGATGGTTTAACAAATTAAGTCCTTTTGGTCAAAATACTAGAGGTGCCCCCCCCCCCAAGTTCCTGTACTTTCTACTTCCTTTATTTTATGTAGATATATTTTATAAATAAAATGTAGTTAATAAATATATTTAGGTTGTTATTTCTCGTTGTGATTGAATAAATGAGTGACCTATAATTTAGTTAATAATTGGTGCAACAAAATTTTGTCTTTTTAAAATAAATGAAACTAAACAATGTTTAATATAAAAAAAAAAAGAAGATATTGGTATTTGACTTTGATTGAACTAGTTTATATTTATAAATATAATGAAATCAACAAAATCTCATAAATATCGTTTTAATATTAAGTAACTTATAGATTTTTAATCAAATAACTATAAAGTTATATTAATTTCTTTTACTTACAAGTGGTTTATTAAATTTTAAGAAGTTGGATTGCATTATTCTGATATTGAAGGGATGGTAATCTCCTACTCGACTAGGTAAACAATTCATTTACGGAAATAACAGCTCTTACACATTAACCAACTATTTAGTTCAGGGGGAGACTTAGCGATGCGCTAGGTGATTCCCTAAATTTAAACCAAGACTACAATAGAGAATTTCTCTTCAGTTGTGTGTACTATATGTATCGTAGAAATAATTATTTTTGAAGTGTTGTGGTGATAATTATAGAGCTTAAATTGAAATCGAAATCATACTTTTATATTTAATTGATCAATGAATTTAAGAAAGTATTGAAATATTCTACCACAATAACTCTCCTCATATTTTCTCCCTGATTTATTGGATGAAGTTTTGACATAGGTCTCATCCAACATGCCAGTAGCTGCTGATCTTCATATTAATAGGAGCTTCCTTGACAACAACTTTGAAGGGTATAAATTAAGTTCTGCTTCCCTTCCAGTCAATGTCAAAAATATCCCTGAAGGTAGTCTCATGTTTAAATGTTTTTGATTACAGACATGAATAAACATTTTTAATTTATTGGTTTAATTATTTTAGGAATTGACATAGTTCATCCTAGCGACGAACAGTATTCTTTCATTCAGCAACGAGAATTTAGTATTCATAATTATGCTCATAGTGATCCATGGGACCCTCTTTCTATCTATTACATAGATTTGGACTGGAAAATAAAGAGATTCATTGTGAGGTCTAAGGTAAGTGCTGAAATATATCTAATTTTATAGTTGATTACTCAATTTCGAACAAACTTATCATTAGTTCTGTGTGTGGATAGGAAGACATTGATGTTGATGGCCCTTTCGAAGTATGGAATGTACCAAAACGAAAACAAAGAGTTTCAGGTCAGTCCAACGTGACTCTCTGTTTTGCAACTGATGATAAAGTCGCTCTCAGCGATGGTGCTGGAACTTTATACATTCTCTCAACTGGCCAAAGGCAACATGGATGCCAAGTTTGGAAAGTAAGTGTTAATCTTTATTTGCTGATATAAATTGAAACCACCACAATATTTTTTTTAACACCATAGTGTTATGACTAATCTATAAAACAAAAAACAGTCCTTATTCATTATGTGGATCACATAAAGTTATGTACATACTATATAAATGCATATGGTATTATGTATTAAGTTGTGAATAACTATGATAAAGCGAAGAGGTTGGGGAGGTTCCGTTTTTGAGGTACCTTGACCCTTTCATTATATTATTCCTTTTGGCTAATAGTTATTTCAAATATTGGGATCTAAATTATGATTAATATTAAGTTGATATATGCTTAACATTTAATATAATATACACATAATGCCGAAAAGCGTGGGAAACAAGTTTTTGAGAAACTTAAAACAATGGACTGCAGCATGTTTTTATGAGTTTACCTCAAGTGATATCTAGAATCTCTGGAGTTTTAATATCAGTATTTTAGTGCACTTGTGATCAGGCTACAATCAACTGGCCATGGGAGAAACAGTGATTCCTTAAATTGACACCAGCAAAGTTTAAAGACTGCCCTTGAATTCTCAAGATAAATCTCAGGTAGATATCATTCACTAATGACAATAAGTTTCTCTAAGTAATTTCATAATAACTAATATTTTATTCTACCTCAAAATTGGTAACTTCATCCCATTTGTTTTTGAAGCCAAACATTGACTGATCACTTCCATTTTTTTAAATATTTTCATGTATACATTAGGGACGTAACAGAATTACTTAGTTCCATTTTAACTTGGGCCATGAAGGCTCCAGACAGGAAAGGCTTGTATGGCTCCAGCGTGAAGCCACTTATAATCGACACAACCTTAAAGGAGGGAGCCAGTGTATTTATATTCAGTTATTTTTATTTAATATGTTTCATGTCTAAATATAATTAAAATTAGTTTATGACATTATTTCATAAGTTAGCTTTTTTCTTTATTGATTGTTCTATGAATGGTTTTCTTAGATTCATAGTATCCCCAGAGATTGTTGCATTTCGCAGTACTACACCGAGTTGGAATTGCTCCGAGGATCCCTCCTCTTCAGGAATATCATGACTAAAAAAAGCTTGTTACCCGTTACCTTTACAACATCCTCCAATTCAAATCAGTGATCAAATTCTGCAATAATAGATCCCACCCTTCCGCCCTGTACTCCCCTTTTCACAAATCTGCTTCCTTTGACCATTTATTTCTTATCCATGCCACATACCTTTGAAACTCTTTTCCAACCAATATTAATCATTTATCAACTCCCCCAATCTTTAAATAGACTTTACCAGTTCCTCACCTCTCTCCAATGTACCAGTTCATGATTCATTATGTATATTATTTTTATTTACTATTTTAATACAGCCCAGTAACTTATCACACTCTTTCCCTCTTCTAATAATAATTTTCTTTTTTACTTCTTCTCATTTATGTTTTGTTTTTTTCCTTTTCATTATTCTTGCTGGTGATGTTATTTCATTACATATGATAGTATGGATAGCATAGGGAGACTACCTCCAGTGGTAATCGGAATCTTAAAAGTTTAGGGGTCCTTGGTTTGAAACTTTTTTTTTTTTTTTTTTTTTTTTTTTAAATCCCTTTATTTATTGAATTTACATTTTTTAACATCAGTGGAGATTCCACAATACAGAATCTTTACATAAATTCACATTGTTCTTATATATGCGCTGTAGCTATATTGTATATATTGTGTGAGGCTAACAATAATTGAGGTAAATTAGGCTGGTGTACAGAATTCAAGGCAGATCAATAGAGAAAGTGACAGGGCTCACTTTATAAATGTGTGGTGCTAATACTAGCCTAAATCTAAATAAACTAACTTAACCTTGGATTCCCGGACAGCCTGTTGCCATCGATGCAGGAATGGGGTGGGGCCATAATGTTAAACACCAGATTTGGAAGGTCCTGGTCAACAAATTTGACATGTCTCTGGTGGATGAACTTACCTACTGTCAGCACACCAAGCAATGGGTGCAAATGGGTGCAGGTCGACGTTCTTTAACCCCTCATGGGAGGTATGCCTGACAACTTTTCTCATGATTTTGTTCTGAAATGTTGGAGACATTTAGCTGTATTGTCAGTCAAGTGAGAATATAGCATAGCAGGGCACGGTGTAGCAGAGCTGGCCGGAGGATACATTTATATATCATCAGTTTGAGACGTAGTGACAAGTTGGGGGAAGTCATTAAGTATGAAAGCTGGTATGACTTTTGGCTTACTTTTACTATCTTGTTACTAAAATGGCTGGAGAAATGGAGATGCCTATCCATTTGTATACCCAGTTAGTACATGGAGAAAGCCGTGGAGTTCTCTTGCCTTCCTATAGTATATGATTTTGGTAATACTGTTTTATGGTGGGAGAAAAGTTACAAACTGACTCGGCATGTGTAAGAGCTCTTTTTGCACTCGTGCTGCTGCTTTAAACCCCAATGTTGTCAGTAAATGCGATTACAGTAGATCTTTAGTAGTTTGTCTCAACAATGTCAGACGTGTACATGTTAAAAAGAATCGAAGGGAATACCACTCCTTTAGGAACTCCACAGGCTAGAGGGTATTCAGGTTGGAGAGGCAGTCACCCACAGGTACCCTCACTGTTCTGTCCTTCAAGAATGAAACCAACATGGTACATAACTGCTCTGGGAATTCCCAGCCGCAAAGCTACCAGTACAATATTCCGTGGGACACTGAGTCGAAAGCCTGCCTGTTTCTGTTGATACCGAGGGTGGTTTCCGTCTATACCTTCACAAGTAGATTTTCTGTACTCAGATGAGCCTGAAAGATGCCTGTTTGTTTGTATGGAATGATAGAATATTCTGAACAGAACTCTTTCAGGTAGTCAATATGATCTTTTCGTGAATCTTTCACATGTGAGGAAGGAGAATGATCGGGCGATAGTGGGCTGGGTGGTCACCTCTCTTTGTGGGCTTCCCCAGTGAGAACATGATAGCTTGTTTTCATACTGCCGGGAAGTATCAAGGTTTACTAGTTGGGCAATCCCTTGCATCAGTAGCTGTTTTAACAAAACAGTTTGCATTCCGTTGTGCCGTGGTGCTCGGTTTCCCTGACACCGGTGAAGAATTGCCTTCAGAGAGACAAACATGTAGTTTTGTCCTATTTTCAACTGCTGAGGTTCTTCTGCGGTGTAGTGGTCAACCTATAGTTTCGCCTGTTCTTCTGCTGTGTAACGGATGTCGCCATTATGAATTCGGACACTTGAGTCTTTCTTGTTAGTGGTCTTGATGAGCTTCCAAAACTTATGGTGATCACCAAATAAGCCATGAAGCCTCTTGTGCCAAGTCAATTTCTCATCAAGCCATAAATTTGTGAGAAAGCTAACTACTTTCCTGGTTTGACGATTTCTCATTCGGCACCAATTATTCTTCCAATTATTGCGTAGTGCAATAAGTCAAAGAATAATTGACGAACTTGCAGTTTTCGTAGCATAGGCGGCTGCGGGCTAAATTTCGGGATGCCAGTGTTAGCTGTATTGACGATAATCTCGGTTAGGAATGGTACCTGTTGATCCACTTCCTCTGTAGTGGTGAGAACAGGAACCTTATGCAATTGGTAGTATAGTTTCCAGTCAGCCCAACTATAGTCATACTTTGTGGGATGCAGGATCACAACTCTACCATCAATTCTTGAATACAGGACAGGGAGATGGTCTAGGATGCCAATTGTGTCCTAGCTGGATTGGTGGTGGTATTGTTCCATAGTGGAGGCGACGCATTCAAGTCTGCGACAACCTAGTGATTGGTTTTCTTAGCAGATTCCTTAAAAAGGGCTGATAATTCTTGGAGAGATACTCTCGGTCTCTTATACAAAGTTGTTTACCTTCACCATCAAGTGATGGAGCCTGACATCAAATGTAGTCAGTGGCAGGGAGCTACTTTCATCTAAGTGATGCTGTAGTTATTGGTCCGTACCATGACTACAGAGTAGCCCTGTAGCCTTACATCATGGTTTACAATTCTTGAATCCGTGAGCACAAAGATGTCAGGAACGGAGTTTGCTATTAGCGTCTTGTTTAAGCTATAGCTATTAGTTTTTGCAGATCGCCCTTGGTGTCAACAAAAACTCTAACCCTTTTTTCAAAGGGCCTAAAACTAAATGACGCAACTCCGAGTTATGCCAATCTCACCCTGGTGGTGGAGGGAGGTACCTGGATGGTGGTGGTTTTTTCACCAGAGTGTCATTTAGGTAGCTGGGACTAGCCAGCTATTGCTACATTGGCTAACAGGTCAAACCTGTTCTTCACCTCTGTCATTTTTTGTTTTCGCCCACACCACCCTGGCGGCTATATTTTTGGGACGGGAATGAACCCGTCAGTATTTGCTTCAACTGGTGTCAGGGAAGTTTGGTGGGTACGCTTCAGCGATGCAGTGTTAACCTCCATGTTAACCAACGTACCGTGCCCGTATAGAAGATTCTTTGGTAGGCCTAGCTGGGCTGTCCAAATCAATAAAACATTTGGAGTGGGGCACCAACCGGCGGCACTACACTGATACACCGTTCTGATGTATTGAATTTAGTTTACCTGTCTCTACTCAAAGACATACTGACTCACGGGGACACATTACACTGATGACTCGTTGATTACAATGCTGGCTGACTGATGACTCACTAACTCGACGCGACAGACTGGCTCTTGAGAGATGTCTGTTTCATGTGTTGACTGCGATGGGTTTGAACCCTGGCTCAGACTAACTTTTTTATTCTTTGGCTAGTAATTATTAAATATTTTTAGCATAAGTAAGGTTTCACTAGAGTAGTGATGTCACTCTAGAGAATTCGGGAAATGTTCTACAAACCATTTCAGAACTACATTATTACCAATACCAAAAATAATTGTTGAAAGACTACTGTCACTTAATCTATAAATTGATTTCTTGTACATTTTTCACTTTTAAGTTAAGTTACTTAATTTACTCCACTTTTGGGTCTTCAATAATCTTAAGTCTTAAGACCCATGTATGATTCAGGTGCCAACCTAAGCTTGCTTAACACTTAGTGACTATTTATTGGCTGCTGTGTTCACCTCTCAACCAGTGTTTCCTTGTACTGTCACTGTCAATTAATTTCAGACATTAAGAATTAATTTTCTCATCAATTGTGCAATAATTCTCACTGGTTTTGTTCAGGAATTGCATCTTGAAGAACTGGAAAGACCCGGCAGGATAATTGATATCAGATCTCCGGCCCAAGGAGAAATACACCTGCTGTTCGTTTATGTAGACTCAAAACAGACTTATCTTAGCCACTTCAATCTCACTTCTAGTAAGATATATATTCATTTTTCTAATATATTGTTATGTTTTTTATCTATATTGTTTATATTTAAATTAATCTGAGGTTTTAAAGGTTTTGTTAATATAAAAAAGAATTCTGGCAAAAGGAAATTTGTTTAGTTATAAAACGATTCATTAATTTATATACATAAGCACGTCTGTGACAATAACAATGGTTTATTAACTAAATTTTTATTTTACCTTAATATTTTACTCGCAACTTGCCTTGTGCGTCCTTTTCTGTTTGTTTCATCTGATTTCTTTGTTCTTCCGTGAATTCTTCCTTTGTTGCTTCGTTTGTAGTTGTGCTACGCGATCAGTACACGTCCACTGCTATCATCTCAATCCTTCTTCTTTTATAAAAACTCTTCTTCCATCTACTGTTCTTCCTGGTGCTTGTCTCATGGGATGATCAAAGAGAACAAGACTCACCTAGTCTCCTGGGATAATCAAAAAGAACAAGGCCTGCCTCCTGCTCTCTTGTTCTTTTTACACTTGTCTTTTGCCTTGCCTTCTTGATTTTTTCATCCTCCTTTTTTCCAATGTCAGTTGTCTCATATAGTTTAACTTTTCTTATTTTAAAGTTAACAAATACAATAATAAAATATTTGACTTAAATCATTGATATTATTTATGACAAATATTAATATTATACAGCTGCAGCAAATAATGTCCATACATTCATAGCCATGATCCACAGGTCGTTTACCGCCCTTTTGTGCCCGCTAATTTAGAATTTAAATAAAAAGCAACATCACAAATTCACATCTAAATATCACAACAATATATTCATTTTTAAGTCTATACGAATAATCATAATTAATTTTTTTTTGCTTTGGGAGTTCCCTAAAAATTATTACAAGAAATGCAATGTTTGGTTTTAGCCTAAGGTATGTAAATAGATGTAAATTAAATAATACAAAGGAAGAAATTAATAAATATTATTTAACATAGCAAATATATAAATTATAAAAAAATATATTTTTTTTAATATCGGGCATGGGAAATTAGGAGGACTGGTTAGACAGGTGATTAATAAAAGGCTATGATTTAAATATGTGTTTAATTAGTGTCCATGCTGTTGTAAGAATGAATGGAGTTTAGAGGGATGACAATCTAATGAAGAAATAACTGATAGCATGGTTCAGTGTGGCAAGTCAGGATATACAAGTTTAAACTAACGGAATTGTGCCACCTGATTTGAATTGAAAAAGTACACAAATGTACTGGTGGGATTGTTTTTTAACTTGATAAAAGAAAGATGCATGGAAATACTGGCAACAATAAATAGGTGGAAGCCATTTCTACTCGGTATAGAACCAAGAAGATAACATAGTATTGATATCAATAATGAATTGTAAAATATGCCAATCACAACCTAAAATATTTTGTAAAACACCATTTATGTCAACAAAGTGATTTGTAGGGTTGAAAGGACGAACATCTCAACATTTCTTTTTTTTTTCATACTGGATAGGATCAGTTCCAATTTGACCATCTGTAGGAATTGGGATGGAATTTTGAAGTTGTGACCTAACATTGTTTTCAATAAGCTACTAATCATTATTTGTGCCAAATTTGGTATAAATCAAGCAATAATTAGGAATTCAAAAGGAGAAATAAAGTTAAAATTTGGTGGAGTTTTTGACACCCTACTCTTTAAAAGCTAAGTTTATTGCTGCCCTGTTTACTTATGGTTACTTATACATTCAGAAATGAAACGAGGAAACCACTTAGATTTAATAACAGCTCATCTCTAAAAAAATAAATTCTGTTAATTTATTAAAGAGAGCAATGAAAGAAAAACATTTTTGTCATTTGCATTTGTTATTAATATTAATTTGGTTAGAAATCAGGCAATTTAGATTTTAGCGAATAACACAAAAGTTTCAAACATTTTAATTGTTTTCTTAATTCTGTCATAGAGGAAGGGGACCAATGGATACTAGAAAAATGTCACACAGTGTTTGGTAAAGGTGTCCTAGATTATGCAGCTCTTGAAATGGACTGTTCTTTAATGTATGTAATAAGTCAAGAGGAGCTGAAGTCACATGATCTTATGGATGAAGATAACAAACCAATACTGCCAACAGGTTTGTTTAACTCTATTTCATTTACAAGCAGATTCAAGTTTTATCGCTTCACCATTATTAAGTTCAGGATGTTGAGTTTTGACAATCTTTTTCATCTTTTGTCACCCATAATTCATCTTTTTTCATCCACCCCTAAAGGTGTTTTTTTCTTCAAAATGCGTTATTTTAGCAACATTACTCAGACAGTCATAATATTAAGCATACAATTATGAAGCTAATGAAAAAAAAAGTTCTAATATTTGACAAAAAATGGATGTAAAAGTCAATAACTTAAAATAAGATGAAAAAATTCATACAATTCAAGTAAATATATCCAGATTATATATAGTAATAAACACATCCACCAGGCCAGACCCCGCCCGTTCCCACTGTATGTAAAATGCACATGATAAATATTTTAACAATTTTCTTTTTTTCATAAATACACCTTTTTCTCCAGCTTAATTTTATTTTCAATATTACATATGTAGATCTAAGTTTTTGACCTATGAACTGAGATAGGATTAACAAAACAAAACATCTTTGTGATTAAAACTCAAAATTTATTTATTCTATAGTAAAGGGTGTCCCGGAATTAATGCAAGATTTGATTTAAATAGAAAACACAGTTTTTAGTATTTTTGTTGTAATTTTTTTATTGAATTATAAAGTAAATAGGATAGGGTTATTTATGGAATAACACATCGGGCAAATGGCCTCCACGACTTTGCTGGCACATACGCACTCTTTTGTCGAAATTTGCCATAAATGTTGACCATTTGGCATAAATGTGGTTGAATTTTGTTGATGCAGCGTTGAATTTCCTCTTTTAATGCAAGGGGGGATGTGGGCTTGTTGACATACACCTTTGACTTCAAATAACCCCATAAAAAGAAATCTAAAGGTGTTAAATCACACGATCTAGGGGGCCAATTCTGATCACCAAAACAAGAGAGTACACGACCTGGAAATGTCTCATGCAGTATTTGAATTGTTTCATGGGCTGTATGCCATGTGGCACCATCTTTTTGAAACCACATATTGGCCACATCAATATCATCCAATTTTGGCACAAAGAACTGTGTTTACAACGCCGAATTGATGTTCCTGGATTTTCTACTTTTCAACTCTCACGCACTGCTTCGATATTGATATTTGAACGGCTTGTTTTTGGACGACCAGTGTGTTTAGTGTCTCCGACTGATCCAGTCTCCCTAAATTTTTCAATTAATCTCTTCACAGTTGATGAAGTCAAAACACTATTCCGACCATATTTTGTATGAAATTTTCTAACTGCGGCCGCCAAACATTCATTATTTTTGAGATAATGTTCAACAATAAAGACACATTGTTCTATCGTGTAACGCCCCATTTTTACTAACCCTAAACTGTCAGCTGTCAAATTGTTTTTTTTTAGGGTCACCAGCACTTTACTGCACAAATGGCGGCAAATTCAAATCTTGCGTTAATTCTGGGACACCCTTTACTACAAAACAAACCACGGTACATGAATGTTATAATGTAAAAATTGAGAATTTAAAAAAGAAATAAACATTAAATTGTGAACAGGACTATAAAATAAAACAATGTAAAGTACATAATGAAAACAAGGATAATATTTTAGGGGCCTCAAGGTCAGTAGCTCAGCAGATGATGTATGACTCACATTCTCTGTTGCCAGGTTTGCAATCCACACTTCCAGGATTGCATCTTCACTTAATACTTGATGACCAATGTCAGTGTCACTATTCGTCCCCTCAAAAATGTCATTACCTCTCACATCGGCACAATTATCCTACAACTGTTAAAAAACTTGAACGAAGTCAGCATCATCATTTGCAGCTGGTTGATTTTTGTCTTGCTCCTGGTTTTCTAGTCTTTTCCAGCCTCTTGATGTGTTCTCGGCTTAATTTCTTCCCAATTCTGTGGCCAAATAAATGACAGTGTCTTTATTGTAACTTGTTTGAGAAGTTACCTGCCGGACCTAATTCTTGTTGTTCTAAAAGAGAAAAGTTCAACTTTTTTCTACAACAGCATTTTGCGACTTCAATCACCCCTTGATCCATTGGTTGAAACAATGTTGTATCATTCAGTGGCGGAAATGTCACAAAACTATCTCCCTCTTGCAATTCTTCTTGAGTAGGATGGCACGGTGCTTTATCTATGAAGAACACAGCTTATTCAGGGGAGAATTTTCTCTCAAGAATTTATTTGTTGAAGGCACAAATTTTCCAAAAAAACCAATCTTTAAAAATTTGTCTATTCATCCGCGCAGCTTTTTGAGATTTGTACTTGGCTGGAAGCACACATGGATTTACCTTTTTCTGAGCCCTGGGCTTGACCGATTTCCCGATCACCAAAAGTGGGAGTTTTAAGTCTTCAGATGCACTACTGCAAAGAAGCAAAGTTACAGATTCTTTCTTTACTCTATGACCTAACTTTACCTAACCTTTAGTACCAACTGACTTTATGACCTTTGGCTATCGAATCCAGTTTTGAAACTAATATTTCTTTGAGAGCATTTTGTAACTTAACCCCGTTTTGTTAGCATTAAACTTCTAACAAGGATGTCAGTTTTTATCTAAAACAAACTTTTCAAATTCAACTTTAACATCTTCACTGGTAACGTTGTCACCTGATAAAACTTCATCACCTACACCCAGTTCACACATGCAGTGTTGTTCCTTCCATCGAGACAACTATCCCACCCACACTGGGTCCCCTTTGAATTTTTCATTGAATTTGAGCTCTATTGCTTGTAAGGTTACACCCAATAGTGGCACACCCTGTTCACATTATTGACAAAACCAAACGTACAAAGCCTTGTCCAAACTTTTGTTTTTTTTAAGGTGCTTCTGTGGCACAAATATCTGGAGTTTTTCCAGTCAGAAATAGTTTGTTTTCCAACTCCTAAATCATTTGCAATTTTATTTAGTGATTCCCCCTGCATCTTTGGAGTTTCTGCTCCACTGTCACAGTCACTTTCTTTCATTTAATTCCCATTTCCACACATCTAAACTCAAATGCACTAAACAGTGCATAAAAACACCAAAACGTAGCCATAACTGACTCATGAATAAATGAATAATATGGTAGGAGTACCAACTGACAACTGAAGGGAAGGAAACAAAAGGAAATGAAAGAAACATTCTTAAAACAGCTTCAGAAAGTGAGTAATCAACTCTATACACACATAATAACTTATTTTTATTACCAGATGATTCATTTTATTTATATAAATCATTTCTCTTTTAAAAAATAAGTGAAGTGCACAATAAATAATTTGTTGCAATACTAGTAAATAGTTACCAGTAAAATTAAAATTTTATATTTTACATAATTTAATTTTAAATGAATTTATATGGATAAATAATGTATTTCAAGAATTATACTTAGTTAGTTTACAAAAAATTATTTATTGTGCACTTTACTTATTTTGCAAAAGAGAAATCATGATTTATATAAATAAAATGAATGATCTTGTAATAAATAGAAGTTATTATGTCTCTATCTACCTTATAGGCACTGCAAAATTTCAAGCGAGGAGCAACCACATACTGCACTTTCTAATTACATATTAAACGATTGTAACAAAACTAATCGGTATTTTTGATCAAAAATACATCATTTTATTTGTTAAAGCACCTTCTTCAGATAAAGTAGAGGCTCTCCCTTTATGCTAGGCAATTACTGGTAGAAAATTGATTGTAAAGTTGCCAAAATTCTTTACCCAAAATGGAAACACTCTGTTTCATTTATTATATCGCATGAAATAACTTCTAAGCCTCCTTAGCAAACTAGGTATTTACTGTATTTTTTTATTATAATAAGGTTTATCTGATTTAGAGGACATAGAACCCTTTGAGTGGCAACAAAATTACGAGGAGGTGAAGGTATGGCTGAATATTGAGAGCAGTAGCCAGCCTACCGTCAAGGTGTCCTCTACTGAGCTCACTGTCACTATGTCAGAGAGAATTCTGGTCAAGGGGCAGCTCTACCGACCAATTGAAGAAGGCCTCACAGTCTGGAATGTAGCCCGTGGCAAGTCAGTGTTTATTTTTTATCTTGAGTTGAATCTGCTATTGTGATATTATTGGTAGTTACAGGTATTAAAAATAACTTATGCATTTTATAGAATAGTTTTTTGTTTTATTGTATTGCTCCGAGACTCTCGGGGATCAGCTCTTCATCCCCCCTGGAACCCACAACTAACTTCAAGTTCTATCATAAAATTTTATGCGAATCTAACACTTAACTCCTGTTAGGGGTAGGGATAAAAAGTTTTAATCATAAACCTCATCATACTTTTGGTAAGGTATTTTGGTAAGGTAATTTGGTAAGGTGAATGGCAATCATACTAAACATTTGAGGTCACAAACCTCAATGCACTCAATGAACTGAAAAGTATTTTTTGCCAAATTTGGTGGGAATAATGTAATAAATAGAAATTAAGTAGCATAATCTGACCTATAAAAATAATTGAAAATTAAATGATATTAGTGACCAATCCAAAGGTTTTGGGTTTGCTGATCTGAATAGTGACAGTCCCAATGAGATTTTCCCCTAAGTTAGAACAAGTAAAAAACTGTAGAATCATCAGGGAAATTATTAGAAACGAATAAATAGAACCTTTAAGGAGATAGTGGGTACAAAGAAATATCAGGTTGGCCAAAAAGTCCGTTCGGTTTTTTTAGCGAAAATAAGACACAACTTTTAACACAAAGCGATTTATTCAATCAATGATATTATTGCCGTTTTGTTCCAGTATCTTCTGCTATCTGATGGGCAGACCAGGCGGTCTAGCATTGTCGTGATGGAAGACAATCCCCTTACGGTTGGCTAGTTCTGGACGCTTATGGTGGATCGCTGCATTTAATTTGTCCAGCTGGTCACAGTACACATCCGAATTGATGGTCCTGTTCGTGGGAAGAAGTTCGTAAAAGACAACACCCCTCCAATCCCACCAAATCGAGAGCATAACCTTCTTTGGGCGAAGTCCTGCTTTGGGGGTTGTTTGTGGTGATTCACCGTGCTTCCCCCATGAGCCTTTGTGCTCCACATTGTTATAGACGATCCACTTTTTGTCCCCTGTCATCATTCTCTTCAAAAAAGGATCGTTTTCTTCACGTTTCCGCTACGAATCGCAGATGGAAATCCTTTGGGCGAGGTTAGTTTCACTAAGTTGATGGGAAACCCAAACATCAAGCCTGCTCACGTAGCCAAGTTGGTTTTCAACGCTCGATTTGGATATTTTGAGGATAACTGCGATCTCCCTAGTTGTATAACGGGGATTGGTGTCGACTAATTCCTTCACTTTGTCGCTGTTAATCTCAGTTGGCCGGCCAGAGTGAGGTGCGTCGCGTCTTGAACCGAAAAATTTCCCGATCGAAATCTTGAAAACCACTTCTGGCACACATGTTCTGTTACAGTATCCTCTCCGTATACAGCGCATATCTTCCTACAAGTTTCCACTCTTTCTTGCCTTTTTTAAAATAAAAAAGCATGAGGTGGCGATAATGTTCGTTTTGGTTTTCCATTTTCAGGATGATCCTAAACACACACAATGTCAGTCTCGTCGGAATTTCGCGTCAAACTTCGTTGAAGTGTCTAGTATCTGACGAGAGCGCACTCGCAAGGGGCGGACTGAGGTTATTATTATGGTACATATTATACTGCTTGAAGTTTCGTGACGACAAAAACCGAACGGACTTTTTTGCCAACCTATTAGAAATGAAAGGAGACATACAAATGAAAAGCACCCTATTTAACTGTCTAGAAATTTTTTGAATTGCCGCCACAGTCTTTTGCTTAAAGTAGGCTCTCCAATTATTTTATTATGGAGCCTCAACCTGGCCTTCACTATTTTTTTCTCTTTCATTATTGTTATTAAAATGGACACCAGTGAGATTATATATGAGAATTAATAATTATTAATATAAAACAAGTTAATTGTATTAAAATAGGCATTTTGTAAAAATGCTATGTATTAAAATATTCATATATTGAAACATTATTCAGGTTGGAGATTGTGATGTCAAAAAGAGATGAAGGAAGTATGTGGATCAATTTATTTGAATTGAGCGACTTCAAAGGGAAGGAAATAAGTGATCCTGATCTGGTTGCTGAAATACATTCAAAATTGGCACATTTAACTTCAGAAAGAGAGGTAGTAGTAGTATTGTACATATTAGGCTGTTAGTTGATTTTAGTATTGTTGCCATAGGACCGAAATGGATGGAAGGAACAGTTGAGACTCTACGCTCCTACCTGTGTAATAGGATCTAGGTCAATTGTTATTGTATTTTATTTTTGTATGCAAAATATATAACTATGAGAAATAAGTAGATGATTAAAATATTTAAGGTGATGTTAGTACAATAATATTTTTTTTAAAACGCAGTCTTATAATTAAATAGTACGTGTGGTTGGGTATTACCAAAAAAGAGCAGATGTGTAGTTCATGGGCTGGATGTAAGTTCAACTCAACCCACATAAGTGTGAGTTAATCATCAGATGCTCTGACCTACTAACCTCACTGGCGTGCTGACATTTATATTGAACTAAGCATTGATGATCAAAGGATTTTTCTCCTTAAAGACATACTAAACAAAACAATTTGTATCGACCAAGGACTCCTTGTCTTATTGAAAAAGTCTTGAATGTCAGGAAATTTTATGAAAAAGTCGAATGAAACACATTAAAATTTAAATTGTGGTATTGATTTAATAATTAACATTTACACTTACATCTATACCTTGTTTATCCCATTTTTTCTGCATTTGTGTGATTGTTCTTTATTACACACTGTTATTAATTGTCCACTGGGAGGATTTCATCATAAATTTGTATATTCTTTAGCTTTCTCCATACTCAACCAATCAAACCCAAATAAAGACTTAAGGTAAACATTTTTTTCAGTTGAATTACCTTGATTTATCAAGTAAATATTTATTCATTAGTTCCTGTGTATTATCTTCATCGTTGACATATCGTTTATAATTTCAATTTTTTTGAGTAACACTGATGAGTGTTACTGACTCAGTGACACCAACAATAACATTGAGTATTCTTTCTCATTGATGTAAAGCTACATTTGTGTTTTTCATCTTGTTCATTTATAATAATTAAATATTGTTTTTGCAGGATGTAGGAGGTGCAACTGTTCTGAACTCCGGTCAGCTTGAAGAGTGCGACATCACTGATGGAGAAAGGAGGGCTTTCTTTGTGTACAATCTGTCTTCAGCAGTTGCCAGTTCTACTAATAAGGTAGTACATTATTTACAATAGCCTAACCCTTCTCTTACTTTTTGTATTTATAAATCTATGGCAATTCATGGATAGAGGTGATAGTCGTATAATCTTGAAATCATTGCCTTCTCAGTATTTTTCCTGTGGGTTTAAATATCTAAAGGAATTGTATGGTGGAGAAGAATATTTTGTTAAAGATCTAAAGATTACGTCTAATATTGCCAAAATTTAAAAGTAAATGGGAACCCCTTCTTTTTCACTTATTATGATCTATATCTGCACCAAATTTGGTGCATATCTTCAAGGTTCAGAATATTCTGTTAAACTAATAACATTCAAGATTTATCGATGAAGTCAAAGATTACAAGATGACTAACAACTAGAGCATCATTTTTGTGTGTAATTGCGAATTTTTGGTCAGGGATAATACCACATTTGACTAGGGAATAATTAGTCTAATCATCATTAAAGAGAAATCAGACTCATTATAAACTTGTAAACATATATTCAATCTATGATATTTCAGGTAGAACTTGGAACCGGGCAGTGGCTGATGCTTGGCCCGAGAAGAGAAAAGAGACCGCCTCAGTTCTGCTTACGTTCAGATGTTGATGGCATCGTTTGGGAAGTTACTAAAGAGCATAGGCTATCTCATGCTGCAACCTTCTGTGCTTTTGGTTTTATTCAGGCATCTAAAACGTTAAGGATTTATTCTATCTTCCCTTCAGGTCATTATTACATATATTTTTTAATTATTGTAATGAATTGAAGTTTTGTTTTAATTATTAAAGCAGTTAACTAAAAAATTGTGACATGGAGGGTACTCATACTTGCGCATGGATTTGTAATAGATTCTAATTCATATAAATAAAGTGGAACTTCCTCAGACGTGCTTAATACACAGCTTTCCAATTAGCAGTTATAAATAAATGGGCTGGCCTGTTCTTGCATGCTATTTCTTGAACCATGCCCTTTTTCCAAGTCTCCAGATATCTCTATTTAATCTGATCTACCCTCCTTCAGTACCATATCATGAATGCACATCACTCTTCCCCTCTTTGTTTGATTTTCACCTGCTTAGATCAAGGTGATTAAAAAGAAAAGGTTGGGTCACCCCAGAATAAAAGGCAATTTTCTCTCATCGAATCTAAATGACTTCTAAATTGCATATACCCAAAAATGCTTTAAAATATTGATTCAAATTAATAATAAAATTTAATTTATATTTAATTAAAAATTACTGTGTACATTACTGTGAATAATTATAATTATTATATTTCAGTTTGATATCACATTTTAAATAGTGATCAATAAAAACATTTCACAGATCTGAGTTATGCTGGGATCGTAGATGCTGATGGACGTGTTTTCCTATACAGAGAAGGTCTACGACCTGGCTGCAAAAAAAGCTGGGGTGTTCAGCACGTGTTGAGCTTGGCCAGTGAGGAAAAAGTCATTGGTGCTCATGCAACTCCTTATCACATATTCCTTCTGTCAAACCACCAACTCCATGTCATCTCACTTTTCAGTTCGGCTATTTCTTGTTAGCAACACCTATAAATACTTTGTTACTTTTTATGTAAAACTACTTTGTATTTTTAAACTGTGTTTGGTGAAAAAATTTATCTGTATCATTATGGTAAGTTACATTGATCTCACTAAAACCTTTTGATTAAACTTCTATCTATGTGCTTGTTTTATATATTTCCCTTGTTTTTATTAAAATTGACTAGTTCTAATCCCATCAATGAATTTGTTTATATTTTCAGCTCTGTAAATTAGTGTTCTCTATGTTATGTGGTGAAAAAAGTACTATCAAATACTATTGCTAGTTTTTATTATCAGTGACCATTGATAGTTTCATACTATTATAAACTATAAATATCTGTTATTATATTATTTGGATTGCCGGGAAGAAAAAAAAATCCAAACAGTTTTTATCAAAGTCACTAGTCTAAAGGAAAATAGAATTGGGACAATTTACAGTAATTCTTTAGACTTAAAAAAAAAATTCAAATTTCATCAAAAGTTCATTTCTTAAGGCCGGCTTTAGTCAGGTCAATAACTGAAACCACTGAAGATTATCAGTAATTGCTTATTGACTATTTTCTGCATTAATTATTATAAGTTTATGAAAAAATAATTTATTTTCTTGGAATATTCGTAGTAGGTCATTTATTTGAACAGGTGGTAGATCCCAAGGAGATTGACTCATTCTTGAGGAATGTCTGGAACAGTATGCTTCATAAATGATATTTTAATCTAATAAGAGATATACATGTTTTAGATTTTAGAATACCATGATTATCTACTGTTGAAGATCGCAAGGGAAACACTATCAGATGGCAGGAACCCTACTTCAGCTTCATGTGTTGTGAAGAGTAGTCTCTAATAGGGCTTCTCTGAATGGTCTACCTGCTGTAGTCACATATCTTGACTTATCTTGTGTGATATGCGCAACAAGAAACTTTATTTAAGATTTATTTTGTGCTACAGTTTAGAACCAAACATCTGTAGCAATTCAAAGTTACAGATCTGTCAGCTAGCCAAGCATTACAATACAAAAGTTTTTGTTATGGCTCTTTTTGAAATAAGCTTCAATTTGACTAATACAGCGGTTTCACTTAGAATATTAGAGAAATATCCTTAGGAATAGTCTGAAGAGATAATATTAATCTTTCCAAGGTAGAGGATCTCAGTTTCTTAGAGATTATCGCATTGGATTGTTCAGTGCTGAAAATTTAAAACCAATGTTCACATTTGTAGTTTTATTTACTGAAAAATATTCCTGATTGAACTAGTTTCTACCTATTTATTCAGATTTTGCCTCTTCTAGAGATAAATATATCATTCCCAGAGGATCATTACTCATAACATTGTATTACATCCAGTTTGGGATGTTTTAATAAGAATATTAACTGAAGCAACAACTCTTTTTATTGTGAGTTTCAGAGAGACTTGGTTATGGTTTGACAATTAATATGGCTTTTTAAATGGCTTAATACCATCTTTTTACCATGTACTTTCATTGCTAAAGGGGCATTTGTTATTAAGGTCTTATGTTTTGATGTCTGTGCAAATCATGATTCTTTAGGCGTCCGCCATCAGTACATTTGTAATTTCAATAAGGACATTAGTTGTGTCTTGAATCTATGTGCAGGAAAAGATCCCTTCAAACCATAATCATAACTGCCATTATAAATACGTATTTTAATAATGGAGCATGGCAAGATAGTTGAATTAATTCATATTTTGTCTACCAGATCGCACTAACTCCCAAGAAGGTCTTCTTATCGCTAGACTGCTGGAAGTTCCTGGGAATGTTCCTAATAGCACTTCGGCCTTGACCTGGGGTACTCATTGATGATTATAATTAATTCTCTATCATTAACAGAAATGATCTTACCTACACAAATAATAGGAGTTATTTGTTGATTGGATGTATATCTAGCAAGGGCTAGTTTTATTAATGATTGTTATAACTTTATGATTTTATTAAGTGAAATATTGTCATATGATGTTTCCACCCCCTGCATTCCAGTCAATCAGCAGCACGTCTGAGAAGTAGTAGTAGAGAAGTGGTTAGACCACTAGAGCTACCCAGATCACCATTTCGGATCTCCCATGTGCTAGTCTCTGATTTATTTTTTACCCTGAGGCATATGCTGACGAGACCTAAGCAGTTCAATAGGAATTCAGTTTGCACTTATTAGATGATCATCAGGGAATCACCCAGATTAAAGAGAAAACCGCAAAGCACAGCCAGATTTTATGTTTCTAGAGGGGTGGTTGGATCCGACATATTGATGAAAAGGCTTAAGAGTTAGCAGGCAGGCTAACCAAAATTAGGGTTTATTTGAAATGAACTCATTACTGTAAAATTTCCAGTACCAGTTTTTGATAATTTATTTTTTGGAGTATCTTTATATTATCGATATCTCTGAGTGTAAGCAATCTAAAATTCAAATCTACCTCTAATTTTGAGGGTCAATAGATGAATTTATGTTTCACGGTCATAAATAAAGTTAATCATAACTTAAACTGGGATAAATATTGTTATAGGCAAGTATTTTTTTTTTATAACAAGAGATTGATCTACACAAATAACTCCAACCTATCTGGTTCTAAAGAATATAAGTCTGAGGGAATGCCAAGTCCTTTAATGTTCTTTGCATCCAGAATCCTCCGAAAGATAGTCAATGCTCCCTTCTACATCAACAACTGTACCCTTCACGCCATTCTCAACATCCAATTTATTGAAGGCATAGCAACCTCCCACTATCGGAACTTTTATTCCCGCCTCTCTGGCCATCCTAATCTATTTACTAATGCTCTCTCTATACTCCCATCCCTCAGCAACACTCCCTATTTCATCCCTAGCAACCCAAAGCCATGCCTCAGGTAGAGGTGGCCTCGTGACCTCCAGTTTGTATATAGGTAAGCTGTGTGGTTGCTATTAAAATGCCAAGTGAACTGGTTTTGACTTATGAGTTTTTTGCCACTCAAAAAGTAACAAGACCTCTTAAAATACTACTGTATTGATTGCATGTATTCATTTTGATAAAGAAATTAATATATTTAATTATCATGATGTAAATTACTTGGCTGCACTGGTGCCAAAATGTTTTTGATTATTTAAATAAAAATTTTTTTCAACACTCATAATGGTACACTGAACTGCTCTTTTCTGAATAGCCATAGGAAATATATATTATAACAGTTCCTTAAAATATCTTTATTAAAATAAATCTTATAAAATATAGCTTATAATACAACGTAAAGAATTTAACTGCACATGCTGATGAGCTCAGAATCACAGAGGGCAACATATCCCAAGAAACCTGCAAAGTACAAAAAAATACTTAATTAAATTATAATTGCTGAATGTTTGTTGAATTAGTCAAATTCTGGATTTAAAATTACTTTGGATCAATATGACACTTGAATGGAAGGTAAGCTTTGATGTCATTGGCAAATACATCCAATGTGCAGTAAATAAAATGGCGGCAATCATAACCATCTGAACACTTTGTTGTGGAAACATCACTCTAAAAAAATCAACTTAATTATAAATATATTTATGAAAACAAGAACATATTATATTTTACAAATTAAGCTTTTCCTAAAAGACAATGACTAATTTCAGAAAGAAGACTTTTCAATCCAAACTGACCACATTCAAAGCAATCACATCATTTCTATCCACTTCAGAGGGAGGCTGCAAGAAGAGGCCATCTTCAGATACAGTCTGGTTAAGCCAAGTTACATTGGTGTAAGGAACCCTTTCGTATTGTGGCGACTCTGCCACAGCAGTCACATCTGCTGACTCCTCCTCTTCTAGTAATAAAAAAATACTCATATATGATATGATGGTTCAGGAAAATTCTATAAATCTCTTTAGCAACCTTAATAATATTGCTGCTAAGAATCAAAAAAGAAAAGTTGTATATTTGTATGTACAAAACTTGAATAATTTATATTATTTAATAAATTTTTGCCCTCATGCCAAATGAATGGTATCTGCAGAATAAAAAATATTTCATCCTCTCCTTCTCAATGCCCCCTCTTCATCAACAACCATCTTCACTCTGCTCTCAACACACCTTCCGTCCAAGATCCAGCCACCTCCCGTTACTAGAATGTTCATTGCTGCCTCTATGACTACCCTAATTCATAAGCAAATGCTCTATTATTGCAACCCAGAGCAATGCCTAAGGCAGAAGTGGACTCTTGACCTCCTCCAAATTAATTAACATTATTTTTGCAAGTAAGCTCATAAAGTGATAAGGGAAGTGGTTTTGGCTAATGAGCACGTCTCCTCCATCCCCACCAAAAGGACAAGAACAAAATTATACAATTCCTAAGAACTGCTTAAAATGCTATTTATATAGATATCACTTCATATTTCACCAAATAAATAAAGCTATATATTTGCTATCTACATTAGATTAATAAATTTAATACACCATTTATGGAGCATAAATAATCAGGATGAAGAAGTTGATATTAATTGCATATTTCAAGAGAGGTATTGATAGTTTTTCAGACATTGCTAATCCTGAATCAATACTAATTTCAAAAGTACATTACCAAACTGTGCTGCACCTACAAAATATTAAGATGACAAACCAGTCTAATAGTAAGTAAAACCCAAGATTTCTTCTATGGGCCTATTTCATTGATTGTGACATGCAAGATGTCAATAATTTTTAGTTAGTTACTCGTTTTTTATTATTAATACCTGTAGTCATGAAAGCTGCTGGGGTAGTAGAATAAAATGTTGGTGGTTGTGGCCTTGCCAGAGATGAATATATATTTTGTATATGGCCTGGAGCAGCTGAAAAAAAGTATTATTGTTTGATTCATAAAAATATAACTACAGATCTTTCTGTTATTTGTTGATCTGAATCATAAAATAAACGGACGATAAATGAATTTTCAACCAGTTGCATGTGATCTTCAGAGAAGTGGGAGAAACGGGTTATTAGGCTTAACCTTGCATGTATATGGAAGGCAATAAAAGAGAGCAGCAGCATTATCCTGGATAGTGAAAACTGCTTGAGGGTTCATTTTACTTAATTATGGATGGATCATTATTTCATTCATCCATAAAATGCAGGCAGCACAACTGCCACCACCGCACAAAAAATAACTTAATTACTGTTATATTCTGATCTTCAGGAAGCACAGTAGAGCAAGTTAATTTTTTGGACATCTGAGTAAGAGATGTTTTAATGCACCCACCAATGAGTACTTGATACACTCATGATGACGATTGTTTTATTTAAATTATTTTTTTATATAATTGTAACATGATTTTGATAGGGGTCACACATGTAATCTTAATTTTGGATTACAAATCACCCTATCATATTAGGAAAGTTTATTTATCCTTGACTATAACTTGAGTTAAATTTGTACACATATTTTTTTAAATTTTGGAGCTAATTTTGTTGTCTGTGCCAATCACTTGTTCTGCAGAGCTGCTTTGTCTGCCTTCCTTGACCTTCTCTCTTCTACACTATTTTATATTCTCGTGATATTTATGTTTTCCTTGTCCAAAATTTAGCCGTCCATTGTGCCCATAATTAGGTTTGTCACACTAACTAAACTAACAATTAAAAAAAAAAAAAAATTATTAGTAGATAGTTCCACGGTTCAGTGGTAAAAGTGTGTGAACAGTTATCTGAAAGTTCTGGGATTGAACCATTAGTTGGATTTGAAATGTATTAGTATGTCATAGGTTTTCTCTTCCACTAATACTATTACATAAATTAATACTATTTACCAGTGGAATTACATAACATTACTAATAAATTAATGGTTTAGATTTTATTCAAATTTTACTTATTTTTTATATTATGATAATAGAACATGTTATGTGTTAATTAACAGTGAGCATTTGTCCGGGTTTCCAATTATATGGAATTGTGGAATCCCAATAAATCTGCAAAATATCAACCCTACTGAATGTAAATATATATTTAAACCATAGAGTTCATTTTTTTAAAATTTTAAATTACATTATATTAAAAAATAAGTGCATTGATTTACCATGTTCTAAAGCCACACTGCTCGCTGAAAAACAGAATAACATCAATTTAAACAATAAATATACTTTATAAAAGATTAATTGAAGAACTGGTTATAGCGAATTGAATTCAACAGGGAATAAATTCTACTCATTATGCAATTTAAGTTGTGGGATCAAATTATATATTGTGGGCCTGGGTCACTGGTTTTGCTCTTTAACCAATAATTATTGAATTTAACACCAATGGGGTTATATACCGAAACTAACAATCATTAAATAAATGAAAGGTATAGGTTTTATCTAAATTATAATTATATTTCATAATCCTCTAATAGAACTTGTGAAATATTGATTAATCTGCATAATAGGAACCATAGATCAAGCAAAAATATATTTTTTAATTAGAAAAACTCTTCAAAACTACGTTACACTGTCAGTACAGTAAAAAAATATTGAAGAATAAATTTCTTTTTTTTAAAAGAACCACTCAATACTTGGATGAAAAAGTGTGCGCATATGCCTAAAGCAAGAGCTTAGTAGCGAAAACAAAGAAATCTAATTTTTCACATTTGATAGTTGGCTATTGTAGCGAAGATATTAAAAAATAAATTTACCTGCTGCTCCACCGAAACCGCTAGCTGAAAAACAGAATAACTTTAAATAATTTTCAAAATATGCAATAGAGTCAAGTTCAAGTAAAAAAATATTTTTTAATTAGAATAACTCTTCAAAACTACATTACACTGTTACTACAATAAAAAAATATTGAATGATAAATTTTTTTTTTAAAAGATCTACTCAATACTTGGATGAAAAAGTGTGCGTATATTATTCAGTCATGCTTAAAGCAAAAGCTTAGTAGCGAAAGCCAAGAAATGTAATTTTTCACATTTGATAGTTTGCTATTGTAGCGAAGATATTAAAAAATAAATTTACCAGGTACTCCATTGAAACCGCCAGCTGAAAAACAGAATAAATTTAAATAATTATCAAAATATATAATAGGGTCAAGTTGATTTTTGTTTATAAAATAAATATCTGGCTACATGCAAAAGCTGGAATATTTATTGTTAAAACCTTACTTATAAAACTAGGTGCCAAGTGGGAACATATGTATATTTGGGGGAGGGGGGGGGGGGTCGATAAATAGTAGTAGGTGTGAGACAAAGAAAATCAGTTTGAGTTATGAGTTCATTCAGTCACTCTAGTTGAGTTGTTCAGTTCGTTCAGTGCTGGACCAGATAAGAGAAACCACTATAAGTGTTTCAAGGAACCCATCCCCGAACAATGAGGAATGTACCATTTTATTATAATTTTTGTTTGTATTAGGTAAATATTGTTTAAATATACATAAATTTCTTTTTATACGAAAGATTTGAAATACACAAAATTATACACTGCAACTATGTAATACCCTGATATCATAATTAATGATACATTATAAAAGAAACTATTGCTCTTTATGAACTATTTATAAATTCCCTTTGACTCATATCATAAATAATAATAAAATTGTAATAAATATGGTAATTGTTATAGTACAAATCAACATTTTAAGAATAAATTTTATAAAAAATAAATTTAAGTGCTTATTTGCATTACTATATTAACACACATAACTTGGATTCATATGTAATAAACTAAGCAAAATATGTATTTATTAAAAAAAAAATACAAATCGAGCAAAATAAATATAAAAATAGAATTAGATTCTTTAAACTACAATTCATAAAAATTACACTTTAATAACTTAAAAATTTAATATGTTCAAAAAGAAAACCTCACTGATTGGGGGACTGCCTATCGATTAACCTCCTCAACTCATATATTGCTCTACACTCAATGATTTCATTAAATAATATGGCCATAAACAAATCGCTTGTCTTATTAAGGTATTTTTTTCTCGTGCCTTTTTAGCTTTTTTTATCAGATTTATGTTATTGAAGCTTAATTATGATCGAATCATAAAAATCTGTTTTTAAATAAAATAATTAAAAACATACAATGATGGCTGGAATATGTATTAAGTATAATAAAAAAATGTGAAATAAACGTACCCTAAATCTATAATGTTTAAAGTAGATATCTGCTAGGTGACACACAAATATATGTACATAAATATATAAGCACCTATAAATCCACCAACTTATAATAAATTTTAATAATTAGCTTTAACATCATGCTACAAAATATTTTTTTTTATCATGCAAATTATAAGGTGAATAAATAAGAAAAATTATGTTCCCATAACTAAGCAGAAAAATTAGCTGTATTGAAAATTACAGGATATGTCTATATGTGCTTAAACAGACGCATGCACTAGTATTTACAGTTATAATAAAATCACAATATGTTCCTTAAACAGTCCACATGAAAAACAGACAAAAGACATACAACCTTAACTCCAAAAGCTGCCAAATTTGGAAGAGAGGGGAGTTGAGGTAAATGAACATGATGATTATATAACAAAGAAAGCTGACAAAATGATTTTTAATCTTGATGTTGAGTGGCACAATGTATCAAAATATCTATTAAGAATGAGACAAAAGTGAAATGGAATACAGTGAGGAATAACACCACAAAATCTCTGAACCGTTACCACATTTTAAATTTACACAATGCCATATTGAACAGAGAAGCACCAAACATTAGAAAAAGTAATAGATTGTTGGTGCTGGTCGAGGATGGATAATTTTCAAATAAACACTCCTCGGTCTTTCCATGCATTATTTATTAATAAAAATGTTTTGACAGCTATAAGCTGTCATCTTTAGTTACTACAATAAAAATTGTTATGAGATGTTGCACCGTACAGTTTTATTTTTTATTGTGGAGAGACCGAGGAGTGCTTAGTTAAATTAGAAAAACTGTTTAACTCAATACAAACAGACTCTAATTAAAGGCATAAAAAAATGATAACTTTAAAATCATGCTTTTGTACTTGAATGAAAAACAAAGAATGGCAGTAATATGAAACATTAAACTTAAATAAAGAACTTTGTTTGAAGCAGAGTACTAATTATTTATTAAAATAATTCTTTATTAAAATAATGATTGACTTATTGGTCTTTTTGGTCTTTTTAAGGGATTCATTCAGGTTTTTCTCGTATCTAAGCCTATTATTTTTTTTAATTGATACCACTAGTAAAACATAGAACACTTGCAGGCTATGTGTTTCTTTAATACTTTTAAAATGATTGTGAAAATACTGTTCTTTATTTTTTGCCAAAAATACTTCATTTTATTTGTTAAACCATCTCTGCCACTGAAAAACGCCTGTGTAACAAATACAAAAATTGTGAATAGTTAAACTTTGCAAACAAAAAACATATTGAAATCAGCTCCAATGACATCCAATATGCAATATCTGTTGTTTGCTACTGAACCTTTATTTTTTAAATTTCATTTTGTGTTACAATCTAATGATTTTTAACCATGGGGAAAAATCAGGACTTAAAATCTAAAATTGTGAAGAAGTGACTTAAGAAACTTTAAAAGTTATCTCAAGAGGGCCAAGACAGACTTTTGTTATCATATCAAACATAACATAGACAACATAATTAAAAGTGGTACTAACAACAATTTCAGATCACTTATCCCTCTTAACAGACAGACAGACAAATGAACAAGACGATATATGAAAAATATGTTATAAAATAATTGAAAATTTACCTATTAAAGGCCTAATATAATGTGACTTTAAATTCGACGTTCCAGAATATGGTATAGCGAATCCTATAAAAGAAAGATTTTCTTCTAGAGTTCCAGAGAATATGTATACAAAAAAAGCTACAATATCAGTCCAAATAATTTCCTGTTAAATCAATGTACAGACATTTTTAGTCTTCAATCTATTTGGGTATTTACTATACAAAGGATTTCACCATTGAATATGACACTATAAATGCTTTCAATATGCATGTTTCTTTAAAAACATTCACCTTAGTAAAATGTAAACATGCTGTAATATAAATCTCAATAATCAAATAAATTAAGGTCTATTAAATTTCAAATACTCAATATTTTGACTGACTTATTAATACACATAAAAGAGGATTGATTAAATGGCTTACAAACCATTCTTGTTAGTGAAAAATTCATTCTAACAATTATCAATTTTCTTTGTAAATACAGATTATTGCTATAGTAGCCCCTAGAAATATTAGGATATTCCATTAAAAAATAATGGCATTCCACCGCCTGCTCTGGAGTCCTTTCTGTCAAATTACGTTTGTTAATAAAACAAAATATGGTGTAAAAAGAAATTTATTTAATTACGTAAATAAAAAATAATATGTGCATGTTTACCTTTTGTAGTTTAATTTTTTTTTAGAAATCATCTGTTTCTATAACAGTTCCTCTACTGTTTGGTTTACGTGGTCAAAGGTTGGAATCCATTTTTAATTCTATAAAATATTTATGGTACTCTTGGAGGTTTATAAAAGTCTGCAGTGTTTGTATTATTTTTTGACATTTGGAATTTAATGTGAATTTTTTTTTTTCTCAAACAGTGACTATAGTAAGCAAGAAATGATTTAAAATGGCAATTATTCAGTACAGTTAGTCTGAATCATGAATTTTATTACAGAACTTTTCCCTTGTAACTGATGAAGCTTCTTCATTTTTCAAGTATTGATACAATTTCCATCCAAAATTTGAAGGTACCAAGGAAACATTTTTTCACACTTTTTGTTATTCGTCATTATGTTATACAAACATTTAATAGCTTTTGGTTCACTAGACACGCCCTTCTCTGTTTTATAAATCTGTGATGAATTGAACCTCTAACAAATGCATTTTGTTTACTCTAATCTCAAGCACTCCAAAATTCACCAAATAGTTTTCTTTTTAATTGTCATTTACACATATGCAGCTTTTCATAAGTTTTTTCATAAGTTTTCAGTTATTATATAATTTATCTTCTTCAGTTGTGTATGCTTTGCCAAAATCACTAAATATTTTTCCAATTGTCTTCATGTTTTTTTGTTTGGTGACCTGTTACATGGTGATTTACATCTGAATCCCTCATTTGAAAAGCTTAAGTTTCTGTAAATATTCTGAATTAGGAGAAGTGGAGTGATAATGAAAGTCGATGACTTTAAAAAAGTTTAACAGTTATGCACAACTTGTTTCAACACAGCCACTTTATGGCTCAAACTGAATTAAAAATAAAAGGTTAATTGATTGAAATAACTTAATGGTTAGAAATCATGTAAATATATAAATAACATAATGAATCATTAATTATTTTGTTTACTAAAAGTCAATTGGGTATGAATATTTATAAAAGAATACATGGACTTACTTAATTTATACACTGAATAATTTTTAACATTTTTCATTTCAATAATAAATTACTGGTCATTGCGTCTCATCAATAAGCTTTAAGATCTTTTCTTTTTATAAGATGATCAGGCATATAAGAAGCATTAAAGTCATAGTGCAATTAGAGCAAAGCCCAATTTTGGACTTCCACGACTTTTGTTCTGAAAGTCTCATCTCTCCCCAAAAAATTCTTAAAATTAAATTAAATTCTTATGGCAAAAAAGCTTGAAAAATGAATATGAGGTATCAACAAATTTTTTTGAGTTAGACTAAAATTTTGTAAAAAGGGGGCAATATTTCTATCACATGTTAGTATGTGGATTTATTTATTGAAGGGGCAACACTTCATGAAAAAGTAGTGGTTGACCAAAGGTTGACATCATAGTTGGTTGATGAGCTGGTGTTGTTAGCATTAGGTGTTACCTCTCCATCTTAAATTCAGATTTGGTATTTTTTTTTTTAAATAGCTATTCATTTATTCTATTCATAAGCTAAAGTTAAGTTAAAAGTCAGAATGCTAACCACTAGATAATGGGGACAGTCTTATATTGGACATACATACGTATACATATATAAAAGACAATGATTTTATAATTATGCTAAAATATGTTTTAATTACTCAAAGTCAGACTGACCATTGGGAGGAAACGGTGCTGGTCCAAAAGACATACCTAAAAAAAAATTTTTTTTCATCAGTAAACATTTACATTTGAATAAATAATAATAAACTTTTTTTTTTGTTTTTACAGAAATCATGTTATAAGATGTACATATTATGTGTATATACACGCATATGTAATATATTTATATATAATATATCAGATATATCATTTCTTTAAAACAAAAACCATTCAATGCCGCAGACCACTAGAATTTAACAAATAACTTTTTTCTACCATTATGTTATAAGAAACATTTACTGTAACATATATATTGCAATGATATTTTTATGATCAATTTAATTTAATTTGAAATTGAAAAATAGTTAATAGGTCATGGAGGTCTATTTAGTTCCCCAGGTATCAAGGGATTAATTGACCTGGGGAAACTAAGGATGGTAGGTTGGGTCACAGAATACTTAAAGAGAGTAGAAGCAGTGTCATGGAAGACAGGTGACACCAGCTACCCCCACTGCAGTCGCCCCCTACCCTTCCTATGACATAGAATTCTCTCGATTTAATTTTTGTTTACTTCTCTTACTTTGTTTACAATTCAGTTATTTGACAGTCCGTGTGTACTCTGATAGATAGTGTTATTTGTAATTGTTGATCATTAAATTAACGTGATTTTTTTTTGGTTGGAATTAGTGGGAAAAAATAGTGAAATGCCACTTTGTGGAGATTTTGGTTGCAGCACCAAATTTTTAAGTACTTATATTCGTAATACTCTAAATATATTCTTTCTTGTTTCTGAGCTATCCAACCACAGGCTAAATCAATAAATACTTTTGATGTTTTTCTTTTTAATGTTATTTATTCCACAACATGTTTCGGGACAATTTATCCTTTTCAAGTGTATTACTAAATGGCCAGAAACAACATAGTAATCAACTTGAAAAGGGGAATTCCCCCCGAAACATGTTGTGGGGAAAGATAACATTAAAAAGAGAAAAATCATAAGTTTTTTTAATTTAATTAACCTGTGGTTGGATAGCTCGGAAGAGAAGAAAGAAGGCATTTATGAAAATATACAACCATGATGTAAAAAATTATCTAGTAAACCTAAAAACTCTGAATGGACAAGGAATTCTTGAGACGGGAAGAAAGATAGGATTTCAAGGGTTTTTATTAAGCATAGAAAGCACCTTAATATTTTACAAGATTTATGTTAAAAAAAAAGAATTTGCTCCAGTTTTTCCCTTAGTACAATATTAGCCAAGATCATGTCAAAAGATTGTTCTCCTATATTCGTGCCGGAGGAGGCTGAAACAATGATCCTGTGATTGTAGAGGATTTATTAATGAGAAGCTCCATGAAATGAAACATTTTCAACTAGTGGGAACGCCATATCTTTGGTCAAGACACATTTTAACTGTATACTATCAGAGAAGTCCTGTCCAATGGGAACTATAAATGAAGCCATAACAATAAACACCATCCTGGACGAATACTTGAACATGGGAAAAAATAGTGAATTCAATACAATGAATATTTTTTTAAAATATATAATTCATTCCAAGTCCTCTCATATGTATCCATGCAAGAGGAGAAAATTAGATCAAGGAATCGAAGAGGAAACAACGATGGAATGAAGGGTAGATTACAAATTCCTACAACTGCTCAATATGAGATCTCTCCCTTTATAGATATAAAAAACATAAATTTAATGAATGTGACACAGGAGGTGGTAGAATAGATATTAAGTAATGAAGCAGAAATCATATCCATATCGAAAGAGTCAATATTCCTCTAATGCTTGTTTGTTTGTCCTCCTGGTAGGATCTTGAGTCTTTTCCATGTCAGAAAATTTTTCTTTAGTATCATAAGGTCTTTAAGATCCCACAGGAGCTAACTACTTCCAGTTGGTACTTGGCCTAGTTCTTCAGCCGTTTGATAGATAGTGTGTCGGTACAAACTAAAAGTAGTTAACTCCTGCTCCCGCAGGATCCCTCCTGAAGACCTGATACTAAAGAAAATTTTCTGAAATGGCAAAGACCCTCTATGGACCAGTTAGTTATATATACAGTCAATAAAATAGATAGCACCACGGTGCAATAAAAATGCCAAATATTGCTGTTAAGTTCCTATTATCTGCCAATAGACAGCACTACATATCAATTTATTTTCTGAATTACTTTCATCTCTATATCTTTGCTGTCCATATAGCATTTAGCTAGCTCTTCTTCCACTCAACAGATGTAACTCCAAAGCATTAAATTTGCTATATTTTCAAGTTCTGGATCTAACCAATTTATTTACAAAAAAGTGATCTTTCAATTTTTTTTATCAAGAGAATCATCTGGTTTCATTAAAATATTTTAGAAATGATCGACTTCAAATTAATAAATTTTAAATAGCTGTTTCCGTTTATACAATGATTCATATTAATGAATGTAATTCTGTATAAATAGATGTGTGTATCCCAGCATAATTCTGGAATACCTGGAACAGTAAGACAACCCTTATTATATACAATGCAATGGTATTAACGGTTTTTACATAAGTTCTGAAATTCTAACAGCTATGCCCCAGAATTCAAGTTCCTGTTACAGGAAAAATTACAGGAAACAGTAAGAACAGATTGATGGAAATTCGACCTAAAGTGTTTCCTGAAATTTTAATTGTGTGAAAAAAATCTGTACCATATTCCACACATCCTCAATTCTGGAGTGAATTTTAAAAGAGGATGAGTGAATTTTTTGTGGATCTCCTTGAACTTTCCTGTTTATATAAAAATAAAATTAATAAACAGCAGTCATAGAGTGAAGTTGGTATAAATAACAAGTAAGTATATTATATTGTAATCATCCTGTTTTTTTTATAAGTTTATGATGCCCCAGAAACTAGTTAGCTCAAAAGCAAGTTACTTACACACATTTTTTCAAAGAAATTCAAATTAATTGACTTGATGATTTTGTTTTATAATTATAATTTATAATGATTATAACCTTTTAAAACTTTTTAAGACCTTTAATTATAAGAACTGAATAGCATAATTGTTAATTTTTCCAATGATGGAGAAAGGACAGTAGTTCTGCTGAAGCATGAGAACCGAAACTAAATAATAAATAAAAGAAGTGAAGGGAACGCTTGGTCCTAGTGAGCGACTGGAGTGGGGATGAACCATGCCCTGTGGTGTCAGAACTCCTTAGCCTACCCACCTTGGATGCCACTTTTACTCTCTTCAAGTATTCTATGGGTGGGGTAGTATGGCTGAATACCAGGTAGAAAGAGGTGGTGCTAGACCAAAAGCATTCAGTTGTGGCCGGCAAGTACTTCAGAGTAAAGAGACCTGGATGATGATTTGGAAGTAAGGGAGTAGGAACCACCACAGGAGAAGCTAGGAATGAAGATGCCCATCCACCAATAATGAAGACTGTATTCACCTATATATACTTCTAGATCATTGTTTGTAAATGATTAAGTAACTATTATTTAAATATATAGCCAATTATGTTAGTGCAGACAAAATCATGCACTAGAATCAATAATAAATACCCTGAGATCTAATTATTGTTACTTATAAAATTCATCATGAACTTTTAATAAATGTTTTTTGGCTCCTTATCAATAAGAAAGTAAAGTTTTAAATTTAAAGACAAGATATCGTTATAATATTTTGGCTTTAAATTTATTTTATTATTTATAAGGAGTAAAAGAGTCTTATATAAAGTTAATAATGCATAATAGTTTATTTTACATGTTTCAGTTATGATGATCTCAACCTTATTATATCCCATTGACTCTCAAGCATATTTCTAGATAATTAAATGTTTCATAGTAACACAAATAACTATAGAATTTTATGTACAATTTAAATAATACTTAACTAATCAGTAATACAAGCAACGATATAAATAACTGCTGTAGATTATTTGGCTTGTTCTTTCCCTACTTGTAAATAAGGAGTTAATATTTTTAGTTAGTGTTTATTTTGATTATGGTTTAGAGGTGCTCTGGCATCTGGTAACTATAGATTAAATATAATTTCTAACCATTCATCCATTTTTAAATAAAATTCAATTAATCACAAAAATGTCATTGAAATATACATAATTTCTTAATAAAAACTATTTGATGCTACAAACCAATGCAATATAATATTTAGAACTAACAATGAACAGGAGAATGACATGAAATTAGCTTGCAGGACACAAAATACATACCACAGATTAAAACTGCTTTACCCAATTCTTATAGAAGTTTCAAATTATTGCATACACAAATTCAAAAGTTCATGCTTACTAAAACCCAAATGGACTTACACTTCCAAATATATGGATCAAACAAAATGACATAAGGACAATCAGTGTTAGCACAAAACTAAGTTACTCATGTGTACAAATTTCTTAACAGTTAATAAGCTGAATCATCCACGAATAAAGAGCCATAACTAAAACTTAATCAGTTGATAACAATATGAGTCATGAGTAAATAGGGTAGTTTTGGGTAAATCAACTTACTAATCATTAGTCATAAGTATTTCTCAACACTGGACACAAGTTTCCAATCAGAAGTGTTAGTTCTTGGAACACAAACAATGGAATATGTAAGCAACAAGATATACACAAATGTCTTAAGGTTTTGACAATACAAGAAGTATACACAGGACCTTCTATTTTTCAAATGATGTTGTACTTCAGATCTTAATTGTGTTTTCTCACATATTTTTTCAAACAGTGTCAAGTTAAACCAAATAAAATAGCAAAAATCTTACTTGGAGGTGCAGCAGCCATTGCAAACAGTGGAGCTCCTGCAAATAGAAATAGTTTGTATAAAGAAATTTATCATTAAATACCTATGTGTATTTTTGCATACAATTCAGGTTCTTCCTTAGGGGACACTGCACTAGGGGCTGAATTACCTGGGATGTAAGGTGAGCACTTTTTGTGAACTTAAGCTTCCCAAAAGAATGATATGCAAGAAAAGAAACTTATTGATAATTAAATCACATAATTAAATTTTACTTTATATGCAGAAATTTAATATAGACCCACGATTCTTAAACCTTTTCACCATCAGGTTCTCAATGGGCTCTCAAAAGAAAATCTCATTCCTCTTACTCATAAATAACGTTTCATTTTGTTTTTTTAATAATACTGCAAAAAAATAATTTTTTTAATCAGGATATATACTATATAATTTAGAAAAATCACACGAAATATTTTCAATGGTACTTTATTTCAGCATAAAATTTAAAAAAATTCAGTAAGCCTGAAAAAGTGGAACATTAATTTTTAGAAATAAATCAATTAAACGTGTTTGTTCACATGATATAGTTTTAATTTCAGCTTTTTTGGATTAGTGGATTGAAAGCTATTATCTATTTCTGTGGTCCCATGCCTTTATGTTCTCCAGCTTAGGTTACCTACATGCTGTGTACTGTAAGGACATAGTGGGCCCCTCAAAGAATTAAATCATTCCTCAAAACTCTTTGATTACCCTGGAGAGATAAAAAATTATAACGGTTTAATACTTTCAAATTTGTATTCTTTGACTAAAAAGGACATCACTGGATTCAGGTGAAAGTCACGTAAATAGGTGTCATAAATAAATACGTAATAAGGTTTTTAAAAAACTTCCCATATAACTAAAAGAAAAAAGATATGCGGTAAAAACTTTAAATAATTAAATTAAATAAAAGAGTGTTGTTTCATAGAATAAATCAAAATTAAAAGCATTGACTATTTAAGGTGTTTTATTTATCCTTTGAATTTTTTTACTGCAATTTAAATTGTTAAACCTTTTTTCAATGATTAGCAGTTTAAGTACTAATTAGTTGTAGTCAGTTGTATGTAATTAAAAATAGTTATAATTTTTAATGATTGTGGAGAAGTAAAATATTTAGAATTGTCTTTGGTATGGTAATATAATAGATAGATATGCCATACACATCATACCTGTTCTTATAAAAACACTTTTTATGTGAGATTTTTTTCTTGACAGACCATGAAGTGCTACAACAAAAAATGATTCAAAATTACCATTTTGACATTACATTAAAAAACAAACATTCCAAGAAATCATGAGAGAGAGGGCCAAAACGCTGAGAGATTCATAAAATTATTGCTTTGTTTTAATGTTGCGTTTAATTTATCACCATTAATCTAGTACTGTTGTGTGGATATTTCAAGATGTATGGTAATAAAAAAAGTTCTGGTTTTTCATTGCGGCATTTAATTAGTTTTCATATAAAGTAGAATATTAGTTTTTGATTAAATAATGATTTAATGTATTGTACAATAAAAACTAGAATACAACTAGTTTTTTTTTAAAGAATGGTGCACAATTCACAATGCTCCATTTTGTAATTCATTTTTTAATTATATAGCTGATTTAAAAAATAATTATACTGTTTATTTAAGAATTCAGTATTTTTTAACAATGATTAGAGACGGTAATTGTCATATAAATTTAACTTTCAGTTATTAAAATTTAAAGAGTAGGTAGCAAATGTCAATTCTGAACACTTTTTTAAGATAAAAACAATTGTTGTAAGTATACAGTTGTTTTATGTTATACTTGAAGTACTTCTACAAATAAAAAACTAAAATAATTGTAATCATGGCTTTACAACTGTTTACCGATGATTAATATCTCTGATGAAATGAATTGTAGTCAATTAGTATTGTCTTATTTGTATAGATCCATTACTTATTTTTTTTTTTTTAAGACCTTTAGAAAAAAAGAATTTACTTAAAATACATTTTAGTATATTTATACAAAACAAATCATCTGTATGTAAAAATGTATTAAGTGTGTATAATTTAAGATTAAACAGATTATTTATAATTTATTTGTTAAATTGATGATCTTGGCGAATTAGTTTTTATTTTATTCTATAAATCAGAAACCATTTTAATTCCCCTTTTTTTCCTGAGGTTCTACTTTTTAAGGTCTATGCTGATAATTATCTGTGTTAATACGACAGAAGAAATCTCTTGGATCTGAGAGGTTCCCAATATAGCAAACCCTAGGGGACTTTGAAACAGATGCTCACATTTATTTTTGAGTTAAATTTAGATAACAAAAATATTTAATAAGGTTAAATATTTTTTAAACCTTAAAATTCCTAAATTTACTCATAAGGATCTTGGATCCTTCATAACTCTTGTAAATAACGTAGATAGTCGATTAGAAAAGGACTTTTATTTGGAAATTCTAATCTATTAAACGATCCATTTCAAAAGAAAGGTGGATTAATGGGATAAAGCTTCAGGTGATTCACCTTCAAATCTGTTCAGGTCAGTGTTATGTGTTTCTAGAAGACAAAGCAACTCTCTCACTGAGATGTAGTTCTCTCGGTAAATATTTCTTTAGGTTTCTTAAATTAATGCAACTTTCAAAACTTGGTAAGACAAAGAAATACTGTTTAAAAAATAGAGTCAAGATCATCCTCAATTTACTTTATTCCTATTCCTTCCTTTCCATGCAATTATAATTCAACTGAACTACCCAGCTCTTATCAAAGCAAAGAATCTTTCTTACTCCCAATAGGGTGTTTGATATCTCTGGACAGAACAATACCGCATAATAAGCACAAGTTAACCTACACAAAAACTAATTCAAAATAATTGAGACAACAGACAAAAGGTTTCTCTCAGCAGGAAAATCTCTTATTCCTCTGAATATGAACATTCAGAAATTAAGCGAAATTAACATTCTTCATATTAGTTCTTGTTTGTAGATTGTAAACTCACTATTTTTACCAATAATTATTAGATAAGGTAAAAATAATATGAAAGCCCTCAACAATCACCAAGAGATCCACTCCAAGACCTGATACTATTTCATCTTCTCCAGTGTAGAATAATTCAAAATCTCAGATTAACCGATTACTTAAGAAAAATTATTGTACATAAGCATCAAGCCCAATAAATTATAGTGTAATTTTTTACTTACCAATGCCTTGAGGGCGGGAACCTGAAATGGAACAAATAAGTTTTTAATGCCTGGTAATCTGAAATTTCTTTACTATTAATTTGAAATTAATATGGCTTATGTCATAATTAAACATTTTAAGAGTTATGTTTTAAGTTTATCAACAGAAATATATATGAAATTTTAGGCTATTGTCTTGTGGTGTTAAGGGGTAATTTTTTACTTACCAAAGCCTTGAGGACGGGAACCTGAAATGGAACAAATAAGTTTTTAATTAATTTTAAATTAATATGACTATTTTCATAATTAAACATTTAAAAGTTATGTTTTAAGCTTATCAACAGAAATAGATAAGAAATTGTAGGTATTGTCTTGTGGTGTTAAGGGTGAGCTTAGTTAAAAGCAGAGGAATGAGGGACCTTGGCAAAGCCCATTTGTGTGTTTCATTATAAAATGCATTCTGCTGTCTTTCTTTTATCATTACATATTATCTACCCACAGTGTTCTAAAACTCTCTATCGCTTTATACCACATCATTATCTTTGGATCTGAGCAGAAAAGTTCTTAAATATTTTCTGAGAAGCAGTTCCTTTACAATCTATTCGGCTTCCTTGATACTACCGATCCTGTTCCCTGGCTCAGTCTTAATATTATAGATTCCACATACTAACTACTCCCTTTGTATCAATTTAAATAAACATTGCGGCTAATAATCTTAACTACATTTCATGTTGCATTACAGTTCCCCTCTTTATGCCAAGTCCAAAACCTTCTACAACCTCTCCAGTTTGTAAGATTAAGAAGTGCTGTAGTGTACAGGACCTTACCATCTATCCAACACTATCTCAAACCTGCCTCTTTCTGAGGAAATCTTAATGGTTGCGAAGTGCGAGTACTGCTAGAACTCTCTTAGCTGTAGTGACTGCGCTGCCAATTCTTGTCTCTTTAATTTATATTTGTACATTTAATGGATATACTATAATTTAAAAATATAAATAGACTTACTAACCGTCTAATTGATCATCAACCACTGAAGAAACATTTGGTTTAACAACAACTAGTGAAGTGAGAGGAGTGACAAACTTGTACTAGAACAGAAAAAAAAGGCTTGATTTTCTTTTTAAAAGTTGGAAATTTATTTAAGACATATAGTCTAAAATTTACCTTTAGTGCTAAATCTTTAGCTTTATTTTTAATAGTATCATTTTTAGACACAGTGTTTTGGTCTAGAAGAGTTTTGATTGTTTTATAGGCCCACATTTTTTCCAATAGGCCTAAAACAAGGATCATAAATAATAAAATTAAAATAGACCTATGTCAAAAGCCAGTAGAAATCTACACCAAATTTTCTTTATAGCAAAATTATGTGGTTTACCAAATGTTTGTTTGGGTTCTCTTGGAGGCAAAATAACAATGATAATTGGAAATGGCATTGTTTTTCTCCCTGTTGGTGTCATTGCTGAGATAGCTCCTGAAATAGGGCTATTTGGTTTAACTTTTCCATGAATACGCATTTCTGAACCAGCATAGAGATTATTAGTTTCAGCTGTAGTGTTTTGTACCTGAAAAAAATTATATGGATTATACAACTTTGAATTACATTTTTTGATGTTCACAAATAATTTAAAAAAAAAAAACTCTTCACACAGAAGATATTTATGAACAATATATTCAGGCGTTGTTGAAAGTGGACAGTAATTATGTTTTAATTTCTCCGAATAAAAAAATAAATGAAACAATTAAATTTTATACTATACGTTTCTGTCAATTGTTTTTCAACAATCAAACCCAGAAAATATACACCTCATTTCCGTCAATTGGTTTTCAACAACCAATACCCGAAAATATGTATATCATTTCTATGGATCAGGTTTGATAATCAAAACCCGAAAAGACGTATATCATCATCTCAAACCAACAAAACAAAAAATTGCCCACTCACCTGAATTTGGATGGCTTCTTTTTTGAAATGATTAAACTTCTTGAAGGAATATTAGGAATACGAAAAGAAACAAAAGGAAAGGAAAACTTATGATAAGCACAAATTTTTCTAATAGCCACACCAGAAGTTCACAGACCTGCAAGCAATTTTACTTGGATCTCGAAACATAACACTCCACTGAAGTCATAGATGAAAAAATAGGATCTATCAATAACACGGTTGACAATAAAATTATAATTAACAACTATCATAAAATGATTTTCATTGGCTTTTTAACAATAGCACTCCCTTCAATCAGAGTCAGACAGAACAGTCTTAAAACCTTGTGTATATAGAGGTCTAGCCACCCAATTTTTTCCTGCTAGATTGCAGCATCTCTCAAAGCTATTTTCCTTTAATATAAACAGGGCTAGTAAAAATGGAGCCTTACACAATAGAACAACGTGTCTTTATTATTGAATATTATCTCAAAAATAATGAAAGTTTGGCGGCCGCAGTTCGAAAATTTCATACAAAATATGGTGGGAATTGTGTTTTGACTTCATCAACTGTGAAGAGATTGAAAAATTTAGGGAGACTGGATCAGTTGGAGACACTAAAATCACTGGTTGTTCAAAAACAAGCGGTTCAAATGTCAATATCGAAGGAGTGTGTGAGAGTATTGTTGAAAATCCAGGAACATCAATTCGGCGTCGTAAACACAGTTCTTTGTGTCGAAATTGGATGATATTGATGTGGCCAATATGTGTTTTCAACAAGATGGTGCCGCATGCCATACAGCCCATGAAACAGTTCAAATACTGCATGAAACATTTCCAGGTCGTGTACTCTCTCGTTTCAGATCAGACTTGGCCCCTAGATCATGTGATTTAACACCTTTAGATTTCTTTTTAGGGGGTTATTTGAAGTCAAAGGTGTATGACAACAAGCCCACATCCACCCGAGCATTAAAAGAGGAAATTCAACGCTGCATCAATGAAATTCAACCACATTTATGCCAAATGGCCATGGAAAATTTCGACAAAAGAGTGTGTATCTGCCAGCAAAGTCGTGGAGGTCATTTGCCCGATGTGTTATTCTATAAATAACCCTATCCTATTTACTTTATAATTAAAAAAAAATAACAACAAAAATATTAAAATCTGTGTTTTCTATTTAAATCAAATCTTGCGTTAATTCTGGGACACCCTTTATTTTATATAGGGGCCTTTTCTATTACTTGTGACAATGAGGCAATGCACCAGCAAACCATTACCAAACAGCCTTAATTTGGAGTTAAGCAAACAACTCTTTGATGGGCTCATTCAGCAGCAAGATTCATAGTTCGTCCCAAATTTGTGGGTTTCTTACGAACTAAGGAGCATTAATGATCATGATTAATGAGCATTTTATTTTGAATTGTGCGCAGTTTATAGAGAATTTTATTTAAAGCAGTAGTCCAAATCAGACAAGTGTAAGTCAGTAGTGGTCAAAGTGACAATTTTTATGTCAGTATCGATCAGCCTCATAAATAAATCTAAAACAACTTGTCACATGTATTCACTTGCCCATTTAATAAATTATGACTCATTGGTGTGACCCATCCAGGAAACCCTCCATCCAAAGAGAAACAAAAGAGTGGCTCTGTGAATATGGGAGAAAATGAAAGCCAGGCATTCATTAATCATGTGGAGCACAAGACCAGCTTGGATGTCACTAATAAGGTGGAGCACATTTCAGGTTATGAACATACCAGTTTTGGACTGAACAGGGTACATAATTAAATTTCAGCAGGATGTATATAATTTTCCTTGTGCCAGTATAACATTGGCTTCAGCCATCTCTTCCCTGACAGCCCAGAATTTTAATTTTGTCCGCTGTGCTATTTTAATGTTTTCGAAACTAAGTGATACCACTATGTTGAACTAAGTGGTTATGCCCTATAGTGCAGGATATACTTTGATCGCAATAAAGTTCACTTAATAAATCCTCGGGTTTCTGGTCTTTTTCTCTTAGCCTTTCCCACTTTACCTTTTACCTTCTGGCAGTTCATTTTGTCATCTCTAGATTTAATAGAGTTTTTCATCAACTTCTTATGTCTGAGCATCTGTTCTATTAACAATAACTTACTCTGATTTCCACTGTAGCACTGTTTCTTATCATGTCATTTATTATTTTGATGCTATTCGTGATGTCCATTGGTTAGCTGCTTGCCTTGATAGTCACTGTTATTATGGCTGATTAGAAGTTGAAAAATAGAATCATTCTTTCTATAAAATAATAATTCTATTTATCAATCAGAGTATAGTAATGTAAACAATGGGTCATTTTGAGAACCAATGTTAAAAGAATACTTTTTTAAGAGCATCTTTAAAGAAATTAAAAATATATGTATAAAATTACTTAACAGAACTATAAAACTATTCATAGCAAATATACATTACCTGCTCTGGGAGGTATTCAAACTTAACATCAGATAATACTGGGGAGGCAACTTCTTCGTAGAAGTTGTTCAATTGCAGAGCAGCATCAGATTCTGCATATATTCGCCGTGCAAATCCATTATTTTTGAGGGATAACTTTTTCAAAAAAATCATGTCTGCATCAAAGCCAAGCCCAAGTGTAAATATGGTTACCCTTAAAAAGACAAAAAAGGAATACTAACCATATTTTTGTATTAATTTAAATTGAATACCCATACTTGAAAGATAATGTATATCAATATTTATTTTTTTCTAAGCCCTTGTTCATTTATTTATTGAAAACCAAATATATAAAAAGTACATAAAGGTTGCAATGGGCTCCTTGTACTGCATGAGAGCTGCAATTTAAGGACCTCTTACAAGCTAAAAAAATTGAATTAGGGTAATAAAAAACAACACAATCTGGTGGGGCTCATCTTTGGGCTGAGTATGTCAATAGAGCAAAGATTTTAGTTAGAAGTGTATGTCAATAAACCAAAATTGTTTATTTATTTTTAATTGATTATTTTCTTTAAATTTTAATATTAAAGTATATTAACAAAAATTATGATCTGCAGTTATCTTACTTTCCAGTGTTACGTTTGTCAACATTTTCAATTATTTTATCGGGATCAGCTTCTTCACTGTTTGGCTCTCCGTCAGTTAAAAATATTATCATCGGCTCAACAGGACTAGCAGAGTTCTCAAAATTCTTTTGACCTAATTTAGCAATGTCAATTCCAACTCTTAATCCTCCATTAATATTTGTGCCTGTTAATAAATTCAATACAGATAAATGTATTGTGCATAATTATAATGTTATACCATAATGGTATATATATTGTATCTAATTGGGCGCATAATTTAATAAATAAGTAATAACTAAATACTTAAATAAATAAATATTATGATCTGAAAAATAAATATTTCAAATAATATTGGAAAGATGAGCAGGTCATGGCAAGAGAATGCTTTTGTTTCTAGATTGTTTTAGCTATTGTTTTCAAACATGTGCCATCTGGGGAAACATCTGTTGAGTAAGGAATCAGTCATGTTTGGACATTGAGGCAGATGAGTCAGTGCATTGAGATGGAAACAGTCAGTTAATGTTTTGAAGATAGGTTAGTTGTCTGTTGAGCATTAATACATCAGTTATCAAGAGGACATTAATACAGTCAGTCAAGACAGTTACGATATCAAAGATATAGTATATAAGAAGTTATTCAAGCCACCACCAATGAATGGAATGTACGTGGTACCCAACAAACCACACATCAAAAGAAAATTAGCTTTGTAATAATTCATAAGTTGTTTGCTTATTTATATACCTTTACTAATCAATTTTATGCTTTATTTTGGAGGTAGGAACCCACTTAAGCTTACAATTATTAAATTAAATTTATTTTTATAAAACTTATGTTATTTTTTATTTTAGTCTCATTTTAGCTCAAATTAAGATGTGCAAAAGTTAAAGTCAGTTAAATATATTGTAATGATACTTTTATCATCATATTAAATTTATTAATTAGAATTAAGTTGATTTTGATAAAGGGAGTTTTTGGTTGAAAACATTTTTATAGAGTTCATGTTTTGGATTTTGCTGTCAAGTATCAAGGCTACCTTCTGGGTTTTCCAGATATTTTGGGTAGGGGAAGGCTGCTCATAAACGGGATTTTTTTTTTTTTTTCCCTTTTTAAAACCCCTTTATTTATTGACATTTTTTACAATTTACTATTTACAATGCTCTCCCCGTGCTGTATACGCAGATGCATTCGAAGGAGGGTATAATTACAATAACAATATCGCTTTGAAGTTAAAAGGTCAATAACATATATACAATACTAGGTCATGAAGCACCTTTTAGGATACAGAGGGGTCTTTTTGCCCTTGTGTGTGAGTTAATTGTCCAGGAGCCATGAGACATTCCTGGTGTTGAAGAGAGGCCACGCCAGATGTTAGAAAACCAAAGAATAGAACCCACCAGGGGAAACCAATCCATTTCCCAAAATTGAAGAATATAACCATGCAATTAGTATTAATGTTAGGTAAGTATTTTTTTAAATTATTTAAGTTCTTGTAGCCAATTATGTTAATATGAAGCATTTGATTGAAATGGACATAATTATGCACTAGGACCTTATTGAACCCTGAGATAATATTACTAAAAATATTATGAAATAAACTGTTACTGATTTTTTTGATGAATATCCTTTGAATCTTTATAGATAGGAAAGTAAAAATATCTTAATAAAGATGGAATCGGTATAAATCATATAATCATAATATTAATTAGGTATATTTCTCATACATATTCTATAGTGATATAGTGTAGTATATGTACACAACATTAACAAATGTCTTTCCCCACTACCCCAACATGGACAACATGGAGGCCATAACCTCTTTCAGATCTTACAACCATTGGTGTTGTAACCCATGATATGCTGTTAAAAATAATGGAAAAGTACATAGCATAAATATGTACATATACATACTAAATTAATATTTAATTTTTACAAGAACTCAAGAAGTCATACAGTGTAGTGGTCAAGGCCTTTACACCATTAACGTATCAAAAAGTACAATGAAGGATGTTTAAAGTTAATTGTTAAAAAGTCTAAATATTTGCTGACACCTGAAAATGCAGAGGTTCTGAATTTGAAATGCTGGTTAGTACAACCATGGATATAGTTTAAATAGGCATAGACAAATGGCTTAGAGAATGCGCCTTAGATATATATGTCAAGTCAAGCTATGAAGAGTGTGTTCAGGACTTGGATAATTGAACACCATTCTTGTACTGTTCAGATCTGGTTGCTCTAGCATTTCCCCAGGTTAGGCGGGAAACATCATGGCCCTTTACTTATTTTTTGTAATATCTTAGAAATATTTTTTGTATTATCCGAATGTATCCTTGATCACTGGGGAAAAAAAATCAAAACTTTAAATCTAAAATATATCACCAGCATATTTTAAGGTGGAATATACATTTACAATTTCAAGTATAGAGAATCAGTTTTATAATCATAGATAATACAGACAGACGAAGGACAACTGCTCCTTATCTGCTTCAAAGTAGAGCCTCCTCTCTTTGGGTTTGGCAATTGGAATAATTTTAAAAAGAAGAAGTTACTGAGTTTCAAAATATTGTGACCTGAGAATGTTGAATATATGATTAGAACTAGAGTCTGGAATGGATACTGAGAGCACTGGTATATTTTTTTTTTAAGTCAGAATAAACAAGATCAAATTAAAAATTAATTGCACTTGTATTGTAATATGGTAGTAGTAAAAACTCATAATTTTAATCAGAAGTACTGTCTAAACCTCATATATTACTATTCATCAATTGTTTCAGATTATTTGGTTATATTTACCTCCATAGGTTGAAAGAGTTTTAATAAATTTCAGAGCCAAGTCTACATTGCTTTTATTTGCTGGAATGATGTAATAGTCTTTCACAGGGACATTAATTGGTTCCAGTCCATCATCAAAACCATTTAGTTTGTTAAGATCAACACCTTCTGTTTTCCAAGCCTAAATAAAAACAGACATTAAAACAAAAAGGAAAAAATTATTTCCAGTTTACCAGGGGGTTCATCCTGATCTGAAACGTGAATGTAGAGATTAGGATAAAATAAAAAAGGGTAGTAAAATTATGGGTAACATTGTGTCCCTTTTGTCTGCATCTGCTTACAATATTTGTGAGAGTTTACCCAAAGAGAATTCATATTGGGAAGGTCGTACCCCCCCCCCCCCTGCAAGGTAGCTCAGATGGTAGAGCCCCGACTAGTTGTTGGGGAGATCCCAGATTTAAATACTGACCCTGCCAGTATATTTTTTCTTTGAATAATAATTATTAATAATAATGGGGTCCATAAGACAACCGCATGGACCATATTTTTTGTTTGTAGATTTCATGTAATTTATGAATTTATTTATATCACTATTTTATGTATATATATATAAAATTTAGAGTTGTTGACTATTTGATTAAATAAATTCAGTATTGCCAAAAATATACAATTTATACTACATGCTTTTATATTGGTACATGTTCATAATAACAAGTATGTAGGGGAAATACTTACTACTAACTGGACAGAAAACAAGACAATACTGAAGTAATCCTTATCAGATAGGTCAGACAAGATCTTCTTCATGGCTTGTTTCAGCTGTTCTATTTTGGTTCCATACATTGAACCACTTACATCTAACACAAAAATGACATGCTTGTTCAGAACAGGTAGATCATCATTTTTTAGGATGTGCACGAAATATCCATCTTGATCAACCTAAAACAGCCCAAGGATCAAGGATGTGACATAGTGATTTGTTTAAATATAATGTATTTATAATTACCAAAATTTGTTGAGATCTATTAGAAGCATCAACATCGTATTTAACAACCATTTTCCCATTTAAGCCTTCCCCATTAAGTTCTTTTTGTTCTTTTTCTGTGGGACACCACTGTACTCGCACTTTATTTGGTGAGATTATTTCTTTTTTAGCATTTGGATTTTCTGTAAGTGAGCAATAACTTAACCAATAAAATAATTTATACCAATATCGACTTGTAAGTATAATAATATTTATTTTCTGACAGATAGACTAAGCATAGGATCAACATATATTTTGTCAGTTTTAATACAGTAATGACTTTTATACCAAATATTTTTTATAAATGGAAAATTCAAATTGAATTTTTAGTCCTAGTTGGTTAAAAAAATAATAAATTATCAAATTGAAATGGCTGATAATTTTGGTTCTATCACAATATTTATTTTTGCAATTAGAATGAAGCAATATATGTTTCATTATAAACTTATTACACTACAACACATTGTAGGGACATTTATAAAAATGTTAATTTTAATCATAAATATTAATTTGAGGCCAAGATTAAGGCAGATTTTTATGTTTGTGTTAGAAAAGGAATAAGTTTCGCAGTTAACAATCTGACATATTAACATGTTGGCATTGAAGAACAGGGTCCATCCAATTCACCATGTGAGGTAGAAGGGACCATATTACAGATTTGATTGAGCAGATGTTCAGTACTTTTCATGTTGTGATCTGGCCAGCCCACAATGATTTTTTTATGGTCAGTCCTTTAGTAGTTTACAGCAAAAATAATTATGAAAAAAAATTGGTATCGGTAGAAAAGATATTTTTATATTATTTATTGCTGGTTATACTAATTTTATTAGTTTCAAAAAGTCTTTAAATCTTCATATTTAGTTTTAAGAGTTTGAAGAATTTTTTTGAAAAACCTTGAAAACTAGAATAATAATTAAAGTCAAAAATATTTAAATGAGAATAAAATATTTAGGATTTGTTATTAATAATTTGTATTTATACAACTCTTTAAAACAGTTTTTATGTTTATTACATTTTATTGCTTAGATGAAATATTAAAATTCAGTATATTATGACAGCCTTCAATTATAATGAACTTCAGTTCAAAAATTATCTTTTATAAGCTGATAAGTTGCTTTGATCTTAAAACTCAATTTATTATGTTTTATATATACACAGTGTCAGTTTGCCCCACTAGGGGAGGTCTTTTCGACCTAGCCAGTGCCAGCAGGTGTCAGAAAGAGATAAACCTGTGACCTTTGTTGGAAGCCCCATTGGCCGGCAGCTTAATTTGTCTATGTTTATTGATCTGACACCATGACCATGAGTTCACACTTGGTATCCTGAGGGTAGGAAAAAAAAGGGATCCCATACCCCCAAGGCGGGTGTGTGTTCTGGAAAGAGGGAGACTGAACCGCTGGGGAGACACTGCTAAGTATATTTCGTCCCCAGAAGTTGTCGTCTGCATGCTAGATGGGGTCACTTCCAAGGATAAGCTAGTGGGCAGAAGCTAGGAAACTGCACTGGGAGAGGTGTGAAGGCTGATAACAACGAAACTACTTATAAATCTAGCTGGTTAGGAATAGAGGTTCAGAGATAATTAAATAAGAAAGCCTTGGTTCGAGTATAGCAAGTGCCAGTGCAATTAGATAGAGCAGTGTTCACTTCAAGTGTCTGATTCCAATTGGAAAAAAACCCTCAGAATTCTTACCTTTTATAGGTATTTTCCCGCACAGCAAATGAGAGGCTGGCTTATTCTGACCAATAAGGGTCAACTACGCCAGTCCCATCTCTCTATTCTGACATATTTTATTGATATAAAAATAAGGAAAAGTAGGCAGGTAATTTCCAGTCCATGAAGCGGGTAAGTTCTATTTGTCTGTGGTGAAGTTGCCACAACACACAGTATGTTGTAAGTTAACTACAACTAATTATTTATATGTTTGTGTTATAAACACTTACCAGTTTCAAATTGATTCACTTCATTTGACATTACAAACTGTGGCACATGGACATTTTTAATATTTAAGAGATCTTCAATGTTAACTGCAATACAAAGACTGGGAACAATCTGAAATAACAATAATATTATAATTATTTTTTTAAATATTTATGTTTTATGACATTTTCCCTGAAGATATTTACCACTCACCTCATTTGTTTGGAATGTGAGTTGGTTAATTATATGCTCACCTATTTTGTGCAAGTCAAAATTGGGTTTTTAAAAATCCATTATGCTGTTTTTTTTTTATATTTATATTATTACTATATTTTTTTAGATGGTTTAACACCCTTATATACGCAAATTCAACACACTATTTTAGTATATTGTGATGTCCTGATTAATAGTATTTATTATGTCTTGAGACTTTAGTGATATTAAATACAAAACATCATTAATTGTCAATAAAATCGTTTTCATAACTGTATTGAAACCCATAATTGTATGATGCATTAGACTAGACTTTTTCTTCTGTTTGGCACCATTAAACCATTAAACCAGTTATCTGAAGTTTTCCTTCTTTTTATAACATATATAGCAATGGAACATAATGTTAATGCATAATGGTTGGAGTGTAGGTTAAGGTTATGATTCTCATCTGTTTGAACAGATTTTATTTTGATACAGACCTACAAGAGATAAATCTAGCAATCCCGCTGTGGCTAAAAAAGGTGTTAATTTCCTTACTCGCATTTACTGCCTTATATTGGAGTTCATATCACCTATACATTGAACCCAAATAAACCTTCGCCAACGAATCAAAGCCAATAATTAGGGATGATATAAGCTATAGTTTTGGTCACCTGGTTTAGATTGATGGTAACTTTATTTTCATATGTTTTATTCTTTCTTGATAACAGCTCTTCATATGTGAGATTGAAATTCACTTTTTCTTCAGCCTCTACATTTACAGATACGGTAAAGTCTTTGGAATTGCGGGAGCTGAAATTATAATTAAATATGTGTTAAAAAGATAATTTGGTCCACACTTTCATATTTCTTAAGTCTATTCCTTGTGATGCCACATAGTTTGTTTTTTTCTTTCCTTTGGCTTTTTTTTTTCCAGAGCTGTCCATTTTCACCCCTAAATATTAACCACAATTGCGAGGGACTTCTTTGGCAGATGTCTCTTAAGAAGTCCTCTTCAGTGGTGGACGAAAATTAAGGGAAAAGAATGAACACTCCTGGAGAAAGGGCAGAAGGAAACAAAAAATCCTTAATTTACTTTATAAAAAATATATATATATATTAAAAATAAAATTCCCTACTTGGATTGAAAAATATGTCCAGCACTTTGACCAGCACTAACAGCAGCGTCAAAGTCCTTTTTGGCTTCTTCTTTTTCCTTTATATATGCCTCAAAGTTTTCTTCTTTTATTGTCCTACCAAAAGATATATTCTTATTTTTATTTTATAAAACTGATCCTATAACTAAAACTGTTCTATTAAATTGATAAATAGACAATAAACATAACTAAAGATGTCTAATAAAATTCACAGAATTGACAGTCAACTGTAAAACTTAAATAAAGAAATATATATAAAAATTACTAGCTGATATTATTTTCAGTAGAGATTTTATTTCTTTATCTCTTAGATTCAGTTAAATGATATGCATTTGATATCATAGATTATGTATCGTCGTTCAAAATTTAGTTAGAGTGGTTCAAGATCTCTGAGTGAACTCTCCTCACTTATAATTACACCACTTAAATCAGAGATATGTTTCCAAATTATAGGAGATGCTAGGTACCCTATTATCACCGGAATTGTGTTCTTGAATACAAAATAAGGAACAAGTACATATCAAGTTCATAGTTTTCCCCTTTGTGTTTAGGTTTATTCAACTTGAGGATTGTCAATGTATTTTAGAAGATGAAGATGATGGAGTCATCTTTATTACTTAAGTTGGGATTTTGTTTGTTCGAGTCAATGTAATCATAACAAAGGGGATCTTATAGAGTAAAAAACATGTTTTACAAAAAATCATAAAGGCTGATTTATGTTATTGAAGTAAAATGGAGCATTTTTGTTATAAGAATTGATGTATGCATCTGGCAGTTGTAACATCTCTGAAATCTGTGACAAAAAGTCTGATTTTTTTTTCTTCTTTCCTGTATTCATGTTGTTTTGTTTTTGCAATAAATAAGACTCTACAGAAAAAAAAAAATATATATATATAATCTGAACATGGGATTATTTTTATAAAATAATTCAATAGAATTTCACTGCTATTTTCAATTGTTACTTTGTTTACCTTTATTTTATTGGCGTAGTGACATTTAAGCAACAGCTATTGAGCAAAAGAAAAATTATGAATTTTTTAAAGTTAATTTTTCATCAGTGCCTGTTTATCTATCTGTAAGTATTTATGTTCTAAGACTATCATCATAAAAAAAATTCAATAGATCTAAAATTTTAAAGGTATATTGCACAACATCTCAAAAGATTTGTTTGAATGCATTAATGGCAGTATGACAGGAAAATTCGAAAAAAAGTTGGTACCGTTTAACTCAATTTTAAGATTTCTCAAGTCTGAGCTCAGAAACTATTTAAGATATAAAATTTTAATTGTTAAGGTCACATTACGACAGTAAAGTTTAAATAAAAACTACTAAAATATACTCCAAATAATAAAGTTTTATTGTGTTACAATACATTGCAAACTAGTTGTAATGAAATTTTTTATGTCAAGTTTTTTGTTGAAAAGGTGTTATTCAGAGACCGAGTTGTTTTAAAAAATGTACTGAAGTAATTTTGATCAAAAATACCCCATTGTTTTTTTATGATCATTCTATTACTTTTTATGCATTTTCTGTCCTTTATGCCTTTAAATCCTAGGAGTATATAAATATAAATAAGAATTAATTAATTCAAATGGAATAATTTATTGGTTATTTATACTATTTCAGGAAACTTATGAACCAATTACATTAATAGTACAGATTGTAGAATCATACTATTAAATATTATGATAATTATAAGTAAATCGCCATAGTAGCTTCCAAAATGTGGCCTACTTCAAAGACAGACTTAATTAAAGAACCTAATTCAAATGTAATAAATCATATTACATCTAATATTAAAATTTTTAAGATGTACTAAGTAAAGTGTTTTTACTCAGATAATTTTTTTTCTCCCTAATATCCCTTAGTTACAAATTTATATATGTACAAAATATAGATTAAAAAACAAAAGAATCTATTTACAATTAATAAATGTTTTTTTTTTCTTTCATAGCCCCTTTAAATTTACAGATAATTATAGATCCTCAGGCAAATCTATTAACAAATTATTTTTGTATTTCCTGAAGCATTGCATAGCAAAATTATATAATGAATAAACAAGTATAATGATATACATTCTACGTGACTGGACTAAACTGACTAATGAAGGTGATGGGGCTCACCTTTCTGATCAAAGTTAAAACTAACTTATATACTAATTCTTAACCTAATTTTTCCCCGACAGTCTGTTGCCATTGATGCGGGAGGGGTGGTGGGGTCGTAGTGTTAAACACTGGGTTGGTTAGGTGCTGCAGCGAGTCAAAAAAACTTGATGTGTCTCCGGTGGATGAACTCACCCACCGATGGCACACCAAGCAATGGGTGCAGGTCAGCGTTCTTCAACCTCTTGAAAGAGGTATGTTGGACTACTTTTTGCATGATTCCATTCTGGAAGTGTTGGAGACATTTGGCTGTATTGTCAGTCAAGTGGGTAAATAGCGGGGCACCGTACAGCAGAGCTGGCCGGAGGACACATTTATATATTATCAATTTGAGACGAAGCGACAGGTTAGGTGAAGTTAGCAAGTGCGATAGCCGGTAAGACCTTTTTTGTACTTTTTCTATTTTATTACTAAAATGAGTAGAGAAATGGAGATGCCTATCCATTTTTATACCTGAATAGTGCATTGAAAAAGCTGGTGAGCTCTCTTGCCCTCCCACGCTATACGATTTTGGCAAGGATTTTGTCCCCTTTTGGAGGGAGCAGATTATGCAGTCGGTCTTCCCGGCGTTTACGCTAATGTTTAACATGCCCAGTCTGTCACTGATAACGTTACAAACTGACTCGGCGTATGTAAGAGCTCTTTGTGCACTCATGCTGCTGCTGTAAACCGCAATGTCGTCGGCAAAAGCGATTACAGTAGCTTTCTGATAGTTTGTCCCAACAATTTCAGATGTGCACATTCTGAATGAAAAGAACCGGAGACAGAACCGCACCTTGAGGAACTCCACAAGTCAGAGGGAATGGGTTAGAGAGACAATCACCCACCCGTACCCTCACCGATATGTTCTTCATGAAACCAACATGGTATATAGCTGTTCTGGGCATTCCCAGTCACAAAGCTGTTGGCACAGCATCCCGTAGGACACTGAGTCGAAAGCCTGCGTGCAGTCCAACGAGATCATAGCAGTTGCTGTATTATTGTTCATACCGAGGGTGGCTTCCGTTTGTACCTTCACAAGCGGATGTTCTGTACTCAGATGAGCCTGAAAACCTGTCTCCTCGTACGGAATGATAGCATTTCCCGAACAGAACTCCTTCAGGTAGTTCAGTATTATCTTTTCGAGAATCTTCCCCATGTGAGGGAGAAGACTGATCGGGCAATAGTGGGCTGGGTGGTCGCCTCTCTTTTTGGGCTTGCGCAGCGGGAACAAGTTAGCTTGTTTCCACACTGTCGGGAAGTATCGCAACCTGATACATGAATTGTACAGGTTAACGAGTTATCCCTCTCGCAATACCGTTTGCACCCTGTCGCTCCCTGGTGCTCGGTATTAATAAATGTTCATTATACCACATAATATGATTGTAATTATACCACATCATTCGCTGGGAGTAAATCTGTATCCCTATAGTAGTGAATACAAAAATAAATTTTATTTATTTAAAAACAGATTAACAGATATTATAGATATAAAAACTAAATCAATATACTTACATCACAAAACCTGTAATAAAGGCTTCTTCTGGTAATATAACATTGAAATGAACTTGTTGAGAAACATTTGCAGGATTTAAAACACGGCTTGTCACCAAAGTTTTTGCATATGTGTATTTTATGTCAGTCTCGATGTTAAGTGATTTTATAATTGGTGCTGGAACCTACTCAAAAAAAAAAAAATCATAAATCAGTAAGTGGCTATTATTAACAACTGGATCTGTGAGGATTTTAGGATACATTGTTAGACATATAGTAGTAAAAAATTAAAAGATTTTTCTAAAATATTAATAAAAATGTGGAAGTATATTCTTAGAATAGTTAAAAAAAATTGAATTCTATGAACAAAATGATCATGTACTCACATCAGCTAGGACCGAAATAAATATGCAGGTGCTTATTAGAAGGTTTGTTATAACTGCTGTGGAGGCCATCTGAAATATTAAAATTGTCTTAGGTTATTAAATAAGTGTTATTTGAATTTATTAACACATATTATCATAAACTAATGATACTTAAGTAAACTATAATGAACTTAAACTGATGACTACAAACAAATGAGCTTATTTAACTCCTTGAAAATATTAATCATCAGAAGTTAGGAATGCGATGTTAATAACAGTTTTAATGAAATTTTGGTATTGTAGTATGAAAAAGTAAAGTAAAAATTACACATTGTTAACAAAGATATTGATATCTTTGATTTTTTACCCTACAAGAAGTATTGATACTACTAGCTAATTAATTAGTTAATGCAATTAATCATGTTTTTATGAAGATGAATATATTTTTCACATTTTACCTATATTAAATCCTTAAAATCCATGTTAACTTAAACAGGGGACACAAAGACCAGGATACAAGACCCTGGATGGGGTTTGAACATTGGGGCAGAAACATAAGGTTTTTTGCTAAGAAAAACTTTTAAAACCCAGAAAAAAGTTGGTGGCTATGAAAATAGCATCGAAATCCTAAACATATTTAGGTAGATCTTAAACTAACTTATGTTGGTTAAAATTGATGTGGAATATTGATGGTATGAAAAAAAATTAAAGGTGAAAGAAATCGTGATTGATCGTGAAGAAACATTTGTTTTACTTTTGATGTATCTCAAGTCTGAGCATGGAAGCTGTACAGCCTTTGAAATTTTCCCTTCCCATGACTCACTAAAGAGAGCAGTGTTACAAAAATTCGAAAATATAGCTTAAATATAAAGTTTTTAGAGCCAATAGTAGCATTTACTCCGTTAGCTCATCAACCTCATTTTGATAGTATTGATTTGTGGGAATTTAATTTTTTTTTAAAAATGCTTACATCGATTGTTTAATATAGTTCAACAAATAAAAAATTATTTGTGGTTGAGGATAAGTAATTTCAGAATATGTAAAATGTTCTTTTGAAAAACTCTTTGTTTGATAACAAAAACAGAATCTGCCTTAGTTGGGCAATGAGATAATGATCTCATTCCTAAATATATACAATATTGCATTTACTCTCTTGTTCATACTGTATTTAAACTATAATCACATTTACAAAGCCCAAAAATCCACCACAAACACTTGCCCCCCCCCTCCCCTCAGCAAATGAGAAGGAAGGAGGGATTGGGGAGATCCCTTCCGCCGTTTCTGGACTGTGAGAGAACCCTATAGTTGCAGACGCTCCGGACATGAAGGGAGAATACTGACCAGTGCCAGGACTTCCAATAACGGCTTAATTATAGAATGTATGCGTTTAGTATGTACTGTTAGGGGGAAATGAACTATAAAATTGTAAAAAAAGTAGCAAGATTACAGCTTAGAATTGGTAAAATTTGGTACTTCAGCGCCACTTACCAGGTACAGTGGGAAACTTGGTCATTAGTTGTCAATTGAATTTAAAGAAAGAGCCAAAATAAAAAGAACTCTTAAGTTAAGTAAGGATTTCTTAAGAAAGCCGGTTCCTACCGGCCGTTTATCAACCCTGAAGTAGGAAGTTCTTCACGTCTGTGATCGCTTTTATTTTTAACCTTGTTTGAACGTCAAAAAAAACTTTAAGCGTCTAGTCAAAACTGGGGGCTCGTAATTGCAGGAAGTGATTGACATAGGAATGAATAAATAAGAATTTCTATTAAATTATGAGTTCACAGGTAGACGTGAAAGTTGATTTGAGTGATTGTACACAGGTGATCTGAAAAGTTTCCGACCTCAACATGAAGATGATAATAAAATAAAAAAAAGCTTTGTTAGGTCGGAAACTTTTCAGACCACCCTTATATCGGCTTAGGTTGATGAAAGAAAGTAGTTGGATTTTCATCGAATGTCTTGCTACTCATTACTACTTCAGTTTCTAATATTAGATGGAAGTAAAGTGTGAATAGTAGTCCCCCAACATGTGTTATTTTTCTTACATAAATATATTCAAATGTCGTCCATAAATTTAATTAGATGACAATATAGCACCTTCCTCTCATATGCCTAAACCTCTACTCAATAAGTAGATAAAGGTTTCTGGTTTCGAAAGCCAACGTCCGAACACTACTGGCGGAGTTCTACGAATTTTATTCTATTCTACACGGCAGTCATTGTGCAAAAGCACAATATTAAAACAGGTCCCACCGGCTGCCCTTCTCTCACTAGGCAAGATCAGAAGAAGAGCCAAGGCTGAATGGGCAGTGATAAAAGGCACAAACTGATTTGCATTTACATCAAAAGGGCCGTCAGTCGGCAAATAAAGGAGTAACGATAAATAGGGGATATCTTCGCCCAAGGTCTGACCAGGAGTCCAACGAAATTAGCCTTAAATACATCTATCTGTCTTCCTAGCCGGTTTTATCATTACCTTCTTTCTATGCCTTTTTTTTTTTTCCTTTTTAGCTAAAGTTTGATGACCCGAGTAAGTATTCGTTTGAGAATCAATTGCCTCGACTAGTGGAAAGTACCTAGGACTGGCTGCTGTACCATCTGGATTCAGTAATCTAGGAGGAGTCACAAGTAATCGTTAGAGGTAACGCGTATCTCAGTGATTAAAGGAATGTAAATTTGTCAGTCGTGAACTATAGTTTCTAATTCGTTACGCCAGGGATCAGTCTGTTGACATTCCACAACAAAATTTGAACATCCCCAAGACGACGATAACAACGCAACAAGCATAACTATGTAAAGATACAACCTCGCCTAAAACTCCCAAAAATGTCGGGAACGTAAATGATCTTCTTACCGATCTTAAAACACTTATAGGACAAAACACATTTTACTGTTAAACACGATACAACGAAAACCATGATAATTACAGCCACATCGGAACTCTATGTGAAAACAATAAAATACTTAGAGAGGAGAGAATTCTGTACTCACCAGTTACGAGAAGAGTTGTCATAAGGAATCTACATCCTACGACGGCCCCACAAACAAAAACTTTGAAGCAAGGCAAAGAATATACATAATGTGCTCCATCGAAATTTAAAATTACTGCCAATGAGTAAACCAGACGTATACGATCCACTGGCACAAAGTATTTTATTAAAATGTAAAGACAAGGTCATAAATAAAGACATTCTATGGATTGAAGGACACAAGGGGAATACAGGAAATGAGGCAACAAACTAGTGGCACATTACAAAGACTTACTGAAATCGTGCTGGAAAATAATTGCAAGGATAAGAGTCGCTGGATAATTGGGATAGACGATGGATAAAATCGACTTAAGGAAATAAACGTCACGACGGAAAGATCAAAACCTCAACTACACCCTAAACTGCCATACTGACAGATTTTCAACTGACCAAAAGTTATCTACACACAATTGGAATAATTGGCAACCCAAACTATAATTTTTGGAGGACCAAAGTATAAATTAATCGCTAAAATTTACTGAAAAACGGACACTGGTCTTTACCTAAACGTGAATTACAATAGACAACTATAGAACTAATTCAACAAATTACAAACACATTCAACTACGTAGAACCGACTTAGCACAGTCGGAAGCAAACCTTCTCCATTATAGATGGACAAAGAATGTATTAATTTTTATTTGTTAACTTAATATTTTATTTTATGTTTAAGTTTATGGTTGTTATTCTGTCTCTTTATAATTCAACAAGTCGGAAAAATATTTTTTATCGATGTAAATATGAATTGATATTTGCAGTATCATTATTCAACGGAGCGGGTAGATGCAAATAAACTCCCTAGCCTGCACTGTACAGTTGAAGCAATAATATTTGTTTTTTTAACAGAAAAAGTGCAATTAAAAAAACCTGATGGTTGCTGCTACCTTATACAAAAAAGTATTTGTTTATCTCGACTTAAAGGTAGAGATAGTTTATCTTGTGGTTGATTGCTGTTAAGATAGCTGGAAATAGACTGGGTGAGTCACCAATCTTGTGACCAAACCACCGCCATCCTTGTGCCAAGGTGAATTCGTGCGCACCTACCGGCTCTTTACCGATTGACAGTTGTCGAAACGGAGTATTTTCCTCTATGCTAGTTATATCATCAGGATAATATTTCTATTTTTGGCTTGTTGGTTTTTAGTTATATCATAGAAGGGTATTAATTTCTCTTGCTCCTCAGCTCGAATCAGATGTACCCTTACAGAATATACACCCTCAATTACCCTTCAATATAACCTTACCCCTGGATTCCTTTATCTGTAGTCTTTGGCCATTGACGTAATAAACATTTAAAACTTTTAAAAAACTTAAAAATATTTTCTCCAACCAACTTTAAACTAATCCAAATTCAAAATAATCTACACCGATGGTTCTAGAGACTTATCAAAAAAACTTATTTGTTTTTCATTCCGTACCCTATTTCTACCGCTCCCCCCCCCCCAGCAGAAAAATATTATATGCTTAAAGCACTACCCTTAACAGCGGCCATATATGACGACTCGTAGTTTTGTCATTTGTTCAGATTCATTAATTGCCCTAAAAGGTATTAGAAATTTTTTTTAACAACTCTAATGATATTATCAAACCCCTAACAGATTTTTTAAGAACATTAAACATTATCATCAAATGTTATAATTTAACCGAGCTTCTATCCAATCTAATAAATTAATATTCATAACAAATCGATTAATAAAAAAAATTAGTTAGAAATACCTTTTATAATCTGATATAACCAATGTGTTTTTATATTGCATTCTTTGAACATGTACCATGAAGAAATTGCTTTGAAACAATCAATATGCATTTAGTTTTGAACCCTAAAACTCACAGTTGTACCCTGCTCGTACGCCCCGAGTACTAACAGGAAATAATATTCTGAAGAGAATAAATAAAATATAGACATTCTGCCAGCTTAAAACAAGTACGTGTAAATCGTTTTTTCACATAAATCGTACAACGTACAATGGTAGTGCTTGTAAAAATGATTTGTAGTTCAAAAATTATTTTCTAAAACTTATAAACTTTCTTAAGAGACAGCACAGAATTTAAACTTTTTTCCAGAAAGTTAGTAAAAATATCTAACTTATTTCATATCTAACTTATTTCATACCTCAACAAAAGTGTACGTATTCAATAGTATCTTTATGCGCACGAACATTCTTTAACAATTAGTATTCGTGGAAGGGTTTCATTACGAACTGTTCTTAGGATGTACGTAATATAATCATTCTAAGCCAAGTTACACTGGATATTTCCAGGAAAGAATAGAAACTTTCACCGATTTGAAATACACTTTTACTCCATCGTTAACTATGATTGTTGATTAATTATTGTAGTGTTAAGTAGAATTAAACCACTTCCACAATGCACTAAACGGAATTTGAATTTCCATTGGGCCGACGTCCACCGTTTACGGTAGTCTGTAAATGTGTAAATAATTAGAAAATAAAGCAGCATTGCTTAAAATCAGCTGATTAGCGAACTGCAGTTAACTACAATACCCCGTAAATTGAAACATTATATAGAAGAAACAACAATTTTCTTGTAGTTTTAGACTAAACCACATGATTTTTATATCTGAGTCGAAACCTAAGTGGTTTTTATGGAGTGTGGTTTTCAGATTTTCAGAACTGGTATACGTTTCAGTATGTGACAGTGAAAATTCTTGGGTGTGTTGGCATGTTAAAAGTGCAAACAATGATTATTTTTGCCAAATTCCTGGTTTCCACTAGTTGTTAAATGCCTGAAAGACCTAACAAATTGCAGTGGAATACATTTCTTGTTCTAAGGACGAAAATGTGAGTTGATGAGTTTTAAAATACAAGGGGCAAAAAGCAGACATGCGATGTCATCGAAGTTACACGTACGTTTGTGTCAAAGTTTTCCTAAAATTTAATAGATGAAAATAAAGCGCATTTTATAATCTTAGTTATTAAAATTACAGTATTAAATTACTCAACCATGAATGAGATGAATGAGTACTTATCAAAAAGACTACTGTTTCAGTGATCATGATTCAGATAATTTTATTTTTGTTTCATATCCCCTTGTACCAAAATTAATATACGTTACAAAATATAGATTCTACAAACGAATCTTATACAATTGATTCATTATATTTCCTGTAGCTCGGCTACATTTTATACAAAGTCTGTTTTCTACTAATAGTGATCTACATTGTACAAAAGTGTAATGATGTACATTGTACATTAATGGACTGAATTTGTTAAAAGTGATGGGGCTCAGCTTATTTTTTTTCTTTTTTTTTCTTTAATAGTCCCTTTAAATTTACAGATAATTATATATAATTATAGATCCTCAGGTGAATCTATTTACAAATTATTTTTGTATTTCCTGTAGCATCGCTACATGGGCTCAGCATATTAAAAAAATGGAGCTTAAGTAAGGAGATTATTTACATTAATTGATCGGGTGGGGGGAAATTGGTTTCGATTATATTCGTGGGTACTGACTACGAACTTTAAAAAAAGATTTATTCTAAGAATTTAGTTTTATTAATCTGAAATTATGTTGCGCAGTTCTGTATTGGAAATCACAAAATAAGATGATATCCAGACTAAACAGCAACATAAATATAAAATTATAATTGCAGACGGAGTAGATACAGTTCAAATCAGTAAATGTAAACTCATTTTATTTTTCTATTAAACTGATCTGGTAAATTTGCAAAAACACATAACCCTTGTACAATTATAATGAAAACCTTGATTATCCGTTGTTGTTGATATCACAGCATTCGTTCCATAAAAATCTCTTGAGTGTCATCGCCATATTTTTTAATTTTTTAAGATACAATCTCACAAATTTCTTAAAGAAACAACGTTCACTGCACTATCTAACTATCCTGAACTATGTAAACATGGGTTTCTTCATTTACGCATTCTACAAGGAAGTTTATTGGGTTAGTTCAGACCAAAACAGATATTTTTTGGTAATCGATTTTGGCTGCAGTTGAGTCAGAACACAAGAGACATTGAAAGCTTTGTGCTATCATTGAATTATTTCAAAATGTACTTCAAATTTTATTCAGGTTTAGAACCACAATAAGGAAAAGACATCTTCTGTTCAAATTAATAATCAGGGATCAATGGTCATATCACCAGATTATTTCTCTGTTATGGAGAACTCGTTTCAACTAAAATTAGCTTCTTAGAAACATTGATAACAGGCAACACAAGGCTAGGCTGAATAACAATTACAGTCATGTGTTTTTCTTCTCCTAATCTATAGACTCCCATTTATGGAGTAGTGATTGGAAATGAATTAAATCCCCACCTTAGGGTTTGAACATGTACCTACCACGATGTAGTAGCTTAGAACGAATCAATATTCATTTAGTTTTGAACACTAGAACTGGCAGTCGAGCCCTACCTACCTGTACGCACCGAGTGCTAGCAAGAAATAATTTTCCTGAATATAATAAATAAAATATACTACTCTAATTTTCAAAATAATCTATACTGACGGCTCAAGAGAGTAGATTACTTAATACAGGTAAACATTTATATGTTATGGGGTTTAGTTGTTATTTGTTGGGTTACACTCGGTATCCTATTTTCATCGTTCCCAGAAGAAAAAATACTATATGATTAAACCAATCCTTTACAGCGGTCATATGTGACGACACTCATTGTTTTGTCGTTTGCTCAGATTCATAAAGTGCCTTGAAAAGTATTAAAAATATTTGATTCTGTAAGTAGACTGGAGTATAACTTTCTAATTAATTTGATTACCAACGAATTAAATCTCCACCTTGGGGTTTGAACATGTACCATGAACAATCAATGTGCATTTAGTTTTGAACCCTAAAAATCACAGTTGTACCCTACCCGTACGCCCCGAGTACTAACAGGAAATAATAACCTGAAGAGAATAAATAAAATATAGAAATTCAGCCAGCACGAAGAGAAAGCTACTGTTTAAAACAAGTACGTGACAATCGTCTTTACGCATAAATCGTACAACGTAAAATGGCGGTGTTTGTAAAAATGATTTGTAGTTGAAAAATTATTTTCTAAAAGTTGATTGTTGATTAATTATTGTAATAGAATTAAACCACTTCAACAATGCGCTAAATGGAATCTGAATTTCCATTGGGCCGACATCCACCGTTTACGGTAGAATTAATTATAACATTACATCTAACAGAATTTGGCAAGAGGGTGTCACAATTCTAGGCAGTTTATTGAGAAGCGCCACGTAGTCGAGAATCTAAGGCTCAAAAATGTTTGTTGACTCAGCTAACCAATCAGAATAAACTAGTGCAATTTTCATCGTTAAGGAAATCATTCAATCTTCGTGTTTTAAATGGGACCATGCAAGCATACAGTAGGCTAAGGTTGCATCCTTAGTGGATGCATGCTGGTTCTAACCACATTTCTGGCCTCGGTTTGAAATCGTGAATGGCTTGTTTTAACTCTTTAACTATCCTATACCGTGTAGAGCTGTTTCGGAATTTTATTCTTAGCTTAGTCAAATACCTTGCAGACATTTGCAAAACTAGCTCTTTTTCATTTTAAATTATGCGTGTCTTGAGTGCATTTATCTTGTCTGAACCCATGTGGATACGTTTAAGCACTCTGTTTGGCGTTGTAGTCAATGTTTTTATTCAAATCATCTAAGTTATTAGCTTAAAATATTGTTTCATTGCGGTGCCTCGCAATAATCTGCCTAGCACGGTAACATCTAAAGGAATTTGGCAGGAAGATATTAACATGCTAGGTGAATTGCTGTTCGGCAACGTCTTGGTTTTCGCTGCCAAGATAGCTCATATAAGTAGTATACATATTGTTGGAGGAAAAAGGAAGCAGACTTTTATATCAAGTTTGGTCAAATCTCCTCTTCAAATTAACATTAATTTAATCTGGAGAGAATAGTAAATCACTGTTCCTTGAAAATGTTAGTTACTTATGGCCATAACGATAAATTCTAATTGATGCACAATATAGCTCGGTGAATAATTTGTCTAGAAGAGCTGGTTTGATGTCATCCAGTATTTTACAAGTGATTATCGTCGAGACAGACTAATGCGATAAACATATTCTCTGGATTCCCCTCGAACGAGCACTAAACAGTCATTATATGGTAAATTGCTTTTGCAATCAAAGGTCTTTTAGAAGTTAGACAAGGGTACAATATACCGTCGTTGTTACAATGGACAAAGGTAAAGCTGACCGGACAGTAATTTGATACTAACAGACGTAATGATGATAACAAAAAAATAAAGAAATTGAGGTGGAAAACGAAAATAAACAGTGGATGACTCATGACTGGAGGCGATCAAGGTGAGAGCTTATCGAACAGTTACTCTGGCAGGCGCCGCAGAGGCTTCTCTGGCCAGATAGTGTCAGATTACAGTCTTCTGTCTTTGCAGGCTCTGGGCTTACGAAAATTTCTTAATAATAATCACATTATTGAAACGATTTTTTTAAATGTTTAACTACTAAAACTTTGTTGCAACAATTATAAACTAGATTCTATTTCTAATGTAGATATGTTTATATATATATATATATATATATATATATATATATATACATAAACCCTAAATAGAAGACTTAGAACAACATAGATAGATAATGAGTTACTTAAATACTTACGTAATGATTGTGAAGAAAATACTTCATTTTACTTGTTAAACCATCATGATCACCGAAAAGTTCAAATAGATGAAAAACCAAGCCGGTCTTCTACGAAGGCAGGTCTTAATACAAAATATCTTAATACCAAATGCTGACTCCCAAAATTGTTTTTAATATGTTTGAAATACTTTTTAGGGTACCGTTGTTAACGTGTCCTCAATATCGGCACAATCCGAACTTCAAATCTTGAATAGTTTTCTAGCAATGATTTGAGAATCTTAAAAGTAAGCGAATCGGATTCGACTAGTCAAACCTTAATAGACAGAGGTTTGACGATCATTATTGTACATTGAAAATATAAACCTTTTTTAAAACATTAATAAAAAATAAAATTTTAATTAAGGCGAGAAAGTGTTTGCATTGTGTTTTAAACTTATATATCCAATAGGAATGTTTATGGGTTTGAACCCCTTATCGTAAAACAATTTCTCGGTATTAAACCTTAACCTATTGGTGATATGGAAGATGACCTACAGTATAAACGTGAAATTTCAACTCTATTTATCAAAATAGTCTCTCTTAAGCTTCGAATCAATTATAAGTCATATTTCACCTAACTAATTTAACAAATATTCAAAACAGCTTTGGATGGTTACAGCGTTTCGATAAAATAACCATTCAAATTTATTTGATTGCTTATGATCATCGTACGGTAATATATGGTTGTTCAATAGTAGTTTTAAGCCTTGTCTGAAAGTGAGTCGACACAAAATGTATGTTTACTCCACTAATTGACTGGACGGAAGAAGAGCTCGAAGAAAGGAATTCTAGTTCCACACTTTGGAAAATGGGTAAAAATAAAATGGGTCCAGACTTGGTCATTAGTCATTACCAAAGTGAAGCATACTCTACAATTGGCTATGACAGCTTTACAAATACATTCAGTTGAGCAAATAAGGAAGTAGCCAACATCAAAGTACAAACTTACAGAACAGGAGGGACGAAAAATCAGTACTATTTCTTGTGAAGATTTCTCTGAACAGACATATTATCAGGTAAGACGGAATTAAACATAAGTTCTTAAAAAAGCGTTATATAAAAATATTAGTAAATTATAAACAAGTAATTATGAAAGGCGAAATGTAACCTGCTTTTCTCTGATTTTTTTAAGATTTGCATGCCACTGCTTAGAGGCACTACTACTAGATTTTTCGAGGCATTAGTAAAGTAACAAAATGTCTATTACACATAAACTATTGTTCAGTTCCTTTATAATAGTGTTATTATTTATTGTTAATTGTCTGCATACTTCTTAATTTTCTTTTATTTCGTTAATTTTTATTCTTTGTTTACTTTTTTTTGCCTTTGCTCACATATTACAATATTTATTAACCTTATATTGAAATTAATTTAAAGTTTACTCCATATAAAATGAACGTGAATCGTACGTTTGAGTGTGTAGGATATGTAGTAAATAAATGTCCTCCTGATAGGGTTACTATATGGAGAAAACAAAAAAATATATAAGTGATATATACATGCAAATATACAATAAAAACAATACTGAGGCCAGTTTAATCAACTAAATACAGGAAAAGTCTCATTCGATGGACTACTAAACTATTAGCAGATTAATCAAAACATAACATTTAACTGTCTTAAATAATAAATAAACTAGTTGATAAAAGTTACCTTTTGTATCGCTTAAGAAGTAAGTTGCATAAGAATACTTTTATTTTTTCAATATATATATATATATAAATGAAATACAGACCGTTGATAAGGTAAAGAAAATGTATTGATAAGTAATCATGGGACTTGGCGAGGGTTACAGAGTGATTATAAGCAAGGCTCTTTTCTTTTTTCTTTTCAAATTACTTATTAAAATAACTGATAATTATTAATGTTGGATTACAGAACTTTAATTTTTAGAATGTCTTTGGAATTGTTTTTGCGTTATTCTTAAGTTAAGTAGGTTGCTATTAACTGCTCTTAACCATGGGAAAACAGGCTTGAATTGTTTTATGTTTGATTTGGTTTTCCATATTTCCCCTCATTGTTGGTTGTAGCAAAATCACTAATTAATAATATACTATATCTGTAACATTTCAGACAGATCTAATTATTTTTAAGGCACCTACCGCAGAACAGAAATACAGACAGACAAACATATGAAAGACATTCACCCCGAATCTGGGCTAGGATATTAGGTGACAAATGCTTTAGTTTATTAAAATTGTTAAAATGCTATTTATGCTCACCATTGCACTGATGAGATGACCTACGATCTAGGCTCGCTTAAGTCGAACTGACTGCTCCGCCGGGATGTCTGAGGGTTATATATTCCCCCACCAGGGAGCATTTTCTGTGAATACCATCGCTGACTCTGGAACTGGAAGAATTGAAGTGCCTGAGTACTCTCGATGACGTACGAGAGTTAATTAGAAACAGGATCGCTAACTTGCATTTCAGAAAGACCCAAAGGTCATTAGATTTTTCTATTCTTGAAGATATTAGTTGCTTCACCAGGTTTTCCAAATTACATAACTGGGACCGAAATTTGTCTAAGTAAATCAATTTAAACGAAATGATACTCTCAAAAATATACGCAAACCAAATGAACGACGTAAAAGGTGATGGAGCAATGTTGTGTGATACCCGAGCTCTTTAAGGGTTGTAAAAAACTATTCGGTACTGTTTACCGAAAATATTAGATTCCATTTGTTAAACCATTTGGGACATTAAAAACCGATTTTAACAATTAGAAAATTTGTAAACGTCTAAAATATTAATATGAAAACACTATTGAAATTAACTGCAACGATAGCAAAGCTTTATTTTGTAGGTTCCTAAATGTTCACTTGGGAACTAATTTTAAATAACGTCTGTACTGCGACAGTTTTCAAGTCGAATTATTTGCCATAGTTTCCATTATTATACTAATAAAAAACTATCAGTATGCTAAGAAGTCTTTTGGAAATTATCATTGAAATTTCGGGTCGATTGAATCATTTGGGCTATCGTAAATTATATAATGCTAAGAATATTGTAATGCTAATAATATATAAAATACTAAAAGTAGAAGCAAGCCCCTTCTAGAGTATACCTGCCTCGTGACTTCATAGAAGTCACTGATAGTTTTAAGTAAGCAACCGCATCCCTTCGAGACATCCTTCCCAATTCCAAGATCTACCCTCGGCTTTAGCCCCAGACCCCTCTTGTTCCAAGACACTCATTCCTAACCCTCCACCCAGCATGCAGTAACATAACTCTTACTATTTGTACATACCAGTGTTTTTCTTGACCTTCATAATAAAGCTTTTCTTTCTTTTCTTTTAAAAGACTCTCCTCTACAAAGATTATTTAACTATAGGAAAAAAAAACCTATGTAGAAAGACAGGCGAAAGACGATCTTTTGTTGAAGGCTTCAATGGGTCTTCCTTCGGGGTGTATATCAAGTATTTGGCGTCCCTAGTTGTAAATCAAATGATTTTCTAATTCACAGTTGTATTGTTAAAGAAAAATAATTTACATAGGTTGCATCATGTACTAATTAATATTGATAACGCTCGGGGGTGTTTAGGACCGACCCAGCTGATGTTCATTTTGCTATTTTCGCTTATTAGTATGAAGCGAGATACCTTTGTTACGTAGACTCACACTTTCGCTGGAAGTAACCAAAATTCAATAACTTCAAATTACCCCAACCAGCCCCTTTCCTATCGTGTTACATGTGAGCGCTTGCAGTCTGCATTTATAAAAGGTAAGGGTCAGTTTTTTTCCTTAAACAATCCACTTTAGTGTTACCGTGCTAATCAGATCTTGAATGTTAATAAAAGTTATTAAACTTATAATTGATTAATAATTTGCTTTTATGTTATGTGTATTGTTGAACTTTTACTTTTTTTTTACCTTCTTTACGGTGCATACACTCTACCAGAGGCATTTGTACTTTGGATAAATATGTGTTAGCTGGTTTTGCCGTTATAAAGTAAATGGTCATACTGAAAGGGTTTATCCAGTATGAAAATTGTTGCATCACTAGTTTTCTTAGAGGATCTGAGAAACTTCGTGCTAGTTTTGTCTATATCGCATGACTAAGTACTGATTTTTTGTTTTGGTTGTGAGCACGTGCGCATTTTAATCTTTTGTTTTAAGAGTTAAATAGTCTTTTGGCAAGCTATCACAGCTTATATTTAACAGCTTCGGCTTCAGTCCATTGAATCTAATTGAGTTTAAATAAATTCAGTGGTGATGAAGCCGAGTTCGATTCGTTCTTTTATCTTGGGTTTGTGTATTTACTGAGTCATTTGGAAGGCACATATCTGAGAGTTGTTAAAAATTTCCCCTTCACTGTAGAAAATTATACTTCCACTCTCAAGGTTTTGAAGGAAAGGACCTCTAATACCAGAAGAACTATTAGCTGTATGCTAACCCTATTCGGTACCTCTCATTTATAAATAACACGGTCAATTCGATCTGGGGTTACCTGGAACTATATTTAATCCACTTCACATCATTAGCGAATTTCCTACTTAGCTGGAAACCAATGTTCAGGACCTCGTTTGTGACAATTTTATATTATCAAAATTACCATGTGACCTTTGAAATAAGGTCTCCACCAAGAAAAGAAAACTAACGCAATAAACTTGAAAGAGGGGCCAGAACTTAATTAACAGCATGTTGGTCATCGAAACCCTTATCCTGAATCACAAACCATACGGTACCCTTAGTACATCATTAAATAGTAAAATATTCAATATGTATACCCCTATGCACTAATAAATAATACAAGACAGAATAATGACAACCAAAACTGGGTTCCAGAATAATCCTTAATTATAATATTAACGTTTAGGATTTGCGTAGATGATATTTAAGGTTAACATTGTATTTTAATGTAGTATTGAAGCCATAGATAATTAATTTTGTTTCAATGTGATTTATTGTTTGTTTGTTTAGAGCATTTTGAGTTCTAGCACATGTCAATCCTCTAGTTATTTAAAACTAAGCTTTCTTTTATTAGGTTGCCCAACACTTGTCAAAAATGTCATCAAACATGCGAGAGCATGCACAATACAATTGTGCCGTTGCAAATCGCCCGATACCAAAACTCAAACTGTTCGACATCTGTACCAACACGGTCAAAAACTAGTTTGAAAACGGTTTGTGATTGCCAAAACGGTCAGAGGATCAGATTAAGGACTAGGAATCCGAGGCATGCACCGTTATACCCCCCTCTTTTTCTCGCCGTAATAAGGAAAGTAAAATATTGTTAGATGTAATTTAAGTTACTGCTCGTAAAATGAATTGACGTTAACTTTTATTTTGTCTATTAATGATTGTGTATGAAACCATTAATGTGTTGTTGTTTTTTTTGTTTATTTTTTAACTAAACTTGAAACATTCAAAAAGGTTATCTTATCTGGAAGTCGGCCTAGCTCTCGTTCTGTCAAAAATGAATTCGTGGTTTCTGAACAAGAGACGCTATCCATCTTCCATTGTGGCAAGGACTCAAATTTGGTAAAGTTTGATATTTTAGTCAGTGGCGCTTTGTTCCCGTGAAGACAGGTGAGTGCTTTTGATTATTATAAGTGGGGCTCTCTCCCTTAACTGGACGTGCGTCGCACGGACCTTTGTAGGGTATGGCAAGCCGTAGGGACCCCCCAGTTGATGAATTTCAACATCCAAAAAGAGTATGCCGCAAGCGTACTCTCCCCAAGCCCCAGAGGTTAAAACCTCTAACTCCTTCACCCCCCTAAACTCGGCAGCCCAGTCCGAGGCCAGTACATCCGCCGCCCCTTCTGCCCCTAAATCGCCACCCCCCTTATATTAGGGCGCATTAACAGCTATGACCTCACGAGGTTATTAGCCGATTATCACGTAAAAAACTACAAAATAGTGCAGACGCAGCAGGACACTAAGGTGTTCTGCACAGCATACTAGACCAACAGCAAACGATTGCTGCAATCAGGGATTTAAAGATTCCATTTCACACGTTTGCCCCCCGTGGTACCAAGCCCAATAAGAAGTACTTACTTCATGGATTCGATCTCTCTCATCCGATCGAGGAGATAAAAGCCCACATTAAAAGCGTGGGTAGCAACGTAATCGATGTATATCGATTACGGCGCTCCGACCAAAATGGCGCTCGGACAGAGATCGAACAGATACTAGTGATAGGGGATCACACACTGAAGGCGGAGACCTTGAAGCAGCTCCGTCATATAAATAATGTGCTCTTTCGAGTGAGCACTTTTCACGAAAAAAGAGGGATCCCGATGTGCCTCAACTGCCAGGAATACGGCCATACCAGACGGTACTGTTTCAAGCAGGCCAAGTGCGTGAGGTGCAGCGAGCCTCACGACATAAAAGACTGCCCAAGAGACGCTCCAATTCCCCTCAAATGTGCCAATTGCGGGGGAAATCATGTCGCGTCGTACCGACAGTGCCCGTACAGGGTAAAACTTCTAGAGACTGCAGAGTTAAAAAATCAGGCACAGAATATTACAGCCGGGCCGAGAAGGGCCACATACATGCCTGCCCCCCCTCCACCACAACAGACTGCCTCCTATGCTCAGATGGCATCCGGAAACACCAAGGCTCCGGAAGTTCTCCCAGAGCCCCTACCTCAACCTACTAACAGTAATAATGATGCCTTGATGGGTATCTTGGGCAGTATGATGAACATGTTGAGCAGCATGACCGCTGCCATGAATAAACTCACCGAGGCGGTAACGCAGATGATGTCGGAATTCAAAAAATCAAACATCTAAATGATGGGGCACGTAATTTTAAATTACAACGTCTGCGGCCTTCGGCCCAAACAAGCCGACGTAGAAGTAATTCTACGGTGCCATTCGCCAGACGTTGTCGTTCTCACCGATACCCGGTTGAAGAAAATACACTTCTGCCGCTTCCCGGGTTATATTGCTTACCGCCAAGACACCGAAACTATCTCTGGAGGAGTAGCGGTGTTAGTTAAAAACGGAATACCCTGTAGGAGACTGCCCCCACCCGTCAGCCTAGGCCCCGACCAATACATAGTTACGCTCCAGCTACGGCTCACGAACAACATCATCGTGTCAGGAGTCTACAGAAGACTGAGAGCCGTCTGTGACCCGTATAAGCTCCTGCTCACTACGATAGCTCATGACCGAAGGCACGTCATCGTGGGTGACCTAAATGCGAACCACAGCTGGTGGAGCAGTACTACGGCAAACGCCCTAGGCCGTTACATCACTAAAACTCCATTTACGGTCATCCACCCAGGATTGCCGACCTTCCGTCATTTCGCTAACCCAGACAGAACCTCCACACCTGACCTGCTCCTGACACAACAGCCACACCGGGTCACCGGATGCTCCGCCTTAGAGATCACCACCTCCAACCATCGGCCTGTTCTCTATGAACTAGAAGGCGACATGCCAGAGCCACCTGCTTCTAGGTACAGGTACGATGAGGCCAAGTGGGACCTCTACAAGAATCTCATCAAGACCGAGTTGCCCACAATCACGCCCCTGAGACACACTTGGGACATAGATTACGCTATCTATCAGCTACAGGACGTCATCGATCGAGCTGCCGATGCATCGATTCCGAAATTTTCTCCGAAGCCCCCTTCTCTGAGAAAACCTCCGGATCACATCCTACAACTGATTAGACAGCGTAATAACATCAAGAACATGGTGTTCTTGTGGAAGGTGGTTTAGGACCAAAAACAGGGACTTAAAACCGGTTTTAAATGCTCTCACAAACCAAGTTAAGTCCCTGATGGCCCAGTGGAAAAATTCGATTTGGGAAGATCGCCTCACCAGTCTCCACGGTGACCACAAGCAACTGTGGAAGCTTGTGAAGACCTGCAGGTCCAAAAAGAACGGTGTAAGGCTGGCCGTGAACGGGCAGTTCATTCCCACGACCGAACAAGCGGACATCTTGGCGGCCCATTATGAGGAAGTCAGTCGTGGCCAGGGACAGCCAATAGGAGCCCTCGACCTCCCCTCCCCCACCCTCCCCACCACTAGCGAAATCGACACCTCACACCGGCAATGCGCTGAAGAACGACCGGCAAGAAGGCCCCAGGTCAGGATTCCATCCAGAACATCCTACTCAAGCAGCTGCCGAGGAAAGGAATCTCATTCATAACGAACGTGTTGAACTCCTGCTTCAGGCTGCACTATTTCCCCCAGAACTGGAAGCACGCTGTAGTGGTCCCCCTTCTGAAACCAGCGAAAAGCGGTTATGAGCCATCTCATTACCGTCCTATCAGCCTGCTGACTCAACTCTCGAAGCTGTTAGAGAGAATCATCCACGTACATCTCTCCGGGCACTGCGAGTCACAAGAAGTCATCCCACCAGAGCAGACTAGTTTCGGCACAGGCTTAAGCGCGAACAACAACCTGGTGAGATTGCAACACCACGTCGCATCGAACGTCCGGAGCAACAGAGCTACTGCTATGATTTCTCTGTACTGTTCGAAAGCTTTCGACTCTGTGGACCACTACATCCTACTCCAACGACTGAGGGAATACGAATTCTCGGATCAGCTGCAGAACCTGATAAGATCCTACCTTACTGGCAGAACTTTTTCGGTTCGTATAGGCACTACGTCTACGACCCGAAGAGACTACACTGCCGGTGTCCCCCAAGGGTCGGTGCTAGGCCCCCTGTTGTTCAACATTTACACCGCCCACATCGTAGGAGCCTCGTACCCTAACTGCGAGGTATCCGCGTATTCAGACGATATAGGTGTTTACAGCACTAGCATCAATCCCTCCAGAGCCCTGAAATTCGCTGAGAGCGCTAGTCAACGGATCCCCGAGAAACTCGATGCCGTCCACATTCAAGTCAACCCGGCCAAGACGCAAGGAATTATATTCAGTTACAAATCCGGAAAAAAGAAGCTCCCGAAATCCTTCGTCTTAGATGGCAAAGAGTGCCCTGTAAGCAACAAGCTGTGCTATCTCGGGATTACCCTCGGTAGGAACTTGTCGTTCACAACGGATCTCGGTAAGAAATTAAAGAGTGTTAGGAAGAAATTCTTCAGCCTCGGACTCCTACTTCACAGCCTGGCTTTATCGGTACGCCTCAAGCTGCTGATATACCAGAGCGTCCTAAGACCTGCTCTGATGTATGGGACCCCTCTCTTCAAGTATCTGACTCCTAACACTCTCCAAACGCTCCAGCAATTTCAGAACAGAGTTCTCCACACCTCCCTCAAACATACCCCGTTCGACCGAATGAAGGCTGACGAGATGGATAAAAAAATTGAAGTGCTCACCATTCAAGATTTTATCAAGAGAAGGCGCATCAAATTTTTTGACTCACTCAGACATAGCCACAACCCACTATTCTCCGACTTTCAACCACCACCAATGCCCGTCAGATGGAAGCACTGCTGGACCGCCGAAGCCTGGAGGATGATTGACGTCATCGACCCGATGACTGAACGAACTTTACCCAGCCGAGAGATCGAGGCCGATCTCCCGGCCGACTCAACCGAAGCCACAATGACCCCATCTACAATTCAAGCAGGGTTGACCTTCCGGCCGAGAGGCTGGCTCATTTCAGGCCGGGGTGGGCGCCAGGCTTCACCTGGCTGACTACAATCCATTGCCTAGGTACCCCTAGGCTCAACCCTTGGTAGACTCTCACTACCTTCCTGATTCCATCCGCCTTTTTAGGCATTTTACACCCTATATCCTTCTCATACATCCTTTAAATGGGGGACTCCCCTTAGTGAAAGGCACTCATCAGCCCTAAATAATTTTCCTTTATCTTCCCACATCCTATGTTTTATAAGCTTGAGAGCTGAGAAAAAAAAAAAAAATATATTTTGTTTTGGTCCCTTCTTTTTTTCTTCTGTTTTATTTGAGGTGTTTATTCATCTATTCCAAGATTCCAGTAACAGTAAAGTAACCTTCGGAAAGTGTCAACAGTTAATAAAAGAGTAACACTCTTAACTAAAACATCTTCTCCACTAGTTCTTTCTTTTAAATTTAAAATATTTAACATTTCTTCTGTGTAATGAATCATTCACGCCGCAATAAATATCTCAAGTTGAGATGTGTGTGAGATACCTGTACTTTCATCAAGTGCCAAAGAATATGCATTGAATTAGCTAATTTTATATTAAAAAGCTACTACTATTTCAGCTAAAATGCCAACAATGCGATGACATATACTTTGGCATACTACTATAGACTAATACTTGAAAATAGTTTGCTTTTATTACTGCTTCCACGCCTTTTATCAGCCGTTCACCAGTTCACCATCCGAAAATGGTTTCATTTTGGCAACAGAAAAACTTTCTATAACAATGAAAGATGGTTGTTGTAATGATGAATTAAATATCGTTTGCTGAGCTTTCAGATGAGATTTAAGCGCAGTTAACTTAAAACTTTTTATTTTAAAAAAATCGCAAATAAATGCTAGTGAGAAAATATTATAATGTTACACAGAGTAACAAAATTTACTTTTTCAAGTAAATTTAGTATTCTTGATATCATTCTATTCTCGCACACTACTAAGAGAAAGAAATGTGTAGATTGGTTCTTTATTTCATAACTGCATTCTTATTACTGATGAACGTTATCGATGGCTGCCTAACGAAACCGATTTTTTCAGTAACATTTAGCGTTCGTGGATATCAAATATAGAACTGTAGTTCGTTGTCGCACTTGTGTCTTATCACAATACATGCAAGACACATGATAATATTCATTTATTTAATATTTTTTGTATAAGTACAACGAGAAACAAAAGTTTCAATAGAAATTTGAAAGCGTTGGGCCTCGTGTTGCCCAGGCCTGGGTTCAACCTAGGCCTGGGGGAGGCTATGGTGCAAATATTTTTTACTACAAAAGAATCCCCGGGTCTTTTTGGCAATAGCCCTGATTGTTTTTTAATCATTTCTCTAGTCTATTACCTTTAAATGAAAGGTTCGGGGAAAGTGTTTAGTAAAATCGTTGTGTATGACTACCTATGGTGGGATCTACGAAATTTTGTTAATGATTCACAGTATGTTCCTTTTCTCAATCCAAAGGTTTCTTTGCAGTCTCTCTCGTTACATCTCCATCTACCCTTCTCTAATTATTTTTATCGTTAACTGTTTATTGAAACTAAATAAATAATAGTAGTCAACATTAACATTGATAAAAAAAAATCGTTCCAATTTTGGTACCACCCCCGGGTATAATATGTACGTGTGTGTGTGTAGTACATTACATATATATACTCTGTGGAGTACAGTAACTATATATATTTAATTCTAATAGACATAATAAAAATAAATAATTACTTCTATCACATAAATCAATAATAACTTAATATGGAGATAGGTTCGGGGTTGGTTCTTCTGTAGTTGTCCTCTTCTCGTAATTGTGTAACTACAATGTTTTTACTTATTGTGTTGATATTCCAATGCTTCAATTCAATTCAAGACCATATTCTTCGACTTATTGCATTACGCAATAATTGGAAAAATAATTGGTATAGAACAAGGAATCGTCAGGCCAAGAAAGTTGTAAACTCTCTTACAACACAAATTCGTGGCTTGATGAGGAATTGGAAGACGGCAACGTGGCACGAACGGCTACATGGCTTACATGGCGATTTCCGTAAGTTTTGGAAGCTCCTAAAGACTACTACCAAGAAGGACTCAGGTGTCCGTCTTCATGACGGAGACACCCTGTACACATCGGAAGAACAGGCTAAAATATTGGCCGACCACTATACCGCAGACAACACCGCTAGGACAGGTAACTACCACGAACCTCAGCAGCTGAGGACAGGTCAGAACTATATGTTTGTCTCCCCGAAGCAGCTTAAGGCGATTCTTCGCCGGTGTCAGGGAAACCGAGCACCAGGGGGCGACGGGATACAAACGGTATTGCTGAAACAGCTGCCGAGGAGAGGGATTTCCCAACTTGTTAACCTGTACAATTCATGTATCAGGTTGCGATACTTCCCGACAGCGTGGAAACAAGCTATCTTGTTCCCGCTGCGCAAGCCCACAAAGAGAGGCGACCACCCAGCCCACTATCGCCCGATCAGTCTTCTCCCTCACATGGGGAAGATTCTCGAAAAGATAATACTAAACTACCTGAAGGGGTTCTGTTCGGAAAATGCTATCATTCCGTATGAGCAGACAGGTTTTCAGGCTCATCTGAGTACAGAACATCCACTCGTGAAGGTACAAACGGAAGCCACCCTTGGTATCAACAAGAATACAGCAACTGCTATGATCTCGTTGGACTGCACACAGGCTTTCGACTCAGTGTCCCACGGGATGCTGTGCCGACAGCTTTGTGACTGGGAATGCCCAGAGCAGCTATATACCATGTTGGTTTCGTTCTTGAAGAACAGATCGGTGAGGGTACGGGTGGGTGATTGCCTCTCTAACCCATTCCCTCTGACTTGTGGAGTTCCTCAAGGAGCGGTTCTATCTCCGGTTCTTTTCAGTATGTACACATCTGAAATTGTTGGGACAAACTATCAGAAAGCTACTGTAATCGCTTTCGCCGACGACATTGCGGTTTACAGCAGCAGCATGAGTGCACAAAGAGCTCTTACACACGCCGAGTCAGTTTGTAACGTTATCAGTGACAGACTGGGCATGTTAAACATCAGCGTAAACGCCGGGAAGACCGACTGCGTAATCTTCTCCCTCCAAAAGGGGAAAAAATCCTTGCCAAAATCGTATAGCGTGGGAGGGCAAGAGAGCTCACCAGCTTTCTCAATGCACTATTTGGGTATAAAAATGGATAGGCATCTCCATTTCTCTACTCATTTTAGTAATAAAATAGAAAAAGTACGACAAAGGTCTTACCGGCTATCGCACTTGCTAACTTCACCTAACCTGTCGCTTCGTCTTAAATTGATGATATATAAATGTGTCCTCCGGCCAGCTCTGCTGTACGGTGCCCCACTATTTACTCACTTGACTGACAATACAGCCAAATGTCTCCAACACTTCCAGAATAGAATCATGCGAAAAGTGGTCCGACACACCTCTTTCGAGAGGTTGAAGAACGCTGACCTGCACCCGTTGCTTGGTGTGCCGTCGGTGGGTGAGTTCATCCGCCGGAGACACATTAAGTTTTTTGACTCGTTGCAGCACCTGACAAATCCAGTGTTTAACACTATGACCCCGCCACCCCTCCCGCATCGATGGCAACAGACTGTCGGGGAAAAATTATGATAAGAATTAGTATGTAAGTTAGTTTTAAGGTTGATCAAAAAGGTGAGCCCCATCACCTTATTAGTCAGTTTCGTCAAGTCACGTATAATTTATGTCATTATACTTGTTTATACATTATATAATTTCTATAAAATAACAAAACCTGTATATAATGTAGTGATGCTACAGGAAATACAAAATAATTTGTAAATAGATTCGCCTGAGGATCTATAATTATATATAATTATCTGTAAATTTAAAGGGGCTATTAAAAAAAAAAAAAAAAAAAAAAAAAAATGCTTCAATGTATGTCCAAATGTACAAGTCATGTATCAGGTTGCGATACTTCCTGACAGCGTGGAAGCAAGCTTGTTTGCGGGTTCCCCCCGCTGCGGAAGACCACAAAGAGAGGCGACCACCCAGCCCACTATCACCCTATCAGTCTCCTCCCTCACATGGGGAAGACATGGGGTATTCTCGAAAAGATAATACTGAAGTGCCTGAAGGAGTTCTGTTCGGAAAATGCTATCATTCCGTACGAGGAGACAGGTTTTCAGGCTCATATTAGTACAGAACATTATCATCCGCTTGTGAAGGTACAGACGGAATCCACCCTTGGTATCAACTAGAACACAGCAAATGTTATGATCTCGTTGGACTGCACACAGGCTTTCGACTCAGTGTCCCACGGGATACTGTGCAGACAGCTTTGCGACTGGGAATGCCCAGAGCAGCTATACACCATGATGGTTTCCTTCTTGAAGGGTACGGGTGGGTCATTGTCTCTCCAGCCCATTCCCTCTGACTTGTGGAGTTTCTCAAGGAGCGGTTATGTCTCCGGTTCAGTATGAAGACATCTTAAATTGTTGGGACAAACTATAACAAAGCTACGGTAGTCGCTTTCTCCGAAGACATTGTGGTTTGCAGCAGCAGCATGAGTGCACAAAGGACTCTTACACAGACCAAGTCAGTTTGTAATATAATCAGTGACAGACCGGGCATGTTAAACATCAGTGTAAACGCCGGGAAGACCGCCTGCGTAATCTTCTCCCTCCAAAAGGGGACAAAAGCCTTGCCAAACTCATATACTATAGGAGGGCAAGAAAACTCACCAGCTTTCTCAATGTGCTTTCTGGGTATAAAAATGGATAGGCATCTCCATTTCTCTACTCATTTTAGTAATAAAATAGAAAAAGTACGACACAGGTCTTACCGGCTTTCGCACTTGCTAACGTCACCCAACCTGTCGCTTCATCTCAAACTGATGATCTATAAACGTGTCCTCCGGCCAGCTCTGCTGTACGGTGCCCCGCTATTTACCCACTTGACTGACAATACAGCCAAATGTCTCCAACATTTCCAGAATAAGATCATGTGAAAAGTGGTCCGACATACCTCTTTTGAGAGGTTAAAGAACTCTGACCTGCACCCGTTGCTTATTATGCCTTCGGTGGTTGAGTTCATCCGCCGGAGACACATCAAGTTTTTTGACTCGTGGCAGCACCTAACTATTCCCGTGTTTAACACTGTGACCCTACCACCCTTCCCACATTCCTTAATTCCTTCACCCAACCTTCAAAGAGGCCCTCCTAATAAAAGGATCCGTTCACCCCAAATAAATTTTACTTTATTTTTCCCTTATCCTATATTTTTAAACTTTGAGACCTGAGAAAAACAAACAAACAAAACCTGTATATAGTGTAGCGACGCTGCAGGAAATACTAAAATAAATTGTAAATAGGTTCACCTGAGGATCTATAATTGTATATTATCTGTGAATTTAAAGGGCCTAGGAAAAAAAAAAAAAATGCTGATTGCACGATTTGCGATTAGGTATTTCGATTCATATTGATCAGCATAGTATAAAACGAAAATGTGTTTACTTGCTTTTTAATAATTTTGACTTTGTAATTAGGTATGTCTTAGTGGGGTGTGTCTTGTCTTAGAGGTACTTTGGCTGGTATGGGACGTGTCATCCTCAGGCCGTATCGAAACTAGGTGGTGATATCGATACAGATCGAGGAGCTGGCAGAGAAAGCTTAGCATGGGAAAAGAAGAAAACTTTAAGGGGAAGACAAGAGAAGCTTGAGGGAAAAAAAGATCTAAGAACAGTTCTATCGCAGGAGAATGGAGTGACCCAGACGAAAGTAGTTGTCGCAGGGTAGAGTGTTATAGTTTAAGGTTTATACGATAAGGCAACCATCTTACATAGTTTTTACCACAATACTCTATCATGTGAGGCACCATTGTCTGAGTTGCTCCAATCTTTTGTTTACAGCCTCTCTTAGATTCTTTGCCCTCAGGTTTCTCTTGACTTACCTCACTGTTTTCTTCCTTTGGCGTTTGTTTTTACTAGGCACTTTCTGCATTTTTCGATCAGTGTGATATTGGCATCTAGCTTTGAAGCGATTTAAGGACGGCATGGGTTCATCTCAGCGACATTATTTTCAACACATGACACACATGAGTATTTTTTAGCTCTGATCTTTATTTTTATTCTCATAGCAATAAAGGGGATTCGGGTATTTTGGGAATAGGGACCCATGTTTTTAATCATTCCTCTAGTCTATTATCTGTAAATGAAAGGTTCGGGGAAAGTGATTAGTAAAATATGTTGTAGTGTTTGGACATATTTATTCTGGTGGCCAAAACTTTATGTCATTTATTAATTGATTGAACAAATTATTTCCGCTATTTCTGTTCCACCATAAAAATTCACACAAATATGAATCTATAAAACTTCTTCTTGTACCATGTTATTTTTTGTTTCTTGCCTTTGCTTGTGCCCATAACGATTCAATTCGTTGTGTATGGCTATCTGTGGTGGGATCTACGAAATGTTGTGAATGATTCACAGTACAATGCTGTTAATTCATTCCTGGTATGTTAATAATGCGGGTGTAGGATGCCCACATGTCAGCTATAATGGATGCACCGAGGTGAATACATTCTGATATTGTTTTGTTTGTATTCTGATAGTATTTCCGATGTACGGTCATGCACGCAATACATGAAGCTATGGTTATCTTCCCGATTAAGACCTCCGAAGACCCATTGATTAGGATAAATTCTACCCACGTGATTTTTGCGCCGAGAAAAGCTCGATTCTTCTATCTCAACTGTTTTTAGCTTGTGCTGTTGAATTTTTTTTAATAAATGATCTGGGTAAACTTCTCGAAACATATTTTTCCAATCTGTAATAGTATCGGTTTCTTATCCTAGTTCCTATTGACAAAATTTAGTAGATGTATATTCTTTTATCCAGCAGTATTGCAAAATAACAAATTTATTAAATGGCAAATTACTGTTTTCCAAAAATTTTCCTTTTCTCAATCCAGTGGTTTCTTTGTAGCCTCTCACGTTGCATCTCCATTTATCCTTTTCGCTATAAATTAAATAACAGCATGTTTCCCTTCATGATCACAAACCTAAAATAAAATATTATCAGGTACCAAGGTTCACTAAGACTGGTCAAAGTAAACTTAAATATAGATAAAAACATTACAGGAAAGGTCAAAGGTGGCGAAATAACCAAAACAATGCTAGATATCAGTGGAGTCCCTATTCCCAAAAAGACCCGAACACCCTCCCCCAATAATATGGAAAAGGATATCACCCACCGAAGAGATTTACAAGCATTATTTTGATGATGCCACAATCAGGCTAAATTCCGTGTGGTATCAGGTGAGATTACCATTTATTGAGGAAGGTAAAAAGTTGCTGGGTGAATCCTATTATAGTACAGCTTCGTATTGGCTGCGTTCAGGCGTTCGTATGCTTAGGGTTGAGCCCTGTTTCCAGGATTTGTAACTGATGATAAAAAAAGTTTTGTTATGATAAAATTACAATCTGCCTCATCGGGCAATAAGTAATTGTGATAAATGTTATCATTCATACCATATTTACAATTTTCATTTCTTGGGAAGTCCCCAACGCTCCTCCGTCAGCCTCATCACTCGATAAGCGCCAGCGGATGATGACCAAGAGCGCGAGAGCCACAGACACTCAGGACATGATTGGAGAAACTGACCATTGCCAGGACTTCCACTGTCACGTATTTATAGCAGGTCACGAGGCCACTGCCGTTCTAGTCTCCGAGGAGGATTATAGGGATGAATGGTGCAGTGCAAGGGATGAGTTCAAGAATGTAGGGTATATTAAGATCATTATGAAGGTTTTTGTTTCTGGCGTAATGAGGGGCATTTACTATTGTTCTCAGGACTTTTGATTGAAAGGATTGGATGAGCTTGATGTTCGATTTTTTTGCTGTCCCCCATATCTCTATTCCGTATGTCCAGATTGGTTTAAGTATAACTTTGTAAATTAGTAATTTGTTTTCTATTGAGAGATGAGATGTCCTTTGAAGTAGTCTGTGCCGTGGTCCAAAGCGTCTGTTTAGTTCTTGTCTTTTTAGCCTCGTATGTGGGTTCCAGATCAGCTGTTTGTCGAAATTCCTTATTAACTTTAATCCATCATTGGTTGCACCAATGCTCAATCTCATCAAGGTGTTTTTGAAGGTTGTGGGATGCTATATCGGGGTCTGAGAGGTATGACAAGATTGCAGTGTCATCTGCATACGTGGCCAAGGTGGTGGAAGGTATAGGTGGTAGAGGGGACATCGGCGATGTATAGGTTATAGAGGATGGGACCCAGGACACTTCCCTGTAGAACTGCTGCTTTTATGGGATAGTAATTAGAATGGACTTGTAACTAAAGTAAACATGGTGTTTATAGAAGAATCGTTCCCTTCTTATTTCAAAGCTCATCGTGGGGTGTACAAAAGACGTGGGTATTGTTCCTAAATAGAGTGGTTTTCAAAACCATAGGCACTTGTGTTTGAATTCAATTTTGTTTGAAGTACCAAACATGTTGGGTTTTCTCTCTGTAGTCTTAAATTTATTCATAAGTTACTCATTTTATTTATTTACATTTTAGAATTTTTGTGAGCTTAAAGGAGAGGCTATATTTTTCAACATGTACTGGGCAGTCGTTTATTACCTGTTTGTTCAAAAAGTGCCTGTAACAATTATCCATTCGATACAAAGTTTGAAGGTATATTCTACAACACCCCGATTTATGCCACACAGGTTTTAGTTATAATATAACATGAAGTACGCAAAAAAGAATTAAACATTGAAGTCGATCGCTTGTATCTTGACTAAATTTTCTCAGACTTATAGTTTTGATATCACAGCTCAGAAGCACTCATAAGATTGGCCGAGGAGTTAGAAAATACAACGGATAATGCCTATTGGAAATAAAATTGTAATGAGTTTGGTCACTAAATGTTCCGTTCTATAACGAATGTATATTTGAAATATACATCTTAGTGAGGACCTTCCGCTATGCGTTTATCATAGGTGCCGTTCGTTTGATTGAGAATGGTTCTTAGCATTGGGTCTTACAATGTATCAAGATTCTCCTCTGGAATGCACGAAGTTTCGTTCATACATTGAATAAATATAACTTACCTCTTTACTACTGTTTACGAACCTCTATGGAAAATTCTTATAACATGTCATGACAAGCTGTCAAATGTGATAACCTGAAACTTTTTTTTTTATATTATTTTTTAATTATATTTATGGGAGTTGATAACGATGAAGTCACGGATGTATGATTTTTATCATAAATTAATCTACTCTTATCACATGTGGATTGACTACAGTTGTATTTACCCCTGAAACATTAGACATACAAATATTACACTTTTGAATATTTTGCTGTAATTTGAGTTATACATAGGATATTTTAGCAATGGAAATAGTTGGCCATTTGCAGACTTATGAATGGGGCAAGCATGGCGAAGATAGCTTAGTAGCCCAATTACAAGCAAGTAATGTAGGCTTTAAAATTGACAATTCTACTCCATATGCTGAGTTATGGATGGGTGTTCATAAAAGTGGTGAAGCTATAGTTAAAGATAGCATGCAGCTACTGTCTGAATATTTAAGACAGAATAGTACCAGGTATAGAGGTGGTTTGAATATTGAACAATCTTTACCTTTTTTATTTAAAGTGTTATCTGTCAACAAAGCTCTTTCAATTCAATGTCATCCTAATAAGGTTAGTTATTACATGTTTCTGTAATAATTTTATGGTCCTTATACATTTGAATTATTTTTATGAATAAAATGTGTATATTAATTTGATTTAATGTCTGCTACTTGCACTTTCGAATTCCACCCTCCAACTTAAAGGATCGGAGGAAAAAGCTTGTCTTATTTGCAATAAGAATTTTTTTCCCATTCTTCCACTGTACAGTTACTACAAGCAACTTCTTGTCTCTCTCTATTCCCTCACAGTACTTCCCCTTGCCATGTATTCCTATAATAATTCCCCCAGTTGAGTCCTGTGGGGGTGAGAATCCGAACAATCACCCTTTGTGGAACCAAACCAGATCCTCCTGAGTCTCTTAGCAATAGTGGAAGGCCTTTCTATCATTTATTCTTGAAATATTTAACAATCTAAACATATGCCTGGCTCCTTCCATATTCCAGCATAATGACTGTACATGTTGCACAAGCAGCACTTAAAACCACAATGTTTAATGAATGAGATAATCTGAAATTTAACTGTTTGTGAATAAGATTAAAACAAAAACAATATTATTGGATTACAAAATTTTATTCATAAAAACAAAAATTGTAAACATAACTAATGAGTGGATTTTTGTTATTCTCTTGATTTGATTATTATTCATTTCTACTTTATTTGAAAGTAATACTAGTACAATAATGATTATATGTTGGTTGATGTAAGATGTCCCTTTGTCTATTTCAGTTTTGTATTGTTTAAAGCCATTGATAAATTCATTCAAAAGAAAAAAATATGCCTCATCTTATAAAATTACATTTATCATGCAAATAAACCAACACATGTTTATATTTTCAGTCGCAGGCCATGGACTTGTTCAAAAAGATGCCTGCTGTTTATAAAGATGGTAATCACAAACCAGAGATGACTATAGCTCTTTCAGAATTCGAATTAATGTCTGGGTTCCGCCCTGTAAACGAAATTCAGACTTTTCTAAAAGGTAAAAGGTTTTATAAATAGCTGATATGTTTCTGCTTCCTGATGTAACTAACATAAGATTTTTTTTTAATTTTTGATGTTTTAAATGATAAATTAAAATAATATGATATGTTATGAATTTAAGATTCTATCCTGAAAGTTAGGTTATAGCCTTTTATCTTTTTTTTATCTTTAATTGAAACATTTAAAAATAGAATTTTCAATTTTAGCAACCCTTTGTTTAATAATTTAATCATCACCCTTATGTACTCCCATTTAGGATGGAAATTCCTATTGGGAGTTACCCTCTCCTATTTATTGAAGTGAAATAAAATCACTCTACCTATGAATCTTCATATCATGAATATATGAAGGAATTACTCTAACTATGAACCCGGTATGGGATGTCAATCTCAGAAAGGGAAGAAAAAAAGGGTTACCCTAACTACTATGCCATATGAAAGCCCCAGTTACTCTTTGTAGCTCATATTTATTAATCTGTTGTTATACAGGTATGAGTAATGCATTCAATTGAAGAGCCTCTCTACTAATCTTTCAAGCTTGTGAAATAATAATGAGGTTGCACCAATGTCATAGCAATTTCATAATGTATTTTATAAATTTAATGTTCAGGTTTGTAGATGGATTATTGGATTCTATCCACCTTTGGTGTATTAGAAAAAAAAAAATCAAGAGTTACTTAACAGGTTAATACTAATTATTATTTTTTATATTTTGACAGAAGTTCCTGAGTTGGAGATGATTATCTCCAAACAATTATTAGAGGATTATATTAATGAACCAACTGATGAACATTTAAAGCAAATATTGCAACATTGGTTAACAAAGACTGAAAGTGATATGGCACCTGCTATAAAAATTTTTTTAGAAAGGTGTAAAAACCAAGGTACTTCAGTTCTTTTCTTCAGTTGTTTTCTAGTCAAACTTTTTTTTTTTTATTGTTTTTCAGAATGGAAAACCCTCCAACATAGAAAATACATACAATACGTTAATCGTATTTTAGTTTACAATGAAATTATACATAGATATAAAGAAAACAGTAATAAACATAATATAGTAATAATTTTACCGATTAAATTAACAGTGGATGAAGAATAATAAACTAAGTCTATTTAAATATACTAAAAAATAAACAAATCATATAAAGTTAATTACAATGCTGATAAAGAAAAATTTGTAATTCCTGGATGATTTCTACAAGCTCATGAACTCCCAAGCATGATGTTCTAGTCACTAGAACTCATAAAAAATACATTATGAAGAAAATCCCTGTATGTATCTCAGTATTAAATGCTTTTTATTTGCTGGCCAAGTATCTTGCTGAAGTATTATTAACTTACCCTTTGACCCATCAAGTCATGTAAATTAAATAATCATAGTCTTTTTCACGCATTTATAATCTACTCTAGATATGGCCATTGAGGTTATGAGTCAATTGATAGGTATTTAGTTGTTGACTAAGGTACTGGAGTGTAATGATCAGGAAGGTATCATCAAATGCTGCTAATTCATCTGCAGCAATCTCTAACCAATCATTGCGACCCTTGACCCAGTTCAGTTTGATAGTAAGCCCCTTTAGTTAATCATTAATTGCAAAATTTTGACATAGAACTATGGCATGACACTGCCAGTTTAATGACCACTTCTCTGCATTTCAGCATCAGTGTTACATTACATACAAATGTGAGGAGTACCATGTTTATCTTCAAGACAAAACTTTCAGAATTTTTAAATTGTAAATGTTCCTCCTGTAATCGTTTTTAAATTTGTAGTTTGAAGCTGTATTAATCCACTATTGTTAAAGCTATTAGGCATATTACTGCGTTAAGTGAACATGTGTAAAGTTTTTATTCTAAATATCTAAATCTGAAGTAATTGGTTTCTCAGTGACGTACCAATATTATTTAATGAGTATTACTGGTATAATAATTGAAAGATAATCAAATCAGTGAAATTAATAATAGTTCAAAAACAGTTACCGGGTGAATGTAATAATGTACCGGGTACATTAGTGACTGGGTGAATGTAGTATACCCTATTGACTAAAGCATACCAACAGCAAACAAAATCAACACTGTAAATATATTTAATTTGTTTTATTTATAATAAATTCAAGTTTTCAATTGAGAGTAAAGAACTAACCTGAGACATTAGCCTTTAATTACATAAATAATAAATAAATTTTTGTCAAACATAGCTATTTTTCTTAAATTAAAGTCATATTTTAGCTCAAATTTTATCAACCAAAGGATAATCAAGACAATAAAAATTGATTCTTCCTAAATATACCTGTGCTAAGGAGTATAAGCATTGACTAATAACACAATAACTTACAGAAATAACACTTGAATCGTTCACAGAGGACTAAACTGTTGTGTCAGAACCATCATTTGCATATTTACATTTAAGAATAATTTCTTATAATTCCACAAGTTCTTCATGTTTTGAGATACACTCTTGAGATTTTGGGTATGGCAGAAAACTGATAGTCATAAATTATTTTAATCATTTGATGGATTGGGACCATAATTATCTGAGTACTTAAAATAATTGATTTTTATTGTTTGTCTTTTTAGCTCAAGAGACTCAAAGACGATACCTTTATCCAATAATAAAGCGATTATTCAATTGGTACTCAAATGATGTTGGAGTATTTATGCCATTTTTCTTAAATTTCTTCACACTTCAACCTGGCGAGTGTATTTTCATTGCTCCTGGAGTCCCCCATGCCTATGTCCAAGGAGGTTGGTGATAAATTATTTTGTAATTAATTACTTATATGCATATTATTTTAATCAAATTGAATTTTATTTAAGAGCTAATATGTAGTTAGATAGAAAATCTAGAAAACGTATTGTTAAGACCTTAGGTGTGTGAACAGTTTTCAAGGGTTAATTGAGGAGAAAACCAAATATGTATGGTGGGGGATGGTCATGTAGGTGGCCAATAAATATCAGCTGATGCTAGGTAAAGGGGTCACGCATTGTAATGCGAAGGTGAGCCCATCACCTAGTCCTGTTGCATTGCATTAATTACTAACCATTAAAAGATCATGTCAGTTTAAGGATAAGAACTCCTTAAAATGCATCTAATGAAGTAAAAAAAGCCACCCACAGCTATATTATATTCTTGTTTATAATTTATAATTTTTAAAAAATATTGGAAATAGGGGTTAAGGGTAAAAAAAAAAAAGAAGTAGTTTCCAGACCTCTTCACACAATACAGGCTTGAGGGTGGGAGTCAGGATGTAAGATAGAAGGATATAAGCTTACAATTTGACAATATTTGAATTTTCATTTTTTTAAATAAAAATTTATATTAAATATTGTTGTTAATTTCTTAGGTCAAAATATATTTATTTTATTGAAGTCATTAAACTGGAAATGCTAAGTTTTATTAGTTAGATAAATAAGAATTAAACACAAAAGTCATTATAATTGATTCACGTGCAAAAGCCCGTAACGTAGAAGATCGATTACACGCAGTAAAAAAAACCCATGACGTAGAGATCGATAATGTGACCGGGAAGATCGAGGCAGGAGGAAACATATTTTTAGATATTTTTATCTCTTCCGTCAATAAAATATTGACAGAATTCACATAAATTAGTGATTTCTATCAACAATTATTGATGTTGGTGCTGTCTGTTGACAGATGTCTGAACCTTTTTTCTAAATTGAAAATACAAACAAATGATCTTAACACCGAGATTTAAATTATTTTCTTAAATAAAAATGAACACATATAGATACAAATTTTGCATATAAATATAGATTACAATACTTATTTAAATTCAATTATTCACTTCAGCTCACCACTTTGCATGGCATTATTTCTTTTGTTCAATTTCTTAAACTATGTACTCCATATACAAATATATTATTATAATTTTATTAATTTTTTATTTCTATCTGATTAAATTGTTATCTATTTATCTGAGATTTCAATGGTTCTTGTTAATTATATAGGAAAAACTCTGGTTAAAGAAAAAATACAAGATTTTACAAAATTTACACTAATTTTAATTGAATTCCCTCAACAATTTCAATATTCCAATAATTTTATTATTCACCTTTATATTCAACTCCATAATGGCCAGATCCACTATCTCTTATAAATCATTATTCTTGCTTCTAATGTCCAACTTGGTTTGCCATGCTTTCAGCAATATCCAGTTCCATCCGCTCAATTCCTTCTTCCTGAACTAAATTCTTCTTTCCAACACTGCTTTTCCACGTCCCTGTTCGCTATTCAACACAAATTGTTCATTTCTTTAAACAACAATACATTGCCTCATGCTTTAAACGAAATTTAACTAAAAACGCTAAACATTCTTCCTCAAGCACAGGATAACCACAACTGCTTTCTCTCTTCCTAGCTGATCCATCACTTTCCCTCCAATTTTCATATTCCCCATTCTTTCCAATGGCCATTTGCCGCTCTTTTTTAAATTCAAATGTCTTGATAAATTAATTTGACATCAAATATCACAACAATATGTATATGAATATATAAAAATAGTGGAATATTTTGATAAAGTATGATTTCACAATTTTAGACTGTTTGGAATGTATGGCTTGCTCAGACAATGTTGTCAGATGTGGACTCACACCCAAATTAAAGGATATTAATCTTTTAATGGAGATCATTGATTTGAATTCCTACAGTGTTAGTGACCTCAAATTTCAAGGATTAAAAATATCGCCTGGTGATATCATAGTTTATAATCCTCCTAATCAAGAATTTGGAATTACAAAAGTAACAGTAAGTATTATATATGCTTACATACAAGCCGGTGAGAATGATAATGGTGTAAGTAAACAAATTTCAAAATTAGCTTTATACATAATTTTTGCTATTTTAGCACGAGTCTATTAATTAAAATTGTGAATAAAGTTAAAAGTTTTACCTATCACCAGAAAAAAACCACACCAATATCAATTTGAACAAAACCAGGTTCCTGTTGAGAAAAAAAGTGGTGTAAGGTATTAAAAATAAACGTTAGTTTGCATTATTGGTATTATTCTCTTATGTTTATTGCAGGAAAACACATTCGTTTCTAATTGAGTTTCAATCTTCCGCTCAGGAAATATCTTCTTGTCTCATCAAACACCTAAGACTTGAAGCACAATGTAAACAGTTTGTCCAGGTATAAAGTTACACATGCACTGGCCAGAACGGAAACATCAAAATGGGACTGTCACTAATTGTCTGTTGATATCAGGAGATTCGTTTTTACCCAACGATTCAGATTTTGGGCCCATTGAGTTGTCAGCTAAAGGAGAAGTTATTATACTCCACTGCCATAGTATGATGAAATTACCAAAGCAAAAGAACAAGTTCACTGTTCATGAAATGAATTGCCACGAGTGTTTTCCTACTACTTTATTGGAAAAAAAATATTACTGGAAGAAAATATGATAAAAAAAAATTGTAAAGTAAACTGGTTGAAAGTGCAGTGGATAAGATTTTCAGATTTCAAATTTGAAATCAGTGAAAGTGGGAAGACTACTGCAATTACATAAAATACCCAGGGAGTTGTTATATAAGAATGTGAGACCGATTGGAGATCTGAAAAAAATGAATATGATTGTTCTGCTACCATACATTTCACCAATATCCCATAGTTTTTTTTTTTCCAAAACCTTGTCATGACTACTAATATAGCCGGAGAGAATATTGGACCCTCAACCTATTACGAAGAACAAGAAGACTAAATCATTAACTAATAAGACTGAAGATTATTTGCTTATGCCTAATACTAATAAACTTAGCCTTTTAAATTTGATTTTCTGGTATCTGATATTATCATTCATGTTTTATGAAATTTTTTTTGGAATAAAGATTTTGAAATTCATTGGCCTAAATCTTTTAAGCACACCAAAAGTAGTTAATAAAAAATTATAAAATCTTGCACAACTGATTTTATTAAACTTCAAAGCTTTAGTGGCTGGATTTGGGACATATTCAATTTTATCTTACTTAGGCAATGTTTAAAAAGAAAATTTATAAAACATTAATTTTCACAAAATTATGAAACTTGACTTACACTACTACCATTCTCACCGGCTCATATCATATTTGTTAGTTTATTTCATTCTTATTAACTCTATAATAAACTTGATTATATATTAATAAATTCATTCTATTTACCTGATGTTTGTTTTGTAGCTTGATACTGGTAAAGTATTCGCAACTGATGGTTATGATTCTTGCTCAATATTTATTGTATTGAGTGGTAAAGGTGATATGAAGATCAAAGGAGGTGAAAAGAAAACTTTGAAATATAGTTCTATTTTTTTCTTGTTACCAAGTGAAAAAATCGAGATTACATGTACAACAGGGCCAATGGATCTTTACTTCGCTTACGGAGTCACTTCCATTTAAATAAATATATCTCTTTTCTGAAATTTTGTTTTTATTTATTCAATTATAACAATGCAATGAGGTTTCCCTCACTAACAACATATATTTTTTCCTCCAACTAGTCTTGCCTGTTGTGTCTGTGTTCTTTGGATATTTTCAGGATATTATAGGCCTACCTCTCCTTTGTCTCTCCATTGGAACCCTCTCTACAACTGTTTTTGGAGTCAATTGACATTAATAAATATAATGGAAATCAAACAGCTTTCTTTCATCAAGCTATGTTGATATCCCAACAAATTAATCCTCTCAGTTTCTACTTTTTTAACATGTGCAACCAATATAAAAAGTGAAATAACGTATAAATATAAAAAAATTAGATTATAAACTGGCTTGTGAAAGTCATGAAAATACTGTATTTTTTTTGAATAATTTGAAACTATTAAGATTAAAATTATTTCCTGGCCTAAATGATTGTGTGTATTAGTAAAAAAATGCATAATACTACAAACAAAATACTGAACAGACTTATGGCCTCCATTTTCATTTCAGTTGATTGCATTTTTAACTGTTCTGTATTTAGCTTATTAGGTATCTTCAAGGATAAAATTACTTTATAATTTGTCAATTTTTGTTTATGGTTAATGTTATGATAACTCATAAGTATAAAACGTCAATGATGTGAAACATTATTATTTTCAAATATGTATGTAGTGCATTAACTTGCATAATCAAAGAAAATATTCATCAGACACTTTTTTTAAAAGAAGGTATGTTCAGAAATTCTTGACCACAAACATTACATAATGATTTTATTTTAAATTAATGAATTTATTTATTATTTTATGTGCTGTCTATGTATTTTGAAAATATCTTTTATTTAAATATAATAATTTAATTGGGTTCAAGAGTTTGTTGTGAGATCGGCTTAGGTTGATGAAAATGAGTTGTTAGGTTTTCATCAAGTTTCATATGGAAAGCGTTTCAATATACTATGAATGTCTGCATTAATAACAATTAAAGAATATTGGTGTGATGATGTGATACATGATTACCAATCATATTAGCATCTGACACAAACAAAATGTAGTCCATTCATGAATTTGTTGAAAACCTTACAACTCATTTTCATAAACCTAAGCTGATCTACCAACAAATTCTTTTACTCATTGGGTAACAATGAACTCACAGTCTACTAATCTAATTGATTTACCAACATTACAGTTTTAAATAGCGGTTCCTGTTTCTTCTAAATAAGTTATCTGAACAAGCTTTACAAGCTGTTGTGATTTGTAAATTTGGCTTTACTGTCATAAAAGTACCTATGCTTCCAAGGGTGTCATAATGTCGGCTGACTGTTACTTAGCCAACTGTATTATATTGCATTCGGCTCTTAATAAAGATTGGTAATAAGTTAGAAGTTAATAGAATGACAAAAATAAAAAGGAAATATTTCTGATTGGGGTCGATAATTTAGTTGACCTTTCGTTTAGCAAAGGTAATTCATATCAGATAGATAAAAACATATTTATTAAATATCCCTAATTTATAATCAAAAACTCTAATCTTACCATTGAGGATTTCAAGATGTTGGGATGTATCAATCTGAATCGATGTGCTTGAGAAATAAATCATACAAATTGTGAAGAACCATGACAATAAGATTTTATTAAATATAAGAGGAATATCATACATGAAGAAAGTGAAAAAATAACAATTACAAAAAAGCATAGTCCAAAAAAATTATTCCATTCGAATAGAACATTTAAAGGAAAAACTACATTTTATTTTATTAAAGAATTCTAATAATTATTTTCTCCTGATAGAGAGTACCAAAATGAACATATGTTATTACTTAAAGAAAATGTGTAGCTAAGTTATGGTAAAGCTGAAAGACATTTATAAACATGTGACCTGAACTATTAAATCTACTTGGCTCAAAATATGGCTTGGTATTTGAAAGGAATTGGTAATAGCTATGGTACAATATGAATTCAAACTCACTTTGAAATTAATAACAAACACTAGTATCCAGGCCCCTGGTCAACTCCGTCAAGAAGTCATCTAGCCTCAGAGAGGGTTTAAGCCTTTGCAATCCATTATCAAACTGTCTCTACAGTAGACCTCACAAATGTGATTTTTTTTTTTTCCTTCCTGAGGCTGAGCCTTAAACGGGCTTACCCTACGAGCTCATGGGGTTACGTAGCCTGTGGTGCGCGTATTCCGGTGCAATGGGATTGTTGCACCGGTCAGCGCACCTTGAGTAATACTGTTTTCGTTCTTTATTTTCCAAAAAAAAAACACAAAGAAAACAAAATAAAATAAAATCTTTTCCTTAAATCTACTTTGTACAATCCTTACTAGCTTTTTTTTTTTTTTTTTTTTTTTTTTTTTTTCCATGAGCTCTAAGCCAAACAAGAGTAAAAGCCTCAGTCCAAAACTTAGAAGGGCTTACTTTGTCTCCACACAGCCCTTCCCTCCACTTTCTCTCTTCCCAAGGGGGGCGGCATATCACTTTTTTGCCTCAGGGTTAACAGATTACCTTTTAACAAGTTTTTTGACAAGCTGGAGGAACTATAATTTTCACTTCCCTTTATTCCAGTGGGCTTATGGATTTTATCCTTCACTCTAAGCGGAGAACTATTTAATGCATGAAACTCCTTCCTATTTTTTTTATTTCTGGTCTAGATGGATAGAGGTTTACTATCTCTTTCTCAAACTCTCTCCTTTATGGCAGAGGAAAAACCCCTTAGTGACATAAATATGGTTGGATGTATGACTTGTAGCCCGAGACAATGGTTTATTGCTTGTTCTAGATCCTTGCCCTGATCAAGTTTCTTGCTCCACGTAGCCAACTCGCATATCAATATTTTATCATTTCCTATATTACATTTATGTGTTAGTCCACTTATGACACCATAGATAGAATTTATTCACAGATGATTCTTCAAAGAGTCTTTGCTATCATCTCCTTAACAGGTCTTCCTTTGTAGCAACATTACTGTTGCACTCATGATCAAAGATAATTTGGGTTAAATATTGAGACATGAGGTGACTTGAAGTGGCAGAGGCTCACCAATGACTTGATTCAGGCAAAGCGACAATTGAGACAGTCTTATTTTAGTCGTCATACAGTTTTTGCTTTAGCATTAGAATAAGTTCTCAAAACATTATGGCTGAATGTATTTTAATTTATTAAGTTCTGAATCAGATTCGTATATTGCTGTTGATGACATTCTCACTACATTGCTGAAACTTCTAAGGAAAAATTCTGAAAGTGATGATTTAAATTAAAAGAAAAACCCATGGGAAAACCCTCCTAAAAGAAGAATTTTGTGACGAGAATTACCAAAACTATTATCAAGTCTACTGCTTAATCTAGTGACCATGAATTAGAAGCTTAAGGATGCAAAATATCTAGGTCTGTTAGAGTTTTAACCAGTTTCAATAGACATTTCATTTGATACTTGGGTCTTCAATTGGAACTTCTGGTAATCTGAATGAGCTAAAGTAGTTATATTTTCCGAACAGCTTCAATAAATTTTAGCATAGAATACATTTTATGGGGTGGGGATAGGAAAGAAAACAATCAAGAAAATTTTCACATGGGGGGGGGGGGTAGACAGTGCTTGTTGAAAGTGGGAAGTTCCACCATGAAAAGGCAACAAACTTTTGTAGCTCTTGCACAACCTGTAAGAGGCTCACTGCAGTAAAAAGAATAATTATTTTATAGAATTTTGGAGTTTTTTACAACCCAGAGAGCCATTCTAGTGTTCTAATATAAAATCGAAAATGTAGAAATAGAATCAGAGAAAATTTAAGTGATTATCAATGTCAAAACAAAATCCTAATATAAACCTAAGTGGCATATTGACAGCTTGAACAAATAAAGTGAATTTAGTTTTTATAAATTAATTAATTTTTAAGTCTGTTACTCAAAATATATTTATTTAAAGCAGTACAATAGATGATTAAACACAAGGGAGTTAACGGGGAAACACAAATAAATAAAATTGTAACATTTTTATAAATCTTGTTTCAACCATGCTTTGAGTATTCATACAATTAAATTTAGAGTTATATACCATCCACGAAGAGTCACGGTGCTGATCATTCTATCTGATCTTAATATTTGAAGGTCTAAATGTTGAAATAATGGAATAATTTCTCAATTCTAAACGTAATGCCCATCAGGAAGTAATAATTAGAATACTACTTACTTGAAACTTACAAAAATAATGGCATTGAAGATTACTAGGTTTAAACTTTAAATCACAATTACTAACTAGAAAAATTGTCATGAATGTCAACATTTTTTTTTTCAGACCCCCTTTATTTTCTTAGGATTCAAAATATTTAGAATATGCATTAAATCTTTATAAACTACTATTGCACTTAGTGCTTATATTTACTGTAGCTTTGCAACCTATATTTAAGATGGTTTATATGACCTTTAACCAATTCTGATCTATTTATATGATTCTAGGGTTTTTGTAATTTGAAGGTGATGGGGCTCATCTTCTAGGAAGATATTTTTTATTAATTTAATTTAAGATTATTTTAAAATTTAATGTTTTATAATCAAATATTTGTGCCATCTACTTACCTAATAAGAATTTTTCCAATGAACACTTGAGGTTGATATCAATTATGCATTGAGAGATATAAGTTATATGCTGGCTAATTTTTTCATTGCTATAGTTATTTGAACATTTAAATTCAATGTAAAAAACATATAAATGTTTTTTTGTAGAAAGGAGAGGCTTTTATTGCTTTCAATCCTAGTAAGTGTCGCTACCTTGCAGATAATTCTTGAACTTACACATACCAGCTCAAGGCACCGCTCAAATGCCCAAGAATTATGTAGGGAGGGTCAAAATTAATTTTGAATGGAAGATTGATTTGTAGTTTCAAAAATAACAACAATTAAATTAACATTATAGCCGAATTTGTAGGTTTAACGGGGGAAAAGTAAGAAATCAGCACGCAGTTTTCCCGGCGGTCCCCCATCCAGGTGCTTTAGCAACTTGGGTTAATTTCAGAGATTGGACGAGAACTGGTGTGGTCAACATGGTCTTTGGTGGAAAGCAGGGATCATTGTATGCACTTAGTAGGACACTGTCTCATCAGGTGATTATTTGCTGAGTCCATTTATATTTATACTATATGAGTCCACAGTGGATTTACTTTATATCAGGTATGGAGAATCGGCTTTCGTGAATCTGTAATTTGTATTCCCGTTGGATACAATGAGCTTTTTTCCTCAATAATATTTAACGTATTTTTGTTTTTTAGAGCTTCGTTCGTAAATAAATGCTAGTATGACCAAGTTTCGTGAAACTCATCAGAATGATTTCATATGGTGTAATTTAATTCTTTTGTACAAGTAAAGAACCTAGTTTATATATATTATTTATTGTAATTATTTTATTTTAATTATGTCTAACTTTTGTACAGAATAAAATCACGTTTTAGAAATAATCTTACAAATTAAATTAGATTAACCTGAACTAGTAAGATGGCCACCAACTTTTTGTACAAGTGTATTTCTACTGATAAGAAGATGTGATATCTTTTACTAGAAGAATTTAAGGACTTGAAACATCACACCTTTTTACCAATTAAGAAACCTATAAAAAATGCATCTCATCTCATTAAAAACATAAACGGTTTTATAGAACTATTGTTATTGTTGAAGGTGAAAAAATTGCTGCCCCTGTGTCCAAGATATGTTGGTTTCGTTTCAGTGTGTGCCCTCCCAAATTCAAAAACTCACTCTGAATGATCAAGCTTCATAGGTAGCCAAAATATTCCACAGAGAGATCAATTGCGATTTTCCAACTTGGTTACGCCATCTCGTAGCCTATATTCCATACTGATATGTTGACAAGATTTTCATTGCTCTGAATTGGAATTGGAACAAAAATAATAAAACTACTATGTGAGCAAATTTCAACCATTAAATAATAAAAAATATAAAAACCACGATTTAGGTGGCAAACATATTGACTGTGCTGTCCCGCGTACTGCGAACTAGCGCCAGGGTTTGTCATAAATCTGACCTCTGGTGGATCAGTCGTTGAAAATGTTAGTTATTCAGGGTTCGTGATTCGTCGCAACGAGCGAATTCGGCCGAACACCAACACGAGACATCCCCTTGGGATTGACTACCTCACCCTGTACTAACAGACTACCCATCACGTGCCCAGTGCAAACAGCAGACAGTCGTACCAACACTAAGCCGAACAGTCAACCGATCTACATATTATTTTCTCCCCTCCCCTCACTCCGGCGTGATTTGAATAAGAATAATATTGAATTTCCTATATGAATCATATAATAGAAGCATATAAGAGGCGATGTAAAATTATTTTAGCAGATTCAGGGATCAGTGGCCTCACTATAAACAATGAACAATATCCAGAGATGACTGAGTATGGTCACGCGAGTTTATTAAATAATTACTAAATTATTTTTTTCATTTCAACTTCATTTTATTTGCAGCACCATCTCGGCCATTAAGACCTCCTTTTCAACAAACAAAAAAAAAAATAAAAATAATCATCTTAAATATCGAAAAAAAACTATTGAAATGAATTGAGCTCAAACGTCATTAATTACTTAACTGCAAATTATTCTCATTACCCATGAAATGTTTCTGATCCATTTCCCTATCTATAAAATGAGATTCAGCTTTTTTGAATTTAACCTGTCTAATCCCTCCTTCCTCCAAAAGTGTTAGTATCAGTAGCTGCCTGTATTAATTTCATTCCTGACGGTTTTATAAATCTTAATAAAAAAAAAAAAAAAATTAATAAAAAAAATTTTTTTTTTTTTTTTGCATGGTGCGAATGATATCACTTATCAAGATTACCTAATGCCCGATTGGGGAAGATTGTATATTTCATGAATCTTTATTAAAGTACACTACCCCTCCCCAAAAAAAAGTGGCGCACTAAGAATAATTCATTAAAAAAATAAGCGCACCATAAAAAGTTCATTCTTTAATAAAAAGAATATTCAAAAATAATTTTTGAAAGAAAGTGACTTATTTTCTTTTCAATAAAGGTTTTTTATTAGCTTATTTAATCCTATTAAAACCTACACAAAGGTATTGTTACAAAAACTAACAATTTTATGATCGTTTTCATTCGCTATTGTAATTTAACTCATCCTGAAAATTTTAGCAAAGGCTATTTTAATTTAATTTTAGTTTTAAAAATATTTTTGAGGACCAAGTAAATAGCTTTAATAGAAGACGAGCGAAGCAAAAGATACCCAGCCCGTGCATTGGGTTTACCTGAAAATACTGTAAGGAGAAAAATTACACGGTACCGTGAGAAAGGTTTGTGCAATCGCAGACTTGGATCAGATCGGCCGCGAGTGACAGAACCAAGAGATGACCGGTTTATTGTACTACACACGCTTCGCAGTCGGTTTTCAACTGCTACTGTTACTGCTTTGAACTTTGTACAACTCGGGGAGTATAGACAAGAAATTGTTAGAACAAGACTTTCTGAAGAGAATTTAAACCCTCAGAGACAAGGATCAGCATCAGGGGTACTGTTGACCATAGAACATCGTCGAGCTCATTTGTAATTCGTCCGGGAACACCTAATGTGTGCTGAAAACGAATAAAGCAACGTACTGTCTTCAAAGGGGTCACGCTTCTCTCTATATACAGCAGATGGACGGACAAGAGTTTACCGAAGGCCTGGTGAGCGCTACGCTTAGTGTAATGTCACTGGGAGAGTTCAATTCAGAGTTGGTTCTGTGATGGTGTAGTGTGGAATTTCTTCAACGGTCAGGCCTTAATGGCGGTGTTAATGCCGACTTGAATAGAAAGGAAATTATCCAGGTGTATGTGATCCCTTTTGAACTATTTCATTTATTGGTGAAAATTCCATTTTCATGCAGGATGATGCGTGGCACACGTGGCTAAGTATTGTTTGTGGCCGGAACGTAGCCCGGATTAAAACCCTATAGAGCACATGTGGGATGATCTTTGCAGGCGTGTTATGCGGCAGGTTTGACCTTGTCAAATCCTGGATAATAAATAATGCAAATCCTACATAATCCTTGTGTGATGATCCCCCGCCCTCCTTTAACTTACAGGAGTTAAGAACTTCTTTAGTAGAGACGTGGGAGGATATGAATCAAAAGTTTTACAGAATACTTGATAAGAAGCATGCCTTGAAGGATTGAGGCTGTGATTCAAGCCAGAGGAGAAATTATCCGGTATTTAAATGTAATTTGTTTTTCGTGATCAAACATTTGTCTATAATTTAAAAAAAAAAATTTTTTTGAATATTTATTGGGGGTTTCTTTCATATTTGTAGCCCGTTATCACTGAAAACGTTTAATATTAATTAAAAAAGAATTGAAAGCCGAAAAAATTTATTTGGAAACAAATATTTGTATAAGTGCGGCACTTTTTTTTTGTGGAGCAGTGTATAAAGAAATAATAAGATCGATTTCGGTGTTACATTCTGTTGATATAAGTTTGTATATTAGGACTTTTAAAATAAGTTATATTCTCAAAATTCCTATTTTTCAATGTTTGCTCTAGCATTTAACACCAACACAGATTTTCATTCATAATCAAATCAGCGATAATTCTTGGTAAACTTCCACCATGCATGTTAAAATTTTAAATTGATAGTAAGTAGCTAAGGAATAGTGACTTATTATAAAAGTACAGTCGATCACTACCTGTCTCCGGATAAAGCAACACAATAAACAGTCAATTTGTTTGTAAATATGTAAGAGCTGGTTCAATTTTATTGTTAACCCATATTTGAGTTCCGTATTTATTGATTGTTCTAATAGCTGAATCAGAGAATGCGTTCTTTGCAGACAATAACAGGTATCACATCATTCCAGATCAAATTGATCCAGGTTGACGGGATTCCAAAGTTAGTAGTTGTAGTCTTAGTTTGTTAATTTAGTTGTGGAGTTGAACCCAAGCCAAGCTATTCGTAATAAAACACATCCATTTTTTTAGATACATAGCTCCACTGTTCTCTCCTCACCAATTTTTCACCTTTCTGGTTGATTGATATTTTTTATTTTTTTTAAATTAACTAATAAACGTTTAATTTATTAATCAATGTCCTGATTTATCGCTCAGTCAGCAGCCATAAAAAACATGTCATATATCTAATAATAAATCGATACAAACTAGTTATACATGCTCATAATAAATGGGTACCATCATAATAAATGCGAATCAAATGATGTTGGGTGATAAAACAATCTGATACCGGAAAGAGATACAAAGCTCAGAAAAACATCACTTGAGTGAAATCTATCAAAGATTTAATGTTTTAAATAAGTATCATGAAACAATGCATAAATGGTTGAAAAATTATAAACATATTTATTAATTTGTTTTCAGGAATGATTAATATCTGTTAAAGACCAAAGAACCATTGAGTTATAATATAATAGTGAAAACCATTTTAAGGATTTGAGATTACATTTTTTTTATTAATTTAATGAACCATTAAAACAAACACAAAAATTGTTGCAGACATTTCTATTAAATATCCATTAAAAGTTAAATATGACATTATAAAATTATATAAATTAATTAGGTTTGCCTATTCCGGCATTATATATATCAAGTATTTAAATATTGACCATAAGTATACAGACTTCATGTTAATAATAACTAGTTGTAATATATAATCCAAGTGTTTGAACAATTAGTAGACAAAAAAAGGTTATATTGACTATGCTCGAGTTCAATTGGAGTAGATCAGTTGGAATAGCACCTGACCGGAGAACAGGAGTTCCCGCTCAATATCCTTTTTCTTTGGTTAATAATTATCAAAACAGTTGGATTACATTTATATTTTATAGGGGGATCCAACTATTTTAAACGGACGTTTTGAGTTGCTTCGTGAGTACATTTTGGAAACAATTGTTGTTCTTAGATTGCCGAGTATATCCGTGGCTCCTAGGAATAAGTAGGGAAGGCGAATTAACATAAAAATCGTCATAAATGCACATACATGGTTTGGCACGTTTTGTTCGACGCGAGATATTATTGTTTTTGGGTGGATAATATAGAATTAATTTTTACCAAACGACTGATTTGCATGAATCCCTCAAAGCTAAAAACGTTTCCTCTGAAAATATCTCTTTAGACTTAAATGTTTATTCACTGGAACTACAGATAATTTCCCATCGCTCTTATTTAAGTTTATGTTCTCAATGTTTTTGTTTCCTTAGTGGCTTCCGAAGAAGTTCTCTGCAATTATGGACGAAATATCAAGGAAAACAATAGATACCTCTAAAGGAGGAAAAGGAAAGAAAATATATGATATTCCAGGGAAGAATTTTAAGAAAAACACTACGCAGTGTCTTGAATTTTTGTCACCCATGCAATTTATTTTTATCGGTCTCTCAGCGAAAATGTTCGGTTCCGCTGTAATTTAAGTGTTTTGTTAAATACCAGGTAGCCAAAAAGGAAGCTGGGTAATCGATAGTTGCAATCAAATTGGCCGATTCCTCCCCAAATTGGTGACTAAACAGAGACTTCCTCCGGGCCACCCACAGGTTGCCACGGGTCCCTCATGTAATAGCTGTCATTAAAGTGTTTAGTGTCTTGTGGGGACTTTTTTAATGCACTGACAGCTTAATATTTGTGGGACTCCCAGTCTGTATACCTCAGTGGCTTCACTTGCTCCGCTTAATTCTAATGCGAAAATCACTGGAGAAGGCTGCAAAGAAGTTAAAATATTTTTAGTTTTTGTCTGGCAAATTTAGATGGAATCGTACTCTTTTAACAATTAAACCAGGTACATAAAATAATTGTTAACATATTGAACAATAAATCATTTGAATTTGGACGTTACTTCATGCTCTCACTAATAACTCCCCTTATTGATTGATGCTTATGATTTTCGTTGGATTATTTTTAATTCAAAAACACCTTTCTCTAACATACGTTGATTGTTATTTTACAAGATAGTCATCGTATCGTATCAAAACATAATCTAATTTTAACGATTTTTCGTAAATATAGTCTACTTAAGTCCCAGCGAAGAACCCACATTATTGATGAGAAAGACCTATGCAAGGAAAACAGTAATTTTTTATTAGGCAGTAATTAATTAAAGACCCATTTTTTTTTCATGTTACTAATTTTATTAATATTATTGGGGAATATCATAGGACTACCATACACAATACTGATTTGTGAATACGGTTTAAGTGACAATTAAATGATCTATCACATAAGTTTCAGAATATAGTACTTATTGATCAGGATGTCGAGAACATTAATTTCGTACCCTAGCCATGTCTCCCTTACATCAAATGAGGCCTCCATGTAAAATGTCATGACTCTCTAACACGACGAGGATGCTCACTAAGATCTCGACAGACAGACACACTGTTGAGAACGTTGGGTTTTTTGTTTTGAAAAAAAAAACCGCAACACCCTAAAAATCGGCCATTTCATTTAAACAGCCATAGGAGCTAGAAGCCTTGAATGGAAAACACGGATCAGTGTTGAAAGGGCGATTGGTGACTACCCGAAGCAGTTCGCACTATCCCCGAGACCCATCTCTGAAACCCTGCTAATATACCCTCCTGAAGGACCACCACTACAGAAGTGTCAGTAGAGTTTGTTTACCCAGCCTGTTCCCAGTTCCTTCATCACTTGCTGGCGCTAGTATGTCAGCTCGAGTGTACTCCAGTACGTCACTCCACCAACCTCAACCAAAACACATTAAATGACTATCCGTTCCTTTCTGGGGCTGTTGATCACTTTCGCACCTCTGTAACCTATCTCCCACCTTCGCCAATAATTCTCAACATTCCTAACCATAATCTATATAAATAGCTTGTTCTTCCCGTTGTTAAAAAAAAATTTTTTTTTTCCTTTATTTTTCCCACATCCTATTTTTATAAGTTTGAGAGCTAAGAAGAAAAAAAAAAAATTTTACTTTAAACTAAAATGTGATTAAAAGGTTTTAGCCGGGAACAAGGTTTTAGGTTTTTTTTGCCATAAAATCTTGATTTTCTCTGAATTTTTCAATATTCGTAAAGTTTGAGCTGCTACTGCGGTTCTCACAAGGGTATTTAAAAACATAAAAGAACACTTGCAGAATCAAAAGTTGCGAACATTGGGTTCCTTTGACACAAATCATGATTTTCTAAAAAAACAAATTTAAATCATATCTTGGTGGCGGATCGACGAAAATTGGGGTTGGGAGTGTTTTTCGATGTACTTTTAGGCATACAATTTTTTTACAAGACGAGCCAATCACACTCAAGATATTTTAATTTGTTTTCTCTGTACACGCATTTCAAATAATACAACGTCAGTGGCAAATTAATTACAATGAATCGTTTAATATTATGTAGTATAAAAAGGAGTAGAAAAATAAGGAAACAATTAAACAAACAATATCTAAATAAAAGAAAGAAAGAATTGAAAAAACAAAGAGCAAACATAAACGATGTAAAAGAATATTAGCAAGTATACAAATCGGTTAGGTGTCCTTAACGAATGCCTCCAATATTTTCTCATCAGTAGGCACAAGAGCGGACACAGTGGAGGCACTTGAGGAAACATTGTTCTCTCAAATGGCCGCTATTATATTCGACCCTTAGTACTCGCCGGTGAGAGGCCCTGGCTATAAACACCGCCCCAATCGATGTACTCGATGGTGAAGTATTGTGCATACAGACAGGCAGACAGGCTGGGTGTGGCTCTTTGGGGCGCGCGCTCCACTGTTGGTACTCGAGCAAGATCGCCTACAATGCTCCGTGGGAAGGGTTCTACGACAATGGCCGTATTCAAATTACAATCAGCAACTGCAGCACCCTCGCATTAGGCAAATTGGAGGATGAAGTTGCCTGGAGATGCCCTGCTATGTAAATCGTTTTAACAACTGCACAGCTTGTTTGGGCATTCTGTTTAATTAATAAACATGCGGAACTTCAATGTCCTGCACGTTAATTTGGTATCGGTGTGCAAACTGACTTTGCAAGTGTTAGTGAAGGCATAATACAGCATATATTTTTGCCCAACGACATGAACAATTAGTAGACAAAGAAAAAGATTATATTGACTATGCTCGAGTTCGATGGGAAAGCTGAGTTGGAATAGCACCTGACCGGAGAACAGGAGCAACCTGAGGAGAACCGCTCACTATCTTTTTTCTTTGGTTAATAATTATCAAAACAGTTGGATTACATTTATATTTTATAGGGGGATCCAACTATTTTAAACGGAAGTTTTGAGTTGCTTCGTGAGTACATTTTGGAAACAATTGTTGTTTCGACGGATTCTTAGATTGCCGAGTATATCCGTGGCTCCTAGGAATAAGCAGGTAAGGCGAATTAACACAAAAATCGTGATAAATGCACATACGTGGTTTGTAAATGTTGTACATGGTTTGGCATGTTTTGTTCGACGCGAGATGAAATGGGTATTATTGTTTTTGGGTGGATAATAGAATTAATTTTTATCAAACGAATGATTTGCATGAATCCCTCAAAGCTAAAATCGTTTCCTCTGAAAATATCTGTTTAGACTTAAATGTTATTTAAGTTTATGGTCTCAATGTTTTTTGTTTCCCTGGCGCTTCCGAAGAAGTTCTCCGCAATTATTGACGAAATACCAAGGAAAACAATACATACCTCTAAAGGAGGAAAAGGAAAGGAAATATACGATATTCAAGGGAAGAATTTTAAGAAAACACCACGCATTGCCTGGAGTTTTCGTCACCCATGCAATTTGTTATCGGTAAATCATTGCAGGAAGATCGCTTTTCAACGGCGGTACTTGGGTAGCGAATTCTGAGCTATTTCGACCAGCCAAGGATGACCTCAATTATTCGCGATTGAATATTGCTGGTAAGCAAAGAAAATAAATCTGCTACTCCTGTCACAATGCACTAATAGAATCTGTGCAAATAACTACTTTTTGCTTGAGATAGCTATGACGTGCAAGTTAGCCATTAGGCCAGATATCTCGTGGCTTAAACGATATTTTCCAATAATGTTAGATTTCAGGAAAAAACTTCAAAAAATTAGTTGATTAGATTCCTTTTTGTTGGGGAAACGGTGCTCAACCACGTGAATAAAATTTTAAATACGACTGGAGAAAACTTGAAATAAGAAGAAACTTGGCCATCATTGTATCTTCACTAAAAAATAATCAGAGTATTTCAAGATTTTTTAAAGCAATAAATAGCGTAACTAATAAATAAATAGAAGGCAGGACAGCTAATAAATAAGAACTGAGCTTCTGGAAAAGTTCTCTTCCTTTTGGGCTCAGTAATCATTCAGTAACCCACGTTATAGCAATGCTCACTAGATAACAACTGGTGATGCTGCGAAAGTATCTTTCTTTTGACCTGGTTTAGGAGTCACGGTGTGTAAATGCTTTAAATTCAGAAGTTCTGATATAGATGAGTGGTTAATGTTCTCTATTTACGGTATCAAGGTTTTGGACAGAACTTTACTTTACTCAAGCAACCTTAAATTATATGAATATGAACACTCTAGCCGACCCCAATCACTTGCGCTTATTGAATTAAAGCGCGAAAATCTCCCAAAAAAAACAGAAGAAACCAAAAACAGATGTGGTTTGACTATTCAGACTAGTTTACGTATCGTAATAATCGAATAGCTTAGACCATACCAGTGAGTGCACTTGGAAATATACTGTACACACATGTGTGTCGACGAAGGTAAGATTGAACCTAGCCCTGGGTGTATCGACCCTTTTAGACAATATCACTGTCGTGTCGCCCTAACGAACTCTGTCTCAGTGACAATGGGCCCGTCAAGCCCCCAGTTATTCTTATAAGTATAATATGTCCTTTATACTACCACGAGTCGTGGGCCTCTTCCTCTTTGAGGTAGGTTGTTTCGGACGGTAGTACAGGCATAGACCAACGCCACGATCACAGGTCAGTGACACTGGTCTACCCAGGAACATGGAACACCAAAAATAAGATACCCCATGTTTTAAGATTATTGTGATAGCGTTTCGGTACCTTGATGTAGCATAATTGTCATATTCATGTCTATTGGATGATCCATTGGCATTAAATCAGTAAAAGTGTTCAGGAATCACAAAGCCAATTTTTTTTTTACAAACATATTATATAAACGCTTTTGTGGACAAGGGCTTTCTAGTAAACAATACAATATAAGTTAACTCCACGAAAATAAAAATTGTAACTTGAAATAAAAGGGGTACTCTACGATTTGTGTTACGTAAGTATTACATAAATTCTAATTCAACAGATAGTGGTAACATTCTAAAATAGCTAGTGTGGACACTCAGAACGTTGATATCTTTAATTAGGTGCCCTACTCCATAAGACACAAAAATATTTATTTTTTAATTATCAAGTGATTATGTTATTAATAACACTTAATTATTTTAAATGGGACTGCTCTTATTTTCAGAATCATCGGGGCATTGAATGGAACTATGAGACAAAATATCCCTCCTCAAACACGGGTCGGTTATAAGTTATGAACACTTTTTTAATGACTACGAAATGGTAGTCCGAAAATTTCCAATACATAATACATACAATTAAGAAAAATGTCATGATCTCTAATTTGATACTCGTGCTCTATAGCGATCACTATGTTTTTCATGTCATCCCTGTATCAAAAGATACCTCCATGTAAAATGTCATGTCTAGATTGAACAGGAGACTCTCATTGAACACGACATGGGACAGCCTCACTGGTGAAAACTGGGTTTATTGTTTTGAAAAATTAACGAAACCATAAAAAAATCGTAGAATACGGGATGAGGATAATATATTAGATAACCTGTAACCTCTAGCTTCAATGATAGTTAAAACCTGTGAGACTTATAAATTTAATTTGATATCCTATTCATGTGTTTGCTATTATTTTTGACACCATTAGGGGCTTTAAATGGAAACACCATGCGAAATGTATATGCCTCTATTTAAAGCACAAGTCGTAAACACGATTTTAATGACTGTCGTAAGACTTAACACTGTGATAATAGCTAACAAAAACCTCTATATATTATTTACGTTTTTGATAAAGATGTTGAGATTTTTAATTTGATACTCAACACTATATGATATATATATATATATATATTTTTTTTTCTAAAAAATAGCAACTATAGACCAGAAAAAAAAATAAAACTAATACAAACAATCATCGCCATTCAACAAAAACATCTTTTCTGAATTTTTATTGAGATATTTCAGTTTTTTGGATATCTGGTGCAAAAAAAACTGTCCACTGCCTGCATTTTATATTTGCTTAATCCATTGAACTAGTTTTATATCAGGATATGAAGCCTAGCTATTTTGTTTACATTAATCCCGAAATAGATTGTGTCATGTAACAGAAATATATTAACGATATTTTTTTTTCATTTCCCCTTATTATTATAAATTATGGAAATCAGTATAGATTCTACATACATTGATCTGTGTACAATAGGTCATTATATGTCCTGTAGCCTGGGTACATTTTATACAATTTTTAATAATTTTATAAAACGTAGCCTAAGCCTAAGCTCATAAGCCTAAGATTCATTTACGTAGAATCTATAATTTTTTTTAATGTATATATATTATTTTTTATATATATATATATTTATTTATCAGTATTATTATATTGTATATTATTAAATATATATATATATATATATATATATTAGGTTGAGTCATTAACTATATTATTACATTAAATAAACATTATTAATTTATTATGTATTTACCACTATTATCTTTAACCTTCTCCCATCTTCCTGGCAGTTTATCAATTCCTTCCTTGTAAAATGTAGCATACCTCTTGTTGATTGACGTTGATTCTGCTCCAATATTGCCTTTAAAAGGTTGTCGTCAAAGACGGAAGGACGTCCCGCCCTCGGTTCGTCTTTCAAGGTCGTATCTCCAGAACGGAATTTTATAAACAAATTTCTAATTGCCCGATCTGTTATTAGTCCTTCACCATATACACTGCATATTTTTTCAGCTGTTGCCCTAGCACTATTATGTTTAAATTCCCAAAGCATTACATGGTGAATATGTACTTTTTGACTCTCCATTTCAGATGTTTAAAAAAACAGTTTAACGTAACGGGTATCATACAAAACAGTTGACAAAAGACTAACTGAAGCCTCGACTATATAGTGAAAACAAAAACTTGTTGTCATGGTAACTCATAGCGGGTAGATACGAACAATAGATTCTACTTAGCTGCATCGGAAGTTACTTATGACTCGACCTGATATATAGATATTAAGATCGTCAATTCATTCATTAATTAATGGCACTTTATTTTTTTAATTGGATTGATCTCATTATCATTGGTGCATTGAACAGATCTTCTTGCAAAATAACAAGTCTTTATATCAAACACAGCTTAAGTTAGAGTTACGTACATTTTATGTCATTGATGTCCCTTCATTATTTTTTATGTTATTTCGACTATAGCATTAGATGGAAGTGACAAAGCTCTTAACACATTCAAATACAGATACTCAAAATGAATCTACTATCCGAGTATAAAATGTATATACATATAAAAAAAAGAAATGAGTTTATATAAATATAATCGTAACTATGATATTATTACAATCATTACAAGTATTAATTTTGTTGCCAGATTTATCATTCCCTGACAGCTCTTTTTTTTGGTATAATAATTTTGATCTAATGACTTTTCAGTTTTTATCAATTTATTAATTAAGGGTTTAAAACAAACCCACTGAGTTGTCACTGATAACTGTAATCCGCTTAAGTGGGTCATTTCTATGTTTGTAGATATTGTCTGTGCTTGAGTGGAACTCCAGTGTGACGATTTTGTTTTATGACAATTTTCCTCACAATAAACGTATTTTACGTTGATAATTTTTGTTGTTGACGTGGTCACTTCACTTGAGGAAGAAATTGAAACAGAATTAAGAAAGATGATCAAGTATCATAAAAATAGCACTGCGTGAAATATCGCTAGAAGAGTTTAAGCATTTTGTTGCTCGGAACTGTTGTTTGCTTTAAAGAAATGTTTCAGAAACGATTCACAATACTGCCATCACGTCCCGAAGTTATTGTAGACACGTATAAAAACTATTATAAATTGAAACTAAATGACATCGAAAAAACTAAATCCCCAAAAAAATATGAAGGATCTCTTGTCCCGCAGCCATGATTTTTTAATTGTAGCTTGTAAGAAGAAAAAAGCAGCTCAGAAGTGTTTCTCTTAATTGATAACTTCCATAATGTTCTCCCTAATCAAGAAACAATTATATAGATGGCAGAGAGATCTTGCTAATCTACCGGAAAGTTTCTTGTAGTGTCTTCCTGTCGGTGAGAAGCCTGCCTGGCCTGGGTCACTTCCGCCGGGAACTGTGGTCAGGGGACTCCTTGGTCTGTCTTGATATTCGTCTCATTTATATAATTTTACTACGTTAATTTTTAAAATATAATTTATCACTGCATTATGGAGTAAAATGGAATAACATTATGTACATTTTTCCTTTGCAATATTCTTTTCTATCTCCGTCGATTTACATACAGACGATACTATATACAATAAACAAAGTCGATTTACTGGGTTGTCCCTGTTAGTGAATATTTTCGATGGCTATTAGTTATTAATAATATGTTGATACAGATAAAATTTGTATATATTTTTAAATAATAATAAAATATATGTTATATTAGTAAACGTAAAAGAATACGTAGAAAAAAAAATCATATAAACCCAGCGAACATAAAAATACATTAGAAACGGTGAAAGAAAATAATAAAATAAATATTCATATTTTAACTATAATCCTGAATTGGCCATGTAGCCCTTTTTAATAAAATGGGCTTTATTACCTTTATCAGAGGCCAATAGTTTTTATTTAATATGTTTTGTACTGATTCCATAAGCATGCTTATTAAACAATTTAATACATAAAAGTAATGAGTATTCAATAGTAATAAAACAACCGATTCAGGATTTAGCCACTTTTTTCAGAACAAGGAACTTACATTCCCCCCCCCCCCATAGCCCATCTATTTATCATTTTTTACAATATGTGAACAAAATTCAGTGAACTAATATTTAAAATTTCTCCTCTTACTGCATGCGCAGATGCATTCGAAGGTGAGTAGAATTACAACAACAATATCTTTTTGATGTTAAAAGGTCAAATACATATATACAAGACTAGGTGATAGGGCTCACCTTCTGTTTACAATGTGGGAAACTAAAAACTAAAACCTAAAACTATAACCTAAGACTAAAGCGTTCCTGCCTCGACTGCGTCTTGCCATCGAAGGGGGAACGGAGCGGGGGTTAAACACCGGGTTTGTCAAGTATTGTAGGGAGTCGAAAAATTGGATATGTCTACGTTAAATGAATTCATCCACCGTAGGCAGCTCAAAGATCTCGTGAAGCTCACTGTTGTTCCACTACTCGTATGATGTATGTCTGACCACTTTCATACCGTATTGAATATTTACGGTATATATATTGAATATTACGTACTGTATACCGTTTTGGAATTGTTGCAGTCGCCGAGCTGTCGTATACGTCAGATCTGGATTCCATTTTTGTGTCGGTCTGTCATCATAATGTGGTGATTGTGAATCCCATGTCCTGGATTTGTTTGTCCTAACGACCTGAAATTACTGCCAACAATACCAATCATGATTGTAATAAATGAATTAATCACTACTTTTAATATATTGATATAATACAAAAAATAAATGTGACTTTAACGAGTTTTGTTGCACTATAATTGTAATACATTCATCAAAATTGTCAATAAAGTCATGTTCGCTATTTCAACTCAATCCGTGTTTTACACTCAGATATATGTTGCATATTAGTTTTGTTTAATGACCCGTTGGTACTAAAATAAAAGCAAGCCCATGTAAAATAATATAGGTAGTTTCTTATTGGTAGAGGGTGTACTTAGGTACATTATAGGGTTTATTAATAATATGTAATATGCTTTGGGAGTTCAGTGGACTATAATTAAAAAACGTCATTGAAACTGTCATAGTTATGTTTGCATTTTTTTATTTAATTTTTTTTTTAAAAGATGCCTGAATAAAATCGTTATTTCTCATAATTATTAGCTAAATAACAAAAATATTAACAGGGTATGGAATAGACAGCCTCATGATTTGTGGTCCGTGAGTAGCCCACAACTGGTCGTTATTACTATAACGTTAGTATATGTAAAATATTTGATATCCTTGAAAAGTAAACCATTTTCGTTAAGGTTGAATAGATTACATTAAATAGTCCTTTGAAAAATCGTCTCTGAACCATAAAATAAACTATTTACAACATTTTCCCTTGAATTTCAAAGTTCCTGTATGTTTTATAGCTCCTAATTTTTTTATTGCCATTGAGTTAGTATAAGTCCCCTACTCCCTCTTTAGTTGGTTGACAAACAATAAGCCATAAAGCTGAGTCTAAGTACATAGAAGCCCTCTTAAGAAATGAGTTTAAGATTTTGTTAGATCAGCTTGGGTTGTTGTCTGGTTTTTCACAGGGTTTAACAGATCTGTTATATAAATTAGAAATTAATTTGGCTTAAGGGTTGCCTGGGGGCAAGGACTGTTCGTTTAGTAGAGCACCCGATGTGAGATCAGGAGGGTTCTTGTTTGGATCTTAGCCTTGTCAATAAATGTTTTCCTTGGCTAGTAATTATAAAACTAGTGGGATAACTTAACAAGTAACTATTTGAATTTATTTTTTCATTCATAAATAGTCTCAACCCAATCCTACCTTGGCAGTGTTAAACCTTCAGACTGCAGACAGAAGCCAGGAAGGATGACGGCATAGATGATATAGCACCTCACAGAACTGCTCTCATGGGAAACTGTGATGGGAGGAAATGAAATCGCTGTATCTGGATTGACTATGGCCCATTAGTCTCCTTCCAGGTAGCCATAGAACCAGGGATCTTCCCTTTCTCACCGCTACTGTTCGCCTTATGGATTAGGGTTCATTCAATGAAAGCATCATACTTCTATCATTAATATTTGGCGATCCCGAAGGAGGAAGCTATGCTTTCAAACAGTTACTGGGCAATCGTATTGTTTGATAAAGCGTCTGGAAGAGAGAAAAAAATTTGCAAAATTCTCTTGCAAATTAAGTTTCGAGTAATAGATATCGCCTATTTGGTGACATCATAGGTTTTTGTATAATGTTTTACACACGGGGTCCCGTGCCTATCAATGTTTTATTTTTTCATTCTATGTCCTTTATTGTGTAGATATAAATTTTAATAAATGCTGTTCCGTTCCTAATTGATGTAATCTAATCACATGTTGTAGAAGTTATCTATTATAGTTCTATTCCCTAAACCTGGTTGGGTACCAATAACCTTTCTCCTAATCCTCTACAAGATCTTTGACGCACAATGATTTCTCTTGGTGCCAATCCCTTCTCTCAACGCATGAGTTTGGCTTCCACCAACAACAGCAGAGTCTTCGCTTTGTTGACTACTGCAGTGTTGTATTTCTGGCTGCAGCTGAAACATTTCTACGGGTGTACCAACCCGGCTTGCTTTTCAAACTGTTATCTAAATTCCAGTCGGAGTCGGCATTCCTGGTTAAGGTTCCTGGTAATGTGAAGGAAAATTTTGGGCTGTGGATCATATTTTCTCTTCCTTGAAGGGCGATTCTGCAATTTCTATAACTCTGGGCCCTCTTTTCTATGTGATATATACTGCAGACATTACTACTACTCCTATCACCTTTCTTGCTACCTTCGCTGATGACAAATCTCTCAACATCCTGTCACAGCATCCCATAACCTCCCAATTTACCTCCCCTCCAGGTCATTTAAAACTTTCAAATATATACCATATCTAATCAAAAGTCCATTTACTATTGTAAATGCACCATTATACGTTAAAACCCTCCATTCTGACCTTAATATACCCACTATTCTTGAACATATTCCACAATTTTAAAATTTCTATAAAAATTATCCATCTAGCTCCACATACCAGTAGAATCCTCTTTGGTGACTGAAGTGAAAATGGCCTCATGATCTCTGTGCCATCTGTGTAAGTACTCTCCTTAACATCTGGAGGGTCTGCAGCAGTGTTTTGATGTCATCCAGGTAAAGGGATATGACAACACAACTGAAAATTGAGCTGGTAATGTAAATGTGCGATGTGGACTGATAATAAAATTAAGATGAGGATGATAAGTGTTAATAGAAATCAGGGACCTTAACGTATTTGTATTTATTAGTTTATTGATAATTAATAGTAGATAAAATACACATAGTTTTGGGGGAGAATGAACGAATGAACGTATCATTCAACTAATGGATTAGTAAGCGAAGAATATATATGTTTCTGGTGTTTTCAGTGTGTGGGGGGTTATAATAATAACAGTTATACCTCCAATTCGCCAGTTTTCTTGGGCCTTCCCTCCTCAGCCCCTGCCCTCAGCTATTTTTGTCTAATCCACATTTACGTGATTTCTTGGCTAGACAGTGATAAAGTGGTCGACCATGTTTTGCACCTGAGCCGGGCACTTCTTGTGTGTTGACCCTTACTCTTGGCGAATTCTTCTTGCGAAGACCGATCAAGTTGCCCTTATCCAGCTGGCACTATCTGGAACCATTAGACGAGGGAATTTAATGTTGATGTGTCATTTTTGCCAATAATGGCGATGGGAAATTCCCATTTCATTCGTGTAGATAACAACACTGTACAGTTCCATAAAATATTTTGCTTTTCATGGTCGGTCTTAGGTTTTTGACTAAGGTGCATCCAATTGTAATTTAAAATTTATTTTAATGTCTTACAATCATGCTCAGAAGAACAAAATTGAAAATATTACAGGCGACCGTATACATGTGCACACTGCATTCTTTTTTTACTCTTAATGTATTACATGATGGAAATCTAACAGTAGGAAAAAACTAACGAAAACCTTCATAATAAAACAAAAATAATAATAATACTAAATTAAATACTACTACTTAATACACTTAAGTTAAGGAAATATTAATTTAATTTAATGCTATTCCAACAGGTTACGTTTTCTGCGTTTGTGGATGTATCTTTTAAAGGAATGCTTATTGTGTTTGCATATTCATCTTATTAATGTGTTTTTGGATGTGAAAGTTAAAAAAAAAAAGTAAAAAAGTACTTTGTCTGTGTCGGTACATATTGCTGGATTGTGGATAATTGTAGGTCTGTTAGCATAGTAGTTATCTTGGTGTATCGAGGATAATTGTTAATTATGCGCATACTTATGTTTTATACCTCTTCCGATTTCGTGTAATTTGAAGTACACGTGTAACTCCACACAGCATATGTCACTGTGGGGGGGGTGGATTACTGTCTGTGTAGCGTTAATTTGTTTTCAGGGATTGGTTCTGATTTTCTGTGGAAGTAGGGTGACATTTTACTGATGAGGTTTTTAGTTTTGTTGCATTTATTGTTTATATGGTTTCTGAAAGTGAAGGACGGTTTAACGATACACCTAGGTAGAGTATGGAATTGGTCCAGTGTATATGGGAGTTGTTTAAGGGTAAGTGGTGGGTTAATATTGGGCTACGTTTGGTGAATAATATTACCTCTGTTTTAAGTGGGTTTAGTTTAATTTTCCATTTATTAATTATTAAATAGGCGTCATTTTTTTTATTTGTGCCTGTAATCTAATCGTTTGTTCTTTATGAGCCTGTGTAGATTCCTATGATGTCTGCGTGTAACGATCTTTCGATTTAGGAGTGTGATAGAACTCCTAGTGATGATGGGTGGTGAGTTGTTGCGGGGATATAAGTTCTTTCCGATTGGTTCATTGATTGGATTCTGATGGTTTGTATTTTTTCTTTTAGGTCTTTGACCACCTTGCTGCGTTGGAAATAAATTAATAACTTGTTAAAGTAATACCTTTAATACGGGAACTTGTATGGACTTTAATCAACATCATGATTAAACTATGAATCTCTAGAACTGCGTGGCCATTAATAATTTTTCAGGACTGATCTTGGTAAGCGCTAGGAACATAAACAGTCTAAAGGTATTTGGTGAATACCAAGTTTTCGGTGCAAAAAATTCGTGAAGGGTAGAGCTTATTTTGTTTCATTATTTAATTTCCTAGGCTTTTGGATGATGCCTATCAGTACTCTTCGTAAGGGTATTTTGGCATAAACCGGTTGTTAGTATCGAACGTCTCAGAACGGGGCTTAGTACATATTCTAACTTTCCAATAGAGTGAGACATTTTCTGATCCCGAAGGGACCTCGATTCCATTTAACTTGGGAGGGGAAGTTCAATGCTTTAGGCGTTGCTGCTAGCAGTCTTATAGACAGCTTTGAGGATATGTTTGTTCTCGAGTGCTGCGATTTAAACATTTTTGATTTAATTATTATTGAATAGTATTTAGAACTAAAGGTGTCGTTTCTCTAACGTTTGTTATGGCGATTTGACCAGCATAGCTACAATCATAACACAGTGCTGACCAGATGCACAACCGCTTTTGCAGCTCGTACTGTTATTTTAAACTGGTAAAAATTACCAAAAAAACAGTAACAAAACATAAAATAGTAATTTCAAAAACTCGTGGTATGATAGATAGTACCAGATACTTCGTACTGAATTATAAAAGTCTCCGGTACAAGGAGATCTTCTGGGTTGATATAAATTTGTCCTCCTAAAAACCTGAGATGACGGTTATAGTAGCAATATTTTCATTGAAAATTTTAAAGAGTATGTAATACTTGTTTGACATTTCAAAATATTAAAGATAAGTCATTTGTCATGGTATTGTATTAACGAATATAATTGATGATTATCGATTTGTCAATTCATTGTAAATGAACTGATTCATTTACTGGATACAATACTTTTTAGAATATGCTGTTTCTCTGCACCTTAGGACAAAGTTTTCTGAGTGGGTGCTATGTTTATTATTACGATCTTTGGAGGTTAAATTTGATGTATCGAGTGAAATAAATAAGCGAGCTATTTTTTTTTTTCACTTTATATCTATTTTAAAAACCTTTTTTTTTTTTCAAATACTTTTTGTTACCTTGGGGCCATTGTAGTAGGGAAAACGTTCCTAGAAGAGGAAGCGGCGGCGGATGTGAAAAACAAACACCGTAGCAGTTATGAAGTTGTTACCTACTAATAGCGACTGCTCCAATTTCACACCGTAAATCTGTGAGGTGATGATAGGCCACCTTAATAACAGTGATCGGTTGCAGGTAGCAGCTACGTGCATTACCGCACCTCTCCCCTCGGTACGCAGCTTCAACGGCCTGTGATTCTGCCCCGGTCACAGGAGTCAACTTGCCTCTGCGAATGCGAACTTCTTCAACTCAAAGCATAAAAAATAGCAACTATAGAGCAGAAAAAAAATAAAACTAATATAAAAAATCGTCGCCATTCAACAAAAACATCATTTCTGAATTTTTTTATAAAGGATTTCAGTTTTTTGGATATCTGGTGCAAAAAAAACCCTGTCCACTGCCTGTATTTTATATTTGCTTAATCCATTGAACTAGTTTTATATCAGGATATGAAGCCTAGCTATTTTTTTTTCATTATGTAAAAGATTTGTTATGCTTTTTATCGACTTGAATCTGTTTGCATTAATCCCGAAATAGATTGTGTCATGTAACAGAAATATATTTATTCAATCTTTATTGTGCAATAATTACAATCTGCCTTTTATAAGGCAATAATAATACAGATAAATTATCTCATTCATACCATATTTACAGTCATCATTCACTCGCTCATTCATACAATAGGACATGATTGGAGAAACTGGCCATTGCCAGGACTCCCACTGTCACGCGATTATAGCAGGTCACGAGGCCACTGCCGTTTCAGTCTCCGAGGAGGATTATAGGGATGAGTGGCGCAGTGCAAAGACTGTGCTACAGGATTAGGGTGGTTGGAAAGGCTACTGTGGAATTTCATAAACTTGGAAGGGATGAGTTCTAGAATGTAGGGTATATTAAGGTCGTTATGAAGGGTTTTGTTGCTGACATAATAAGGGGCAGAAATATATTAACGATATTTTTTTTTCATATCCCCTTATTATTAAAAATGATGGAAATCAGTATAGATTCTACATACATGGGTCTGTTTACAATAGGTCATTATATGTCCTGTAGCTTGGGTACATTTTATACAATTTTTAATAATGATACATTGCGATTTGTGGTTGTCACAAAAGTATAATGTACAATATACAATTCATTTTCTATACATAGAGAAGTATATAAACGAAATATCTGACGTGAAAAGTGAAGAAACATAATCGAGAAAGATTCGCGGGACATGCCAAAAGTTTGTTTAGAGCTTATAACTACTCGATTGTTTTGATCAAGAATAATCTATTTTTTTTTTTTTGCTAAACCATTGATCGTTGAAAATCACATTTTGAACAAACAAAAAAAAATGTGAACAGTTCCAATACTCTTAAAGCAAATCCTATTGAAATCAGTCGAACAACGTTAATACGATATACTCGTATATACCCTGAATAATAAAAAAATGTTTTCCGTTCCCCCACTTTTTTGTATATGCATAGACTTTTTCATATTAATACCTTACAGTCGGCACCACCAAATGAATATATTCTCAAAATGAAAATTTTTTTAAAAATATTTTTCAATTTTTTTTGTGAAGCGTCTCCTTAATTATATGGGTAATCATTGGAATCTAAAGTATGTTTTGAGAGTTGAGTTGAGAAAGATTTAACGTCACATTACCCGTATTATTAAGGGAATGATCACATTTATAAAATTAATTGATTACTGTCAACCTTAAATATAAAGAAACAATACAAAAACACCGCATGATAAGCTATTAACTCCAATTCCCAAATATAATAAGATGCACAAAATGAACTCTAAGAAAAGAATCAAGTTTCAATGTTTTTTTTCTGCTGTAATGGCGTTGAATAATTTAAGGTTACAAAATGGAATATTGCAACATGATAGGAGGATATAATATTCTTAATAGCAGAAAGAATTAAACAATTTAAAAACCTAAATGGGTCACCACAGATAAATATACTTAGCAGTGACCACCAGCTATAATTATCTATTAAAAGATAAATGGCTTGCAACAGTGAAACTCATTGCTTTTGCATTGTGGGGCAATGACTTTTTAACTGTCGATGCACCGTTAAAGTGCGCAATCGTTCGTTAAAGTGTTCTACTAGCTACAATTTACAATCATAATTAAATTCATGCATGCTATACGTATTAGAATACAATATTTCTATATATCTACAATATTTCCGTTTGTTTCGGTGAAAACAAGAGGCTTGAACTACATATTACATGGAAAAACATAAATACAAAAAATTATAATAAATCTGGATTAAATAAATATTACTAGATGTATAAGCTAAAAATAAAAACTGTAAATATATCTTACCTGAAGAAATAAATATTACGTCAGTAATTTTCTAATGTAAGCAGTTTATAAATTAATTCTATATAACTGGGAACTTACGTACGTAAAATATATACCAGGACATGCTAAAACGCAAGGAGGTGGTAGATGGATCAATACCGTACATTGGTTGAGGGAAAAATGAGCTCCTTCCGGTCTCTGCCATCCGAACACAAAGGTGAGTGATATGATTCATATTTCTTTTTTAATAATTTGTTTTTTCAGGTATTATTTTAATGGGTAAGGTATTGATTGGATGGTCGTCTGTCTTCTCAAGGACGAAGCAGAAATGAATTAAAAATTACAGTCATTTTATCCAGTGACATAGTCATATATGGTACTACTTGGAAGTTATGCCTTGTGATAAACCTAAGAGCTCACTTGATTCAAATTGAAGGTAGCAGCAGACCAGACGGATTGGTTATCGCCCACCCGAAGAGTGTCACTCAAAGGTCCCCCAAACTATGTCTTAAGAGAATCGTGCCAACAATTTGTTTTAAATCTAACCAGGCATTGTTTTGTACTTTTACGTGTTAAATATCTCTGTATCAGAGCAGTAATGAATAATAATTGTTAACTTTTGTTAATTTTGAAAAAAAAATAATAAAGTACATTTCAGATTTTACTTTAATTTTTAAAAATAAAAGTTTTATTTCTTTTAAAATTCTCACCAGCACGTAGTGCCATTGATATCGTTCCCCAGTGACAGTTTAGCAATATTATTTTTCAAATTTAGAAATAAAAAATTTTTATAACTGTTATTTCAAAGTTTGATTGCAAAAACTTTTAATTAAAAAATAAAACACTTCAAAGCCTTATAGAGTGTTTATTTGTTTGAACTGTAACGAAAAGAACCCTTCAGTGAAAAGAATAGACGTATAGACAAAAGGAAAACATACGATTTTTCAACTCTACTTTGAATAATTCATTGTACGTGAATAATTCATTATAAGGAATGAAGTTATTATCATACAGATTATTAAAAATAACGCCATTCCGTATTCACTAATGGCAGTTTAGCTTATTTTTATTAGCTATTTTTCACATTATTTTAATTTGATTTCTAATATTTTATATAAAATGGGTACCTGGTTGTTCCAGTAATAGCATAAAACTCTTTTATTACGTTGGTGAATAAAAAAATTTAAAATAATAAGAAAATTCTTTTATCCAACAGTTTGCTCTAAACGTTTACATAAAAGTTTTGCTTTAACCATCCTTTGGGATAATAAAAACTAAAAGGTTTTGTTAAACTGTTTGTCGGGTTAGATGTCGAATATTCCCAAAGTGGGGAGAGGACGCCCGCCGCGGGCTAGGGTAACCTCTAGACGCCGTCCGGCGAGCGCCAAGAAAGAGATAGACCGGGTGGACCTGTGGTCTTTCACCCTGGCTGGTGGCCTAGTCGGCGGGCAACTTAATTCGTTTTGATCTGACTCAATAAGATCTTAGAAGGTGTGCCACGATAAAGCACTATGTTCAGGAAAAGTGGAACAGGGTAGGTTTATAGGTAGTTTATGTGGTCTTGGAATGACCACAAATTCACACTCGGTATCTAAGGGTAGGCCAAAACCGCCCGGATCCCAAAGGCGAGTGTGAACCGGAGAAAAGCAGACTGAATTGCCGTGGGAGAGGCTACTAGGTAATAATTGTAGGGCCATGGCAACCGTCGTCCGCAAGGGAGAGGTATCTCCCAAGGAGCTCCTAGTTTTAGCGAGACGAAGGCAGAGATTCCCGCTAGGAAGGTGAGGGGTCTGACAACGCCGGACTAAAACATAGCGAGGTTAGGAGAGAGGGATGCAGAGGTAGTTGAATGAGAAGGCCATGGTTTGAGGAGAGCAGCAAGCGCCAGTGCAGAGAGAGAGAGCAGGGTTATAAGTGCCGGTTCGGTTCGTTCTGTGGTCCACCCTAAGACGCCTGGGTTATATAGGCAGGCCAGCCGTGGAGGGGATGGTTCCCCTACCTGCGGCTGTTTCCCCCACTAGCTTCTCCCCCCTCTCTGATTGACTTCTTAAGCTTTATTATTAAAAATGTGGAAATATAGGTAGATATTTTCTTGGTCGAGAAGAGGGGAACTTCTAATTATTCGTAGTTAAGAGGTTGACACAACACTGTTAAAATGAAACTTTTAATAATAAATCAGATAATAATTTACGTATTTTTAGTTGATGAAAGAATGACAGTAAACACTTAATTCAAGCTTTCAGGCTAAAAATCCTCTTCAGTTTTCAAGAAAGTTGTTTGAAAGTAAAATCGAATACACGTTCCTTGATGGGGATAACGTAGCTCTCATTATCTCATTATCTTTGTTTGAAAATTATCATGGGAATCAATTTTAAATTGATAAATCAAAAAGGGTTGGATAGATTTAAAAGGATTGGGCTAGTAAGCCATCAGTTGATGATAAACAGTTGTTTATGACATCATCGCTAAGTATTGAATTCTCAACAAATAAATAGCAATATATATAAAGAAATAACGTCGTCATTGAATAAAGATTATTAGAAAAATTAACTGTAATTATAGGTGGATTTTTTTCTGCTTTCCCCCCCAAAAATGGCTATTTCCACCAGATTTTCTTTTAACGTCAAATTATTATTATTGTTTTGTTATCATTTTAAGGAAGAATCCATAATTAAATTGCAAATTGTCTCTATAAACCAGGATCAATGCACAAGGATCAAGATAACCTTTCAAAACTGTGCACTTACCTCCTCAAATTTTCTACTGTCGCTATTTAAATAAATACCTAGATGACTATTATAATTTATGATTGTCGTGGGAGCTTGATTTTTTAGCCTGAAATCAGAAAGGAGCGATCGATTAGTTCCTAACAAGTACCTAAAGAAAAGTTTATTATAAAAAAGAAAAGGTTCCGCTGGTACGTGCCTGCTTTACATAGACTGAACAAACAGCTTAATCAACACCTTCCGATCTGAGAGATGGTTGACCGAGGGTCAGGTAGAGCTCCTCCAATCATACCGGTATCTTTGTGGTCGAGGTAACACTGAGGATCCTGCGATTAAACACTCAACTTTGTAATAGCTCTTGCTCTTACATAAATCACTCTCCCTCTTCAAATAGCCTGGAGAAGATAGTTACTCGAAAAACCTAGATGTTAATAGACTCACTGACATGGTAAAGTGGTATTTATAATTGTCCAGTCGTTAACTGGCTTAAAAAAAGTGGAAGTTTTTGTGCATAGCAATCATACAGATTTTGGATTACCCTTTATTTGACTTACATTTTGTAGAAATCGCATCAAAAACTCTTTTATTGCGCTTTTAATTTCACCTTTCTGGCACATGTTATTTCGAAAATAGCCGTTTCAAAAAATATTATTTGCGATAAACCGCGCTGGACATCAAATGTTACTTAAAACGGGAGATGATAGGTTAAATGTAAGCAGTCACTCTTGGAGAAAAAGCCAGATGAAAATATAAGCCTCTTTGGGCACTGAAATTCGGTTTGAAATAGATAAAACATGCTAACTGTAAAAAAGCAAATACAACAAGTTAAACAAGACGTTTCGCAACGACATAACCTGGAGGTTATTAACGAAGCCATCATTGGAAAATGCTTAAAATTCGACATAAATGGGATACTCTCATCGCCCAACACATTAACAACTAAGACCGATATATGTCGCCATGTAACCCACAATAACAACTATGACATCTTCTGCAGTAGCAACGTTATAATTTGAAAACGAAATTATTACAATACAACACAATTACACAGTAATTTCGACAATGAAGGTCGTTTTGAGTAATGAACATTATTTATTTATATGTATTGCAGAGGTATTTTGAATACGGAAAAAAAAACTGCACTTCCGCAAAAAAGTCTCAGAGCTTTTGTCTTTGTAATCCTTCGTGAAGCAGTGTTGGAAGAATTTGAGAAGAAAGAGACATCTCATTATTTCAAAAACATTTTTTACAAATAAGTTTTAACTCTAAAATAGATGAGCTGCTGAGTACACAATGGACCTTGTAAGTAATAAAATGGTACAGATTCAATACATAACTATATAAAATAACAATTAAAAAATACAAATAAGAAGCAGTATATCTTGCCAAAAGGATCAGTAGCTTCGCTATTTTTTCCTATCAGATCTGAGAATTTCTTTACAGCTAACAAAAGTTGTTCACTTCAATTAAAATCAAAATTTTTGCTAAAGTATATATAAATAAGGACGTAGCACGTGAAGGGACAATAAAGAGATATAAGTGTTAAGTAGAGTCGAAGTCTCCAAATGATTGTGAAAAATAATACTCCCTATTTAATTTTATTTTTTGATTAAATATTTCATTCGGTTGTTTTGGAGTGTATATTTAAATTTTGAAATCAATTGAATTATTTTTATGGTTGATATGATAAAATATAAACAGTGAGACCGACGAATAAATCTCTCAACCCTTACCTTATTGAATGGAAATAAAAAGTTTCAAATTAAAAAGATGCCCACAGATGATTCTTCGAAAACGGGCTCCTATTCTCACCCAGGTGTTGTGAACGAGGGGGAAAAAACCAATCGGATAGAAACCGAAGTTCAAAGAGTTCGCAGGGCCTAAAACAAAAAACGTAGAACCAAGCATAACATTTTTTTCCATGTCAGACCTGTGTCCCCTAGATTATTCACGGGACCCAACCACTTCGTCATCTTCAGAGATCTCAACAGCCGGGAAGGTGCGAAACAGTACATATACATAATAAAAAATGTATTCTGAATATGTTATTCGAATAATTGATAAACCGTTTTCTTTTGTTGCTTTTATCAAGTTGACGACTCTATTGTGATTTTTATTCTCATTTTTGAATAGTATAAGCAAGTATTCCCTGCACAATTTTGGCTTCGTTAATTTATATGCCCCGTTATTTTAGGGCTTAGCATACATGCTTCATTGTCTTGTTTATTATTAGATGCCTTTAAAAAATAAAAATCTGAGCGGAGTATGGTGACACAACCGCTCTCAGCGTACTTATTACGCCCTTTATGCAATCCATTCGAGCTTTCATGACTCTAAAGGCCAAGGATCACTTAACCACTCTTTACCATCGCAGTATATTTTTTGCAAGAGCCTACATTCAATTTGTTTGTCTGGAATGATGCCATGGAGATCCACATCCAACTAATTACGTCCTTTGCCTTGCATCGATCAGTGTACATACGATTCTGCTCTTGTCCTTCATTACTGTATTGCTCTCATCAATGTATTTTTTACACCACTCCTAAGACATGTTTTTTTGCCGCAAAATTTTCTATTTAGTTCTATCAGTTATAAGGACACTTGATATTGCAGAGGTTTTGTGCAAAATTTACTTAGCTTCAAATGATACTGTTCTGCGTCATTATTTATTTTTTGCAGTTATTAGTGATTTCTGTTTTTATTTCGGTTAGTAATGGTTGATTGGTGAAATTGTCCCTTTGCATATCATTTAGTAGTCCCCCATCGCTTTATCTAAATATAAAAACAAAGTAATAGGGCTCAGATGGCATTCATGCGGCCTGTTAGCCTGCTGACTGGGCTAAATCAAGCGCAAGGAATGTGACACTAATGCGGTGTTGATACAGCGCCACTGCTGGTGACAGCGAATGCCGCCCCGGGGTGCGCAGATAGGATCTGAAACCTGCCCGGCGGAGGCAAAAACTCCCTCTGTTGACAAACATGCTGTCGGCTGGTCCTATGTCTATGTCAGATCTCGATGCTCTGTCCTAATAGCGTATTCATATGGCGGTCCCCCACGGAGACCGTGAAACGAATGGGGTAAGGGATGGATGCTAATGTCATAATCCCATCCTCACTTATTTAGTTACCTTACCTGCACGTTGTAAAGCAAATCTTCCAAGGTTATCCCACTTTTTGACATGAGAGGGGTGAAAAATAAGCCCTGAACAGAACATGCTCTTAATTGAGATGCTCAGTATCCTTGGATTACTGGTTTCATGCTTAAAGCAAGTTCAGACGCAGCTCGGATAGGTGACGTGAGTGTCTGTCGAACACAAAAAGTTCGCACACAGGGTAAACTGACACAGTTTTAACGCGCCAGTGAACTGCGAAGGTTTGTGCTCGTACCTTAGATTTCACTAGTCTAGATTACTCACGGTCACCTTTCCGAAACGCGTCTCAAATTGCGCTATGCTTTAAGGTAAATTAAATAACCACGTATATATATCTGTGGGGATTTGATTAAATTTGTAAGGAAACGTAATTCCTACAGGCATCAAAATATGGGGAAAATCAAGAGCTCGCATGGCCACCATCACTAGATTCCTGGGGTAGGACTGCTTATCATCCACCGGGATCGTATGAGTTTACTTACGTACTAAACTGTAGCTAGATAGACTAATTCTCTATAACAATTAGTAATATTCAATTATCCTATTCTATAACATATTTTTATACAGACGTTATAAAAAAAATCTTCCTTGAGATATTTCATTAAACTGACCTGATAAACTGGTCTACGATGATGTTTCACCATAAGCTGGATGACATTAATTGTGACCTATGGGATCATTAATTAATCGATTCATCTAATTGACTTTTGTCCACCAGGTTTGTACTAGGCGATTCACTGTGCGCAGCCTGTTGGAAAAATCGAGATCTATCGATACTCTACGTAAAAAAATTATATGAATAATTTTTATAATATCTTTTTTAAACAAACTATGAAAAATATATGTATAAACACGCTTAAATTTGCAAATATGCAAATAGTTTTAAGGAAAAGAATTTTTTTTAAAATTTATATTCATTAATTGTTAAGGGTAGCTAAAGCTGTAGGTACGCCATTGTCTGGGACATCCTCATCTTATTTTGTCCACAGAGAACACATGGAAGGTACTTAATATCTTTAATACGCGTTCTATGTTGCAAGCTATCTATATTACGTTTGAGTTTTAGGAATTCGCTTAGAGCATTATCAGCTGACATTTACATTTTATTTTTTCTATTTTGCCGCTCATTATGCTAACACGTATCTTCTGTTCTCTTGGTGGCAGGTAATAGGATGGAGATGAAACACAATAACCATTGATTCCCCGATCTGGAAGATACAGTGGCTGCCCAGGCGGGAAAGCGGTCCACATTAACCCCCCCCCCCCTCACCAACCAACTCCCTTGAGTTGCAGCGTCGGTAAACGGATACTTTGGAAGCTGAAAAAGAGGATCAAAAATTTTTTTGGAGCTAAGTCTCCCGTTACGGGGCCGGCCACCCTGGTGCGATACTAAACATCGCGCTCTACTAGCCAGGACCTCCTCTGGGCAGACATCGTATCTACTGTCCTGTCGGAGAAGTTTTTTCGGTGCTACTCCTAAGGGCGCACCTTTTTTAAGGATATACATACCACTTCATATTGTATCCGAGCAATTTTATCTCTGCAACTATTTTAGGAAAATCCGTGGTCCCTCTCCATGTTCTAGGCCAGGTTAAGAGGATAAATATTAGAAAGTAAAGAAAATAGAGCTAGCTTGTAAATAACCCGTTCTCCGTGGCGTACCTTTCGTCACCTAGGGCGGTCCTCATTTTCCCGCCCTTTCTAAGTCAAGCAAAATTAATTAATAGTTATTAATAATTGAATTATTTTTTAAAAATAGATTGTGCACATAATAAGAAAATGTAACTGTGTTTATGTATTGATTTGTCTTGTTTTTTTTATTAAAAAAATCTTGAATGAAATTTTTATCATGTGTTAATTGTTTTATAGGTTTTAATTTACCGCAAGGCTACCTATCTTTACCTTGCCATCGTTTATTTCAAATTTACTTTATTAATCAGTGTATTTTTTTCGTAAAAATGACACCCCCGAGTCGGGTCGCCGGGATCAGCACGGCTTTTTGCTGAATTGTGCTTACTTATTATATAACCATTGGTTTTATTGATCGCAACATTACTATATTGTTTATTCTTATGTGATATTGACAAAAATATAAAACAATGCTGCCCTAAAATATGTCTCTCCCGGGCCGGACTGCCCCCGCCCCGACACCCTGCTGCCCTTATGTTAGTACACCCTAAATAAAAAACCTAAATCGTGGATGAAAAAAAAATGTACATTAATTATAGTTTATTAAAAATCGGTAGTCTTTTTTTTTTTGTATTGGAGCCGATATTTACTTTATATTAATTCATATTTTTCAACGTTAATACAGAAACATAAAACAGCCATTCTTATGGGCTTGTAGATTGCTCAAGTGCTGGTTGCAAATATGTTTCAAACAAGGTTTACTGCACAAGGAAGAATGCTATATTGCTATAATTTAAATGAGGTAAATTTTTGTAAATATTTTAAAACTTATGTACAGATATTTTCTATTCCCTATACACCTGAAATATGCGCAATGTAACATTAAAGATGGAAAACGAATGTGGAAAACTTATGCTTAGAATCTAAGTTCTAACTGATTAAAGCTGGCTGAAAAAAGTATTTTAAAGCCTTTGCGTTGTATTTTTTAAAGGTGCAATTGGTATAATATCCGACCAATGTATATTTTAAATAATTTTTGGGTTGAGTAATATTGTAACGGCGGGGATTTGAAACCAGCACCTTCTGGTTTTCGAACGAGGTACTCTACTTATTTTATACTGTACTAAGGCTATTCAAATTATAAAATAAAAGTTATTTGTTGAAAAATATTTAATGAAATTTACGTTAAGGTAGGGTCAGATTGACCAGAAACGTTTATTGATGCAGTGCAGGTAGGTATCTAGGATTCCCCCGACCAGACTTCAGATTCTCTTCTTCCCAGTATCAGTCAAGCTGTCAACAAAGCGGTTCTACTCAGTTAAGGGGCATTTCTAACCCATACGATGTATTGGACTTCGGACCGCCATCATGAAACTGGCCAATTTAGGAGATGTATTTCCTAAATAATGGCCACAAGGAAAAAATTAAAGAGATGTGACAAAAGAAAAGATAGAAATAAGGGACAATTCTTTAAAAGTTTCGTAAAAGCAAATGTGTAGAACATCAAATTTCTTGATGCACTTACTGTTACGATGAAGACTAAATATTGTGAGATTTTTCTATTCCATGTATTGTGTAACTTCATGTACACTTTTATGTCTTATCTCGTACTTACCGATTTTGTATTATTCATAAAGTGTTTGTTGGAGAAAGATATTTTTCCATTCTTCTTTTTTCTTTTTTTTTTTTTTTTAATATTTATGCGTATTTTTATATTTTGTACTTTTTTGTCCTTCTTCTCTTCTTTTCCTTGCCATCGTGTATAATAAGGAAAATGAAAATTCCCATAGCGTTTCTCATAATTATTTATTAGTTTTTATATTTTTTATTATCATACGTCTCAAACTCCTCAAAAGCCTATACATAGTTAATATCTATTTATGAATACAGAAAATTATTTTTACGTCATATTTATTATTAGTGTTCGGGCGTACGTGGCTTGCGAGAGTTTTGTAGCGGGGGCGGGTTGTGTGAGATTCATGTCGGCCGTCCGGTAGCCCTAGTACTATCGATAGCTGTTAGAACTCGTATCTCGGTGGCCTCCCCCCTCCCTCTCACCTCCCTCCCTCTCACCGCTCTCTCTCTCACTTCTCCGTAAAACTATGAACCAGTCAGTGGTCACTCTTCTGTTGAAATCTTCTTTTTCCATCTGGAGTCATCGGCCAGCGGTGTTATATCGACATTTCCTCAGGTATCATTTAATTATTCCCATTTTCCTCACCTCCCTTCGTCGACAAAAAACATCGCTTGCGATCCAGCTGCGGCTAGTCATCTTGTGGCAGAACGACCTCGGACTCGGTAAGTTTGTCTTTCAATTTTCACCTTTTTATTTCCCTGTGGGTGTAAGTCCCAGGCTCTCGGAAAGTTCATCTGCCGTAAATTTTCGAGAGTCGGGTTTACATTTTGGTGCCGAAACCCAAGGGAATCGACCTTTAGACTTTCTATTATCTCCTTATCGCCTTATCCCCGCTTATCATAATTGTAAATTCAATTTTTACTGCAATTTAAACTTTAAAATTCAAATTTAAATTTTAATCTTCATTCTAACTTAATTTCAATTTTCCTTCATTTAATATTTCATCATGGGCCAAACAGCCACCGAGAAGTTACAGGCGAACTTAATTGCCCTTAAAATGCAGCGGGACCTACTGCTCGCTGCAGTTCAAAAAATTTATGACACAGTTCAGGAGCTTAAGGCGACGGATTATCCCCAGGTGGAGGCCTGTCTAGATACTTTGAGAGAGCTTAAGTCTGAATTTCTTGAGGCGGACAGCCGGTACGTCCAGACAGTTAGTCAGCTACCGGACGGTCAACGACCCGCCAATCCGTCGGAACATCCCGCCTATTTTGACCTGATCTTGGCCATTCGAATGAGGTGCAGTCAGTTGTCTAAGGACCACGTACCTAACAATACGACCAGCACTCCCCCGGTTGATCTCCCTCTTCCGCGTATTCAGCTGCCAACGTTCAACGGTCAAATTGAACGCTGGCCTGAATTTATCGCCTTATACGATTCACTCGTCCACGACAACGCGTCCTTGCCGGACGCTCAGAAATTTCATTTTCTGAGATCTGCTGTCTCCGATGAAGCGGCAGCTGCCATCTTCATGTTCGAGCACAGCGCTGCTCATTATCAGCTTGCCTATCGAGCCCTGCGACAACGATTCCAAAATAATCGTCGTTTGGCTCAGATGTACTTAAGGCAAATTTCGCATTATCCCTCATCGTCTACCGCCTCTATTGAGCATCTAAAAGGCTTTATAACCACCCATCAAAATGCTATTCATGCGCTCAAATCCTTGCCCATTGACAATTTAGCCGACTTTTTATTGTTCTCAATGAGCGTCCAAGGGCTTGACGAGGAATCTCGTCAGCGTTTCGAACAGCAGTTGACAACGGATGAATTTCCGTCTGTAGACACCCTGTTGAAGTTTGCTACTCAGCAACTACGAGTGCTGGAAAGCACTCCTTGCCCTCCGTCATCCAAACTCAAGTCGCCTAGTCGGTTTCGCCCGTCATCGCCTGCCTTCAAACAGCACACTCAGCGTTCCCAGTCACCCGGGCGCTCTACACAAAACCATCCGTCTGCTGGTCGTTCTGTCTACACCTCGGCGCCTCCATCTCGCTCCTCTGCTTCGACCCGGGCTACTTGTGCCTATTGTGACGTTAAGGACCATTCCATTCGCCAGTGCCCCACATTTAAGGCTTTGACTTCTCAGCAGCGCCTAACATATGTGGCAAGCATCTCCATCTGCCGCAATTGTCTGTCCGAGTATCACTCTACTGACCAATGCCAATCTTCGCATTCCTGCCATGTATGTGGCCAGCGACATCATACCATCCTGCATCTAAGAAACGATGTACCTCAGCATCATTCAAGAGACGCCTCCCCACCTCATTCACGTTTGACTTCGCCTCAAACACCTTCATCTGTTCAGTCTGTGGCCTCACGCGTCTCATCGCCTACGAATCGGCAGTTCCCTGCTCGTTCCACCTCTCCTGCCTCATCTGATGCATTTGGTGCTTCTTATGTACCTAAGGAGCAACGTAGGCGCCCTCGCCGATCACCCCCCTCTTCTGGGTGTCAGTCGGATTGACTAGGACGTCCTCGATCACCTCAGCGTCTGTTCCCGCCTTATCGTCTGTGTTCTTCCTCCTTGACCCCTCGTCCTGCTCGCAGCCAAAACCGGCATCTGGAACAGTTGATGCCTACCGCCATTGTCCGTCTTGAAAATAATCAATTTCACTCCATCTCTCGTGCCCTTCTTGATTCTGGCAGTCAAACCACCCTCATCACCTCCGCCTGCGCTTCGCGGCTGCATCTTCGTCCACGGTCCGAACCAATGCATCTGCGCACCCTCAGCAATGTGAATCCGATTCGTGTCCGAGGATATGCTTACGTCACCTTATTCCATCAGGGTGACCCCCCATATTTCAAGGTCAAGGCCTATGTCATCGATACACTTATTGACCCGCTGCCGTCTAGGGAGTTTCGATGCCATTGGCCGGAGTTAACGCGGCTCAATTTGGCCGATCATTTGTTTTATCGTCCTAGAACGATTGACATCCTCCTGGGCTCAGATGTGCTTCCATTTCTGATTCTCCCAGAAATATTATCGCCTACCGCGGAGCTCCCTGGTGCCATTCGAACCACCCTAGGATGGGTGCTTCTTGGTCCCTATGCTCGCCATCGAAAGCCATCTAGGCATGTCACCTTCGCTCCTGGCACAGTTGATGGCGGCACTCGTCGCCCATCACGCACTAAGCGTATCAAGGAGGGTATCAGCTCTTCTAAGTCGCCTAACATTTCGCCTCAATCATCCTCTCCTCAGGCATCTGGTTCGAAATCGCTTCCCCAACCTGCGGAAACATCTGGTCGTCTGCTCGCCTTAAATCCATCCGACCCTTCTGTTTCATCTGGTTTCTGCTCAGACTCTCCTCGCTCATCTGATTGCCATCCCACTGATCATACGCCTACTACGCCAGAATCTTCCGATGCCGTCTCTGAAAGCCCTGTCCAAGATTCTATCTATCTTCCAGCTGAGGCCCACTTTCCGGACGAGAGTCTCACTGACATTGTCCGTATGTTTTGGGAGCTTGACAAGGTTCCGAATGTCGTCCCACTCACTCCAGCTGAAAAAAGGTGCGAGGAGATGTACCTTTCAGGCGTCCATCGCTCTCCTACTGGGCGTTACATTGTGGATCTTCCCCTCGCCTCTCGTGATCTTGGTATGTCCGTTAATGTGGCTAAGCGGCAATTCAGCCGTTTAGAACATCGCCTCGGTAAGCAGCCGGAGCTCCATGCCACCTATCACGACTTCATGCGAGATTACTTGGACAGTGGCCATATGGAGGTAGTAGCGGAATCCGCCAACCCTTCTCCATATGAACCTTATTACATCCCTCATCATCCGGTCCATCGGCCAGACGATCCTCCTACCAAAATTCGTGTAGTCTTTAACGCCTCGTGTGCTTCCTCTAACGGCAGGTCCCTCAATGATCTTCTGTTAACCGGACCCAAGCTTCAAGCTGATATCACCATTCTTTTGTTACGTTTTCGGCTACATCAATTTGTCTTTACAGCCGACATCAGGCAGATGTATCGACAGATTCTTGTAAATCCGGAACACAGGGATTATCAGCGAATTGTCTGGCGCTTTTCAGATCTTGAGCCCATTCAGTCGTATCGGCTGAATACCGTTACTTATGGGGTTTCGTCTGCTCCTTATTTGGCCCTGCGTACACTTCAGCAGCTAGCTTATGACGACGGAGCCAGATATCCTGAGGCTCAGCGCGTGCTGTTAGAGGAAATTTACGTTGACGACCTCCTGACCGGAGGCTCATCAGAAGTTGAGGCCGCCAATCTGCGCCATCAGGTGCAAGATCTGCTCATGGCGGGCGGGTTTGAGCTGCGAAAATGGGCTACAAATCATCCCCCTCTGTTGCAGGGAATTCCATCTGATCACTGCCGTGAGCTTTCCTCTGCTGATCCTCTGTCGCTTGATCGCGATCCTGTCCTAAAAATCTTAGGACTCGGCTGGAATCCCACGTCTGACCACTTCCTCTACTCCGTGCGACTGACTGAATCCGCACTCACGAAACGCACCGTCCTGAGCCAAATGGCTTGAATCTTCGATCCCCTTGGCTGGCTTTCACCAGTCACCTTCTCAGCCAAGATCCTCTTCCGTCGTCTGTGCCTGCTTCACTTGGATTGGGACCAAGGATTGCCCCAAGAGTGGGCCGTTCCCTGGCTGAACTTTCAGGAGCAACTACCTTCTCTTTCGGAGGTACGCATACCGCGTTTTATTCCTGAAGCGTCCCCATCGTCTGTTCATCACCTAGTCGGATTTTGTGACGCCTCTGAATCCGGGTATGCCGCTGTCGTCTATCTCCACACATCGTCTTCATCTGGTCAACTTCCTGTCCATCTCTTAGCCGCCAAATCCAAAATAGCACCGTGCAAGGCGGTTACCCTTCCCCGCTTGGAGCTATGTGGAGCCCATCTGCTTGCTAAGCTCATGCATCATCTGACCACTCACGTCATTCAGCATCTGAATGCTGAGTTTATCGCATTCTCCGATTCCTCTGTTGCTCTAGCCTGGATCCGTGGTGAAAGCCACAAATGGAAAACATTTGTAGGCAACCGCGTTGCTGAAATCCAGGAGCTGGTACCATCCCGGTGCTGGAGACATGTCATCTCCGAGGACAACCCTGCTGACTGCGCGTCACGCGGATTGCAGCCTCGTCAGATCCATCATCATCCTCTGTGGTGGCATGGTCCTTCTTGGATCTCATCTCCTCCATCTTTGTGGCCTATTTCCTCCGTCGATTTGTCTTCCTCTGATGATGTGGATTCCGAGGCTAAACCCGTTTCTACTCTAGTGCTCGCCACCACCACTTCGGGGGTCTCTATAATCGACCGTTTCTCCTCTCTTCTCCGCCTTAAACGGGTAATCACCTTCTGCCGACGCTTTGTCTTCAATGCAAAGCGTCCTCCGCATCCGCGTACTGGTCCTTTGTCCTCTGTGGAGCTCCAGGAAGCTGAAATCGTCGCCATCCGTCTGACCCAAGCTCAAAATTTCGTTGAAGAAATAACTGAGCTTCAGAAACCCTCTTCTCGTCATCGTCTGATAATGCAGCTTCATCTGTTTCTCGACGAACATGGTGTTATCCGAGTGGGTGGCCGTCTATCTTCTGCGTTGTTGCCATATCAGCATAAGCATCCTGCTCTTCTACCTAAAGGCGCTCATCTAACCCACCTGCTCATCGACGATGCTCATATCCGTCTCTTCCATGCTGGTGCTTTGGCAACTCATTCGTTCATTCGTCGCCGACATTGGATTCTCGATGGACGCAATGTAGTTCGCAATCGTTTGCGGAAATGCAACAGATGCTTCAGCTGCAAACCTAAACCCATTATTCAGCCAATGGGCAATCTTCCCTCGGGACGCGTATCCTCTGCTGCCGCGTTCTCCACTACTGGCGTTGACTACGCCGGTCCCTTTCTCGTCTCCAGTGCCCGTTTACGGGGGGCTGTCACCACGAAGGCTTATTTAGCGGTGTTTAACTGCTTTGCGACCAAGGCTGTGCATCTGGAGTTGGCATCTGAGCTCTCCACTCCCGCATTTATTGCCGCTTACCGGCGCTTCGTTGCCCGTAGGGGTAACCCTTCCGTTATTTTTTCGGACAACGGAACTAATTTCGTAGGGGCGAGTAATTATCTGCGGGAGTTGGGACGTTTGTTGTCGGGGCCTCAGCATCAGCAGGGCCTTTGTGATGTCGCCTCCTCCTCTGGTACCGACTGGCGATTCTTCCCCCCTGCTAGTCCTCATTTTGGCGGACTTTGGGAGGCTAGCGTAAAATCGGCAAAGCACCACCTCACGCGCGTCATCGGCGAGCAGCGCCTCACTTACGAGGAATTCCTCACGCTCATCACCCAGGTCGAAGCAATCCTTAACTCTCGTCCGTTTTATCTTCCATCGTCGGATCCATCGGACTTTGAGGCCCTCACTCCGGGCCATTTCTTAATCTTTCGCCCCCTTACTTCACCTCCTGACCATGATGTTACGTCCGGTCCCGTCAACCATATCGCTCGTTGGCAGTTAGTTCAGCGCTTACAGCAGGACTTCTGGAAGCGCTGGCGCTGTGAGTACCTGCATACTCTGCAGCAGCGAAGCAAATGGTTGCATCCGTCTACGCCCATAGTCCCTGGGACGGTTGTCCTTATTCGCGAAGACCACCTACCTCCACTTAAGTGGTCATTAGGCCGCATTTCGTCGGTATTCCCTGGTTCCGACGCTGTCACCCGTGTGGCTGAAGTCACCACCCCTTCCGGGACAGTTCGCCGCCCTGTGGCGAAACTGTGCCCTCTGCCGTCTCAATCGCCATCTCGTCGTTCATATGTCTTCTGTTACGCCCTCTGTGTTTGTTTTTTTTTCTTTTCAGAAGTGAGACTTCAGGGCGGGCGGCATGTTCGGGCGTACGTGGCTTGCGAGAGTTTTGTAGCGGGGGCGGGTTGTGTGAGATTCATGTCGGCCGTCCGGTAGCCCTAGTACTATCGATAGCTGTTAGAACTCGTATCTCGGTGGCCTCCCCCCTCCCTCTCACCTCCCTCCCTCTCACCGCTCTCTCTCTCACTTCTCCGTAAAACTATGAACCAGTCAGTGGTCACTCTTCTGTTGAAATCTTCTTTTTCCATCTGGAGTCATCGGCCAGCGGTGTTATATCGACATTTCCTCAGGTATCATTTAATTATTCCCATTTTCCTCACCTCCCTTCGTCGACAAAAAACATCGCTTGCGATCCAGCTGCGGCTAGTCATCTTGTGGCAGAACGACCTCGGACTCGGTAAGTTTGTCTTTCAATTTTCACCTTTTTATTTCCCTGTGGGTGTAAGTCCCAGGCTCTCGGAAAGTTCATCTGCCGTAAATTTTCGAGAGTCGGGTTTACAATTAGCAATTGTATTAAAACCTAATAGTCAGATCTCTGCATCATCTAATGAATTATACTGATGTAATTGAGAATTTTTCTTTTCAAAATCGATCATATTCTAAATTTTAAAATGTAATAAAACCAACTAGAGAAAAAGTTGAAAATGGCAGCGAACGAAATATTTCAACTCCAGTGCAGATTTTACATAGCTAATCCCAAACCATTGACATTTAAACATTGGATTTTGAAAGTAACTAAACTTTTGTAAGAATTGTATTTGAATAAAATCGAGGACGCCGGGGATTCATAAAGTAAGGGAAGAAAACTTCGGGGGTTACTCGCATGACTCATATACAAACCATCTTGGTCACTGAATCTTGGAGTTTCAACTAATAAAGTTACAATTACTTATAATAACAAATATATATTAAAACGGGCCTGGGCTATAATTGACTCTTTTGGGAACCATCTTTCAAAGTTTTTTTACCTTGCCGCCCTTAGATAAAAACTTTAAAATTGTAGTTCAATTGAACTGATTTTGCGACCACTTTCGCAGAAAAAAAAGAAACAGAAACCTGGAGAAGGCAGAGCCTCTCTCTTCCGTCTTAGCAATAAAATGCCTAGAATTTCTAAAATCTTTATCAGGCGAAAAATAAATTTGAGCACTTTCTGAAACTCGTCAAACTTTTTTCTATTTCTCTTTAGGTGCCACTAGGCGTGACGTCCGACTTCGATTAAGTTCTTAAAAGGGAGAAAAAATGTGTACTCCTGTCACACCCTAGTTAGGAACTAACCATAGCACACCCGGATGTGAGAATCAGTCATTTGGTGTCAAATTTGTCTCCCTTTGCCGATCCATTAATGACTATAATAAGGGCAGTGATGTTCGCAGATCCAGTAGGCGCCTGGGCTAATGGAGGCGCGGGCCGACGGAATAACTGCCGGAGGTGTACAAATTGTTGCCGATAGTTTGTTTGTGTCAGAGCAACAATGAATTGTGACTGGAGATTGCTCCATTTTCGGCCTGAAACCTCGGCCTAATTGGTCTGAGGGTCTGTTTGCTAGGCCGGTACCCCTCTGTTTACCTTTCCCTCTTACAGGCCGCCCCGTAACAAATCATATATTGTGTTGAGGCGCCCATTTGCGGCATCGCTTCGGTCTGCTTTGGCCCATCCTTACAGATTTACTTCCTCCGAGACCAGTTCCTTCATGGATGAGTGGCCGCTCACTTTTGTTCAGTGTAACTTGGTCGTCATAGTTCAGTGATAAAAGGTAAATTAAATTAGTCATGAAGAATTTAGGTTTAATTCGCAGCTTAACATATTCATTCAGTATTTTAATTGATTGGGTGGTTACATATGTTTCTATGCAGTTGACTTTTAATCCAGTTATTGATTGATGTATAAGAACATTTTCAATAAACGGAATTCTAAATGCAATGTTTTAGTTGATTATTCTATTATAAACTGCAACTTATATATACATATACATATTCAATCCTTTTATACATACTTAGAAAGCATATTCAAATTCATCATTGATACGAAATAAATTTTATTTTGCATAAGTTAAAAGAATGTACTGAAATGATAAACAAGAAACATTCATATTGAGAACCAAGTATCATTGACGCTTCAGATGCTTGTATATGACTATCAGGTGCTCAAGATACTCCACAACTTGACACAGGTAACATTCCGGCAGGCGAAGTCCATGGACTTTCATGAAGCCCTTTCGTCTTCTCCTGTTCAGAATTGATCACCGTTTCACCTAATGAGCTAAACTCGTATTTTGTGTCTGCCTCCTCAACCACTCCACCCTCTCCTTCATCATATAGTTCTTGGGTACCCACAGTTAATGGTAATGATTACTTTGTTAACTGTGTCTCTCCCACAGACTTTATAACCTCTCTAGCACTCCAGCACTTTAGTGAGAGTAATGCTCCTCTAGTAAGGTCCCGAGGGAATCTTCGTGAAGTTAATAAAATGATGCCTTCCAGTCATCCTGGCTGTCCTCCATACATTGTTTCCCTTAAAAATTCAGCCTTCTTTTTGGAAAAAAGTTTTAGCACAGCTCTTAAAAAAAAAAAGACTAGTTCAATCCTAAATCTCCAAATTTTCCTCTCCTTCCATGCACAATATTTCCTCGGCCCATTCCTTTTTCAAACCGTCCACTCAAGCCTACCCCCCTCTATTTTAAATTAATATTTAATATTTTACAGTTCAAAACCTCATTCCGCTCCCGGTACACAAGATCCCGTCTCTTTATACCCCTACCCACAATAGCATACGATTTGTCCTTCCTTGCTCCTTTACTATCCCTGGAATTGTTTACATCCAAACACCGTTACGAACTTTTAAAGCTCTCCTGTTCCTTCATCTCACTATCCAACGGAACGTAAAAGTTACATTCATTATAATTCTGACATTTATTTTAGTAATTAATACTTTTATTTAATTTTTTACTATATATAGATAGATGCTAGTTGCCAGTTTGTATCTGTCTTTCTTGTTTTATTTTGTATTAATTAACCACCCTTACGGGCAACGGCTAACTAGTCGCTTATATGTAAGGACAAATCAGCTACAATTGTCTATTTTACCAGTCAAAGTTAAATTCAATTTAAAAACATGGCTCATCGCTCGCATAACAAAGCAATAGTGAATAGTCTATCTGGGTGAAGCATTTTTTAATCGGAGTGACGTGATGATTGGATTGAGTTAGTTGGATTGAGATTTTTCTTCACTTTAATTGAAAAATATTCAACTTTGCATATTGGTGGTTACCGACTTCAATTTGAATATAAATATTTCAACTTTTCTTTATTAAAAAATTCGTTTAAAATTTCGTTGATCCAATTTAATTTGAAATTTTTTATTTATTTGAAAGTTGGTTTTAGTAAAAGTATTACATATTTTATCGTGCATGAGTAAAGTAAAGATGGACTAGTATCTTGTATACTGTTTGACACTTTATGACAAACTCTTCAGAATCGTTTATAATGAATAGTCAATTTATAAAAAGAACCTCACCAGATTGCTTACCTTGACCTAGAGCTGTCGAACAACTGTTGCGTAAGACAAAGACCCACCCCTACAGCGCCATGTCTAGGCTAATGTGAACCGTACCTAATGTGCCATGAATGAGTCCAGAAATTTTAACTTGGTAGTTCTGGCAGTCAGAGTTCTGTTACTCATTATGTTATAATAATTTTTATATGTCATACGTACAATTTGAAATGAAAAGCTTCCAAAAAATAACTTATTGATGGCTGTTATTTTTGTGAGTTTATAAACGAATTTTTATTTAAGTATATAGTAAGTATATAAGTAAGTATATCTCACGAGATATACAGTTGTATATAATTTGCACTAGGTTGGAACAATCGGATACTCTACTGAACTAATATCACCCATAGCTCTCAGTTACTTTAATTCTATTGATTCCAAAATTCAAGTTCACATAGAAAACCCTTCATTATGGCCACGCATCACATTTTCCGCAAGAGCTGCATATTATTTGATATATTGTGCGTTCGTCGTAGATATATGATGGGAAGAATTTGTTGGGAGATGAAAGAATATTTTTCACCTAGCGTCAATTTATTAATGGAAAATGATGCGTTAGGCACTAACATATTTGATGAAAACCTAACAATTCTGTATCATCGACGTAAGCCGAAACTCATCAGCTCATTCGCATTATTTAATGTCCCGACAACCTATGGCCTAGGTGGCCAAACCATGGCGCATGCGCCAAACGTGGCGCATTGGATGATTACAAGTGGCGCTTTGAGGCTTTGCATTGAACTCTGAATAGATTAATATTCAAAAGCAGCTACGCGAAGCAACAAGTGAAAAGCTTGAAGTTGGCTTACCTTCAACTTTGGCTTAAGTTAGCTGTTAGGGTGTTCATAGCTACCGATGTAAACAAACAAAGTGCATGTGGCTAGATCTGCAATAATGAAGACACATAAATACATATATCTCATATACATACTTGAACTCTGGGCTTATGCTCACAGCATATGTATGGGGATTGGGGATAGATATGAGATCTCTTATGTTTGCCTGTCCGTAGCTCTATAATCCCAATCGGTTTTGTGTTTTTATTGCACCAGCGCGGGGCATCGCATCTTGTGACCGCGCATGTTCCAATCACAATTTCATGTGCGGTTGGAAAGCTTCAATGAAACCAAAGCCGATACAATACATTACGTTTCCACCTTCAGTTCTGACTGGTGTTGAGTTTTGCAGCAGAATTTTTTGCAAGAGCGTTTTGTATGTTTGTGTTTTATTTTATTTTGTGTGATACGAGGCCTGTAACTATTTGTTTATAATTCTCACTTTGTGCACAATCACGCGAATTTTTAAGAACCTTAATATTTCAGCTGTAAGCTGAAACATTTGAGGCGCAATGGAAGGCTCTCACAAATTTTCTTTTAAATCGGAGTGGATTTGCTAATGTTAAATTAAGCCAAATTTTTGTGCTTTTCTATGTTTTTTAAATTACTTTTATTCAATACAGTGCCAAATAAAATTCCCAAGAGGAGCGCAGAAAGTGAATTTAATGAACAGTTGGAAAATGAATTATTATTTGTAGCAAATTCGTCAGGAAAACCGTTTTGCATTGTTCGTGAAAGTACTTTTTCACATAACAGAAGGCATGATCTTAATAGGCATTATAAAAAACAGCATCAGACGTACATAGAAGAAAAAATGTAGTTTGTTCTTGGGCCTGAGTTGCGAAAAGAATATGTGACTAGGAAAAAGGAAGAAATCAAAAGAAGACAAAATATATTTGCTAATGTACGTTGTGAAAACCTAGCAATCTCATATGCTTTAACATTGGCGAAAAAAAAGGAACCTTTTTCTGCTGGAGAAGAAATTGTTAAGCCTTGTCTCCAAATATTTGCACGCCATCTTAATAACAAATGTATTGAAAGGAAAGCAGACGATATTGCTATATCAAGGCAGACAGTTATGAGGAGTATCGAGGAACTCTCTCAGGATGTATCCCAGCAGTTTGAAGACCTTGTCCATTCTTGTACTTTCTTCTCTCCAGCTTTGGATGAATCAACGGCCGTAGCTGATGTTGCACAGTTAACCATTTTTATAAGAGGAATTGATAATAATTTTAATATTTTTGAAGGACTTGCCAGTTTGGAGTCATTGTGTGGTAAAACAAGAGGATCAGACATATTTGAAAAAGTAAAATCATGCCTAGAAAATCTAAAATTAGATTGTAGCAAACTCATCACTGACGGAGCGCCATCAATGATAGGTAAAGTCAATGGCACTGTAACTTTCCTTGAAAATTTTTTAAATCGTCCTATACTAAAATATCATTGTTATATACATCAAGAGGCACTATGTGCCAAAACTTTAAATACGAAACCGGTAATGAAACCGGCGTAAAAGCAGACGCGAATTCAGAGAGTATAGTGAATTGTTAGATTTGGAATATGGTGATCTTATACTTCATTATGAAGTGCACTGGCTTTCTAGAGGCCAGGTTCTGAGCAGATTTTGGGAATTGAGAAATGCTGTTTCTAGTGTTTTAGAAGAGAAAAATGAACTAACTGATGAAAGAACTCTATTGATTGACAACAACTGGCTATTTGATTTGGCATTTTTAGTTGATATTACTAGCCATCTCAATGATCTAAATTTAAAACTACTAGGCAAGAATAAATTATTTCCTAGCTTAGTGAATAACATCAGTTCATTTGAAATTAAATTAAAACTGTTCATCTCTCAGTTAGAAAATGAGGATTTGAGTAAATTTCCATGATTGAAAGAGCAGAGTGAATGTGCTAAGAATAATAGAAATTTGATCAAATATATTGAAAAAATCAAGACATTGCAAGGAACATTTGAAAGTCGTTTTCAAGATTTTGCTAAAGAAGAAAACTGCATTCTCGCCTTTACAAATCCATTCACCCTTAGTGAACAAAACATAATGCAGATGCCTAGTAACATACAAATGGAACTGATTGATTTAAAAACAAAATTTAATGAGCTTTTACCAAATCAAAATGCTTCTGAGGTAATTAATTTCTGGCATTCATTATCATGTGAACAATTCTCACAGTACCTAAGGAAGTTTCCAATAAGCTATATATGTAGCTTTGGAACGACATGCGAACAAGCATTTTCATCAATGAAATTGATTAAAAGCAAAACACGGTCGTGAATGACGGATTGAAATTTGAAGAATTCTCTGCAGCTCTCAATGACGAATTTGACACCGAACATTAAAGAACTAGCCAAATCCAAACAGGCTCAAAAAGTTCACTAATAGTAAATAATGTTTGTGTGCTGTAATAGTCATTATTTTACATACAATAATTAAATTATTTTAAAAGTTAATTATGACTTTTATATTACTTCTATTCATCAAGCAAAGACAACAAGCAGATCAAAGTTCCAAGCTGATCTCGCTTTAAGTGGCAACAATTACGGTTCAGACGGCCAGATTTCGCCAAACGAGACTCTCACGACCATCATGAAATGTTAACCCTTTCGTACAGGAGACCAATTCTGACTATTGTAGATTGTCATTAAACTGTTTCATTAAACTGGGCGTGAACTAATTTAACTGCGTTATTAAGTTATTCCTTCTCCTCTCCTAAGCGAAGTATATTTCATTCTTATCTCTATTTACCTAAGTGGTAGGTAAGAACGTAAGAAGGTATAAGAAGTGTTCGAGTTATTTGGCGCATCTGCACTCGCCTATCAACCTAATTGGCGGATGGCATGCACACCCCTATAGCATACTAATATCACATATTAGTACATACAAAATACTATAACATAATTATGTGATTATCTTTTATACCATTCTCCGTGACACGATAGTTACAGTTGTAATGGAAGCATTTTGATAGTCTTTGAACTTTATGAACAATTGGTTGCCCTCTTGTCGTCGCTTTGAACTGGATTTGACTGTTTGTAGTAGGTTTTATTCTGCCCCCTTGTCTGTTGGTGCTCGGACTTCAGATCTGCCTCCTCTCAATAACATATTCCGAGCAACGATGTTAGAAATACCTGCGCGCCATTATTTAACAGGGTAAAAGCTAAGAGATCATGAGTAAGTACACAAAAAAAAAAAAACTTCTGTCACTTCTTCAAGAGGTGTTACGCAATATATATTTTTTTCTGTCAGACGCAACGATCCTCCGCTTGACGTCTTGCCATGTAACAGGTCCCGAGAAATTTTATTAATAATTGGAACGTCAAGTACTCTAATTTTATTTTTTTCTCAGGCAGGTATCATTTACCAAGTATTTTCTCACCAAAGGATGTTAATTATTTCTTGATGTTAATGAGCGGTAGCTTGAAGTTACCTAAGTATATTGCAAGCAAATCTGTTATTTCCTTTATTTAACATTAATACTAAGTCTTATTCTGTTTTCTGGGTAATACTTCGGGTAAGCATTCAGTCAAAGATTCCTTTATTTTTATGAGAGTTTCTTAAGAGGTTCTTAGATTTAAGTTACACAACCATTTATTAAATTTTGTTTAAGCGATGTTTACGTAACCTCTTTTACCGTGTAAGTCTATCGTTTTTTTTAAACTACTCCTTAATTGATGATATGAGTATAAATGTCTATTATTAATTAATAATTGCGAAATCTATGCGACGATAGGATCTAAAGACGCCAGATATCCCATTGAAGGCGCCTATAGTGATCACGACATGTGGGTAAATGAAGACGTTATCCCGGCGTGAGTGAGGACGTGTGAGTGAGGACGTGTGAGTGAGATAGAGCGGATAAGTCGATCGTCAGTCGAATATGTCGATTCATTCATTAATTGCCGGTTGTGTTTAGGAGATGTCTATTAGTTGTTGAGTTGCCGAAGCTTGTATCAGATCTAGTCACCCGGAGATCTGTGAGTAGATACTATCTAAGCACGCGTCTCGGGCAGGTGTGCGTGTGTGTGCTGTTGTAGTCAGTTTGTACACCTACCTATTATATTCTTATGAGGGAATTCCCACCTATCTACTATAACCGAAAATGATGATTATTTATATTCATGAATGATTTTAGTACAGCCGAGTTTACGCGTTAGAAAACGACGGTTTCATACTTTTTTTTTAATTTTGAGCTGGGCCACCATAGGGATTGGTTAACTCACCGCATTTTTTCAATGTTTATACTAACGATGTACCGATATACTAAATGTACTTTTAGAAAAATAAAGTATAGATTATAACAATGCACAAAAATACGATGTCATTAAAAATAAAAAATAATTCAATAGTGGAAAAAAATGCCGAGACTATTGATCCTTGTATTAAAAAGTAAATAAATTGCACTGTAAACGTGAATCGCCAAGGGACGCATTGGTGAGGTATGACTGACTGTACGTGGTTTGTCACTATGACTGACTGTGTGTCGTTTGTTCAGTATGGCTGTTTGTATGTTGTTTGTTCAGTATGACTGAATGTATGTCGTTTGTTCAGTATGACTGACTGTGTGTCGTTTGTTCAGTATGACTGACTGTGTGTCGTTTGTTCAGTATGACTATTTGTATGTGGTTCGTCAGTATGACTGAATGTATGTCGTTTGTTCAGTATGACTGTTTGTCTGTGGTTTGTTCAGTATGACTGTTTGTATGTTGTTTGTTCAGTATCACTGTCTGTATGTGGTTGGTTCTGTATGGCTGTTTGTATGTTGTTTGTTCAGTAAGACTGGATGTATGTCGTTTGTTCAGTATCACTGTCTGTATGTGGTATGTTCAGTATGACTGACTGTGTGTCGTTTGTTCAGTATGGCTGTTTGTATGTTGTTTGTTTAGTATGACTGAATGTATGTCGTTTGTTCAGTATGACTGACTGTGTGTCGTTTGTTCTGTATGACTGACTGTGTGTCGTTTGTTCAGTACGACTGTTTGTATGCGGTTTGTTCAGAATGACTGAATGTATGTGGTTGGTTCTGTATGGCTGTTTGTATGTTGTTTGTTCAGTAAGACTGGATGTATGTCGTTTGTTCAGTATCACTGTCTGTATGTGGTATGTTCAGTATGACTGACTGTGTGTCGTTTGTTCAGTATGGCTGTTTGTATGTTGTTTGTTTAGTATGACTGAATGTATGTCGTTTGTTCAGTATGACTGACTGTGTGTCGTTTGTTCTGTATGACTGACTGTGTGTCGTTTGTTCAGTACGACTGTTTGTATGCGGTTTGTTCAGAATGACTGAATGTATGTCGTTTGTTCAGTATGATAAGCAGCTCATCAAACATGCAACAACTTAATGAGCGCGTACGAGCTCAGAGCTAGAAATAATCAAAGATTTCAGACAATAGAAAAAGAAGAAGACAAGTGGCCTAGACAAAGAAGGGCTGAAGTTGCACGTGTCTCCGGCATATGGCAACCACCGGAGATTATATGGCCAATCCTTCTACCAAAAAAACAAATTAATCTCAGGTAAAGTTATTTGGACCAGTGTGAGGTAGCCAAGTAGTCAGCATTACTACAGCTGCAAATACATCAAGAATATTCTTAGCAACATCATTTCAAGTGAAATCCGTGTTAGCTATGTCGTGTTCAAGTGTCTTTACAACGAGTAATATCAATACGCTCCAATTAACCAAGTTAAATCATTTTTCCTATAAAAAGTTGACGGTTTCTGCAATGGGGTCGTTGAAAAATAATTTTGGAATAAGGCTTATAGTCTTAATTATTTGTTATTATTATTTATTAATATTCAATTAATCAACGTTTCACATTTTTTGAAAGTAACTCTTGTCAAATTATCTTTTTCAGATGAGATTTAGTAGGTTATTTTGAAGTCATTTATTGACTAGTAAATTTGGATGTTAATTTATTGTATTGTGTAATTTCCTGGGAAATGTGAAACAATTTTTATGGAACAGATACCAAGCCAACATTCGAAAGTTAAAATTATTGAATTCACTTGGTAATTAAATTTTTCATCGCCGAATTGGCAACTTCCTGATATAGTTAACGAGCTATTAAATTAACTAATGATCAACTAGATAAACCAATATCAACATAAATATAAAACTTTTGGGAAAACAGATTATTACATTGAGTGACATTACGTAGACTAGACCAAAACTGATATATTACCCTAGAAAATGATATATATAAATATTTTTTTATTCAAATTTATTGCTTAACAATTGTGACTAGCATAACAACAGGCAATTATGTAAATATCTGACATGAAGGCAGATGACATCCCTCCAAGGAGTAGGACCACCCCTAAATTCATGAAGCTAATTTGGAAGGTATCTTATAGTTATTAATTTAGAAGAACTCATTGAATCATATATCAATGAAATAATATAGTAAAATACTAATTCTAAATTAAATTTTAAATTGTTATTTTCTTTACTTAAAAAAACAACAACTAAAACACCACTACAAATAGACAAATTCAAAAGGTCCAGAAAAAGAAATTAAAAGTGGCTTTGCACAGGGAAAATAGTATAATAAAGTTACATTAGAACCAGTGATAAATTTAAGAATTCTGTACTGTAGGCAGAAGCTGCTATAACAGTGCGCCAATTAAATCTGGTTGATAATAATACAACAGGAATGGATTATACAGACTGTGACAGGAGGCTTAAACATATCAATGTACGTGATTTGCTTGATAAAAATTTACACAAGGCAATTATGAACCGACACAACATTTTTTTGTTACTTACATAAGTAGTCTGCACAAACAGAAATACAAAAAGATTTCAAACAAAAACCTCTCCTGTTGGGCTCAAAAATTAGTTGCAAAAAAATTATCTTAATCGACTAATTTTAGGGGTGAATTCGGAAGTACTCACGAACAGTTTTAGAGAAGGTTTCTTCAATCATATGCTTTGAAGATTTCAACCGTAACAGGCATAATTATGCAACTGTTTATGACGCATTTGGCAAGGCCGAGAGTCTTGAAAAGATGCAGCGAGGGCCAGGCATTAAGACGTACGCCGTCAGGGAGCAGAGGCCTGCACTGTTTTCGAGATGCACTCCTCCATATATCAACCCCTGACATCTCAATTCCAGTCGACCGGCCAATACTTTTTTACCAACTCTACTAATGGCGCAATCTTTTTTTTTCTTCGTGCTAATAGATATAGCCAGGGTGGGCTACAATTGCCTCTTGGCTAAAAAAAACTATTTCGGAAGTCAAACCCCAAATCGCTCCTTAATCGTTAAATACCATTCACTGGAAATAGTTTCCTTAATTTTTTTTTTTATGAGAGAGGGTGTTAGAAATATCTTAGGGGAAGTATTTTTTTTTTTTTTTTATTTGCTTAAGATCATTATGTTTTTATTGGTCAGAAATTAAACGATTAATTCATAGGTGGTTAAGTTTAATGCTACTGTAGTACCATGTAACTTCAACAGATAAAAAGAAAAATCTTATTACAGTATAAATAAGGTAGTGTATGAATTCGATTCAGAAGGAAGGAGAAACAAAATGATATGCAGACGAAAGGTAAACTTCTAAATCTTATTAATATACGTATAATATATATTTACTCTAATAAATAAATATACTCGTATATATATCAACCGTTCTCACTAAAGTTTCTCATTTTAAAGTGATTATTATTTTAATATTTATATATTTTTTGTGACTCTACGATCTAAGGTGGTGTTAACCTTCACCTTGAAATAAAGAGTTTAAAAAAAATACAAAATAGAAGGCTTGGCCTGAAGTTTTAAATCCAGCACTGAAGTACAGCCAATAATGTTTAGAAATCAGTTTGTAACCGTATTTTTTATGGAAAAAATGCGCAGAGACGAAACAATTGGCTAGAGAGAGGGCTAGTAGATATACAAATTGCCACAGAGAGCTGGGTAATAACAAAAAAGTTGCAGAAATGTGAATGTTTTTCATATCGACTAAAAAATTAAATCTTTAAAATATAATTCTGCCAACTTATGGTTGCATACTTTCCGAAATAACAGCAGAGTATATACTCGTATATACACCAACTCATTTGCTGGGAAGTAGTGCTCCAATGAAAACCCTCTATAACGTCAAGGAGAGGGTTGGTGTGATCGCTTAAACCTTTTAATGTTAAATAGAACTTAATGGCCTATTCATCATTTTAAAATAAAATTTTCATTTAGCAGGACTTTGTATTGTGGTTTTAGGTGACACCTCTAGTCCCCTCTCTAATGACTTGGACTTTTCAATAGACATAACTCGTGTGTAAATATAAGTAAACTAACATAAGTTTATACATTGGGAAAAATGCAATTAATGATATTGAACATTTTTTTTTTTTGTAGCTGCCTAATATCCAACTATAATATTTATTGGGGATTAGTGAATCCACGAACTAAAAAGTGATCGCTGATCGCCCATAATTGTGTCAAGGATCACATTTGATTTTTTTTCTTTGTTAAGCTAAATATCACGCGTATTCGTGAAACACTGGCTCAGTCAACGTTTAAAGTTCATACAACACCAGGGCATTGAGATATTTAATTTGAGCTTTCGATCTCTCTCTCCCGTTCTCTCTAAATTAGCATTTTTATTAGGTCTTGAAGATTTGTCTAAAGCAAAAAACGTTTCGCGCGCGTGCTTGAAATGTTTTCATATTGCGTCCTGTCGAAAAGGTCCGCCGATGCCGAATACCGTTATAGTGGAATAGACTGGACGGCCGGGTCCCAGACGCTAATGACTGGTGGCAAAGAGACACAGATCCCGGACTACCTGTGGGTGGCCCACCTATAAAAAAAACCCGATGCAGCTTTAATAAATCGCGCAGCCGTACTACCTGGTCCACGCGGCCTCCCCCATGAGGAGGCGTTATAAGCATTAGTATGTGTCAATCTCGGTTCTGTGTCGGGCATTATCCGCAGCCAATCCTCGCCATTCTCTCTACACTGTTAAATATAAGTGTTGTTTTTTTTAATTTATTATCTACTAGAGCTTTTTTCGTGGACAAAAAATGAACATTTATATGCAAAAAGGGAGACTCGTCTCTGATTTTTATGGCTTTGTTACGAGACAGCTCATTTTCATAAGTGTGTAATCTGCAGGCAGTTATGGATGATAGTAACTATAAAAACTATTGAAGTTTCAATCAAACGAATATTTTGTTTTCGTTGTTATTGCTGAGTCCAAAGGGAGAGGATCTACTTTCAAACCGGTACGGAGCAGTTATAAAAAAAAACAACTTTTTAACAAATTTTAAGTTCTGGTTATTAACCAATAGTGGAGGGCCTATTGAAGAGGGTAACACAAATAATGTCTAGTGATATTTTGAAAAAAATTTTTAATACGTTTAAACATATATTGAGGTGTTCAATCATCATCTCATTATGGAAATATATTATGATGAAACAAGAATAAGGAATAAGGATCAAAGGATAGTGAAACTTCGGTTAAAGAGCGACCCTTTTTCATGGCACTACCTGTATAATCAATTCTACTCCTGAAAATTTTTGAATTTTACCCAGAGCCAAAGAAGAGCAATAAAACGATTTGCTAGAAGCGATGGAAAGTTGTTAAATGAGGACCGGTGGCAATTTACAAGATCTCCTTCCAGAGGTCCATTTCACAGTACACAGATGTATAGGTATTGAATATGGATTATTCAAACAGTAAGTCTCCAGGTATATAAATTATTATTAGTTATTTAAAATTAGATTTGATCCAATCATGTAGCCTCAGCCTGAGTTCTAGATCAGCGAATATCCCTTTCGTTAAATCCCCAAAAGCGTTTTGTTGCAGAAAATGGCTTACCAAACAGGGGTTATTTCATTAGATAAATGCTTTTAAAATTACTTTAGAACGTGTTATTATATTTGTTTATTATATTATATTATTATATTTGTTATTATAACGTTTTATATATTTTACCCAGGGCCAAAGTAATAAAACAATTTGCTAGAAGCGATGAAAAGTTGTTAGTTTAGGCCCGGTAGCGTTTTACTACAAATACCACAAGATACTCCTTAGTAGAAATACTCCTCCTAAAGTTAAGATTAAGTTAAGGGACTGAGACTCAATCTCTATTTTTCAATAAATTAAAAAAAATACAATTCGGTTCACAATTGTAAAAGGTTTTGTAGATAAATCATTCAGTTAGTTGTAGGATTATTTGTTCCGGTATTCCAACATATAAATAAACAATTTTAGTTCTAATTATTGATTGTAACAATGCTTCATGTAAAGTAATAAACAACGGTAAACTGGGAAGGCTGGTGATTCTTGAATAAACTAGTATTATCTAATGCACTGGATACCCTAATGTCCTGATTAGTAATTTTCCCATGGCAATAAGTACGTTTGGATTGACAAATAAGAACCGTATTCAATTATACCCTAAAAGAAAGAAGTATGAATGAACAGATGTCCTATAATGATGGTTCCTTACCCCTAATATTTCTTCCAAATCATGAGAAAAAGGGGCCCCCGGATGAAGGAGATCCAACCCTTGCCGTAATGAATACACAAGGAGGTGGGTGGGTCCAACAAAAACATCCCCTAAGAGTGTTTTAAACCCCTACTTAGGGATGACAAAAAGTACCTGCTTTAGTGCAGTAAAGGATATGTAAACATCTTTATTTATGATGTGGGCATTGTAACCCAGTTAATTGAGTGTAATTTATATAGATTTCAATTTGAATAATATTTTCTATGTTTGTGTCGAGCTGAGAAAACAGAAAAATGTTTTCATTGCAGAACTTGGTCCGAGGCGGAGTGGTCATATCAGTTTGTAAGCCTATTTCTTATGAGAAACTTGAGAGAGGGCCAGTATCTACATTAGCAAATGGTCACGAAGAGCCGTGCCAAAAACAAGTGGCAAAAAAGTGAAGTTTTTTGATGTGACTAAAAAAGTATAGCATCGACCAGCACAGGTATGCACAAACTTAAGCTGGAAACTGAACCTTCGAAAAGTGTTCAATTTCGTTCGGGTTCAAATTTGTTATATGCCTATTTCTATCGCGAAATAAGCTAGAATTTTGAATGTATATATGAATTTATTTATATTTATATGCTTCTATAATATGTGTGATAAAATTACAATCTGCCTTATTGGGCAATAAGCAATTGTGATAAAAGTTCTCATTAATGCCATATTTTCACTTGTTCACTCATTCTTAAAATAAATATATTGTAAGGAAAAACAGCGTATATTCTTTGCCTTTGGGGGTCTAAGAGAAGTAAAAGATTTTTTGTATCTATAAACCCCTCTTTCATTGTGTGGACGTTGGTATGAGTGTGAACTGTACGTATTGTGTGAGTGGAATTGTGTATTAGGTATGAATGAGCCTAAATTTTACAAAAAAAGAATTTTCAAAAGAAAACACGCCTCTAAATGATAAAAGGATGCACGACTACACTACTACTACATTGGCCCTTGGAAAGAACAGAGAGAAGAGTCGAAATTTCTTGTTTATTTTCTTATTTATTTGTTACTCCTGTATATATTTCTTAGCATGGTAAATAACCTATGCAAATAAAATCTATTTTTTATAAATATAATTTGTAATACCAATATATCACTGAATGTTCCTCTTCTGCAAGACAGTAAATCAATAAGGTAGGCCATTTAAAATACATATATGTAAAGAATCATTTATTGAGTGACAACAATGCCATTTTACATTATTTATTTGTCTGTCCTGTTTAGATGTCTATTTCACATTCCGATACAAAGGGCCTGTCGTTCCAAAGCGTTGTGTATTATAGATTATAGATACTTGAGATTAAAAAGGCATTCTTGCCTGGGAGAACAGATTTTCGTGATAGTCCCTAAGAGTGGAAATTAGCATAATTTTAGTGTGCATTATTCCTGACAATTCCCAATCAACTGTACAATTTTATCGTCATCCCTTCAATGCTATTGTTATGGAAAGACTTTTTCAGTAGTATAGTAAATACGCAACATATTTAGTCAGTGAAGTAACTATCATTGGCGAACCTGCGAAAGAATATGACACACTCGAAGATTATAAGTTGCGATTGGCTATGGAAAAAAAACAACAACTAAAACTCATAGCTAAATTAACGGAAAGAGACGAAAAGAATCATCTTGCCTTATGGAATGTTCAATTGAAGTATGTAATAATTTCCTCAGATTTTAAAGATGCTTTTAAGGAGAGTTTAGAAGAGTTAGAATTGAAAGGGGTTTACTTGCATTGTTAGTATACAATGGAGTGAGCTTAGTGGAATTCGCACAGAAAAAATTGAATAAATTAGTAACAGAAAGGATCCAAAAAGAGACTGATGGGAATAAGTGGGGAAATACCTAATCATAGAATTGGCTTTGAAGAGTACGATCGTATTGGCACTAGCAATAGAACCCCGGCCACTGTGATGAGCGTGAATGAGGGTAAGAACTTCAATTTTTCTACGCGCTTCAAAAATATTTTAATAATCCTAGAATTGCAATTAATGTTTTTCAAGTTAATTAATACTGGATTAGGATAGAGTGATAATATAGAATTATTAGAGATACATCACAGGTTTATTGTTTACTTTTATCTGTCCTAGCTTTATTGGGCTCCGGGCTTAGATTGTTAATCACGACGTCAGAGATGGGAGGAGGCATAGTCAATGTTGGGCGATTGTTCCGTAATGGAATTACAAAGCTTCTGTCTTGTGTTCAAGGAGTGCCTGAATAAAGTGGCTCGTAAATATATATTACAGATGACAAACTTAGTAACAGACAATGCTGGGCCTAGTGGTGTAAAACATAGTTCTAAAACCATATAAAAAACTGTTTAATGGAAAAGTGTTATTTATCGTTAGTTTCCATTAAGGTCAGAAAAAAGAGAGCGTATAATGGGCATCCATCATATCTGGGGTGACATTTTCGCCTAAATTAAATAAAAAACAAACGACATAATAATGTAATCAACATAATTAATCATGATAATAAGTATACAGTTTAACAAAAATACGTGCTGCCCCGACGTATACATTACTCTTGATCAGTAGAAAAACAGTTAACAAATGATAGAAATATTGACAAACATACTTCTGTAATAAAAACAAAAATGTAAACACGCTTACGTTTTATCATTATGTGTACAATCTGCTTAAATCAATTTATTTATTTATGGTAACAGTCAATTACCACTGTTGATTTTGATTGGGTTCGAAAAGGTGGCAAATGTTGTAGGCATAAATAATATGTATAAATAGAAACATAACGTTTATCATTCTTAACTCATTGACTTATTTATAGATGAGTAGCATTGCCTAATTTCAGCTTCTTTAACTGACGGTGAAGAATAAGAAGATGTATAAAAAATGTTATGTTGCTTTTTAATCAAACATTTCAAAATGTTTACTTTACAAACAAATGTATAAAGATATGATCTTTGTTATATGTTTTGTGTTGGTAGGATTGAGAAATACTGCAGTTTGAAATAACCGTCACCTCAGGTCGGAGAACTAAACAGAAACACGCAAGTATCGAGATACAGAAGGCCACGAGCCATGAGCCGTCAAAAGCCATAACACACGAACGGCTCCGACAGCAACAGATGGGGCAGGTGCCGTGTCGTGCTCCATCGCGTTTCCCCCACTTTCTCTCTCTCTCCCTACTTCCCGGCGCACTAATACAAATAGATTATGTATGCATTCCTCTCATACTTGGTATCGCCTTGGAGGCATCTCTTCCTTTAGCCCCTCCGATCTAGGGATTATGTTTAATCCACCGTTGCGGCTGAACTAGCCCCGGTTCTAGGCTACTTCTGTAGATCTATTCAGACCAATCTTCGCAACCCGATATGGTCCTTTTTAGGTTTCATAGAAAGTGAAATTGAATCTTGAGCCACCAAAAATGTATCTTTGCTTAAAATCAATATATTAAATTCAATTACAATATTTAGAAACTAAATTTCGCATGGTGCTTCGATATTTTCAGTAGCTATACTACATTTTATGCGAAATATAAAGTGGTATAACTTAGTATTTTATTTAATGAATTTATGTAATGTAAGTTTTGGAGCACATTATTTACTGAGAATACACCACATTTCGGGTCTTTTTGGGAATAGAGACCCAACTGATATCTAGCATTGTTTTGGTTATTTTGCCACCTTTGAGCTTGCCTGCAATGTTTTTATCTATATTTATGTTTACTTTGACTCGTCTTGGTGAACCTTGGTACCTGATAATATTTCAGTTTAGTTTTTCGATCCTGAAGGGAAACATTATGCCGTTATTTGATGTAGCTGCTGAAGTAGATACGAAGGAAAAAGCGGGTTTGTTTCTTCAATCTAAGGGGGTATAGAATAGTGAAAAAATGTGTTCTAATGGCCATCAAATGAAATGGTATGTAGGCAAAAAGGATAGATGGAGATGCAACGAGAGAGGCTGCAAAGAAACCTTTGGATTGAGAAAAAATATATACTGTGAGTCATTCTCAAAATTTCGTAGATCCCTCCACAGGTAGTCATACACAACAATCGTTATGGGCACAAACAAAGGCAAGCAACAAAAAAGAACATAGTACACAAGTACAAGAAGAAGTTTGATAGACTCAGGTTTGTGTGAATTTTTATGGCGCAACAGAAATAGCACTAATAATTTGTTCAATAAATTAATGAATGTAAAATTTTGGCCACCAGAATAACTATGTTCAAACACTAAAAAATGTTTTACTAAACACTTTCCCCGAACCCTCTCATTTACAGATAATAGACTAGAGAAATGATTAAAAACAATCAGGGGTCCCTATTTCCAAAAAGACCCCACAATTCTTAGATGCAGTATTTACTTGTGGGTTATAACTCAATTTTGTTTTCTTCCAATCACATTAGAACAAAAGAATTACTCTAGGTGCAATATTCCAAAAAGATACTTTAGATTACATGTTAGTATTAAAAAAAATATAAAATTATGGGAGTTTTTTTATATAATCACAAACAAAACATATTACTTTTGTTTTAAAAATTAACCATCAATTTAATCATTGCACTTAAAAATGTAATTGATGTCTGTTGAAACGCAGTATATATTATATGAATAAGATCATTTATCGCAATTATACATTGCTCAATCAGGGCAGATTGTAATTTTGTATGAAATAAAGATTTAAAAAAAAAAACGTGATCTCAGCAACAATTAAAAAAGGTAACTCATAAAAATGCTTGGAAGTTGAATTTTTGCCTTGAATCAACAAGCCGTGAATATCAGACAGGTAGCAGCTGACACGACAGGTACGGACGAGTTATATCTTGGTTCGTTAGTTAGATTTGTCCGATACTCTCCCGATAACTTTTCCTCCGTTGGTGTGTAGCTGTTTTAGTGCATTTAAATTTTGAACTCAGTCAGTTTCCGGGCTACTTTTCGCATTTGAAGACGATTGTTGCACATCTTATCTTCAAACCATATCAGAGCATAAGTATGTAATGTTTTGTATGTAAGATAAAATAGTAAATTATTAATAGTTATGTTACAGATCATTTGCCATTATTTTTTTTCTATATTTTTACCGATTTTTTTTTACATCCATTATGAATGAAATCGAATGAAACGATATAATGGTAGTAGAAAGGTAAGAAACAATATTAAGAGATAATCTGTTTTAATTGTTAAACCGTGTTATTCCGCATTTTCAAAAAAAAATGTAAATAAATAGAACACATTCATTGTTGTGAATAAGGTGTGTCGTGTAGGCTTATTGCATCTGTTAGATAGACATAAATTAGTTGGACCTGTAACTGAATAATCAAATGACCTGTCAAAAAGGTGCGTCTAATACACAGAAAAATAAGGTACAATATATTAAGGTTTAATGAATAAACTGGAACTATGTGAGGTAATTGTTTTGGGTGGTTTTGGGTCAGCAAAAATATCTTTGTGCTTAGCTAGCCCTAAAAGTGATAGCAGCATTCTATAATAGTCAACCTAGAACAGAGAAAAGAACATAAGAACAAATTTACCAATTATTAATTGCATAAACGTCATAATGTTTCTTAGGTATTTGCTATCAAACAACATACCAGTAATAGGGAATAATAGTTCAAAAGAAAAAAAAATCAACTTTTAGTTTTTGCAAACATTAGTTTAAATTACAGCGTTCACACAAATTATTCATATTTGAATAGAAATGTTTTTATTTCCCCTAATTTTATTCTGTAGTGCAGAAAGTTGCCGATCCAATAATGATTGAATTGAATGAGAATATATGAATTATACGTTGTCGTATTGATCCTACTATTTTAAATATTTATCAGTCAAAGTGGTTGGCTTGAAGCCCTATGTCCGGGGGTTCTACCTTTGAGCTATGCTGGGGTCCCTGGGTTCTGGCCCCGGCCAAGGGCAAATATTTTTTTCGTAGGCTTAAAGTCCTTAAACAATTTTAAGCGAGATTATTTATAGGACATCATAGAAAAATTTTTTTTACTACCTTTTTAAAAAAAAAGTGTCTCCATAGTGTGCAGTACTTTCAAGACCTCATTGATTATTTATTAATAAAATAAATTGACCGATTCCAATATATCCAAGAATAGTGTGTTTATATCTTATCTGCAGAACATTAGTAAATTTTTTTTTCTTGACTAACTTTAGTACCTAGAAAAGCTTTACGAATGAACTACCTACCAGTTTCAAATGTCTCCTCAATATTTTTTTTTTCAAAATAATAAAAATGAAATTTAACTATCAAAAATTTGAGAATGATATGTCAACATTTTGTTGATTAATCATCCTAAGAGAAATAATAATAAACAAATGCACAATAAAGTGGTGTGAATTTGATGAGATAACTAAAGAGAAACTATGGAAAAAAAAGATGTGAACGTACTCTCGAGAAAATATCAGGTAAGCTAAAACTCACAAGAAGTAAGTTGCTCTCAAAATATAACTAAGGATGGCTGGTTTCGAAATGAGGAGCTCCTTGCCGTTCCGGCCATCCTGGTTCCAAGAAGTTGATGCTGACTCATATTTAATATATAAAAAAAAGCTGTTTGTTATTTTTTTCTTCACATACATACATGCAATACATTTTTTTATATTTACTTAATTAAGAGTATTGCTATTATGTATATTAATTTATTATTTATTATTGTGCATCGTTATGATAAATATAATTTTAAAAAAATGTGAGAGCTGAACGAACATACACATTGGTCGTTCATTTATGGCGTTATAAGAATTTATGATTGTATGATCGATCATTAGGGGACCGAAAAATTATGGCTCGAGTTAATTTGTCAGTGACTAATTTGTTTTTAAATATCTATCACAAATTTATAGATATATACATGTCTTTATTGAAAACTTTCCGTTCTTGATGCATATAAATAAATCTAATACTAATTGATCCCTGGATAAATAAACGTCCATTTTTTTAAAATGTTTACTGATTTAAATTATTAGATTGACTATGAACTAAATTCTAGCTATACAATATACAAACTAAATTAAGAAATTGGAAAGTGGAAAAATAATATACAAAAAAACATATAGATAGACTCGCAGGGAAAAGCCTATTAAATGACGGGAAAAACCTATTAAATGACGGAAAAACCTCATTTTTTTTTTAACCATTCGGCCACTTAATATAGCTTCTATAGAAAAACTGTCTTATGCAATCAAAAAATAAATATGAAAATACAATGTTATACTCTGAATGCATTATACACGATTGCAATAAATACATACTACGCTGTTAGCTTTGTTGGCTATAAATGTTGGACAATCTCTTTATTTTGCCATCTTTTACCAGTCCTTTAACATGGGGAAACATTCATGACTTTAAACCTTAAATAAATTCTGTGATGGTACTTCTTAAAGTTAGACCGACTTTCTAGGTTCACTTTTGTTTGTTTTCCCATACCAGTTACTCTGCGTTTGAACAAAAACATCTTTCGAGATATTGCATAAATTTAAGTTTGATTGAATAATTTAAAATGACAGCTATTTAAAACAGATAGACATAAAGATTAATTTCAACCCCCCTCCCTCTTTGTACCTAAAGCTGCATTCGGGCGAGCTTGACAATTACAAAAAGGTCTTATTTTATGAAGCATTTCCTATTTATTACCGCTTTTTTATTTCAAGGCTGACCTTAAGCATGAATTTAGCTAATACTAACCTAAAACTAAGTAACTAACTTAACCTTGTTTTCACGGACAGCCTGTTGCCATCGATACGGGAATGGGGGTGAGGTCATAGTTACGCTGGGTCTGTCAGGTGCCGCAACGAGTCGAAAATCTTAATGTCTCCGATGGATGAACTCACCCACCGACGGTCCACCAAGCGATAGTGATTTAATAAATATGATTTATACACAAAACAGCAGCAAATTTATACACAGAATTAAAGAAATATCTTATAAGCCGTACTAGTTACTTTTTCTTCATATCATGTACCACTCTATTCTATTATTAAAAATCCAAGACTAACCAACCTTAAGTATTAGTTGTCCAGTACCTTCGTCTGTCTGATGGCTCGAAATGAACTTCAAATATATCGATCATTTCTTGATGTATTTATGATTGTAATCATACTTTCATCTTCCATGTTCTAATGTTTTTGATATTTTACACGGATTGCTTGATTTTATTCAGGTCACAAAAACTCACAAACAAATCTTTGAATGACCACATGATGAGACGTCGTCCGACCATTTTCAAAATCGCTCCAGCCATATTTGCTTATACTGGATTTCCAAAAGACGTTCAACCGATTCCCATCTGCCATCCATCTGCTCCTAATATTACATAAGTATCAAATTAAATAGCGAATATAGTGTTTTTTTCCACAAAATATTTGTAGGAATCATTATAACTTCTCTGATGTACTGATTATATATTTGGGTTATGTAATAAAAAGACTAATTAAAAAAAAATATATATAGATGTAATACGATTAGGTAGATACCAACTCATTTGAGAATTTTCAATGCTTATTTTCAATTATGTTACACGGGTTCAATACATATAGTTGTCAGACGCCAAAATGCCTCTAAAATACAACTAATACTTTGTACCTTTAACTAATTTCTAGGGCTCCTTAAAAGTAAATGAATGCCTTTATGTTTCTTCTTCCTTGTTGAAATATAATGCAACACTTTATACTGAATTATTGTTGCTACTCTAACAATTTTCAGTGTTTCTAACAGTGTTTTCTTTAATTACGTTATAAGTAGAGTCAATGTAAGAGATATCATGTAGTTGGGAGATGGTAGTACGCCTAGGTGAATTTTCTATCATTCTTAGGAATTTATTCAGTGTTAATCACAGTTTAAGAAAGTTACTCGTTAGAAAATGTAACCCTCTTTCTAGCAATGTAAATATAAACCAACTTTCTATGTAACGCATTATTTAGTCATTTCTTACACCTCTTTTCTAACAGATTTAAACCGCGTGATAAACCTAAGTTTAACAATACTTTCTGGTAATATGAAGAGATTATTGCAAGTGAGACCGGAGCTCAGTCCATTTCGGCATGACCTTACTCTGACGACTTTTCCACACCCAACAATTACTGAAAGAATTTATATAACCGAAAATACAATGCTATTGATTATCCTCGTTTAAGCTGGCTGTCGAATTTCAATAGAATGAAAAACGAATTGGGTTCTACACAGGTTTTAAACTAGTTCCAGCGCCTAAAATAAAAACAAGAGTAGAAACAATTATGTTTTTTATTTCATTGAAGTGCTGTTATTTTTTTTTCTCCATTTCTTTTTATAATTATCCTGCACTTTTTTTTTTTTTTTAATTTTTTTTAAACTTTAATTACTCATGGATTGCCCAAGCGATTCCTGAATAAGAGATTATATGAAAGAAAATTAATTTTGTTTATTTCAGGCAAATTACGCACTTGTGTGCTCCCTATTAGGCAAGTGATCTAAACGTTGCCACACCTTTCTAGCACTAGATTGAAATTGATGATTTTTTTTTTATAGAGCCACTACGAATTAAAATCTAGCATTACACATCTAGGACCGAATTCCCCTAATTTAAAATTTTTGATTATAACAGAACCAAGGGTGTGGATTTATTGTCGAGCTAGTGTGGAGGAATCATCTGCCATATTTCTGTAAGTATTTGTATATGTACGTTCTCTATAGTTATCGGACCGACCGCTTTAGTCCAACACCGGTCGGCTTAGCATTTTAACTGTTTTGAGACTCCCTGTCTCTAGCTAAGTAGCAGTGTACTGCCGAAGTAAGTAAAGAAGTAACATTAAACCCTACCTTCTGTGTTCAGGTAAAATCGAGCAGCCCTATTTAAACTCGGCAGAACATTGATGGGTAGCTCTTTCTTCGAGCAATTCGGTTTTTAAAAATAATCACGTCTTTTTGTTTGTCAAACAGGATTCATTTCATAAGTACACTCGTATATATACATATCTTCACTTCTTTAAACGTCACTTTAATAGCCAATTTCCCTCTGATTAAGACGTAATTTCGCAGCAAAGTTAAGCACTGCTAAAATAAGCAAATTCACGAAAATTGAGATAACTATCACATTGACGATTTAGGATAAAGGATACGAGATCGTGCATCGATAATCTTGTATAATTTGGCTATCGAATTTTAGCAAGACCCAGGATTTTTAATGCTAATGCAATAGATAATATCTAATATAATTTCAAATAGCTTATATATCGCCTTACGATAAATTTGAAATTGGGCTGTGACGATTATAACTCTCGGTTAAATAGCCAAAGGGCCCTAATAGCTGTGAGTGGAGGCAGCTGATCCCCGAAGAGAACATAAGGTTGGCGGAGCACGAGCTACTTCCTACCCTTATATTTTTTATGTATCCAATTACCTGCCTCCATATCCGCCATCTTCTAGCCCACTTGTTAGCTCTGCCCTTCTGTTCCAATTTATTTATCCTCAGGTCAGGTGTGGCTCCAGTTCATCAACATGTAGCGCGGGGGCGTCTCAAGTCTTTCACGCTCCCTTCCTCTCAGCTTGAATGAATGGAATAAAAAATACTTTATTCAGGTACATTGTCTCCAAAGAATAACAAAAAGGAATGACTGGCTGAAAAAAAAAATATATATATATGTACCATTACACTGATGTGATTAGCTACTGTGGAATTTCATAAAATTGGAAGGGATGAGTTCAAGAATGTAGGGTATATTAAGATCGTTATGAAGGGTTTTGTTTCTGACGTAATAAGGGGCATTTACTATTGTTCTCAGGACTTTTGATTGAAAGGATTGGATAAGCTTTATGTTCGACTTTTTTGCTGTCCCCCATAGCTCTATTCCGTATGTCCAGATTGGCTTAGGTATAACTTTGTAGATTAGTATTTTATTTTCTATTGAGAGATGGGATGTCCTTTGAAGTAGTATAAATTATAAATTAAAAAGGATAATAATGGCGAATTATGAATTGTACGCCAATTTAGGAGGTGACTGTTAAAGACTAGATTTAAATGGGAGAGTTGATGAGTAAAGAATATTGGTAGTTATAGAGTTCCAAAGGTTCGTGACACGGATAAGAAAAGAACGGCCAAAGGAAGCAGATTTGTGAGATGCGAAATAGATGTCTAACGGGCGGTTTACTATTTCCAGATTTGATAGCTGATTGGAATTGGGGGAGGTTGTAAAGGTAGGAAGACTTTGTAGTCAAAAAAGTACTGAAGAGCAGGTATCCAATAATGCTGACGGGCAAAAGGGCCATCCCATCGCGGAGTAGTGCTGTGAAATGAGAATGTCTTGGGGATCCCTAGTATCAGCTCCTTGTGCTCATTCGCTTCCAAGTTTTGGTTATATCCACTGTCTTTAATTTTAATCTTTATAGGATCCTCAATTGCCTAGAAGGAAGGAAGAGACTGTGGTGTCATTCCGGTAATACACGGTCGTCTTTCTGCCTGTAGTAGACTCTCTCATATCTGGATTCTCGCATATCCGAACAGTCAAATACGTAAAAGAATAAAGTAAATAAAGCGTTTTACCTAATCACCAACATTAAATTCACCGTTCAACGTTAAAATTTCAACGCTTCAAAAATGTTGGAACAAACTGTTCAATCCAATAATCCCAGAGACAAAAGATGACAACATCTATAGCGAACTAACTGCTATTGTCAAAGGGATAAGCAAACATTACTGGCACTTGAGATGTAGAGTGGGTGACATGTGATGTTGGACAAGAGTTAGGTGATGACAAAATTATAGACTTTGTTAAAGGAAAGACAGTGACGATTCAAAAACCATTGACGAAATACGCGTTTCTTCCCAAGAAGGGATTACATACATTACACGTATGTTTATTTAATCGTCAATTTAATATTTATTTTTATCATGAGGAATATATACCTAGTTCTATCATTTATTATTATTTTTAAGGTTGTATTAAAGTTTGGGGAACAGTACGTCAGTCCACACCTGCAGACGTCACACTCATAAGGCACCGGTGAGACTTCGCGGGTCGGGAAAGGTTGACTAAAAAAACAAAAGAAACTTTAAACAAATATTTTGATGTACAATTCTAAAGTTTATTCTAAATATATAAAAAAAAATGTCAAACTAGCTCTCAAAATATATTTCATATTTTTTTGATTTTTCATACATAAGTTTCTCTTTATTTATGTTTTTACAGTATCAGGGGAAAAAATTAATTAAAGATAAACCTGTTTCTCTCTGATTTGTAACTGTTCAAATCAGTCTTTGGAAGAATTTAGTTTTTAATTTACCATCCCTGGTTTAGAATACATCAAAAGACAGTAAAGCAAAAATAAAATAAAATTCCAAAAACTTAATTTTTATTATCATCAGAAATCATTACCTACTGCCGTTTTTACTGATAGGTGAACGTCTCCATAAGTTCATTTTGTCTCAAGAAGTGTGCACTGAAACCCTTTTATACTCACCAGTTTTCCGCTCTGTGTGCTTTATTGATTTGTATTGTTATATCGCAAAGCTGGTATATACAATTTTTTAACTGCGAAGATGGGTGTTTTGCAACAAGCATTTAAACCCACCTATGCCTGTGGAGCCAAATTATGTCCATCAAAGACATTTTCTCCTTTTTGAGATCTGAAAGACTCCCTGACCAAATTGCCCATATGCTGACCCCACCTGACTGAGAGCGAAAGCGACCGTGTCAGAGATACCACAAACACTAATTGCGGCAAATAAAAGAAGAGCCCCGGGATTTCGGGCTAGGTGTTTACATTCACTTAATGGGGGTTTCGGTAGCCCACATGTCGGTTCGGCACAAAAGCCACCGCTGATACACATTTAACAAAGTGAGCAATTTCGTTCGGCTTTTGGGAGTTTTGTAACCCGGCGGTCGGCCAGCTGTCGTATGCGCACGCGTGAACCGGTTGTCAATCATGATCCGTTACCTCGGTGCCGGTTGGTACAGGTAAGTGCCGGTTCTGGGACTCTTCTTGGGAGACACCGAAGGCGCAGCTTAATTATACACGGAACAGATCTGCACCAGCTCCCAACGGTTATGTCGTGCTCGTGTTTACTCAGGCACAGAAGAATTAAACTATTCGTCTACCCATAAAGTGTACTACTTTAAACTGATCTAACAGTCCTCTTTAATGCTAAAATGAGCAAAGGTATGTTAAGCATCAATACAAATAACAGACATAACCAAAATGTAATAAAATTTTACTGATGATGACAGCTCAGTGGAAAACCTTACGTTGAGAACACATTTAATCATATTTTAATAATTGTAATATGTTAGTTGTTCTGTTATATTATAACAGTTATTCATCCGTATATAAATATTATACACATGTCATTCAATGAATTATTTAAGTATGCATTTCTGTAACAAAGTTTTATTCTTAGAAAAGCCATTTTTTGCTATGCTAAAGCACGAATAACGTCTTTGCACTATTATATTAAATAATTATTTATTGAAATTTTGTTTATTTATTACGCTTTCTCCCAGGGGATACGAGTTGCAGTCAACTTCTATCCATGGAATTCATCTATGCCAAATTCACTTTCCATCCAGGGATTTGAAGCTTCATATCACAAAAACCTTATAATTACCTTGAACAATTTATAATTATAGTCGTTTCATAAAATACTCAAAAAAAGTAATATTCAATAGATTTATTTATTATTATATTAATTTTTATAGCCGGGGTGTTAGAGGTAAACAGATAAGCCGAGTTAGGCAGGCTTCGCCTTGAATTCGGCTTGAATGGCTGACCGTCTTTGTACGTATCAGCCCAAGCTCCTTTGGTTCTTTCCAGAATAAGATGGGACCCAGAATAATGCCTAGATGAGGCAACCCTCCAGAGTAGCATGACACGCATGAATTGAGTACTACCTGAAATCATAAATCCAAACAGGTGGGCTTGGTAAAAAGAAATATATACATGTATAATATGATTTTATCTGTCTGGATAATCCGTTGATGTAGGAAATGTTTTTCCTGTGAACAAGGTTCAATTGCGTTTCTCTGTAAACGAAAGAAGCAACATTTAAAACCTTAATTTCAAATATTGTTCACCCCTTCACACTTCACCCCTCTCTCTATACCCTCTCGAGACCACATTCAGTTGTCTGCTGCGTCGCCCAGGTCATCCGTGCTTGGCGAAATTAAGAAAAACGTTACAAGACGTGTTCTTTACACATATAATTACAGGTAATAATTAAACAGCTTTATTATGATTAAATTACAATCTACCTTATTGGGCAATGAGTAATTGTGATAAATAATCTTATTCATACCATATTTAAAAATTTTCATTCACTCGCTCATACATACAGTATTTACAAACAGCCCAGAGACCTCCCAAATCCACATGGTTGTCACCTCCCTCGCATGCGAGAAAGGAAGCGGAGTCTTGGGAAGTCCCCCACGCTCCTCCGTCAACAGTATCACAGGATATGTGCCCGTGGAGGCTGACCAAGAGCTCGTGAGCCACAGACGCTCAGGGCATTATTGAAAAAACAGGCCATTTCCAGGACTCCCACTGTCACGTATTTATAGCAGGTCACGGGGCCACTGCCGATTTAGTCTTCAAGGATGATTATAGGGATGAGTGGTGCAACGCAATGACTGTGCTAGGGGGTAAGGGTGGTGGGATCTGGATAGGTTACTATGGCATTTCATGAATTTGAAAGGGATGAGTTCAAGAATGTAGGGTATATTAAGATCGTTATGAAGGGTTATAGCTGACGTAATAAGGGGCATTTAATATTGTTCTCAGGACTTTTTATTGAAAGAATTGGATTCGCTTGTTGTTCGATTTTTTTCTGTCCCCCATAGCTCTGTTCTTTATGTCCAGATTGTCATAATTATAACTTTCTAGATTAGTAATTTATTTTCTATTAGAGATGGGATGTCCTGTGGAGTAGTCTGTACAGTTGTCCAAAGCGTGTGTTTAGTTCTTGTCTTTTTAGCCACGTATGTGGGTTCCAGGTCAGCCATTTATCGAGATTGAAGCCTAAGTACCGTATTAACTCGGATACAGGAAAAGGAATGGAATTAAAAGAAACTAATGGACAAGACTTGAGGCAGAGGGTGAAGGTAATGTGGGAACATTTTGCATCAACACATATAATTAAAATAAATAAATGACCTAATATATACAGCAACATGTTTTAGAATACGGCCTGCTTATAAGAAAACCCAGGACTGTTTGGGCTCCAAAATAGTATGGTTCCAAGGTTTTCAAGTAGAACAATTCCCAATCGACACAGTAGATATGTCAAATATTCGTGGTAAAAAAAAACATTAATTTAGTCGTATTTTTCTGGTCACCAACAATTGTAATTATTCATTCTATCTGTCGGCTATCGTGTCTAAGCTGAGACGCGAGGACGCTTCTCAGCGTCTTAGATTGGTGCTTTTCTTGATTTCTACAGACATTATTGCCAGATGTGTGTCATCTGTGATCCCATGAATGCAAACTTCCAGTAATTTAAGTGCATTCTTGCACACATGGAAAATATTGGTTTAATGGGATTTTCAACCAGAAAATCTAATTGCTTGCAGAGAGAGTTCGGTCACTATCCAGTTGGCAAGAGGGCATGGCTTAAACTAAAATTTTAGCATAATTAAAATTCCTTAGTATTATAATTATAATTGAAACGTATATAGCCCAACTATATGCTAATATTGTTCTCACCCAATCCAGAATCCTCCACAAGATAGCCAATGTTCCCTTCTACATCAATACCCCTTTACATTGATCTCAAGAATCCTATTCGTTCAAGATCTAGCCACCTCCAATACCAGAACTTTCATTCCTGCCTCCCTGGTCATCCCAATCCGTATGCTAATGCTCTGGTTGTCCTGGTGCTGTCTCCAGCTATCCCTGTTGCTGAAAAAATCGCTAAGAAATAGTATATAATTTTCGTGTAATTTTAAAAATGGCTGAAACATTCTCTTCAGCTAATATCTAGCGACTTAAACCGTTTACGTTAAAGGGAGTTTAAACGGACGGAAAATAGCAGTTAGCTACCTGAAAACAAACAGCTTCCCTCCCGATTGCCGTTATAAATATATGTAAACTTGCTAACGATACTGCTGTATAGATTAGAGAGAGAGGACTTACTACCTGGCGAGTGTGGCCACCCAAGAACTACCACGCCTCCTCATTTGAAATTTGATACTCTTCTGTATATTCGCGTGCGCCCCTAACGACCATCGAGTGCTACCTGACGTCTTGCTGCTGTCCCAGGCTATAGAGTAATGGCTTGTAGGCGGCTTATTAAGTAGAACCTTAAGCGCTAGGCTTTTCGGCTCTTATTCTTGTTCTTAGTGAGCTATTGGGCTCGGTCTAGGACTGTATATGTATTTATGATGCATGACTCTACGAATCTCGAATGTATATAATATATGTCTATACCCTAATCACTGCAATATACGTATACCTGGAATTGTTCAGTATTTTATGTATAAAGTATGAACTATTAGTTTTTTAAGAATAAATCTTTATTTGGAGAAAATTCTCCCCTAGGAGGGATCGTATTCCTACCATATTTAGATATTTACATTTACTCTTTCATTTAACCGGACTTATAATAAACATTCATACAATACAAGCATAAATGCATACCCCATGGATCCCCCAATCCCCCCGGCTATGGAGACGAGTTTGGGGATTTGGGAGATCCCCTATGGTACTTCTGCAGCCACATCACCGCAGTGGAGGTTGAATGAGAGCCGTAGACGCTCATGACATGGAACTGACCGCTGCCAGAGCTCCCAGTGACTAAATATTTAAATCACGGGCAGTTCCAGCAGAGTTTTATACGTGACATATACTTTATACGCTACTGATGTACTTTAGATTGGAAGGATTTGATGTACTTCATTATTGTGTATGATAATTTTACTAGTTGAAATTATTACCCTCAAAGAAAAGTAGTTGATCCTAGGACCGTTCTTTATTTTTTTAATAATTAAAAATTTTACTTTAATTATAAACTAGATTGATTTTCTTAGATAATTCTTCTTAGATTGATTGTAAACGAAATAAATTACTGAAAAATATTATATAATTCTATAGGTGTTATTTTCGTGGGTTCATACGTAATTAAAGTGTATATAGCCATGGGGAAAATTATAACTGAAAATTATTTCTATTTTCTTAGCTGAGACTTGAGAAATCTTAAAATTAGCGACACGAAACAGTTTTTTTTTTTCAATATACTTTTTATTATTTTATTTTTACATTAAATTTCTAGTTGTTGTGGAATATACTTGTCAAATATCAGGTATATTGAATCATTTTCACAACCAATATCGAGACATGGTTACTCACAGATATACAGACAAAAGAAGAGACATACCAGAATGAATACCCGGAAATTACTCTACAACGAAATTGTACCATTCTCTCTAGGGTATGTGGAGAAATATAATTTTCATCACAGGAAAGTAGCTAAACAGTCAGCGATGGAAATATTCATTATATATAGTTAAATATCTTCAAAGCACACAAGACTTTTTAAAAAGATTTATTTTGAATAACAAACATAAATGACATGGTAATATACAGATCTAATCTAGCATAGTGACGGGCTAATGAGATACAATAGACTGACCTCCTTCTCTGATTCTCACGGGTTTAAATAAGAGTCAGCAAAGGGGTGATTCATAGTTCTTAGAATGCTAGCACGGGTGCACTATAACTTCCCGCAGCCTTAAGTTTTGAACTCTGGTCAAAACAAACATTTAATTTTTACATTTTAAAAACTTGATTTATACAATTTACTTAAAATTACTTTATGATCATCAATAGTAATAGGTGTTGTTGAAACCTTTACATTATTTAAAGGTAAATTTGAATTTTGGATCTTTTTACAATTTCTTTTATAAATAAAAATGTTAATTAGTACAATGATTAGAATAATACATAATACAAAAGAATAATGATAAATATTAGCGTTGTCTACAAAGGACAATATTTCTAATTCTGGTATAGTATAATTATTTGTTTCTAACATAGTTGTATTTAATATTACATTTTCATAAAATGGTTGTAAAATAGTGTTAAAATCATGAGTATAAATTTTATTAAATTCTGGAAAGCAATCCTCCTTACTAATATTAATTAATCCTACATTTGGTAAAAATACAGTGTTATTATGACAATCTGTTATTTTTTTAATATTTACAGTGATATATTGCTTAATATGATCTAAATATCTTATATTATTTTGATTACTTAATACTAGTTTACATTCTTTTAAATTTCCGTTATGTACAATAGATGAAACACATTTTGATTCTGTTTTATTAAGATTTATACAGTAATAATTGTCAATAAAAATACAACTTCCTTGATAGAGAGTGGCTCCTTTTTGTAAGTAAAGATCAGTTTTTAAATCAATTTCGTAAATTGTCTGGTTTATAATTCTTGGTACTGATATAACAAAATATCCTTTATAGGATTCATCATGAATTGGTAATTTGATAAAAGTATGGATTATATTGTGATGAGTTGAACAAAAGATTTTACTATTTGTCCATAGAATTTCAGTATTATCTGAGATTAGTTTTATGTTACTTGGTAGATTTTTTATTACATCAATCATTAAATTGGTGTGAACAATGCCAAGCTTACAAAATTCTAAAGATAAAGTTAAATCTTTAATTTTATTTAATAAATGCATGATGTGAATATATAAGTCATAAGCTTTTTCATTTTGTCCTAGCGATTCGAAATTTTGTCTATTAATTATGAAATTTTTATTAATTGTTTTGATTTCATTCTGGTAATCCTCAATCAGACGTTTATTAATATTGACAGAATTTTCGATGTTATGTTCAATCTTATAATTATTTTGTTCTACATTTGAAATTATTTTATCGTAGTATTCCTTGTCGTCATTATTCATATTACCTGTTATCCAACTAATAACATTACCTAGACCATTTATCAAACCTCGTCTATGACGATTTTTAATATCTCTTTGTTGCATTAATTGAAATTGTTCAAAAACTTCGTTTGTTAAATCTTTTAGCAAATGATACATTTTATGTGATCTAAAGTTAGTAACATGATCTTCAATATTTATTATTTCTACTTCTAATAAACTTAAATTATAAAAATGATAAGTTTCATAATATTGATTAACTACTTTAATATTATTTACAGAATAATGGAGAATTCCTGGAGAGTTAGTGAGATCTACTACTTTTATCGTCAGAATCTTCTGAAGATGAAGTATCAGAATTATTGACATGTAGTGAATCTTCATCTGAAACAAAATGTTTCCTCTTTTTACGTTTGTTGGGTCTCCTAACGTTATCAACATGTGTTGTTAATTGCCTAGCGCCTTGGATTAACACATTTACTTTTCTGAATTTGTCTCTACTTTTAATCTTCGATTGAGTATCTTTGATAAATTCTTGATTTATTAATTCAGGTGGATCTTCCCGATTTTTATTTAATTTTTCTGTACGCTTTATCTTTTCTTCATTAATTTTTGTGTGAGCTAATTCATGCAAAAGTTGTAAATCTTTATGATACTTTTGTACGTATAGTTCTGTTATACTAATATTTTTGTTGTTGTTATTTTCTTTTATAAATCCGAAAGTGATTTCATTGGGTGTTAATTTTAGATTGTTATTTAAGGTATTATTGTACGCAATAATTGCAAGTTTTAATTTTTGTTCAAATGAATAAGATTTTCTCTCATGCGAGATAAGTCTTGGTAATTCGCTTAGTGTTAAATGAACTCTATTTAATAATCCCAAAGAATTTGAGTGATTAGTGGATGTATAATGTAATAAAATATCATTGTGGTCACAAAATTGTTTAACTAAATTGTTTTTCATTTCTGTGCCTAATTGCCATTTTTTAATAATAGATTTTTTTATTAATTTTAAATTTTTTATTTTATTTATTTATTTATTTTTTAATTACTTTTTTTATATTTATCCGATTATCATTATTTCGTAATAATAGAGTATAGCTCTTTTTTCTTTTTCTTTTTATAATTATATTCAATGGTATTAAAAACATCCCTGAAATTATTTTTCATTTTGTTTCCTCTAAACTCGCAAAAAGGGTTCTCACTTAAATGAGCTGAAATTTTTAATTCTAATTTGTTATTACTACTTATTTCTCTTATTATTTCTTTATCAATTACTAATTGAGGTTCACACGAGTTACCTGACATTTTATTTTTATTTTCTTCCAATTTATTTTTTAAGTCTTCCACTTCCTTCTCTATTTTATTATTTTTGTTAAGGCTTTCTTTATTATGTGTACCTAAATCATTTTTAATTTCATTAGTATCTTCGATATGAAACATTTCGTCTCTTTCAAGTTTGTATTTTATTCCCATTATTTTTATTTCCATGTCTTCTAAATTTATATTAGTTTTTAACATTTTCATTGTTTCGTACCCAAGTAAAATATCAAACCGTGAACTAATAGGATAAACTAAGAACTTTACTTCTTGATTAATTCCTATCAGATTTTGCAGGTTGAGGTTTACACTTTGTGTTCCTTCTGCTCGTCCTGTAGGGGTTTTTATCGCGAAGTTTTCTACGTTTATTTTAGCATCTTTCGGAATTGCTTGGGGACAAATATAATTTTTTGTTGCTCCTGTGTCAATTAACCATTTATTATTTTCTTTATCTAAGAGCTGTGGTAAATTATTTAAAAAATTAACTTCGTCACTTATTTTAATTACATTCGATCCGGTGGTTCTCCTTTGTTCGGACCTTGGTCTAAAAAATTATCTTTATTAGTTTCAAGTTGTTTTACTCTTTCAGTTAATATTCTAATTTGTTCATCTCTCTCATCCTCGGCGTAATGTACGCGATTAGAAACAGTTCTCATCGAAACCGTATTTGAATCATTTTGTTGTGGTGGATCTACTTTTTGTTGATTATTTCTCCAATTTCCGGATGGAGGTTTATTAAAGAATCCATGTTGAGATTTTGGATCCCATGATTGATTATGAATAGGTTTTTGATAATTTTGTTGATTATTTGGGTAATTGTGATAATTTGGTTGTGCATTTTGATAACTTTTATAATTTTGGTTTTGTTGATGTTGATAATCTTGTTTTTGTTCATGAGGTTGTTTTTGAAATTGTTTTTCATATTTATGTTTGTAATTTGGATCGAAATTTTTGCCTTTATAATTCGATTGGTGTGGTTGGTGGTGTTTGTCTTTTCGACTACCCGGACCGTACACCCGATGCACAATGTGCGCAGCGTTATTTCTTAAGATTTCGTCAATATCTTCGATTGTCTCGAATTTAATATGATAAATAAAATCAGTAAGCGAGGGATGTAAATTATGAACGGTGTGATGTGATATCTGTTTGTCGTATCTTTCCATTTCCGACTGTTTATTCACTATTTCCGAGTCGGCATACACGCGAGCATATAAATCGCATCTTTTCTTACCTAATCTTTCTAAGTAATCATGTGGGTTTTCGTTATGGTACGATTTAGTATTGAGTATTTCTGATATTAATTGCTCTCTCGTTCGCGTATCTTGATATTTACGTTTAAGGAATGTTAAAATTTCTGTCACACTAGTGAATTCCTTATCATAGGTTGCAATTTTTGCTTTTCCTTTTAGCTTAGTTAATAAAGTTAATACTAATTTTGAATGGTTTATATCTTTATATTGGTTATCATCTTTACAATATAAGTCATACACAAATGTTGTATTTCTAATAAAATCTACTAATTGTAAAGGATCACCATCATATTCCGGAATTAATTTAAAATCATGATCTTTTATTTCCATAGCCATCTCTGAATTTGTATTTTCTAATAGTAATTGATCAATATTATCTAGATTAAAAGTTGTATGTACTTGTCTTAATTGGTTTAATCTATCCTGTAAATTTGACATAAAATAAACTTATAATTATTTATAATTACCATCAAGTATGTTGTCTTCAGTGGAAAAATCTTCTTCCTTGGTGCTGCGAAGTCTCAACAAATAGTTTTGAAACTCGGGTGATAAGATTTGAAAATCTTCAGAAAGTTGAAAGATACCTCTGTAGTCGTGGAGAATGCTTGCTATACTTGTATACGCAGTGGCAATCTTCCTCAAGACGGAGAGAAGTAGTTATGCTGCTTGATTTCGGTATTACACACGATTCTAAGCTCCGCAAAGTTACTTTAAATACCTTCAAAATTCCTCCCAAGTACCTCGTTCGGGCGCCAGTTAAATATCTTCAAAGCACACAAGACTTTTTAAAAAGATTTATTTTGAATAACAAACATAAATGACATGGTAATATACAGATCTAATCTAGCATAGTGACGGGCTAATGAGATACAATAGACTGACCTCCTTCTCTGATTCTCACGGGTTTAAATAAGAGTCAGCAAAGGGGTGATTCATAGTTCTTAGAATGCTAGCACGGGTGCACTATAACTATATAGATAAAGTGTTAATATTGCCCCTTGAGGTAACCTAGCAGAATAGTAGTAAACATGAAGTTGAAAAAAACATCTAAAGACTTAAACAGTAAATATTTTAGTAATTAGATATATTTTTTTTAGCGCATGCCCGGTATCATTGGTTATTCACGACGAGCTGACGAGAAGTCGCTGGTGGGAAGGGAACCCAGGAAAGTGACGGAAACGGAACTCAAGAGGTAAGCGGCTTCGGTAACTGCGCCTGCGCTGAGTAATTCGATAGCAGGCCACTGTGCCGTGGCTTCTAGAGACGCTTGTCCTCTTCGATTAGTTTCCTTTTTCGCAACAGCTAAAATTCTACACCGATGTTTGACATATTATCATAGTCTTAGAATCGTTTAGAGGAGGTAAAAAGTATCAGCCAAGCCCGAAGGAAGTGGTTGTACTTTCATTATCGAACGAGGAAATCATGTTTCGTCTGTTTATATGTCTATCTGTAAGTACGTTCTACAAACTAGATCAGTGAGAGATTGGGGAGACTCAATATCTCTGTAAACGCGGGTAAGACTGACTGCGTAATTTTCTCTTTCCAAAAGGGAAAAAGTCCGCTACCTACTAGTTACATAGTAGGAACGCAGCGAAATTCACCAGCCAACAACCTAGTATACCTGGGAATTAAAATGGACAGACACCTCCGTTTTAGTAACCATTTTGCGAAGAAGTTGAAGCAAACTCGCACGAAGTCTTACCGGCTTACGCATTTATTGACTTCCCCCAATCTATCACTGCGACTAAAGCTATTGATTTACAAGAGTGTACTTAGGCCCTGCTGTATGGTGCACCGCTGTTTCGTCATCTGACGTAAATGACAGCTCGGCGACTCCAACAAGGAGTGTCCAGAGCAAACGGAATGAGATAGAGAGAGAGAGAGAGAGAGAGAGAGAGAGAGAGAGAGAGAGAGAGAGAAAGAGAGAGGTAGAGGGAGAGAGGGAGAGAGAGAGAGAGAGAGAGAGAGAGAGAGAGGGAGAGAGGGGGAGAGAGAGAGAGAGAGAGAGAGAGAGAGAGAGCGAGAGAGAGAGAGAGAGAGAGAGAGAGAGAGAGAGAGAGAGAGTTATTATTTTTATTATTTCAAGAGTTATTAGCCCGGCCGGAGCTCTCAAAAAAACAGGAATATTGGTACGTGTACCAATATCCCCAACAAAAAAACTTGGTGTTCCGGAAGGAAACACTATTTAGACTTTATCTAATAAAAAATTTTAAATAAATGGATCGTTTAATTATAACGAGAAGTTAAGATTTATCAGCTAATGTTTGTAACATTCAGGGTATTTCTCACATATTAATTTAATTATTGTGTGCAAGAATACCAAGTTCGGGGGGGGGGGGGAGCCTTCGCAAGGTTTGATAGAGAGAGAGAGAGAGAGAGATGAAATACCAAAACAGTATACTGATGAAAGTGGTCAGACATACTTCATTCGAGCAACGGAGCAACAGTGAACTTAACGAGATCTTTGATTGGCCTAAGTTGGATGAATTCATCCAATTTTTCGACTCCCTACAGTACTTGATAAACCCGGTGTTTAACACGATAACCCTCGCTCCGTTCCCCTATCGAAGGCAGGACGCTGTCGAGGCAGGAACGCTTTAGTCTTAGGTTCTAGTTTTTAGGTTTAGTTTTTAGTCTCCCACATTGTAAACCGAAGGTGAGCCCCATTCTGTACACATTGCATTGTAAATTTTAACGTCACATAGAATCGTAATTGTAATCCTACCCTCCTTCGAATGCATCTGCGAATACAGTACGAGGAGAAGTCTGTAAAACGTGTACATTAAATTTTGTTCATCTATTGTAAATATGTTATTAATGAAAGGGTTTTGAAAAAAAAACAAAAACGTTCTACAAACGTGGTCTTAAAAATGATCAAATCAATGATCAATCAATCAAATGATTGGATGAGAAATCTTTAAATATTCCAATTGGTTATTGGGTCAAATAAAATAATAGGATCTTTTCGCTAATTGAAAAAAAATGTCATCAAGCTCAGAATCTGTATAAGATTTAAATATTTTTTTCCCAATGTTTGAGGTTACATTAAAGGGGGTAAAGCAACAAATTTCAAAGATATCAATGAATAAAAATAAAGTTTTTTCGAGGAAACAATTGAAATCGTGTCAATTTAATTAGTTTTTATTTAATGTTCTAACATCCGGCCTGCTGAAGGAATTGCCTTAGGGAGGGGGAGGTCCTTCGGCAGAATGTGTATTTATATCAGCATGAATGGAAATTGCACATAAGTATGAATGAATTCTTACATCCCAATTAATTATGCATTATAAGCAAATTGTAATCAAAATCTACTATTCAATAATGTTTTAGTTATTTACAATTTCATGACAAATAAAAGGAAGTATTTTTGATCAAGTATTCCAAGCAAACTTTCAGTCTGACTACAAGTCGTAGTAGTCTATGTAAGTAAGCAGTCGCAGACTGAGGTGCGTGGGTGTTGCTACTCTGGTTAAAAGATAAAAAAGGTACTATTGTTTAAGATGAGTTAAATATCCCACATAACCAATTGGAGGTATTTGAAATGACAGCTCAGAGTTGTCGAATGCGTTTTTTCAATAAAGAAGAAATTATCAGTTGTGGAAAGACAGTAAAGCTGTTTTATAATTTTTCCAACACCATTCCACAATCCGGCAGTAATATTTATATTAGGGGGACCGGAAAGTAATATCGGTTTTTTACATTAAATTCAAACAAATCAATTTTTAACATGTTTTTGTTTTTAATCAATGATGTAATCACTATCGTTATCGACACCCTTTTGTCATGTAATGTGAAGATTTTCAATGCCGGATCGATAAAAATCAATTGGTTTTTGAGAAAAATATCTGGAGATGACTTTTGGACATCATCCAAATTTTCAAATGTTTTGCCACATAGAAAATGTTGTAGCGATCGGAATAAATAGGAATCCGATGGTGCAATATTGGGCGAGTATGGTGAGTGAGGTAATACCTCCTACCCCGATTCATTAATTTTTTCGAAGTTTCGTCTTGCGCAGTGCGGTCTTACTTTATCGTGATGCAGAATAACGCCTTTTCTGTTGGGAATCGCTGGGCACTTTTCAATTAAAGATTGATTTACTCGATCATATTTTTCACAGTAAAGGTCATAAGTAAGCAGTCGCAGACTGAGGTGCGTGGGTGTTGCTACTCTGGTTAAAAGATAAAAAAGGTACTATTGTTTAAGATGAGTTAAATATCCCACATAACCAATTGGAGGTATTTGAAATGACAGCTCAGAGTTGTCGAATGCGTTTTTTCAATAAAGAAGAAATTATCAGTTGTGGAAAGACAGTAAAGCTGTTTTATAATTTTTCCAACACCATTCCACAATCCGGCAGTAATATTTATATTAGGGGGACCGGAAAGTAATATCGGTTTTTTACATTAAATTCAAACAAATCAATTTTTAACATGTTTTTGTTTTTAATCAATGATGTAATCACTATCGTTATCGACACCCTTTTGTCATGTAATGTGAAGATTTTCAATGCCGGATCGATAAAAATCAATTGGTTTTTGAGAAAAATATCTGGAGATGACTTTTGGACATCATCCAAATTTTCAAATGTTTTGCCACATAGAAAATGTTGTAGCGATCGGAATAAATAGGAATCCGATGGTGCAATATTGGGCGAGTATGGTGAGTGAGGTAATACCTCCTACCCCGATTCATTAATTTTTTCGAAGTTTCGTCTTGCGCAGTGCGGTCTTACTTTATCGTGATGCAGAATAACGCCTTTTCTGTTGGGAATCGCTGGGCACTTTTCAATTAAAGATTGATTTACTCGATCATATTTTTCACAGTAAAGGTCATAAGTAAGCAGTCGCAGACTGAGGTGCGTGGGTGTTGCTACTCTGGTTAAAAGATAAAAAAGGTACTATTGTTTAAGATGAGTTAAATATCCCACATAACCAATTGGAGGTATTTGAAATGACAGCTCAGAGTTGTCGAATGCGTTTTTTCAATAAAGAAGAAATTATCAGTTGTGGAAAGACAGTAAAGCTGTTTTATAATTTTTCCAACACCATTCCACAATCCGGCAGTAATATTTATATTAGGGGGACCGGAAAGTAATATCGGTTTTTTACATTAAATTCAAACAAATCAATTTTTAACATGTTTTTGTTTTTAATCAATGATGTAATCACTATCGTTATCGACACCCTTTTGTCATGTAATGTGAAGATTTTCAATGCCGGATCGATAAAAATCAATTGGTTTTTGAGAAAAATATCTGGAGATGACTTTTGGACATCATCCAAATTTTCAAATGTTTTGCCACATAGAAAATGTTGTAGCGATCGGAATAAATAGGAATCCGATGGTGCAATATTGGGCGAGTATGGTGAGTGAGGTAATACCTCCTACCCCGATTCATTAATTTTTTCGAAGTTTCGTCTTGCGCAGTGCGGTCTTACTTTATCGTGATGCAGAATAACGCCTTTTCTGTTGGGAATCGCTGGGCACTTTTCAATTAAAGATTGATTTACTCGATCATATTTTTCACAGTAAAGGTCATAGTTTGTCCAGGTTTTATCACTTCAAAATGAACGACCCCGTGAATACTCCACCAAACACACAAAAGCGCCTTTTTGGGGTGTAAGCTTGGCTTACCTGTACTTCGTGGCAATTCAGTCGGAGAGAACCACTGCCTTTTGCGTTTTGGAATATTATTGAGGACCCATTTTTCATCTCCAGCCTCACCCACCATATTCACCCGATATGGCACCATCTGATTTCCATTTATTCCAATCGCTAAAATATCTTCAGAGTGCCAACAAAATTTTAAAATTTGAATGATGTCCGACATGCCTTCTCTAGATATTTTGCTCAATTGATTTTTATTAATATCGCATTAAAAATCTGCACACTAGATGGCAAATGGTTGTTGATAACGACGGTGATAATACCATTGATTAAAAACAAAAATTTGTTTAAAATATATCTATTTGTACTTAATATAAAAAAAAAAAAAAAAACGACATTACTTTCCGGTCCATTTATTATTTGCTTCGTTGTCGAATCGAAACTACTATTGGATTAAAAAGCTCCTTACTGGGGGAACTATGACAGCTCTCTACTGCCTCCTCGAGCGAGGCCTCTGTTTCTTTAGATGCTCCCTTAAGCAAAAACGAGCGCTGCTCCTGGAACGATATATAGGCTTATATGTCTCCTTCAAGGCGTCCATTACTTCCTGTAAGTGAGCCTGACGACATGGAACCGCTACCAATCAATAACATATCCAGATTGGAGATGTGATATGGCTGGCTGAGATGGACCAGGGGTAGTCGGCAGGTAGCAAGAATGTCTAACGGTGCCTCGGCTGTGTTGTGCCGATGTCATCACCAAATGATGTCTCTATTAGTGCGGTGCTTATCTAGGTGCAGGTGACCCTCGTTAGCACCCCGGCATTAGCGGTCGCTGAATATTTTCCCTCGGCTCTATCTGTCTGTCTGTCTGTCTTTATTGCGCTTCGACATAGAACCTCTTTTAGTAGTGGCCCGGTTTATTGGCTCGTCTCTCGTCTGTCGGTTTTTTGGCGTACCTGATGCCTAGTGGCAGCGCTCTTTAGTGTCTGCCCAGCTAACGATGGATGGAGATATCCAGGGGTGGCAAATCTCCGCTTTTAATGTGTTAGTTTCATTAAAGTATGTTTTCAGATAATTTTAGCGAGTAAAATGACATCAGTAGCATAGCTATTGGCAAAGTAGACAGGTTAAAGAATGTTTTTCATAATATTTGAATACATGATTTGGGAATTCAATATAATTTTTGTTATTAAAAAAAAAAATCAAATTCGAACTTATAATAAGTACAAAAATAATATTTAAGATTAATTTAACTATAGATTACTTTAATAAGAATGTAAAAAAAAATATTTTGTTTTCAATCAACGTACGTGTATCAAAGAACCCAGTAAAAAAGTAATGACAAAGGGGACCATTAATTGAACAATAATTACAAAATGTAGGCCCCTTTGAATTTATTTCAGTTTTAATTGTTTTTTAACTGATTTAAAAAGTGTTAATTATTAATTATTATAACCCCTCCGTTGCAAGGTGATGACACTTTGCAGCCACACACGTTTGCGGTGATTATGTCAACATTTTCTTCTAGCAGGTTATATTTCTCATCAGCTTTTATTTCCTTATTATTATTTGCCTTACCAAAACTCACATATGTCCCATGTGGTTTTAAATACTTATCTACTGATTTCATTCTAAAATTTTTTTTTTTATTTCCGCTTAGTTGCCTTATTCAAATTGGTTGAAGTATTATTAGAATATAATAGAAAACAAGTTTTACTCCGGGACCAAGTCCCCTGTGAATGAAATTTATGTTCAGATGACAAATTTACATATGGGAAATAAAATAAGCTATAACATCATAGTAAAAAAAGAAAACACAAACAAAATAACAACGTAAAATAAAGTGTAAACCTCTATATGAATGATTATAATAATAAAAATAAGAACTGTTTAACTAATTTTAGCAAATAAAGTCAATATGATCCACCTGTAAGAAACCAAAACATAAAAAAAAGGGAAATAAGAAAAAAAAACAATAAAAAAGCAGAAGTCTGTACAGTAAGGCAATAAAATTAACAAAATAAAACAAGAAAGACAGATACAGACTGGCAGCCAACATTCATCTAGGTGTAGTAAATAATTAATACAAAAATAAAAGTGATGAAATATAAAATAATGAATGAGTGAATCGTTCCTGGACTAACGAGGGTCTCTTTGGATAGTGAGAAGGTGTTGGAATAGAAGAGTTTTGAAGGTTCGTAAGGATGAAGAATGGCGGATATTAGGAGGTAGATCAAGACGGTAGTAGAGCGAGCAAGGAAGGCACGATACTGTGGGCAGCAGTTTAAAGGTCACAGAGGTTTTGTACTGTAAAATATTGTTTATGTATGGATGGTTTGAAAAAGGAATGAATTGAGGAAATATTGTGCACGGAAGGAGGAGAACACCCAGCATAAGTTGGCGTACAGATGGAACCCTAAATCAAGTACTTGATTTTTTCTATTAAATAAACAACAAACACTTTTAAAATCAGTGTTTGTTAATATCTATAAATTACCTTTGTGCTATCGTCATAGGCCGTTCAGCAACTAAATGCACTAGATCAATTATGCTTGACGTAATCATCATTGTAGACTTTGAATGAACTTACGAATAAATTTTCGAGGTAGTATTTCTGTTCTGACCGTCGTTGGTATGCCAACGTAAATTCAGGTAAAAGAACAGAAATCCTTGAACAGTTGAGACAACGGGATGGAATTCATAACCTAAAAAATTAACATATGATAGTGTGAAATAAGATGTGATTTGTCAACAGTTTTTTGTGCCCCTTTCAGGCCGGTTGCTTTGTGAAAAAGTTGTGAAATTTGAAATGGTACCCGGGATAGGATATTAGTAGGCGTGATTCCTTTGTACCTGTGGAGGACCGTCCCCTTCACACCTATCCCAAGGGAATAACGCCGAGATATTTTCGAGTCTGTAAAGGTTTAGCTGTCACATAATTTCTTGGTGTGGCGCTTCACGGCTGATAAATAAGTTGGAACCAAATTTTAAATAAATAATAGTGAGAAAATCTGTCTATGCGTTCATTTTATAAGATAGTCGAGTAGTGATCTCAACTACATTTTGTTTAATTATGAACGTAATTTTATTTTTTTAAATATATAGGTAAACGTAGAAATCCCAGCTATAGGATCAGGTGCTTTTCTTGATTGCGTATAAAATCATTAAAAAATAAATGATCCAATGTTATTTGAGAAATTTTTAGTACTGCTACTTAAATTATTAATAATTATCTAGTACTATATTTTAATTATTAAACCATGGCAGTTAAAGGTTGCCATTATTATTAATTTGGATGTGAGGGTCCATTCATACTTATGTATAATTCTCCTTCATATCATCATTCTTACAATAAGTACGCATTCTGCTCAGGAGCCCACCCCCAACTCCCAAGGCCATCCCTTGGCCAGTTGGTGGAAGGGTCAGATCCAGCTGAGACCGCCTCCCTCTACTACAGTTTCGCCAAGTGGAGATCAAAGAGAGGGCAAAGAGCCATAGATGCTCAGGATTGAGTTAGGACGATGGTCAGAGCCAGGTCTTCAAGACGTATATTTCTATATACAATAGATCGTGAGGCCACCGCTGTTTCAAACGAAGAGGAGGATTGTAAGGATAAGAGTTGCTGGACAAAGAGCTGACAAGTATTCAAATAAGTGGATAGGTTTCGTAGAATTTGAAAAAAATTGAGGGTATAAGGTCATCGGCATTATAATCATTATCAATTATATTTTATTTATTTTGTACTGTTTAGTTTAAAAAAATTGGTAACTTTTGGCAACATAATGTTTTGTATAGTATTCATATTTAGTTCGAGAGCTCGACTCTGTGAATAAGTTCAGTGTTTCTGTTAACCTTTTTTTCAAAATTCTAAAAATAGAGCAGATAAAATTGGCTCAGGCGAGAGAGAGAAGACTTGATTACTTAATTGTATTAACTAACACATATAAATAAAGAAAAACAAAATATAGTAAAAATTCATTACATGAATATTAATATACATAATTTCTCTACTCAATCTAGATGTACATTTGTGCTTAAAAAAACAGGGAATTCAGAAGTATTTCGAAAGTTACGATACTTGACAATTTTATTCATGTCCTACTCTAGGTTTCGTTTGTTTTCCCAAAATTTCTCGTTTATGTCTGGCCATGTGTTTTGGTCTTCGTAAGCATGGACGTAACAAGAAAAGGCCACCGCCTGCATAAAACATATTGCTAACTAAATACAATCATAAATAAATTAATTACTGAATACTAAAAAGCTAAATATCAGATTGAGTAAGGAGTCGATCTGTACGTTCTTATTAATACTAAGCCATTTTTAAATAACGAATTTTTAGGCTTAAAAACCCTAAAAAAAATTTGTTTTCATCAGGTTCACGTCATAAAACCAACGCAAGTTTTACTTCCATATAACATTGAATGGCTATGATGATGATGGTAAAAGAAAAATGAACCCCATGCAAAATAAATCAATTATTTGGTAGTAAGGAAATAAATATTTTCCTTTTATTATAAAGGTTCCTGATGAATGTATTTTGTACGAATTGTATGTTGTGACTAAAACCGTTTTCGTAACTTTTTCGCAGTCTTAACGTTCGTTATGGTGATATATAGGAAGTCACATTCCTTAATTGTGTAGACGACTTGATCAGCTTTTTGTGTTGAGGCAACAATTTATATATTTTTGTTTATCGAAGGGCGCAAATAAGATAAATAATGAAATAAACAACTCTATACGCTGCAATCTTAATTATAATAGAAAATAATAACTTTAAACCTGTAATTCATGTAACGAATAATCTCCGTTATCCAAAATCTATGTTTTGTAACAAATAGGGTTGGTCGACGCTCATCGTTAACATGGGAGGCATTTTTCTAGACTCCACCAAAACAAATAAACAACGAAACACCATAGAAACCGTGACCAGGCTTCGACTGATCAGTCTGCAAGAACTTCAAGAGCGAAACCGCGGCCCAACATCCTGGAATCATAAGTGCCAGCGGGCCCCTTAGCAATTGGACACAGCTCCCAACAATGGTCCAGTTAACGTGCAGATGAATTAGCTCTTCCTGCACCAACCGACAAAGCGGCTTAGTCGGCACTTTTCTCTGGTGCTTTTGTTGTACTCAATTGACTGTAGACAACACGAACGCGGTGACGAGTCCCGACAGGAATCACTGACCAATGAGTTCATGATACATACATATCGTGCACTAGAAATTCAAAATAAAAAATATAAAGTTTACGTTTGTTTAAATATATGAAAAGTGCAATCGCCAAGTTCGAAGGGAGAGGCTCTACTTTCATCCAGATAGAAGGAGAGCGTCAATGTCTTTCTGTCGGAATGTTAGACGAAAACGGTCATTAACAGCACTCATTCAAGCTGAAATTTCAAAGGAATTTTCCACAATATGTTGATTAGTTTCATACTAATTTACTGCCATGGGATGAATTACACGTAGTAAAGGTCGGGCCTGCCAACTAATGAAGGTGCCATCGAGAACGTAATGTACTACGTCATATTAACCATCAAGTAGAACCACTTGGCTGAAGTGGCAAAAAAAAAATTAACGTTTTCATTTAATGTTCCTTTATTTTTAAATCTAAAAAGATAATTTTACTTAATTTAAGTTTAAGTTAGAATAGCTCTCTTCAGTTGGTTGTAGCAACAGCAGTGGGAGAACTATATTAGTCTAGTATACAATTTTCGAGAAAAACAAAACAATCGATAAGCAAAATGACCCTGTGAAGGATAGGTTCCCTTAACAGAGACATATACATGAAACGGTGTTAGTGTAATACGTTATCACTTACTAACTTTATTTTTTATGTGGCTGATTGAAATTGAAATGAAGGGATTGTTTCTGGTAGTAATGAAGTACATAATATCGCCAGAACAATAGATGCTGTATGACTTACCACCATCTGCGGGGCCTTGCCCTCCCGCATTCGCCAGTTTTCTCGTAGCATGCTCGCCGACTTCCCTAATAACAAGACTAACTACACTTACCTGGCCAGAAACCCCTGAGCCGAACAACAAGTAGAACAAGGTATCGGAGAGGGTGAAGTGTCAGTTGTTTTTTCCTCCTTAGGGTAGAGGCAGCAGATGATGGGCGCGCTGTGCAGATGTCGGCCGCACGTGCCGCATCACTTCCGACCGCCAGCGCTCAATTAGTCTGTCTGTCGGTCTGTCCGTACGCCTATTGTGAATATTAAATACTTCGGATTTGGAGCGCGCACCGCCATCGGAAGGATTGGTTTACGCCACCCCATTGTGGTCCAAAAGCATTAGCATTGAGAGAGAAAGAGAGAGGTCTCCGATTTAAGTGAGCGCTTGGGAACCAATGACTAATCATGAAAGCAGAGATAAAACTTTTTTTTGAGGGGTGGGAGTTGTAAATATTTTCAAAGCAAAAATGTTCGTCCAATTATTTTAATCGAAGAGCCCGAACGGAAATCCATAATTTTAAAACAGGCACACTCAATGGGTCTGATCTAAAAAAGGGCTCAAAATATCTGAAATGTTTGAATTAATATCAGTGGTTACGACTAAATAACGGAAAGTATACACAAACCGTACCAATTGGTAGAGTTTAAACATTTTTTTTTTCATAAAAAAATACATTTTCTTCACACATATAGCTCAGAATTTATATAATAAAATATGTTCTCATTTTTTCATAATTTTTCAATTGTGAGATATACTATTGAAAACCCAAAACAAAAAACATCAACAGCTCCTACCGACTTTAAAATTTAATGATATATATCTCATAGAAAACACTTTTAATAACTAACAATCTGCAAGTAGGTTCTTTGTCATCATTTTTGCTTTTCCTTAGTATTTCTCCCCAATGTTTAATATGGTTTCACATATTTACGATGGTTCAAACATTCATCTTCAGGCACTAACATACGATAGATATAAAAACGTTAGTAAAATACCTAGATCAACCTAACTTCAATCCTATAGGGTATATTGATAGCAAGTTGCGGAAAAACCTCTAACCCTCTCTTGTTAACAAGCTCTTCGATCGTGAACATGTCCATCCCTCGACATACTATGATAGTTAACTAAGGAGCTATTCACATGTTGGAGCTAAACGATGTCAGACAACACCAACAGTGCAGTTTGGCCTCAGGATTACTTTGTACATGTGCAGGTCGAGTGCAGTTCTTTTTTTTGTTGGCGATAACTGACCTGTAAGAAATTTTTCGGTCTGCAATTTTTGATTGAAAGGTTATTCCTAATGTAAGTAAATAATTGCTACTTCTATCTTATTATCATCTGAAGGAGTGTAACTTATCATGCTGACATGCTTTAAATGACTGAAGAGAGAAGACTTTCTCGCGTGCATGTGTATGTATTCTGCGATGAATTGATTAAGTCGATTTGAAATGTAAAACCGTTATTTCAAAACACTTTGAAATGTGATTATTAATTATCGGTTTGTGTACGAAAAAACCCCAGAAAGTATAGGGAAACAATTAAACATGGAGAAAGTCCCATGTTAACTTTTTATATTTTTAAGTGCCAGCTCAACTACTACAGTTATGATGTCCCTTAAATATAGTAACGAAAAAGAACCACAAAGATTCCAACAAAATATAGTTTTCCAAAATATAAACGTTGAGAGCTAACACTGGAAATTGTGAATTTAAACCGTTTCATCCCATTTATTATTTTAAGGTTACAGTTGATCAATTTTTACACGATAATCAGCATAATGAGAAATTCACAATTATTTCTTTACCATTCCTAGGCTAGGGGGAAAACAAAAAAAAAAAGCATTCTATTATCAAGTGGTACTGTAATTTTACCGGGCCAGGAAATGGACTGGCAATTCTTTTTAATAATTTTAATTGATTTATTGTGAGATATCATACGCTGCTTGAAGATTTAATTCTCAAAGTCGCGCTGTGTTAAAAGTTAAACAAGAAGGGTATTTGTTATTTATTTTTCCAATTTTGATTTTTGATAATTATTATTTTTGTGATGAGTGCAGTTCGTTGTTAATTATTTTCTTAATCAATTTTAGGGGCTAATCCGATGTTCATATAACACCTCAACAAAGTATGTTCTGATTTTCATTCTAAATCATTCAAGTATGTTTTTCATTGAAAGTAGGTTTGTCAACCGCTTTTGGACTAACCGAGTTATTTTTAAAATACTAGTTATTTTTACCATTTTAAAATATTAATTTATTTTTGCAGAAAGGTTGCCAATTTGGTGGATAACAAATAATTAGTGGAAGAGCGTTTGGTTGTTGCCAGTCTTATTATTTATAGGTTTAAGTGTTGTCTATTTAATTGTCTTCTATGTATGTAAATTATTGTTTGAATTGTAGTTGACCTCAGCCAAAACCTCGACTGTTGAATATTTATATTTATAATAATAATTTAGAGTTACGCACCAGTTTTGCTGAATATATTTAGGAAATGGCATGCAATCATAGTAGCTATTAACATCAAAATACGAGTGCGGTGACAGAAGCTCATATTATCCATCAAACCTTCAGGCGATGGTTACAGTCTAATTGAGTGAGACCTCAGTACCAGTAACGACTTACCCACCTGCCATAAATTTACTCGTCACGCCCGAGCTGTCCTTCGAGTTAAAAATCCTAACCTAACCCAAGGTGGGAAGGTTACACGGCTGTTATGGCCATAAATAACCCGGCCCGGACTCCATTAGTGCAACTGAAATTGATTTAGAACCCAAGCCCATTTTACTATTGAGGAGCAAGCGCATTGTTTTGGAAAGGGCGAACGCGCGGCTCTGTTTTGTAGTGGCAACAATCGAAAGTCATCAAGAGTATCACTGCTTCTTCGACAAAAGATACTCCTGGGCGGTGTAGTCCGGCCCTCTTAAAAAAAAACAAAAAAACATCTATATATTAATAGTTCTATAATAGTAGCGAGATGTGCTCAAATCGTTTAGTTTTTTTCTTGTCTCAAGAAAGTGGGAGTGGGGAGCACGGGCCTCCTTAATTAATTGATATTTCTGGGCCGGTGGTCTGAAAAATTGTTTGCATTGTTCACTGGTCACTGGGCCCTTTGTAGCGCCGCCGTTCTAGTTTATCGTAATTAAATTATAGCACCTTAGCCATGTGGAACAGTAATTGTACCGGGACGAGTGGTATACAAGGTGTTGTGAGGTACTGACTGTTAATGATTACGATCCACGGACATTCTCCCTGTGAATGTATACAAATACATACGAATAACGCTGAACCATTACGAACAATCGATCGCGAATTAGTCATCCGACTCAGTGTGCATAAACATCGTACATTACAATTCAGAGATGTGTAAGCCCGTTTGCCAATACTATATAAAGAGGCTGTGCTGCCCCCCCCCCCTACTTTACCATTAACTAGTGCCATCTATAAACTAGTCGTCATTCTGCATAAAACTGTATCAACCCTTATATTAGTTGATTAGAATATGTCAGTTGTCAAGCTTTACTTTGCAACAGGTATGAGACCTATAAATACTGTCGGCAAAGTTGATTAAAGTACAAAATAAGGAACTTGCAAATTAAAGTTTTCTCAAGTCCCAGGTCAGAAGCTATTTTCTTCTGACTAAGTTCTGATTTTTTTTTTTTTTTAAATTTATCGAAAATATAATATTGAAAGTATTCTTAAAACTAGCGTTTTGAGAATAAATTGTAGGCAATGCCGCTCACGTACTTCTGAGCTATTTAATAGGCTTTTTTTTGTTGTTAATATTGATGTATTTTTGATCATTCTGTGGTAATTTCATTCAGGTACGGAGTCGTCTATAATATAAAGTAAAATATAACGAGGTTGGTACACATGCATGTATGTTCGATGTATGATAGTTGTAAAAATTGTTCTGTCTAAATTTCAATGGGTATATTCATCGATTGGAAATATGCTGATTAAGTTTCCATTGGAATACAGTAGTGGAAGTAGGAAATAACAAACGTATAGAAAGTCGGGCCCGTATTTAAGATTTCTATAACAAAATAACAATAATTTATTTTCTATTTAAGAAGTGAAGTTTGTTTTTTTATCACCAGCGCTAAAGATAAATTAAAGACCATAAACGTAAAATAATTTCACACTCTCAAACTCAAATTTGAAGCCGGTTTTAAAAGAGTTCTATCTCTTTGCCAATGTATTAGCTATTTACATTTGTTTTAATTTGTTGAAAATGCAATGGTAGCAACAAGAAAAATACTGAATAGTTTTTCACTATCTATATCTATTTTTCTAAAGAAACTCATGCCGAGTCATACAAGTATTTCTCAACAGTGTTTCTTTGATTTCGATTGTATATGATTTAAAAAGCATTTGTTTAAAAAAAAAAAATATGCGAGGCTACTGGTACCTGATTCAACTAATAAATAATATATTTATCTATATGTATCCTAAAAGAACCCTAGGTACCATATCTGTAAGGCCCACGGTAAAGAATGGCTACAGGTACTTGGGACTTCCTTCGTCCCGTGAGAAAGCCTATTATAACCACAGTCCAAGGATTTTTTTTTGTTTAAGATACATCCGGAGCCTTTGAGAAAACCTATTACACTAAATAGTGTGCTTGTTTGTCGGATACATTATCACTAAATCATTATCAACGACTAGTTAGCAAATAAAAACAGATTGAAGTGATGAGAACATATTTATTTATTTACTAGTTTATCCATAGTCTTGATATATATATTTTTGAAAAATCTTAAAACAATAACGAACTATATTATATTTTGTTAAATAAATATTAAGAGAATATTTTGATGCCGGAACATGGCATGAATGATTAAAATTTAATTATTAATTGTGAGAAAACTACTAAGTAGGTTGTTAACTAATTGTATAAATAATATTTTTGAACAGAGTTACAATTAAACGGAGACTGTATATTGATATTTATATTGTGTAAAGATTAGTTTTCTAAAAAAACCAGCACAAAAATTCCATTATAGCTTTATTTCATATCTATAAACTAACTTAATCAGTCGACGTTTCGCTCATTAGGGCATCATCTACAATTTAGTACATATAGTTTAAATAGTTTAGTACTACAATTCAGAACAAGAAACATAATTTTACATCTACAGAAAATTTTACTGTTTTCAATCATGTTATTTATAAAATTAAGTTTTTTGTACGTAATAGTCCTCAATATATGTAAATTCGTTTCTTGTTTTGAGGGTGCCTCTTGACTGCCTGAGTTGACAAAAACTCGACTGATGATGTCATAGTTATTTTGGGAAAGATGTTTTTTTTAAAACTAATTCAAACCAAAAATTATGTTAGTATTGTTATGTCATTAGTAAGATCTCTTGGATTTTTTTCTTTTTTAACATATTTTATTTATAATATCATATTGATCCTTGTAAGTTGCCTTTTTCATAAAATATCGAGTTGAGATGTGTTTAAGAAAAAATTAGTAGGAAAAAATAAAAAATCATAATGCCAATGAATTGTGTAGTCCGTTGTCAAAAGGAACGAGTATTATGGGGAGGGGATCACAAGTAAGATGTGCACAACCCCCTCACTCTTTCTCATTCCCTCTCTACTGTCATTCTTCAGTCATTTCTGCTATGGAATGTCGTGACTGTAGTATGTAGCTGAGCAGTCGATTACCATACCGGCTATCAGGATATCACGAAATAGAAAGAGCTATAGAATGCAGTAGACCAAAATTTGTGGCTACCTCCTAGCTCCACCACGTTGTTCCTGCGGCCCTGATTCTGTCGCTGTAATACGCTGCATCTTTCTTTTGTCATTCATTGTGTTGGTAGTGCCTATAACCCTGTTTTTCTGAATTCATAGAGTATGGGTGGAATGTACCATGATTTCGGTACAGACCATAACTTTAAGGGTATGTCAACCACAAGGGTCATTGACACACGCATATAGGTTTATGATCATTTCCTTGATTTTGATTTCACGATTTGTTAATTATTTTAACTTTCATTATTACTTTACAACATCCAGAAAGAAATTTTTGAACATTTTTCTGATAAACACTGCGAAATTATATATTATGCACCCGAGTGAGCACAATAGCGAGAACGACGGCCCAGGTGCCCCTCAGCCCGTCTTGTTGCACAGGCGGCACCCCTGTCCACCTGTCTGGTAGGAACGGCATGTATTCTCTTTGAAAAACACGAGTAATGATTGGAGGATTTGGGCGAAAACCACGATGCCTACCAATATTTTATATGTTCACTGATGTTTACATAGTATAATAGAATGTTCATAGAAAAGCCAACCCCCCCCCCCAAGTCCTCAGAGCCAAATGTGCTCTGAGAGACCTGAAGAGCCACCCAAAGACCCGAGTACCGGCTCCCAAGAAGCAAAGGACACCGATCCACAAGCACTAATTTTCTAGCAAAGGAGTTACACAAGTACAGTTAATTAATTCAACCCGGAAGAGTGTTTGTACCCAAGTTCTTGGTGTTCTAAAGTTCTTAAAGGGTAATACCATTTACAATATAAACAACGATTAAAGTTAAAACATTTTATTAATAAACCAAACTTTTTCAGCTCAATTGCATTTATTGGATTGTCTTAATAAATAGTACGATGAGCCTTTTATTTAATTGTGAATATTATGGTTGAGAATTTAGAATTATTGTAAGGAGAGATTGATTAACTCCTAGAAATTTAAGACCAGCTTAAAGATGTCCTAGGGTTGTCTTAAATAAAAATATAACATGAAAAAAGAGTAGAATAGGATCAGGACAAGCAATAACAAGTAATACTGGAACAACCAAGCGTTGTTCGTATTCTTAGTGGAAGAGTTGCAATTTAAACAGTCATTAGCTTATTAATACAATAAATCTAGAAATAAGCCAGCAACTAATTTAAAACAAGATTAGTAATGTCATACATCTGATATCGACAAAAAATCTACATTATTCTCTCTGACTTCATTAGTAATGAAATGACTATTTTTAACATCAATCACTAGCTCACAACCATATGTTTGTTAGATAGGTACATATGATAACATGCATATCATTTAATAATGTACATAGATAACATAGAGTATTGAATTGCGTTTCATCATTATTATAGGTACTTTTGCTGACCGAACCTGATGTTGCTGATGTGTCTTTACCATAAATGCTATGATAAACTAAGCAAGTGCCAGTGCATGTCGTTTTTTATGAAGAATAACTAACCATTTTGTGGAAAAAGGTAAGGCTATAATAAGCCATCATAAATTAATGAATGATTCATGTAAGCCCATATTTTTTTCATATTAAGTTTTTCCATCGTTACGTCATTAGATTTGCTATAAAAGGTTAGATAAGTTAAATCTATTGCTTTATAATGTCATTACTCTCAGTCCAGCCAATATATGTTTGTACTTCATTTCATAAAGTGTTAATGCATACATAACTTATCGCGTAATTGGCTGGATGTTCAAACGTGGATTCAAACGTTGCCTTACATTGTAGGAAGTTCTAAATTTCCGAAGTAAATACATCTTTGAACTCAATATAGTCGTACTCGTAATGTTGTTTGTTTCAAATTTCATGCATTTTGATTTCAGTTATAACATAACGTCAGAGTATATTAAGTTGTGTGACAACTTCACCTTCACACTATATGTGAAGTGCACTCTGTATTTATGAGAGTGTTTTGTATATATATTATTTCTCTTTTTAATTGTTAATCATGTTGGCCATTGTAATACAGTTGGCATTGGCGACACTGGTGGTGTGTAAGCGGTTCTCTCAGATGTTATGTTCACGTTCATGTTCACTGTGCACAATAAACAGGGTTACATTAAATGTGTGTTATTTGTTTGCCTATGAGACTACTATTTATTCTCAGAGTATTTTTGTTTGTAAAGGATTGTCTTTAGAAGGAAACAGTGACTGTTATAATTCTTCTATAGACATTAAAAATTTGGCTTTGGTCGAGTTCTCATGTAGTCACTTACAAATAATTATTCTTCTAGAGTGATTCACATTTTAAGAATCTACAATTATTACCCCACAAAACTGAGAATATTGACTCTTTTAACTAAATCTTTACAGAACTTATTTTGTACATTACTTCATTACTATGCATTAAATATATATAGTTATATCTAGTACATCTATGAAAAGTGCCAGTATGTTAGAAAGATAATTAGTTCTTCTCCGATCTTCTTAGTTCTGGATTAAGTACCAAAGGACATAATATACATTCAAAATGTACGTAGGAAAACACATCCTACGTAAAGTATATGTTTAGGAATACAAATGTACAAGTTTTAATAAAGGTCTCTAGAGAAAATTCTTTGACTGGAGACTTCACCCCATCATCATCCAAAAAATCATTCAATGAATCCGACATCCTGCAGATCCCATTAAATTCCATCTCTCTTCTTAAGCTACCAGAGATAGTTGCTTGCAGAATATAGCTAAAAAGAACCTAGATTATCAGAATATAATCCTATTTCACACAAACATCATCGTGACGATAAAAGTCCGAAGAATTCATATCTAATCTTCTACTTACTTTTACGGCTCCACTAGGACTTCAAAACCCTAGTGACAACTATTGAAGAATTCCCCATTTCCACAAAGGTAGTAACACCACACATACCTGTAATCCTGCTTGAAGATTAAACCTCTCTCTCTATCATTACAATAAATCTTAAAAATATTGTTATTTTCCTTTCAATTATATTTAAATTGAAATATTAAATGTACAGGTGGAGGTCGAGAACTCCCGAAGAAAGAAGAAGTGATCCCTATGCTGGTCTCAACTGGATCCTTTCTGCTCCTTTACTATTTGACCCTGATAGTGTTTGATGGTGCTGTTGCAGATCGGGTAATTTTTTTTTAAATTAAAGTTTCATCATTTATATTCCAGAAATTAATGAATATATGCTTTTAGCAATGGAAGGATCTCAGGGGACAATATCATAACGAGCTCACGGATTGGGGTGAGGATCTGAAAATGACATTCAATTCATAGTTGTTTGTGGATTTATTTTATATCAGTTTAATATCAATGCAATTCTTACCCTACTCAAGTTGATTGTTTAAACTATTGAAAAGTTTTTGATTTAACAATAAAAACCATGGGGAGACAAAAATATATTATTTCAATATTTGCGTCTCTTATTTCGTAAAAAAACCAAATCATAGTGATATGTGCTTTAATTTGCAAACCTATAATGTGCTTGAACTTGATTTTCTTTCATTGGAGTTTTGTTGAGTTTATTCACTAACTCTGAACTTTAAAACATTTTTTATATGGCCAGAACTAATCCCTATTAACTCTTTCAAGGCAATGGCTAGAGAAGAAACCTTTCATAATCAATCTTGTGCAATGCAATTGGTCAGAAAGTGGTTAACATTTAAAAGCATAGGTTCCCTAAGCATTAACTTGTGTATGCAGTGTATTTCCAATTCTGACCATCAGCCGAACATCATCCCTTCGTGTGCATTCATCTTAAGGGTCCCAATATTTAACAAAGGATTTCCGTGAACTGAATCCTAAGCTTTTAAGTTGTCAAAGTGATAATAGTGGTTGTTTCTTACTATCACATTTTTATTTACTATGCTAAAAGTACTTTCAAATGTATTGATAAAGCACCTTGTTGTTGCTGTTATCTAGATCCTGATCAAGCAGAGGGAGATAGCATCCTGAAGAACTCGATTGGAGTGTTCAAAGGAGGACCGGACAACTACCTCCTCACCTTTGCCGAAGTGAGGCCTAACAGACAGAGGATGGTCTTCGGCGAAGAAGCCTTCAACGATAACCTGTTTCCTCCTCTCTGGCAGAACAAATCAAACATAAGAAGGAGGAGGGATGAAGAAGTAACTGTAAGTGTCTCGCTTGAAGAACATGTTTTTTTTAGTTTTTTTTATACTATAAAATATAGGAATCTCATTATAAAATAATAGTTTAAATTCACAGTTAACTGATCGAGTGAGTCTCAGAGACATTGAAAAACTTCTCATTCTCACGCTTCATTTTCACACTTCCGCTCTTTTTACATTTTACACCTCTCAGTAACTTCCGGTAAGGGTTACATTAATAAATGAACAAAATACATCAAATAATTTTGAAGCACTGAATCAGTGGAGTTGTTAACTGCCTAGCACTAAGGTTCTATTCTCATTCGCCTGTTTGTATTTTATTATGACTGTTTGCAAGCATGTAAGATTGTAATCGTATAAAATATTCAATTGATCTGTAATTTTTAAGGTTTATTCAACGGTACAAGAGCATTGATTATCTGAGGTTTTCACGCAGAAACAGATTGAATTAAATATAAAAAAAAATCAATTCAAACAGTTATTATGTAGTTATAAATAGTTATTTATGCAACTGATATATTTGGAATGTTTGTTCTCACGTAGTATCTGAAACGGAATAATGCTCAAAGTTTATTGACAAAAATTTTGAATGAGATTTTTCTTCTATTATAGTGCGTCATTAACATTTTGAGTCTTGTTAGCCATGACTGTCGTAAATCAAATTTGATTTAAATGAAATTTTTAACCATCACCGCTGATAAAACATTCTAGTTTATTGAAAATATATGATACCCGAGCCAGGTGTCACTGGAGAACAAGGCAACGCCGGCTGGCGACCACCACTCAGAGGTGGTAATGTCCAGCGTGGAAGCAGAAGAGGTCGTATCAGCAGTCCTCAAGTCGACCGAGGGCATGAGGAAGGGTCTGGGAGTCTGTAGGAAGCACGTCCCGAAGAACTTCTTCAACCCGCCCATCGACAATGTCACCAATGTCGTCATCAAGAGCATCGTCGGTTGTGTCGAGGCAAGTATCATCTCATTTATCAAGCGGTGTGGAATAACTAAATAATGATTATATAAAATAAATTAGCACAGGAATATTGATGGGATCCCGGGACTTCCTGATCTCAGGCGCTATGCCAACTGAGCCGTACCTGCTAATGTTTAAGCCTAGTCTCTTTCTAATCTCCCTACCTGATCTCGTCGGTAACACCTGAAAGACGTTATTTCAAAGGAGACTTGGAGTGCGATATAATTAAGTTTACTTTTTTCAAGGCATTGCTTACAAGAATATTTAATTACATAATAACGAAAATATGGCGCTTAAGCATACACTGAGAGGTCCTACGTTGGAATACGGGTACTGTCGATATCTTTGAGTAATAATTATAAACTTAGTAGGATCACATACCACAACTAAAAACTACTATAGTTGCCGTCACGAAATTAGAAGGGTGAGAACCCGCAGTATGACAAGCCCTGTTGCCGCTCTGTGCACTACTTCTCTTCTATCCGCGTGATCCCTTTACTTCGATATCAATCATTAAGCAATAAGCAAATTAGTGATTATTCCGCCACCCACCAGTATATGGCAACACTGTGCCAAGTAGCCCCATCATCACAAGCGTCCAATTTCATGATGGGGACTATAAGATAATGAGCAAAGATGAGATAATAATACGAAGACATATTCTTTAAACGCTTTATTTGAGCTCATTTGAAGCTAAAACACGCGTAATCACTATAGTACCAATGTAGTACTTGCACTCACCAGATCTTCTGATAGGGGTTTCTGATTATTCTTATTGGGTTTTGCTTAAAATATTTCTTCACTCATATTATTTAATATTATTCCGTCTCAAACGTTTCAACAATCAATTAGCCAATCAACAGTGATGTTATGCTGTCAACCCTCAGTAGCAAGAGCGAATATTTTTGTCTTTTGACACAATATGATAAAGAATTTCTTATCTTGATATACTAACACCACAATAACAGTAAATAAGAAACCAAAATTAAACTAAATGTTAAATTGACCTAAGTTTTTTTTACATGATACAGTTATGTAAAAAAGGAATTTAAAAAATTTAACATAAAATATAAATTTCTAAGTCGTTTATTTCGTTCATCTACATATATTTCAAAATACATCTTTTACAAAAAAAAAAAAGAAAAAAGTCTACTAATTCTTGTATTGACTTAGTCTAATTAAGTTACGTCCAGAGTATTGAAGTTTTTTAAAGTATATTATATCGAAATGTTAGTTTAGATAGCATTATTTGTTTCTGGTATAAATAAATCCACCCTCCAGAGTAACTATTCTTTAAAACTCAGATTCAAACGTTTAATTTTAATACCAATCACTGGTTTTGGGGTAACCTCGCGTCTAGTGCAATATTGTGTAATTAGCTTCATATCCAAGACTATCATACGTCCTAGATACTATTTCTTTACAACAATCTCAATTAAGATTAATCCTTAACGAAGTTTTATCATCCTCAGACATATAGTTGTCGTGAAAAACATACATCATTGAACACCATATAATTAACACAAGAAATGAAAGTAGGAGAAGCTGCAAGACGACTTGACATGCCGGGACTGCATCACTCTTCACGGCGACTTGCAGCTTTTCGTCAACTGGCTGATGCACGGCAATACAGGTCTTACTTGCTGTCCGTCCGTTGACCGCAAAATACCCTCGCCTGAGACCAAGAAGCACTTGTTTCTCTTCAGGTAATGACAATATCTCGAAATAGTTGTATCGTTTTGATACACTTAGCAAAATCCTATGCATGGATGGATGTGTATTAAAAAAGCGTTTCGGGTGATTTAAACTATCCAACAGTATTTGACAGTCCCCGTAGCCAAGTGGTTTGCTTACTTCTTAATCCGAGAGATTTTCGATGTTCGATTCTCAAGGATTTTTTCTTTGATGGATGGCTCTACGAAGTCCACTCTGCCTCCAAAGGGTGAATGAGTAGCTATACAAAAATTAAGGTTGAGTTAACAAGCCTAGTGCCTAGTGCCTCTTTATTGAGCTGTTGTCATGGGTAGAATTTATTTATTTAACTTTATCAATCATGGTTTAATTGAGGTTAATAATATGATTTTGTTCGTGTTACTACAACGATGATGTTGCAGTCAGGAGTCATTTGGAGGTTCTAAATGTGGTTCTACAATGCGGCCTACTGCAATCCCGACAGTTTGCGAAGTAGTGACCCAGCCAAATTCGGAACAGGACACTCACCCAAAGAAGAAAACGGATCCCTTAGGTAAGGGTTTGGCCAGAGGTTTATAATAAACTTTCTTCAGGCCATTTCTACCTAGGCCTGCTATAAGCTCTATTACAAGGAAGGAGTTTGAAAAATCATACACAAATTGAAATTCGATAATGAAATCTATTTAAATAACATGTCTTACATATAAATGATAAAATTAAAATTAAATTATTCAAAATGGCCACATTTGGACGCAGGCTTGTAGTCTGCGGGGCGTGTCGTCATTGCAGCAAGCAATACTTCTTGTGGAAAATTGTCAATTGCTTTCACCAGGTCATTTTTCTGGCTACTACTAATAACTAATACATCCCCTGTGGCAAACCATTAACTCCAGATGTGACCGAATGCGTGAATCCAGAGGGTTCAAATCTGGATTTCCCGAGGGCCGGCCTGAACCTTTAATGAACTCAAGAACGTTCTCCTCCAACCACGCATAGTTAATCGAGCCTTGTATGCACGGGCTGGATCATGCTAGAAAACTCAGTTTTTTTCCAGGAAAGTCTGTGCTGTTCCAGGGGCTTCACTAAGGCGCTCCATAATATCTTCCTGATCGTTCCTGGCTTGAGTTTTAACGCCACGTTCGGGAAAATAATCTTTTGCAGTACCATCAAAGTGTACCCCTCCCCATGGTGTCCTCTATCCGACCTTCTCATCTTCTCTTGGGCTTTCCTGGAGTTCTATGCACCATTGGCCATTCTTATGTATTTTTAACAACAACTTTATTATGATAAAATTACAACCTACCTTATTGGGCAATAAGTAATTGTGATAAATGGTCTCATTCTTACTATATTTACAATTTTCATTGACTCGCTCATTCATACAGTATTTACAGACATCCCAAAGACCTCCCAAATCCACATTGTTATCACCTCCCTCGCGTGCGAAAGAGGAAGCGGGTTCTTGGGAAATCCCCCACGCTCCTCCGTCAGCCGCATCAACCGTCGGCGTACTTTCTTAGAAATGCCTTTCCTCTCTCTTCTCTAATTCTCTCAAGTGAAGCAGTAATCCTTTGTCCTGAAGTTCTGCGATAGACACTCATTTGAAAGTCGTTTTTAATGATACGGGACATTAACCTTGGTGAAATACCTATCTCTCTTGACTTTATTTCATGTTTTCTTAGTGGATTTCTTTGAATTCGATTTTCAAATGCTTTACTGACAGTTCTTACCGTACGTGGTCGACTTGACCGAGGCCTCTCCCTTACAGACAGCCTCTCTCCATCGAGTCTAAATGAAACTCAGAAACTAACTAAAAGAGACATTTATGTACCTGCATGATTATACAGTTTTGTCTATGTCCAAAGGTTGTTACAAAACTTATGGCAGGACTAGGTATATACGTAGACTACATATTTACACATTTATAAACATATTAGACTACAGCCCTACTTTCAAATTTTAAACAATGCAAGTAAGATTCCCACCAAAAGTCGGCACGACTGCAAATGACTCACAACGGGGAGACGCGGTGCAATAGACGGTAGGACTCGTTAAAGATGTTACTTCTTTCATTCTCACATTTTATTTATCACCTTCAGCAACATAACTGTGAGGTTTACAATGCATACATTTTACTCCCCTTCCCTCCTCCCACTACCTTCTTCAATTTCTTAATATTTGCATCAAATTTCAAACCGATACAGTTCAGTTTCTTTCGCATTCTCCATATCTAAACCCAAACCAACATTATCCCTTTTAGGTTTAAAGGCATTTTCTTTAATTTTCACACAAATACGAGTCAGTATCTATAGGACGATATTAAAGGAGTGAGTGGGGAGTGTAATGTGTACTACCTTTGGGTAGGACCTGTGATTAATGGGGTCTGGGGTTAGTTTTGTACAAAACTCTAACGAATATTAGCTTACCAAAAATCAGTATGAATAATACTGGATGCATTCTTTCCTAAAGGAGTTCTGACTCCTCTGTTGTAGGGAGCGCGTAGGATCATACGACATCCTCACTTGGATTTGCTAGTTCACCACTACCGAAAATGCGAAAGACCCTTCCGAGAGACCCTTACATGTCGCTAATGGGAGAACGAAGGGCAGACGGTCACTCACTACTGTACAATGAGTGAGGGCTTCACTTGTTCCGATATATTTGCCTTAATTCCGATTTCTGTTTCGGGCCCTGTAATTTTCTCGAACCGGCGCCTTTGTGCAATAGAACTGGGTCGGCCTTTCCGTGACTCCTCTAGCCCCTCTTATATAATCGTCTTCCTAATACAAGGATTTACCGAACCGACGAGACAAAAAGATCTTTTGTGCTGCGATGTGATCTGTCTAAGTAGGCTTTTACTATTACTTGACCTGGTTCTTTCCTGGTGCCAGGTCTACTGATTCGTTACGAAGTGGCTACACTTAAGAAAAAAAAAAAACAGTTTTTGGCTGAAACTTTCTATCTGTAAATCAAAAATTCCACTCTCTAATTTTAAGATTTTAACATGTTACAATTTTTTTAGGTTCTATTTCATTTATAAATCAAAAATATATGAACAATGATCGGATATAAAGATTGGACGCTCCATGAATGGCTGAATACTGCCCAATAAGGCGAACTCATTCATCGAAACTAGAAAGTAAATGAAGCATTTATAAACTACATAATAAAGTACATTTCATTAAGGTCCAGCAGCTATTTATATGATAATAATATAATACGCAGAAATCTTACAATTTTCAATTGTAATTTTAATTTTTAAAATTTACAGTGCGTTAAGTCAAGTGTGATGTATCAAACATTGAGGGATTCGCTACGCTTCGAAAAAGTTGCACACGCGATTTAGATGATGTTTATAATAAATATATTCTACTAAACTAGAAATAAATATTTCATATTATTAGCAAATTTGAAACTCAATTCTATTCATTAGTTCATTAATTTATGGCATCTTTTGGGAAATATTCCAATAATTTTGCAATATTTCATTGTTCTAAATAAAACACAGCTTGTGTTAATATCCTGAACACGATTTTAGTGGATGTTATAATGTATCATTTATAATTTTAAAGTCAAAAGCTTCTTCTTTTCATGCGAAACATCAAACCTGCTTGAATTCGCTTATTCATATCTAGTGACGACGTCTAAGACATTTTGAGAGACTTAAGAAATAGTTACGCTAAGGTCACAATAAAATTAACGTTGTGGGCTTGTAATATTTTTGTATATGTTAATTTTAAATTCTTCTTTTTGCAGTTAATTTCTAAATCAACAGTATCTTCAAGCACGCAGGACAATATCCTTCGGAAGATGTATTTTAAATACATGTTGCTTGAATCAGTGCGTTACATTTTTATCATTTTATAGGAATCAAAAAATTGATTTTTTTAATACTACTTTAACTTAATTTTTATAAAATTTAATGCGAAATGCTCTTCACTAAATAAACTAATATGCGACAAAACATCTGATTGTAGATAGATTTGAATAATCCTAGGACATCACGTCACACAATACGTAATGCAATAATATTAAGAAAATTGATAACTTACTTAATATCGGTAGCACTATAATAAACGCCCATAAAACAGATGTTATAATTTTCACAAAATAGAAGGCCTCAAATAAACAACACAACAGTACTCTCATTAGTAATGTACCTATTCCGTGGTCCAATCTGTAACTTGAACTAACTCTAGATAAATGATTAATATTTAGAGAGGAAATGAGCAATTTCAGCGGGCTCATAAACAATATGTACATTTATCCTTGCATTAATCAAGTTTATACTGCAACACATAATCACTATTAACACACAAATCAAGATACGATATACACTTGTATGGTGTCAATTGTGTTACCTTACATAACAGCAACTCCTAGGACAATTTCTCAAGATGACTCGTTTTAATTACATCAGTGGGAAGCAATTAAACTATCGGGGATCGAAACAAACGTCGTATAACCTTAATCTAGCGCAATTATTTTGCCTTACCATTACTCTCTCTTTCAAATATTTTTTTCTCAATCTCCATGAAGTATCAGATTTTATCACATGGCAATGAGTATCAATTAAAACAAGTCATGTTCCATTGGGGCTACACCAAGTTCCGAAACGGAAAACTCCGAATAGTAGAACCAGCAGAGTTTTCCCACCATCCTACTATGATACTTTGACACCGGAACTTCGAATTTGCAAGTCAAGTCACATCTGACCAAAACATGAAGATCACAGCTGCTCCAAAAACACCAATGCCACTTCCACTGGAAAGTTCACCTGTCTCCATACAAGTAGAGGCCCGAGAATCACACCCGATACCTCAGACACTTCACAGCCAAACCTTCGAACATCAAGCATTCAAATCCAAAGTCCTCAGAACTGTAGTCAAAGCACCCTTTTACAATAAGAACTAATCCCTTCACATTGAATCCCATTTTCCAACTGTCCTTGATTTAATACCCTCAAAATTTTCCAAATTCAATAAACGCCTATCCGCCCATCCAAATCCTCTTGTCAATCCTTATCCAGTAACACTCATCCTTACAATCCTCCTCGTTGCCTAAAACGTAGGTGGGCTCGCGATCGACTAAAAATAAATATTTAAGTCATGGGGTCTTTGCACTGGCCATCGTCTCTACTCATGTCTAGTGTGTCTGTGGCTCTCATGCTCTCTCTCTCTGGTCTTCGCCTCATGGTGAAACGGTCTGAGAGGGCTACGCTGCTTCCGGCCCTTCCACCAGTATGCTTGGAGAATATCCTTCTTGGGAGGGGGGGGGGGAGCTCCTGGGCAGAATGTTGCGGTACTGTCCATGAAGAAAATTCTCAACTACCAATTAATAATGATGAAATTGTATTTTTGAAAAAAAGATTTTATAGTTTACTTTAATCAAAAATAAATTTATTCTCGCCTGCAAACCCCTGATAGGGTTGTCCAGTTTGGAGCCCCATCCCTAAAGCAAATTGAACAAAAATTAAAATAATTCAATATTTTTAGGTGAAATTTAGAATGCCATCCGACATTCATCAAGTTCGTCAAACATATAACAACAATATAATTGCACCCTTTATCAGACAATGCTCAAAAAGTGGAGAAATAACCTTTCTAAATTCTCATAAGAGCTTAGCACATACACCATTTCTTTAAACAGAAACTTTGTAACCACTTACTATCTATTGTGATTGGCAATCCTTTGCTTTCCACATCACTGTGCATATCTAAGTATAATTTTACTTTCATTTAATTTGTTATTTTTACATAGTTTTCCTTCTATTAGAAGACATTTGTACAATCTAATGATAAAGTAACAAAAATAATTATGTAAAATATAAATATAGTATTTCTCTGTTTCAATCTCCCCATCTTTTTTTCAGTCTATATTTACTAGTCTATTAAAAGAATGCCTAATAAACTATTTGCAGGGTGTTGCAAGTTTAGCTTTTACTCAAAAGCAGCGGTTATCGATTGATAGTAGGAAAGTTTTTTGCAGACGACAGTTCTCCAACATTACGAGAAAGTGTGAAAACGCACCACCTAAATTTCACAGCTCAATTATAAAAGCTCCCCGTAATCTTTATTGCTCCTGTTACTGCTATCGACCAGCGAAGCCCAGATAAGCCCGGCGCCTGGTCTGAGCCTAAATCACAGTTGCTGGTAGCAGTTTGCTATCTTCAGTAGTGAGTCGGTCACCGCTAATAGACCAGTTAGGGCTCGGTGATAATGCGTCCATTATCGTAAATTAAAGAACCGGAGGCTGTTTCCTTCTTCTATCTTAATAGTCGCCTTTTTCTTGAGAATGGTTCTGTTGAAATTACTGACACTCATCTGTGAAAAGTAAAGGTACGAACTGTGACATTAGATCTCCAAAAACAGCATCAAGGGCAAATTTAACTTGTTGATCCTTGGAACAGTAGTTTATTACAATTTTTTCATTATATAAAAGTTATTCTTTATTTATATTTAAAAAGCTATAACGCCTAATTTTTTTTAATTAAAAAAAATCTTTATTGTGATAAAATTACAATCTGCCTTATTGGGTAATATGTAATAGCGATCAATGTTCTTATTCATACCATATTTACAAACAGCCCAGAGACCTCCCAAAATCACATGGTTATTACCTCCCTCACATGCGAAAGAGGAGGTGGAGTCTTGAGAAAGAAGTCCCCACGCTCCTCCATCAGCCGCGTCACTGGATACGAGACGATGGAACTGACCAATACCAGGACATAATAGGAGAAACTGGCCATTGCCAGGACTCCTGCTGGCACTGATAGCACTGGTCACTAGTCATAAGGCCACTGCCACTTTAGTTTCTGGGCAGGATTATAGGGAGTGGCGCAGTGTATAGACTGTGCTAGGGGATCAGGGTGGTTGGATAGGTTACTATGGAATTTCATAAACTTGGAAGGGATGAGTTCAAGAATGTAGGGTATATTAAGATGGTTATGAAGGGTTATTTTGCTAAAGTAATAAGGGCCAAAAACTATTGTTCTCAGGACTTTTGATTGAAAGAATTGGATTGGCTTGATGTTCGACTTTTTTTGCTCTACCGTCCATATGTCCAGATAAGCTTTAGTATAATTTTATAAATTAGTAATTTATTTTCAATTGAGAGATGGGATGTCCTTCGAAGTAGTCTGTAGTTTTGTCCAAAGCGTTTAATTCTTGTCTTTTTAGCCTCGTGTGTGGGTTCCATGTTAGCCTTTAGTCGAGGTAGCCTAAATACCGTAGTCTCGATGGGCACATATTGCTTCATTTACTTTGATACACCATTGGTAGCACTAATATTCGATCTCATTAAGTTTTTGAAGGTTATGGGATGCTGCATCGGTAATAATTCAATAATTCAATTATCAAATGGGACCTACAGATAAAATTTCATGTCTCTAGCTTAAGCAGACAAAGGTTGACATTCATGTGTCTGACGTGAAAACTTTAGGGTATCTGGTATTCAAAAACGATTCCCTACAGACCAGTGGAAATTTTTTTTGAAAATACCAATATATGACGGACATCATTGTAATCTGAACGATATTTCCGTACGATTGAAACCTATACAATATAACATGATTAAACATTTCTTCCGAATCAGGGATTTCTGAGAAATATCTTGGAAACGTTACCATTGTATAAAATATATGATTTAAATGAGTGGAAGTGACAAGGTCTGAGAAAACAATAAGCAAGGACCCAGCGAGCCGAGGAAACAAAAGACCTCTAGTTGCGGCGCCCTACCTGCCTCGGATAATGACAGGGTTCGCTGCCTGTCTTACTGCTAACCAGCCAGCCTATTAGTGGTAGTTTTTGTGCATTTTTGGGATATTTTGGGGAAGGATGTAATGTATGGCACTTCGTCCATCAATGGCAAGGCAAACCGCTGCCTTCTTACTGCGTCCATTTCACATCATGAATCACATATCACATATTGTATTGTCTCGAGGAATTCGGGATTTGATCCAATGGTTTGCGAAAGAAACGTTCTAGAAACGCTAATAACTAAATGAGCGGCAGATCTTTACTTACTTGTATTCTTATAATTTCGCAAGTTATAATAATATTTTTGAGCTCAGAGTCAATTGCAATTACTCACCTAATGAATTCCTTTCATTCAAAAAAGTAAGATTCACTTAACAGAATCGTCTCTTAACCGACCTGTCTTTTTTCTTCTTGAATAATTGCATCACTTTAAATGCCGCTAGGACGTTTAAAACTGCCCAAATGATACATTCCCCCAGACGTATAATATACTTGGACAATTAACCCGAAGGTGAAACTAAATTATTCTTAACGAATACCATCGAATTTCGTCTCAATATAGGAGGGGCCAAAGCATGAGCCAAACAGTTATAATTAATAGCATTATTTAATACCGTAACTAGTAAATCTGTTGTGCCCAATTTGGATAATAGTTGAGCTGTTTGGCCTCACGTCAAAATATAGTCAAATGCTCATGATATGCGTGTCAACTAGAAGTAGTTTAATTTTCTCAAACGGAAAATTGCCTCGACTGTTATTTTGGCGCGTGGTCCCGGACTACAAATACCTTCTTGGAACGAAGGTGGCTACTATTAGTGACTTTTATTTGCCCTATTATACCAATTCACCGAATTGTGTTTTTTTTTCTATTATTTTATTTTGATAAAATTGCATCGCAAACGGTTAATTGAATGGGTGACAAGACAATTAGATTCATGAGCAACACGCTATTGAACGTTTGAAATATTTTCCACTGCAGATTATGTGTGTATTACTCTTTGGTGTAATATTTAGATCTCATTAATAATTTTCAAAAATGGAAGACAAAAGTCAACTCAACTAAAAAAGCAAACATAACTTAAACATATAAGAGCAAGGGTTTCGCCTGTATAATTCTTTAACAAAATATTGATGAAAAAATGCTTAGCACAATCTAAGCATTTAAACAAAAAAAACGAAGTGAAATAATCAAGGAACATTAGTTGGTCAATCAATTTTAATTTAATTAACTGTCAAAGTGGTTAATCTTAAAATTAAAGATGTTGACATACTGATTAATAATATATATTACATGTAAGGTCTGTCATCAGCATAATTTTCGCAAAATTTTTGTAACGCCAGTTTCACATAGGAATGTGATAACTTTTAAGGAGATTTCATTTGATGCCCCAAAGAGGTAGCAAATTAAAACAACCAGGAGGAAAACATTGAATAGAATTCAATTAATCGGTTTCTTGTTAGTCCAAAAATAAATATTTTCCTATCATATTGAGTAGGGTATCAAATTAAAGATCGTGATTGATAATATTTGATACTTGTTGGAATTTATGTTAGTTTTTTCCTTTATTTTTTTAACTTTATTGATTCACAACTGTAACTAGCGTCACAACAGACAAATATGCTGTAAATATGACAAAATAGCATGACTGACTTGAAAGCAGAGTGGAGTGATAACTTCCCTGTATTGTTGAAGCTATGTTAGAAAATATATTATTGTTATTAATTTAGAAAAACTCTGTTCAACGTTCTCCAGTTATCGTTGTATGTTACCAGTGAAGACAGTCCTTGTATCACTGGACTTGGGCGTCCCGGCAGTTTGTCGTGAAGGATTCTGTATAATGTTCTAATGCGCCCGTCGGCCGAAGGAATTTATAGTTTCGTACTTAGTGGATACAGTTACAAAAATCATTCAAATCGAAACTCTTAATTGTATTTTTGGATATATCTAACTTGACTTGATTTTTTTTTATATTGTAAAAGATAGTGCGGCATCCTGTTGGTGCTAGTGATAATGCGATCAGTGTGTAAAAGGTGTCAATAGATTTCCAAGGCAACACAATAGCCTGGAGGTGACTACCCATGTCCCTAGATGAGTGTGCCAATCGTGCGATCCTCCCCAGATTACAGTGAGGGGCAGACAGATAGGCTTCAGCCCTTTAGCTCACAAGGCCGCCGCCGATGGAACAATACCGGAGGACTGAAACCAAAGAACCGTCGGAGAGGAGGATGCCAAGGAGGCCTTGAAGAAAACGGATGAATTGCAGAAAAGTCTGACAGCGGGGGGAGTGATCATTGCAACTAACTCGAGCGACTAATTGCAGGCTCAACGCAACATAATTGTTAGGTTGCTTTATCTGCCCACTGTCAAACTCGGGCCCAGGTCTCGCCGGTCTTTTCCCACTCAAACACCCTGTACTCTTCATATTTCTGTGTTTTTTTGTATTCTTTCCTGTGGTTCGCTGAAAGGAATAGTTCCGATGCCAATTAAAACTAGTTTGGGGCTGCTTCTATTGGCATGGATTTGCTGTGGCAATAATTATCTCTTATGAAAAGCTGGATAGGAAAAGACTGCTCCTAGAAGTATACTAGTTAGCTCAAGGATCAGTATCGTCAAATTTTATCGTTATTTAAATTTTTAAGGGCCAAAATGTATTAATTATTGTTTGAAAAAATCAACTATGGTCTAAATTATGTATCTTAAAATGAATGTAAACGAAATACAGAATGCAAGATCTGTTCTGTACATTTAGTCAATATGCTTCATTTAATTTCAACTTTCTATACCATCTCAATCACAGTAATTTACCATTTTGGCAAATATTTAATAATAAAGAATTGTAAATACCTAAATTAGTTAAATGAAAAACTCTAGTAAACCAAGTTTGGGATGAATTACGATTGATTTACCTCTCAAAAGTTTATTGTTTGAAAATTTAACCAATTAACTTTATTAACTTATTTCTGTATTTTTGATAGTGAAAGAGCCCCGGCTCTATTCTTAGTTTAAATTATTCTGTTTGGAATAGAAAATATGGCTTTATTTTTATACAAAAACTATAATGTGGAGAGACTGATTTTTTATTTAATCAAATTTGAACAAGTGAATAAATAAAATGATTTTTTTTTTATTGAAATGTCTAAGGTAGAATTCTTCAAGTTGGGTGAAAAAATGTATTTGGCTCTAAGATAATGGCACATCGAAACATAGTCGCTAGGTTAATAATTAATAATAATAATAATAATGGAGAGAATGGGAAATGCCATTGCTACTTTAGGGGCCTTACAAAAATCTAAAAACACATGTAAAAATTCCATAAAATATCAATAAAATAAAAGATCAGCCATTGTTGGCTTTATGATTTATAACATCATGCAAGTATTATATCAGTTTATTTTTTATTTGTATTAGTCAATTAATGATTTTATTTTTGTTTGTATCCCCTTGAAATTATAAATAATGGAAATCAGTATAAACTACATAAATGAATCTATTTATAGTAGGTCATTGTATGAACTGTGGGTTGGCTACATTTTATACAATTTTACATTGCAATTTGTGATTGTTACAAAATATAATCCATGTTATACATTCATTGTCCAAACATGTTTAAAAGTGATGGGGCTCACCTTATGAATCATAAACTTAAAACTAACTTACATATATACCCTATAGCCTAATATACCCAGACAGTCTGTTGCCATCGATGCGGGAAGGGTGGCGGAGTCGTATGTTAAATACTCGGTTTGTTAGGTGCTGCAGCGATTAAAAAACTTGATGTGTCTTCAGTGTATGAATCAATTTTTTTTTTTTTTTTTTTTTTTTTTTTTTTTTTTTTTTTTTTTTTTTTTTTTCCTTAGCTCTCAAACTTATAAAATAGGATGTGGGAAAAATAAAGGAAAATTATTTTGGGCTAATGAGTGCCTTTCACTAAGGGGAGTCCCCCATTTGAAGGGTGTATGAGAAGGATATAGGGTGTGGAATGCCTGAAGGAGGCGGGTGGATTCGGGAAGGTAGTGAGAGTCTACCGAGGGTGGAGCCTAGGGGTACCTAGGCAATGGTTTGTAGTCGGCCAGGTCAAGCCTGGCCCGCGTCCGAGGCTGAAGAATTTCTTCCTAACACTCTTTAATTTCTTGCCGAGATGCGTTGTGAACGACAAGTGCCTACCGAGGGTAATCCCGAGGTAGCACAGCTTGTTGCTTACAGGGTACTCTTTGCCGCCTAAGACGAAGGATTTCGGGAGCTTCTTTTTTCCGGATTTGTAACTGAATATAATTCCTTGCGTCTTGGCCGGGTTGACTTGAATGTGGACGGCATCGAGTTTCTCGGAGATCCGTTGACTAGCGCTCTCAGCGAATTTCAGGGCTCTGGAGGGATTGATGCTAGTGCTGTAAACACCTATATCGTCTGCATACGCGGATACCTCGCAGTTGGGGTACGAGGCTCCTACGATGTGGGCGGTGTAAATGTTGAACAGCAGGGGGCCTAGCACCGATCCTTGGGGGACACCGGCAGTGTAGTTTCTTCGGGTCGTAGACGTAGTGCCTATACGAACCGAAAAAGTTCTGCCTGTAAGGTAGGATCTTATCAGGTTCTGCAGCTGATCCGAGAATTCGTATTCCCTCAGACGTTGGAGTAGGATGTAGTGGTCCACAGAGTCGAAAGCTTTCGAACAGTCCAGAGAAATCATAGCGGTAGCTCTGTTGCTCCGGACGTTTGATGCGACGTGGTGTTGCAATCTCACCAGGTTGTTGTTCACGCTTAAGCCTGTGCTGAAACCAGTCTGTTCTGGTGGGATGACTTCTTGTGACTCGCAGTGCCCGGAGAGATGTACGTGGATGATTCTCTCGAACAGCTTCGAGAGTTGAGTCAGCAGACTGATGGGGCGGTAATGAGATGGCTCATGACCGCTTTTTGCTGGTTTCAGAAGGGGGACCACTACAGCGTGCTTCCAGTTCTGGGGGAAATAGTGCAGCCTGAAGCAGGAGTTCAACACGTTCGTTATGAATGAGATTCCTTTCCTCGGCAGCTGCTTGAGTAGGATGTTCTGGATGGAATCTTGACCTGGGGCCTTCTTGCCGGTCGTTCTTCGAATGAATGCAGCGCATTGCCGGTGTGAGGTGTAGATTTCGGTAGTGGTAGGGAGGGTGGGGGAGGGGTGGTCGAGGGCTCCTATTGGCTGTCCCTGGCCACGACTGACTTCCTCATAATAGGCCGCCAAGATGTCCGCTTGTTCGGTGGTGGGAATGAACTGCCCGTTCACGGCCAGCCTTACACCGTTCTTTTTGGACCTGCAGGTCTTCACAAGCTTCCACAATTGCTTGTGGTCACCGTGGAGACTGGTGAGGCGATCTTCCCAAATCGAATCAAATAACAGAGTAATGACATTAAATAAGATAATTAAAGCTATTATTATAACGAGATTGTGTAAATAGTGAAAAAAAAGTGAATGTAATCAGTAAAATATTATTTCACAGTTAATATCATTTGTGTACTATAGCAGGTATTCGTCTGCCTTTATCAATATATTTATTATACTCGGTCCTCATTTAAGGGTAAGGGAGTGAAGAACTTGTCGAAGACAATGCGAAATAATCGAATCTAATCTAATAAACCAATTGAGGAATATTGTTTATATAAATTGCAGCAAGTGGCAGATTATTGTCAATAATCAACTCACGTTATAATTGCAGGGGTATTTAAATGATTCATCAGGTGACTTGACGGTCCGGCATTTCCTGGGCCGCTATTTTATTTTTTTGGCGTGGGGGCAAAACAGTTTGCCGCTGGTGCAATCCCGAAATTAGGAATAATTGTCGACCCATGACCCGCTAATGCTAGACTGCATTGCTCTAATTGCAGTCCGACTGCAGTCTGTAATCTCGGGTGTCCTGCCCGTTCACGACTCCGGGCCAAGCTGATAGTTATTGTACAAGGGCGCTCATTAAGGCAGCTGTAGTCTTAGCCCAATGGGAAAATGTATTAGCTTTTTATTAGGAGCAGTGTGTCAGTATGGTTATAGCCAAGCATCTGCCCTTTGACGAAGAAAGCCAGAAACGCGAACAGAGCATTATATATATTATGAATCAAAAGTTAGTATTGTTCCCAATATTTTTAATAATTATTATCCAGAGAAAAATTAATTCGACTGGCCAGGGCTCGGATCCAGAGCATCCCCAATCGATCGGAAAATGAACTTCTGAGATAAATGGTGCACCGAGGCCACAAAAGATTTGACATTGACAACGCTGCTGTTCGCGTAGGGACATCCAGAGTTTGAGGATCCGACAAGATATTAAGGAGGGTTTGAGCCCTGACCAGTCAAAATATTTTTCTTTGGCTGATATTTAATATTATGTATACATTTCAAATGGTCTGTTGGCATAGTTATCAATCAAAACAATTCCATAAATTATTGTTCAAATACTACCGTACGTCAACAACAGGATGTTCCACAACGGTTTAAAGATTTTGACAATACGTGCACATGTATGTATGAACAATACATGAACAGAATGCATACACAAAACTAATCATATGGCTTTGACATGAACATTCTATACTTAGCAGAAAGAATATTGAAAACTAGCTGGAGAGTTCGCCTTTAGTAAGCTATTAACAATGTCATGACAGAAGGGTACATCAGTTGATGCTTTCCTACCACAAAATCATTGTGAAAATCATTGCTTATGTAGTCAATTATCTAAAGCTGATGAACAAGATCGAAAACGTTAAAATAAAAATGGATGCAAAAATGTCCTTTAAATCAATGAGCAAAAATATTTTCACACTACACCTCGATATGTTAGGTGAGCCCTTGCACCAAATCTTCACTAATCCGACAAAACGCATCAATGCGTAACTCCTAAGGTGGATAGGAAGATATCGTCTATCGATGTAGCTTAATTGTATTATTTTATCTTAATTTATTAAATAATGTGAAGTTTTTAGTTTGGCGGGTGGGCAAAACATTTCAGACTTTTTAATGTTGGTCTAGTATTTAAAATTAACTTTAATTTTCTATTGAATGTTATTCTAGATATTCATAATATTTCAGCCATTGATTTATGTTTTATTTTTATGACAGATGTTAAGAATGTAAATTGCAATTTGATTTTAAGCAAATAATGATTTATTTGTACGATAAGTCTGGTTTAGCATCCGAGAATTGTGGTTGAAACCATCGAAAACGATTCTAATCCCTAAAAAATAAAGTGTGGGGAGTCCAAAATCAGTTTTCATTTAGTTATCAAGGCTCATACCACAATCAGGAGGATATACACCAAAGAAAATATTACTTATACTTAGATTCACAGCTTATTTGCTTAGTAAATAAACTTTTGTTACAAAATTAAGAAAAACAGTCTAACAAAAAAAAAATTGTAACAGTTGTAATGATTGTTGCTTCAAATTAAAAATTTTGTATGACAAGGAAGAAACATGGCAAAGCCACCGACACTTCAGGATCAACTCGTATTTATACAGCTCATAACATGGAATTCAATTTTTGTTTCTGTTGAAGAATTCCCCTGATTCTGTGACCAAACATTTAAGATGACACTTGTAATATCCACCTCCTTGCAACCGCATGAAATATATTTGAGATATTTTGTATTATTTTCACGCTCTTCGAAAAGTATGTCGTTTTCCTATTTTGTTAAATTGCATGCGTTTATAAAACATTTCTGAAGTATTTTTTTTTCACGAGTTATCCATTTGAAGATTTATAGAATGACGGAGACTTCTCCACTGCATCATTCACAGCCCCTTCGTGTACTGAGCCCGGCCAATCGATGCAACTGAAAGCGAACCCTTTTGCCTCCGGTAAAAAAAAAAAAAAAAAAAAAAAAAGGTGTGAGCGTAGTTCCTTCTTTGATTGAGGTACGGATGGAGATTTTTTTGTTTTTCTTTCTTAGCACCGAAGAATAACGGTTACAAGTGTTTAATTGTTGGTTTTTCTGTTCGGCATTTCTCTTTCCACACCTCTGGCTGTACGGGGTGTAATAATTGCTTAATAACTAGCTCCCTTCTGTGGACCACCCTGCAAGTCCTTGATTCTATACTTTATGCACGAGGGCATTTTTAAGTATATAATTAAAACACTTTTTCTATATTTTCATATTACACAGTTACAAATACAGCGAATCATTAAAATTAATTAATTTTAAGGAAACTGTGGCATTTTTGTAAATTTTAATTATTCAGATGGTTCTTCTGAGGACAATGTAATGAACTCAATCAGTGTTTAAAATTTTGAATTTGAGCTTAAAATCTACCTATTCACACTTCATAAAGGAATTGACTATTTTCATAAAAATATTTTTCATTTAAAGCAGGAAGGTATTTATATTTTATTCTCTTATTTTATATTATTAGGTATTTATTATTTTATTATTATATGGAAATCCAAGTGAAATATAATATGTCTAGGTATTTCTTTAATAAAGCTTTCTTATCATGTATTTAGGGGGTCATATAAAATTTACTTGTAAAAATTACATCCATAACGAAAAAATACACTAATTTACAATAATTTAACACAAAGCATTAAGTTATATATGTACAGATCTCAATCGCAATATATTTGTTGTATTAATTATGTCCACTCTTTTAAGAATAAGGTGCGGGTATGAAATCACCTTCCTTCAAGGATTCAACCTTAGAACCATAGAGGAGCTATACCAAACACTAAACCACCGTATGAGAGTCTGCAAGATATTAATAACCTGATTAGGTTCATAAATAAATTGGGATTTATTTATTTTATGAAACCAGCAGGTTGTTTTTATTAAGAAAATAAACCAAAAACCATCTTTTCACGACACTGCAAAATTTGTTTTTCAAAACTCAAAGTTGCCCTTACGGGTTAAAACTCTCTGATAGTTGTTTTTTTTTACATACTTATATTTTCTTTTAACGTCACAGTTTGTTCCATCATTGAAAGTGTGAGATCAGCACGGAGTTTCATTAAATTATATATACATATATATTTTTCATACATAAATATTTTTAACATTAATATTGTAGTTTTATTTTATCAAATTTACATTGAAAACAGACTACCTTAGACGAACATTTTCAGAGTGAAAATTGAAAACATGTAATAATTTAATTTAATTTAATTAATTTAAACTTCGTTGGAGGTATCATAAAAATCCATGTTTTCTAATATTCTTTACGAGTTTATCAGTTTAATTACCTTGGAAGATGTAAAACGTACAATCAGTGTCATGGAACAGTAATGAGTAAAATACTATGTGTTAAATACATACTTTCACATCCCCTTGCACTTCTAAAAAAAAACAAATTCTAAACACTTAAAAGAATTATTTACTGAATAAATTTTCTGAATTAGTTTACAGTAGATTGTTTTATAACAACAGTAGAACTAAAACACCCTAAACAGTATAAATATCGCACCCTTCGTATTCAGTTTTATTCCGATTCGATTGGTAGCTTAAATATTCCCTGGTTTACTAACTTCATTTTTACCAATCACTAGTATTAATGTAAACAAAAATTACGTACAACCGTCAATAATTACAAGCAGATTTTGGTGAAATTTTCAAGGCAGCAGTTGTAATTTTAAACGACTGAACAAAAAAATATACCTGCCAAAGTTTTGTTTTACCACATTTTTTATGGTCCACTTCAGTCAGTTTGCCAGTTGTGTTCATTTGAACCAGGAGTTAAGCCAACATTTAGCAGGTTTGCCACATTTATTTTGTTTAGAATTTTATTTTACTCAATTATTTTTCTTCAATAAAGACTTTTTTTTGTTAGTGAAACCATCTGGCTAACTGAAAATTACATTAAAATATAAAATAAACCTGGTCCCAAGTTTTCTTCATTTAATGTCTACTAATTTTAGAAGTATGTACTAACATATTTTAATTTTTATATTATTTTTATTTTAATAATAAAATAAAAATAATTTAAACCACTATTATTCCATGGAACGTTTACTGCAAATGACTTTATCTCACCCCTTAAATCTGAAAATGTACTTTATCATAAAACACTCATGCATCCATAAAATCATTTTAAAATGTCTTTTGTTTTATTTATTTTTTTAAATCTTTATATCAATTTAATTATTATACAACTTAATTCAAATTAAATTAAAGATTTGTAGATGGGATAAAGGAAAACAAAATAAAATATAGTTAAAAAAATATTTATTTAAAAATATATTCCTAACATACTAGCAAGAACTAATAAACTACACACTAGTTAAAAAATGTATCACAGAGTTTTATTTAAGTCTATATTCTTCATGCCTTAATACGGCATATATATTATTAACAATACTTACATTAATTACAATCTATGACTTTTTCCATTCACATGAGGTAATGACACATAGATAAATCCACAAGTGGTTCATATTTACAAATCGTATACAAAAATTACATTTTTGAAACTAGAAGTTTCATCTTACAAAATACATGTTATGTACAAAATTCATAGATACATAGACTCAAGTTATTAATAAACATGTTATAAGATAAAAATAATCTAATCATTTTATGTGAAATCGTTATAGTGTTACAATGTCTGTAACAAGGAAAATGTTGACTAATCTATCCACCTGACTATACTTAAAAAAATATTATGGTCTCATTATGGCAAAAACCATATTTTTTTTTAAATTGGTAATATTGAGTCTGACCAGTCAAACAATTTTGGTATAAAAAAAAAATCTTTCTGACAGAAATGACTCAAAAGTGAAAACTGATGACTTAGAAGAAGTGCGAACGGCTTGAGAACGTGATCCTGGAAAGTTGTCTGGAAGGAGGCTTCAACAATAACAGCGCTCCTTCACTTCTACAAATCGTTCCTGGAACTGGAGGATTCCAGAGTGCAACATTTTAACGGAGTCATCTCGTCGGGCCCTACATCTTATTCCCACTTTGTAGGTAAAATTATGCAATCCAAGCAAAAAACATAATGTGTGACCAACACATTTTGACTAATACAATGCTTGCTCAAATATATATTATATCAGAATGGTAATAAAATAATGAGTGACTATAGTTAGGGAAGACAAGATTATTCAGTATAATAATTTTGCAGTCTAAAACACTTTGATTGTTAGAATATCTTAACTTCGTAATTGGTATGTTTATTAATTACATTTAAAATTGTAGTCAGGACCAAACAAGGAAACTTTTAAATTTGTAACTTCACTGTAAAGTTCACTTATATCTTTGGGCGAATGAAAGAACAAACAATGTTTTGGCTTTTGGTAATAAATTATTTAAAATAAGCAATTAACTTGATAAGTTAGTTAAGTTTTAGTTGTTGATTTTTTTGGTTGTTCTTGGATTAAACCACAGAAATAATCAAGTATTTGATTGATTGATTGAAGGGTTGTCCATTTCAGAGCATTATGGACCCTCCTGTAGAAGAAGCATGAAAATGACACTTAGGTAAGTATGAAAAGTTCACAGTATCGCATGCCATAAACAAAAATATACGAATATGCTACTTTCATTCTAATATCTAACATTGATGGACTTTTTTAGACGATAGTTTGAATAGTGTTAACTAATAACTATAGCTAAGAATTAAGAACTAATGACTGAGAGAGTTATAGACTATATGACTGAATGGACGGACAAGAAGCCAGATACTGGTGGAAGATGCTACCTGAGGAGGTCGTACAAGGCGTTGATGTATGTCTGTGCCATCTGTAGGGTCTCGAACTTGGACAGTTGTCGATCGTTGCCGATCTGCGGGAGTACTGTTCTTAGCCGGTCGAAGGCCTGGTTGAGGTTCTGCATCCTCCTCCTCTCCCTAGCGTTGGCCGCCAACCTCCGTTTCTTCATGACGACCGCTGGCACTCCCTTCTTTCTCTTCTCCGCCTCGTCCTCTTCGCCAAGGCAGAACGGCTCCTGGACCGAGGAGTCACTGGAAGTGTCGACGAACTTGTCGGCGAACTGGTCGACGACATAGCTGACGATGTAGGACTGTGCGAGCGCCGTCATTGTCGGGTGTTGACTGTGGCTTGGGGGGGCTTCGCGAGCCCTTTTCTAGCCCCCTCCCCCGCCGGCCCCCACCCTGATCGACGGATGGCCGGACAAAAAACACCAAGGCCCTCCTATTAACTACTTGGTCGATTAACGTATTTAAGGTTTCCCTCAGGTGGAATGGTAATAATTTGCCGGTCAGTCTGAAAACATCTTCACGAATCTTTGAATATCAGAGTAAAACAATTGTCATGTACCAAATCAATAATAAACGAAACAATCTATGATAAAAGAGGTACGAACAGCTGTGTGGTTGAGGTACATCAGTGACTGAACTTTAGAGTTTCTTTGATTTTTTAAAAATCAAAAACTCATGTTACTAGCTTTTTACGGAAACTTTTTGTTTGCCTGTACTGTTCTTCGTGAGTCCCCTGTTCAAGCTTGAGGAAATTTACACAGAGGGCCCATTTGATATTGGGAAGAAATGATACATACAGCCATCACCATAAAACATGAGCATGTGCTATTAATTAATTACTTAATTGGTTTTCTGGCCAACTCTAAGCGGTGGGGCCATATTTGGTGAATGGGTCCTAACCGAAAGCGAAATAAATTCATGAAACCAAGACCAGGAAAAGGAAAACATGGGACAAGCAAGAGGAAATTAGATGAAAGTTCATACCAGAAGTAGAGAAATATGGAACCCTGGGTTGGAAAGAAACCTCGATGCTGAAAGGCAATTAGAGAATGATAAAGAAGAGGGTATTAAAAAAAATAAATTTGATAATATATTTTAGTAGAATAATGCAATTTTTCTTCTGGCTTTTCCAACTATCAATACAAGGCGACCTTAACTTCTTGTGTCCTACGATAATATATGTGTTTCCATTCAATGCTCAGATGATGCTAAACATAAAACCATTCACATGAAAAATATTAAAGGTGTTTTAATAAATTAATTAGTAATAAAAAATATTTTTCTGTTGATCGATGAACTAAAATTATGTAAAACCATTACACCTGTCAACAAAAGAGTGTTAGAAATGTTTTTTCAATTCCTGTATAAAATAGAGGAATGAAATTATGTAAGGAAGATTTACTATATGCCACAGTGATGCTAAAAATAAAAACAACCCTAAGAAAAATAGTGAAGAGTTAATATTAATTCAATTACTTGTAATTAAAAAAATTCCCTAGCGAATCAAATAGTGTATGAAATTTTATATCTTAACATCCTGGTTAAAAACAGGAATTATATGTTTAGGATTTAGTGTATTCCTATAGTCACTGTCAACAAATTTGTTCTCTTGGCAACGAAAAAATTACTATTATTTATTTGTTAACATTTAACGTCGCATCAACTGCATCGATTATTGACGGCGTTGGTGATCATAATCTATTTTAGTTGTTTAATGGTGTTTTTTGTTTGGAAAATATCCTATCCTATTAGACCCATAAAATTAGACAAAAAGACAATTCTCGAAACTGATTTGAAGCTAAGCCATTTCCTTCTGGTACCTCAATATTATTGTACGTGGTAATACATTATTAAGAAGTTGTGAGATATTTTTGTAGCTGATTCAAGAAAACAAAATTTTCAAATGACAAACTGAGAACAGGTCTATAAACCAAACAATAACTATTAGCTTCCTCAATTATTTAATTTCCCGTAAGAATAAGTTTATGAAATATTGGGAAAAATGCATTTATGAATATTTATAAAATTTATAAGATATTAAAAAAAACTAGGACCTTTATTCACTGTGTTATTCTCACATGTTCATGGTTTGTTGCTATTAAATGAAATTTATACATTAAAAAAATATGGAAAGTAAAAATTGAATTAGATGTGTCAAAAAAAGCCTACTTTTGTAAAAATTAGAGATTTTCATTTTAGGGTTACGAAGTACGAATTTTCTTTAATACATAATACATTGTATAATTCACGTACATTTATATTTTTAAGTGACATAAAACAAAAGAATAATAAAAGAAAAATGAAAGATGAATGCGTATATTAAAAAAAAAACAATGATATTCATATACAATTACAATAATTTCTGAATTCTGCATATGACTAATCTAATATAAAAACATGTCTTAAAATATTACAAGTACAAAATCAAACTAACTAACATTAAATAAATGTTATATACATAGACAACTGAAAATATATTTTGGTAACATCTGAATTATAATTTCTACGTTAACGAATAAGGGTCATTAGGCCAGTTCAAGACTTCTCAAAAAGCGTACATATCTCTTCCTCAAAAGTCTATAGTTGCAATGTCTATGAATATTTTTATGTAAAACATGCATGGACTGGTTTTTATTTTTGTTAAATAATTAGTTCTAGTTATATTTTGAGCAATTACTTCTGAAGATTTGAAAAATGGTTTAGAGTAGTCTACCTTTCCAATGAGTCAAGGTGGGTCACACTGCGTTGTCTATTGTTATTTACTTGGCTCTATGAGGGATTTAAGTGTTGGTCAATATTTGATTTTAATCGGAATAATGCTAAGATAGTTTACAAAGAAAAAATTATTTCATAACAAATAGATATAATTATAAGAGGCCTTCGATTGTATAAAAAGGTTAAAAACATCAAAATTGTCGAAATGTTGAAGTCAAATGCTACAAACTTGTCCACTTCTATTAGAAGAGTGCCGACTACTTTCCAGTGTTCGCTATCTGATAAAACAATGGAAGTATTCTTGATACCGAAACAAAGTATAACTATATTTCACACAATCAAGAGAATATCGAGAAAGAAAATCCGTTTCTTTTGAATCATAAATTCGTTATAAGGGACATACGATTAAACTGTTTATAATTATTATCATAAACTAATATGGAATCATTGAAAATTAATTCAACTAGAAAAATATAAATGTTTGATACATAACATTAATTGATTTTATAGTATTGGTTTTATTTATATAGGATTTTATGATGACGATTAAATATTACGATTAGTTTTTTATTTAAGCATTATATACATTTAGGCAGGTGGACTGAGAATATTTACCATGTACATTGATTATAAATATTATTAGGTACATACACATTGCGTAAAATTAAGAGATCTGTTCTGTGTCTAGTAAAAATATGAAAATATCTTTTAAAACACTGGACTGAACGATGAGTCGAGTATCTATTTTTTTTTTTTTCAAAATGTTTAGGCGGTACGAACCAATACCAAATCAAATTTTGACAATTTAAAATGACATGATTTGATTCCTCAGATTTACCTAAAATGTAAAATTGTTAAAAATGTAATGAGTTACGAAATTAAAAGGTATTGAGAGACAAAGTCAGGTTAAAAGTTTTTGTTTGTGCTTTGTCTCTAAAAATACATTAAACACTTTGGATACACATAGAACTCATATCTTTAAATTATCATATCATGTAATATATACATAAATATATCATCTGTCTTTGAAAAGTAACGAGCAATAATATTCATTTTAAAGTTAATTGCCCCCTTTAGTCAATTGCCAGTTTTCTAAAGCTGCCTGCATCTATCGTATTATTCTGAGGTGATCTATTTTTCTTCATTAAGCAAGAATTGTCCAGAAGCTTCATTTTATCAAGAGCTAGGATTCTCTCTCTTTTCTCAACTAATTGCATCTTCCATATATCTGAAATCAAAAATCAAGACATTGGCATATTAAAAAAAAATTAGTTAAAATAGGACTATAAAATTTTCATTTAATATCTATTATATTATCATCATAGTAATGTTCACATTAATATACTATGTGTCAGCATACTATGTGTAACTAATTACAAGAAAAATAAATATATGATAACAGTAGCGTAAACAAATTATGGTTGGCCAAAAAGTCCGTCCGGTTTTTGTCGTCACGAAACTTCAAGCAGTCTAATATGTAGCTAACTTCAGTCCATCCCTTGCGAGTGCGCTCTCGTCAGATACTAGACACTTCAACGTAGTTTGAACGAAATTCCGACGAGACTGATTGTATTTTGTTTGTTTAGGATCATCCTAAAAGCGGAAAAACAAAACGAACATTATCGACATCTCATGATTTTATTTTAAAAAAGGCAAGTAAGCAGTGGAAACTTGCAGGAAGATATGCACTGTATATGGAGAGGATGTTTTTACAGAACATGTGTGCCAGAAGTGGTTTTCGTGGGATTTCGATCGGGAAATTTTTCGGTTTAAGGCGCACCTCGCTCTGGCCGGCCAACTGAGATTAACAGCGACAAAGTGAAGGAATTAGTCGACACCAATCCCTATTATACAACTGGGGAGATCGCAGTTATCCTCAAAATATCCTAATCGAGTGTTGAAAACTATCTGCATCAACTTGGTTACGTGAATAGGCTCGATATTTGGGTTCCCCATCAACTTAGTGAGGCTAACCTCGCCCAAAGGATTTCCATCTGCGACTCGTTGCGGAAACGTGAAGAAAATGATCCTTTTTTGAAGAGAATGATGACTGGGGACGAAAAGTGGATCGTCTATAACAATGTGGAGCGCAAATGCTCATGGGGGAAGCGCGGCGAATTACCACAAACAACCCCCAAAGCAGGACTACACCCAAAGAAGGTTATGCTCTCGATTTGGTGGGATTGGAGGGGTGTTGTCTTTTACGAACTTCTTCCCACGAACAGGACCATCAATTCGGATGTGTACTGAGACCAGCTGGACAAATTAAATGCAGCGATCGTCCAGAACTTGCCAACCGTAAGGGGATTGTCTTCCGTCATGACAATGTCGGACCGCACACTTCTTTGCAGACGCGGCAGAAGTTACTGGAGCTTGGCTGGGAAGTTTTGCTGCACCCTCCATATTCACCCGACCTTGCACCTTTAGATTTCCACCTGTTTCGGTCTCTTCAAAATTCATTGAATGGACAGACCTTCAACTCTGAGGAACATGTAAAAATCTACTTGTAAAATTGTTTTGCCAGTAAAGACAGGAAATTCTTTGAGCATGAAATTATGAATCTGCCCATGAGATGGCACAAGATACTGGAACAAAACGGCAATTATATTATTGATTGAATTAATCGCTTTGTGTTTAAAAGTTGTGTCTTATTTTCACTTAAAAAACTGAGCGGACTTTTTGGCCAACCAATTATTAATTATTATTAATACAAAGCAATAATAAAAGTGGGTACAAACAAAAATCTAATAGTTCGTTGAAAAATTCGTTCGGTTATATATAAATAAACAAATAAAGTTAATAAATAAAATTGTAAGTACACCTATACAGTGAATGCAAAATATACGTGAATTCATAAGTGAATCAACAAAATGAGTCAAAAGGTAACAGAATTAACTGATCAACCCTCTCTAAACACACGCTCAAACCTTAAAAAAAACTTAAATTTCATATATCAATAGAAATCAATCTTCAGAATAATAGTTAATAATAATTAGTCAAAGAAAATGCTTCGACATGTCCTCGTGCAACCCCCCCTCCTTCCCTCCTTCACCCCTCCATCTCACATAAGGAATGAGTTATTTAAAAAAAATGCTTCAATAAGTTACTTACACAGGTGGTCTGAAAAGTTTCCGACCTCAACATGAAGATGATAATAAAATAAATAAAAGCTTTGTTAGGTCGGAAACTTTTCAGACCACCAGTATTGTAGTGTACCATGCTCTCTTTAAAAATTCGTTTTTCTATTTTACTAGACAGCTTGACCTAGCAATGGCCAGTTTCTCTAATCATGTCCTGAGCGTCTGTGGTATGAATGAGATCATTTATCACAATTACTTATAGCCCATTCAGGCAGATTGTAATTTTATCATAATAAAGTTGTTGTATAATAATAAAAGACAGTTTGTAACATACTATTTTCTTGAATTACTGAATTTTCACTGAATTTCTCGCTACTGATTAAAGGACTCATATATGTAATATGTTACAACACCTAACATTATTAACTTTTTAATAACAATACTCGGAGAGGGATTTAAAAAAGACAGATCACCCAGTTCCCAATGTACTGGGAATTTTTAGTAACGGTTCCGCATAAAAACACCTGTTTGTGAGACACATCTTTGCTTTCGAATAGACATTAACGAGTTCCAATAAAAATAAATTTATTGATTAATAATCACTAGTAGTAATTTTTTATCTTTGACTATTAATAATAAATTAGTTGATTTACCAATCATTTCTGCCATAGGAATGTCACCACCGTACTCTTTCGGCAATACTTTCGGCTCCAAATTACGATGTAATTCTTCTAGAGATTCGTATATCTGAAATAAATGTAAATTTAAATACAAATATCATACAGTAAACTTATTTAGAGGCTCGTTCCTTAACATTATCAACTTTGCTTTATAAATTATTACTCACAATTATCCTTTCTCTGATCTTAGTGCTTATCAAGGGCTTGAGCAGGTCGTAGACATATCTTACAGGTGTTGGGATGTTCAGAATATGTATTTCCTTATGCTTCATTGGCATCGATTGCTGAAATAATTTCTATCATCATTATCTTAATTTAAATAAAATTACAATCTTTCCTAGAAGGGCAATAGATAATTACGATAAAATGTTGCATTTCTACCATATTAATAAATTTACATTCACTATTTCATTCATAACAAATCTACAATGTACATATATTCATACAATACAGCCATAAATACTGAGCCCAGAGATCCTTAAATTCGCATGGAGTATTGTCACCCACCTGTGGAGAAGAAAATACTCCTGGAGAATTTCCCTTGGCTATTGTATTTATGGCTGTATTGTATGTATGTTTTATCATTAAATGCAACGAACGAAAGCATCATACAAACCGCTACCTTCTTCCTATGTATTATAGTCTGGAGAAGGTTAATTTGTTAAGATCTTATACTTATATAAATAATGCATAACACATATTCACATTACATCTAGAAACAGTGATTACATTTATCAAATTCAAACGATGACCACCGAATGGTTTAATCACCATAATTATTTTCTATACTAATTTGTCAAAAAAAAACCTTAATTTTATTTATGATCAATTTTTAATTTTCATCGTCAGTTTACCTGTGCCCAAGTGAATGCTCTAGGAAATTCAATCGGAGACCAAATGGTCGTATGAGCTGCGGAAACATCTTTTACGTCGCCAAAATGAGTGAAACCCATTATTTGATTTTGCTCGTCTTCCAGCAGTACCTCGTATGTGATCGCATGAACTTTCGTCATCTCGACACGTGTGTATCTGTGAGGATCGAGGGGCTCTGAAAATCGTTATCCTTTTTACGAAACATAAATTAAAACTGTTAATTATCTCTGGGCTGATAAAACCTCAAAAAAGTTTATCATTTTATTTTTCTACGCTGGTTTAATTTGGAACATTCTAATTTAAATAAGTTATATTAATAAAATACAAACTTGATATTCCAATGACCACAACTCTACCATTCTTGTCCCTTATCGGTGAAGGAAATAGGTATCTAAAAGAAACATAAAAAAAAATGTGACAACTACATGAAACTACAACAAATACAATACAAACAAATTAAAAGACAATCGAAAATTTTTATAAAATATTATTCTATATACGATAAAATGAGTTTATTATAAGGAATAGTGAACCAAAAATTAATTTTATGAACAATTAAACGTAAGAAAAAAAAACTAATAGTAAAGTAAAATCATTAACATATAAAAAATACAAGGTACATTTATAATTGGCGAACTTATGGATAATATTTACGTAAATTTAATTAGGAGGTGTAATTTTGTTTTTTTCATGGTTTGATTATAGGATTTTCTTTTCTACAACCGTTTGTCGTTTCCGGGATATGGAATAAGTATAGTGGGTTATTTTTGTCCTGTGTTAATAAGTTAAATCACAGCTTGATGATTGATTCTGTTTCCTCGGTCAATACAGCTGAAAGTGCGTAGTAGTCTTGAACAGGAAAGTATATGAACTAACCACAACAACTAAGTAAATAGTAAGCAAAAAAAAAAGCGCGTTTTACTTGGGGGGGGGGGAGGTAAATCCGGGATTCAAGGACACTAACTAGAAGGAATTGGACAAAAGAAAGAAACTCCGAACAAGAAGTTTGCTCACACCAAATTACGATTGCGCTTTCATATTAATCAACGGAAAAAAACTCAGATCCGACACAGCGTATTTTCATCGAGCATTAAAAATGTATCTATATTTAAAAATGCATAGTGTTAAGTGACTGTCTCTAGTTCTCTAGTTTAATTATTGTCAATTGATTTTATTTTACATATTTTTGGATTTTCAAATATTTATTCAAAATTAATGAAATTTCCGCACGATTAACTAATTGTCTACTCTTGTCTTGTAAGTCTCCTGTTTGTCTTATAGCTATGAAATATTACATCAAACTTGATTCAAGGAAAATACATATCTCTAATAAACACGAAACAGTGGCAATTATTGGTAGTATTCTATACATAAGTTTTGTCTGTAATTTCAAGTACGATAACAAGTTAAACATCAGAACGTCCTGATTAACAATGTGTAATTTGTATTTCACATTTTCCCAACCGGAAAAAAAGGTAACCGTTAGACTCGGGTTAACTTAAACCGCGATTTTGTTTAGAGGCATGATGCTTTTTATCAAGTAGTTACTAATTTAAAAATATATAATTCATAATGAGTAGGACATCAAATTAAAGATCTCGATGTCTTGATTGCAAACATGTGTTGAGACTTAAACGATCTATAATTACATACAGGTATTAAAACGGGGATCCACGTTGTGTTCAACATTTATTCACAACGAAGGGGTGATATTTGTATGGAAGTTTACTTGATGTCCCACGGTCCACTTATTCAACTATTAGGTAGTTAAAACATAAATTATACTGATCAGGGGTTCAAATTGAAGATTTAAGGACACAATTAATAATATGTAATATGTGTTGTGACTTTAGTGGACTATAATAACAAGCTGTGATTGATTAAGTCATTTTCACAGTCGTAACGACACAAGCATCCATTAATCTTGCCTTTTCATTAAACATTAATGATACATAATAAAAATAAATGATAATGCTAATTACAAGGATCCTGATCCTGTACATAAGGGCTTATAATTTTGGGTATAAAATTATATTTCGTTAGGTTAGATCCAACATGAAGTTTCTCAAGTTTTATTGGCAAAGCAAAAAAAAAAAGTTGTGTAATCAGTCTGATAAGAATAATTGATATATTTTACACCTCTGACACCTCCAGATACATCAAACACAACAGTCTATTGTTTGCTAACCATTAGCATTTACAAAAAAACAAAACAAGAGGTATATTATTGTTTGCCATAACATTATGTTGGAAATAATGCTGAACGTTCTATTGGACGAGCGTGATTGAGTCATTGGGTAACAATTTTGTTTCTAATACCAAGACATAATTGAATGACGATGTCTACACTGTTTCGAATTATTAATTAACGATACCAATCACTCGGTTCTGGCCCTTTTACATATTTACACTTGGAAATTTGAATCTAAAAATTTCTAATACTCAATGTAGCTGAATGACCTAGGCCACGTAGGATCTACCCCATCCACACATAGAAACCATTGCATACCCGTTATTGATGAGTTCCAGCACCAATGGTTCGATGTAGTCTAAATTGTAGGCTAGATATCTGTAGGTTTGTCGCAGGTTGAGGTACTTCAGTAGCATGTCCTGGGCCATTGGGATAGAGAACTTTTTGGTTCTGAGAAACCGGAGTAAGAAGTTGTCATCTATATGGGGGAAAACATATACAATTAATAACTGTTAGTAAATGTATTATTGTAAAATTTTGGAACTGTTCATACCAGTCCTGATGTCTTCCAAGTCTTTATTCTTGCTTATCCAACATCTAAACTGCTCCAAAGCCTGATCCTTCATCGTTTCATCTTCCCTCAACTTTTCTTTGGCGTATTTAACCACATCATCAGGTAGGCTTGTCTTTGAATTTGCGATGTGGTAGACATCTGTCTTTGCTGGGGGTACCATCTCTTGATCGGTAACAGTCTTTAATACTATTTCAAAAAAAATATACTTTCACTGATATAAAAATAAAAGTTTGGATTTGAGTTAAAACGTTATTACTACACACTATTTTATTCAAATTAGCTTAATTTTTGTTTCATGTTACTCTACCTACCAACTCAATAAAAAATATTTAAGATTGCACATTTACATTAAAATTCATACCTGTATATGTTTATTCACCTCAGTTTAGAGCAGAAAAATAAATATTAAGTTAAGTTCATGGTAAAATCCAACTTGAAAAGAAAAAATATATGAGCAAACAAAAGGATATTTTAATGGTACCATCTTGCTTAATGTCTGTAAATTTCAAATTTGAACTTATTAGCTTTCTAGCAGTAAGTTGTGCTTTGTTTGCCTCATGCTTTTGTATACAGTCGCTCGCTCTATTTATAAACGGCTAAATTTGTTATGTCAAGTGAATGCATCCTCATTTCTCAATTGTCTGCGTTTCCGCACTATTCCTGTGTTAGTTTTTAGATGAATTTGTATAGTATGCAATCTTCACTATAACGAAAGCAATACATATATATATATATAAATTAATTATTACATTACATATTAGGGTTAATGCTAAAAAAAGAGAACACGTTCAAGAATAAGGAAGTTGAGAATAATTTTCAATAGAAAGTCTCTTGACTGTTCAGATTTTTGTTCCTATTTTTAATATGCTATGTATTGCTTCTTTGCATAATTTTTTTCAAGTTTTGGGAAGTTTTTTTATGGTCACGTAAGACAAATTAAATTTCGACTGAATATACACGTACAAATGTCTAACTCTTTACAACATTGCGTGACAGTGGACAATATATCATTATATTTTTAATTATCTAATCGTAACATTTAATTTACTAACCTGCCCAGTTGTATAACGTGTTATACAACTGAATATTGTAATGATTGTAGCCGTTAAGTAAAGTGGTTATTTACGATATTTTATTTTGAATCTTATTTATGGGTTTTACTGACTGGTCAATAAAATTTGTGAATTATTGCAAAATAAGTTGACATATAATATTTATTTAATAATTAAAACGTTTTAATGATTTTTTTTTTAGATCTGGCAGTAGTTAATTTGTTTTAAGGTCGATAACGGCTTGTTTATTATTATTGTGTCTAATTGCACCAAAATTGTTTTCAAAAATAAACATTCTGAGATGGCAAGATTACTTTCGTTTGGAAAATTATAGTTGCCGTCGAAAATTAGAAGCGGGATTGGGGGTGCAATACATGGCAAGACTTGTTGCCGCTCTGTGCATTACTTCTCTTCTATCCACGTGATCCCTTTACTTCGATAATATCAGTCATTAAGTTGTTAGCAAATTGATGATTAGTCCCCCGCCCTCCAGTATGTGGCAACAACGCCCCAAGTAGCCACTTCATCCCAAGCGTATAATTTCATGACGGTGACTGTAGAGATTATTAAAATTACCTTAGATGTAGAGTATCCTTAAAATGTTAAACGCCAAAGGTACAAATCACATTATAAATTTTAATTCGTTACCAATATTTTAACCTTTTAGGAGTCAGAGTTTGTCTTTAAAATGATTCAACTATACAAACATGCTTTTTACGTATTTGTATGTGACAACTAATTTCAAAAATAGTACCAAATGGAGTTCATTGTTAGTCACGAGTATATAAACTATTGGAAGAGTTCGTTGGGAAGTCCGCTTAATGGAATTGTTAATTAAATTGATATAAAACGAGTAATTCAAGCTTCTACCATCTTACTAAGACCTAAGACCTGATGTAGATGCTTAATGTGTCCAAACTAGCTGAACACCTTACAAATCTCTTTTATCAACACAAGCTGATGATATCCTAACCAACTCTTCGACTGGATCCAAAAAATAAGGTTTAGCTAGGGAATAGAATTTTATTTGTTGAGAAAGTGAATTTCAGAGACCGTGATAGTTTTTAAAGTATTTTGGGAAAACTTACTGAGTAGGTTTTTCACGATAATTCAATTAAGTATTAAAGAAAGTCCCGACAGAGACTATTGGCATAGTCTTCTCATATTCTACGCCCTTTAACTTGTGTGCATATATTTTAAAAAAAATCAATTGATTCCGTAACTGATGTAAAAAAAACAAAGTTGTAAACATGTTTGATAAAAATAAATAAAAAAGTTATAGAGATGGCATAGATCTTTGGACTAATGAACACTCATAATTGTTGTCACTAGTGACCCTATTGTGCCCCTATATTCAAAGCTAGGTACTCACTTTTGGTGTTGTCTTCAGTACAGTCGATACTCGACAGTAGCAGAGTTGAAGTACTTGTGCCTGAGGTGACACCCGCAGTCCAGTAGTAGTTCGCAGATGTCCTAACTGCCCCCACCACCGCGCTCTGCCGTAACGGTCACATAATCCGCTAGTAACTGCTAATTTTGTATTATTAACTACTTGTAGGTCAGCAGTACTAGCCGAGAGAAGGGAGATGAACTGTATGATGTATGTATGTCCTACGATAGTGGTGGTAAAAATGATTTAGCCTATATGAAATTTTAATTTAAAACTATATTCCTCAACACTTCAAAACTTGATCAGTTTTTTGTTCAGATAAAATGACAGGGAGAATGGATAAAAATAAAACTTTTAAAACCTATTAAGATTTATCATCCTTGCCTCCATTCCCCTGGGTTATACCTATGTGTCTATATTGTAAGAATACAAAATGCAAATACTATAAAAATGATATATTAAATGCGAATTTGTATATATGCCCTAAATGGTAACGCGATAAAGAATTCTATAATATTTAAAGAAATTAAGAAGAAATCGAGTAGTTAACATGACCTAGTGAATTTAATTCGTTTTTATTTTTGTTTGTCCTATATTTTAGCCATATAGAAAAGCTGTGCGAGTTTAACAAATAAAATGAGGTATTTTGGGCAAAAAAATACCGAGTAGTTTTTTTTCATTTGAAAAATAATATATCCTTAAAGGGTCATTATCTCATAATATATAATGTGTTTTTTAAACTATAATTACGAAAAATCATTAAAAATGCCATGTTGCTCACAATTTTCTCATACATTTTTTTTTTAAAGGATGATAATTTGGTCTTGTTTCGAAGTTAAGGAAGGAAGCGTGGGTTACCTATGGGTTACGAGGAGGAGGATTGCTGAAGTGTAATGTTTTAACATTTCTAGGTCGTCTTATTCTGAACGACATGATGCGAGACAACGCAGTCTGATGTTGGGACATGTTTCGATCTTAACTTATGTAACTGTATGGTTTCTGTAAATGCAGTCTTTTGAAATGAAAACCGTACGGTGAAACAGGGAAATGGCGGCATCAGCCTGTGTCCGTCCATACTATGCTCTGACGCTTGCGTTAATCTCAAAACCAAAACGTGCAATTTACTGTGTAGAAAGTTAAGAAAACTAGTTCTTACTGCAAAACTTGAACTTGCAGCGTAATGCTATTCTCCTACTATACCATTCAAGAGAAATAATAGGTTATTATACCCCATATGAAACGGCTAAGTTATCAATTTCAATTTTTGTACAATAAGCCATAAAGGATCGGAAGAAATAACCATGAACGTGCTTTTTAAAAGTATGAAATAATCAACCTTTTTCTCAATTAAATTTTTTTACCTCGTTTACGAGAATCTGGTTGACTTTTGTGCAAAAATATTTGTTAAGTAATAAATAAAAGAAAGCAAAAAATAAATTGTCGATGCTATAGTTTCAAATTCATGTGCATACACCAGCGACTGGCCAGATCAAAATCATAATTTAAATAATTTCCTTTTTCTGTTTCTTGTATTTCCAGGAATAAGACACATCTGTTTTTCTAGGTTTTGTGAAAAAAAATAGTGAAGTAACTAACGAGCTTTTTATCCCAGTTGGAAAATGAGTATAAGTAATTAGTTAGGTCCAATGCGTATTTGAAAATTGCTTTACACCTTAAGTAATCATAATCATCTTACCAAATTTCTCTTGAATTTCTAGGCAAAATTGTCTACTTATTTATTCAAATGTCCCTCAATTAAATGACACTATTTTAAATATTGATTTTAATTTATGCTTACCTGGGAAAAATGTTCCAAAATGTTGGTATATTTAAAAACCTTGCAATATACTCAAAATAGCTATTACAAATTATGTGATCAAGAAAAGTTGTGTTATTATTTAAATTAATGATAATTGCCACCCAAAGGAAGAAAGCCGCGTGTCATCAATTGGTAAAGCGTTAAAAACGATAAAATTTCCAGTTATTTTAATAGCATACATAAACTACATTTCAAACGGTTAAATCGTAGAGATATGATAATCGGAAGTTTCGAAGTATATGTCAGTAAAAGCTGTGTAAATGAATATTGGATCTCATTCCTTTGAGAAATTAATCCTAATTATGCATGCAATGCTAATGATGCAAAGAACGAAAAGAAACTAGTAAAATCACAGAATTTTCGTATGTTTTTCGCTGATGACAAAAACCAATTTGAATTTTAAAATAATCAAATCTATACTAATAGATTGCATTCGATTAAAGCACAGTCAATAAAAATCCTCTCAAGAATCACATGTAGGATATATAATATTTTTTACTATTAAATAGCCGAAACCAGGTTCATTCTTATTAGGCTGTTATTGGCCTTGTCAAAAATACAACTAACAATAGAAAGGTTGACTATTTACCTCTTCAGTGAAGCTTTCACATAACATATATGTAAGAATACCAACATGTGCTAATTCTTCAGACTTCACCAAAATAAACCCAGATTTATAGAATTCCTGAATTATTCTCAAAAATAGTAAGAAAGATCGCATCATTCGCATACGATAATCATCCTTATGAAATGATTTTTTATTAGATTTACGAGTAGGTATTATAAATAGGAAATAATAAAACGAAAAAGATAAAAAATAAAACAATAAATTATTGATACAATAATTTAACGAGTGTACACATGTGTATATTACAATGACTAGCTGGATCGAGACAGTACTTCAAATCGTCTCCTTCTTAGTTTCCTGTATTTCCAGATCGTTTAAGTGATCAGACATGTTAACTTTCTTGTATTCCTTTTTAACTTTTTCCGGCTCTTCGTCAAATAATTGGACGCCCTTTACATAATACCAAGCACCAACGGCGAAAATCAGTCCGAAGCTCAAGAAAACTGAAACACGCCATAATTTCACAATCACTTTAAGAATATTAATTTATCCGATGTCTAGATATAAAATATGTAGTTACATATCCCAGCAGCATTTATGATGAACCTCATCTGGTCTCCGTCATAGAGCCAGCAGTTTCCTTTGCTAGAGCATGTCTTACCCCAAACGAGGCAAGTTGTGTCTGAAAAATATGATTCATTCATTTTTAATTAATGGTGATTATAACATACTATTTTATTGTTTTAAATTTTATATTCACCTATGATGTGACCGTACAAAATCGGGCCAGGAACCAATCCAAATAGAGTTATCAACGTCAGTCCGAAACCCAAAGCAACAGTCTTATCTTCCTCCTCCACGCTCCTTAAATTTTTTTGTGATACATGTTCTCATTCATACTATATTTACATTCCTTAAATATTAACAATATTTATTCTAATGCGATAAAATACAACATTGCATAAATATACATTTCCGTTGTTTAAGGATCACCACCGCCAAAAAAGAAATGTTAGGTTGTGACCGAGAAAAGTTTTTTTCGGGATGAATTAGCCCTGTAGTTAGATTTAAGGATTTGACAAAGTAGTTATGAATAATTGTAAAGTTTCATAGTCCATGAACATTCTATAATAACATATATGATGCAGTATTTAACCTGTTTTGGGTTCGCACAGTTTCAATGATTGAAAAAATATCAAATCTCATCTAAGGTCATTCACAGAAAATAATAAATATGTTGTGCTAAATTACGCAAGGTGATGCAGATATCAATGAAGTAAATTACTACTAATCATTAATAATGACACTTGGGGGATTCCTTAGATCAAGGCAAAGTAACATTGTAAAGTAACATCAGTTAATAATACCAACCAATCATAAACATCATAATGCTGACTATGTTTTAATTTAACAGGAATTAGTTTTCATAAACCACATGAAAATTCTAATTTCTAGTACTAACTATTCATAATCAGAATTAAAAAAAAAAACTATTGGGTGAATCTATACCTTAATAGCCATAAAAATAAATTATTTAATCATTAAGTCATTATGACCTTAAGTGTTGTGTTCCACTCTTGCGTTGCATCGACATGCGACCCGTTTTAATTTATGAATGGGTTAAAGCGTTTATTGGGAGATCGTTTTCGGTCTAAGAAAAAGAGATGTTAGGGTTTCATCAAGTTTATTATTGAGCAATGTTTCGATCTGCTATAGATTTCTGCATCAAGTTTTAGTGAGAAAAAAATTGTAAAAACTGTTCAGACTTAGGGGCGAACTCAGTTCTGTGAACAATAAATCTATACCAACCTTCCGTCTCATCAACCCTCATTTATATATTTATTTTTGTGGCAACCACTATCAATCCACCTAAGCTTTATGTTTGTTGTCCTCAATTTTTTTTTCCGGCTAATTTGTTTTCCACAAGGACAAGCTGAGAGAAAGATAAATAATATATGTATTTAGAAAAATGCAATCTGCCCTAATAGGACAAAAAAGGGATTAAAGACTTAAGATATATTATATTTTGACCTAACTGTCAGATGTGCTAGTTCATAAGAATTAGATTGTAAGGAGAGGTAGGAAGATGTTAATAAGATCCACGGTTGGATGTTTCCGTGGTAGCTCATAATTGAAAATCCGATTCACAGCCAAAATTTGGATATTTCTGACAAGCCGCAAATCTTGTTTTGAAACCTTTGTAGTTTCATAACCTCAGACTCATTAGAATTAACCTAATCAGAACAGTATTGACTTGTATACAATTTGCCGTTCCTAACACTGCTACTATTGGCTGGAATTTAAAGTTAGCATTACCTCATTGATATTAGAAAATTAGAGGTTTGGGAAGTGGCTCCGGCCAATTTAAGTAGGCAGACAATTCCAAGAAACAGGTAGAAGTTTTGGAGGCAGTCTACAGGGCACATTCCTGGCTGTGCGGTCTGCGGAAACGGGCTCCCGGTCGTGTTCATTCCGTCCAAGCAAGTGCAATTGGTGAAGAGCTGAAAGGGAAAGAAAGTGAAAATGGACGATAAACTGGCAAACATACATCAGGGCATAAGGTTTAGTAGCTAATGTACTTGTGTCCCGTCTGGCTGTTCCTCTGTGCCCGTGCAACCAGCGTGGCACGGAGATATGTAGGTTTGGCCATTTGCACAAATTGGAGAATATTTGACGTATTCACAATTGCAGTCAGCGTTACAGGCAAACGTCGCGTTCAGTCTAAAATAATATCATAATTTAAATTATAAACACTTTCATGAGTAAGATATACGTTTTAGGCCTAATACCAAAACACTTACTCCCCCGTTGCAAGGACAGTTCCCTGTGTGTGGCTCTTGGGACAGCCGATGTTGGCGTAGGCTAGAAATCCTAGTATAGTAGTTAGCTTAACGACAACGTTCCACATCGAGAGTGACCTAGCCTGTGGCCTGTACTTGGATATGAACATCCCGCTGGCAAGTATTCCACAAGCGGAGCACACCAAACCGACGAAACCTGTGAAATTAATAACCGGAGGCACATCAAACAAAAAAATCGAAGTGTCACCATTTAATTTTCACATAATTTCTTGGGTGATCATAACAAATAAAAAAAAAATATTTAAGTAAATGGAACTCTTCTATTTTGGGGGGGGGGGAATGCTAGGGGGAGTGCTAGGGAGGGGCTTGCTCCAGTGTCGCCGGTATTGCAGTACCTCTGGGAACGTCCCATTTAGGAAGTGTGTGTCAGGTGATGGCACAACTGAACATTGATCGTACCGATTAGTAGTGCAGATCTGCTCAGTATAGTGTTATCACGTGGTTTCTAGGGGCCTAAGTGGACCGTCCGACGATGTCAGCTCTCGGTGCGTCCTGCTTGAGGCCCCTCGAATACCAAGGCTTTCAAAATTTGGAGATACCTCCCTCTGTCCCATATAAACCAACCCACTCGCATTTAAGTCGTTAATTGGTTAACTATATTAATTGACTAATTAATGGCTTGAATGGGGGGAAGGGAGGCTCTGTCCCCCGGGTAAATTTTCAGTTTAATCTTTTGGTACCCCATGAGACGTACCGTGACCGATGAAGCTTATATAATAAAGAGCACGTTGATCGTTAATAGTATTGTATTTTTTCAAATGAAATTGTTATATTTTTCAGGTGCAAGCTGAGTGTTGACATGTGAGGATTAGGACGAATTTGAAGTTGTCTTCCCATCACGCGCTGGGAAAATAGGTTTGTGTTTCTGTCTAATATGTGATTACCCTAGTTCATGTTATTAGTACAAGGTGCAGTAGAGATTATGTATCAATATTCAAGACATCATTATTATCATGAGTTAGATAATCTGGACGGTTTGGGGTTTTTGTTATTCATATGCAATCTCAGGGAGAATATATTCCCAAACAATCATTATCATTAGCTGTCAGCAACCGGTTTAAGTTAAAATCTACCGAATTTTTTTTTACGTTTCAATTTTTTCCCTCATTATAAATGGACCTGTAAACGGCATAAACCGGGTTGTTGTCAAGCTTATATTTATATTTTAATAGTAGTTCGACAGACAAACAGATGAAATATGTTCCTCTTGTATATCTGTAAGTAAAACCTCTATCTCTAGGTTAGACAAACATTTCTTTTCCCGATATGTTTGTCCCTCTAACACTTTGACTATTCGATTTGAAACCATCCTGTCTAACAAAAAGATGCAACCATATTGACTAGAGGTGGTGATGAATACCTGTGATGAGATTAGCCCTGGCGGCAGACTGCCTGTATATGACTTCGATATATTTAGGCATAAATATCCAATAAGGTATGTAGCCTAGTACGTAGAATATGCTACTCATGGTCTTGCACACCAGCACTCTGTTTACGATCAGCCGTTTGAAAGCTTCCAGCATCCCTGCAGAAAAAAAAAGTGGTAATTTTAATCAAATAATTTCGAGAAGTAGCATTGGTTATTTTTATTTAACAAGGTTAGCAACATAAAGATAACCATCCTAAACACCTACCCTTGACAGATGAAGGTATCTCGTCGACGGGTTTTTTCTTGTCAGACTTAAGACTCCTCTCTGCAGCCTTCGGCAATACCTTGGGGAACAGGCCGATCAAAGAGGCACAGATAAACAGTAAAAACCCGAGGATTAGCCACCCTAAAAAAAACATTATATTATATTTGATTAGGAAGGTTTAACCTTCCTAGTGAAAGGATGGATGACATTAATAATTCCATAGTTGTTTGTATTCTAATTTTAGGAGTCCGAGATTTCGATAGTACCTATGCATGGCTCTTTATATTTATTTACATGGTAGATTAACGTTAATCATCACGTTTATATACATTAAAAACATTAATAGAAAAACAAAGTTGTTTTTTTTAGACTGAGGACCAGCAATCAGTTTGTTGTTTAAATGCAAAACAATGCGACCTAGCTGATACTAAAGATATTTCAACAAGGATTATCACTCAAGAAATACCTAGATTCTCAAAAATAGAAGATAACCAGGTAGTGCTAAAAATTGAACGATGTTTCTCAACTAAGTGATTTCCTCATGATCCTCTTTCATGATAGGGAATCTTTCTTGGTTTTAATTTTTATTGAACTACCTTAGATAGATACAGTCCACTAAAAAAAACAACATACGAATTATATTATAATTAACTAGATATAGAATAGTAAGTTTATTTTCTATGTTCCAGACAAATTTTTTATTTAAGAATAAAACTGGCAAATATTGACTCTATAAATCTCAAAATCTCATAATTTTCTTGATAAAAACGTTCCTCTGCCAAAAGAAGGATATTTTCAAATTTATATTATAAAAGAAAAGGATCTAATAGATAAAAACCTACCTATCCAAAATGCTCCAAGCCATCTTGGGTCTTTGGTGTCTATCTTGGGTGACAGTGATGGGTCGATGTACATGTTGAGGCAAACTGCCGCAAGACCATAACCAATAACCGGTCCTAACATCTTGATGAAAAAGGATACACCTGAGACATAAAATAAATCAACATAAGATAAAAACTAATTTCTCAAAGCAGTACTTCCTGCCACGAATTTATCAAAAGTCGAACAATGAAGCACCGTGTGTAAAATCATGGAAGGATAAACTTTTTCTAAAAACGGCAGGAGCACATACTTATGAGAGCTGGAGTTTTCGATTTCTCGATGTTGTCATCCATATAAGATACTCCTAAAGTGTGGTACAAGGATCCTCCGAATCCAGAAATCAGCTGCGCCAGGAACAAAATCACCAAAGGGCCCACCTCGGCTGTTGATGAATCACAGGTAACTTCGGAGTCTGGTTGACAAAGATGTCGCTTTTCTGAAAAAAAATTTCGCAAAGTATAGTCTTAGAGTCACTACTGCACTGCTAGTTAGTGAGTAATATAAGGACAGAACTCTTATTAGTTATTTACTGACGAACAACTTAAAATATCAAAAAATAGTAATGGGTAAGAATTGTTACCGTCAGCAATCTTTGTCACATTGTTCTCGCCATGTTCATAAGTGAGCTCGAGAGCATCCTGGCCAGGACCGTACATGAAGTAGAGGAGTGCATTCATGAAACAGAATAAGACGACAGTGTAGATGCCAACTGCCAGCCAACGTGGTCTGTGCCCTTTGCCTATGTAGTAGCTGAACAGTCCTAGGACCAGGATCTGACTGAAATCATTGCCTACGGTCACCAAACCTGAAAACATACAATATTTTATCATTAGGTGTATAATTGTAGTAATTCGTATGGATAAATTTTAATCTGCTGCCACAACTTTTAAGATAACTAAATTACTCCCCTTTAATGCTTGATAATCCTTCAGTCGCTGCTGTCTTATATCATCTGTATGGGGTATTTCAGCCCCTGAAGTACAAAGGCCTGTTCGACAACCACCATACAATTATTTTATTCGTTATGGTCATTTTGCATGTAAAAACTACACCCCCTTCATATATTTCTTTGGCTTCCAGGTTTTTAGCATAGTAGCTTTTTCGGACACTTTTCATCCTCCAACCTTTATGGGCCACGGTCATATGATTATGCTAACTTTGCCGTATGGAACTATGTACGTTTGATCAAACGAAGCTCGTTGTTCTACATTTTTTCTTGCTCTCAAGTGTCTGACGAAATTCACTTGACCAAATATCTTTTTAAAAACCTTTCTTTCCATGTCTGCAACATACACTTATACGCAGTGTTGGTAATCGGTTTTGAAATTGTTTTGTGACTAACCAGCTATTTCTTTTTTGTCACAGATTCAAAAAATACAGCGATTTTCATAAAAAAATTTCTACTGCAATTCTGGCATTGATTTATGCCATCATATCATCCATTTGTGTCACCAAAGCACCTAGTATATGAATTTGTAAACTATTTGGTAGTTTAGTTGTTTTATTTTTGAGATCGAGTTCTCATATTGAAGAATGAAAGAAGCTAGGAAGAATATGAGTGAAAACTGCTTGTTCCTCTTTAAATTCAGTTTCATTCCTGCTTCTTCAAATTCTTATAGAACCCCTAAAAAGTGTAGCTGAGATCACAGTTGTTGGGCGAGCCTATTATACATAGTGCATCTTACATTCATCATGATCGCTAAACCCACAAGCTATACGCCAATGTTGAGTAATGTGAGAACTATAAAAGCAGTAAGGTCAAAGTTTGTTGAATATCTGTGATTGACTAACTAATTGTTTTGTACAGCTGAATCTAATGATGTAGTACGCATAAGCATCGATTCATTGTTTAGACATCGTCATAGAGAAATCGGCGACTCCATCCCTAATGATAATGGCAGGAAAAAATTCGTGGAGTAGGGTTGTGACTACATTTTTTATTGTTATTGTTTTTTATTATTCATTAGTTATATAATATTGTAGTCTTTAACATTGATTTAAATTCATAGTTAATTTAGATAGGATTTTTTACTATTAATGACATGCCAAATTTTTCATTATTTAATGTCAGTCATACTGTTCCTTTTTATCTTTTATTTTTCGTACCAAGTTTTTAGAATTTGAGAATTTCCGTGTGAGCTGCTGAAATCGCTCGTGTTAGATCTACAATTACAACTTATGTTATGACTGTGCCTGTGATGCGTAGAAAATACATTGTTTCTTCGTACCGTTAATGAAAAACCCGCTTGTAAAAAAGTATTCTACACTTCAGAAAACATCCGTGACTGAGGTTTCAAACGTTATAATGGGTTCTTAAATAGAGGAAATGACATGTCGTGTTTTTTCCCTGCACTTCAAATAAAATTGAAAAAAAAACTGGTTCCAAAACTAGGTGTCACGTAACACGCTTGTGTGATCAAAAGAGAAATTTACATTAGTCTATTCCCCCATATTTAACAGTCAAATATACGACTGTCAAAAGTGTATGCTTAATAAACATCACTGAAGGACTGCCTTAGGATCCTATGTACAGATATAATGAGCACACGCTTGCGTAATTAGTGGAAGGAGATTTCCTTTCGGTTTATTTTTACTCTCTCTTATTAATGTAAATAGTTTAACAAAGTTCCATGGTTCGACAATTGCCAAATTTAATTCTTAGCAATTTGTGGAGTTTAAGAACGAAATTATATGAGTACCATTTTAATGAATTGAGCATATTATTGTTAACCAATAGTTTTGGTGATCAAAGGATGACAAACATCATCATACGCACAAAACTAATTTCGTCACCAATTTAACCAACATATATAAATATTCGAATTTTCACAGGTTGGCCAAATTTGTTCGTTGATATAACCACTCGTTGATGACTAGAAGTAAATACAGTAGTAAGCAATTGAAGATGAAAATTACAATCTCTCTCAATGCTAAAAACAAATCAAATTTTGGCTTACAATCGGTGGATAGTAGATTATGTGATGGGTCAATTTTGATCTAATAAAATTTTGGTAGATCAGGAATTAAGAAGTTAGATGATTCGCCTAGGGTTTTTAAAAACATTTATTAGTAGTAGTTGTCAAAAATACAGTTGGTATTCGCCAAAAAACAATTCATTTCATTATTAAATGAATATATTTGTTCCTGGCCACAGTTTATTATTTATAAACACAATCGTTTTTTTTGTTAACAAAATTTAAAGGCTAAAATTTCCATTTAAAATTAAAATCAAAACAGAATTTAAAGACTAATAATCATTATCTTCTTATACTTTGTTCACATTTATTAATGAATGAGGTTTTTTTTATCTACTATGTAAGTGTGTATTAGTTTGTAAGTAGGATATGGGTCTGGATGGGTTGAGGGTGCTAATGCTACATATTGGAGACTGATCAGTTAGTCCATGATCCCATATAATAATTCAAAAGCTTTTCTAAGTGAATTTTTGTTCGGACTTGACGTTTATTTGATCTAAGAGTAACAACCACCCTGGAAGCAGGTAAGATATAACAAATGATGCTCACCCATGGTCTGACTCTGGATTTTAAACCTCTTCTCGATGGTGGTGAAGATCCCTCCGGAGTAGGCATAGGAGGCGGAGAAGATGCAGCCGAGGAGGCCGTATAGGAAGACATAGTTCTTAGGAGTGGCAAACCTCTGGAGCCACCTTCCTTTGAACCACCAGATCCCGCAAGATGTGTCTTCCGTGGGCAGTTTTTGCCTCAGCATTCCCTCCACCTCCATGATGATAATCGGCTGGCAATCAGGCCTGGTTGGTCTCTACCTTCCCTTTATAATAACTGTCTGTCTTATCTTATTTCGCTTTATCTCAAATATGACGTCTATAACTAGTATTTATTTTTGAAATATTTTTCAATTTTATTGTACATTCAACCGCATCTAATTTATTTCAAATGTGCTATTACATCTGAACTTCAGAAGAACTTCACTCTACGTTGTCACTCTTAATTTTTTTTTTTTTTTCGAATTTATTAAAATAGGAAGTAATATTGCAGATTTGCACTTCAATGATTAAATCTACTGATATAGCCACTGTTACACGCACAGCTCGCTGTGAACTTAAGCCACCTCAATAACATTCCACAAGGCATTTCGGTTCTATGTTGCATCCCCCAATCCCAAGTCCCAAAAAGGCTTCTAACTTCTTCTACCACATTACAAATGCAGACCTAAAATCAATGAAAAGAGAAAGTGGCCTGTGGCTAACTCTCCTTTCCTTATTCAATTATATTATCAAACAAAATAATCAACTTTCGATTGAAAACAATTTTTATGAAAACCGAAATATATTTTGTCAATAATTATTAATCAACTGTGAGTCATTATTGACAAGTCCTCAAAGTTTACAGATGACTGCCAGAGTTCTCATATACTACAGCAAGGTGTTTAAATGCAAAACAATGCGACCTAGCTGATACTAAAGATATTTCAACAAGGATTAACACTCAAGAAATACCTAGATTCTCAAAAAGAGGAGATAACCAGGTAGTGCTAAAAATTGAACGATGTTTCTCAACTAAGTGATTTCCTCATGATCCTCTTTCATTATGGGGAATCTTTCTTGGTTTTAATTTTTATTGAACTACCTTAGATAGATAACCTTATAATAAATTCAATGGACGGAGCACTTAGATCAAATTAAACTGGAGAAAAGATCAACAAAACTACCAATCGTTCAATGAACATAATTTTGGAAATAATTCGGTGACGATAAGTGAGAAAATGGGTTCCACCTAATGTTCCGTGATTATTCCTAGACTTTATCTTACGTATGCTCAAGTGATAAAATAATAATGGTTAATCAAGCTTGTGTCCCCAAGTGTTGTTTATGCTTGGAAACTGAACGTATTGTCGATATTTTTAATTCAACAAATATTTTCTTCGGTGTCTAATGCTGCTCGACAACAATTATTCACATAAGCACTATTTATTGATATACTGATATTTATCGACTGAAAGACTCTTAGGTGTAATTTTGCATATATCGGTCTTCGGTCTTCGCAGATACTCTTCCTAAACATGACGGAACTAAGCTCAGATTCATTATGGGCAGGCCTTTTAGTCAGACTTCGTAAACACACTAACGAAGGTTTGATTAAATAACAATATTAGTTTAATTTGTCCATTAAGAATATTGATAAAAGCTATAATAATTCAGTTGTAATTATCGCTAGCTCTCGTGGGCTGAGGATGAAATAGAGAGAAAAAAGTGTTTCTTCAAATTGTACCTAACTATTTTGTTTTTCAAAACCATCAAATAAGTGGCTAACCATCCAAGATACCACTCATATGGCTAGTTTTTACCTCAGGCTGAAAATACTGAACGTTGGTAAATGTAGGAAGTTCTCCTCAGGTTTGTGAGAAAAGTCGTACGCAGAATATATGGATGGATTTTTTTGCAGGACGCGCCAACAAAAATACGAAATGCTGTATTTACAGATGAGTCCAGTTCTATGATAAGCAAGACTGGTCATGGATAGAAGTGCTGGTATGGATGAAATAAATCCCTTATAGTGTCACAATGGTTGAATACCTCAAGCTTTAGCTTGAAAGGATAATACGAGATATCTGCTTGCTTTTAAAAACCGTAGGGCAAAATAATTTATAATTGTCTTGTAGTCAATGACTGAAGAAATAGTTCACAGTGCGAAATAAGAAGGCCCGGCGTCCTTTGATAGGCAAACCAGAAGTGCTATAGTTACTATAAGCTGGAACCATTGAGAATGACGCCATATACCATCGAAAACGCTCCAGGAGAAATCAATAAATTTGTAGAAAAACAGAATGTGTTTTATTTCTTAACATTCAGATTCCTTGCCGGTACCACACTATCAATAGTAAATGAGGTGTTTTATATCTGAATAAGAAGAAGGCGAAAATGGGTTGGGCTCAAAGAGCAAACACAGAAACAAAGGTGATTAGCTAAAAAAAATGGTTCCCAGGAGTAATCAACTTATAAACTTAATGCTACTACTGTTTTAGATTCCAGTAATTATTTAATACCATTCTAATTATTTGATCTGAGTTAAATTGGTGCCTACTTCTATGCACTTGTATAATAAAAAAGTGCAGACTTAACTCATACGTTTCTTTTTCTCATTTGTCTATGCAAAAATGCTTGCAAATAGCTGAGCTTTTGTTGACGCTTTAAATCATTCATTCAAACTAGTTTGGGAAGTAACTAACCAGATTGTAAATAGGGCAAGATAAACAATAATAAAAAAAAACATCTCCCAGAAAGCAATATTGCCACCATTGGATCATCAATTGTTTCAGCATTTCATAATTCTCTGATTACAAATGTACCTTCTCTTCATGCATCTTCTCGCGGTCCAGAGAGATTGTGATTGTGAGAGAATCAATAGTGTTGATAGAATTGAGTTTAATCAGTCAGGAATCGAGTAGCATATCTACGTGTTATTTTTTTGTTTCATGATGACCATTTACAGCTAGATTTGTGGCTACCGTCTTGTCATGACGGATGCTGTATCTTAAGTGTAATTTCCTGAGCAGCCCTCTTCACCACAATCCCTAATTTGCAGCGACAGACAATTGACATGTACTCTACTTTAGTTATTGACATTGCCACAGATGTCTGCTTTTTTGTTCCCCTAGAAACAGCTCCTTTACATTTGGTAAAGATGTAACCTGTACAAATCACCTTTTGTCACAATCACTTGCCCAATCAGCATCAGCTAAAATAAAAACTTAGGAGGGTTTGTAGCCATCAAACTCCATTTTCAAATGTGCAATAAACTTTATGTAATATATGATCGCTGTAACATGATCGTTTGATTGGAGCATGGTGCGCTTGTCCTGGATTATTTAAAGAACTCACAAAACTGATAGTGAAATGCCTGGTGAATTATGAATCAAAAAATAATCTACCAGCTGTGTCATGGTATGGAATATGTTTGCATCCATCTATATTGACACACTTCAGAACATTTGTCATGTAGCATTGTTGGCTTATCCACAGCTTCTTGTTTTGACCATCTTGAGTCAGCTGGCGCATCAAAACATACCCTTTACTAATATCAATAATTTTGAAACTTTGTCTTTGAGGTGATTTTTGAAAACGTTCTTCATTGATTTATTGCTCAAAAAAATAAGGTCACCCACCTAAACAGCGATGATAAGTACAGCCACATTTTCATTAGTTACATAACACATCGGCCAAATATTTACTGCTGAAACCAAATTCTCTTCAGAAATTCATTTTTATTCTTTCTGCTTTTACAAACCAAACATTGGTTCTACAACGTGCCAATTTATGAAGTCTGCATCATCTCATATATCATCCTCATCTGAAAAACCAAGATATTCTTCCTTTGAATCCACTAAAATTTGTGGGTATTTTAGGGGACATTTTTGGGTTGGCCCTAAGATTCAATGCTTTATTTATTGATGAACAGTAGTAAACTTCCACTGTAGGAAAAAAATACCCTCTTGCAATATGTTATATTTTCAATAAACAATCTTCTTGAAGCTACTCTCTTATTCTCAGAAAAAATAACATCTCTTGAAACAAATGATACACAAGTAGAAACTAGGAATTTCCCAATTTAATGCTTAGGCAATTAGAAGTATATTATATAGAATACAATTTGAATATTGAAATATTTTTCTTTTCATTGTACTATGTACCTATTGATGGTTTTAAATAACTGGCTGAACCACAATTTCACTTTAGGATAGTTGAGGATCGGAGTTGGTACTAGGAAAGAAGTTCCCCAGCATCATTATTATTAAGTCTGTGATTAGTCTATTGGTGGTTTTAACTAAAGGTCTAAGTTTTAAGGGAGCATAAACCATTCAAATTTAAGTTTTATTGTAATTTGGTCTGAAGTTTCACAATGAAAGGGGCAATAGAATGCTTACAGTAAAAAATAAATCTTTTAAGAATTTTTAAACTTTATTTTCCTAAAATTGAACATTCAACACTTTGCTCATTGTTTCACAATTTGGTCCATATGATGCCTAGATTAGTGTCTTCAACTAAAAATGAGAGTGGTTTTATTCCTAGCTCACGATAGGATAGCTATCCTTTCAGTACCTAAATGGGAGTACATAAAGTTGTAAAAAATTAAATTAAGTTAAAAAGGATTTCCATTAAGAGCGTGTTGCTGCAGAAAACTAAAATCTATCTGTCTATCTCACTATATACATATACTGTAGACTATACCAACTAATAACTCACAAATTAAGTTTATTTTTTCTAATTTGGGTTTTACTTTCAGGTAGGCAGAAAGGCTACCCTTAAAATGTTTGGTGGTTGACTCCTGACACTGTTATTATAACCAGCATTACTTTGGAATGTATAGGAACTACTTGGTAGAACCAGGAACCACCAATATGCCAGGCTGAGATGTATCATAGATTTTTCAGTTTTCTCCAGGGACTGATTAATCTTAAACAATCCAAGTTACAAACACAGGTTCTGGTGAGCTGCAAAGGTTAATGTAAATAAATTTTTAATTTTCCACTGAACTGGAGTTTTTTAAATTTATCATAGAACATTTAGATAACGAGTAGTAGCTAAATAAATCATAAACTGTTTAAAAATAATCAAGATCCATTCATTTATCTAGCTGTGTAGTTCCCAAGATTACCTTTGAGGTTCAACAGTTGTTATTTAGATATGTCACTGTTTCTTTTATCAGTGACAAATTACCGCCAATAAACAGTTGTAGGCAACAAACTAGTCATGCAGTGGTAGTAAATGGACATTTCAGTTTCAAAAGGTAAAGGACAAATGTAGAATTGTTAAGATTGATATTGCATCATTTTATAGATTTTATTTTATGTGCTCTAACTAATCATTTTAGGTGTACCACTATACCAGACAAAGAATTTTTCATTTCATTGATCAAGTGGTACTTAGCAGTAATATTCCTAATTCCAATCTCTTACACTTTAAAGCTTAACATTTTGGGATGTAGTAATAAATATGATCATATAAAAGGAAAACATTTATTTAAAAAATGAAATCAATTAAAATATCATTAATTAATACATAAGTTATTAAATCTATCCAATTAATATCAAACAAATACCCTTAAAGTTAAGAATCAGATAATTTTAAACTTTAAAGGTAATTGTTCGAACATAAAAATTTCAAATTTCCCCCAGTTCATAATTTACATTCAGATCTCCTTCCAGCATCTTTATATTAACTGTCTATTAAGGTTTGGTTACCTACAGTGATAAGCATATTTCAAAACATTATCTCGCTCTCAAAGTAAACTAAGACAATTCATTTTGAACATTAAATAATTCATTTATCTGTGAGTCCACAGTTCTCCACAAATAAATGCACTGGAGTGAATTGAAACAATCTCTTCTGAACCTTAAATATATAAATTTAATAATGACAATAGTTTTTTAATTTCAAACCTTAATGCTATTATATTATATTTCTTCTAATAAAATAATTTCAAGTTGTTAGTTATCAAAAATAGTCAAAACAGTAATTTAAAATCATCAAAACATGTCTCTACCATATAATTTAAGGTTGATTAGGGATCTGAGATTATGGACACCTCTTAACCCAGACCTTAGAAAGAGCAAAGGAAGATAGACCGTAATAGTTAACTTTGTAAAAAAAAAATAAAGAAAATTTGATTAGAAATTATATTGTTATTATGAGTTTTTATTTTTAGGTGGTTCTGGAACTAGTTCTAAACAGAATTCACTATCACTTTTCATTTTCTTTGCAAATATTTATCTTCTTACCTAGAATCTACAACCGAATTCTGAGATTTCATTATTTTTAATAATTCTTTACTTTTTATTAGAAATAAGAAATATGAAGGTTATTTCCACAGCTTAAAATGTACCTATCACCGTAGATATCAATCCAAACCAATAGCAGTTTTGTATAGGTAAAATAACTTATTACATAACTAAAAATCAATACTTAACATTAGACAATACCTAGTTGTTTACATATAAGTATGTATATATATTTATATATGTACAATAAAAAAACATGTTACTCAGGCCACAAAAGAAATTTTTCAATTCAATTTATAATCCTTTGATATTACGTGTATAAACATAACATAACTTTGGCTTGGTTATTTGATTGAAGTGGGATACTGCAGTTCTGATTTATTATAATATAAAAAACCTATATTTAAATAGCTAAAAAAGCTATTTTATTAACAAATTATTTATAAATTAGAAGTTTAATATCACCACTTCATCCATAGAAATGATCAAATCTTGTAATGAACAAAAATATTCAACTTAAAAGGCATTATTTTTCTTAATTATAACAACATAATACACATCTAATGAAAAATGTCTACATCATAAGCAGGTGTAATGATATCGTACAACAGCAAGTTACACAATATTAAAAAAAATCATTTCTAATAAGAGAAAATAAATATAGTTAGGCGAGTATCATATAAACTAATTCCGGTCTATATTTGAACTCATGATTGCTGTGATTGATTCATTCTCCATTTCTCAATTATAGAATTTGTTTATGACTGTAAGAGCTGACTCTTTCTAAGCTCAGCAGCCCTCCAAAAATGATCACAGAATGTAAAAAGTTGGCAGAAGAGCAGGTAGTAAGTTTCACGTTCTGTAGTAGTGTGCCCTGCCTAGTGTGTAAGTGTTGAGGGCAATGCAGCCAGGATGCGATTTGGTAGTTGTGAAGTGGTCTGGCTGCTGTTCGTAGTCAACATCATAATAAATCCCACTTTGATTCTGAAAATGAATTTGTTTATTACAAATGATTCTTATTAAAATAAATTACAATTTCATTATTTACGGAGTCAAAATAATTTCCATCTTAACAGAATAGATAGATTTTTTTAGAAAATTTTAGTTGAGAGGCTGAAGTTGAAAATAAGCCAAATTAAATGACCTAAGCAGAAAATACCTTTTTTTAAAATAATGTGAAAATTGGAAGTCTGAGGATGTTTTTTTATTTTTGGGTGTAACTTCTATCTAAAGCTGATCCTAAAAGTTTGCCTGGCCTTAAGTAGTATTTACATTCTGATCTTTTTAAATTACATTAAATGCTGATAAAACAATCCACCAGCTGCCTTCTAAAACATCTATAACAATCTTAATTTAGTTTTAGAAGTAAAAAGTAGAAATTAAAAATTCATGGATTAAAGGTGCACCCGTCCAACCTTGACATAGTTATATTATTCAGAGATGAAGAAAACTATGTCCATTAAGACTATTGTATTTTGAGAATTGACATCCATTTAATTTAAGTAAAAAAAGAAATTTCAAATTTCTGTTACAAAGATAGTTAATATCGTCTTACATGTTTAGCACGAATAATAAATAAATATGATTATTTATGAAAATAATAATATGATTATTTCATGCTTAAACTGGTAAGAGAGGTATGAGATTCAACTTAGAAAATGTCTATTAATTATGTTAAGTAATCTGTCATCTTAAAACACTCACTGCAATGGAGCTTCTGCTTTTAGGCCTTGGGACCTGAAAACTCCTTCCTAATAAATCCGCTCTGTCTTCTTCTTCGCTGCTAGAGTCATGTCTTGTTGTGTTTGGCCCAGATCTCAGACCCAACCTAAAGAATATACTCAGTAAATAATAATTGATAATTCTATTATTTTAGATTAATACATAACAAGTCTTTAATTAAAATGATTGCTTATAGAAAACTAAATTAATGAAATAAAATCATTTTTACCTCTAAAATATCTATTATATAGATGTAATGGTTATATTTTGTAAAGATGGGTTTTTGTTACAGCAGAATAATCTATTTTTATTAAAAATAAATTTTTTTTACTACAAAATGATAGCTAATTAATTCTGATGGATGTAATTTTTACTCAGTGGAAAATACACTAGACCACTTTTCTCTTTTATCAACTTTTTTAGGCTTTCATTATTTCTTTTCAAATACAGCAACCCATACGTCTAACTGTAGGTAAGGAAGATTCCTTACAAATTATGACAAGTCCATATAAAGTAACTAATAGCCATCTATAAGCTAATTATTTAAAAATTAAAAAAAATTAGAATGTTTAAATATTTTAACTTTAATAAAGTCTTAATTGTATAAGTACAAATACTAAAATAACACACGTAGTTGAAAATTTTAATAATAAACAGAAATATAAAAAAATATGTTAATATCTCTTTAGTAAGAAAAGCCATGGAGTGAAATTTATGTTTTATAGTAAGCAAAACAAGAGATCAGAACAAACAAATTATATTTCTACTTTTCACCCTCTTTATCTATCGCAGTGAATGGAAATATAAATTTTTTTGTTTCTGCATAATTCCCCAGGTTACTATGTTATTATATAACTGTGTCATAAAGTAAATTTATGAACAGACCTGGGCAATGGCATCGGAGCAACTGGCAGGGTCCCTCCATATCCAAACATTGCAGATGAAGGTCTTGTCGGTATATTAACTGGCTCCGGCTGTGGTTGGAACAAAACAAAATAATGGTATAATAATTAAACAATGATTATTTTATATAATAATTTCTAAAAGCAGGAAGAACAATTAGTAATAATCTAAAATCTATTTAATTTTTAGGGTTCAATACAAAGGGATGGTTTTAAAAAATTAGAAACTTATGTTATCACACTCCTTTGTTTCTCTGTCTGTCTTTACTGGTGGTTGTGAGTTCATTGTTTGACCTAGAGAGATGATATTTTACATGGAAGTTCTATTTCATAACTCAACAAAATGAAAAACGCTGACAATTCTGTAAAGCATGATTAAATGTCAATAATTTATTAATATCTACATAAAAAATAATTGGTTTCCTCGAAAGTAGGGTATCAAATTAATTATCTCAATGACCTGATCAATAATATGTAAGAGGTTTGTAAGAACCATTAAAATTGTGTTTGTAGACCTTGTTTAGGTACAGAATTTTCCAATTTTAAATTGTCAAAATGCTTTAACTAATCATTAACTTTGACTGATAATTAAATAATTCCTTCAGTTGAAAGTGCTAGTGTTTTAGGCGGGTTTAGATCATCAGTCTCAGTTAAAGGAGAATTTTTTTTCTTAAGTTTAATATAGTTTTGAGCTTCTTATTGTTTGTTGGAATTATCAATCAAGGGGATTTATTATAGTAAGATCAATAAAACCCTTGATTCTGTAATACGGTACACTTTACTACTTAATTTAAAAACATTGCAGTCATTATAACCAAGCAAACTAAAAATACAAACAGAAAAAAAAAGAAGTTACATACACCCACCGCGTAGTGATTGGTTGAGTGAGCCATAACATCGGCTATTTGTGCCCATCGCATTCTGTCTTCCAACGACACCTGATATGGTGGAGCACCAATTCCTGGAGTTTTTACACTACTGCCTCCAGAAGGCATATATCCAAAAACTGGCGAACCAATACCCACCTTCTCTTCTTTATTCCAACGGCGACTGAAAAATATTTTTATGGTTATTTCAAGCTTGAATAGATCTCACTTGTAAATTTTATATTATAAATTAGATAATCAATTAATTATAATTCTTATGACTTTCTAAAAATTTAACCAGTTTAGAAGGACAATAATTCAAGAAATTCTGAAATGTGGTGTAATTATTCATCATGAATTAATATTATATTTTAATGTCTTCTTACCTCCACATGCAGAGACAAGCTAATGTTGATAGTATGATTATGACAGCTGCAACAGATGCTCCTATTGCTACTCCAAGCACTTCTCCGTCTACCTCACACTGGGATCCATAGTAGTTTCCAGTGCACCTGCAATAATGCAAAAATTTAAACAACTCATTCTAATAAAAAAAATTAATTATTGTTGACACCCACGGTCACGTCAACTCCGTCTTGGATCCTACTCCGTGTGTGGCTCCTAATTTATTTACTAAAAGCAGTTAGACATTTTTATTTTATTTCATAATTAATATTATCATTCCTATAGAGTTGTTGATAGAGGACTTTGTCCAGGAATAAATTTTTCTATTCTATTCTATTTCTACCTCATAAACAGGCGTGAAATAGTAAAACTACATCTCCATACAATCATTATCTTTAAACTTGAAATTAATCTTGAATATTTAAAAAAAAAATAATTTCAATTAATGCTCGAGAGCTATTGAAAAAAAATATTATTAAGAAGCGGAGATTACAATAGAAAAGTACTCACTGGCAAACTGGTTGGCCATTGCTGTAAGAACAGCTTCCCCTGTGGTTACAAAATTCTGGCCCACAGGTTTCACATCTCCTTCCAGACTTATGGGATACTGCTGAAAATTCATCCTTGAACCCAGGTGGACAGGTACATTCAAATGAACCGAAGGTGTTGTGGCAGGTGGCTGAAGTGTGACAGTCGTTCAGGTCAGGTGAAGAGCACTCATCCAAATCTGAAAATATTACATTAAGAGTAAATTTTAAACTGACTTTTTTCTCCTGTCTTCCACTTTGTCTCCAAGAATTTAGTGAAATGAAGTGTGATGAGCTAAGGTCAGAAGCAGTGCAAGACCAAAATTGTATTTTAATTTAATCCTTAGTAAGTACATTAGCATTATATTATTACATATTAGCGAACAGAATTGCACCCATCAAGATCGAATGACCTGCCCAAACTAATGGGGCCAAATAAAATGCTAATGAGTCCCATTTTCCCTTGAAAAGTCCGAAGGTAGAATACTAAAAAATCAAAAATTGGCTAAAAAAAAGTTCATGCGTACCAAGTTCCAGTTCATAAGGGCTTTTAAGAAAATTCAATTCCAGAACATACCTAATAATGTAAAAATCTTCATTTATAAATTACAGTATTATTGATTGCCATTTAGAGATGTTTTAATGTTTATTAATTTTAGGGTAAGGAGGCTATTATTGGAATAGTGTCAAAAGTTCGTTTGTATGTTATTACAGATTAAATAAGTTTTTAATACATTACTCTTAAATTTGATTCAGTTACCTTGAAGGTGAGAAACTCCATTGGTTGCTGGGGCCCATAAGTGAGATGTCCCAATATTGTTGCCTCTTCGATGAATAGCCCCTAATAGGTGCCTCTGGATCTCCCCTTTCACTTGGGGGCGCAGGTTTTCAGCGTTTTCTTCAACCTGAAGCGTGACATTGACAAAGACTGGTTTCTGAGTAGATCCAGGGTATGTGTATATCCCGTTAACTTTCGCTCCCATGTAAGCATCAGAAAATGGTGTCATTGACATAGCAGATTCCATCTGGAAATGTTATTAAAATTTTGTGAACATTGAATATAAAGACTTATATGAAATCAAGATAGGTTTAGCTTAATAGTAACATTTATTAGGTCTAGAGGAATAAAGGCTATTTAGTCATTCAAGGTCTTATTAAATCACAAATAAATTGTTAATATAATAAGCACTGAAATGGATGCATGTTGGTATTTATAATGTACATAAATCATTTATAAGAAAATTAAAAATTAATACATGTCTGCCCATAAATTCTTTGATTACATTCTGCTACAAATGCTTACAATAAAATAAATGTCATTATCAGGTGAGCTTGGGTTGATGATACTGCTACTGAGGGTAGAGTAGACAGCCGATATTTTTCCAACAGGATATTTGGCAGAAAAGAATTAAACAATTGGTGGGTAGACATAAATTTCATTTCCTGATACCTCAACCTCAGAACTAGCTCCAAATCATGATTAAATTATTTATTGCCTACTGAATTTATGACCTATCATAATAATTCTTATTATATTAAATTTTGTTATATGTCATTTTTATTACAAAACCTGAAGATTAGTGCTAAGCATGTGTGGAACCATTTTCATAAACATTGAGGACAAACAATAATTATATTAACAGAATAATTAAAAATGATTCTCACAGCTCTCACAGCTTCGAATTCAAGCTGCAAATACTCCTGTGAATCTGGATCCTTCAGTTTATCACTCCAATTTACTTTGTGTTCATAGAACTTTTCTACTTGGACCGACGCCACCAATGAAACCACTCCTATAACAAATGAAATGATTATAAATCTTTAATGCATTAGTAACTGAAATTGTAACAATGCTTCATTCACTTTGACCTATATTTAGATGGGGTAATCTCCACCTGACATTTATTATTTATTAAGATAATATTGAGGATATTTCTAAGAGAGAAGTTTAGATCTGATAACAAATTTCTAAAGTTTTTTCATATTCAACCTCTAACATTCATATACATTTCACATTGAAATAACAGTTCTAACCAGAATATGGAATGATTGGCCTTTGGTAAAATTCTCTTGATTACCCCAAGGCTATGAAGGCATCTTCATGAACCTCTTTACACTGTGTTATGGATAATATAGCCCTGCTTTTCAAATAGATAACTGTATCATGTTTCATAGTGGGATTTAGATTTAGCATCATTGATGTAGTGTTCTAGCTAATTTACTGTGTCTTTTCTTGACTGATTTAGAGTGCTTCTTCTTTTCCTGGGTGGTTACAGATTTCTGAGTTCTTCAAATGTCTGCCAATTGGAGGACCAAGGCTCAAAACTTTAAGATCTTCTAACCTTTTTACCATGCCCAATTTTAAATTAATTTTCTTCTAGATCCATTTTGAAAGAAGGGAGTTTTTGTTTTTTTTTAAAGCGACTACAAATGAGTTCAAAATCTTTGATGAATACTCTTCAGTATAACAGTATTCTCCAGCTCTTAATCTTCTGAATTAACTTCTGAAGCATAAATCTTTTCTGAGGTGCTATAGACATCAACTGTCATTGGAGCTTTTGACTAAACCAAAGCTCAATTTAAAGGTCAGGTAAAGAGAGCTTACATGCTGAGTTAACTATTCAATAAAAGTCAATAACAATTAAAAATGTCAAAAATAATTAAGATACACAATGAATATTTTCAAGTTAATTTTAATTTTTGTTTTAGGGCATATCAACCACAAAGGTCATTGATGTTAAATTTAATTATGTCAAAAGAATAGCATGATCCCAATTCTCATGTGGGAAAGCTTGTGAGCCTGCCGAAAAATGAAAAGCATTGCTATTACAGTAAGGAAAGGGTGGCATTCTGTACATGACAAGCCTATTTTTGTTATACAGCTGGGTACTGACTTGCAATAACCACAGCTGAATTTGCAAATAAGGGTGAATAGTGCTCTGTGAACAAAATAAAATTTCTATTTCAAAGAAAGATCAGCCCGATTCGGCCTCTGCTAGATTTCAACCAAACCTCTGTGATCTACATGTTACTAGTGAAAATTCATCCTGAGTCAGGTACATTCACATTTAGCATGGAGAAATATTCCAGCATTTGGCAATCACGTGCCAGTACCAAGTTGTAGACAGAGCAACCCAAAACTAAGTCTATATTAGCTCACTCTTGCATGGCTGGCGATGACTTCGTCTACTATAGCCAGGAGAACAGTGACAAGATGATACGCCTTGCTCAGTCCTGCAAGTTTCATGCTGCTCACTGTCGCATGTGCTCCAGTCGCCCACTATACAAGTGTCAATCCTGACAGCAGGTTGCTGTGGTCTCCTGCTGCTCTGAGGAGGTCTTTTAATTCTTGTTCCACTGCTGTATGTTCTACACACATAAATAAAAAATTAAAAATTGTCAAGTCTATAGCTATAAAATCATTAAGTATGATAGACATTTTATAATAAAACAAAGTATTATTTCTCCACAATATCTTTATCAATATATTTCAACTGTGAAACAAAACATCTTCAGGCCCCTTGAATTATAAAATGAAAGTAACTATACAAGAATATAGTAAATTGTTAAAACGGTGTTGTGACAGTATGTGACTTTCATTCATGTACTACATTATTATACTTTTAAGTTCATTTTCTAATTCAGTGAGACCGAAGATGAATGTGTTAGTTCATTTAATTTTTTTGTGTTAGCCATTATATTTTTTTTGTCTAATAATTTAATAATATGTTTCCTTTTTAAATATCTTAAATACACCACTTGATTTTAATAAAGTGGATGCAAACACACATAAATATTTGTATGTAACATTAGTCAAGTATAATAAATGATAAATTCACAAACATACAACCATGGGGGTCATTATGTTGACTAGTTGACTATGGCATATTTATCATTTATTCACTTATTGGAAATGATAGAATTGTGAGGTTTTGAGTAAAAGTATTATTAATACTGCTAAAACAACTTATTAATTGAATTATATTAGTTACCCTTGAGTGGTTTTCATTTGAGGTCTTTGTACAGCTGTAGGTTTGATTGCAGGTGCTTCACTACTCCCAAACAGGCTGATGTATGTCCTTTTGCCATCAATGGAGACAAAGTGCTGACCTGCCTCGGCTGAGGTGATAACTGAGACTTCCCCATTCCCTGCTCCTGGCAGGCTTACACCTTCCAGTTCAACTGTAATCAGTCCAGATCTATTAATATATATATTTATTATACACTATAAATAATATCTGAAGCACAGCTCAAAATGACACTCACTGGTGTTTCTACACTACATCTGGTAGTTCAGAAATGGGTATATTTAATGATAATGTTAACAGAAAACATTTTTTTCTCTTTACAAATATAGAATACATCAAAATGTGTTTTTAAATTATTTTTATGGTAATATGATGTGGTTTGTTACTAGAAATTGTAGGGAGTAAATTGTCAGTGGTGGAACTTGATATCTGAAGGAATACAAATGTAGGCAGAGAGTTTATCTTATGGCAAAAAGAAAGCGAGGAGATTAACCAGAACAGTTAGTTTTTGGGTGGACCTAAGGAGTGTAATTAGATTTGGAAGACTAGTGATTAAAAGTTGCTTAGGAAAGGCTAGGACTGGAAAGGGCTGAGTTAATTAATATCAATCATACTATATTCCACTAAATAAATTAAAAATTGCCATTCTCGTGAGAAATTCGCCCTCCCTAAAGGTTTTCTTAAATTGACAAACTACTGATGCTTTAAACAATTATAATTCTTTTTAATGTTAAAATTTGTATTATTAAGTTATAATAAGACAGAGGAATTCTGCCTCCATCAGATCTTTATTATTTAAGAACTAGCCCCATCAACTGTGGTTAACAGTCATCTTTATGCTGACTGAATAAAAAATATGAAAATAAAAATTTGCGATTATAATATTAAAAACTAAATGTCTGAAAGATTTACTGTTACATCCCCCTTATTCTCATACATTTTTATTTTCATTTTTTTTTTACATTCAGTGAGATTACAGATGACTCAAATAACAAATCTCCGTTCTCTCCACAATATCATTTATTCAAACAAAAACGTTTTAAACAGCTCTAAGCTGTCATCTTCAGTTTCTAAACTGAAAAGTCACATGATAAAAACATCGACTGTGCATACGGAGACAAACAAAACCAAGCACTAAAAGCAACAATAAAAAAATAAAAATCCATAAATAAAACCTAAAAGTGCTAAACTGCACTAAGTCAGAAACGTTCCATCCATTTTATGTATTATACTATAAAAAATTCAGTACACAAATAAATATGAAAAATTTACATGTTACTGTTATTCTGAAATAAACTGGTAAAAGAAATGGATTATTTCCACTGAATTTGTTATAGGATAATATACTAAATCGATCGAGTATTTCTGACTTAGTGCAGTTCAGCACTTTTACATAGTTTTTATTATTGATTCTTTTAATAACTGATTTTGTGTCTTTTCATATGGAAACTCAATGTTTATATAATGTGATGTTTCATTTTAGCAACTGAAGATGACAGCTTCAAACTGACAAAAACATTTTTGGTTCAAGAAATGATATTGTGGAGAGACTGAAGATTTGTTATTTGGTATATATCCTTCTACAACCGGCACTAACTATATTGAAGATGACTGCTGTGACACAATTTAAAGTATTACCTGTTAGATAATAAAGACATTGTGGAGAAACATTTTCATTGTTTTATTATACCCACTGTTAAATTATAATTATTTTTTAATACCTATAATACTTAAGAGATCATGAATGAAATGGAACCTACTTCTTTCTGCCGTACCTGGATACACGGCAGGCTGACCTGACTTGGTGTGCTGGTCAGGACCCTGGACTGCAGAGACGGTGATATCAAAGATCTCCCCTCCTCCATGGGTCTCAATTACTGTGGGTCGCTTACCAATGCCTGGCTTGTACTCTGGATCGTCAAGGACTATCCCAGGTCTGGGTGCGTATCCTGAAACTAAAATGCAAAATCTAATATGAGAGAGCATGAGAGATCATTCAAACAATTCATATATATATAGCTGAGTTTAACAATTATTTTAAATTAGTTTCATTACATTTTTTGAACAATATAGAAAAATACAAAAAAGTTCATAGTACTTTACTGCATTAGTGCACTAGCAGATAATAAATTATAAAAGAAGAAGTTAACAAGACACCATACCCATAGTACTTCTGAAAAATGTTTTTATTTTTCGAAGTTGATAAATTCCACAGTTATATAGAATTAGGAATGTAGAAATAATCATGAAAAGTTTATATGTTTCTGAAAAGTTGCCATAATGATTTCTAGTAAACATTGGGGACTGGAGACAGACTAATTTATGTTTTGAAAGTCTAAAAACTGACTGAACAGCCCAGGCCGGCCTACCAATGCTAGTTACATCGCTGATTACTCAAAAGAATGCTCTGCAATGCATAAAACTGCCGTTTTTTTTATATAGTTCTACTTGTACCAACAGGTAGCCCTGCATTCCAATTTTAATCTCCAAGTAAATACTTCCCTGTCTCTCTTTCCCTCTTCCTTCAGCCTCAAGCCTGCAAAACTATAAAATAAGATTCAAATGTCTTAACTAGCAACTAAACAATTAAGCAGGAATTTAAGAGAAGGGACGAGATTAACCTAAGTATTCGTATGTACTTATTGTTCTATCATAGGAATATTATGCACATTTAGCTAACTGACATGCTTCTCACACATCTTTCTACATAAACAATTCACAACATGACATGAAATACACTTCCAGCCAAAAATAATTTTTTCCAACATTCCTATTTTATAAGTTTGAGAGCTTTGAAAAAAAAAACATGAAATACTTATGCCACAAGTATTCGGAGGAAAATTCACCAGCCAATGACCTAGTATATCTGGGAATTAAAATGGACAGACACCTCCATTTTAGTAACCATTTTGCGAAGAAGTTGAAGCTAACACGCACGAAGTCTTACCGGCTTGCGCACTTATTAACTTCCCCCAATCTATCACTGTGTCTCAAGCTACTGATTTACAAAAGCATACTCAGGCCTACTCTGCTGTATGGTGCACCGCTATTTCGTTATCTGACGTATACGACAGCTAAGAAACTCCAACAATTCCAAAACGGTATACTGATGAAAGTGGTCAGAGGTACTTCATTCGAGCAGCGAAGAAACAGTGAGCTGCATGAGATATTTGAGCTGCCTACGGTGGATGAATTTATCCAGCGTAGACATATCAAATTTTTCGACTCATTCAATATTTGACAAACCCGGTGTTTAACACTATAACCCCCGCTCCGTTCCCCCATCGATGGCCGGACGCTGTCGTGGCTGGAACGCTTTAGTTTTAGGTTCTAGGTATATTTTTTAGTTTGTAAGTTTTTTTTCCCATTTTTAAACTGAAGGTGAGCCCCACCTAGATTTGTTTTCAAGTTATATATTTTTAACCACAATCTGTATTGTTGAGTAAAACGAACTCCTTCAAATGCATATGCGCATAGCAGAATGAGGAGAAATTTGCAAAGTGTCTTATAAATATTTTCATTGTATAACTTCAAGGGGTTTAGAAAAAAAAAAAAAAAAAAAAAAAAAAAAAAAAAAAAACATGAAAAACTTGGGTTCAAATCTTTTTTGAACAAACAACGCAAACAAACCTAACAAAGCTTTTATTTCACTAGCTTTTATTTATTTTATGATCATCTTCATGTTGAGGTCGGAAACTTTTCAGACCACCTGTGTATACAGATATCTTCCACTTTAACTATTATACAACAACATTTTAATAGATTTGGGTTGAATTAAGACAATTAAATTTAATCACAGGTATCAACAATTTAATTCTAGGTAAAGGCCAGGATCAGTATGCATTTTTGTTAAATTGTATACTTACTACAATTGGTTCTGTTGATCTACAATAGGTACAATAGCATCTACAATAGGTTCTGTTGATTACAACATTTTTTTATTGTTTATTATTTAGTACGTAATTTAGTATGTAATTTAGACAAAAATATTTTTAAAAACCACCCCAAAATATGTGCTAACTGGGGCAGTCACCCCTATTCCCCAAAGTACCATACTGGCAGTATCCTTTGAGATAAAACCCATAGATAAATGATAAAAAAAAAAATGATTTTGTTTTTTGGGGGTTTGGCTTTGGGATCAATAAAGATGCAGCCAAAGCGGAGGATAACTTGAAAGGAAATCAGGAATCACCATGTTTCATATTAGGGAAGCTAAGGATATTCTTGAATCCATTCATTGTGTTTCAAGTAGTTTAGTGCATAAGACGAGAAATTTGAGATATGTGGTCTTGTCAAATTATTTTGTAGTTTGGTAAAAAATATAACAAAGGTTTTTTTTTATAATGTAATGATACTTTATGGGAGTGTTCAGAAAGATGGCAGGGAGAGAAGATATGGGTTGGGCTGGAGATTAAAACTAGCGTTAGTCCTCTATGGTCCAAGGTGAACATATTACCAATTGTCTTTCAAAGCGCGATTTTTTCATTTTATTGCATGAAAGGGGCTACACATTTAAAATTGTATTATTTTGCTTAAATTTGATATTTTTTTCACTGTAAATATCACCTGAAAAGAATAGATACATCGAAAATCATGAGGTTCATCGGTGCATGAAGATAGTTTTCACCCACCGGAACTGGTTTTAGTCAAATTAAAAAAAATTCAATGTTCGCAACAAGGAAATAATCTAGTTCCAGTAAAAATATCATTAAAAAGTGGTGAATAATGTTATAGTAAATAACTTCCGGTTAAATTAACTTTCCAGGAAGTGTCCATTTATTCAATATAAGTGTTGTGTTTAAAATTATTGTTCAAAATTAACCTGATTCTAAAAACAGACACAATTTCGAAGTGATTTCTACTCCGAATCATCGGCTCTTACAATTATTTCTTAAGAAACAATTGACACCCCAAGTCATTTGAAAGAAATGGAAGTATAAAATTACCATAATCAGTTTTTCTGAGTAATTATCCAAATTTAGCATAAATTTCTTTAACTGATTTAATTATTCTCGTGTTAAACATAAAAAAAAAACGCACAAACAAAATTGCTAGACTATGCACCGTTTCCACAAGTGAATAAGTGAATCGGGATTGAATTTGGATTGTTTAGTTCCATACTTTCCGCGAATCTTCCCAAACAGTTAACGAAAATAATCCAAGGGATTGTGTAATATAGATTAATGTTTCCAGCGATTGAATTGTCATTAGTGCTGCTGTAGAACATCCATGCATACATATATATAACAGACAGGTAGATGGAAAACGATCCCTCCATACCTCTACTAAAGTCAAACCTCTACTATAGCATCCGGCTAACAAATATTTGACGTAACAATACCATGAAGAATGTCTAGTGTCAATTCCCTTTTGGAGTTCAGTCGGTAGACCAAAACGGAAGGCACCAGGGCAATTCTACTTCAAGTAATGATGACGTGACTAACCCAATTAATCTGTTAGCTTAATACCTACAATTCAAAATTCAGTTGTGCGTCTGTTAAATATCCTCCTGCACTCTAACGGTACAATGTGATTCTAAGGTTAGTACATGGTCCAATACCGTTTCCTATGGCTGCTGGCTAATGGCTTTCTACAGAGAACTCGTAACCGTTACATATGCAAATGTCACGTCCGTCATAAATATGAAGGGCTGTAAAGGACTAGGTCAACAGTCGGTACTTAATAGTACTGAATGTACCCCTTAAACAAATGTAAATAGCGAAATTAAATTAATAAATTCCTCTTATGTCAGTCAGAATCTAACGAGGTTTCTGGGGCAGCTGTCACTCCACAACACAAGTGGACATACAGCTGTCCATAAACACTTGACAACAGTTAACTGAGTGCTTTGACAGCAGCCAACCCTAAAAGGACACGGAACTTTAGATTGTGGAAGTATAAATTACATATGACGTATGAATTGTTTTATAAATCTTTTCCTCATTACCTGCCATGACATTAAAACAAAAAGAAGTGGATCCAACGGGAATTTTTTTTTCTGTATTCAATGGGACTGAAATGGAAAACATTTGCGATAAACATCCTGCTATTGATTGCTAGAACGCCTACATCATTCAAATCTGATCGAAAAAAAAGGTGCCAACTTGTAAATAAAAATCGCCTGACGTTTCCTAAGTTCATATGTATATGGAAGTTGGCCCCTTTTATATGTTCCATTGTTTTGTTTAGCATTAAAATAAGTTAGGTACATGTTTAACCGTGTAATATACTAACATTTTTCCGTGTTGTAACCAAGGACATTTTTCATCTCAGTTATGCCTTCTTGAAACGTTTTTTAATATAAATTTCACTTATAGAATGATATGTAAAATGTACATGATACAAGAAAATATACTACGGAGACATTTATCAAAAATAAGCATTTTAAAATCAGCGGGACTCTATCAGGGGGACTGTAAAGAACAAAGTGATAATACGTAGAAGTACGTGATAATAGAGTTTGTATTGGACGTGGCCTTATCAAATGTATGTTTTCTGATATACGTAATGTTAGTGTATTAGATGTCAGTTCTCCATGAATCAAAATAATGAAGCTAATATACTAACATATCTAAATCTCTGCTTAGTAAGAAAATATGATAACTGGAAGCCTATCTGACTAAGAAAAATACAAAAAAAAAACTTTTTTATTCTCCTAAAGAGCCTCTAAAACTTCAATTTTGGTAACCATGAAAATTTAATACTTCAAGGATTACATGTTACATTTATCACAACCTCGTAACTCACTGTCATTAGAAAATTCTTTCAAAAATGTAAAAATAGCTTTGTTGTTTTTTTTTCATGCTGGTGTGACAAGTGTTCACTATACGTATCATTAAGTAAATCTGTTAGCTGTACCGTAAAAAAACGGGAAACTCCGTTTTTTGACCATTTACGCCACTCAGAATCTCGGTCTTGGGAAACACGCCTCAGATTGTGTTACATAAAGAAGTTCCTTTATGAGTTCAATTTTCGAATTAGTTTCCTTAAAAATAACGAATACGATTTCCATCCCAAGCATTTTAACAAAATATAGAAGTAAATCAATTATCTAAATCTTACTTGGAAAAACAAGTGGTGAACGTTATATTTACCTCGGTTGATAATCGTAATATAACAATATACTTATATTGATTTTTTTTTTTCTGAGAGAAATATAGAATCATTTGCTAAAAGTGCAACTATGCGAAATTATCAAATGTATACCTGTCTGCCAGTGTCATTATCTCTTTATGAAAATCAAGGTAAGCTATTACCTCTAACTAATTTGTAAACATGAATAGCTCACAAATAAATAAAATAGTTTATGGTTTTAATTATTTATCACCATGAAGCCATAACTTTATTTTGATCAGCTTATGAAATTAAAAATGGTATGAACATGTTAGCCTTAAATACATAGGCGAGGAAGAGACGGGAAATATAACTGAAGTAGATTTCCAGTGGACAGTTGGACAGAGGAACAGTTAGAGGAGAAATAGGCGGAGTCCCGCTACCTTTGGTCCGTGTGTCGTTCCATTTGATGTCCTCGAGGGTGACCACCTCGACTATTGAAGGCTCTATAGTGGTGCTGCTGGGGCTCATGGCAATCTTCTTCTTCTTCTCTTCAGCGGGGGGTTTCATTGTCGTGCTACTGGTGGGTTTAGTAGTGGTGCTGGGTTCTGCAGCGTTAATTATTGGAGGTGCTATAGTGGTGGTGGTTGTAGTGGTGGTGGTAGTGGTTGTTCTATTAGTGGGTGTAGTGGTTGTACGATCGGTGGTCGTCGTCGTTCGTTCAGTGGTGGTAGCTTTCTCTGTAGTCGCAGGGGCCTGCGATGTGATACCGTTGGTGGTCGGCGGAGGCGCGGCCGTCATATTGTCGACCGCTGCCACTGCCTCCTGAACCGTGGAAGACATCGCCGTGCCAAGCACCTGCTGGCTGGCCCTCGTCGGCTCGATGGTATGCTGCTCCTGCGTACGGTTCCTAATCGGCCGCAGTGGTGGCCGCATGGGTTGCGGAGGGACCGCCGGTACGATCTGCTCCGGCAGAGGTACTCCGGACACGAACGGCTTGATGACCCCCTGAGGCCGCTCGAAGGGGTAGGGTGGTGGCTCCCTCCGCGGAGGGTCGAGGACTAGAGGTGGCAGATCCGTGATCCTCGGTGGTCCGCGATTGTTGATCCTCGTCCGGACCGGCCTAGCTACCCCCGCCGGCTGGTTGCCGTTCAGCAGCTTGACAAAGCCCGTGATTATCTCCTGTATGTCCGGGCTGGACTTGCGACCAGCAGTAGTGGGCCCCCCCACCTTCCCACGGGGGCCCCCAGCTCCTTCCCCCGCATCCGTGCGGAGGATGACCCCGGAGCTGCCTGGTCCCGCCTTCGTTGGCGAAAGCTCGAGATAGCCTTCCTTCAGGTCGTTTGTGAAGCTAAAGTGTTCCTCTACCGTCGGTCCGTAGTTGGTTTCCTTTATGTTGTCCTTTATCGGCTTCTTCTTTTCTCGTGATTCTTCCCCTATCGTTTCCTTCGTTGTCGCTTGAATGACTGGCAGTTGATTTGCTTCACTAGCTCGCGTTGGTAGAATTTGAGCAGTTGATCCCGCTCTTACTTCTGCTTCGATTTGGCTGGCCTGTGATGTTCTTTCATCTGTAACAAAATAAAAAAAAATTTCAATAAGATTTCAAAAATAATTTGTAAAATCAATCATAAGCTATCTGCATAAGGATCCAATTGCCTTCACCAACTTCCCAATTTTTCCCTTAAAATACGGGGAAAAAAATACATTTTAGAACCCACGGTTGTAGAAGCAAATAAAATTGGTATTCTATGTTCCTTACCTACTTTACAAAATTCCTCAATATTACACAGCATATACAATTAAAACAATAAAACGTACTTTTTGCATTTTGTTCTCTTGTTTTTAATTCTACCCTAACTATAATTATCCAGTAAGTTAATTAGGTGTTTTATTTTATGCATGAACAAATAAATTTTAAAAAAATACGAAAGGTTTTTTACATAGTTTCACAAAGCAAAGTTTTATATTGTTACTCGACACGAACTACATAGTAGGAACTTCAAGTAATGGAAAGTGTTGGAAATATAGATAAACAATGCTCATTTGCAAGTTGGCGTTAAAGATTTAATGTTTGTCCCACTTTGAAGAGGAGGAATATTTTGGTGTTCTTTCATTTACGACGTTAGTATTAAAAAATTAACAACAGAAAATAAACATTATGACCATAAAATTATATTATTGTTATGATATTGTACTTCAATATTATTACTTTATGTTTACTTTTTAGTTATTATCATTTGTAACTTGTGATCAAGGCCATCGCCAGTAATGTCTGTAGTTGGTTCAATATAAAAAAAACATTCAATAATTAATTTTAAAATGTTACGACGATTGCTTATTAATTTATGCTAAAACCTACCGTCAACAAGTAAATCGATTTTTTTCATCAATTAGTCGATTGATAAAGATTTCATCTTGACCTGACAATTTATACGATGTAAATGAACAGGTTGAAAGGCAAAGAATTTAAACAAGACACGTTAGAATTCTTAGAGTTTTCTATTATAGGACAACAATCTGTACATCGAATCTTAATAGCAGTGGTGAAATACAGGATTTTGGTACATAATAGGTGACTCAGTCCATTATTCTCGAGTCGGTTATGTAAGCTACGAGGTTCTGTGACCCACTTCTTCGGCAGAGGATTCCTCAAGATGATCCTCCACTAAATGCAATGCTTTCTTTTGTGCGGTGTAGAATCGAACCTGGAGAAGACAATTCTTCTCCTCGGGAGACTGGGACCCAGGAAATTGAATACCCGGAAGGCGTGAAAAGAATATGGCGACAATGGACGCTTTCTAGAGACACGATACATGGAACTGCGATCGATTGTCACCCATATTGGCGGGTCCTACCATTGTGTCCATTTTGAAATTAGTCTCGCCACGCCTGCCCATTGTCCGTTGGGTTAATTTATTATTATTAGTATTTAATGGGATTACATGATATTTAAACAAAAAGGAAGTCAGTTGTCAAACATCTTTCTTAAATTCGATGCCCATTATTTCAGATAAGTTTCGTAATAGTTTAAACAATATTTGAAAGGTATAGTCTACAATTTGATCAATAATTCCACACTTCGAATACAGTATAGCTTTTAATTAAAAAAAAACAAGTTTAACTTTTTCCAATTGGTGATCAACTTGGTAGCTTCAAGGAAATATGAAATCAAAATTCGATCATCTGACGTCACTCCGTTAATGGTTTCCTTGGAAGTGACAAATATTTACACCTCTAGGTCAAACAACGGATGTAAAAAAGTATCAAGCATGATATTATTATAGTCTTCACAAATATTACATATATGGGCGAACATAAATGGCGTAGACGAGGTCAAATTTATGTATCGAAATGGCGAGATAAACGGGACGTTTTGTCCATAACAACAAATCATCATCCGGAAATGGTGGAAGTTACTAAAAAATTTGGACAAAAAAAGAATAAACCAAATGATATAGCTGAAAACAATCTGAATATGTCAGGAGTTGACAGATGTGATCAAATGATTTCCTATTATTCGTCACCACGAAAATCCATAAGATGGTATAAAAAAAAACTTCTTTTTCATCTTTTAGACCTATGCGTTTGGAATTCCTACTTTATCTATCGACAGTTTCATAAATCAACGACATTCCTACAGATTAGAGATTTGCTAATACAATCGCTGATCGCACTACCTAATACTGAGATTTCTGGAAAGAATTTAGCGGCATTAACATTTACGCGTGGTCGACCGAAACAAATAAATTCATTACCACTGACGTCCACAAATTGTACACAACAACATTTCTTGGAAAAGATACCTCCACCTGTGGATTTTCAGCGTAAAACTTACTTTTTACGTTGCAGACAATGTTCGACCAACCAAATTAGAAAAGAAACGTCATATAGATGTAAAACTTGTCCGCATAAACCACCATTGTGCCCAGAATGCTTTGAATCCTATCATTTATAATGCTTTCTTGTATGTATGTAATTTGTTTCCTGGATTAATTTTTATTTCATTTTTACTATTTTATAAGCAAAATAAATTACAAATGATAATTTTGTTTCAAACTGATTTTCTTGTGTTAAGTTCACACCTATTTACTCTCTTTTATTCATAGGAATCATTTTGAATTAGTAAAGCAAATGCCGTATAGTCGTCACGACGGTCATAGCCGTCATTTGCTCCGGGAAGAGAAAAAATGACATGATGAGCAAATGACGGTTATAGCAGTCAACAGTTTTTCTGGAAAAACTGAGGCCAAATGTGATAATTTTCACTTCCAAACATACAACTTACACTCGATTTCACCTGGCAGTCATAAACAATTGAAAAAAAATATGTGTTTCTGAGCACGATCGTCAAACTAAAAGTGTGCGGCAAGGTGTTAATCCGTAATAGTAATAGTTATATTGCTGGTTGTACAATTCATTTAGTGTAATAGCATTATTACACATATCGTTTGTTTCGAAATTCAAACAGTATCGGCTAATTAGAATATCGGTTATGAGAATGATGGTGTTTACTTTTTAATATTCTACAGCTTATTTTCTGAAGAACGAGTAATAGAGCAGTTTATATTGCCATGTTCGTAGCTAGTTCACTCTTTCAGCAGATGTTTTCATTTCTTTGAATTATTCGTAGACCATGTTGTCCAAGTTCTATCCAGGTCAGTGTTTGTAACCTTTTGTATTCATCGATTGATTTTGTAACGCTACAAGGTATTGTTGTTTATCAATATTTATTTTTTATTGATGTTTTTGTTATCTGAGATCTGCTCTGATTGGGACTATGGACTCTTCGGTAGAAGGTCAGTGCTCAGCCTGGGCTAATTTGCCTGTCAGTTACTCTTTCATTCGCGCACAATGGCTCGGAGTCGAGGCAACCAAAAAGACGATCGCTTCTTTGTTATAGATCACGCAAGCTGTATGTCCGATTTATTATAGCTTCTGGACAATGGGATGCTAATATAATCAGATTATGAGAAAAAAGTAAACATATTATATTCAGTTTTTTTAAGGGTTTCGTTGTTTTTTGTTTATTTATTTTTTTAAACCAGAAACCCATACGTTTTCAGCCAAGTGCCTGTAATGAAATTAGCACCGTGATTTATAATATGTATCATTTATTGGACTATAGTTCCAAAAAGTATTTATACTGCGAATAAAATCGTGTTCGCAACTCACCGTTTACCGTAATGTCACCATATTTTTTTCCTAGGTGGATTCACATGGTGCTTCATCTATTCGAAGAATGGGGGTGCAAATTAACGAAGAAGTCACAATCAGTACAAAATGAGTAGGACAACAAACAAAATAAAAACAAAAGCGCATCTATTAAAAACACGATAATAGTTATGGCACGGCAGAAGGACACTCACTCAATCACTGCTAACAGGCCACTGAGCAGTCTCTTTAATGTGTTATAATGAATGTATATTTATCTTCCTGGCCGTTTAATGCATTTAATAATGCCAGTATCAGGCTGACTAGACCATTGAAGGAAACACCAGTCTTTGAAGTGCATCCGACCTGCAGTGGAAGCAGCGATGAAGAGAAACGCAACTTTCACTTTCCTCCAGATCCTGGGTCACTGTAACTACAAAAGCGAAGGCCTCTGCATTGCAGTCAACAGTGCCGCCGAAATGCCTCCAAAAAGAAAACTATACAAGTTCAATAATTCTTGAGGCAAGCATATCCAGGATTGCCGTTGGATAATATTGGATTAGGGATAACCTTAAAACAGTATCACTTACTACCATCATGAAGGTGAAGATTCTTGTGAGACAATGCGGAGGGCATGTGTGGATGTGTTTTAGAATAGTCAATAAATAGACGCCGATGCTTTACTGTACGAGAGATTATTAATTAATGTTAGGGCTAGGTACTTACATAGTTTTATAGTTTAGTATAATCCTAAATAACTGCTACGAGGAGCAGCTTTTAAAAAGGAGCAGGAAGGGTGGAAACAACTTGCTTTTTGGGACGCACGATTGAGGACACCTTGGACCGAACTTTTCATCAATGAAGAAATCGCTTTAATTGTGAGGAATTCCTATTTAATTTATAAGTATTGTAATCATCCATCATTTGAATTCATTCTACTTTAATATTTTTAGTCGTATGAATTAAAACTGTTTCTTATTTTAAATTCTATTTGACTAACTAAATGACTTCATTGATCAGCATGAGATTTATTTTTGTATTAGAATTAATTGGGACTATATCAAATCAATATTAGTCTATTTTATTTTATAATAACTTCACGCTAATGCTAGAGTTCGATAAAATAACCAAATCTTGAAGTTTGAATAATTAAATTGCATCCCAAATAAATAAATTCAATTCAATTAAATAAAAATATTTTAATTATTTGACTCGTAGATCTCGGGGTAAGGTAGGTGAAAAGATATATGTATTTATGAGATATATATATATTGGTATTTTTATATGTATTCCAAAAATATATTTGAACCGGATCGAACATAGCATTTTAACATTGAGCTTATTTATTGAGAAAAAGTACATCCCCATCCTTGAAGCTCGTTGTAGAAAGCCAGAGGCCTCGCCGAAGGTTAGCAGAGGCAGCCGCGTCAGTGGGAAGGCCGGACTACTTTCTCCTCCAGTCCTGGTAGGTCCGTCTCTTACTCACAGCTTTCCCTAATATTGTCATGCTCTTATATCATCCCTGCTAGGGTTACCTGCTTCACAGCTCTTAGGCTGAAAACAGAATCCGGCCCACCCCAGTCAGTCGCTTTGTTCAGATTATTGTATCAGATAGAGTAGAGTATTGGCTCAGTTTATTTTCGCGATCAAACGAATGGGAAATAATGCAATAATGCATATCGAAGCGGAAGATAAGGAGGGTAGTACGTATTAATTAATAATACTTGCTATGTTTTGTAAATCAAATAGGTCTTTATCCATTGAGCATTGAAAGTTTGTCTCTAAACGTTTGGACAATCTGTTGGAGAGAAGCAATGACGACGGTTTTAAAACACAAAGCATAGTTCTAACATAGAACAGATGTAGATCCAACCACAATACGGTAGTAGGAAGAATACATATAGGACCACAGTATAATTAGAGGAACTCTTTAACATACTATTATCAAATCTCCGCAATATGCAGGAAAAAACACATTTTTCTTCTTTTTTAAATCTTGGGCACATCCTCTTTCAAACTACTATGAACGTTGAAGATCGTAGTACCCTAATGGCCCCTAAAAATTGCATTAATAATCAAGACGCTTAGATTTTTAGCTAACAACTAATTATTTATGGATGGCCCATCATTATTTTGATGGTGCTGCTATAACTTTTAGCATCAATATAATGGCAAAAATCGGTTGTATAAAAGTTGACAACCCGATTTTAATGAGAGTAATAATGAATTTTTTATATCATAGTCCAAAAAGACAAAAAAAAATTACATTTCAATACAATCAGGTCGTCGAGCTCCATAATTTGAGGATATGATTTAAGCATTTATTTCTTATTACCGAGTAATTATTTTCGTAAACAACACTGATCAGTGTTGTACTTAACACACCACCAGGAAAAACGCCTAAAAAAAGTAGTTATTGGTTTAATATACTTAAGTGGAAGATAGGGGCGGTGAAACACATGAAAGATTCATGGATCTTAAAAGATTGTGGTACCAATACTGCAACTATACATGAAATATGAATCACGTAACCACGGAATACCAAGCCTTTAGCTTTAGTCAGAGATGGTCATGATGTGTGACTAACATCATCGACACGGGAAGTTTTGACTTTTTGGAAGGAATAGAATTAATGTTGAGCAAATAAATTTGAAATTGTATTAACATTTCATACATTATTCTTATAAAATTTATTAAAGCAATAAAATACTTTCAACCTCACAGATCAATTCTTAAGTCAATATGGGTGGTTGGCATTTGTTACGATATTGATTTAGGTGGGAAAAAAACATGTTCGATTATTGTTCAAATATAGTTGACTCTGTCAGAATCATCAACCACCATATGCTCAACTAGAAACAAACATGGAGAGTACAATATTTATTGGTGTCAAATTGTTAAATTTGTTTGATCAAAATTGAGTAAAAAATTGTCAACTCATTATTTGACTTCTTCCCTTTCAAATTTATTGTCATTCGTTGATCGATTCGCTATAAAAATCATTCAAATTTTGTCGAATAAAGGTTTTCTGATGTGTGGTTTAATAATTAATGCACCAGAAAACTGTAAGTGTTGAGTTTTCTTTTTTACGGCTCCTGAACAATTTTAAAATTGTGAGGTAAACTGATACATTGCTGTTACATCGGTCCATTGCATGCAGGTAATTCATATAACGACCTAATTTTTCGGTGTATTGCAATAGATGATGGGCAGGAGTTTGGTAGTCTAATATGCTTAGAGTCGATCACGACCGATAGGAAAAAGCAGTAATTCACTAGCTGGATGGTTCCCGTAGATAGTTCCGAACCACAAACCACAGATTGGATATCCCATCCCGTCTAACTGCGCAAAAATTGTTTCGACGCTCACATGGGTCCGATGAACTTCCCATGCTCTCAGATTGTTTTTTCTGCAAAAGGAGGGCAACCCACCAATTAGCAAAGGAGGGTTTACAGGACTCTGGCCTAAATACCCTTTACAATTTATCTTCTGAGACAGTACGGTATTTAGGCTTTCATCACGACAAAAAACTGACATGGAACCCACACACGAGGCTAAAAAGACAAGAACTAAACAGACGCTTTGGACAACTGTACAGACTACTTCGAAGGACATCCCATCTCTCAATAGAAAATAAACCACTTATTTACAAAGTTATACTTAAGCCAATCTGGACATACGGGATAGAGCTATGGGGGACAGCAAAAAAGTCGAACATCAAGCGCATCAAATCCTTTCAATCAAAAGTCCTGAGAACAATAGTAAATGCCCCTTATAACGTCAGCAAGAAAACCCTACATAACGATGTTAATATACCCTACATTCTTGAACTCATCCGTTCCGAATTCATGAAATTCCATAGTAACCTATCCAACCACCCTAATCCCGTAGCACAGTCATTGCACTGCTCCACTCATCCCTATAATCCTCCTCGGAGACTGAAACGGCCTCGTGACCTGCTATAAATGCGAGACAGTGGGAGTCCTGGCAATGGCCAGTTTCTCCAATCATGTCCCGAGCGTATGTGGCTCTGTTCGTCGGCCTCCATTGGCTCGTATTCGGTTACGTGGCTGGCGGAGGAGCGTGGGGGACTTCCCAAGACTCCGCTTCCTCTTTCGCATGCGAGGGAGGCAACAATTATGTGGACTTGGAGGGCCCTTGGGCTGTTTGTAAATATTTTATGAATGTACGAGTGAACGATGAATTGCAAATATGGTATAAATGAGAACATTTATCTCAATTATTTATTGCCTATTAAGTATTAAGGCAGATTGTAATTTCATCATAATAAAGTTGTTTTATACCATTTATCTGCTCAAAATTTAATCCTAAGTATCCTTTAGAATAGCTTCGTTGGCATTCTAAGCACGTCCGACCTGCTTGAAAAATTTATTTAACAGCTCATAACAGTTAATATCCACCACCTCCAAAAAACAACATACAGTTGGACACAGGTTAAATCAAGGATATCTGGTTTTGAGAGGAGGGCATCAAATCAAGATCTTACTGCCCAGATCAACAATGTATAATTTTTATTTTTTTATTTCCAAACCGCAATCACACACACTTAAAAAAGTCATTTAAATCGTGTTTGCGTTTTTAACTCATTCTGTATTTTTCATTGATTGGCATTATTTGTATATGTTAGTTTCATTTCATGACCGTAATAGCAATTATATTTTTGGCATGATTACATGATAATGAACAAATAAATATTTCCCTAACATAGTGAGTATAGTATAAAAAAAGGTCTTGTCATCTTAATTAGTACTATGTGATCATGAGTGAGTGATTCGTAATATCATTGAAACCCTTCGTTGTGTGGTACTCCACACTTTTTCGTTTTAGTTTTTAAAAATTCAATTTAGTTTATAGTCGAAGTAACATTTACCGCACCCCCCTATAACTGTTCAGATCCGGCTCCTTACCTCAACCGGTAAGACACCGTTACATAAGGGTTACTCACTGTTCCAAACCCCTGCATCAGTCCAGGACATGTTTCGAAATAACTCGGTATTCCCTCAAGCCATTTAAATGGTCCAATCGAGAGGTGCGAATTCCGCAAGAGTAGCTATGAGTGGCACGCTCTTGACGACCGTTTCTTGTCAACGACAACGATGATAAATCGCGATCTAACGACAGGCTATGGCGTAACGTCAACGCGGCATTCGTACTGTCGGGCTGATGTTCCTTTGATCGCATCCACCATTAGCAGAAGAATGCTGCCTTGATTGCCGAGCCCAAAGAGAGTGGCTCTTCTTGCAATCAGAGCGATTGTCGTTATGTATGGTCCACTGTTATCGGTCCAACCGATTTATCCCAGCAATGCTTGGCAAAACGCAAATAAGTAAAAAAAAATTACTGCCTGATTGTGGAATGGTAAAATTATAAAACACCTGATATCGATAGCACTAAGCTGTCATCTTTAGTTATCTCTACTGTAAAATAAAAAGTCAAATGATATAAACTTTTACGTGCTTATATGGAGACAAACTAATTACTATTATTATAAAAATAATGGTCACAGTCATTAAGTAAAATATAAATTATATTACACTAAAAGTGCTGAACTGTACTTATATTAAAATTTTCCTTATATTCTACTACAATTAAAAATTCTCAAAATTCAGAACTACAACACTTATGTAGTATATTATGTAAATTCAAAAAACAAAATTAAATACTATGAAATAACCATTAAAACGTTGTCATAAAATTATAAAAACCTACTTAAAACACAACTATATATCAATCTTATGGCCACCCAATTGGTTATGTGGGATATATAACTCATCTAAAACAATAGTATCTTATTTATCTTTTAACCAGGGCTGCTACACGCTCTTCACTCCACGACTGGCTTTGTCTGGCTGGTTTATATATTAATATTGATATAATTTATATTTTTCTTAATGAACCTTGCTACGTATATTAATAGTCATTAGTTTGCCTCCATATGCGCAGGTAAAAGTTTTTGTCATTTGAGTTTTATCGAGGGCTATTACAATGAAGAAGTTATCAGTTGTTGAAATACAATAAAGTTGTTTTATTAGAAGAAGTAACTCTTAACTCTTTACCACATGAGTTTACCGACCCCAGTATCTACTCAGGTATCTACCTAAGTACCTAGCTGGACCTAGAATCCCTTATCTCTATAAAGTCCTACACCCTTTCGAATATCCTTAAACGTAAGCAAACCTATTTCAACGTTCTAGAACACTAGAGCTCATTCCTCAACCTCTCACCTCCATAATTTTCTTCTTTCATTTTTACCCAGTCCCCCCTCCTGTATAAAGTTTTACTTTGAGCTATGACATTATTGTTAATAGTTTTTATTAATAAAGTGTTTTCAAGTCTTAACTGTTGTGCGATAGTTAATTCTACCATAGCGGTCGTAAAAATGATTCAATCGATCTGATATTTAATAGATATAATCTACAAAATATGATGGTAAGTTAGAGATTGAATTATACCATAGTAAATAATTGTAATTTTTTCAATTTAAATGAATTTGAATGATTTTCCAGAAAACATTGTTGAACCAAAATCTTATTTGGTTTAAATGTTCTAGTCTCCTCCGTTGAACGAAAGTACCATGTGACACGTCCCGTACCTTGGGCTTCTTTACATTCAAATCAAAACCAGTATTTTTCAATAACACCTTTTAGTAGCTTTGGAAATCTTCTTGGATGGAAGTAAACCGTATCTCGGATTGTTTATAACTTCTGAATTCACTAATAAGATTCCTTCTTGTTTTTCTGTATGTGAATCTCCAAAGAACTGGGACTTAATAAAAAATAATTACTGCTCTTAAATGCCAGCCGTTTAGTGGATACTACTACTATTTGATACAAATACAAGACAAATATTCTTCGCACCGAACCCAATATACTCGTATTTAAGAACTTCGTGTTTAACCAAATCAAATGCCTTTTGTAAATCTATCGGCAGATATGTTTGAACCTCTTTGTTGTAGGAACGTTGATACTAAGCCTCTCCGGTGCTATTGCCATATTTATCGTAAGATTCAATTGGGCTATGCGTCACTTCTTAAGAAATTCGGAATAATATCAAAATTATTCTATAGTCATCAAAGTTGTTCGCATTAGTTCTCTTGGGTATCGCGATAAATACTGAGTTTGAATATTCACCTGGAAGTCGTCTCATATTATCAAAAATGTAACATAGTCGTCTGTATACGAGTATGTCCATAAAGTCCAGGAATACGTAAAATATAATTTTTGATTTTGGTCACATAACACAAAAAAAAAACATTCATAGTTGGCAAGACGTGCTTGGTTGAACAACTAGAGGTAGTTTTGAATTCCTTCACGACGATGGTGGACACGAGGCATGACGAATTGTCTTAATTAAGATTGCCCGGTCAGCTCACCTACCGGACAAGGGCCCTGGGCAAGCCGTTGTTGCCAAATCCTAGCTTTATAAAAAAAATTGAAGTAAAAAGTTTAAAAAAATATGTATTTAAAAAAAAGTCAAACGGTATGTTCATAGGACTGCAGTTCCTAGAATCTTTTTGTCCCGCCGACGTCCGGGTCATTGTACATAGGACGTGTCCTCCGTCTCTTCGGCATGGACTCCACTGGAGGCCCCCCTCACGTAAGAAAGGTTAGGTGTAAGTGAAGAAATGTCTTCAGATTGTTTTGTACATCTGTTTTTTTCGATAGTACGGTTTCTTTTTTTTTTTTCATCTTTCTTTTTTTTTCTTTTTTTTTAAGCATCTATGGCCACCAACTAAGTATAATGAAAAAATGTTGTGTACATGAACACGTATTCTTCAAATAAACAATAACAAATGTATAGCCATAGTTACGCCTGCGTCCTAACATTGTTCAACACCACACCAAGGTCCGAGATAAACCGAAGAATAACTAACAGTCTGTCTTAGTTGACAAATTATATATATTCATATCACGACGATTTAGTTAGGTAATGGATATCCTTTAACTTTAAATATTTATAAATTTTATTAATAAGTGGCAACACAAATCATCTCCAAATGTGCGAATTTTTTTTTCTCTTTTTGTTAATATTTAATGTCTTATCACTCCAGTGCTTATTGATGACGACTCTTGGGCTTATTAATCATTAAAGAGCTTGATCGATTTTAGGTACTGGATGGTTTCGTTGCTTGAGTAAATGGGGTTGAAGTTTTTATGTTTTCTTATTTTCTTTATGGTTATTTCGTATATGAAAAAATGTTAGACTGTGCGTGGAGGGTTATCACACGATTGGCACGTTGGCCGGTGTTATCCTACGAGGGGGTTTAGATGCGTCAGCTTGGTATGGCCAATCCCCAGTTTCACAAACACGCTGCTTTGCTGACGTGTATTCTTGTTCCTTAAAGTTAATCAAATGGTTTAAGCTAAGCGCTTTCCATCCTTTCTTCCATTTTTCGCTAGCTATAAGTTCTATTGTTTCTTTTGCCTTCTGAGGCAAGTACAAAGTTTGAGCGAGGTAGGTTCATCAATTGCGTGCACTTTTACAGATTTGATAGTGTGTTCAATGCCATGAAGGTGCCCCGAAGAACTGAGCATCCTGTTCCTGGTGAACAATAAACACTAAGAAAAAAATATCATTGTGTGTAGCCAATAACCCAGATTAGTTTAAAATATATTTCATTGCATCATAAATATTACTATGGTAAAGTACCTAAAGGGGTTAATTATTTACAATATTGCCCTCAAGAAAAACATATTCACATTTCCCTGTAACTTTGATTCCTCCCAGAAAATAATTCATACCTACCCTTCTATAAATAACGGTATAATGCCAGGGATGTTAAGTAAAGAACATCCAACATGATGAAAGATTATTGCGGTAAGTCCAACTTTGGTGCATTTGGGGTTTTTTTTTCTTTTAAAAGTCCAGGAACAATTTAAAGTTATTCTGCAACAGTTCTTAGCTCAACACAATTTATTTAAAGAATATTCACAAGAACACTAATTTGAGCAACTGAAATCTAACATGATGATTTCAGCTAGTGGATTATTAAAATAATAATTCGGAAGTGAAATTCTGGCTTTGACTAATCGTTTATCGAGTTTAATTATCTTTTCTCCTTGGAGAAAAAAAAGTACAATTCTAGAAGTGATGCTCCCGAAATTATAAATAGTGCCATACTGAGAGAAAGTCAAGAAACCATATTTAGAAAAATCACAAAGAAAAACTTAATTGAAACTGCAGCGTAATTATGACGGATGGACATGCGCCGTTGTGAAATGAGAACACGAAAGATGAGGTTTCTCTTATCTGTTATGGTTGTTGTAGAACCATTTTTATTTGGTTCCGGTTTTTTTCTTGCAAGGTAGTGTTTTTATTTAGGGCATCGAACTATTTAATCAAAGAAAAGAAGAAGTTTAAAATAAAAGAAACATCCCATCGGTTTTGAAGCCGTTCGTTGGGCTCAGCATAGTTTGGATTTGTTCATATGATATTGATATTATGATATAATTTAAACTTTTGCTATTACTAATTATAAACCTTAAAATTAATGACAGGATTAATAATCTGCCAAGATGTCCATTTATCTACAATTTAAATCATTTCTTAAATTGGATAAAAAAAATATTGTGACACATATCGTGTAAAACATAACAGTAGCACTACATGGACCTTTAAAAATAATGTTATATTACACCACACCATGAAAACACTGCCAAAGATTTCTCATTGTCATTACTGTTTGAAACCAGTATCCTGCTTATGTCATTGTATGTTCAATTTTTTTATCACAGGCACAAACATTTCGTCATCATCCATCATCACTTGATAAATTCTGTTACGTCCCGAAATGCAACCTTAATGTATCAATAGAGGTCCCTTTTTGAAGAGGTCTTTTGTTTTGTCGTTGTCGACCGTTATTGTATGTTCTAAGAGACAAAGTGTTTTCCATATACATACATTAATATGGATCTGGTACAAGCTAGGGCAATCAGGAAGTGAGCCTATGGTGTTTTTATGGGGTTTAAGTGGCACAATGAGCAGTTATTATTTTCGTTTAAGCAAATCTAGCGTTAATATAATCAATTCTAGTTCTGCTTACCGTCTTAATATTGCCCAGATTTTAATTGGTTTAATTGGATAAATTACATACAGCTGCGAACTTTGCGTTTTTCACTTTTCTAGTGACGGTGCTATTCCACTCCCCTGTTTATAAGGTACCACTTGCTCCAACTGCCCAGTGTTCAGTTATGGAGAAGCAGTTCCATTCAGAAATGTTACATCGGCGAAACAGCCCCTACCTCATTAATACCACGCCCCATTAATTAGGAAGCTAGGCGCTACTTTCTGTCAATCGACCATGGAATATGGCCTACTTTTCACTTCATTAAGTCCATACTTTTAGTTAGTTCAGACAGGCTGATAAATAGATCTTACCTTATAGTAAAGCATTTCATATATATATTTATATATTGAAACCTACCTCATTTTTTACCATTTCTCTTTCTACTTTATTTGATCAATTTAACTTAACTAATTTGGCTGGTCCGTCAAGAGATTTTTAATTCAAATTGTTTTATGTCTTTGACATAGGAATTTATCCCGACTGAATCGCCCGATCTCAAGGCTAATGTTGTAGTTATTAATAAATTGAGAAACTAGGAATTGTGAAATATATTCAAATAAAATGGTTATAACAAATAATTATAATTAACATAGATTACTGACAAAAGTATAAAAAAAAATATTCAATTCCTTTTAAATTAGGATAATTACTACTGATTACAAACATGAATTTGAGCTCAATTTCTTTTAATGGATCCATAATAAAAACAATATTAATATCACCCAATTTTTGATCTTCCTGTAATCCAATCAACGTTACTTTCTGCTGTTGGTTCTTCTCCTCTCTTCCTGTATGGTAACCGCCAATTCGGGAGCTTGCTAAGTCCGTTCTACTCGACGGTTGTGCTAAGACTGCTGGTTTATCTCATCCCCACTCCTAGGAGCATAAGGGAAATGCTTACCAGATGTGAGGATTCCTGGTCTATATTCTCAAATATCATGAATGTTACAATATATATATCACTAACTTTAGGGTTAGGATTCTTTATTTTAGTTACGAAACTGCAACTAAAAGACTAATTTCTAGTGGTAACTATTTAAAATCAAAATAATTTAAGCATTTATGTAGAGTTTTCGATGTTGATGCATTGTGGTTTTACTAAATTATTCTTCAATTTCATTATCAATTAACTGTCAATACACTTTTGAATGTTTTATTTTAATATTTTGGAAATAAGGTCAATGTGTTACTGTGTAGGTAACACGCCTAGGTGATTTTGTAATTACGATTGCCTTATGACGTACACTGTTTGATTCAAGAATAAGTTGCCTTGCCATCATTTTCGTAAATGTCATAAATTAATATATTTATTTCATAGTCACATCAAGCATGTGCTTATCAGGGTGATTTCTCACTAGCTGCTTCAGTGGATTCTAAACGTATTATTCTAATGCCTTCTTGTTACTATATTATATAATTTATGAAACATATTATTTGTTTAATGTATTATTATATTATAAACATGCAAACGTCAAACATTCATTACACAATTAAAGCTTTCGTAATGGAAGATAAAACGGTTTTATTGACACTTTTAATGACTTTATGTAATAGTTTCCCACTAAAGTCCTAATAATTAATGCATGTCATTAATCAATATTAAACGGTCATTCCTAGAGCATCGAGAAAAACTTCATTACAAAATAACATACTTAAGAAAGTGGGGTTGCGAAAAAATTGCGAATTAATTTGTAATGACAGTATTAATGACTTTATATAATTCCACATAAGCTTAAACATATGTTACATATTATAAAAAGGGGCGTAGACATATTTAATTCGATACCTTAATAAATATGATGTAAAAGTATTCATTTGTATTAATAATTAATTTATTAATGACCCTTAATTATTTTTCATGAGACAGATTTTATTTTTATGGTAAATTTACTAAACCAAATGGCTATAATGAAAAAGGATTATTGTGGGCGATTTATTTTAATATATGAACACCTCTCTCTGAGCATTTTAATGCATTTTATTAAAATACTTGGTTATGGAACCATTTTAAGTATCATATTCTTAAATCAACACGATACAAATGAAATATTTGAACGATGATCCCTATTGTTACCTTCACCCGTTCTGTTAATTTAATTATAAGATTATTGAAAGTGATGGTTTAGTGCCCGAAAATGCTTATATCATAATAATATAAATTGTGGGTAGACTACAGAGAGGTGTTCATTTGCAAATAATTTATTGTTAGCATACTTACTGCTTGTCTTACAAAAAAAAAGACGAAAACATTGATTAATGTAAGTTGATTAAAATCGGCCCGGGCCGGACTATTTTTGTTTGCTCCTACAAACTAGCGTGAAAGAATATTTTCAAATTTCTTATCAAGGTGCCGTCAATAGTTTGTTCTGAAACTTGCTAAAAAAAATAAATAAAACTTTTAACATAAACAGAATCTGATTTGACTCCTGGAACCTAATTTAAAGTTAAAGAAACGGTACCTTTTTTTTTTTTTATAATTCTCTATAATTTTAAACTATATGGATATAGGGTCATTTAGGCTTTTGAAAAATATAAGTTTAACATTTCGGATTTATTAAAGCCCTTTTGAAACTGTTAAAGTAGAACACGCTTGATAACATAAGTACTTGTTTCTATGTTAAGCCTTACCCTCCGGGATCAGGAATGATTGAAGAAATCAAAACCTTGTTTCATAAAAGTCTAATGATTCTGTTCTGATGAACGGGAATAATTTTTAATTTTAGGAAGAAGAATAAAGTATGAAAATAAAATATTGGTGGTTTGTGCCGACGTTTCTAAGGCAGTTTTATCTACATCCTCCGATTATACCTTGTGTCCTATAAAACACTGTCTATAAACACCACCTGACACGTGGGACTGGGGGTTCCTATTGGGCCCCAGGCAGTTTCGGGAAGCCTGGACTAAGATCTCCTTGTATTATCTCGAACTAGGCTCCTAGTCTAGTCCTTGTATTAAATACACAAAGACTAGGGTTAATGACCTGGTGGTTTTACGCCGAAATAAAACCAATCCAACAGTTAAAAGAAAGATTTCAAAGTAATTTCCTAATGCTGGTCTACTTGCATCTCACCGTTATTTTTTTGGTTTTATTGGTTTTATCTAACTTATACACATCCCCATTATACTTGACCGTGGGCCTAAATCTATTTAACACCACCATAACTAATCTGATATTTCTTAAGGTTGAAGAACAGAGGAAAAAAAAGTATAAAAACTACAATATAAGAAGTTAAAAAAAAAAAAACCATTGCTTCGGTTTTTATAGAATTTAAGTAATTGCCATAGCGAAAACGGCTTTAACAGCCACTTATTATACCCCGGCTATTGAAGACATCGGTATCCGCCAGATTCCGCGGGGTTCCGTTACACCAAATTAGGACGGCGAATTTTTTGTTGGTGGCCACTAAAGATGTGTGACACACATGTGTGACTCAAAATCAACGGACACCAATTGTACAATCTCTTCACTGTATATTTACGTTTTAGGCAAAGAGAACAAGCAAGTATCATACAATAAAGACAAGTACAACGATAACGCATGTATTTTATTTTAACTAATAACCTCCAATAACTTACTGGGAATAACAACTATTCTTTTAACAATCTCAGACACTAAAAATCTTAGGAAATCCGTCCAGAAGTAGTAATTAATACAGCACACTTTTTTTAAAAATATCTAAGAAACTAAAATTTAAATTTTAACAAATGTTTAAATAAATACTTTGTTTACAAAGAATGTTAAGAATTATATCATTGCGAGTGAAGGGTAGGAGAGGTTGTATTGTGTGGAATCCCATACTTTATTATTAACATATTTAGTTAGTTGGAGCTAGAGGTTAATTTATTAAAAATGTGGTAATATTATCTGGAACTACTTAAATTTTTAACTGATATTTCTCTTCGCTACTAAAAAGGCGTACCGAAAAGAAACCGAAATTAGTTAGGTTGTATGTGGCGGAGTTTTTGTAGTACTGGGTTTCACCGGTAGGGCCGTGTAAAGCAACTTTTCACCAGTCAGTATGCCAAATCACTGGATAAGGATCCTTTTTGCTTGTGTTAATTTATTAGTGACAGGTGATTTGCGCCTTCGTTGTTTTTGTGATGGCTGATGAATGAACACCGCGTGGCTGTGAAGTTTTGCTTCCTGCCCGCGAAAACTGGCACAGAAACACTTTAAATATTAAAAGCGGCCAACGAGGATGATGCTATGGAGAATACTCAAGTCTTTGAGTGGTTTTATCCGTTTTAAAAGTGGGGAAATTAATGACCAACCTCGCTTTGGACATCCTTCGACGCCCCGAACCAACGAAAATGTCGAAAAAATTCGCGAAATTGTCCTAAAAGATCGACGACGGACCATCAAAGAAGTTGTAGAGAAGTCTGGAGTGACTTGAAGTTTAGTACAGCGAATTTTAAGTGAAGATTTGGGGATGAGAAGGGTGGCTGCGAAATTTGTTCTTCGACTGCTGATGACAAGGTCGGTTGGATGCATGCTCGGCTTTGAAGGATGAGTTCCCAAATGAACCGAACCTTCTTTCCAAGGTTATAAAAGGTGACGAATCAAGATGCTATGGATACGATCCAGAAACTAAGCAATATGGTCTCGCCCACACATCCCTCTCAGTGCACCGATTTTTGACCAAATTGGTATGGACACTGTCTATGTATCTTCCCTATTCACCCGATCTAGTACCCTCCACCTTTTTTTTATTCCCCCGAATGAAAAGGGACATGAAAGGAAAGCGTTTTGTGGACGTTGAAAATGTAAAGACAAAAACGACGGTGGCGCTGTTTGGCATCGAAAGAGGCGAATTTAAAAAAATGTTTCGAACAGTGGAATAAAAGATTGGACAAGTATATTCACTCCAAGGAGAGTACTCTAAAGGAGATTAAAGGTTTTTGTAAAAATAAATGATAAATAAATCACTTTAAATAGTTTGGTTTCTTTTGGGTACGCGCCTCGTATATTGAAAATATGAGCTAAAATACATATCTCAAGCTGATTGCGATACTGTAACTGTTCTAAAAGCGATTAAATCTTCAGAATGGGTCCTCTAATCTATTAGTATAATAAAAAAGCATTATCGTCGTTTACTTTGTTGGTAAAGACAAAAGACGTTATCTTGAATCGTATCTGTTCTTCGCTTGGCCTATTGTATTGTAATTAATCATACATCACTTAGCCCTATTCATTTTCACATCGTGATTTTCAATTATTATATTATATAATGACGAGTTGCGTGTGCTATAATTATTCTAATATTCAAAGAAAGGCACCTTTGAATTGAAAGAAGTAGAAGACCTGATAAAAGGTAACCAACTAACGCTAGCTATGTACCTGTTTAGGCTTGGGTGTAATGCTGACGAATATTTTTACGCATATATATTTCTCACCGGATCAGTTCAAAATGTATGTTTAAAAAACAATCCCTGAAAGCATATATTGGTAGGCCAAAGTAGTAAATGTTTACGATCTTCAGTATCATCATATTTGTACCTGTTTAAATTGCATCCGCTTCCTTCGATGATGAGTATGATAAATCTAAAAGGGGCATTGAGTGTTTTTGTTTTTCATTTTTGGTGTTAATCCGTCACAGGTTCGAAGTTTTATGAATTTAGAAGAAATTCTTGGTTACATCTTATTGTGCTTTAGAGGTCACGTTACGAACCCGGCTGAGGTAGATATTACTTGAAATTCTGAGCCGTGGAAAGAGGGGAAATCTAACAGGTCTGTATTAAATGAAAGAGCCAACAAGAAAACTTTCTCAAGTCCAGCTCATCCATTAATTCGTAACTTTCTACATGGACAAAATACATCCTACTTAATTCTTGTGAACAAGTGATATAAAGCAAACTACGACAATATATATTTGAAGCACTTCAGTTCACCTTTCTCTTCTAGCAATGCAAATGAATGTTTGTCGCCTTGATCCATTAGGTCAAAGCCATTTTTTTTTCTTTTCGAAATTCCATTTGGAGTCCAAGTAGGGAAAATCTAGTTAGAACAACGAATCATAAAAACGAAAACTTTCAACCACACACAACCGTATCCTAGAAATTGGTTTACTTGCTCAACCTTGAATGCAGTTTTGGGATTGTCGGGAGAAAATTCACAAATTAACCTGAGATACGAATTTGTTCCATCAATTAACCAAAAAGTGTGGATCTGTAATTGAGTTGTAACCATCTACTACTACAGGTAAAAAATAATAGTTTATAGTGCACTCCTGAATGCTCCATCGTGTTTTGAACTTGGAAAACTGAAAAGAAATAGGTTAAGTGTTATATTATTCCGGAGGCGAAAATGGACAACCCAGTTTACGTCCTTAGGGTGCATCACACAGTCACGTGTATCAGGTTGCCCAAAAAAACCGACCTTGTTATCCAACCTGGAAAGCCAAGAAGCATTATTTAGGTTAAAAAATTCTATTACGCCCCAAAAAAAATTAGCTTTTCTTGACAGTTTTTAGCAGTAATAGCCTGCGACCGTTAGAAGTACAGATAAGTTTTTAAGGGTCCTCTGTCATTATTCCTATGTGTCAGTAAAGTGTTATAAGTTAAATATTTATTAAGTTGTGATAATAGTTCTTAACTTCATCTCGTTGCACAGTACATTGAAGCATCGGATTCTCGAAGTTTAAGTTCCTTCGTTTATTAGGTATTTCCGACTACTTAGTGAAGGAATGATATACATTAATTTTTCGAAAATAAAAAAATTTGTCAGTTATAATCGTTTTAATATCACTTATATATAACCTGTGTAAAATCTGCATTACATTGTCACAAGGCGACCCACTCTAAATCAATAATTTCACCATCACTTGGTCTACATCAGTATTTAGGATTAGATTTGAATAAGACACTCGTTTTCGCAGAACTAATGAACGTAAAAACTGAACAGGCAAAGTAATTAATTTACAAGATGATTATATTTTTCCATATTTTAATATAAAATTACATCTATCGCCTAAAAACAAAGTAAACCTCTACCAAACAACCATGCGTCCGTTTATTTGCTACGCATCTCCGGTATGGAGCTGCACATGTCAAACCAATTACAAAAAACTCATTCAAAACGATTCACATGGGAATCGTAAATGATTACCCCCGATGCACTAGAATCAGCACGATCCTAAAGGAATTAGGCCTACCAAGCATCAACAAATAGCAATATTTTTCTAAAACTCATGACTAGCAAAGAACCCGTTAATTAAAGATTTGCCAAATTACGACAAACATTCTGTTATAGTGTAGTGTTGTGTTGCATCCTGTGCAGCCGTGCTCTGTTCTAGTAATATACTCAATTTAGGCTGTACTTCAGCCGTCATTGTATCAATTTTTTTTTCCTAGAATAGGACAAATATTAGTTGCTTAAACTGTTACGCCCATAAAATTACTGCTTATATTATGCTATATAACAATATTTTTTTTTCTTTCATAGCCCCTTTAAATTTCCAGATAATTATATAAAATTATAGATCCTCAGGTGAATCTATTTACAAATTATTTTGTATTTCCTGTAGCATCACTACATTATATACAGGTTTTGTTATTTATTTTTTTTTATTTTATTTTTTTTTTTTATTTTTTTTTTTTCTAAGCTCTCAAACTTATAAAAATAGGAATGTGGGAAAAATAAGGAAAATTATTTTTGGCTGGAAAGTGCCTTTCACTAAGGGGAGACCCCTATTTGAAGGATGTATGAGAAGGATATGGGGTGTGGAATGCCTACACCCTTTAAGTTTTTTTTAAAGTTTGTCGTTATTTTATAGAACTTATATAATGAATAAACAAGTACAATGATATACATTATAAGTGACTGGACTAAACTGACTGGTAATGGAAGGTGATGGGGCTCTCCTATATAACAATATAAATAAATCAATTTTGAATATGGATGTTATGTACACACTTGTTGTTGGGAGTATTATTTTAAAAAAAAATCGTTTCTCTTCAGAAACTTGGCAAGGGTTCTCAGCTCCAAACGGCTGTCGACTTCAGGCGCCACAGAGCGATTAAGTCCTCCACTACACCCTTTGGAGAACCTGTTGTATTCGAGAAAATTAAGGTTGAAATTTAATCATGATGAAATTAACTTTCTTAGTTCACAAGCTAAAATCATTAGAGAAATTCAGTATAATTTTCATCAAGTAATGAATTATATTATACATTTATCTCCAAAACTGGCAAATAATGGTTAGTTAATAGTATGGTTTATTAAGAAGTAAAACACCTTCAGTGTGTGGTTTATAGCACAATTAACGGTTTTGTTAATCTCGCTATAATAGCTCCATCTTGATAGATATTTCTAATAAATAATACGAATAAAAATATTCACACAAATTATCGACACAACTTTAATGACATTATTTAATTTTAATAACAGATTAGAGTTTTAGTTTGATTATATACAACTACCCTAAATGATTATTTTATTACTTACCAAGTAATGGCCATTCGTGGTATCCGCTATTTTATATATAGTTAGTTTTGTTTGGACAATGGTCGGATCTTCTAGTGAAACTTACACACCACCACTCATTGTTAGTATGCCTACTGCACAGATCAGAACAACAGAACAAACCCAAGTTTATATTTTATACATCCATTTCGTTTTCATACTTTTATCCTTCTTAAACTAATCGTTAATGATTGAAACAGTCATTTTAAACTGACTAACCTATAAAAACTAATTTTTCAATAATAAAAAAAAATCCGAAAAGCAGCAAATAAATAACTTTACTGATGAAAAGACGGAGTATACCATTATGCGAGCTAAAAAAAATAGAAAGAAGAATGAAAATAATAATAATAAAGTAATGAAATTTATGTAGGACAGCAAAAGCAACTCTTAGATAAGACTTTTCAGATTATTAAACCATGAAAATATAGGGGAGTAAATATTATGAATGCTAAAACTAAAATAATAGAAAATTTATAGAAGTCGAGAAATGAAGTAAACAAGGGCAAGGGTTAAAAAAAAAAAAAAAAAAAAATGCGATAAGGGAATCTCTTATCTCGATCGAAAAGATGGTAAGAAGGTGATCGAAATATCCAAAAATCGATCTAGTGAAAATAAAGACTAAAAAAACAATAAATATTTAGCCAAGGTTTATAATCTCGGTGATGTTGACCATACTTACCTGCAATGTTGTATGAGCAGTTAAAATCCCCTACTACCGAGCTGTTCTTAGTCTGCTTGTAAAACTGTTATTACAGAATAAATGCTTACTAGAAACACATTCTTGCATATTATTAAAGTTATATAGATCGATACAAAACAAACAAGAACTTTGATAAGAGGCTGATGTTGTGACGCGGAATGCGGGACAGTTAGGCGCCTAGTTTTGGTTCTAGTGTGTTGCACAATGTGCTACTTTTTCTCAACACGTCGTTTCTTTGTGGAGGTTGGCGATCTCTAGGAAGTATGGGCTCCGTACTCTAAAAATGTCGATCGACATGTCATTCAGTGATGAGTTCTGTCCGGATCTTTTACCTTTGAGAATCATACTCCACTTTTGATGACCCATTTCATGGTGAACTTCTTGAGATTAGATCTCACGTGACCACTACTCAAGAATTTCCCAATGCTGTGTGATTTCTTAAATATCGCATAGGCTAATTTTTCAGTATGATCTCGTCTGTCAGAGACATTGGTCAAATTCAAGGAAGGTCAGGGCTGCATTTTGTTTCTCTTAACGTACAGAGTTAGGTACGAGTGGACTTTTACTGGATGCAGATGGTTAGCGGGCACGGATACATTAACGAGAAGCTCCATTATTTCTAGTAGAAGCCGATTCTGTTATGGTCTTGGAATTAGTAGAGCATATTACACTTGACTGCCAAAAGAAACAACACAGAGAATAAAACTCATGCGTCGCTCCCCCTATTTGATTAGCGTCCAGTATCATTTACTAGTCTCATAGACCAATAAACAGCGTACATCACATTCATCGATTATTGCAAGGTTTTGAACTCCAAATAGGTATGTATTAAGATTGTATAATTATTTAGAACCCCATTTGTTAATCTAGGGTATGAACAATGTATTTAATGCATTACTAGATTAAGATAGATTCTTGCCGGCGTCCTTTTGGAATAAAGGCAAAATAATGAATGGGAGCTGCGGATACTCCAACAAATGGTGGTTTGCAACATTACATACTTGAGCTAGGAGAAGCTCCCTGGTCGTTACATTTCTAAATTAATAATTTGCGATTGAAATGGATACCACTGGCTAGTTCTTATACTTGGCCATAAGACCAGTGGTAATAAGCTTAGAAGTTGAAGCAATGCAGAACCTAATCGAGGTTGTATGATTTAAGTTTATTTCGAACGTATAATTTCTGGAGTTTAGAAACTATCAAAGCCATAATTGTTCCTTACGAGTTGTAACTTACATTGTTTTATTTAAGGATTAACACATTTATGTCGTCCCACTTCAACCAGGAAATACATCCCTGAAATGAAATAGCAGGAAATGAACCAAGATACTGCTTACGGAGCCACAAGTGAATAATTGAAAAATCGACTTTTTTTTTTCGAAACGGCTTCCACCCAGCTCGGAAAGGCTGTCTCTTGAACTAAACATTAGGTCCGTTGATAATGTGGTATTTGCTGAGAAAAAAAAAATAATAATAAATAAATGCAGTTTTCACTAATAATAATTTGGGATTCTATGGCCAAGTTTTTCACAAAACTCACAATCGCGCAGACCAAACTCTATAGTTTTATGTCTCTTTCAAAAAAGGCGCAAGAACACATGAAAATAGTAATTTGAACAGGACTGGGAGGGTTCTAGATCAAAATTACCTCAGAGAAGATCAAACCAACCAAAGATTATTTCAACCCTTAGAATAATTCCGGCAAAAAAAGATGTTCTAGTCTGAATTCAATAATGTGGTGAGACAAAAATTACATAAATCTATTTGATAAATTAATAACTTATTGTGATTATGTGTTTCATGAGAAGCTATGGCAAAAATTATAATATCCGTTAATATTTTAGTTATGATAGTCAAAAATCCTCGACACAGAACAAGCTCTGACGTCCAGTTTACGGAACAGCTAAATAACGGTCCGGCCCAACCAGCCATCTCCTGCCACTGCTGGACAGTCCTGTAAACACACATATCCAAACATGCTATAATATTTGAGGCTTTTCTTTGGTGGTAATGGTGTTTATATTTCCATAAGTCATACAATAACGGTAATACAGACTTAAGGTTATGAAGGGGACGTAACAAATGTTAAAGATCCACTCTTCCGATTCGATATCAACAGGGTTTTTTTCTGTCAATATTTTAGTTGTTTACATTTTATTTTTGATATTGTATGTAAATTATTATTGGTATTGCTGTGCCTGAGAGTTCTACAAGTAAAATTAGGTATTTTTAGTAGGAAATGATAACATGTTATAGATATGGTTGATTTCAAAATCAATTTAATTAATTTAAAATTACCAAGTGAAATAGCTTAAACACTTCCTGGTACAATACTTTCATAAGGCAAAATAAAAAAAAAATCGATGTCCTGCTTAGGGTTTATTATACTGTATAAAAGCATGTAGAAAGCATGAAAACACTTTTCATTTTCATTATTCGTGGAGGATAGATTACATATTAAACCGTGTAATGGGCCCGTTTGTAGCATGAATATATATTTAGAACTTGTTTTTACATAATATTCTTAAGATCGGAGCTGCTTTTCTTTCAAATTGACCTACCCACGAATAAATAACCTTTCATATCAACTATACCATTGAAGTCTTGTGCTTAAAATATCAGGAATTCTCCTGAAACCACGGTTCATACTGTCTCATAGTTTTGCTAGTTATAAAAGATTATAAATAATAAATGACCAGAATGGCAGATAATGCCTATAAGGGATCACAAGCATGTCGAATTTCCATTACATAACTGAAATTATTTTATTAATAAATTATTCATGACAAAGCGTAAATAGATCAATATAATTGAGCATATTTATCCATTCAGGCCAAATATTCATAAGCCACGATAATTATTTTGTTATTTTATACACTTATTTATCATTTTATTTCTTATTTGGAGTGAACATAGTTTTATTTGTGTTTAGGAGTCTTTAAAGGACTAATACTATAAATAGTTTGTTTAGAAAACATTGGTTTTATCTAAACAGACAAAGTCACAGAATAATAAAAATCAATTCTCTACTCTTTAAAGTTCACGATTTACCCTTGAGTGAACCAATACATGAGGGCTTCTTTCTTCATTTACATCATAATACATTGTTTTCCCTCGAAACCAAACTAATCGTTGATTACTTATAAATTTAGTACAGCTAAATGATCATATATTTAATAATACCAAAGGTTAGAGTGAATCTTCTTATTATTAAACTCCGTTATTATTAATAATAAAGTATCTTAGAATATTTGCACTATAAACATTTCCTCGTCATGTGGGCTTCGTCTCAAGTCCATAATATGACGACGTCTGTTATTTAATTGATAGTTTCAAGTCGTAAATATTATATATCAACTAGACTTTGTGAAAAGACCATCTCTAATTTGTTTGTGGAAATGGATTTCTATGCCAATTAAGGGCCATTTTCCTACCAACATTTATTATTAAAACTAGCAGGATTTCCCAAATAAAGGGGAAGGTTGGCTCACATTATAGGGGTTAGATGGGACTAAAAACCAAGGGATTGAAATCATACGTGCACGCCGGACAATCAACTATATCTATCCTTTTCCCATTCATCAATAGAAATTCTAAAATTAATTAATTTTATAGAAAAGCCCATAATAACTTATGCAGCACCCAGTCGGAACCTAGTCAGGAATACCAACTATCAGCAAACTTTAAATAACCCCAAATAAGTTTCTAAGAATTATATTTGACAAACTAACTACACTACAATAGTTAAGTTGCAGGAAGTATACAAAACTGGATATACTGTAGGTATTTTAAAAAGGACAATCACAAAATGTATAGAAAAATGTAAACTAGATCTAGACTAAACCCTTGCTTCAAAATATTGCTTAATGGTCATAAATTTCGCAAACACAAGGCCTTAATATTTTAATTTATTTATTTGTTTTTGTCGTTAGATTTTTTTAGTTTATATTTATCTTAAATTTTATATTTGTAATTCAATGACGACTTTATTCATAATCTTGAAAAATGTTGCTAGTCGTTTGTTTCTAGACTATAAATTTGCCTGTGGAAATAAATTTGTTTTTGACCCCAGGCATATCGTATTATAACGAATTACAAAACTACCTTTTCTGTTTTATCAATTTGTAACTAGGTATGTACGATACAGAGCAATAATTATTAGACAATACTTTTTTCTTTAAGTACTAAAAACTAGTAGACTAACTACATATAAATATACATTTGCGAGTTAGCTGATCTTCTTATCTAGTAAATGTAACAGTTCACGGGAGCAGTCAAACCGGCTTGTGCACTTGAACTGCAGTGGAGCAGCAAGCTTCGACCTTGCTATCGGGGACACGCATTCATTCATCAGAGCGTCCCCTGTTTCCTCACTTAAATTACAGCTTATATTGTATTTTAATGAGCTATGTTTATATTTTTAGAAATTAATGTTAGTGCTATTTTTCTGCGACTGATTTGGTCCTTGGCATTGTATTACTTGTTTAGCAACGGTCACTAAATGCATCGATAGTCTAAATTAGGCAATTGTCTGTTTTATACCCGGCATGAACTGCTATACATTTTATCCCCACCCCATTAGACTAGGCAATGTCACCAACTGAACAGATGCAACCACTTGATGTACTTGAAGCCTTTGAACTTTGTTTACATTCCACCGCCATGTTGCTTGGACCAGGTGAACGGATAAACGTACACGGATAATGTTTTAGCTTGACGCTGTTTACATTTTTATCGTGTTGTTTTAACGGTATAATTATCCTAGAAATATTTTCATCGAGGTATCGAATGAGAATAACGTTGATGCAAAATTAAAGTATAAATTAGTAATAGTGGTAGTTCAAAAGAGTTAGTTATTTTAGCATTATTATTCTAGCAGTAGCAGTTCATCCCGGGTCTTTAACGGAAAAGTGCCCTAATATGTTATATTTAAAGAAACAGATTATCGTTGTATGGGGTACAATTGATTTGGAATGTAAAAAGTATCAACAACCACGAGTAGTTAGTTCATAAGTGACATGTGATGTCGGTTGTTCAGTATAAATAATTTTAGAATAGAGTTTTAACTCTAATCCATGGGAGCCCGCTCTCTGTTAGCACTATATGTAATTTAGTTTAATATTTTATGAAGAACGTTTAGACTAAGACTGTGTTAATGTTTGTGCTATGTGTTATGTTTTCTGATGAAGATTTATTAGGAATTTTAACCGAAGACTGATTTACCCAATCGACTACGCATCTCGACTTACACAAGTTAGGGACATAAAAAATAAGAGAGATCACAGACAAATTCCGTCTGGTTGTTCATTATTAATGGCTCTGTTTACCAAACCGGAAAATAAGCTTCACTTCCAAACAGCTGTAACAAAGTCTTTTTATATGTATATTTTATGTGCTACGATTGCAGCCACAAAACCTATTCACTCCATCCAAAATTTTAAAGGAGTATTCAACATGTCCATTCGAAATATACTGAAGATGAAAAAAAGTCATCGAATGTACGAAAATTAAGTTGTTTTTTGGTCAAAATTTTAGCTATATACAATTTTTTTTTAGACGTAGAGATTGATTTATTGACTTAAATGGCTTGACGATGAAGCACTTTTGGTCAAAATAACTTGTAAATCTCTCAATATTGTTAGATTACGTCCTTAATTTCAATTTACCCATATTTGGACAAACTAATTTTTATTACTATTACTGTATATATTATATTTATAACATATTACTGTATTGCCCACCATGGCGATTGTATTAATAAATATTATTAATACATACATTTAAAAACGCAAACGTCTATGAATTGTGGTTCTAACAAAATCAATGGTTTTTTTTTCTTCTTTAAAACATGCTAACAACAACAGTCCATTAGACCGTTGTAGCGTTGAGTGGGTAAAGATAAGATGCCTGAGACGCATGCCCACTTGAGCTGGTATCTTAATAGAATTAATTTATATTAGTTAACTTTATATGTGTATTTCACGAAGTTGTTCTAGCAATTAATAAATATATTTAATGTTACCAACCGTGTGTTAGTTTGGTAATGTGGATAGTAAAATTGGCGTTGGGGACTACTTTAAATAACACCAGAAGCTGCAATTATTTATGCTAGTCACCTGACATATTCTTTATAGTTATTTGAATAATAATTAATTCTTATAAGAAGAGAAGATCTTTCATTGCTGCTAATTATCTCCATTTATTTTACTATGAAATATAAAAGAGCAAATGGCAGCTTAGAATGTATTTGTTATTTAAGGCCATCACGCTATATAAACGACCCTGTTTGACAAGGAAAACACACAAGAATTTTTTCACCATCTCACCATCGAAGTATATGTATTATATGAAATTACAATACCAACAATAGATGGATATATAATTATGTACTTACACCAGTACTAACTTGCATATGTTGAATGCATAGGTTTTATTGTTTTAATTATGGGATCATATCAAATCACTTAACGAATGGTCCTTTTCATCGAATAGAACAACGACGACCTGTCTTTATATCGTTGCTAGTCAGTTCGATGCCCGATCTAACCCTCAAAACAAACTCAGAATTGAACTGAAAATTACATTTTAATTCCTCTAAAACTGTATTCGTAGTTGATGTGTTGGCCATACTTTTTATCAGGATGACATGATTGTATGGGGTTTTATCAAGCGTCTATAATCGGCTGTTGTCAAGAACTGAAGTCGGTTCGTTGGATTTTAGATAATTTTCTGCTGACATAAATGATTTCTTGTTCAATGCAACAGTACTTATAGTGCATCACGAAATAAACAGATTATTGGACGTTCCCGAACGGTGAACGGCTGGATTATCGAGTTTGCATTCAAGTAGCAAACAGGATGATTGACCTTAGGCTATTTAATTGAAACGTTAAACGTTAATTAATATGTAGATATTCTCAGTGTTATTTCAGGTGGCCACAGAAAATTTCTACGACCAGAAGGAAAAATAAATAAAGGAGAATATAAGCTACGACACTAGATTCTTACAACATAACGGTGTTAGAGACATCTAACAACAATTAAATCTAATCTAAAAACAATTAAATTTATTGCCTCTGTATTTCCTAATAATATAGTTAAATTATAAGCTGCAATTTCATCAATATTACTGATCATTATTATTATTATTTTTGGACTAAAGCCTTATATTAATTATAATTGGTTGTGTTAAGGAATTTCACTGGTATAAGTTTACCGAGCCTTTTTGATTTCAGAACGGATCTGAACATCCCTGTCACTATTTATTTCTCTATGAGCAATAATTATTAAAAATTGCATAATTTGAATAGTTTGTCAATTATCATAATCTCAATGCAGACATTTGCAGTTCGGCAAAGGATGTAGGAATATATCATTAAATATAGTTGCGTAATTATGAAAACTTATAATAGCAGTAAGTGTTCAACCACTAACATTATAACATGGACTTAACATCAATCTCATATGAGCATCAGTCCATTTAACACCGTCCCTCATCCCCTTACTTTACAATTGAGGTGTTTGTCTTTGTAATGGTTACGGGTTAAACATGACATTATAAGTTGTTGTTTTTTGCTTTATTCTTTTAATATTACTACTTCCTCGTTTGGTATTTTTTTATATATCGCTGCAAGGCATCGGAGACCGGAGAACGAGTTAGATCTGGCAACACGGGCTAACGGTCCTACAACGGTGAGCCGCATTCTTACTAAGGACAGCCCATCTGGGCCGTGTGTGCACCAGTGTGTGTGTGTTCGCACCGGTGTGTCTGCATCAGTATGTGTGTGAGCGGTTTGTGTGGATATCCTCAGGTGTGTGCCTACACCCTAGCGCTCTTATCACCTCAAGGCCACTGAGAGGCCAGGCGTCCCACAGGGACTCACGCCTCGATAGGTCCTCTGTTATTTACACCATTAACGTAACGCTTAGTGTCGTATCCCTCATAAAATATCAGATTAATTACTTATTTTAATTCAGTATAAAAAAATAAAAAATATTCCGGAAAAAAGACAAATTCATATCTGGCAAATAAAAAAACTATTAGAACATAAACAAATGACAACACAACACAATACGTCATTAAATGAAAAATATTAAATTAATCCAAAAAATAAAGAAAAAAGTGACATATTAGTAAAATATACAATAGTGAAACCCAAGAAAGGTACCAGCCAAATATATATATATATATCCATATGTATGCAGTAATAAATTAAACAAAAATAGAAGTGTGCAAATAAAAGTATTTTTATATCAGCGCATCACAACTCTTTGTTAATTAACATAAATAAACTTATAGATAGTCAACATAAACCCCTTTATCTACGTTCTGTTGTGATCAATAGATATATATTGGTTTTAACTTTTCAATCGGTTTTAACAAAAATAGTAGTTAATAAAATTATGCCATGATGAATTCACACTGCCTATATTTCACGTCCCAGCTGGCAAATACAGTTATAATACATATTAATTACTAATTAATAATAATAGCGGGACCAATATCACAATGAAATTTATCATTTATTAATCATTAAAATGATAACGTATCATAGCTACTCATAAGTTAAATCTCTCGTTAAAGTGTCCTTACAAGGTACTTTCGCTTCAAGTTCCCACAACCTTCACACCGTGGCTCTGTAACCTATTGGAGCCCCATTAGCTGGGAAATCTCTTGGTACAGTTATAACTACTTTTTATGAAATAATAAAATCTGAATTTATTTTTATAAACGATCTCACCAAAGCTACATTAAAATCCTATCCTATAAGCATGGTGTAAACACCAACTTACACACTGCATTTTTTTTCTAAGCCCTCAGTTGATCATTTTAAATAAGTGGACACGTAATATAATAATCCAAGGCTAAGTTGAGTACTGTAAAACCATTTTGTATTCCAGCTGAAGATCATCTTTTCAATCGTACATCTTTAAGGGGTGCTGATAAGTAATCTAATCTAACCCCTATGAGTTTACAACAAGAATGTTTTGTCTTAGAACGCTGCACTGTTACAATTGTGACTACTCGTATGGTAAAGATTGGAAACGTACATATATTTTACATAAATGTTCGGATTTTTAAAAGAAATTAACTTATATTCTAGACAATAACCTTCCATTAAATAAATAAGAATATGTTTTATTCTTTTAGTTAGTTTGCTTACTCATTTATTTATATATTGAAAAATAACATGGACCACTGTGACACGCTAGATTTTTAAACTTATTGATTTATTTCAACAAAATTTATTCGTTCATTCATTAGATCATTAATTGGGAAACCATGGGATCTCCTAGATTATAAACAGCAAATCGGAGGTTGAAATAATAACCTTACAATTTCCAAAGTAATGTTTTGATTAATTTTTAGGTTAATCATCGAAAATTAATACCCATATCCTTGACAAACTTGTTAGGAAAATAGATATATAGGTGGAATCAAATATTCCCAGTTATAATAAACCTACACATTTCTTTGAACTTTTCCACCCTCATTTCCTTGAAGGGTGCAAACAAGTTTTTTAGAAGTCATACTCCTCTCTAGTCAAATGCGTGGATGAACCGTAATAAACTTGTTTATATTAGTTAAGTACCGCAATCAAAAAAGAAATAGAGCTAAAATCAGGTTTCAGGTATGTTTGGATGCCATAAACTAACGTTATTTCCTTCGTAAAAATCATTAAGTAAAAAGGTCGCGGGTTTTGAGTTAAACAAATCTATCAGAGATGCAAGTTATTTCCCTGTGGAAACGCTACTTGTAGAGATTATATTACAATTATATTATTATTAAAATAAATGAAATGCCTCAATACCGATTAAAAATATAGAAAGAAGGAATGTATATATCATTAATCATGTTTTTTGGCCTCTCATCCTATTTTTTAATAATTAGTAGTCAAAAAGAAATTTCCATAATTGGCTCAAGAAAGATTTAATAATTATTAAAACAGTGGGTTTTCATAATACAGTTAATCATTGTTAATATATAATCAATATATGTAAAATATTTCAAATAGATAATTTTTTGTAAAAAACAAACTAGCTTGTCTAGCTCCAACTAGATTGGATTGTAGTTTCCTTTGAATAAAATATCTCTGGCGGTGTTTTCTGAGATTAGATCAGACCCACCAAACAGATTCAAACCAAGGTACATTAAAATACTACTGCACACAATATAGAATATACAAAATACTTGTTGCACGACGATTTTAAGAGTGATAACCACAAAAATTAGAAATGTAAAAAACATAGTGAGGATCCATTTCTTAAAAATATTACCAACATAGGTAATAGTAAGTTAATTAAGTAATTAAAAATTACTCAAACATATGGGCTAAGGGGTTAGTATATTATAAAGAAATGTTTTTTTTTAAGCAACTACTTTTTTTTAAATTTATTTACAGCTATGTTTTACCTTTATAGGTTTATAGGGAAGGAATTTATATTTTTTCCTAAATTAGAAGTTGTGTGCACTTCAATGAAGACTTTATTCACAATAAAGAGCGAAAATGTTAGTTTTTTTAGACTAGATAAATTGCATTTTTATGTAAATATTGCAAATAACTTGATTAGATTGTGAATTAAACAGGTTAGATACTGACACGGATTTTAGTTCGATGGGAAATTTTAATAAAAGGGGAATAATGGAAATAAAATATTTGTTGGGTAACAAGTACAGGCTGAAATACAACATCTTTCATTGACTTGGCAGTCATTCCAAATAAGAGAAGGGACGGTATTGAAAGAGGCGAGATTTGAATTGAATAGGGCTGCATATGTAAAAAGGTTTTAAGTGTTAATCTTAGTCTGAAGCAAGCAATGTTGAAGGGAAAAAGCGTCAAGTTGATGTAGTTTAGGACAATTTATAAAGATTAAAACAATTGTAACCTTCTCTCTATTTTGTGTACAAACATTCAAATGATATGACATGCCCGAGGTAAGAGCTTTGCGGAGTGGTTGATTTATGGCTCGTCTCCTGACCCTTCCAAAAAAAAAATAAAAATAACCCTAGTCACGATGAACTATGAGCTGTAGTATTGTAGACACTATGAGCTCAAAAGATTGAAATGTATTCACATAACGGAAAGCGCCGTTTCGTCCGAAGTGCTTGCGCACTGCCGTGACAGATAGCTATGTCGGAACGTTATTATTTTATAATCAGTGCTGTGAAGCATAGGCTCAGATGTTACAGTTTGGCTGACCAGAGAGGTTCGTCTACCTCTTTGTAATTAATATGGCTTGCAGTAATGGCGGTGGATTAATTCAGCATTTGAGTTTACTCAATTAGAGCTGCTGTTATTTCGTTGTTACTATCAAACACTTATGCAGATCAGTGATCAAATCTTCTCCAACAACTTCTCGTTTGAAAGGAATGATTGGGTGAATGAAAGTATCAAAAAATTCATGTACGTACATTACAAGCAGTTTTTCCATACTCGACTAACCTTGGCCAATACTTGGATGGGTTGTCTATGGGTGGTCGCGAAATGATATGTTCAGGACAATGTGGATGTCCCCGTATCAATGGATCACTCAGATCATCCCCGGAAAGGGTGGATTTCAGAGCAGGCTGTGCACCTTTATGAGAGCAGGTGTTCCCTACTGAAAGATGATTCTGTGGAACCAGGTGTTTAGCTCTGACGCCAAAGAAGATGAGCAGAACAAAAAAGTGTTTTCTCAGTCTGACCATCTATAGAAGGAATATACACTTGAATTACTATATCTCCAGACAATTATAGAGTCTTTCATTAAGCGCTTCCTATCATTAATTTTAAATAAAACAAAGTGTGTGGAAGATATCATCGAAATTTTTTATTCGTTTGAAAGGCCTGTCGATGCCATCATGTATGGAATATATCTTCATGCCAATGTCCACCGCGGCTTTCCTGGGTGGCGCGCATCCGAAATGTTCAATTTTCCATGACTCTGGCCCATAAATCAGGCTGAATTTGACCGATGGCATGGGTTATGTTGGCATTGAGGACCGCTGTGATTTGTGGTAGAGCATAGACCTGCGACTTAAGAAAACCCCCAAAAAAGTCTAACGGGGTCAAATTGGACGAACTCGGTGGCCAGTTCACATCACATCCACGTGAGATGACCACACGTCGTTGTCTATGGTCATTTACCTTCTGCTCTTGGGTCAGTTGAATTTTGTACGGGTGCAGGCCCAAATCACGACGTAAAATTCGCCAAGTTGTGGTCTGCGAAAGACCGGGTTCTTGTGAGCGACGCGAAATCGACTGCCTCGGATTCTCCTGCACACTCTTACGGGCAGCGGCGATGTTTTCGGCAGATCTTGCGTTTCTCCGACGTACAGGTGTTGGGGTGATTGTTTACTGAACCAGTTGACTCAATTGTATCCACCACACTGCGAATAGTCCTCTCCGTAGGACGGTTATGGCGACCGCGGAATGTTGCCCGAACAGAACACCCATATTGATAAAACAATTTTATCATTTGCACGTGTTTTTGAACGCTATATCCATCCATGGTGATTTAACAAAACAGACTGAATAAACGACAGCCAATTTGACAGATGCAGCTGCAACAATATGGCCGCTATCAACTGTCAAATTTCGGAAGTCCCTATTGGAAGACGCTATATAACGCAACATACTTGAGTTGAACATTAAATATAATTGAAGATACATCGATGATCAAAATAGAAAAGACCTTTAGGAAATTCTTAATGTAGGATAAAGAGCGTTCAATTTTGAAAGATATATTTTATTTATATTATTGACTTACTTGTTAACTGTTTTATAGAAATATTTTTATTATAAGTATAACCATTTTTTTGAATATGTGGTTAATTTTAATAAAACTAATATACTATTAAACATAAAAATATACTTGTCGTATTAGTTTTAGAGTTTCGTTGAATTTGAAATGCCCTAGTATCATACAGAAGGATATTGCAAGAAAGTCTTACTTGTTCCCCCAAAGAGGCTAAAAATATAATCTCGCACATGAAACACGACGAAGAGTAAATAATTAATCAAATATCCTAGAGTTACAAGTAGGATATCTTAGCATTCTGATTAGTAACATGTATTATATGTTATAGCTTCGCGGCCAATTATTATAAAAATACCAATTAATTCGTTCTGAGCCGTAACGAACCTTTAATCGTGCGACGCATCACACTTGACTTGTTCTTTTTTTCTTTTATAGACACTTAAGCGGTGTTTACATCCGTGTAAATAAACCATTGGATAAGGACTGAATAATCTGTGAAGTTGAATAAGGCGTAAACATTTATTCTTTAGCAAGCGTTTACAAAAAAAACCTTCAGAGTCCTAAAAACAAACCAATTTAAGCGTAAATATGACAATTGTCATTCATATAGCTCCATATAAACATTACTCGGCACAAATATCTATGAAGTTGACCCCTTATAATCATTCCTAATCCTCATTTATATCACTAGCGCATTCAGAGGGCTCAGTTCAGTGTATTTACGTTAACGTGCTTTAGCCTTGTCTGCTACTAATGTATATTTAGGTTTTGGTGGAAAAGGAGGATTTAGTGAAGGTTAATTATTTCGGTTCACATAGCGTCCTTTGACCCTCCCATGATTGAGCACTGCCCGTTTTTATTCAGAGGGGTTTTTCCAGAATGAATAAATGTCATTGTAACAGTAACTTACCCTACAGCAACATCATCAACACTTCACTTAATGGTGAACTATTTCCCTTTCAATATAATAGTCAATATTCAAGATAATTTGATGCCATGAGAAAACTTATATTTCTAATTAGGAGAAGCGAGAATAGTTGACTCAGCGGAGAAAATAATCTACATAATACAACATCAGTGGGGATGTTGTGATTAAAGAGAAAGCAGAACGGCAGTGACATCTTTCACACTGATGTGGAGTAAGGTGGCCGAAGCCATGATGTATGTATGACCTACCTACAGATCAGAGCAACTGCAAATCCACTTCCTTGAAATCTATTATTATTTTTGGACTAAAGGCTTGTATTAATAATAATTGGTTATGTTAAGGAATTTCACTGGTATAAATTTACCGAGCCTTTTTGATTTCAGAACGGAATCTGAACATTTTTCTATGAGCAATAATTATTAAAAATATCATAATTTGAATAGTTTGTCAATTTTCTGGCAGATTTTAAGCACACAGTGATGTTATCTAAAAACAAATAAATAGAACTGTAATAATTTTCGTCCCCTTTCCATTTTATGTGGACTATCAAAACCTACTAAGTCCGAATTGCCAAACCAAGAGCTACAACACAACCTAGCTCAATGAGCTATCTAAGACATAGACATAAGCTGGTTTTGTCAGGAGACACACAAGTGCAGAAATAATAAATCTCAATTAAAAAACTCGGACTTAAGAGGATTTTATAGTAAGCCGACTATATGTTAAATTATATTCGTAATGATCCCTCAAGGTAGAGAACCTATCGACAAATATATTTCTGTTGCTCAATAACTCAAAAAAGAAACTTTATTTAGTATAAAACACAAAGGTACAATTATATATGGTAACAAGCTGAGAGCTTGCTAGCGAATGAATGCTCTGAAGGGACCGACACTCTGGCTTATGCCTAAGGGGTATTTATCTGTGTAGGAAAATGATAATAGTGCAGATATTACTGAAAGGTCGTGGGAGACAAATATTCAGAATGGAGGTCTGGGAAAGGAAAATAAGTTATTGATAATTACAATAGATAAGTTAACAGATACAGCTCTTAGGAAGTTATTGATAAACATACCATTTGTTAATGATAAGATTATATATCTTACATAACTGACGATAAATCAAAAATAAACGCCCAGAAGCCAACGGCTGTCAATGAAAACATGACGTATTTTCCAAGGTGTTGAAGCTAAATGGGGAACAAGTCAATCCATCACTCGAAGAAATGATTTATATTATCCAAAGACACCAATATACACTCCAAAAAAAGCATATCTTTTAATTTTGTGGATGCTCTAACATTTTAACGAGACGTTCAAGAGATAATATTGGGAATTTAACTCACGCCGGCTCCAATGGAGTTATTCGTTTTGTTTATAACTTAGGTCCATTGTTCTGTAAGCATTAGACAATGGTACACTGCTGAGACAAGGTTTTGAAACAGACTCCTGGATCAAATAGAAAAGAACTGTCGACAAGCAGGCCCAGTAGGAGGTTCCAGAGTTTGCGGAAACGAAGAGTGATAGACTCAAAGCAGTAGCTCAATAGCATATTAAAATTTAAAGGAAAGGCTCACAAGCAAAGAGCGGAACAAAAAGTTGAGTGAAAAACTAGACAAAAAAGTATCAAAGGGTGAGAAAATGATCCTGGTGTGCAGTGTACTTTCACCACCTAGAGCAGCCTTTGGCAAGTCAAAAGGTCGCGCTGTTGCAACTTCCTTTGTGAAAGGCTCTAGTAGATCTCCACTTCCAAAAAACTTAAAATTAGTTTCGACATCAGATCGTGAAAGACAAGCGAGTTGACATTTCTCGAATTTCTGGCACCTCTTACGTTCGCAACACTGTGCTGTGATACAATAAGTTTCGTTGTTTTTTTTTCTATCTTGAAAGTTGCGGTGTAACATTGTCCACATGTAGAGGTAATAATGACAAGTAATCTCATGTGATATTTCTCCTGATTTAAAAAACTGTTCTTAGTTCCAACAATTCTGTCAGAACAGCAATTTGATTGCATGGCACCGTGTAGCAAAAAGCCGAAGATAATACTAAGATAACTCAGAGGAAGAATGGTTTCCATCTGTAGTCTGAGTGTCAAAGGTAATTAGATGAATATGTACTTTGATCACTTGTTATCATAAGAAAGTAATGGACACGACAAGTCCCCCCCCCCCGCTCTCCAATAAAACCAGATTTTAGGAGCGTTTGGAACCTTGTGAAGGAGCTATAGTTCAGAATTCACACTCAACCGAAACAACCTATATATATATATATACTGCATAAAATGAATCCCTGACCTATGTGCCTTATGTACTAGTCAACAGCGTATAGTTAACGCCAATGAACCTACTTAAATTTTCAAGCTTTATGGCTCCAAGTATTGGAGTATATCACAGCCTTGGATATTTGTCTATTGGCCACTTGTCATGAATATTAAAGACAACGGCGCCGATAAATCCACAAATTTATCTATCAAACACAGGTTAAATCCACTAATCCATTAGTTAATTCCACTGGTTAATATTAGGTAACCAATGCAACAAAAAATGTTTATGGTAAACATGGGGCACAAAGTTACCTGTAACGCCTTGCGAACTGACGTGAACCACCCACCTAATTTTTAGGCATGTGGATTGTTCTTTTGTTGATTAGCCCAAACTGGAGTGGTATCGGAATATAAATTCATAAAGGGACTGTAAATTTCTAATCTCCGTTTTGAATAAATGAAATTGACGGCCTATATTTGTTGAACAGTGCCGAAAACACGCCCTGTTGTTTAATATTCATCACCATTCGCTTAGAAGTGCCTAGCAATCATAAGTGGGATTGCAATGCAGATTTAAACCGGACAGGTCGATATTCAAATAGCACACAGCAATAACATTTGTGAACGTGCATTGAAATAACAGCCATAAGCAACTGTACCCCCCCCCTAATATAGTGCGGATAGAAGTGGTAATAGAAAGCCACTCAACGATGCCAAAATTTGGCGACCCCGAAATACTGAGATACTGTTTGATTACAAATCTCAACACCATAGTGTAAAAGTAATGGTTTGGCCGGCTGTGATATATAGGGCAGTAGAATGAGGTCGACGATTAAATGATGTGGTCTACCATCAATGGGTTTTGTTTGCTATCTCTAATAGCATTTTTTAATCGTTCAATCACAGCCTTTATTCCACGAGACCACTAGCTCCATGTCGACGAAAGCTTAGTGTGTGTTCTTCATAGCACGGCAGATGGCCCGATAAGTATACTACAAAGAGCGAGTTCAGATGAATGAATTCTGAAGGCTTATATGACATTAAACTATCTACGCTGGGTCGTGTGAGTTGGAAGCTAGTAGACTCTCACGTTAAATAGTTGCAATGAAAAAACAAAATGGAACTGTTGGGTCGTCACGAGGGGAGTGCCTAGTTACCCTAGCCCTGGTGACGAAGTGAGGGTTGCTTGAGTTTATAACCTGGACAATCGTTTCATGACGGATTTACTATCTGACTCCATTTTTTGATAGGTATGTGCCCTAACAATGCACTATGTTCAGAGGAAGAGGTATAGGGTAGGTTGTTTGTGTGGTCTTGGAATGACCACGAATTCACACTCAGTATCTGAGGGTAGGCGAAATCCGTCCGGATCCCAAAGGCGAGTGTGAACCGGAGAGAGGCAGACAGAATCGCCGTGGGAGACATTGATTGGTAAGTTTGCAAGGCCACGACAACCGTCGTCCACTAGGGAGAGGTCTCTCCCAAGGAGGTGATAGATTTAGCGAGACGAAGGCAGAGATTCCCACTAGGAAGGTGTGGGGTCTGACAACGCCGGACTAAAACGTAGCGAGGTGAGGAGAGAAAGAGATGCAGAGGTTTTTCATAAAGAAGCAGTCAAGTTTCAGAGTTTCAAGCAGCAGCCACGAGCCAGTTTAGTTGTCAGGAGAATGATATACAGGACCCAAACCGCCGGCCTTAAATACCCAGCTGGCCTTGTCAGTTGCCAATAAAGATCGCTATTGTAGTAGCCAATGATGTGCGGTTCCTTTGTTCCCTGACAGAGCCGGGAGGTCTCCCGGCGGTTGGGTCTTATACCTGCCTGACAGCTGCTATCCAGTAACATAGTAAATTTATCATTTCAGTTAACTTTCTCCCTTTCCTTTAAACAAATAGGAATAATTAATCATATTTTCTTTACTGAAGAGATCTTCATTAGTAATTGGTACGATCAATAGTCAGTTGTCCCATCACCTGACTAACACTTTAACTGTTTTAATGTTATTTCTGTAAAGCCAAGCTCTATTTTATTATTATTTTAACTATTATAAATACCAACTATAATAAATAAATTTTATTTCCTAATGTTTACACGCTCCGTTTTCTCAAAAATAAATAAATCAATCTATACAATCACATGAGCTTTGCCAACTCAGAATATCCATGAAGGTATAATAATGCGTACACATAGTACACGAGAATTGGAGCTCCATTTGTATTATTTCCTCAAAAGAGCTATTGTTTCTTTAACGGTTCTTTAGTTCGTGCTTTGAATTCATTAAAGATCGTGGGAAAGGAATGGTTCGCCGTCGATAGAAATGACAATTGTATCAAACAAGAATCTGACCCTATTATATGAAGTATAGCGTTTAGAAAGTGCAGCAGTGATATAATTTGTCTCAGTTGAACAATCGGCAAGACAAACTAGCCACAGAAGCCATGAAATGACAAATGAAAATTGTGAACTGAGGAGGAAAATTGATCAATCGGAAAGAAAAATGTTCTGTTTAACTTTTGCAGCTGGTTCGCTTTAAAACTCAAATTGGCTGACTCCATGTAATAACTTTAATCTAATAAAATAAAATGCCAAGGCTAACTAGATTTCCTTGCATAATATTATAGATTGAATGCCCTCTCATGACATTGAGAGGGTAAGTTTATTTAAACGAAGTTTTAACTTACTCTTATCATAGGATGTTTTGCTGGTAGTGGTTGGAATATTCTTCGATATATAAATAATGAGTCATTTTTATCTGGTGTCATACCCACGGTAAAAATATTATAATGCACACTAGCGCTTTCAGCAGCTCAATATGTCATTGTGCATTCAAAGCTCGCCACGGAGTTTAGTAATTTTGTATACTTTTTTTTTGGTTGGGGGTGCATTGCTAATCATGAGGGTATAGAAACTAAATGGAGTTAAAAACTAAGACTCTTGCACATTTGATATGAAAAAGTCTTTTCACTAATACAGACAAAGTTTGACCTTTGGGATGCTCCGAATTCGCTTCTAAAAAATGCTGGTGAGTTTTTTGGAAAACAGTGAAATAAAACTCATTGCCTTCGTTTATGTATTTATGCTCTTACTAGTAAATTCATTCAAGGTACAAGCTGAGCAGATCTGTAGTTGTGTATTTCTTTTTTCATGTGTTCGATATTGTTAGTTTTTTTTTATATTTTATTATTCATACAATTTTAATTCATGTCATAAACTTCATTAGTAATATTAGTTTAAAATATAATAGTTGTTTATCCATATAAGGTTTAAAATGTGAATTGTCTATTTCGTTTATATTGTAAAGGAATTAGCAACGATTGGCCTCGAGTTTTTAAGTCATGTTTTTTTAACAAGAATGTCATCGAGAGCTGCTGTTTCTGCGTCATAAAATGTGTTTTTTTTTGTGGGTGTGTCAGGGCAAATATTCACTTTTTGTTCATCCATTTTTTAGGATATTGATTGATCTTTCCCTATGATAAGAAGATGACTGCATAAACTAAAGGTTAATATTTTAGAAACTATGAAATGGGGTGATAGTTATCTACATGTAGCAATATAATATCCTAATAGTTGTTGTTTTCGGACAAGACAAAATCATTGAAGCTATGTCGCTAGAGCGATATCTTATGAGTAAATAAAAGCGATTTATACAAGAATTGTAATTTTTATAATGCCCAAAATAATCTACGTTATCGTTGTCTACAGTACATAATACGGATACGACAACAGGTGCAACTTTCGATTGGAGAAACGATGTGTAACTCTAAGCTGTTATTTCTATAGAAAACCGTTCTAACTTTTCCAACGAAAGGGAAAGCGAAACCAACATATCTGGAGATTCTTGAGTTTTCCAATGCAATATGTATGTAAAGTCACGAACACGGAAAATACTATTATTTTAGATTGTCTTTCATTCAGTAAAGGTATCATTTGGTATATCGTTGCAGTGTAAAAACAGAAAAAAGTAACTGAAATTTTTTGTGGGAGTTTGATTGCCTATGCCAATTTCTATCTCGTATTAGGTGAAATTCCTTAAAGACTAAACGGATGGACTATAGATGAAACTTTGGACGTGAATATGGGAAACTTGAAGGAACGAAATAAATTTGAGGATACTCCATTTTTTTGTAAATAATCATACAAAAATAACCCTCACAAATTAGTAACTGAAAATGTCTCTTTTATAGGCCAAATGAATTGTAGGTTCTTAGCTTAGATGTTGTTCTCTGGTGTCCCCATCAAATTATCCGTATATTTTCGTATTTATTATAGGATCATAATCATAATTCAAGTAGTTTTCCATAAGGAGAACTGTGTTCATGATTATGACTACCTGCCCCTGCATTGTTCTACACAGCCTTGAGGGTCTTAGGTAGCCCCAGACACAATGAGGTCCCAGCTAATGAGTCCTGGAGTCTTGCAAGGTCATGCTGCGAGTATTATAGGCATAGGGATAGTATCAGAAACAGACGTCCTCTTTTAATGGGAAACTTCAAACAATAACATTCCTTTTCGTTTACATCAGTCAGTCAAATCAAATTAATGAATAAATAACCTTCGCAAAAAAAAAACATTTGATTTTAGTTGAGGCAATCTGAAATGATTTCATACGGACTATTTTGTTCTGACTTTACCTATGTTGTGACTGCCTAAATCTGTTCCCAGCTATGTGTTACCCTCCCGATCTAGTCCTTATCTAGTTGTCCCTTTCCCATGAAATCTTCAACACTTTTTTCAGCCCACCGCCAGTTTATCTTTCATATCGGTTCCTTTCAGTTGTACGAGGGGAAAAAATCTTCATCAATTCTCATAGCATTCCGAAATATCCGTTGTTACCTTTCTATCTTCAATCGTGTTAAATTCAGAATCTCGACGAGATAAACGCCAACATATCGCGATGTAACAGTGTTTCATCTGAAAATTGTCTATTCTTTCCCAACATACGTGTAATGTGTCCAGGAATGAAATGAAATTAAAAATGTTATTCTGGGGCATTTCGTAACAAGCGGGAACATATTAGAAATGTGTTGCTGACATAAAAAAAAAAAGAGAAAACACATACATAATGATTGATCTAAAGTGTAAGTGTAATTACTGATTTTGAATAATTACTATAGTTTTTAGAGGGCTCAGCAAGAGAGCGCTATACTTTGGCTTTTCTCCTTGAGTCAAACCAGCTTATTTTTCATTTGTTCCTACGGGATATCTACTTTCTATCTTCCAATCTGATTTTCACTTCTTTTAATTAATTCACCGTGGATATGTCAATTCCATTTGTTATATTCTTCGTCGGTACATATTTGTTCGGTCGTCACTCGTGGCAGGGCAAGTTGGCAAAACGTCCAGCTGGTATTAGCAATTAATAGGTGAGATTCCACAGCGGTTAGTTCCTTTTTGAACTAGGAGGGTCGGTTTCATCGATATATACCATCTAGTTTATAACCATTATAATTTTAATTGGTGAAAATGAGTTATTTTGATTCGGCAATCAAACTAAACTTTGGGTCAACTACTATTAAAATGAGAAGAAGATGTCAAAGCCAATTTGTATGCTTGTACGTATATCGTAGGATTACGGACGGTGCTGACGTCGTAGGACACCAAACCCAGTCGGACATACCTCCATGGGCGGTAACCGTTAAACATACAAATGTTAAATGAACTGGTGGCAGTGAAAGTGTCCATTCCCCCACCCCCATCTACGGGCTAAATGACGCCCCTATAACAATGGAGCTTTCTCTACGCCCCTATTATCGTTCGGGGTTTCCACTCGGTGCACCTCCACTTTTTATTTTTTATTTTCTTCTAATCAGTGGCCGGGCTAATGTGGAACCGGCACGTACTGCTCCGTGGAACCTGCCAATTATAATAAACAATCAAGGGAAATTTTTATGCAGTGAAATTTTGAAAGCTCGCGGTTCGACGCATGATGGTCGCTCTTCTGTCACAAGAAATAAACCGGTTGATGAAAGAATCAGTCAGTCAGTAGCCATTTTTAACTGAAGGATGTTTATGACTACCTGCCCTGCATTGCTCTGCACAGGGTGAGGGTCTTAGATAGGCCAGACAGATGAGGTGTGTCACTTCCGAAAAATTTCGTACTAAAATGTTTTTGCATTACATCAGTGTACCAGTATCATAGTTTACAAGGACAGTAGACATGATTTCCTTAGAGAAACCCTCGGCTTAGGTCGTAACAAAACTACTCCACTCAGTATTTTTGACTAAAAATAATTGCCTTTTTCTTTTCTTTTTTTTCGTGACGTAGCCACCGTTTAGCCGTAGAACTGTTAATTAATTACTTATTTAAATATGTACGTCTTTTATGTGTTCTCGGAGATCATTACAGGTTTGGATTACATTCTAGGTTTTGTGGAGTAAACCTTTCAAACTACGATTAAATCATTGTTACGCCCTCTGTTGTACGACAAATAGACAATTGTTCCATTGAAAATAGAACTTATCACTTCAGCTGAGTAATTAGTTTTAATTTTTTTCGTTGAGCTCTAGGTAGCTCCAATCCCTCCTGCAGCAATTTCTTCTGACATTTTTTACCATTTCCTTCTCATTCGTCCTCGTGAATTTGACGCGTAAACAACCGAAGATGGTGGATCAGCTATGCGGGAAATGGCCATGATAGAATCCATATTAAAAGCGTTCACAGCCGGAAAAACAATGTACTGTATCTTTATACAGACAAATGTTTATATAACTTAAACATACATGGATTACATAATGCGCACGTGGTAGGTTCTACTTTACATCCACTACCTCTCGAAATCATGATCGGCCACCAAAATATGTCGATACATTTTTCGGCAGAGCTTATGTCAGAGATTAAACTATATATATATATCAATAGTTTTCTTTAGCAGCGACCTCGATAATAACGACGTTCCGGTCATAGCGAGAAAAATTCTGAGTGGGTTGATTTTACAGTATAGTGTCCATAGAAATTGCTCTGTCTGAGGCAACTTGGGATATAACCACTTTGGATACAGCCCCCGCGATTTGAGGCAGAAATCCTATTTTCCTTTAAGGCACAGTGACGAAATAAAATATAACACACGGGTTGAAAAAAGTTGAAAAAATGATACGGTATAATTTAGGTTTTAAATATCACCAAAATATTCACTTCTCTTCGAAACTTTTCTTTAACCGTTAACAGCCCATATCTGTCATCATGTCTATAACAATCATACAACCTCGTAAACATTTTATTTAACATTATATATAAGATATTTAATAGGAAAATTCCAATTTGCTTGTACATCATTATTAAGGAAGAATCATTCATACCAACATTCATCAATTGTAAACATTAAAAACGAGAACATTAAAAAATAAAAACAAGTAATGTGTTAAAGGTTAAAATATAATTAACACTTATTATACAATAATAAATAAACATTGGTGTGTAAAACTGTGGCTTTTGTAAATCTTACGCATACGACATTGTATCTCCCTTCATTATAGTTTGTAACTCTTCTATTTATAATTATATAATAAGTATCATTTATATTTTAACCTTTCAAATTTTAACTGTTTCTGTCTTTTAAATTTTGACTTTTTTAATCTTCACCTTTTGTATAATCGTGAAAGCCTGAGGATGATAGGGGTTGGCTTTTAAAAGCGCTTGCCAATTTCAGGAAAGTTCCGAAAGAGAAACGAACATTTGGTATTTTTAAAACATAAATAAAATATATTTGTCTGGAAGACTTCAACGAACAAAGCATTAACCATTGTTTGCTACAAACTTGTTGGTGTGTACAAACACTTGTTTGGAGCACCTGAATTTTTATTTCATGCCCAAGCCCAATGATATGTATGCCCATGACAAGTCTTGAAGTGAAATCTTATATACTGAACTGTTTCAGTACGATTGTTTAACTAATTAACTGATCAATAGCTTCCCATTTTTTATTTAGTTTTTTATGTACTAAAATTTGTTGTTGAATTAAGTCTATGAAATAAATTCACTTTTTTAAAATATATAGATACATTTTTAGCAGTAGACAGAGTGGAGAGAAATAGTTATGAAATTACTCATTAGTTTCTTGGATAGTTATTGGTAAGTTATTAATAAACTATCATAAAATCCCCTTTTAAACAATGGACTACAACTTCAACTTCAAATTTCCACATCGATTGAGTCATATTTGCACTCAATATCCAAAGCATGCATGAAGACTGACTGGCGCGCCCGTAAGTTCTCGAAATCAGACCCTTTCCACTCGGTATTGCCAAACACTTTTGTTTATATTGCGACAAATTGTCAATCCTTGATTTGTGTTCTGTTCCCGAGATTCTGCTTCCAAAACCTGAGGGAAACTGTTAATCTGCCATGCTACTGGTGTGGAACGCCAGCAAGAGTGAAGAAGCCATGGGAACCTACGCCGGGATCATAAGGAAGAAAAAAAAACTTTGAGGTGGGTTTTTTTTATCGATACAAGAACAATTACTTCAACGCTACCGTAATGGTTATCAGCCTGTAAATAAGTAGGTCATATCAGAATAGGAAGTTTTCGATCTAATATATTCCACAACGTCATTATCTTAACAGACAATGAGGTGGCGGACGATAATTCCACAATAAAATCAGACGATAGTTGTTTTAGGTAGTTACGTGGGAATACGAGTGTCACAGCTTATAAAGTGAATTGTAATACGGTAGGCTCAGAATATTACTAATTGCTATGGTTCCACTAAACTCACTAATAAGACCCAGACCAAAACAAGCAAAAATTGGATTACATAAATAAAATATCTTAAGTAGTACATTTTCCATCTGCTTCATCGACAAACTCAAATTCTTGAAGCTCACAGAAGCGGCAGCTAACATCTGTAATGACGTAAGGCGTCCAATTTCAACGTACTTGTCGTTCCACCGTGGAACTTCCAGTAAGACAGAAAAGTGGAGTGTTGTCAAATGAATGTGGTAATAACATTATTTTACTCTTTGGAAATCGAGTAATGTTCTTGATATGCTTAACAGTAGTAGTATTCCTTTCATCCGAATGTTTACATAGCATATTGTTGTGAGGGGGGAGAGGGCAGAAACATTGTCCTCTACTATTTCAAAGAAGTACTTCTGGTATGCCACAACTACCGAAACCAACCTTGATTAAATTCGATTAGCAGTCGACATGGTCACGAAGATCCGTAAGCGGACAGAGCGAATCCAATAGACGAGGCGATCCCCACAGCCATCATAAGAGATGACAGTACCGCTGCTATTCTCGGGACGCAGGGTCTAAGCCCTTGTAAGAATGCAGCCAATAAAGGGCCCATTTTCATCAGTGGGGTCGTTGATCCTCTCGGCTGTTTTCTCTTCCTCGACAGGCGAGAGGGTGTGGACAACGGGCTTCTCTATTGTGCCCTTTGTCAACCTGTACCCGTGAGATAATTGCACGGGCCTCTGAATGCCAAAGCTTTACCTTCCAGCAGGACGAGTAGAGCTTCTATCACTAGAACTCCTGATGATTCACATATCGCACATCCAGAATGAAAGGGGTACAACTCAAAAAAGTTAGTAGCATTGTAGGACTTTATTCAAGACAAGAGCACTATCGGCAGCTCATACTGAAATTATCAAGTGCCAAGAGAGCTAGTTAGTTATTCGACTCTCTCTGACCGTTATCAAAGATATGTTTTCTTGTCACCATCTAGTGCCAGGGTGAGCTGCCGAAAGAACTTGAGGACTAAATAAACGGAGTTTGATGGTAGAGACCTATTAGTGACTTTTCCTTTCAACCATCACGAATGATTGGATGAAAACCCCAACTTTATTCTGGTAATTCAGTTCTCAAGAAAAACAAATTTTTTTAAACGTACACGGTATAGCATATAACCTAGGAATGAAAGATGTTACCAATTAAAAATGAAGTTTAAAACTATAGTATTTGAAATTTTATGTAAAAGGTTTTGATGTGTTTAAGGGACTTAAGATAAATCAGTCCAATGACGAATTACGACGATTATATGAATTCCAAAAATTGGGATTAAAAAAACTGAAAATAACGAGGACGAATGCATGTCTATGAACGGGAAAGTACAGGTCAGGCCTTGAGTGGTAGAAGCGGATTGACGAATTGGAATTAAATTAAGGTTTAAGGAGTATGATCGTCTGTTGGAAGGAACATTACGACTACAAACGACGGTACGAAATGGCGAGTGAAACGCAGAAGTAGTCAAAATTATAATAAATAAAGATAAATTAACTCAGTTCACGGGAAAGCTGTAGGAAAATAAGGTCCCGCTTGTGGTACTATTTTGCACTTACACCAATAATTATCCAAATGAACACTAGTAAGATCACGTACCACATTTAATGAAAATTAACCTATTTTAAAGATGATGAAGTGAGGTAGCTGAAGCCACCAAATATATTTGTGTTAATTATAAAAATCTTGTGAACATACAAGAGAAGAGTTTCGTTTCAACGTTTAAGACGCTATCCAAGAAAATCCAGACACCACGTCATGTTCGAGAAAAACGAGCTGTGTTGTAGACTTGTAGCTAGTCCTCGATAAAATATATTATTTCCTACTTAACATGTAAATTATATGATTGAAAGCACTTTCATCAACAGCTAACCAGGCTGTCTTTTATCCAAGATAATTCCAATCAATCATATAAAATAAATACACAAAATAAATAAAAGTGCACTTACTTTACGGTTGTAAGAACTTTCTAGTGAATACTAAATCTCTACATACTCTGTAATTAATCCATTAACTTTGATAGCCCCAAGGAGTTTGAGTCGACCACGTTACTTACATCCATACGTATCGTTGGACATTTAGATCGAATTGAATATACCTTCAAAATTATTTGGTTATACCCAGCTAATAATTTATATAAGAAATGGACTGCCTCTTTATCGGGAAACAATTATTCACGGAACTTAGCAATACTACTTGCGGAAGGAGATCTGACCTTCGACCAAGTTGCCATTCGACAGATGCCATGAAGAATAAACTCGAGATTTCACGCACAGACTCATTGTCAGTCCTTTTCCAAGATCGGACCTAAAACATCCACGGCTGTCAATACAATAAATATATTAAAGTATGTTAGAACAGTATCAAATGATTCTAAGAAATCAACCAGTGAACACAGTATGATCACACCGTAAGTTTATACACAGGTACCGCCCGTTAAAAATTTTTTTTTCATAATATCCTCCACGTTTTTATGAAGAAGGCAGCGAACAACCCCAAAAAGATCTGTTCCGTGTCATGACAATTTATTACCTTCGGGGACCGAGTCATCCAGTGGTGATCGGCGAAGAGTCTTGGCAGTCACTGCTACGGGGAAATCGTCCTTTGGCAGGATGGGCAGAACAAAGTTTCTAAATTTCTATTCATTTATGATTGTTTTGTGTATTTTTTTTTTTCTAAGCTCTCTAGTTAGAATTTTAGGATGAGGGAGAAATATAAAATATTTAGGGTGATCGGATCCTTGTACTAGGAGAACCTGCTTGAAGGTGGTGTGAGAGGAGTAAGGAGTGTGGGAATCCTCGGTGAAGGTTGATTGTTACGGTACAGTGGTGAGAGTCCACTGGTGGCTGGGCCTAGAGTCTTCTCTAGGCATGTAGTGCAGTCGTAGTTAGTCTGATATCAGTGAGGGTGCCCCTTAGAGGCTTGTTGTTGGTGGGCCAAGCGCCGTGATGTCAACCATTTCTTCTGCTTTACTCGATCTTGTGAGTTGCCATCGTGCCGGTAGCGGTGGTGGTGTCTTGTCTCGGAAGAGAGGGTTTAGACTGTGCTTCATCGAGTCGAAGAACTTGATGTGACGTCGTCTGATGGCTTCGGTGATGGTGGGGAGCTCGAACTGTATTGTGTATTTTAGATTTTGATACATAAATATAGTTATCGTCTATCAAACAGTTTTTCGGGTATAAAACAGAATCATTGAGGTACATGTTCTGCTGAATTTTGATTAAGAAAAAATATATTGATACTATATTTTTCTTATTAATTGATTTTTTTTTAATATTTAATAAGGAAATTTTATGTTTTAAAAGTCTGTAAATATTTTTTGGAATTTATAATTTGTAAAATATATTTTACAATATATATTTTTTTTATATGAGAAAAAAATAGTTGAGCAAATAGTGAATACTAGTTAATAGTCCAGTCTAGATTAGAAAGAAAAGTTGATCCATTCAAGAATGAAATCTTTGACATTTAATTGAAACTATTTAGAAATTGGGAGAAAAGAGGTTTTCGTTACAGGGAGACTGTAAAATGAATAAGACGTGTATACCTCAAGCCCAAAGGGAGAGGCTCTACTTCTATTAAATAAGCGGCAATCATCATTCATTGTATGTAATTTCTACGAAAGCTACCGTAAAAATTATTCATCAATTGGAAATTGTAGAGATATATTCCCCAGCACCTCGAAATAAGTTGATTAGTTTTTAATTAAAATACAGTAATTAAACCAGAACAAAATCAGGACTGATTTGCTAACTTTCGAGACTTCTAAGCTATAAAAAGCTATTCGATATTTGAAGATGTTACGTTTTCCCAAAGGTTAAGGACACATTAAAAACTCCAGCCCAAAAAGAAAGTCGGAGTTATTCCAAAAATAAAGTTTTAAATGACAGTAATAAAAATTGTGGGAAAGTAAAAAAAAAAAAAATGCCGAGTAAATAGCTAATAATATGAATACGTGTAGGGATATTTGGAAAGTTGAGAGATCTTTACGCTCCAAGTAGACAGTGTTTTAAAAACAACTACTAAGAATATACTAATTGCAATAACCTGGAAAAAGAAAACGAACAGTTTGTTTGCAGGTTATACTCGCACGATAAAGAATGACTAAACCAGTATGCGGATCTCTGAGTACCAGCCAGCCTCACCTACCTACTTTCACAAACTATAAAACGCTCATTACTCTTTGCTCATTGCAAAACATTCACAGGGAGATTCTACAGGCAGCTAACTAGTTACAGAGCACGAAGGAAGAGGCTCCACTTTCAAACGGGTTTGGAGTCTTTCGTCTCTTTGTTCGTGTTGACATGAAATGATCAAATCGTCTCTTTTTTTCGCTGTAATATTTTTGTTGAGATGTAACAACAGAAAGTATATGAAAATAAAATTATACATGAAAACTATTTGGTACCGAATCTATGAAAGTATCACCTTCTATATGCCTTTCTGAAGATACTGCTATTTAAGATTTAGCATTCTGATAGTGGAAAGAAATGAAAAAAAACACTAAAAAATCAAGATTTGGCACCAACAAATCGCGAAATGACCCAGCTGATTTCAATAGCTTTCAATAGCAATTTTTTTCCAAAAATTTTTAAAAAAGGTCACTAGATAATAACTGATTATATTTTTAATAACGAGGTTACCAACCTATGAATCATCTAGTGGCTTTTCACAAGTAGTCATCTCGACCACAAACAAAAATTATTTTTTTTGTACATCACCGATAAATGTCTCTTGGAAAATTATATAAACTTAATTTCAAACCTGACTAATTACTTAGTCCAATTAATTAATTACTTCAAAGTGAAGTAAGTAATGAATCGATTAACAGCCTACGTCACTACATACATTAATCAAAATTGTTCTTCTGTAATAGTTTAATAACTACTAATAGGTGTATATAAATATTACGCCTACCATTTTCGTTTTCTGCTCTTGGGCTAGCGGGTGGTTTAAGATTATAAGTTAGGCCCATTTGCAGGTTTATTGTACTAAGTCGCCATACACAAGACATTCAACACTGTTAAAAGACAGTACTGTCAAGGTAATCAGTAATTTTCAGCCATCCTTGGCCGGATGTGGAGGTCGGTGCCTCCTTTCCTCATTTGCGTGGACATGTCAGTGAGGCCAACTGTAAACTTAAGCACACTTCCTTCCTGCACACACCATACAGTACGCCAACCTCAAGTCCTTTAACCAAAATGCTGCATCAGACTTCTAGTGATTGTTTTCCCACTGAATTTAATTTATTATTAATGGAATTATTTATTAAGACCTATAAATTAAACAAAAAAATTTGCATCACGCAAAAGTGTCAAATTTTACAGAGTTTATTGATTTGGTTTTATATTTACATTTTTCTAATTACATAAATATTAGACAAATTGGAAAAAAGTTTTTAATTACTTTATTTTCTTCATACAGCGCTTCATTTTCTTCATATAGTAATTTATTTTTTAGAATTTTGATAAATGAAAACTTTTAGTTATTAAAGTTTTTTAATTTGTTTTTCTAGAGATCTCTCTCGTCTGCCTTTTTTTTATTATTTGTTTTCTTACAATGTTTATTATTTAAATAGCTTACAAGTTTGCCAAGAAACACAAATTACTGGCTTTGTTCATTGCATATTTAATTTAGTCACATGTATAAATATGCTGCAATATTTTTTAGATAAATCAATGGTGATAGGCTATATTTAGTTGTATTGTTGTTTTTAGCATTGCCATAGGGATTTCGAATTAAATACATTATTTTACTGTTTTATGACTTATCGTTTTTTACCTTATATACAACTCTTAGTATAATTTTAGTATGTTTGAGTTTTGATTGCATTTTTATGGGGTAATATTTCCATAAATTATTAAATTATCAACAGCAATATTGCAACCTATCTTAAATTGGTTCTTTGTTCATTGACTATAACGATAATGTGGTAGTTATACCTAATTAGCAAAAAGGTATGATTTTTGGATTTTTGCGGTTTTATTAATACCACCCTAAACCAGCCCATCAAAAAATTTAAAAAGTTGTGTACAAAATTTTCCATACCCATCTTAAATTACTCTACTGTCCTTCGTAGCAGCACTAACGATAATATATGTCAATTAATGACTTGAACATGCTACATTTGTTTTAATTCCATCACTACAACCACCAATTTAATTAAAATATTCTTGTTTGCTTCAATTTGCATTCACTAATGAGCATTCAATTAACGGTTCAAGTGCCACGTCACTGTTCCACATACCCAGAGCTTGACTTCGTAACAACAGTACATTTCTGATTGGTCCTTTATTATATTCCATTTTGTTTTTAAAAAATGTACCGACTTCTTAAGTAGCTAAGTTGAAAATTAAAAAGATATCACTCATAACACTCTGAAACAAAACGATTAATGGCTAAATAAAAAGTGGAGGAAAGCCTGTTAGTATAAATTATAATTTTCTTAAAACATTGTTTATAGTATGTTAGAAAAAAAGCTTAGAGTCTCCCCCAATATATCTGTATTTATTGGGCTGACTACAATTCAGAACAAGATACATGCATTTAGATATTTTTAAGAACTTTACAATTTAATGCAATATTGGTTTACTATTTTAAAATTTATTTTGCAGTGAGGTTACCGATTCAACAAAATTGAAAAGATAAAATCATTAAATGTTGTTATACTCTATTTATTGATTCCAATCTTATTATTTATTCAATTAAGTGTTTTCGTATGAATAATAAATATGGAAATTTATGTTTCTTGTACTAGATTGTAGTGCTGAGGACGCCTGAAACGTCGAAACGTCGACAGTTGTTGTCATATCAATACCGAATAGACAAATTGGGAGAGACCCCAAGCTTCTATTATGAAATAAATACCAACATACCAATTTTTTAGAACTGCTACTTCGAAAATTAATATTAAAAATATAAAGGAATGAGAGGCGTCAGTGCGTATTTACTTCACTCCATCCGATTCTAAATTATTTGTTGAAACTGTAAGTATTATTCCTTTACTCTCTACGTCATTTTGTCTTTTAAACATTTTTAAAAATAATACAATTAAGTTTATGATCGATGTGAAAAATTATAGTTGGCAAATCCTAAAAAAAAATTCTTTTTGATAGTGATAAAAAAAAAAATGGATAGACTAGTCATTTACATTTTTCATGTTGATCAGACACCAGGCTGGGTTGGGTGCTTGTTACTAAGACAATTGTACTGGGCCCAGTCGACACGTACTTGGTGTGACCATTTCCTTCGGTCACGACTACTCGTCAACAGGCTCCGAGCAACTGATTGCCTCAAGCTCGTCATTGTAGACGAAATAGCTGAGATTGAAGAGGAATTGCTACAGCTATGTAGTAAGGGTTTCCGGACAGAGGACCCCGAAGATGGGATCGATTGAAAGATGTTGACAACCGAAATATGTACAGTAAATCATTTTCATAACAGCTAAATTGGTTAGAAAATCTTTGGCCATTGGGAAGCAATCTTATGAAGAAAAAAATAGCATGGTGTTAGAGGAAGAATGAAAGAATAAAGTAGACTTTTTTTTTATGAGTTGGCGTGTCTGTTTGGGAATAGGTATAGGTATAGGTTGATATGTTAGACGTTAATAAATATTTATTAACAAAAATATTAATACTATCATAATAACATTATTAGGTCCTGCAGTTTTCGATGGAATACAACATCTATAAAATTAATATGAATATGGAAATAGGAATAAATCGATCAGGCAGGTTTGACAAATTGATTTCGTTTGTTAGCGCTAAAAACTTTAGATTTGATTGTTTATTTTCACATTAGTTAATTATAAGAAACAATCATATTTTTCAATAGACTATGACTTATGGACCGTGCCTTTGGAAAGGAAATATCAAGTTAAAGAAACGAACCGGCTTTTTTCAAATTAACTTATTTATTTTACTATTAATCCTTGAATTGAAGCCTTATATTAATGTTAATTCCTTAACTTATATTAATGTTATAGTAATAATATTTTTGTTAATAAATATTTTTTAGCTACTAAAACAGTTCGTTCACTAAGAGGATGCCGTTGAAACGTCTCCCGCTACCAATCTAACATGACCCGTGAAGCCCTTGAGAAGTCACGACTTGAAAGATCGGTGATGTCGGTAGGTCGGTACACGATGAGTTAGTAAGGTGAGTAGGTCGTAAAGCTCAGAGTCATTCTCTTGGCGAACGGTCAGTAGTTAAGCCAAAGATCAGTGCCCTCAACAATTTTTTTTTTTTTTAATTAATTAAAACTCGCGCTCTTGGTCAGCCTCCACTAGCTCTTATCCAGTGACGCGGCTGACGGAGGAGTGTAGGGGACATCCCAAGACTCTTCTTCCTCTTTCGCATGCGAGGAAGGTGACAACCATGTGGACTTGGGAGTCCTCTGGGCTGTTTGTAAATACTGTATGCATGAGGCAGTGAATGAAAATTGTAAATATGGTATAAATGAGAAAATTTATCACAATTACGTATTGCCCAATAAGGCAGATTGTAATTTTATCATAATAAAATTTTTATATGTAAAAAAAAATAATTAAAAGATTTTATAATATTAAACTCAATTATGCCTTTTGATGAAGGTCGTAGGGATAGCTAATAACGGAACTAAATAGCGAAGAAACAATAAAATGTTAGCTATATAGATATTTGGCATTTTTGTATAGTACATTTTTTTGTTGAAGATAGGTCCCTGAAAAACCATCTTTCAGCAAAAAGAAAAATGTAAATATTTAACAAATTGACCGTTAAAAAAACGTATTCAAATCCCTTCAAGTATCTTTGCATAACCGTTTTCTATTGTTGGCTCCAAAAAAATTTATTTTTGGAACATGTTTGAAATTATGTTTGCATTAGCTTCTCTAATGTGTTCTAACTCATGGGAGGGAAGAAATCCGAACTTCGAGCCATATATCTAATTAATGGTGACCTAAGAAGCTTAAGCTTAAAATGTGGCGGGATAGGACTTTTTTCACGTTTTATTTATTTTTTATCATCAGCCATATAATCAACCATAGTGATAATTATTATGGCGAATGTGATCTCGCTATTAAGTGCTGGGCAAATAATATCTTGGAATTTGCTCGTTATGCTTGACTATGCATTGGAATATGACTGTTGCTTATAACATCCCAAGTAATTTATGATCATCTCCTCGACAACCACTACGTTTAATTAACCACTAGTACCAGTACTTAGTATAGTGCTTACTAGTACTAGTAAGTTCCATATTAAAGCCTCATCTATTCTAGCCTGAGCCGAGAGCCATAAAGAGGATGAGCCTGCTAAAGATGGTTGATGAAGATGTGTAGTGAGACAGGAAGATGGACTCTGCGATATCTTGCACTAATTGGGCGTCTTCCGCGCTCTGGTTACCCAGCACCGGCACATTCAGTCTTCCATTCCCTTTCTCCCTGCAGACTCATATCTTATAGTCACCAATGTCTCAATATGTATCTATTGTCCCAATCTATGTGTTTTTCATTTGTAGTGCCAACTTCTTCGCCACCAATAAATAGAAGTTATCCTCTTCTGGGACCATAAAACACCCTCCTACCTTTCCATATTTTATCATTAAATCTTTGGCGTCAGTAAAGAGATAGGGGACTAGTTCACAGTGCAGACACCGCAAGAGCTCACTAGGGGCGTGGGCATAGGAGCCGATTGGTCGAAATAAACGATAATATGATAGGCCGAAGTAAACAGCTCTCTTATTCGCTTTTGACAGGAATGAATGGCTTTTTAATTTAAAGACCTCTGTACCTCTCTTTCCTATCCTTGCTATCGTTAGTCGGGCGTTGTCAAACCCTGCACCTTCCTAATGATTCTCTTGCCTCGTCTCGCTAAAACTAGCAAATCCTTGGAAGGGATATCTTCCATGAAGACGACGATCTCTGGGGCCCTACAAAATGCCTCCCCCAGCGATCCAGTGTGCCTCTTTCCGGTTCACACTCGCCTTTCGGATCCGGATAGTTTTCGCCTACCCTCAGACCGAGTGCGGACTCGTGGTCATTGATTGATTAAAAAATCACCGAGGATGTCTGTTTGTCGGGCGAATGCGTTTTGCCAAACATTATAACTTTGTGAAAAAACAAGGCGTTTTATTTCTTAAAGTTTTTCCTTGTTAGCACTACTTTTCAGTATTCTTTAATATTTTGCATTATTGCTCTTTTTCTTAAATAGGCCTATGGCAGAACATGGTGGTGTTTAGTGTACCCGAAAATGTATACTATTCAAATTCTAACCATATTAGAGTGATGACTCTAGGAACAACATAGATACACGTAGAATGATGACGAACTTGTCTATCCCAACTCCCGTCGTTCACAGTGTTGTGGTTTAAAGCAGGGTACGGCATTCCTTTCAAACTTACGAAGGCTCGCAATTTCACGATATATTATCAATAAGTGGGACGCAAGGGTTAATTAAATGAGGATACAGCGCATTTTTAGTTTAAAAAAGTTATTGGCTTTATATATCAATCAAAATGTACAAAGAAATATATGATTGGTGTGCGGGATATGAAACTAAAACTTAATCAAACATTATAAATATCAATTTAAAAACATAGTTATTTAACATAAATATTATAAATTCCTCCGAACTTAGCATGACTTTTGAGATTGTGTTCACTTTATAATCTTAAGGGCGGATACAAATCGCTCGTTTGCGAGCCGCCAAAAATGCTCATGTGGGCCAAATCAACACATTACATTTGGCACGAAGGTGTTATTATCAAAGCCAGCAAACACCATTTTTTTGTATGAAAGTTGTGCACGCTATCGGCTTCTTAAAAATGAGTTTTGCGGGATGGCCACAGTGTTTCTTTGGTTTAGTCGTTCTTTAGTTCCATTTCAAAACGGGAAGAAAAAAAGAACCTTATTTTGTGAGGTAAAAAAAGCAATTTTGTAATTTGAAGCTGGTATACCTCGTTTTAAACATTTTCATATAAGTGAAATAATTGTCAACTCTATAGTCACAAATATAATCCATACCAGGGTAGTGCCGGGCGTATTAATTACTATATTACCTCTTCAGATAAATTCGGAAAAGAGGGCATTGCTGGTTTTAAACTAGCACGCCCACATGTTTTTCTTTACAAAGCCATATTGTGAGCATCTGTGATGTTCGAAAAAGACGAACCCCTTCCTTCATCATTCATTAATTGATCACGTAACAATACCCTATCTTCAGCCAGGTCAAATTCCATCCCCTCTCCATGGATTCAGTCATTGCACCTCCATGAACACTTTATCTTCTGTTTATTTCCTATTTTCTAAAATACAAATTGAAGAACTTATCTGAAGCATCATACTAATAGTGCGCCTAATATATATATATATATATAATATCTTTATGAATTTCAACATTTTCATTCAACAATTCACAGAATTTCAATCTATTACTAGTTTTTCATAGGAAATTTTAATTTGTTACGACTTTACCCCATATTTATTCCACACTCAGCTTGTGATGTCAGCTCATTGATTCGTTTGGATTTAATTTTGTGGAGCTTCCACAGAATAAGCTTAGTGTTGACACAAGGCTGAAAATGTGTGGTGACCAGTTAGTTACAGTACACATGGGTATCAAACACCAATATCTACAAATGCTGCATTTCACTAGGAGTTGTTGACCCCAGTGCTTACAAGCTATAAGTACTACATCCAAGACGGGCATAGACAAAAGCTAGGCTTTTTTTCTCTTCGCGTTATGCTCAGTCTGGCGTAAAATCTGCCGGCATAGTTGTTAGGCGAGCTAAGTACTCCGAGTGGAATGTACTCCCCTATCGCACTTGCATCGTGGCCACTTTCTTCTACAAAGAAATCCCTAGTGGACTGAACTTGATTATGTGGGTTGAAAGTGTTGCATAAATTTGAAATCGCCACCAATTAGGAGTACGTAATAGCGCGCTTTCCCTGGACAATGAGAGAAAGGGATTTAACAAGATAATTTGGTTACATAGTGATCATGTTGTATATGTAGAGACTGCGCATCTTATGAGTAAATTATCAATAAGTTCATAGTACATTACTCACTCGTTTTAGCCTGTGGTATCAGATTATTAATGAAATACTAAAGATAATAAGAAAATATGTAACCATAACTGAAAAGTAGCGTGCTCTGCCTCAACAAATGACTTTACAATTCAAACATTTTCTGCGCAATCGTCATTTATTCTTGATGTCCAATTAATCTAATATTTCAAAAGTATAATTAACAGATCCCCAGATATCTTGTTCCAATTAAAGTACAGAAACAATGAGCATGAAAAACACAACACATTAAACATGAAAATGTCACTAACTCGCTTTTCCCTCACGTTTAAAACTTATCAAGGCGTGGAAGTTTCAATTTTTTTTTTAGACTGGATTGGTTTGACGAATAAAATGAACAATTTTTAGTCGAAAATACCGAGTGTTAAGGAACTTGTCGTCCCCAGTCTCAATAGTGTTCCTTCACCACAACTTTCTTTATTTCACTAATAAATATTTAAAAAATAATATCTACTTCAAAATTGACTGACTTAACAAAAAACTTGAAGCTATCAACATTGTATTTGATAAGCGCACATTGTGGAATCTATTTTAAAGTCTCCATACTTGGTCTATCGTTATATTTGAGCAGACACTAGCTCTTACAAATGATTTATTCTGCTTACTTGTCTAGTCTTATCAACTAACTATGTTCAACCGTCCAAAATGGTATATAATCTCATCAAGCAACCAACATTATGATCCAAGAGATTTCTTGCAAGTAACATTCGTTTACAGAAGCATACGTTGGCGCATATAATGATTCCACTAGGGAAACAGACACACAACATTTATTGTGGAAGTATAACCCTACTTATATTAAGTGTGGTGTATAAATTACTAAAAGAGCTTGAGAGATCACCTTAGGTCCTTTTAAGAGGGACTATATGTTGACAAAGTCTGTATCAGGTTCTTGTGTGACAAAGAAGGTGATCTACTTCTTCCTTGTCATGCGAGGATCTGATGCAGAAATAGTATGTCTAAGTAATAAATTCGATGAAAATGAGCAGATATTCTGGCTGTCCTATTGAGAACCACCTATTACTGTTTGTGGTTCATTCACTGTCTGTTCAGGGATTCGAACCCAAAACCTTCAGCTCATGAAGCAGTCCACTCCGATCTCACCATATATGTATGTACGTATTTATCGGTTATATAAAATGTTATAATTTCTAACGCGATGGAGGCATTGATGAATACATATTTTAATTACATCTAGTGGGAAGAAAACTTTCTAGGATGGTTGATGTTGACCTGGGTGGCCTCTCCAAGTGGCACAGATGGGCGCCTCACACTTCATACCTTCTTTGTTCTGTAACAATAACATTGCGATACACGTTGCTTTCTCAATGATTAGCATAATAGCTAATGCTCTTTACTGTTTGACTTGCATTATAAACATCCATGTTGGCAACTGTTTTTTTTTCTCATAGCAGAATCGACCCTCTTTAAATAAAGAAGAGATCTTCGCTGTAAGATTTCTGTTAGTTTCAATAAATATATGAGTTGTTTTTAGCGACAATTTTATAAGTCAGGTGTCTTTACTTGGCCTATAATTATATTGTAGCATGTTTCAAGGTTATTTCACATTATTCAGTTGATCCGAATAAACAAAAATCAAATAAAACGTATATAATCAACAAGTAGTCAACGGAAAACTAATTAAGAATGATTTTAATCGTTTGAAAAAACATAGAAGGAATAAAATAAATTTGCATAAGAAAATTATTAATAACAGGCATTTTAAAGAGCCTACTTTCATGACCTACCGTTGATGTCACCGCATCTGTTCCCTTGCAAATTGTCAGCCCATTATTTATTGCTTACGGGCCCAGTGCAAAACTTTCCACTTTCCACTCGTATAAACACTTTCTATAGAAAGGTATCATCTAATGAATAGTAATAATGAAACATATTTTTTGAGGAAAATGAATGAAATCAAAGTTAATTTATAAACGATGCCTCTACACACCTCTTATATACTGTTTAAGCCTTTATACCCTTAACATGGAATTATAAATGTAATATCAAGAGTCTGTGCCACTTATTCTCAGTATGAAAAATCTATTAGCAATTGTAATTATAAATATGTTTAATATATTGGAAAAATATATATGTGCACGTTACAAGGAGCCGATGTATGTATTTTGCTAGGGTTCAGCTGTTTTGACATATCTACATTATTGTACGTTTTTGAAGGATTTTTTTGTAATAAGTGGTAAGGCATTGTTGCAACATTTTTTTCATATATGTTCCTTCTTATATGTGCTGGTTTATTTATGTTTATGACATATATTTAGTATCTATACAAACTCTACGGGCTAGTTCTTGTATTCAAAGCATACAATGTGCATTGGATAGGTACAACTATCGACAGATAAATATAGCTCTCACCTTGACCATCGGCCTGACAGACGAAGCAAAAGAGGAGAACCAGCCCCGCCGCCGAATACAGACGAGCTCCCCCGTACATCGACATAGCCATGCGCATCGGGTGCACACTTGCACACTACCGCATATCAAACACAGTCCACAGCTCACAGATGATACAGAGGATGCGCATTCACGGACACACGCGCACCATCGCTGCTCCGGCTGCACTGAGGCCGAAGCGGCTCCCCTCCAAGTGGGAGGGCACCGCTAGCCAACCTGTTCCGCTGTCTAATGCTGGGTCATCCACGCCAAACCTCATCGACAGCCCCTTTTATATCCAACTGATGTGACTAAACTTTTCGGTTTGTACCTGTGATACGAATCTAAGAAATAAATATATTGTTTATAAAGTCGCAAACAGGACTGACATTCTCTAAAATAAAATCAGTGCCACCAACGGGAAACACTTATTTAAATAACATGAAACTATGTTGTTGTGATTACCTTACTGAAATCTGATCCCATACTTATGACTGGACCTGAAGTGATATTTCCTCAAATAACATTCTTTCTAAGAGGGCTAGGACGGCGTTACTGCCGTAATGAATATGTCGAATATGTAGGTCATAGTGTAACGTTATGTAGAGAAGATTTGTAGGTGCGTCAGTTGTGTGGCGTATTACAATGTACAGATAAGTTTACAAAGTTTGTAGCTTTTAATTGATAACTGTCCATATTCGTTTCAAAATAAAGTATACATTGACAAACATGGCCTTGTGTTTTGCGAAGAGTGTTGTTCAATAACACAGGCCTACAAGAAAACAATTTTTTTTTTTGGTGTCTGGGATTTTAGCTGAATTTGGGGCGATGAATCTAAATATGAAATCAGTTTTTCTCTATCGGCTCTACTTTTTTAGATCAGATTTGTTTTTAACGTGCAGTTCTAAATCACATATACAAGTATTGGTTCCTCTATATTTGCCGTATTGTCAGTCTGAAGTCTAGTTAGTTCCTGGAAAATCTACCAGATGGAGTAAGCATTAGGTAACTTGAGTGAACTTCAACGCTTCAACTAGAGTTAAAGGTTAGTTTGTGAATTCTCGCCGTCCAGGGTAGATCGTATATTGCCTCGAGATATATTTGCGTTTAGGAAAGTGTTGTTATAAAGTTAACCTAAAACGTGCTGTGTTGTTGAACAGAAATAAAATAAGCTCAAGTAGAAGTTGTTTAAATCATCCTGATATGTTTTGCTACATATACGGAAAATACGCCCTAAAAGAAAACAGAAAAACTGTTAGTGACTGTCGGGTGTCAACAATTGTCGGGGGGCGTCACTAGGGGAGTGCCTGATCACTCTAGCCCTGGTGACAAGTGCGGATTGTTGTAGTTAATAACATGGACCATGTTCCATGTCGGCGTTCATATCTGACTCCATTTTTATTGATAGGGATGTGTCCCGACAATACACTGTGTTCAGGATGAGGTTCAGAGGTTCATAAAGAATAAGACCAGTTTTCAGAGTTCTGCAGCGTAATAGTACAAGTCGTCAGAGGTCTGCTAGAGGCTGTGAGGTGACTGCCCAGAGGTGTGGCAGAGAGAGAGTAGACTAGTAGAAGATTCCAGGGCCCCGGGGTATCGCGACTGTCGAGATGCAGAGACTGGAGAAGAGTGAAGAGTGAGCCTACCAGGGCCAAGTGGCCCTGGCGTAAAGCGACAAGTAGTGTGGCTGAGGAGACTAGGAAAAAGAGTGGGTTTTCAGGGCGAAACTTCCTGATATAAATATTGTACCCCCCTCCCTCGTGGAAGGCGGAGTCGGTTGAAAGGGGGAATGTTTTATGATGCCCAGGTGGCCAATCCCCCTTGATTTTATTGACTGTTGGTCTAAAAGGGTGTGCTTTATGATGTCACACCTCCCGAGCTACGAGACCGCTCGTCCCCTAAAAGACTGTTTCTGGCATGATTTTATGACCGCCGGAAAGTGACTGAAGGTCTTAGTAATAACCGTGTTGGTTTTATTAGGGCAGAATGCTTACCCTCTCAGGTTTTATTGCAGGACCTTCGGCCCTCTGCTACTTGTTTCACGACTACCGACCTCTCTATGATTTATTACAAGAAGTTTACAAGGATTTGCATTTATATTATAATACATTATGCACCAGAGTATAGAGTAATTTACATATATTGTTAGCGCTCGCTACAGTGACTTTGCAAAGAGAGCTTATCTTGGATACTTTGGTGATCAAGATAAAACCTGAGCACTTCATCGGGTCTGTAAAACTTGTACAAAACATTTGCGACAGTGGACAACCGGGAAAAGAAAAAGTCTCAAATTCGACGTACCGATGGTTTGGAGAGAACCCGAAAACCACTTGGATGACTGCTATTTCTGCCTAGTAAATATTACTGCAATGAATCGAAACTACGGTATAAACTGGACTTACCCTGATTTAGTGTCTGCAAGACGGTCGGTCCCTCACTCAAAAGAAGTCCCCAACCCAACGTTTCACCAACTACCAGAACTCTGAGAACGAGTGTTGTTCCTCTCATCACCCTTATGATGCTAATGAAGGTGACAGTGATTATGAGGGGATGTCATCAATTCCTCAACGTTGATGAGTTAAATGACCCAACTAGAGATCTCAACCTGTCAAATGAAGCTGGCTTCCAGGTTAAACCACAAAAAGTTGCTGGCACAATGAACCAAAAATAGCTTTACTGTACAAGAGAAAAGGGTCAGCTACCTTTCTTCTCTCAAGAAGACAATTGTCACAAAATTAGAGGACTCCTGGAAAAAATGGGTCTTTCTGACTATTTTCCAGATGATTGGCGCCTATTTGTTGATACCTCAAAGCAAAGTTTGACCTTTTACACAAAGGGAATAAATATGTTCAATATAAATTGCTACTCAACAAAAATGAAAGTTGAATATAACACCATAGCTTTGGTCTTGGAGAAGATGAAGTAGCATGAACATCAATGGGTGATTTATATGGACTTTAAAATGGTAAAATTTCTCCTGGCAACACCAAATATCCTTGCTTCTAACCTTCTTCTAAACGCCACTGGGTTAAAAAAGAGTGGCCTAAGAGACAAAACATGGACGTTGGGGCAAAGAATGTAATTGACAACCACTTGGTTTAACAAGAGAAAGTCATCTTTCCTCCACTGGTTATTATAAAGCAAGGCCTTATGAAGCAGTTTGTAAAGTCTCTTGATAAGAACAGATCATGTTTTGCATATATAGGGGGTAAAATGCCTCAGTTGAGAACAGAAAAATTAAAGCAGGAATATTTGATGGCTCACAAATAAGACTACCCATTAAGGATTCTGCCTTCATAAATTCGATGAATGAGGATGAGTGATAAGTCTGGACTTCATTTGTTGCAATCGTTAGAAATTTTCTGGGCAAACGCAAAGCTTAAAACTACGTTGAACTGGTAAACAAGATGCTTGATAGTTTCAATTCCCTTGGGTGTTACACGAGCAGTTACGTGTACTATTTTCACAGCCACTTATACCGTTATCCTGAAAATTTAGGAGACACCAGAGAGGAATAAGGTGAAAGATTTCATCAGGATATTAAAACTACGGAGGCCCGCTACCAAGGATGGCAGGTTACTGCTGGAGTTTAAAAAGGAATTGTTCCAAAATGCATTGGAGAATGTTACAGAAAAGATGCTTCTGAAGTGTTCTGTGACTAGTTAGTTTCATCAATGGTATTTTCCTCTATCTTTGAATATAATTATATTCACTTAACATAATAATTCCGTTTTTTTTATTTGATCCATGGATTTAACTTAAAAAAGTGTAATGTATATACTTCAATAAAATTTTATGTCTTAGAAATTTGAGCTCCTAAGGATAAACTAATGTCGTATTTAAATTCAGGGCATCAAATTCATATGAAATCAGCTCCAAGTACTCCGGCATCAAAACACCTGTTGGGCCTGCGTAATCGTCTTCATCATATCCTACCATGCAGTCGAGGATGGACTTTGGTATAACTTGCAACCTTCCTCGTGCTGTAAAATTTGCACCATATGCTAGAATGTCTCCATTACAGGAATCAAAAGTACTTTAGTACATGCAAAAAAAATCGGTATACATATATGCCATACCTTAATTATCGTAAACGGGGAGAACTTTTTTAAAATTGAGTTTCAAGTTGGTAATTGATTTTAATTTATCCTTTGAAATTTTTGAGCAAATTCAAATACTAAGTGTCATTCAAAAGGTAGGAAGCAAACAGACCCCATATATTATTGGTCAGCATTCTTCTTTGATCCTGACAATCCAGAATTTGGTGAAAAGTAAAATAAACATCCACAAGTACTTTAAGAGGCCACTCGCTGGATACGAGGCTACATGTAATACACTATTTTATCATAACGTTTAATAAGACCAAATAAAAGTATAATTAAAATAATATTTCTATTTGGACAAGAATTCTTTGTAACCGGCTGGGTCGAAGTATATTCTTGATTGAGCTACATGATGTTCAAGAATGCATTACTAACTTTTGGTAGTGTTTCCTTTATATCTCAATGGATACTAATAAGCCCTAACATTGTCAGCTAGTGGTAAAAAATACATTTTCTGCCCTAATTGCTAACAATCATTGAAATGAAGAAAATAATGCGCTTATTGCATAGTTTCTATAACTGTTCTTAATACTTTGTACTCAGATAAGTAAGCAACTGATAATTTAAACAAAACAATATCAGTGCATACATTTATCTATTCAATTATTTTACATCATAATAATTATTACTAATATTAAACTTAGAAACTGAAAAACACACTTTATCTAAATAAGAGTGTGACTGCCAATTGCATTGGGATGTTATTACACAGCATATTTATCAGCTACTCGGTAAACATATTAAGTAATAACAAGTTAAGAATATACAAACCCTTTGCTATGCACATAATGTACAACGCTTCTACACAGAAGGCACTAAATGGAGATTTCCTAAAATGAATGAATTGTCCCTCCATACGTTTGAGAGGTAAGATCTCCGATAAGTGTAACTAGGAGCAATAGGATCTGAACAAATCTCAAGAAGAAAATCCAACTTAGAAATCTAAGATCTGTCCACAATATGGATGTGTGCCAATTCATCAAGTCTCTCTCCCTACTATGTTAGGGTGGTCATGTTGTAAGAATGATACAGGGGGAAATTTCTGTCAAGACCCAAATACGTGACCAAGCAAATTTATGGTACCAGTCGTCAGAATACCCAGATTTTAATCTGAGAAAATTGTTAGTCAATGCTTGAAGTCCTTCTCAACTAGGACATAGAGCGTATATGTATAGCACTGTCCGTATGTGTGGTGGAAAGTAAAACTGCAAAAGATTTGTAAGATCATATTGTTCAATTCCTGCCTCTGATGAATGAAAGCATAAATTTCAGTTGGTATAAACACTATATTTCAGAACCGCAGACCTGTGTACCCATACTTATCTTAAACTACACCCAACTACTATCTATAATCTACCATTGGATCCAAAATGTATGGATTTCTGTTGCTTTGAAACTATCAGCAGAGATTAAGCTCATTTAGACAGGTACTATTTCTTCATCAGCAAGTTCGTTATTTGGTATTTCACAACTATTCACACACACAAAGCATGTAGTCCGAACTACTTTCAAACAGATTTGCTTGGGGTCCATTCTCATGTCCACATCCTGTCAACTGTCCACTCACTCCAGATACACCACAAAAGGGGAATAGTTAAGGCTTAGCTTGACAACATTACTCCACTCTTAACCCAAAAGGACCTATTTGTTATAGATAGACTTGATAGCAGCTGTGTTCTCTTTTAAATAGCACACACCAATTCCCCCTACCACATGAACTTCAACTCCATTCCGCAAAAGTTTTCTCAGGCAGACTTGCATATGTTGGAGTGCTCACTTACTCTAACATTCACACATTCAGCCATTTCTGGTTTAATTGAAGATATTCTGGAATGGAAGATTAGAAACCCTAGACAACTTTTGGGATAAAAATGCCGTGTTCACAAAGAATGTAACATTCTGTTCAAATTACAACGGATTATGGTGTACGACCTTCCAAAAATCTTGAAGATGTACGTATCATTAGTGGTGTCATCAATTGATGTATCAAAAGTGATGTAGTTTGTAGGAGAAAATGTACTAAATAATATTTTCAATAATTTTTTAATAATAAGTAAGTAAGATGTATGCGTTTACCGAGGTTTTTAGTTAATGCTTTAATATACTCGTCATTACGAGCTGGTTAAATAGTGTCCTATGGACAAGGAGAAAATACCTCCTCACCATATTACAAGTATGAAACATTATTTTTTGTTGAATTATTCATACTTAAGACACGAAACCCTCCATCCATCACCTGTTCTGCTTATTTTGACTGTAAGATATCACGGCTTAGTCATCTGCTAAACAGTATGAATAACAGCTTATATTGGATCTTTCAATTGATGTGCATTGTGACTTGCACATTGTCGATCACAAATTAAATTTGTAAAAGTGTTTGATAGCAAAATTGAAACCACAGGTTCATTTTTTTTTCTACTGATTTTCATAGTTTTAGACTTATTATCTCCTAACCCAATCAATACTTTGTACTTAATCAGAAAAGCGGAGATAGCTGACCAAAGATCCTATGATACACCACAGGCTTCGACCATCTAGATTATATTTTATTTACCAAATGCTCCAAACACACCCAGGAATTTAACACATTCAAAGATGAATAAATGGCAGAGGTTAAAGAGGAGACAGCAGTAACACAAGGAATTAAACAGGTATTCTTTTCGGCTATGATGTATAACCAAATGAAATAAAGTCTTCTTTAAACATTATTATTATGTCTTATTGTAATTCACCAATATTTAAGTAACATTTTTTTAAAATATATGTACAAACACTTTCATATTTCATTGAAAAGTACAAAACTTTCAAGTTTAATCAAAACTAGCCATATACTTAAAATGTTAAAGTACAAATACAATACATGTTTCTAATTATTGATTCAGCAATAAATTAATATCCAATTTATAAATACAAGAATAACGAGAGTTCAACGTAATTCAAAATATTTTATAAAACCTTCTAAATCCATCACTACACCTGGGCCTTCACCTGACCTCATTGATATAAACTCATTGAGGTTGCAACTAGAATCTGGAACAATTACAAATAAATTAATTAATAAATGATCTATTAATGAGTATTATTCTAAATTTTTTCTTATGAATATAAATACAAAATAAGACAAAAGAAACCAAATATTTTAGTTGAATCTTTCTAAATATTATAGTTGTGCCCTTCGAAATAGGATACATACACTATAAACAATTTTGAAAATAAAACTAGCTTTTTTTTTTATCAAACTTCAAATTGTACGCACAATATGTGGGGTATGTCATGCCCATAGCATTTCATTTCTAGAACGCACCGGTAATTATCCACCTTGCCAGATCAGGTCCTAGCAAACAGTTACCACAATTCTACCAAAAGATTCGAAGATCTGGATGAGCCAGTATTTAAAATTCATTCCTTTACAACTGGCACATCTCCAGAAATATTGAATCTGGAATAACAAAGTAATCTTCCATTGCATATGATAGCGATTTGTGCCCAATTTTAAATAATTTGATTGTAAGCTTGTATTTAACTGCAATTAAATATATATTACATTTGATATGATTATAACAGATTTACACATAAGATAGCAATGACCCCAAGTGGCGTATCATATTTCTTCACAAGAGTCTAAAACCTTGGTTTGTTCCTCAGCTAAACTCTACCCTGAAAAGACCACAATAAACTAATCACCTGCCGATTCATTTAAACTCAGCTGCTCAATCCTTCCAGTCATATACTCAGATAAAAAACGCGCTTACTCCTGATATCCTCTCTTGTCTTAGCCCATTTAGGTAGTCAGGAGAGACACTTTAGGTCAAGTGTACACAGTTCATCCCATTTAAAGGGTTGGTCAAAAAGTCCGTTCGGTTTTTTAAGCAAAAATAAGACACAACTTTTAAATACAAAGCGGTTTATTCAATCAATGATATAATTGCTGTTTTGTTCCAGTATCTTCTGCCATCTCATGGGCAGATTCATAATTTCATGCTCAAAGAATTTTCTGTCTTTACTGGCAAACAAATTTTCCAAGTGGATTTTTACATCTTCTTCAAAGTTGAAGGTCTGTCCATTCAATGAATTTTGAAGAGACCGAAACAGGTGGAAATCTAAAGGTGCAAGGTCGGGCGAATATGGAGAGTGCGGCAAAACTTCCCAGCCAAGCTTCAATAACTTCTGCCGCATCTGCAAAGAATTGTGGGGTCTGGCATTGTTGTGATGGAAGACAATCCCCTTACGGTTGGCTAGTTCTGGACACTTCTGGTAGATCGCTGCATTTAATTTGTCAAGCTGGTCACAGTACGCATCCAAATTGATGGTCCTGTTCGTGGGAAGAAGTTCGTAAAAGACAACACCCCTCCAATCCCACCAAATCGAGAGCATAACTTTCTTCGGGGGTTGTTTGTGGTAATTCGCCGCGCTGCCCCCATGAGCGTTTGCGCTCCACATTGTTATAGACGATCCACTTTTCGTCCCCTGTCATCATTCTCTTCAAAAAAGGATAGTTTTCTTCACGTTTCCGCAATGAATCGCAGATGGAAATCCTTTGGGCGAGGTTGGCCTCACTAAGTTGATGGGGAACCCAAACATCGAGCCTGCTCACGTAGCCAAGTTGATGCAGATGGTTTTTAACACTCGATTTGAATATTTTGAGGATAACTGCAATCTCCCTAGTTGTATAACGAGGATTGGTGTCGGCTAGTTCCTTCACTTTGTCGCTGTTAATCTCAGTTGGCCGGCCAGAGCGAGGTGCATCTTGAACCGAAAAATTTCCCGATCAAAATCTTGAAAACCACTTCTGGCACACACGTTCGGTAACAGCATCCTCTCCGTATACAGCACATATCTTCCTGCATGTTTCCACTGCTTTCTTGCCTTTTTAAAAATAAAAATGCATGAGGTGTCAATAATCTTCTTTTTGGTCTTCCATTTTCAGGATGATCCTAAACACACAAAATACAATCAGTCTCTTCAGAATTTTGCGTCAAACTACGTTGAAGTGTCTAGTATCTGACGAGAGCGTACTCGCAAGGGACGGACTGAAGTTAGCTACATATTAGACTGCTTGAAGTTTCATGATGGCAAAAACCAACTTTTTGGCCAACCTGATAAATAGGCTGCTTCTTCCCTCACCTTGAGGACCAATTTCTTTTGAGAAGTTAAGAACAGTAAATGGCAAGGTATGCCAGACATTAATAGGCCTATCACAAGTTAGGTTTACTTGAAAGAGTCTAGCACTGTGATAACATATTACAAGATTTCAAATATGTTAGGTCGCAGGCAAAGAGCTAGTAGATAAATAAATGTAGTCATGCATCAAGATGCATTAGATATTAAAACGATTAATGCCATGGCAGAAGAGAGTGCTTTGGATCCTAGAATATGTTTGCTGGTTTTCAGAATGTTCTCCCTGCTTAAGAGTCAGTTGTTAACTTTATATCTGTGGTGGTCGTGAAAAACCAGATAAGCCTAAATCATTGACTTTTAAGGAGTTTTGTAACAATGCCAGACAGAATACTGGAAAGACATAATAAATTATTTTTGGGCACAGATTATATTATTAAAACAATTATTATAATCAACAGTTGTCTGGTTCATCTTCTATTAAATCAGGATCAATTGGGTAATTTTCGATGACTGACAAATTTTTATATAATTTATGGAACGGACTATCTATCAATGTAAGATTTAAACTAAACTGAGAGAATAAAAAAGGGGCCAAATCTCTACATACTTTTAGAATAAATAACAGGCCATATGAAACATATTAGTAATATTAAAAGTGGAAATTAAATAAAAACTAGTGCTATTAAGTATTTTGAAATTAACAAAATTTTAAATAAATAGGTTGTTTCCATCTCTTGCATTCGATGGGGTATTGACCCTAATAAGGTTTTGAATAAATTCCTGAGGGATATTTTCGTATTCTTCCGTTAAGGCAATCCTTCACTCCTGAAGCTGATCTGGTAAAGTTGGATTTCTCTTTATTCGTCTTGACAACTTATCTCATAAATGTTCAATATGGTTTAGATCTGGACTACACGCTGGACACTAAACATCGGATTGAAGCATTTTCCAGGTATCCGAGCTTCCATATTAATCCCAGTCTAAATCATAACTCCTCCTCCATCATAGCTCCTTTGTGAAAAGGTCCCAGCCGTATACTGCTCATTAATTTTTCTTAAAAGCAGACAAAACCATGATTCACCTGAAAAGAGAACTTTCCACCAATCCTCCATGGTCAAGTCAATGTATTGTCTTGAAAAATTTAATCGAGCTGTCTTATGGCTTGGCTGCAATTGAGGTCCCTGCACAGGTCTCTAACAGCTGAGGCAGAAACACACCCTATTAATTTAAAATTTTACTTAATACTTACTACCACTGGCTTTTATTTAATTTATACTTTAAATATTCGTAAGATCTTATGGAGTCAGATCAAAGCGAATTAAACTGCCCGTGGACTAGGCCACCTGCAAGGGTGAAAGATCACAAGTCCACCCGTCTTATCTCTTTCTTGGCACTCGTCAGACGGCGGCTAGTGGTTGTAGTGACCCTAGCCCGCAGCGGGCGACCTCTCCCCACTTTGGGGATATTCGACATCTAACCCAGCAGGCCTGTTATTTATTCTTAAAGTATGTGGGCCTTATTTTCAATTTGAATGGCAATTGTGAAGAAAGGATTAAGTAGACATACCATCTTTTCAGTGCTAAACATTAAAAGGAAGAACTGGACAAATCAAATCAAAAGAAATTTAACAAAGAAAATTATGTTACCTTAAACTTCACATAAGAAATTCTTCCTTATGCCATGGAATAACATTTTACACGACATAGACCACAACAAAAGTAGGTGTGGTTAACTCATTTTTCAGATAACTCAACTCATCTGCTTTTTCACGACTGCCACAGATATAGGGTGAGTCTTAATCGTATTTCGATAGAAGCAAACAGTCAGTTTCATTAGTTAGCAATTGCGAGAGCCAAGACCTTTGATTTATCACTGTATATACTGTAATAACCAATATATATACCTTTTAAGGTGTACAGAATGGTTATTTTTATTTGAGAACAGTAGTTAATATTAAGTTAAAATATTCCTGTGTTAAGCATCATTTATATACTGAAGAACAGTTAAGAAGCCAAGCAAGCCACAGCAAATGAATTATTTAATCAACATGGTAACGAAGCGAGAAGATGTCCATTGAAAACAACGAATGTTATTATAATTTTATTTTATAAACTTTTCAAATAGGTGTTGAACGACACTCTGAGATTTAAATACAGATGTAAAGCCTTTGATACTTGTAATTTTTGTCAAAATATAATCATTTTTATTTTTAAAATTCCTTTTTTTATTTTTTATAATTTAAAAAGCAACATCACGGCAATATATTGACAACACCTCTTGTCTACTGTATAACTTACATGTATGTTACTCCCCTGTTTAGCATTTGAACTAAAATTTAATTATTCAAATAAATGGTTGCGTAACAAAAATACCACAATTTCCTCTCTATCCTTACTAAATAACATGAACCTCTTAAATCTCTACTGTATTTTTACAAATAAAAAATGAATATGTTTTCAATCACTTGGAATTCCAGATAGAAGCGAAGATTAACTAAATTTAAACTAAATGCAGTTAATGTCTATATATTATTAATAATAAATGCAATACCATTGGATTGAATAGGTTCATAAGGTGGGGGAGGCTTCAACCATTCACCACTGGCATTTCTCATATGCCTTCGATCAGATGAAAAACACCTTAAATACTCATTTGCAGGAATCACTCGAAAATATCTACAAGACAATTATAATTTCATTTTACAATAATTTACAGGTTAGACTTTGGTTATAATTTTAAAAACAACTCAATTATGATACAACTAGCTCAATGATTCTGTTACCTACGATATTTAGAGACCATATTTATTTCAAAACCAATTGACTTTTCTATGTATTCTGCAAATGTTACCGGGAAGCCTAGGGTGGTATCAAAATCATAAACACTCACATTAAGCTTGTTTTTCCGAACAAGAAAAACATGATAGTCCTACAAATAAAACAAACATAATAAAAATGGAAATTTGACCTTATCAAAATAATGCATAAAAATGTAAGCTAACCCATGCAACAAAAAAATCATCTCCTGTTCCAACTTTCTGATACCAAAGAGGAGTAATTTTTGTATCGTTTGAAACGAAGACACAATAACAATATTCTATACAATCGTTATTTTTTTTAACCAATTCGCACAGCTTCCAGATATTTTCTTCACTAGAACAACGGATAAATTACTAATCTGCATAGATCATGTAGAAGTTTTATATCAATAGTCACTTTAAGAGTCTAAAATGAGTCTTTTAGTACCAGAAGTGAGAGGTGTAGAAGCATTCTTGGACTGAAGGAAAATCTTTAATATCGGCATTCATAGCACAAATTATAATTTCAAACCATTATTCAATTTTCAGAGGTATAAAATTATCAATAAGAAATATTATATGTAATTCTGCTTCATGTATGTTATACGCGGATTATTTTGTAGTAATGAAGTACTTCACAAAATAGAGGAATTCTCGTAGTAGACACAGTGTGAAATAATATCACAAATTTCAAATGTAACTTTAAAGGCTTTGAACTTGAAGTGTAGCGTTCGTAAAGGAACGTTTGCTAACACGAACGAATCGTTAGCTTTGATGGATTATTACAAAGCACTGATTTCATATTAAATGGTTACTATTATATTATTTTCCAAGGTATTAATGCTTAAAAGGAGACAAACAACGGTTACTGCTGTATTAACTGGGTTGCACAATTCCGCCAAAATCTCGGAATGCGTTTCACCAGTTTCAGCTAACTGATGATAACAGCTTGAAAACCAGTTCCGCTTGTAGTTTATAAAATTCACCTTTAATTTAATTAATTTCAACTTTAATAGATGCCGTTGCCGTAGTAGCTCCTACTACTACTAACCAAAGAGACTGGAAGAGTAATGGAGAGAACAAGGGGAAAAGATTGGTGCCGAGAAGGGGATACACTAGTGGTCAGGCCACGCCCCTTCAGAATCAATTGCAATAGATTGTTGGTCTATTCTATTAGTTGTGTAATTCCTTCTAATGATTTTAGCACGATTTCTGCTTTCCCATTTAAAAGTTTTCTAAGCTCACAAAATCGAGGGTATGAAGACTGCAGGTCTGATTAAATAATATATTTTTACAAATACACTTCAAACCAGTCTTTTACAAAATCTTACTTTTCAATCATTATTTACATTTAAATTTTTCTTTTGAAACGTTCAATGATGGGACAAATCTGAGTTCAATGACTTGTCTTAAGTCTCAGTAAATGAAAAGTTTACTATTAAATAATTAGATTATAAATATTATATCTGTATGCCGGAGGTAAAGGGCAGTGTCTTTTTAAAGTACAGATTTCATTGCCCTCTTACTCAACTGGTTTTGCTCTATTGAGAGATACACCAAACTGTTCAATTTTATTAAAGTAGTAGTACAATCTAGCCAGTGCAAAACAAATGTTGTGAATATCACATTAGCCACATACACCCAAGGTTGTGGGTTCAAACCCAGTTGAAGTGTGATAAAAATCCGTTAATGTGTCTTCCTTCGAAAGGGAAGTACACTGGCTTTGCTTAACTTTTTTTGGTATTATTTCAAAAAGATTTATTTATTAAAATTTCACCGAGTGATAGATAGTACATATTCATTTTTTTTTTTTATTTGATTATTTATTTTTCTTATTGATTTTCATAAGTACAATTTAAAAATAGATGTTTTAATAATTCCTATTACATCCATCAAATAAGTCAATTATGATTGAGGAAATCATAAAAAAAAAGGAAATTGTAAACATCAAGTTAAAAAAATTATGTTTATTTGTTTTTTAATGAAAATATATTCGAAAATCTTGTGAATGAAAAAATTCTACTTAAGTAGTAGTAGATCAGGACACCACTCTGATTGATACAGCATCATTAGCACTTGGTAATAATGGTGTGAGCTCTGGTGTTTGTTAACAAATATAATAATTTATAGTTAAACATTGTCATGGATGAGCTTATTTATTTATTTTATGAAATATCAAACATAAAATTGGCTAAAACATAAAAAAAAGCATAGGCTAAGTGAATCAACAGAAATTTCATTGTGAACATAAATTTTTGATAGTTCCTCATACGTAGGTGCATAAAAAATTGAAAACAAAATAAGAAAATATAATTTATTTATATTATTTTTCAACAAATACTATTTTAATATTATTTGGTAACTACATAAATTGTTATATTTGTGTTGTGTTATAAGCAAACAAGAATTCAATTGTGATATTAATATTTTACCTTTACAATTCTAGACTAGATACAAATCTATAAGAAATACAATAAAATAAAGCAAAGCATCTAAAAACTTACATAAAAATCAATTTAATATATATAGCTGCTTTCCCTACATTACAAAGTTAGTTTGATGCTAAAGTCACCAAACCATTTTGTCAACACAATATTAAATCAATGAATAAAAAATCTGTTAATGTAAATAGACTTTTATTTATTATGTAGGCATTAGCCAATTCCAGCAGTACAACATAACAGAGGGAAAATTAGTTTGATTTCATCAATAGCAAAAAAATCTCAAAATTATATTTTTCTCTTACCTCTTGGTCAACATGATGGAGATATAACTAAAACTTTTACATGGTCAAAGCTGCTGTTAAATAATATCTCAATTTTGGTACAATATTACAGAAACTACAGTCCAACTACAGAAAAAAGGCTTAATTTTGCTAATTATAAATTTAAATACTTGAATAATAATTAGCAAAAGAAAAAAAAATATTGATATAGGATTTGAACAAAAAGAGGCAGGAGCAGAAGTAACTTGACTGCAAAAATGAAATCTTGCCAATTTGAATTCACAAACAGCTGTAAAATATTATTCAGGTGCAAGTGTCAACTTTGATGATGCATCACACAAACAAATAACTTTACTTAACCAAACCAGTTTTCTGTATTTTTGGATGTTATATGGCTTTTACCAAGCGTTGCTTTCTTAGATTCTCCCTCTAACCTAACATTTCTCATTAATATTTGGATCTCATAATAAATAACTACATTTAAGTTGGTTAATAAATGTAGCCCTTCAGCATCAGTTGTTAGTTATGAGATTACAGGCAGAGGTGCCAGTGAGCGGTCAGTTATTAGTCAGTAGTTAAGAGAGATATTCAAGATCATTGCTTGAGAAAAGGTCTCTTAGAGTTATTTGTGAGAATTGAAAACAGTGGTTAATATTTGAAAACAGTAGTTAATAAAGTGATAATACTCACAACTGTTGAGGATCCATGAATAGCAATAGGAGTTACACATAGAAGATGTAATATCAAAGAAATCATGGAAGCTACAGCAAATTAATTAATCAATCAAAGACTTACCAAAGAGAGAATCCATTAAAAATAACGAATGTAATTATAATTTAAAATTTTATTTTATAACACTTTTCAAATTCACATGAGTTGAAACACACCCTGAAATTTTAAATGAATTGTAAAACCATTGATGTTTGCAACTTTTGTCAGAATATGTTTTTTTTATTTTTTAATAATTTATGAAGTAAAATCATGACAAAATATATATATCATTTTTATCAGCCACATAAAAGCTATATATATATATATTCTCTCTCAGAGAATATTATGTATCTAAAGGAATGTATTCTTAATCAAATTTCTATTGGCATAAGGTAATATTATTTTTACTATTAATTGTCAGACAAAAAAATTTAAGTACTCATTTTTGTTATTTTAAGGTGACTATGTTCCAGAATAAAGGTATATTTTCTTTTATTATAGCCAAAGTGCAACATCATAAAAAAAACATTGTCTTCTTCGTGGATGCTATCAGTCTTATTGTTTATTTTTGTATTACCTTACATTAGGTAATAAAGAAAAATTCAGCTTCTTCATTCACTTAGACCCCAGATTATTGTAACAAACAGCAATAATTAGCATTTGATCTAAGGATAAGCATCTGCTATACATATGGAGATAACTAACAACAATAAAGATAGTGAAATCTGCAAGTATCTACAGCCTGAACTGAACAGCTTTATTGAAGATTTAAAAAAAATAAGTGAAACAAAAGAAATCATAACAGAATAAAGGTAAAGGTAGTTAACACATAATAATAACCTGCCCATAAATAAAATAAAAATTCTATAATAAACATAGAATGTCATAATTGCTAGTTTAACACTGTACAGGCGATAGAATTTTAGCTGATAGTCATTAGCCAGTAAAATGTAACAATAACATAAAAATGTTTAACAATAAAATAAGATAAATATATAAGAATAACAAACATACTTCCAACTTCTAAATACATTGGTATTTATGGTATGGTTCAGAAAAAAAAATTAGTTCATTCAGCCTTATCATGATAATAATTTAAGGTAACATTTCCCATAAAGCAACAATATTTGAATGCTTGAAAATAACCTTGACTTTCATATTTTTTTTAATATGTAAAAACTACATATATTCCTAAATAGAACATATTAGATGTACTAAGTATAATTAATAATTATTAGCCCAAGGAAACCAATTTTGAAATGGCAGGGGGGGGATCGACCGGCGGGGACCTCTTAAACCTTGGGTAGGGTGCAGTGCTCTACCTCTGAACTATCCCTGCATTAACACTGACTCAGTCAAAATATTTTTTCTCTGGTAAATAATTATTAAAAGCGGTGGGATCAATACCACAACTAATAATTAATAAATATAATTAAGTTTCGATTTTATTTTTAGGGAATCAAATACATATGTACCTCTTATTTTTAAAGGTTCAATTTAAAAACTAATTTAATATAAAAAATAATAATAGTAAGCAAACTGACATTGTAGACTCTCAAAAAAATATGGAAGACATAAATATTAGTTTTAAGGAACAAATTTAGGCAGTGACTAGAACAATTTTTTTTTGTCTTTTTGTTGCTTATTACACTTGTCAGTAATTAGAATTTTTGAGAATAAGTACAATATTTGAATTTGTTATTAGTGAACAAATATAATTTGTGCTTTGCCTTCAGAATGCAGAAGTCGTGCACATGTTTTGTGCTTTAGAATGCAAAAACCTTAAGCTGAAAAATCTATAATTAAGTTGGACGGATGTAGGCACAACGATAGGTATTCTTTCATTCTTAATCATAGCTATAACAAGAGATACCTAAAATAGAATGATAATGGTTGATTGAATATATTTTAAAGCTTTTTTTTTTTTTTTTACAAATTTGGAAAAATCATAACATGAGAACCAAAGTGATATCCATACATTTTATTTTTACTAAATTACATGGAAATTTAAAAAAAGCAACAAGATTCTAAGTAAAATGGAATGTAGAGCTATTAAGAACTAGCTAATGTAAGATGACATACTTATGCTATCATCAAGTTTAAAATCTAAGAATAACATTTCGGTTGAAATAAGAAGTAGGTTGTTGCCAGCCAACAGATACTTACACAAATTGCAGCATCAGTTCCGAAGTTACTTGATATCAAGAGGAAATATAAAACCTGATCTAAAGAAAACTCAAAATGGATCAGAGTGCAGAGAGTTTTCCATTCTACGAGGGCTCATCAGACTAGTCTTGTAGTACAGCTCAGCGAGTAAACAGTAAGTCGAATGAAATAATTAATGAATGAGCTTCGAGAGGAGAACCTTAGATACCATTTTTGGAGGAATTTGATTTGGTGTTACATGGAGAAGAAAAAACAGCCAGGAGCTTTATTTACAACCAGTACAAAGATGTTGATGTGGTGAAAATACATTTCACCTTTTATTTTACTCTGAGCTTCTTAGATGGTAAGGCCACATGGTAAGATTGAGTGAAGAAAAAATCCACCAAATCTTGGAGAAATTCATTAAACAAGGAAACCCAGAATACCAAAGCTGCGGTGGAAAGGTGGACTGGCGATGCAAGAACCATTGTTGGTACACACAACTATAGTAACAACATAGACCTGGGACTGCTACAGGAGGCTGATAATAAATGCCCAGGCTGACTAATGGGTTGCACCGCTGTGTAAGTAAATAAAATGACAGATAATATATTCAACTGAAAATTAAGATCAAAGCATTTTTATTTATTTTAAGAAAAATAAACCTTAAATTATGGAATGCCACTTTGATTATCAACAAACAAAATATTGTAAGAAGTATTACATACACCTAAATGCATATTCTGCACAGAAATTTATAAAAATGATACAATTATATTGTTGCGCTTACATTAACTGATATACTAAACATATTTAAGTAGTTAAAAATTTCAAATGAAAGCAAATGGTTATATTTTTACAAGACCAGAAGCAGATGTGGGGGTCTTTATTAGTGCTGCAACCTCTTTGAAGTGTGGATTCTCTTTGTCACCAAGCAGCTTAAAGATCACACTTTCAGATGTAGCAACAAAGCAACCAATTTGCTGGAGACGCTGTTAACATAAACAACAAATAATAACTATTGAAATTAATTATTTATATTTCTTAATCAATCCTAAACTATAAGCTTGAAAAAAAGCAAATAAATGTATAGAGTACTGCTAACTATAAACTTCCCGCTCTCACTCTGATTATCCAACATTTCTAGAATATATTTATATGTATATATATATATATTGTTGTGAAATTTGATGTCAAATTATTTTATCAAGACATTTGAATTTAAAAAAAAGCGGCAAATGGCCATTGGAAAGAGTGGGGAATATGAAAATTGGAGGGAAAGTGAGGGATCAGCTAGGAAGAGAGAAAGCAGTTGTGGTTATCCTGTGCTAGAGGAAGAATGTTTAGCGTTTTTGAATTGGTTGAAAGCATGAGGCAATGTGTTGGTGTTTAAAGAAATGAACAATTTGTGTTGAATAGCGAACAGGGACGTGGAAAATCAGTGTTAGAAAAAAGAATTTAGTTCAGGGAGAAGGAATTGAGTAGATGGAACTGGATATTGCTGAAAGCATGGCAAACCAAGTTGGACATTAGTAGCAAGAATGATGATGTATAAGATATAGTGGATCTGGCCATTGTGGAGTTGAATATAAAGGTGAATAATAAAATTATTGGAATATTGAAATTGTTGTGGGTATTCAATTAAAATTAGTGTAAATTTTGTAAAATCTTGTATTTTTTCTTTAACCAGAGTTTTCCTATATAATTAACAAGAACCATTGAAATCTCAGATAAATAGATACAAATTTAATCAGATAGAAATTTAAAATTAATAAAATAAATGAAATCATAATAATATATTGTTGTGATATTAGATATTGTGGAGTTTGTATATAAATATTTAATCCAACCTTGAATCAAGAAGGTAAATAAAAACAATTGAGAGTGGATGAAAAAAAACAAAAGGAGTATACTGGTTGTTGTGATGATGAAAACACACACAGAATAATTCTCTCTCTAGTTATGGGACTGGCCTGGTGTATAGGTGTCTGGGTATAGTTATAATGGAAAAACTTTTATTGTATAGTTGTGGTGATTATGATGAAAACACACAACATAATTACTCACTAGTTTTGGGATCAGCCCGTAATACATGTTATTAGCTTGATATTGTGAGTAAGAGAAACTTAAAAACTTTGTTGGTTAGTGGTTATTGACTTAAAGCAGAACGGAAGAGAAATAGCACAAAGAGCAGAGGTATTAATTTGTTTAAATAATGAAGTGAATTAAAGAAGAAAAGGAATCAAATTTATAGACAAGTATTTATAAAATTAATATAAGTTTATTTTTTATGTTTGTAAAATTAAATTCATCTTTTTGCCAGATTTAATATTGTTAGTAGAACCTAAAAAACATCAGATAAAAAGAAATAAAATAAAGATAAAAATAATATCAGTGAAGAACGTAATAATATATATATTTAAAATATTTTTCTTTCATAACTCTTTAATTCCTCACTTATTATCATTGTTGTGTCAACCTCTTTATCACGAATAATCAGAAGTCCCCTCTTCTCGGTCCAGAAAATATCCATCTATGTTTCCATATTTTATTAATAAAGCTTATGACGTAAGTCAGAGAGGGGGAAGAAGGGGGGAACCATCCCCACCACGGCTGGCCTGCCTATATAACCCGGCCGTCTTAGGGCGGAACTGAGAACGGACTGAACCGGCACTTGGAATACTACTCTCTCTCTGCACTGGCGCTTGCTGCTCTACTCAAACCATGGCTTTCTTATTCAGCTACCTCTGCATCTCTCTTTCCTAACCTCGCTATGCTTTAGTTCGGCGTCGTCAGACCCCACACTTTCCTAGTGGGATTCTCTGCCTACGTCTTGCTAAAACTGGCACCTCCTTGGAAGAAACCTCTTTCTTGTGGATGACGGTTGCCGTAGCCCTACAAACTTTACCTAGTAGCGCCTCCCACGGCGATCCAGTCTGCATCTCTCCAGTTCACACTCGCCTTTGGGATCCGCACGGTTTTCACCTACCCTTCAATACCAAGTGTGAATTCGTGGTCACTCCAATACCACATAAACTATCTATAATACCTAACCTGTTCCTCTTCTCCTGAACTTAGTCAGGACACACTTTCAAAGATCTTATGGAATCAGATCAATACGAATAAAGCTTCCCCCATTTTATCTATTTCTTGGCGCTGACCGGACAGCGGCTAGAGTTGTAGTGACCCTAGCCCTCGATGGGCGTCCTTCCCCCTTGGGGACATCATAATTCCCGACAATCTCGATTATATATATAATAATATAATTATATAATTAGTATATATTGTTGTGATATTTTGATGTTGTGAGTTTTGATGTTGCCTTTGAGATAAACTCAAAATTAGCAAACGTAAAAGAAGGTGAAAACGACCCGTGGTTCATGGCTATGAAAGGATGAACATTTTGTAGCCGTTCTGCCTAATATTAATAGTTATCAAATAAATAATATCAAAAATTAAATATAAATATTTTAATATTGGATTTGTTAACTTTAAAATAAGTAAAGTTAATAATATCTAAGGCAAATGGCATTGGACCATAAGAGAGCTAAAAAACTCAAGAAGGCAGCGGAAAGGGACAAGGACGACGAGAGGCGGTAAGCACTCATTCAATTTGGCTCGGCAACCAGAGAAGAAGGACCAGGAGTTACGATCGTCCCAGGAGACACGAGGCACGAGGGACTACGCTTGGCTATCAAGACAAAGAAACCAGAAGAACAAAGAAACAAGAAGAACAGCAAAGGACGCACAACAAAGAAAAAACTGGCCAGTCACGATTATAAAAAGGTACATTTTAAGTTTAATTTTAACCTTGTAAAATTTATCACGTATGTGCTTAGATGTATATTCAATCCATAAATCAATTTGTAAATAAACAATTTTCCTTTTGCCAGAATTCTTCTTTATATTAACAGAACCTCTATAAAACCTCAGATTAAATTTAAATATAAACAATTAAAAGATAAAAAACATAATAATATATATGTTAAATTTGTACTTTGTATTTCATAATTTTAAAATCTGCTGAGCACGGATGACCTAGGCGGTGGCAGCACAGTTATAGGTTATAGAGAGTGTTGAAGTATAAAGTGAAATTTTGTGTTTTGTAAAGTTAAAGTGAGGAATAAAAGAGTTATGAAAGAACAATATTTGAAATAAAACCTTTAAATGTTGTTTCTTTCATTTACAGACAAATGCAATTGAGTCTTTGTTCACAGGAAAAACATTACTTACATCAATGGACACACATAAAAAAAAAAATTTATTAGGAGAACAATCCAACTGTCAAGTTTTACCCCTAAACCAATGAAATGCCAGGTTTCTACGTGTTGGAGGCTGGATGAGCACTGCGAGTTAGGGTTACCAAAACCAAAAATATTTTGGAATTTTTAAATAGTGTTATCCATGAAAATAATTGGTATGACTTTTTCAGGTAGATTTATGATAAGTGAGGGCTCAAAACACTCGGGACTTCACAAGTCAAGGGACAAGAGTCTTAATTCACTTGACTGGTCAGATTTGGGCAAATATATTCTCCTGCCTGAAAGTATGTTCTACAATAGCAGTATTTTATAATATACACTTTATAATATACAAAGTCCCACTATTATCCCTCCATGTTATATCTTCACTTTCAAAAATCCATAGCACAACACCCCATGAAGAGGTAAGGCTTGACTGAAGATTACCACTGCAGCTGGTATTTGGCACAGAGATTCTAGAATAGCACTAGCCATTAACTCTTAACCTTAAATTCGGTTTTTTTCAATCGGATTCAGTTGTTCTCTATTCAAGTAACTTCTAATTTATCCTCAGGCAGAGTTAACCTCGACCAGATCCCTTCCATACATTTAGAAAAACAAAGTCCAGTTCATAACTGATATAAAAAAAAAAATCATTCATATAATGAAGAAAACAACAAGGTAAAAATAAAATTTATGCATATTTTAAATAATGAACAAGGTTATTGATCTAATTTCAAATAATTATGTACACTGAGACTTTTATTTTATCACCAATCCCGACGCATAAGACTAGTTGTTATTTAAACCTAACAACACAATAATAATGATAAATAATTGTTGTAAATTTAAGAGATGATAACTTGTATGTGACAAGAACATTAGAATTTAGTGTCAGTTAAATGATTTAAGCAAAACAAAATTTGGAATGAATGTTGATAGCTTGGAAAAATATTGCTATACAATAGCTGTTATTTTATCAATCATTGAAGGAAGTTTTTAATTTTAAACTTGTTAGAGAGAAGTGTGAAAACAAATGAGGTACATAACCCCATGAGTGCTGATACAGTATAAATAACATATTATCAGGCAAGATAGGGACTCAGTTCAAAGAATGGTTTCTAAACAGGTCATAAATAAGAATTGAATGATAAATGCTCTGTTCATTATTTAGGTAATTACAAATTTTAAAAATACACATCAATAAAAAAGAAGGACCAATTTAAAAACACTTCTCATTAATGCATACGGTGAACAAAGTTACAGTCTATGAATATTCTATACCTTATTCATGTAATAGAACTTATTATTTTTATTACTTTAAAAGATAATGTTGAGAAAAACAACTTTCAGCTTTAACAACATGTTTTTGTTGGCTACATAACTATTAGTATAATTATATTTTTATAATTATAATAACTATAATTACATTTAGGATGATAATCACTATATTTCTATATTAAATATAAATATTAAAAAGAAGTAAGCTATTTTGTGAGAAATAGAATACAATTACAATCTACCCCATTGGGTAGAAAGTAAAGATGATCGATCATCTCATTGATCCCATATTTTAAAAAATAAAAAATAAACATGCATTAACATGAAATAAACAATTTAGTATTGTATAAATCAACAAAAATCCAGATCAAGAAAAAAGGGAATAAAATATTAAAAAGAAGTAAGCTATTTTGTGAGAAATAGAATGTAAAGATGTTTAGGCTATCAAAGATGAATCTATCTGAAAAATTGCATCCATATAAAATATTTAAGTGACCTCTACAGGAATATAATGAGTTGTAATTAATTAGATAGCTTCATTGTTATGGAGGAAAATATCTTAATGGTTCATATTACCGTTCCTACAGTTAGGATGAACAGCTTATGAAAGCTTAGCAATAAAAAAATAAAGTGAGGTTTTTTTTAACAGTGGTTCCTGTTGCACATGGAAACTGACAAGAGAATTCTATTAAAAGTTTAAATCAACAGAAAAAACTGCCAATATAAAAGGAAAGAGCTTGTTGATAAAAAAAGTAAAGATAAAAGGTGCTCAGGCTCTTGGCCGAATGGTATGGCAAAAGTATCTATTTCCAGAGGGAAGTACTAAGTATCACAAACTGTTGACAAATGAGACAGATAATGGATTGATTCACAAAATGGATGGCATTATTATAAGATCCTAATTTCAAACCACAAACAAAATTACTTATCGAACCAGGGGAGATAAAAAGTTTAACTTAAAAACAATACTTGTATGTGAGACAACTCAGTATAAAAGATGAAATTTTCATTTAGATCATTAGGATGACTGGGACTAAAACTGATAAAAGTCATGATATAAAGAGGTATTAAAGTGACCAGCATTAAAACCAGATTTTTTGCACCAACATCAAAATATTTTAATGCTTTTGTTGACCTCATTGATTGTAGAACACAAAAAATTCAATAAAAAAAAAAGCTCAAGGCAACTAATAAAACACACATGAATTACAAATTAATTATTGTTATTATGACAGTATCTTGCAATATTTAAAACTATATTAAGCCCAAGGCCTCTTTAAGAGATAATGTCAACAGAGGTTGCTGCCATAATTGGTAGATGGCACTGAGGAATTAAAAGGGTCAACCTACAGCTTATTTAAAAATTTAAAGCACAAAGTCTCCAGAAAACACCTTACACAAGATTTGATATGTGCTATAAAGTTTGCATTCATTTGCTTAATTGCTTCTAAACCCCAGTTTTAGTCAAGAACACCATCTCTTATATTTTATTTTATTTGCCTGGAATTCCTCAGATTAGCTTAAATATTTTTACCACAGGTCACCGTCTCACATATTTAAAATTGCTAAATTTGATATTTTATGAGATATTATTATGTGCTGTAAATGTAAAAGTGTATAATAATAATACATAATAGTCTGCAAATACATCTTACTCAATCTCTGTGAAACTTTCTCAAAAATGCATACTAAAATATACATTAATTTAATAATTAAAAAGATTATGAACATGTGTAATAAGCCATGAGAAATTTCTAAAAGAATATTAAAATCTGTTATTACATTGAAAGCTAACAGTCTATCCTCTTGAGTTCTTGAGGTGCATGCATCTGCTACTACATGAACTTTTAATCCCAAGGCACACAGCTCAGCAGCTGTCTGCTCCACACAGACATGGGCCTAAAATACACATAAATAAAAACTAACATGGTTTCAACAGTGCTAAGTGAATTTTCATAAATTTCAACTTACTTCGATTCCAAATAACACAACGCACTGGACATTACCATCACATAGAGAATCTAGTTGTTTAGTGACTTCTGGAACAATCATGCTAAATTTTGTTTTGGGAAATACGCCATGTGCATGAGTAATATCTAATTCTGGCACTGTGTTTCCCAGCCCCTTTGGATATTGTTCAGTAACAATTAAAGGAATGTTCATTGCTTTAGATGTTGATATCTAAAACAAATTCAACTTGTACTGACTCAATATAAAAATGTGATTCTGTAGGGGAAGTGAACAAGTAATTTGCCACAAGAAAAATGAATCATTTGACTTACTAATTTTTGGGCAGATTCTATAATTTCATTAAAGTGTACCAGTTGCCTGAACTTCTCTTGAACATCACAGAGAAAAAATACTGTTCGTTTAATTGGTAAGAAACCATATTTAACGATTGTGGGCGACATAACTCCTAAACAAGGCCTCTATTACTTCACAGTTCAAGCTGCTGTCAATTTGTTCACGCTTATCAACAAGTTTGATAACTCTTTCTAATCTACAAAAGGCGATTCAAGCGGTGCTGGTTGTTCATGTAAGAGTGCCTTCAAGGACACCAAGGAGCTTAAAACTTTTCTCCTAGGAAAGGTAAGAGAATTTATAAGCAAAAATAAAAGCTAATTTAGTCAGCTTGATCAACTTTTCTCAACAATCAACTATGTTTTGTTTAATAAGCACATTACGCTTTTATTTTAATCCCGGATTTCGAAAATTGATTAAGTGAGCTACTAAAGTTCATGTGACATATAGCTGTTAAGTAGATCATTTAAGATTTATCTCACATACCTCCATTCGGTCTCATTTCCTTTAATATGTAATGAAAAACAACACCTATCGATTCAGATGGCTCCTCTATAAAATTAGTAATGCTTTATTTCCCTATAGGTTCAAATCTATAAATTTTCTCCCAAAGTTCTGTATTGACATCTTCTTGAAAGAGAATCTTGCTTGAGAGAGAATGTTCTCCCTTCGAACAAAGTACCAACTTCCATCAAACGACCATCGTCGCAGATGAATATTTACCAACCACCAAATCCCTCGAAAGACAATTCCAAGAATCAAAATTTCTAAAGACCTCAAATGCTTCATTGATCCAGAACATATTACCATTATTATCCCCATCGACTTCAGTAAAGTATTCGACATCCGTAGAATGGTTTTAACCATTAATCACTGATCGCACCCTAGCTGTCCCAGGATCAACCTTCCTCCAAACTCCAGCCTATCCCTCCCCCCTAAATCAATGATCTCCAGTACTTTTTATATCACTTATATACCAATGACACCTACTTTCAACTATCTTCTTCTCACCGTCCTAGCTTTAACCCGCTCCACTATCAAAGCAGGAATACATAAAGATAGAGACACTTGTAGTTTGTGGTATGTGTATTTTTTTACAGGAAGGTTATAGGGGTTAATGTGAGTACGACTAACAATGGGCTGTGTGTCCATAAACATCAGTACCTCTTCATCTGAGAACAGATCATTTTAAGTAAATGCTTTAAGCTCTATTTCTTTAATGCCTGCATCATAATTCGTTGTTTGCGAGTCCACTGGTTTGGCAATCTGAAGAAGTATTTACCAACCCACATTATGGCATTTTTGTAGTAGCTAATTTTCAAGATGTTTGTATAGATTTATTATTATTTCGGTGGCCCATGAGCTAAGCTCGAGCGTAAGTTCTTTTTGGATAATAATTTAAAATTACCCAAACATTTCTGTAATGAAATATATAAAAATAAAAGCGAACAATACGCAACGGAATAACGTCAAAATTGTCCGATTTATTTTTTATGAATTACGATAACCTTATTTTTACCACCCGTAAAAGTGTATTTGGCGTAGGTAGCTCGAACTATTTGGCTACATTTGGCCCAAATTTCTAGGGATTCTTGGAAGGCAATTTCGACCGAAGACGATTTCTTCAGTTTTTGTAGCCCTAGAAGACAACTGATCGTGAGCTTTTATCAATGAAGCTGCAACATTGGTGTTTCTTCTCCCACCTGATTATTGAATTCTGATGTTCACCAATATGTTATTGTTTCTTTGCTAAGATATAAGGTTTACCTTGATGTCTCCTTGGATACTGAATGAATTAGTTCCAGGCATTGATCTGTATATAAATATACAGTGGTACTAGGTAATTTCATATCTCTAATATTTGAATATCTGAATTTTTTAAGGTAATGTTTAACATTTTTTATTTGATTAAACAATAGAAAAAATGAATATAGTCAGTTTAAAAGATCAAAACATTTATTTTCATATTACATTAGTATGTAAGTTAGTTTTAAGGTTGATCAAAAAGGTGAGCCCCATCACCTTTATTAGTCAGTTTAGTCCAGTCACGTATAATGTATATCATTATACTTGTTTATTCATTATATAATTTCTATAAAATAACAAAACCTGTATATAATGTAGTGATGCCACAGGAAATACAAAAATAATTTGTAAATAGATTCACCTGAGGATCTATAATTATATGTAATTGTCTGTGAGTTTAAAGGGGCTATGAAAAAAAAAAATAATAATAAAATAAATTCATATAACAAAGTCAGTCCCCCCCCCCTACAGGAGGGGAATGCTAGCAGGAACCAATCAAAAAGTATTTAATAATGATTTAAAATACAAAACAACGATTAAACTTAAATTTACATAGATAAAGTAGTAAAACTAATTTTTACAAATACAGTTCCAGAGAGTTAGCAGTTAAGTCTAAAACAGACACATTTTCAAAACAATACTTTTTAACGTTGCATCTTTCCAGCAAATAATGTGTTTCATTGACATGAGTTTAATCTGCAAAATTATGGATCAAATGCACTCAATAATAAGCATTTCATGTGGGCGAACTAAACCTACCGAACCATGTACACTTATATGTTTTTATAGCTCCATTTTATATAATTTGTGAGGTTGACAAGAATTTCTTCTCCACTTATTCTCCGTAGCCACAGAGATACACAGGTAGGATTGTTATTATTATTGCGGGAAGCATAATCACTCTGCAAAAAATAGCTCAAGGGTGTTTGTATTTAAATTATTTACAAAAACAAATATCATGTTTATTGAATTTGGAAAACCGAATGTTTAAAGTTCAATATGGAGATGTGATTTAGAATCTAACAGTATCTGTGGGGACGTTTTGTCTCGTGAAAATATTCTGGAACTTATTCCTGCATATACGAGCCGGTCAGATGAAAACTGTAGTTGCGATGTTTGCCGATCTACAATGAAATCTATTTTAGAAGCATCTGGAAGTGAACCAAAAGCTTTGATTCCTTCACTATTTGATGATTCCAGTATAACAGGTGATGAAAAATCGGGTTTCTCCTCCGAAACAGCTCTGATTAAAATATTATTAAATGTAGTGGAGTAAAGGAATAAATCGCCATGAGAGTCAGTTTTAATTTTAAGAGGAGGAGCATTTCCACTTTTCTGTGCGCAACTCTCCAACGAACCGGATGTACAAGGGATTACTCCACAAACTTGCATTCCCATCGCGGTCGAACCATTGACAGACCCTTCACCATTAAATGTTGACAATCTATATTGGTAATGGTAAAAGGAATCATTCTTTACATACGACAGTTCTGACATATCCAATTGGTCCAGTGGTTTATATCTTAAGGTCATATTTAACGAGAACTCACAGCAAAGCGTACCCTGGCAAATTGTTTCAATTATGTGTTTTTCTGACAATAAACTATATTTTGAATCATTGTTTACGTCATTCACTTTTTTCAAGGAATCTTCTTGCAGTTCTGGGGTCAAAAGATGAGTATCGCATGAGGGGCATGCGAAAGGCCATAATTTGAGATCGCTATCCACCCCTAGGTTTAGAGGCTCTAGAATCTTACCTTCTGACGTGCCTAAAACAATTACATAAATACATTACAAATAAAACTCAATACATTAATTTGTTAGCATTACTAATGAAAAAATAATGTATCCAACGGATATTTCATATTAACAGCAGGAAGTATGTGAGTAATAGAAACAGCTGAGAGGGGCACTGGGGCTGCAATTGTCTCTAGCTATTAGCAGAGAGTAGTTGTCTATAATGCTATAAATGATAGGTTGTCAGTTTTGGAGTTGTTTTAAGAAGAGAGGTGTTGATAATTTGTTCTAGTTTGTGGATGGTCAAACATATTTGACGTGAGGGCCCTTACACTTCGTATTTCCTCGTACTTCTTATTTCTACGAATGATCTTATACCTCTTCGTATTATCTCGTAGCATCGCATGCCATCATATTGGCTGAGTATACAAGAGGCCATTGAGGCAGCATTGTAAAGGGTGTCCCAGAATTAGCGCAAGATTTTAATTTGCCACCATTTGTGCAGTAAAGTGCTGGCAATCCTAAAAAAAAAAACAATTTGACAGCTGACAGTTTAGGGTTAGTAAAAATGGAGCGTTACACGATAGAAAAACGTGTCTTTATTGTTGAACATTATCTCAAAAATAATGAAAGTTTGGCGGCTGCAGTTTGAAAATTTCGTGCGTGAGAGTTTTGTTGAAAATCCAGGAACATCAATTCGGCGTCGTAAACACAGTTCTTTGTGCCGAAATTGGGAAATCGGATGATATTGATGTGGCCATTATGTGGTTTCAACAAGATGGTGCCACATGCCATACAGCCCATGAAACAATTCAAATACTGCATGAGACATTTCCAGGTCGTGTACTCTCTCGTTTCGGTGATCAGAATTGGCCCCCTAGATCGTGTGATTTAACACCTTTACATTTATTTTTATGGGGTTATTTGAAGTTAAAGGTGTATGTGAACAAGTCCACATCCACCCGTGCATTAAAAGAGGAAATTCAACGCTGCATCAACGAAATTCAACCACATTTATGCCAAATGGTCATGGAAAATTTCGACAAAAGAGTGTGTATGTGCCAGCAAAGTCGTGGAAGCCATTTGCCTGATGTGTTATTCCATAAATAACCCTATCCTATTTACTTTATAATTCAATAAAAAAAACTGTGTTTTCTATTTAAATCAAATCTTGCGTTAATTCTGGGACACCCTTTATTTAGAGCATCGAGATCACAAAACTCATTCGACAGATTTTTTGTAAATAACTCAAAAACTGTAAATGTATTCATTTTTTATTTTTATTTCTTGCATATAAATGCTTAGTGTCGTGGACCCCCTGAGGGTTGATAAATTATAAGTTGAAATTTACATATGTTTTAATAATAAATTTAAATATATGGTTATTTATATTATATTTAAATATAAAGTGACACCAACGTGGGGCTTATTCGTGTTTTTTAAGGCCATAATAGAATATTACAATACATCATCCTAATACCACACTACTCCGTCGCATCACTTCATCTCAAAAACACCTATAACTAGGAAATGTTGCGTGGTGATTCTTCTAACACTGTAGAGTTGCATTTAGAAAGATTTGTTCGACTCATACGTTTTGACATAAAGCCTAAACCCATTTATCAATCCATTTGTAACAAGTGTTGTTGGAGATCTATATGTCCATATAGTATAGTATATGTTAAATCAAAATAACTGACTCATCAATTTTTCTCGAGACCAACAAGTTTTAGAACATTTTGCACGGCTATCTTTCTAATACTGTAATGAACTTAAAGAGTACTCCGTAAGGAAGTACGGGTACATGAACTTCATGTTCTTGTACATGAATCCATGTGCTGAAGCTTAGCTACATTGCATGTATAGCTTACATTAATTAACAGCAATGGTTTGAAAAATGATATAAGCCTAAGGGCTGCTCCCTTCAATTTGTAATTACTATCATATAATTTAAATTTGGAACGAATACTGTTTATTCCTTACAAAAGATACTTCAAGATATTGCCCCTTCCTACCAGCTAAGATATTACCTCTTCTTATCAGGGTTCCAGTAATTATTTCTGCGTAAGGAAGTATAATAGTTGAAACTATTACATTGAACTGACAGTTAGAATCGGTATTGTTCATTTTTGAATATGCATATAATTTTGATACATAAATGTACATAATCTTATAATATAATACATAATCACCTTGTTTAAAAAAAATAATTAAATAATATCAATACATCTATCCAAAATAGCGACATGAGGGGGATACGGGGAACTCTTCAAAGTGTAAATAGGATTGTTTACCTGGTTTCCCCTTTTTAAACAGCTTGGCAGTCAAAATACGTGTTTCATTTCGCTCATTAAATAAATAAACCACTGGTCCCTTCCTCCCTGCGTAAATCCCACTGCCAGTACTTCCTCGCTCCAGGGAGTTGACTCCCGCCGAGAGGAGGTTGGCATCAGTCACATAAGCCCACGCCATCTGTGTTTGAATCGCTAGATGAACAAAGAACAACAACACGATAATAAACAATAAAGATTACATGTTCTATTTTTATTTCACATAAAAACAAAAAAGAAATATCTTATTCGATGTCCCATGATCATTCTACAAAACAGTATGTTTTATGACAATAACATTGAAGTTGTTCAATTTGTTTTTATTTTTATACACTCATCAAAAGGGAGTTTATATTTTACAGTAGAACCTTGCTAATCCGACTTCCACAAGTCCAACTCTCTGCGTAATCAACCATCTCGTGGCCCAGTTATGTAATGCTCATTATATATTACATTTTAGTAGAAAAGTGTACCTCAGTTGAGACTTATGGTGCCCTTGTTTTTTGTAAGTAACCATTTTCCTAACCCTAACCCCCTAACCCTAACCCCCTATCCCTTTGCTACCTGCTAGGGCCAAGACACCCTCACTTGTGCCTTAGCCTTCACTAAAGTATGTTCTAAACTGATTAATATTTGTATATATACCAGTGTTTTGATTGTTATTCATAATAAAGTTTTTGAAAAGATTCTCCTCTACAAGATTATTTAACTGCCCTTATTGTAGTCGTGGAATCCCGATCGACCGAACCGGCGACTTCACGGTGAGAATTTCCCCAAAAATGTTCTTCTGAAAAAAGACTGGTGACGTAAAATGAAGATAAAGCAAGAAGCATGCTGAAGACTTTCAATGAAAAAAAATTGTAAAACACGTATTTGTTTCATCTCCGGTTAATCCGATTTTTTAGCTTTTCCGACCTTTCCCCTGCCCCCCTCCCCCGGCAAGGTTGGTTCAGGAAGGTTATAGTGTATTGGTTTTCAGTAAAAAAAATCGTATTTTTTCGTCGGTTCCGAGGGTTTTGTTAGTTGTTTTTTTTCAAAACCCTCATGTTTCCTTCCACCAATATGTCTGGCTGTCTCGTCTAGTTTTTGAGAGTTCGACATATAGTCATAAAATTATAATTAGAGGTAAGATATGATATTGGGATTTCATGAAAAATGCAATCATCTCCATAAAATAAAAAAATATAATAGGGGTCATTAATTAATTTGTAATTTAGAAAATGTCTACAATTTAAGTAGGGTATTTTAAAGATCTCAACATCCTATCATTGCATGGTTATTCCGATTGGTGCCCCAGCGATGCTAAAAATAAAACCAATGCCGTAACCAAAATGTTATTAATCAATAGTTCAGGGATTAAAAAATTTTTTTTTATTTTATTTCATATCCCCTTGTTACAAAATTGTAAATATTTTCTAATCATATTGAGTACGATATTAACTTAAAGTATGAGTAGGTAGTCAACTTAAAGATCAGTTCTTAATGGTCAGTTTTGACAACAAAAAAAGAAGTATATTGTGACCTAAAGTCTACCTAATGTAAAAACTCATATTATTAGGTATTCAAAAAGTATAGTGGTTGCCGATTTCAAATCCTTACTAACCAGTAATTTTTGTAAATAATTACTAAATAAATCGTATATTTTATGTTGCATTCGCAGTAAATTGTCGGGTTGCCACTAGGGGAGTGCCTAATCACCCTAGCCCTGGTGACAAGTGCGGATTGTTCGAGTTTATAACATGGACCATTGTTCCATGACGGCGTTACTATCTGACTCCATTTTATGATAGGTATGTGCCCCGACAATGCATTATGTTCAAGAGAAGAGGTACAGAGGTTTCATAAAGAATAAGTCAAGTTTTCAGAGTTCGAGCGGAAGCCCAGCAGCGTCACGGGTACAAGTCGTCAGAGGGTCTGCAAGGATACTAAAAGACGGGTGAGAGACTCAGAGGCGGATGAGGGGAGACTGAGAGACTGACGAGGAGTCTAAGAGACTGACTTCCAGGGCCAGGGTCCTGACATAAGGCGTCACCGAGTAAAGGTGGATGAGGAGACTCAGAGGCTGATGAGGAGACTAGACTAGACTGATTTTCAGGTTTTTTTTGTTGTTTTTTTTTTATTTCAAAACCTCAAAAATAATACAATGAAAAAAACAATTTTTATAGAGTTACAAGTTGCTCCTCGTACTGCGATGCACTGATGCATTCGAAGGAGGGCATAATATAAATACATTCAATCTGTAGTATAAAAAGTCCTAACCATATCCACAATACTAGGTGATGAGGCTCACCTTCGGCTTGTTACCGGCACTAAACACTAAAAACAAACAAAACAAAACAAACTAAAACCTATACCTAGAACCTAAGACTAAAGTGTTCCAGCCGCGACAGCGTCTTGCCATCGATGGGGGAACGGAGTGGGGGTTATCGTGTTAAACACCGGGTTTGTCAAGTATTGCAGGGAGTCGAAAAATTTGATATGTCTACGTTGGATGAATTCATCCACCGTAGGCAGCTCAAAGATCTTGTGAAGCTCTCTGTTGCTCCGCTGCTCGAATGAAGTATTTTTGACCACTTTCATCAGTATACCGTTTTGAAATTGTTGGAGTCGCCGAGCTGTCGTATACGTCAGATGACGAAAAAGCGGTGCACCATACAGCAGAGTAGGCCTGAGTATACTCTTGTAGATCAGTAGCTTCAGACGCAGTGATAGATTGGGGGAGGTTAATAAATGCGTAAGCCGGTAAGACTTCGTGCGTGTTTGCTTCAACTTCTTCGTAAAGTGGTTACTAAAATAGAGGTGTCTGTCCATTTTAATTCCCAGATATACTAGGTTGTTGGCTGGTGAATTTTCCTCCGTTCCTACTATGTAACTAGTAGGTAGTGGGCTTTTTCCCTTTTGAAAAGAGAAAATTACGCAGTCAGTCTTACCCGCGTTTACAGAGATATTGAGTCTCCCCAATCTCTCACTGATCTGGTTACAAGCTACTTCAGCCTGTTGTTTGCCAAGCTGCTACTGTACACCGCTATGTCATCTGCAAAGGCAGTAACTGTGGTGGATTTTCAGGGCCAGAAGCCCCGGGTTAAATATCGTTTTTCCCTTCCTGCCGGAAGGCGGCGAAGGTCTAAAAGGGTCTGTTTATGGCTGCCAGGTGGCTAACCCTTTCAGGTTTATGGCTGCTAGGTGGCTAACCCTTTCAGGTTTATGGCTGCCAGGTGGCTAACTCTTTCAGGTTTATGGCTGACGGCTGGCGAACCTCTTACGTTTATGACTGCCGGCTCCCACGCATTTATTGCTAAAAACTTTACAATGATTTACATACATTTAGTTCCTGTTATTTTACTTTTGCTTACAATATATGTGCACCAGAGTATAGGGTGATTTAACTCATGTAGTTAGCGGTCGCTACAAAATAATATTATTTTCTCCAATAATAAGTCAAATATGACTGATGAAGTGCAAGAGTATAAGCAGGAGCATCTCATTTCAGTCATGGTGATACTAAGTTCAGATCTCAATCCTTGGATCTGACAAATAGTTCTCTGTTTTTAAAATTTGTTTCTGCTTATAAATAGAACATTCAAACAGATTTTTTTTTATTCATTCTTACCTTAAAATCATAAAAATAATTGATCATTTTTTTTTCAGACCACAATGGTTCAGATTACACTAAAACTAAATTAAACTGAACTAATGGCTGTAAAATTTGTATTTTATTTCTGTCCTGAAATCCAATACTATCTTAATGTCAACCAGTTTATAATTAAGAAAGAAACACTTCCTACCTCTCCACAGCTTTATTGTTTGTGTCTAGCCGAACGTTTTTGACAGACTATGCTTCAACGAGTCAATCCGTTGTAAATATGGCACTATTAATAACTAATAACTGGGCTTGGTTTTCAAACTACTTCCGCCCCAAAAGCTTATTACCAAACTTCGTCATGAATGAAACCAGAAAAATCAATCTAATAGTCAGCCTAGTTTTAATAAGATTAACGCCAACCACCAAATGATCACATGAGGTTAAAAGGTGGTTCAGAGCCAGGATAAGCAATAAATATTATATTGAAAGGATTAGAAGATGCTTAATTAGTTATTTAAATTGATAACTAGATCGCAGATAGATATTTCCGTATTCGTCAGCTCCTTTTCAATTCATTCACGGAAGCTCAATCCAAACACACACACACAAATTGAGTAAGAATTGGCCAAAACTGTGTTATTACTAGTAGTACATATGCAGTAGTATAGTAGCATGACTATGAAGTGTTACACCAGGCTCTCCAACCTCTCCAAGTATCAATTTTGAAATTCAAACTGGTGCCATGATCATTCATTCATATTATTATTTCATCAACAAAGCACCTATATATATATATATATATATATATATATATAATGAAACCTACCTCATTTTTTACCATTTCTTTTTCTAATTTATTTGATCAATTTACCTTAACTAATTTGGCAGGTCCGTCATGAGATCTTTAATTCAAATTGTTTTATGTCTTTGACATAGGAATTTATCCCGATTGAATCGCCCGATCTCAAGGCTAATGTAGTTAATAATAAATTGAGAAACTAGGAATTGTGAAATATATTCCAAATAAAATGGTTATAACAAATAATTATAATTATATATAGTGCTGACAAAAAGTATATAAAAAATATTCAATTCCTTTTGAACAAGGATAGTTACTACTAATTACATAAAACATTAAATTTGAGCTCAATTTCTTTTAATGGATCCATAATAAAAACAATATTAATATCACCCAATCGATGATCTCCGTATAATCCAATCAACATTACTGTCTGCTGTTGGTTCTTCTCCTCTCTTCCTGTATGGAACCGCTAGTTCGGGAGCTTGCTAAGAATCCGCTCTTCTCGGCGGTCGTGCTAAGACTGACCGTTTATCTCATCCCCACTCCTAGGAGCATAAGGGAAGATGCTTACCATCTGGTCACATCTGTGAAGGTTCCTGGCCATGATATGCTCAAATATCATGAATGTTACAATATATATATATAGATTACTAAAAATAATACAAGTTTAAATTAATTATGACTTACAAAATGTGGATGGAAATATAGAAAACCACCATGAAGGATAAATAAAATCAGTAACTCCATTTAAAAGAAGTTGCATGGCTGGCTCTTTGAATGCTATATCGAAGCAAATGAACATTCCAAAACGAACTCCCAAGTCTGAATCAAAGTAAGATACATCAGGAACGTTTGTAACGTTGAGGGGCTCATTGAATAAATTAAATTTTCGGTACCTTAAAATAAAAAAATAATAACGTTAGTAAAAAGACCAACTACGATTTAAGTGTATTTCACCTAATATTAAAATAGAAGTGATGACAGCGGTAATCCATTGCCATTGTTACCTTGTTGATGATTATAATTGATACAGTTCAGGTAATTGTCAACAATTGTGACACATTTAGTATTACCACTTATAGATAATGTTATAAGAGGCAGCATGCCACCTGACCATTTGAGAGCCCTTTGAATTTAAATCTATCTGCGGTTCTCAAATTTATTTTTGATTATCTGAGAATCGTATATCACCATATCCATACCAACTAGTCTAGTTTCATTGTCTATTTGTTATCCTCATTATTATTTCTATTATATCATTTAATTTTATTCATTGATTTAAATATTTTTTTGGCAACCTAATTTGAAACTTTTGGCAGTATATTAATATTTAACAGCATATTTCTTAAGATTGCTGTGCTATAGCAACCCAATATAGTTAGGCAGCACCAGTGGTGTGAACTGTTTTCCTTTCTTATTAGAATAGATAAATTTATCCAAATTGTTGGCAATGGAAAGCATATAATAATTGATGGCCTTACTTCAGAACAATCGCTCCATTTCTGTCAAATACCACTCCTGTATTATACTTGAGTACTTCGCCTGAAGAATCGTCCCTCTCGTGGAGAGTAAACGCCACGTATATTTTGTTCTCTCTTGCTGCTTGTGATAAAAACCGCAATACCTGCATGAGAACAAAAAACTACTGAAAAATCTGACTCATTACTAGATAATTTTTTAGATATAATTTTTATAAGAACTTTATTTGATGAATTACAATTTGATTGCTCAGCATTATTAATTAGGATATGAAAATTCATTCATACTTATAGTGTTTCGAAATTATCTACAAAAACACATACACAAATAGTTTTAAGTTATGTAGATCATTGCGCAACACCCGAAATTCAGCTTGAAAACTGTATTTTCTTTGATAAATAATTTTAAAAAGGTGTTTTTTAATTAGATTGTAGAACTCGTTATTTTATTTGACGGGTGTGTCTCCGGAATAATTTCAAGAAAAATCGCAAATATTTAAATAATATATGCTGAAGGACGTGAAAGTGGCTAAGAAATAATATAATTGACGATCCCAATTTGTATATTTTTTTTAATATTGTTTTTAAAGTCGGAAACGTTGTAAAATAATTATATTATTATTATAAATTATAAATAATTGAATTTAATACAAAGTAAATTATAAGGATATTATAATTTAATACAAAGTAAATTATAAGGGTATTATAATTTAATACAAAGTAAATTATAAGGATATTATGCACAATGTTCAAAATAATTGTATATAAAAATTTTTTTTGTCTTCTAATGAATTACGCAGAACATTGTAAACAATGAGAAACATCTTTGCATCATTTATCATTCCTGGCGTTTATTTTTTTTACTTTTTCACTGATAACGACACATTAAGGAAGGTATTACTTGAATCAATTCAAATTTCTACTCTTCTGATCAAGTAGCTACTTATTTTTCCTTACAATGCTGAATCATCACTAATCATCCCCATCCCCATAGTAAAAAATTCTTGAGAAGACGTAAATCACACCCGAGTCTCCGCAGTAAAAGTAAGCATGTCAACTACTAGGTCAAATACATGGCTTTCAAACAATACAAGTATATTACATGAGAAGTAATACTTTCTATAATGGTGGCCTACGAGAAGAAACATCTATTAGATTTTTTTCATAATTTCAGCAAAAATGCGATTTTATCTGGTCTAACCAATGGCAGGAGGAAAGCCATCCAATTCCAGTAATCGTTCCACTTACGTAATGAGCATCAGGGTCGTCTGCAGGCACTTTCTTGTTCTCACCGTACGGGACGTCGAGGAAGACTGTCAAATCCGTGAAATGTAAAGCTATTTCCGGGAACACCACGATATCTGCCTAGAAATAAAAAAACTACCAGTTAATTATTAACAGTGAGTAAATTACGATTTATGGAAACCTGTCTTGATAAATGTGTTCATGTGTTTTTTTTTCTGAACAGTCGGTTTAATTTATAATGTGGTATTACTGAATATGATTAAGGATGTCCAGGGTACAGACTTATTAAGGCTAACGTTTAAAACAAAAAATTATGATTTAGAAATAAAAAGCATCATAAACATCATTCAGCAGCAATTGGCCGCATTTTTTAAGGTCTATTTTATATATTCATCTCCCAGCACTAGGAAATTATTTAAAAACTCTTTTCAATTTCATTAAAAAAAACAAAACATCTAGCCGTCGATACAACTAACAATATGACTACACCAGCACTAAGTACATCAAATTGCTTCAAGTCAAGACCCACTTCTACTCATTTAGTTTCTTCTCATTTAGGGGGGGGGAGAGGAAATTTTCTTAAGTTTTTCAAAATTACATAGTAGCGTAGGAATCGTTTGGTTCCACAAAAAAACGATTCCATACTGAGTTTTAAGGTTTACATCGAATAAAAACGTTTAAATGCCATTAGACACAATCATGTGACCAATCTACATAACTTCACATTATAACGTAGGATTGAGGGGATAATTATAATACCCAATGAAGTAATATATTAGAATATTTATTAATCGTCATATTCAATATTGAAATTTACAAGTTATGGTTTCATTCACTATTAAATTATGATTTAAAAACCATTTTCACAAAATTTAAAAACACTAATCGATGAACGAAAATCATATAAATACCAAATAATGTGTTTAGTTAAACTCACAGTTTTTGCAGCTTCCTTGATAAGTTTAACGAACTCATCACCATTTTTCTGTAATATTTCTTCCCCGTCTTTTCCATCAAATGGACAATATTCCACGACTGCAGCGTGGTAGAAATCTTCCTTTGGGCTGGTCTAAAGCATTAAGAAAATATGTGTTAAGGTAAATATCCACAGAAAAATTGGAAATATGAATGAGTTCTGAAAAGAATGGTACCCTACACACGTATGTAGGGTAATTTCATATACAAATTGGTAATCCATTTCATAGCACATTTTGGCTTATCTGTTTGTACATTTACAGAGAGACAGATAGTGTAGACCTATTTAAAATATATTAAATACTACAATATTTCTTCGTGATAACGATATATCTTCATTACATTTCAAAAAGTGGATTTTAAAATCAGATATATGAGTTGGTTGCTGCAGTTACTCGACAGAATGTCTCACTTAACTACCGCTGGTTGAACATGATTTTAATGTATGCATAGGTAATTCCTTTTGCTATTGAAAAAGTAAACATATATTAGTATTGTATTTTAGGGTTTTTCAGATGACAGTGAAAAGCGTTTGGAGTTTGAGTCCATTGACAGCATTAGGAAACAACACGTTTTGCGAGTATTCCAGTCATTAGAATTTATAGCAAACTTAAGTAAAGCTTAATTTACTGCGGAAAGCTTGGGCTATTTAGAGGTAGGAAAACTGCAACGGTCGGTGAACGAAGGATTTTTCTTTTAACTATTGTAAGTAAACGACTGACCTGGAACCCACATACGAGACTAAAAAGACAAGAGCTAAACAGACACTTTGGACAACAGACTACTTCAAAGGACATCCCATCTCTCAATAGAAAATAAACTACTTTTCTACAAAGTTATGCTTAAACCAATCTGGACATACGGAATAGTGCTATGGGGGACAGCAAAAAAGTCGAACATCAAGCGTATCCAATCCTTTCAATCAAAAGTCCTGAGAACAATATCAAATGCCCCTTATTACGTCAGTAACATAACCCTTCATAACGACCTTAATATACCCTACATTCTAGAATATCCCTTCCAAGTTTATGAAATTCCACAGTAGCCTTTCCAAACACCCTAATCCTGTAGCACAGTCATTGCACTGCGCCACTCATCCCTATAATCCTCCTCGGAGACTGAAACGGCAGTGGCCTCGTGACCTGCTGTAATCGCGTGACAGTGGGAGTCCTGGCAATGGCCAGTTACTTCAATCATGTCCTGAGCGTCTGTGGCTCTCGCGCTCTTGGTCAGCCTCCACTGGCTAGTATCCGGTGACGCGACTGACGGAGGAGCGTGGGTGTTCCTCATATCCTGTGGGGGACTTCCCAAGACTCCGCTTTCTCTTTGCATGTGGACTTGGGAGGCCGCTGGGATGTCTGTAAATATTGTATGAATGAGCGAGTGAATGATGAATTGTAAATATGGTATGAATGAGAGCATTTATCTTAATTACTTATTGCCTTATAAGGCAGATTGTAATTATAGCACAATAAAGGATTTGTACAGTACAACTATTGTAAGTAAACAAAGGATCCTCTTCTCACGCCTTGCCATCATACGCAGGGTCGTCAAGATCTAAATGGATTGCATTCAATTTTTCATTAATTCATCAACTAAATGATGAAATGAATAGTTCCTCCTTTAAAAAAATGCTGTCGATGATGTTATTTCTCATATGTTAGTGATATATACTGACCTAATTCCCCTCAGGTAACACAGAACTTACTATAAACTGAACGATTAATGGCCAGTCTAAGATTTTTTTTTTCACTGATCATTATCTAAAATCTATGCAAACGAAGGGCATTTCATAACGCTAAAAACTAAATACAAAGTTCAAAATGAGTTAAATTACATTAGAACAACAATAATATAAGTTCGATTGATTATTTATTAATTTTAGGACGAGTCAACAATTTTTATCATTAATCTCCAAATTAAATTTTTCCCATAAAATAATTAGAAGTCCAGAACTTCTGGTCTACCTATAATTTATTTTATTATTATGGGAGCACTATAGGTGACTACCACCTTTCATAAGTATCTGAAAAGGCAATACAATTGTGTTCAATGTGAAATATAACATTGAAAAATATTTTTGTAATTGTATTTCTTTTTAGATTCGTGAGAGTGGTGGTATGACTCCCAAAAGTGCTTGTACCATTGTAAAATAAATTGTGGATGGACCAGAAGGAGTTTATGTTTACTAATATGACTAGCTCACAACAAGCTTTCCAATATAAATTTGGAAATACCAGATGCCGAAGACGATCTGGATAACGATAAGTGTTACTCGTGGCTGAGGCGAGTTTGGCTTATCGTCAGGCGGGTCCACACCATTTCGTTTCATCACCTATGATCTCTTGTACACTGCTTATAATTCATCTATCTTCGGGTGACATGTTCTACTAACACTCTTGAAATTGCTGTCCCTTACGCTGACCCATGGTGTTTGATGGATTAACCTTCCTTAGCTACTTACTCACTTAACATTCGGCAGTCAGCACAGTGTCACTTCCCTTTGCCACTCCTTTGGCCATCATGACAGTTAGTACTTTACCGTTGATGCTACCATGTCCTGGAAGCCATAAGAAAAGGACTCTACGTCCATTGTAGCGACCGATAGCTACATAAGATAAATCAACCTTTACTCTATTGTATATATATTGTAAATTTGTTATAATATGCTGTAAATTAATTTAAACAAATGTAAATAATATTACCAAACCATAAGTCAGAACCCTGCGATGTGGTTGGTTAGAATAAAACCTCACCTTATTGGCTGGACGCGATTGGCCAGAATAAACCCCGAGATCATTGACTACTTGGGGCTATATGTACCCTAGTTTTAGCCGATAAGTCATTCTAACTACGGATCTCTGGAATGGTACTTGCAGCTGTACTGGTGTTTCTAGATTTGGTCTTCTCATTTATGAAAACCTCTGTATCTCTCTTTCGTAGACTCGCTATGTTTTAGTACAGCCTTGTCAGACCCCACACTTTCCTAGTGGGATTCTCTGCCTTCTCCTCGCTAAAACTAGCACCTCCTGGGAAGAGATTTGTTCCTTGTGGAGGTCTCCTGTGCCCTACGAACTTTACCTACTAGTGTCTCCCCCAGTGATCCAAATTACTGCCTCTCTCCGGTTCACACTCACCTTTGGGATGCGGACGGTTTTCGCCTACCCTCAGATACCGAGTGTGAATGCGTGGTCATTCCAAGACCACATAAACTACTTACAATACCTACCCTATACCTCTTCTCTTGAACATAGTGCACTGTCGGGGTAAATACCTATCAAATATGGAGTTAGATAGTAACGTAGTAAGACCCGCCATGAAGCAATTGTCCAGGTCATAGCCTAAACAACCCTAACTATGTAATTAGGGCTAGGGTGTCATTAGGCACCCCCTCGTGACGACCCGACACCATATTTTTCGATTTTCTCAATTTGTGAGAGGGTTTCAATAATTAGTGGCTTATTATAGTGTGTAGAGTAGAAGGTGAAATAAAGAAACATCAATCTCAGGGCCTCACTCATCTGATAGACAACATTTCGTCGTATATTAGTACAAGTGACTTGGGTTTCATATGAAGTTCGCACAAAACAAAAACCCATCTCTCAACAATAAAAAGTTTTTGAAATATAATGGGTCTATTATTTTCATTGCTTAAAAAAATGCAATAGTACATATCTTGAATAAATAAATGAGTCAACAGCATCAGAGATATCCAATCTTTATTATTATTTAATCATTTATCTGTATATGTTTTAATTGTTTGCTGTGATATGATAATATTTGTCAGCCCTCATGATAACACTAAAAAGAAGATGATAGCTTCAAAAAATACAGAGCCACAACGAGATTTTCGACTGATCTCATGAAATCAAAAGTAAAAAAATCTTCAGTCTGGGAGATCGGAACGATCTTAGGGAACCTAAGAATATAAAAAAAAAGATACTATGAAAATATTTTTATCATACAGAAATTGTTTTATGTCTTGTCATCAGCCTAGTGACATTGGGCTTGATATAGTGAATTGAAATGATCCAACTCATGCCATTAACCAGTGCCTATCCGAACCGAAAAAGTTCTGCCTGTGAGGTATGAAGTCATCAGGTTCAGTAGCTGATCCGAGAATTCGTATTCCCTCAGACGTTGGAGTAGGGAGTAGTGGTCCACAGAGTCGAAGGCTTTCGAACAGTACAGTGAGATCATAGTGATAGCTCTGTTGCTCCGGACGTTCGATGCGACGTGGTTTTGCAGTCTCACCAAGTTGTTGTCCACACTAAAGCCTTAGTCGAGAGTTGAGTCAGCAGACTGATGGGGCGGTAATGAGATGGCTCATAACAGCTTTTCGCTGGTTTCAGCAGTGGGACGACCACAGCGTGCTTCCAGTTCTGAGGGAAATAATGCAGCCTGAAGCAGGATTTCAACACGTTGGTGATGTACGAGATTCCTTTCCTCCTTGCTTGAGTAAGATGTTCTGGATCCCGTCTTCACCTGGTGCCTTGTTCCCGTTCGTTCTTCGAATGAAGCCAGCGACCTTAGCCACGGCTCACGACTTCATAATGATCCACCAGTATGTCCGCCTGTTCAGTGGTGGGGATGAACTGCCCGTTCACGGCCAGCCTTACACCGTTCTTTTTGGACCTGCATGTCTTCACGAGCTTCCACAATTGCTTGTGGTCACCGTGGAGACTAGTGAGGCGATCTTTCCAACCGGTTTTAAGTCCCTGTTTTTGGTTCTAAACCACCTGTTCTTGATATTGTTACGCTGTTTAATCAGTTGTAGAATGTGATCCGGAGGTCTCCTCAAAAAAGGGGGCTTCGGAGAAAATTTCGGGATCGATTTCGGGATGAGAAGAGTGACTAAGGTACTGGTAAAATCTGGATTTAATGATTTTGTTTAACGGGATTAAAAGATTGAGATCCACGGGTTTATGCCAAGGAGGCTTTGATAGTTACGTTGATTTGAAGAAAGTTGTAATGTTAAGGAGAATGAATTTTTCTTAGTTGATTGTAAAGAATTGGAGGAATTCAAGGAATTATTAGTGACGGGCTAAAGCGTAGCCATCCCAAGTGAGTGAACTCCGGGTGTGACGGTAGTTTCTAAAGATTTGAGGTATATATCGTAGAAAACAATTCATCACCCACTTTAACTGAACCTCGACATCTCAATTGTGATGTCTTAATCTAAGTTTCGTAATCGTAATATGAGTGATGGCAAGAAGACAAGAGAGATCAATAGAGATTTGCGCGAGCAAGAATGACTGTGTATTTTCAGGGTGGGCACAACAAGTAGGGGAGTGATTTGTTTTGACCTAGGTGAAGATTAAAGGAGAATCGGTTATGAAATTGTGAATATCATTCAAGGTTTTGAGTAGTAGTAATCCTAAGATTGCCTTGGACTTCCACAAATTCCAGCCAAAGAGCTATTTAAGAATTTAAGGTTTTGTATTGTTTCCCATGTTTAATGAAGCGTCAGAGATAATTTCAAAGATATTCCAGAAAATCTATTAAAAAAAAGAATCAAAAGAGAAATTTCGGATTCAAAATGTTCCAGCAGATTATAAGATGTTTTTCGTATTCAAGTTTTAATAATATTAATTTTTTTATATTTTATGAAAAGGCGAGCAAGATGGCTTGGAAAATGATAACTGTATTTTTTTCTCATTTATCTCCAGTAATAATGTATACATTCTATCTTATGTTCCTTCGTTATAATTGTTAGCGAACGTCAACAGCTTTTATTAATTTATGTATTATGTCTACTTAATTGTATGCGTGAGTGCATTTCAATTCACTATATTAATCCCAGTATCATTAGAATAATCACAGGACACAAATTATATAGATAATAATAAATTATATTTCTGATCAGAAATCGTGTAAATAGGTTTTTAATAAACTCGCCAAATCCCGGGAGTCTCTTTCTGGATATAATTTTTTCACTTTCTACAGCTTTTGATTTTTAAAAACTTGCTTATAATATAAAATGCAAAAATAATTAATAACAATTATTTTTAAATTATTAACAAAAAGGGCAAGGTAAATGACTACTGATCCATGGATCATCTAATCATTATTACTTTCTGCCTTTTTTAAGTTCGTAACGAGCAAAGCTTCTTCCCAGTTTCTCCACATGTTCTTTTTTATTGTCATTCATGGACTCATTTGTCACTCACGATTGCGTTGAATCGACTTCTTTTGATAATTCATTTGTGGTTTGTCCTGTGACTTGGTTTACAGGACTCCTCAGGTGTCCAGTATCAGGATTGCTAACGGTATATTTTTTCCAGGTAAGTATCTAATTTCAATATTGGTACCATGTATATTGTTTTGTATCTATGCATTTATATGCTTAATGCAGTTAAATATTTTTATTTTAATATTATTATTTTTGTCACAGAGGTTTACAGCTTGTTTTATATTGTCAATGTTTGTTTCATCTCTTTTTATGATGTAGTAGTTCCTATTAGATACGATGATTATGATATGAATTCATCACCTGCACATTATTGTTATTCATAGGCGACTTTGTCCCGGAATATTTTATTTTCAATTCTATATTGCTGTTGCAGCAAGTTATTACTGACCTTGTAGAGATGGGCTACACCTTCATTCAGGAATGAGAATCGTTTTTCGTCTATTAGTCTGTATGTGTTTTCGACAATAATCATCATCATCCGTTGCACAACAATCTGTTGCTTTCTGAGTCGAGACAATAAATATGATTTTGGCTTTGCATGAAACCGACATACCCCATGCCCTTTTTTAGCTCGCATGGTATATATGCGAATGACATATAGAGCAATGTGTATGAATTAAATGCCGTTTTAATTGTTTTTATTTTTTAAGGTTCAGCTGTTATATTTTTACTATAAAAAGGATTAGTCAGTGGTTTAGTGTTTTTCTGTTTTAAATGGCGGTACATCAAATATCAGTATTGTTGTGTCTATCGAACTACGGTATTTATCGATTCATCGATTAGGTGAAGTTGTTGTTATCTAAGGATAACCTTATTCATGTTCATGTTTTTTTTTAGTTATCAATCACGTAATAAAGCAGTGTGCTCAATTCTATTCTATTTAAATTCAGCCAGTACATAATAAACTGGCGACGTGGATCAAAATCGAACGTTAGGTGTTACAGTGAACTGTTAATAGTTGTGCATTATTATTTATTATAAATACTGACTGTAAATAGTTTACCTACATTCAATTCCAAGTAAGGTTATAGGTAAGTAAGGCACAATATTAATATTAAACAAGATAAGAAATTAAATATGGATCCTGAACAATTTAAACAACTTATAGCTGCTAAACAAGCACAATTTCAAGCATTTTTACAGGGTGTAATTCCAATTCAAAAACAGTCCGAATCTATTATTTATAATTTTGAAAATTTTGATAAATCTAAAGAATGTTTTTCTCAGTACCTTGAAAGATTCAATAATTATTTATTAATGAAAGGTTTGGAAAATAATGAATTCGCATCAAAAACAATTCTTTTAAATAGTATAGGTGCAGAACATTATGAACTCTTAAAAATTTCTGCCGCACCTAAAGAAGTTTCTAACTTAAATTACAAAGAAGTGATTAACATTTTAAAGAATCAGCTAATTGCCAAATCAAGCGTAATTGTCGAACGTCATAGATTTTTATCGCAGAAGCATAATTCTAATGAACCAGTAAATACATATGCAAACGAATTGAAAAAGTTTGTTCCTAAATGCCAATTTGTATGTGAGTGTGGAAAGTCAGTCTCAGATATTTTCTTGTTGTCACAGTTTATTAGAGGCCTAAGCGATGAGTCGATGAGACAGCAATTATTACTACAGAGCCCTGGTACATTCGATGAAGCTATAACAAAAGCTCTGGCATTAGAGGCATCTATCTCTGATAGCAGGGAAATTTCGGGAGAAAGGTCATATGATTCTTCAATTAATAGAGTTTCAAGACCTACAAGATCTTTCTCTACTGCACGCTTCCGACAAATACAAACAATAAATTTTAAAAATCTTGGAATTGAAGGACTATGTTTTCGCTGTGGCCGTAATAATCACAACGCTAAAGAATGTAGAGTAAAATTCAACCAGATAAGATGTAAATATTGCAAGAAAGAAGGACATGTTGAGAAAATTTGTTTAAAAAAGCTTATCTCTTCCAAGAAAAATATTAATTCTGTTAATAATGAGGATGCTGATTCAAGTTCATTAGAAACATATGATGGTTACCAGATAATAGATATTTATGCTGAGCAACCTCTTCAAACAATTCAAGATGCGCAAAAATATTTTGTTAATGTCAAAATTGAAAACAAGTTACAAACCTTCGAAGTGGATTCTGGTGCGGGACAGACTCTGCTACCCAAGTCTATTTTTCATAAACTTCAACTTAAAGCAAAAATTCAAAGCACCAACATACGATTTAGCTCATACACATCTGAAATTGTGACTCCATTGGGTTATGTGGAAGCACTCGTTCAATACAGAGATATAGTATTGACAGAAATATTGTTTGTGGTTCCGGACGGATTTACACCGCTACTGGGCCGTACCTGGATTCGACATTTGAACATTAAACTGCAAGATTTAGACAGCAAGAGTATTTCATCCCAAAGTGATTCTATAGCATGCGTAAACACAACAAATTTTTTACAAAATATTTACTCGAAATTCAAATTAATTTTCGAGCAACGTTTTGGTTGTACTCCTAACATTCAATGTAATTTAAAATTAAAAGAAAATTAAAAAAAAAAAAAAAAAAAGAAAATTAAAGAAAAGTAAAGAAAAAAAAAGAAAAGAAAAAAATTAAAGAAAAAGAAAAGAAAGAGAGATTCCATTCGCTCTAAAAACAAAGGTGGAAGAAGAGCTTAGTAACCTTGAAAGAGAAGGAATTATTACTCCAGTTCAAGTTAGTGATTGGGCATCACCGCTAGTTGTTATACCTAAGCCCGACGGGTCAGTAAGACTTTGCATTGATTATAAAGTAGCAGTCAATCCTCAGCTTCTTTCAGCGCACTACCTGATTCCTAAAGTTGATGATATTCTAAGTAATCTTCGAGATTCTAATTTTTTTTGTACATTGGACTTATTCAAAGCTTACATATTCCGGTCGATGAAGAGAGCGCTAACGTTCAAACAATCGTAACTCATAAAGGAACATTTAAATTCAACCGGCTGTCTTTCGGAATCAAGACTGCTCCAAGCGAGTTTCATCGCATTATGGACCAGATCCTGGCGGGTCTTCCTGGCGTTACAGCTTACTTTGACGACATTATAGAGCATGGTTCAACTCTACAAGATTGTTACAATCGACTTTGTGCTTGCCTGGAAAGACTTCAATCTTACGATTTACATTTAAACCAAAAAAAATGCCAATTTTTCAAAACTAAAATTAAATATCTTGGTTACATTGTTGAAGGAAACAAAATTTCAAAGGATCCATCAAAGATTAAGGCTATTACAGAAGCTCCACGACCTCAAAACCAAGAAGATGTTAAAAGATTTTTAGGAATCATCTCTTATTATTCAAGATTTATTCCAAATGCTTCAAAAATTACACATCCAATTCGATTATTACTCCAGAAGGAAAGAAAATTTCACTGGTCTTCGGAGTGTGAAATCGCCTTCACAACTTTAAAAAATGAAATGGCTAATGATAGAGTCCTAACACCTTTCAATCCTGAATTACCTGTAGTTGTAGCTAGCGACGCTTCGCCGACCGGCATAGCAGGTGTGTTGTCTCATGTAGTCGATGGCATAGAAAAGCCAATTGCATATGCTTCAAGATCACTTTCGAAATCGGAAATGAATTATAGTCAGTTAGACAGAGAGGCTCTAGCCATTGTATTCGCCTTGAAAATTTTTTTTTATTTTCTATTTGGAAGAACCTTCACGTTGATTACAGACAACAAACCACTAAGTAGAATTTTTCATGAAGGTGCAAACCTACCAGCGATGACATCCGCTAGGTTAATGAGATATGCGGCTTGGCTTACCAATTTTGATTATAAAATCCAGCATCGACCTGCAGAAGAAAATGTACATGCAGACTACCTATCAAGAACGCCAATACAAGAAGAAACTACTATAATTGAAGATGAAATTAATATGGAAGTTGACCTAATTTCTAAAGAATGTGTTTACAGTATTTCGAATAACTCATTAACTTATAAAACTTTAGCAGAGGAAACAGCTAGGGACGAAGAATTATCTAAAATAAAATGTGATTTGCTAAATAATGATTGCTATGATTCAGAATACTATTTACAAAATGGAATAATTTTCAAGGGTCAGAGAATTATAATACCTCGAACTCTTCAAGAAGATGTATTAAAAGAGTTACACCACACGCATATAGGTATTGTGAAAATGAAGCAGTTAGCGAGAAGGTATGTTTATTGGAAAAATATTGACCAACAACCAACAACCAACAAATTGAAAATCTTGTGAAATCCTGTCAAGAATGTGCCACCATAAGGAAAAATCCAGAAAAAGTTCCTATTCATTCCTGGGAAGAGCCAACAGAAAATTTCGAGAGAGTCCATATAGACTATGCATGACCATTTGAAAATCACCATTTTTTGTTACTGGTTGACGCCAATTCCAGATGGGTGGAAGTGCGTATATCAAAAGAAGCCCCTACTTCGCAAGAAACAATTAAATTATTACAATCGATATTCTATATCCATGGATTTCCACGAATACTAGTTTCTGATAATGCAACCATTTTCAAGAGTGAGAAATTCACCGAATTCTGTGATATGGCTGGAATCAAACAAAAATTTATAGCTCCGGGACATCCGGCTACGAACGGATTGGCGGAGAGGAATGTTCAGACACTCAAAAACAAATTGAACGCAATGTCTAAATTGACAATCTGCAGACCAAAGTTCAAGAGATACTCCTGCGCTACCGTTCAACGCCGTTAGCCTGTGGGAAATCTCCGGCAGAACTGTATCTCAATAGGAAAATTAATATAAAGCTAGATGCACTTAAACCACCGATTAACAATTCTGATTTATCTCCAGATAAGTATAAGAAAGTTCACCAACTCCAGATAGGAGACAGAGTACAAGCTAGGTGGTATGCAAATGGCAAATCTTCATGGAGATTTGGCACTGTAATCAAGAAATTCGGCAAGTTGCACTACTTAATCACCTTAGATGGGGATGGCTACACCTTGAAGCGCCACATCGACCAACTGCGTCTCGTGTACATTCCAGAGCAGATAAAGAATGACATTACTCCTAGTCAAGCTTCGCATGCTAAGAAGAAATTTACCTTTTATGACGACGAAATTAGGCAGCCAAGGAATTCTGCAACTCCCACATCACCAATTGAGCCTTCAACCATCACTGCTACTGATCCAGTAACCACAGAGACTACACATCCGGCAGCACAACCTGAAATCCAGCCTCTACGTAGATCCCAGAGACAGCGTCGCGTTCCGGCTCACTTTTCTGATTATGTGCTTAACTAAGTCGCGGAGAATTGTTGTGTCTATCGAACTATCGTATTTATCGATTCATCGATTAGGTGAAGTTGTTGTTATCTAAGGATAACCTTATTCATGTTCATGTTTTGTTTTAGTTATCAATCACGTAATAAAGCAGTGTGCTCAATTCTATTCTATTTAAATTCAACCAGTACATAATAAGGATGATGCTATCGCGGGTATCGTTTTGCATTCTAGAAGGTTTATCAAATCGCTACTTCAGATCGAGTATTTTTCTTTGATATGAGTTAGAATTTTAAATCCATTGGCCACTTTTTTAATTTACTTTGGTGCTGACGAAAATGTTACTTCATCTTATTTACCCTAGGTGCGACCAGATTTATTATTTCTATAAGGTATTGAGCAATACTTGGAGTCAATAAAAACATTCACATTGACATTGATAAAACACAATTGAGTGCCAACATTGTCAATTATAATTGATAGGGTTTTGTTTGTGGGTATGGTTTTGTCGGCTTGTCTTGACCCTTGTCAAAACTAAATTATTGTTTTTTATTATTCGTTCGTTGATTTAGTTATTTTGTTATGTTGGTAATGATTACGGGGATCTTTTTTTTTTCTCAATGAATTATTTGATGGTTCTTTGCATTATCTGACCGTTATACCTCCATCAGTTGATATTTTTATAGATGCCGTTCGATTCCGTCTAAGAAGATTGTCTGTTTACGTATATGTATACATGTATATGTATATGTAACTTGTCCTTTCTCTAATAGGCTATTATTAAATTCAATCTTGCTTAAATTAAATAATGTCTGGAATCTTTTAAAGCCACATATTGGTAGTATTTGGTTTTATTCAATTGTTTTTTCTTTAGGCCTTCCAGTTTTTCGTTAATGGAATCATCTTGTTGTTTGTGAATGAGTACGTGCAGCATTTAGTTATACTAGTTGCAGTTCTAGGGCATTATCTTAAGATGATAGCCTAGATTTAATCCTATTAGGTAAAACTGTATATTTTTAATAAGAATTTTATTTATTTGAGACTTATTGATAATTATTTATAGATGTCTCGTAATATTTTGAGTTATTTTAATCATGACAACCAGATTGTCGAAATCGTTTGAACTAAAATAAAATAGAATATTGTGTCGTAATATTTCAGGTAAAAATTACGAATGCATTTTATATATTAGAATCATGTGCTCTTTTTTTTTTTGCTAGGAGTTGTCAATTAGAAGATATTTCCCATTAATTGGAATAAATTGTGGAATTTTGTTTTCTCTTAGAATGGAATGGAAAATTTCTTTCCAGGTCGCGTGAGGTTATATAATGAATACACCCACTACTCAATTATTACAATAAAAATAAAAAGTTTCTACCCAATTTTCTACAAGGTGGCCCTTTTTTTTCACTTGGTATATACTGCTTCGTGCGTAAATGAAAAATATCTTGGTCCCTGAAAAAAGTGTAAACGTCAACCAAAAATACGTTTTGGTTTGCTGCGAAATCGAGATTCCAATACACCTGTAAAGTATCAAATCTGCAAACTGAACAAGAAAAAAGTTTACCTGGACAGCAGCAGCGACTGCGACTAAGCAGAGAACACCGAGAAAGTAAACTAGGGACATTGCTGGGATGGAACTGAGACAAGGATCCACTACACGAGGCAAGAGGTTTGACAGTAACAGCCCAAGTGTCGAGGCATTACTGAGGCTAAAGAAGGCGAGTCAATAAATACAGTGAGAATTGGTGAGTGACCTTGGATGATGTCGGCTGAGTGGTCTTCATCCTAACCCATTCACAACAAACATGTTCACGATCGCCTAAGGCCGGGTGCTCACTAATGCTGATCACAGGCTACTAGTACGGTCTACTATGGTATGGGTAGCGAACCGAGAAATATTTAACCTTCAGGCAATCACGAACCATTCAAGTTTTGTTTTTTTTGTTCAAACCTATTAAATTTTGTTTATTATTTAAACCCTTATATTATATTATGTTTATTATTGCTGAAAGGAAAGTTATCCTATCGGGACCAACATAATCCCATTTAAGGATGGATATATATACACTGTCATTTGAGCTCAGAAACTTGTGATATTGTGTCCAGTCGACATGTTTTTTGTCTAAACAACAGTGCTGTGTGCTCAATTTATGGGTACATGCCGACCAGGGATTGAAGATCTAAAGGAGAACCCAAAATAAAGAGAAGACATGTCCTAATATGGCGGATCCCCGTCCCATCGTTTTCTCGGGTGGAGAGGACTTACAAATTGCCGGAAAATGAAAAATAATCTCCAACGATTTCAATCTAAAATTCCTAAATGGATTCAAGAACCTTACTTTCATTATATTAGGTGAACTCTTATTTTGAAACGTCATTGCATGAACTTAAAGCAACAAACACCACAGGAAGAGCCATTGCTACTAGTGGTAAAACATTTAGAAACAGAACCCAGAAGATTGTATCGTGGTTCTCTCAGTTTCTGATATGTAAAATATATATAATATATTTATGATATAATATAGGGTGTCCCAGAATTAACGCAAGATTTGAATTTGCCACCATTTGTGCAGTAAAGTGCTGGCAACACTAAAAAAAACAATTTGACAGCTTACAGTTTAGGGTTAGTAACAATGGAGCGTTACACGATAGAACAACGTGTCTTTATTGTTGAACATTATCTCAAAAATAATGAAAGATTGTCGGCCGCAGTTCGAAAATTTCATACAAAATATGGTCGGAATAGTGTTTTGAATTCATCAACTGTGAAGAGATTAATTGATAAATTTAGGGAGACTGGATCAGTTGGAGACACTAAACACACTGGTCGTCAAAAAACAAGCCGTTCAAATGTGAATATCGAAGCAGTGCGTGAAAGTGTTGTTGAAAATCCAGGAACATCAATTCGGCGTCGTAAACACAGTTCTTTGAGCTGAAATTGGATGATATTGATGTGGCTTCAAATATGTGGTTTCAACAAGATGGTGCCACATGCCATACAGTCCAAGAAACAATTCAAATACTGCATGAGACATTTCCAGGTCGAGGTACTCTCTTGTTTTGGTGATCAGTATTGGCCCCCTAGATCGTGTGATTAACACCTTTAGATTTCTTTTTATGGGTTATTTGAAGTCAAAGGTTTATGCGAACAAGACCACATCCACCCGTGCATTAAAGAGGAAACTCAACTCAACATCAACGATATTCAACCACATTACCCCAAATGGTCATGGAAAATTTCGACAAAAGAGTGCGTATGTGCCAGAAAAGTCGTGAAGGCCTGATGTGTTATTCCATAAATAACCCTATCCTATTTACTTAATAATTCAATAAAAAAATAACAACAAAAATACTGAAAACTGTGTTTTCTATTTAAATCAAATCTTGCGTTAATTCTGGGACACCCTATAAATATATATATATACATATGAATGTTACAATATATATATATATATTGTAACATTCATGATATTTGAGAATATCATGACCAGCCACCCTCCCACTTTGTCCAGCATCTGCCCTTATGCTCTTAGGAGTGGGGATGAGATAAAGGGCCAGTCTTAGCCAAGAGCCAGAGAGCAAAGCAGAGCAAGCTCCCGTTCCGTTGACGGTCATCAACACAAGCAGAGGAGAAGAAGAAGAAGAAGATTACACCGATATCATCGATTGGGTGATATAGATATTGTTTTTTTTATTATGGATCCATTAAAAAGAGATTGAGCTCAATTTTCATTTTTTTATATAACTAATTAGTAGTAACTAGCCTTGTTCAAAAGGAATTGAATATTTTTTTATATAATTAATGTCAGCATTATTTATAATTATAATTATTTGTTATAACCATTTTACTTGTATATATTTCACAATTCCCAGTTTATCAATTTATTAATAACTATAACATTAGCCTTGAGATCGGGCGATTCAATCGGGATAATTTCCTATGTCGAAGACATAAAAACAAGTTGAATTAAAGATCTCATGACGGACCTACCAAATTAGTTAAGGTCAATTGATCTATTAAATTAGAAAAATAAAATGGTAAAATATGAGGTAGGTTACAATGGGGGCCGCTCCGGGATTAACTTCAAAAATTCTAAAGAAACCAAAGGAATTGTGAGGTATTGCATGTTAGAATAATAACTAGAACTATTTACTAACATATTATATTTTTCTTCTAATTTAACATTTGTTACACAAACACGAACACAAACATGTCCGGGTCCGATTCAGGTAAAACGACCCCAGTAGAAAAAGGGAGTACAAAGGAACTAAAATATACGCTCAGGCCGGAACAGGGCAATAAAAATCGGCCCCTCAAGCCGCCCGAGGGTGCCGAAACAAACCAAACAAATATTAACGACACCCTTACGGCAACGAAGGGTACGCCGCCCACGGTTGGGGCCCCGGTTGGGGCTGTACCCACTATAAATCCCACTGTCGACGTTACAACACAGATGTTACAACAGGTCCTTGCCCAATTAAACAGTCAATCAAACACACTTAAAGAAAATAATAAAGAGTTGAGCGGGAAGTTTGACCAATTAAGGGAAGAACTAAAATCGGAAATATCGGCTAAATTCGAACAATGTTACACGGATGTAAACGAGAAATTAGATAGACAGTTACAAATTTGTGAGGAGAGAATACTCCAAGGAAATGATAATTTAAATTCAAAATTAAATGAAGAAAGCAATAAAAGGGACCAGGAAATTCTTGAAGTCCAAACATCAAATTCAAACCTCAACGATAAATTAGACCGAGAAGTCGAGAGGATCAATAGCCAATATAATTATTTTCGTACCGATTTCGATAGAAAAATAATGTCAATGCAACAGGAAATTTCATTGATTCCCAGGAAAATCGAAGATAACATAAAAACAGTTGGGAAGCAAATTCAACCGAGAGGACCGGATAAGCATGCCCCACCCCGTTTCGAGGGAACTCAGCAAAGACATCCGCCCATGTCGGAATACGTGGAACCCTCTCAAGATCAGTCAGTTACCCAAGATATAAAAAGGGACTTTGATGACAAATTTTATTTCGAAAATTTTAATAACGACTTACCACAAAGTTTTATAAAAAATTTAACTCAAGCGTATTATCTGTACGGCAAATACCGAGATCTTCATACTTTTATCTCGCAACACTTGAAAGGTTTTGCCCTCGATTGGTTCACTACACAAAAACTTTATATAGATAATTTTCAGAATTTTATAGAAACATTTAATAAACAATTCCACGGCAACAGCTATGACACCCTCGTAGCTAGGGAGTTAGACTCGAAAAGATACGCGGATTTTCAACACATGAATTCAACTACGTATTTTGCAAAACTAGTCGCTCGTGCCCAAGAATGCATCCGACCTTACGATGAAAGTTATTTATGCGACCGCCTCTGTTATCACTTTGGGCCAACGGTCGAACTAAGCGTCAAAATTCAAGGAATCGCCACGATTTCATCATTTTTATCACTATTAATGAATTTAGGAGAGGACTTCATTCGATCCGAGATTAGGCGAGAGAGTAACAAGAGTAAAAATTTCAATTCGTATAGACCAGAAAATAAACGAATGCCTCCAAAATACCAACGACGAAATACCAGTGAATCAAAGTATAGACCAACAACATATTATCCTCCTCCGAACAGTTACAATAGGGATAATAATAATTCAGGGTACAACCGAATAAATTACGGCCAAAACCCAAGATACAATCAAAATTACAACCAAGGAAATTATTTCAACTATCCGAAACAGATGTACGGGAATCAAAACCGGGAACCATCTCGACAACAAGATCCGCAAAATCCCCCCAGAATGGGCAATAAAAAGAGGGAACATTTTGTTGAAACCATGCAGGTATTCCAAGACCGATTGGACGAGATATTCGCCACGGACCCCCCGGAAAGTGAAGAGGAAGAAACGAATGAATTTGAATCAAAAAAACGGCGAAGTTTGCGGGACGTTGGACCCGCAGCAACAACAATAAAAATCGACAGAAAACCAATAAAAACAATTACAACCACAGAGAACAAAGGAGAACAATATGACGAGACTTACACAATAGCATCATTAACCAAAGAATTTACTGAGCTTTCCACACATGACAATTTTTTAACTCCAAAAACGACAATGGACAATCTACAATGCCCCGAGATTATCATACAAATTAATCAGCAACAGATCAAAGCACTAATTGATACCGGCTCAGAAATAAGTTGCATAAACGAGGAGTTATATTTGAACATAAAAAAAGACCTTAACCCTAAAAAAATCAGTGAATTGCCCGTACAAGGCATGAGAATTATCACAGCGATTAGCAAGAAATCAAAAAAGATTAATCGACAAATCATAATTCCGGTAAAGTTATCCGCGGATTACGAATATAACATCTCATTATATGTTGTGCAAGATCTAAAACAACAGTTAATCATAGGGATGAACTCACTGAGCGAATTAAACGCCAGAATCGATATCCGGAAAGGACAAATGGTCATTTTGTCGAACGATAATAAATTCCGAGTAAGCTTTGTTTCAACGACGCAATGTGACAGCGAACTTTTAACACTACCCAAGGTCAACGAAATACAAACTGAATCAAACGACGACATTAACAAGCGATACTACCAAGAATTCCAACGGATAAAGGAAAATCACCCTAAAATCTCAAACAACTTCGAATCAATTATCACTGAATCTAAGGAAATGTTCAGTGACGTCCCTGGAACTATAAAAGGATTTCAATACCAACTAGAAATCGAAAACGATCTTTCTTTTTTCTACAAAAACTATCCCATCCCCTTCCATGGGACAAAGGCAGTAGAAGAAGAGATCAAACGATTGATCGAAGGGAATATAATTGAACCAACCAGGAGTCAATATATTTCACCTCTAGTTTGCGTTTATAAAAAAGACGGTTCCTTAAGATTATGTACAGACGGACAGATCTTAGACGAATTCCGACCTTACGTACAAATATATGTGGACGACATTATTGTAATGACAAAGGACGTTTTTTCTGCTATACAATATGACTTCAAAAAAAGAAAGAAAATTATAGTTTTCTTTTATTATTTTCATTATTAAATGAAAATAATACTGATCGGATGACACATAAACTTTAGAAAGTTTATACAAACAAAAACAGAACTATTATTAGAAATGCTGACCCTAGTAAAGTCTATGGAATTATCGGCAAGTGAAGCTTCTGACTTCACTATCACTTAATCTATAGAACAGATCGTAAATATTCCTTGAATGCTTAAGTCCATTTAATTGACTTATTTAATATTATTTTATACGCGACAACGACGTCCCTATCTTTTCACTCAGGTAAAATATTCAAATCACCCACACACACACACAACAATTTTTCTCTATTGTTACTAATTACCAGTAGAATTGTCTAGTATTTTAATTAAAAACCAATATGTATTACTAATCACACTCTACCGTCTTTTCAACAAATGTTTTCCAAATCACGTTATGATCCATAAAACAATGTACCCTCGAACTAATCCATACTAATTAGCATAATAATTTAGTTAAGTAAAAAATTAAAACAACTTGTACGCTTTTCAAGCAATTTAAAACCTTGCAAAATTTGAACTATTATTACTATAAACTTTGTAAAATTTCAACACCCGTTATAAACAACCAATTCAACAAACCGAACGCAGCAACATAATATTGTGGATCCACTTAAAAAAAAAAAATTTCATAAATTTTTTTTTTATTTATAAGGGAAGGCAATTGTAACATTCATGATATTTGAGAATATCATGACCAGCCACCCTCCCACTTTGTCCAGCATCTGCCCTTATGCTCTTAGGAGTGGGGATGAGATAAAGGGCCAGTCTTAGCCAAGAGCCAGAGAGCAAAGCAGAGCAAGCTCCCGTTCCGTTGACGGTCATCAACACAAGCAGAGGAGAAGAAGAAGAAGAAGAAGAAGAAGAAGATTACACCGATATCATCGATTGGGTGATATAGATATTGTTTTTTTTATTATGGATCCATTAAAAAGAGATTGAGCTCAATTTTCATTTTTTTATATAACTAATTAGTAGTAACTATCCTTGTTCAAAAGGAATTGAATATTTTTTTATATAATTAATGTCAGCATTATTTATAATTATAATTATTTGTTATAACCATTTTACTTGTATATATTTCACAATTCCCAGTTTATCAATTTATTAATAGCTATAACATTAGCCTTGAGATCGGGCGATTCAATCGGGATAATTTCCTATGTCGAAGACATAAAAACAAGTTGAATTAAAGATCTCATGACGGACCTACCAAATTAGTTAAGGTCAATTGATCTATTAAATTAGAAAAATAAAATGGTAAAATATGAGGTAGGTTTCAATATATATATACATATATAGTAATATATACGCTAGTATGGTGGCAGACTTAATAATATCTACGCCCTGAAATGTGGTTCAAGCTAGGAAGCAAAAAACATTTAAAATATCAGGCCGGTTGGTACTAGAAGAATGTTTGGCAAGGGGTAATGTAGTTAGGGTAAGTAAGTTTAAGGGATGTGAAAGTGTATGTCTTGTAATCATTACCAGTTAAGAGTTCAAAGAAACCATTACCGGCAAGATCGCCAAATAGCAACTGAGCTACCCTGCCACTAGTGACTATTTTCCCAACATGAATACTCTCACAAAGACAGTACGCCGTGTACCCGATCGAAGCACGGTTTGACCCCTGAGTAAATGTCTTTAGAGTCAGTTTGCTAATATTAAGCTACTCATTGTACGTATCATGTATCGTCTGTCGTCACTCGTTGCAGGTGTTAGATATTAGAGGCCCCGGGTTCAAATCCCAATCTTACAAGTCAATTTTTCTTTGGCTGTTAATTATTAATAATATAATTTTTAAAGACATATCGATTTGATAATTTAAGTCTTTTAAGTCGACCAAAAAAAGGTGTTGATTAGAGTTTACACAATTACAAATTACAATTTTCTTTTATTTTTTTTTCTTTAAAAACCTCTTTATTGATAATATATATACAATGACAAAAATAAATAAATAAATTTGGAATTACAGCTGTCTCCTCGTGCTGCATTCGCAGATGCATTCGAAGGAGTGCATAAAATATAATACTTTCAGATTGTTGTTAATAAGTCCAATACACATACACTCACTAGCTGATGAGGCTCACCTTCAGCTTGCAAGCGTGGAAAACACTAACACTAACACTAAAACCTAAACCTAGAACCTAAGACTAAAGCGTTCCAGCCGCGACAGCGTCCTGCCATCGATGGGGGAACGGGGCGGGGGTTATCGTGTTAAACACCGGGTTTTGTCAAGTATTGCAGGGAGTAGAAAAATTTGATATGTCTACGTTGGATGAATTCATCCACCGTAGGCAGCTCAAAGATCTCGTGAAGCTCACTGTTTCTCCGCTGCTCGAATGAAGTACCTCTGACCACTTTCATTAGTATACCGTTTTGGAATTGTTGGAGTCGCCGAGCTGTCGTATACGTCAGATAACCAAAAAGCGGTGCACCATACAGCAGAGTAGGCCTGAGTATACTCTTGTAGATCAGTAGCTTGAGACGCAGTGATAGATTGGGGGAAGTCAATAAGTGCGTGAGCCGGTAAGACTTCGTGCGCGTTTGCTTCAACTTCTTCGTAAAATGGTTACTAAAATGGAGGTAATTTTATTTGAGAGTAATTATTTTTTTTAAATATTCACTCATAACATGAAGAATGTCTTCTCAGCGCCTACCATCAATTTTATCATACCCCCCCAAAAAAAGATGGTTGGAGAAACTGGCCCAGAGACGCTTCACATGCCAGTTGCCTTCTGATTGGATACAAGGTTAGATCTCTCTACACTATTTGACCATATTAATATTTAACTATTTACTTCAGATTTAATTAATTAACACACTGTTATTCCAGTTGTAATAACTATAAATTTTCGTTTATTCTGAGCCTGCTGTCCCTCAGAATATATTACAAGAGGTAAAAGATTGAGCACGTAGTATACAATAGAGAAAAAATCATGAAGAATGTCTTCTCAGCGCCTACCATCAATTTTATCATACCCCCCCAAAAAAAGATGGTTGGAGAAACTGGCCCAGAGACGCTTCACATGCCAGTTGCCTTCTGATTGGATACAAGGTTAGATCTCTCTACACTATTTGACCATATTAATATTTAACTATTTACTTCAGATTTAATTAATTAACTTCAGCATAACAAAAATACATGGCACTACACACTGTTATTCCAGTTGTATTAACTATAAATTTTCGTTTATTCTGAGCCTGCTGTCCCTCAGAATATATTACAAGAGGTAAAAGATTGAGCACGTAGTATACAATAGAGAAAAAATCAAGTCGATTGTGAGCCACCCCACAATTAAGAGTTTATTTGTGGCTACGAAAACGTTTTAAAGATTTGTAGTTATATTTCACTTCAGTCCCAACCAATATCACATATTATCAATCAGGATGTCAACATTTTTAATGTGAAATCCTGCGTAATATGTTAGGAATATTATATATATATGACCATTCATTATTTTGTGGTAACGCAAAATCACAATTTTCTTCGTAAGGTGCTCTGAGCTAAATTTGGTGCGAGTATCATCACTGATTCGGAAGATACCAGAAATGTTTTAATAGTTATTTCTAACGGCCACAGATCAAGAATTTGGTACAGGCAATTCCAGTTGTGGCGATAACTCCACATATAAGATAAATAAAGGTGGAGGATTTTTTGATTCCAGTAGTTCTAAAAAACCGCAGAACTTAAATTTGTTACAGATATCTACAACAGCAGCAATCGCTGATTGGCCCCAAACTGAACACGTGATCCATGGAGACCAGTATGGCTGGACCAAAAAAGTCTTATTGTTTACGACTGTCTAGGTCACTATATAAAATAATGTGCCACAACACATTCATTACACACCACACTTGCTGATTTCGCCAACATCGCGGTGTACAGTACTGTGACCAGATCAGCGATATATTGGGGAAACATCATTTCAACATCACTGTAAACGCGGGCAAGTCTGACTGCGCAATTTTCTCATTTCAAAATGGAATGAATCCGCTTTCCACTACATACACTGTATGAACGCAGCTAAACGCTCCTGCAAACAGCCTCCTATATTTGGGCATTAAAATGGACCGACACCTCCGTTTTACTTACCGGCTTACACATCTGCTAACTTCCCCCAATTTTCTCTGCGCCTCAAGCTCATGATTTACAAGAGTATACTTAGGCCTGCTCTGCGACAGCAAAACGACCCCAACAATTTCAAAACGGGATACTCATGAAAGTGGTTCGACATACTTCTTTCCAACAGCGGAGGAACAGTGAGCACCACGAAGATTTTGAGCTGCTTATGGTGGATGAATTCATTCACCGTAGACATATCAAATTCTTTGATTCACTGCAATACATGACCAACCACGTGTTTAACACGATTACCCCCGCTCCGTTCCACCATCGATGGCAGAAGGCAGTCGAGGCAGGATCGCTCTAGTTTTAAGTTAGTATGTAAGATCAGTTTTAATATAGTTTTTAAGTCCCTTGTGTAATCTTAAGGTGAGCTGGTCCCGTTTTCATTTGTATAAAGATTTAACATCAGAAAATAGTATTTGTTTCAGAAACCTTCAGAAACAGAAATTGAATTTCATATTAATTTATATTTTAAATTATAATAATCTAGAGATTAAATGAAAAAAAAATCACATACATTATGAAGCTGTATTATCATTAAATATCAAAACCTTTCCCTCTTCCGTTTTTGCAGTTGGTAACAGTAGCGGTTATGAGTCACACGTACCCACACACCGTTATCACCACAACCATTATATTGGTAGGATGTTATCTGTGCCTGCTGTACTTGACACAGCCTCCTGACCTGCCACAACTCACCCTCGGCTACTGGGGCCCGGGTAAGGACAAGACCGACGACGAAGCCATCAAGCCCTTTAAAGTCAACTTCTCTCAAGCTGTAAGTAATTCCATCGACATTCAACTTGAATGTCCGATAAAAATAAGTCCTAATAAATTGATAAAGTTATGATTTTTAACGCTAGGACATAAACGAACTAAAAGAAAAACTGAATAATACCAGGACATTTGTGCCTCCCTTGGAAGGTATTGGATTCGAATATGGTTTCAATACCGACTACCTCAACAAATTTGTGGAGTTTTGGAAAACAAAATATGACTGGAAAGAGAGGGAGAATTACCTTAATAACCTACCGCAATTTATCACCCAAATTGGAGGTTTAAATGTACATTTCATTCACGTGAAACCTGATCCTGCTAAAGCAAAAGGTAATAATATTATTACGAGTAAATCTCCTAAAAGTGGTAACTATTAGATTAACTATATGGAAATTTTCAAAAATCCCCTAAGTTTCTGTTCATTTCATTCTTTATATCATTACATATATAAGTTTCGAATTCAGAAACTTAAAGGAAGTGGAGGTTGTCAGGTTATTAATCGAACACTTGTAGATGTAGTTTAGAACTGTAATATTAAACATATGTACACATTAGCTCGCGCTACAAATATTACAATAAACAAATAAAACTTAAAACTAACCTGAATCAATACAATTGTCGATAATAAGCGTTGATCATTGTCTTAACAAGAGTACTGTTATTCACCAGGATATAGCTTGGTAGCGTCATTTGATACTAACGCGCTCTGTAAGGACACCTAACCTATGTGCCGAAGTTTGGCGGTAACATCCAAACGTACACATATATTGCGGCTTTTCACTAATTCACCCATCTTCTGAAGTAAAACTACGTGCATAAATGAGGGGTTGAGAACCTAAGAGGTATATGTGTCAATTCCATAATTTTGTGAAAAGGTAGTGTACAGTTAAATCATTTTAAGAAATTCCCAGAATCTCCTAAGTCTGTAAAGCTTACATTATGATTCAAGTGCAAGTGCTTTTGAAATAATTAACATATGTATAACTATCCGTAACCACACTTAACTCAATTTTTTTTAAACTCACTTGTACCCCTTGGCATCTCACCCCCTCAAATAACACAGAAATATTTTGAAATGAACATTTGTAAACAGTAATTATTTGTAATATATTGGCAACTTTTTGAAAAAATGAAAAATTTTATAAATTAGTATAACCTATACTACAATAAAAGGTTACTCAGTAAAATAGATAAATAATACCAACTACTTACAAATTATCAAACATAAAAAGTAAAAAAAAATCACAATGCAAATTCTATAAAATTTAAATAGAACAGCGTCGGGTCGACACGAGGGGGGTGCAGGTTTACCCTAGCCCCTGGTGACAAGTGAGGGTTTGCTTGAGTTTATAACCTGGATAATCGCTTCATGACGGTGTTACTATCTGACTCCATTTTTGATAGGTATGTGCCCCGACAATGCACTATGTTCAAGAGAAGAGGTACAGAGGTTTTTCATAAAGAATTAGTCATGTTTTCGGAGTTCGAGCGGAAGCCACGCTTCAACGAGTAGAATGGTTACCCATCTCGTGTGACTATTTGGCCCCGCCTTTTTTATTGCTTACCACATTTACAATGATTTATATTTGTTCATGTTATTTACATTTGTCTATAATACATTTAGTTCATGTTATTTACGGTTGCTTACAATATATACACAATAGAGTATATGGTGATTTATCTTATGTAGTTAGCGGTCGCTACAAACAGTAATAGTGGTTATTTACAATGTAATTTAGGAAACACACGTTAAAGGAGGTTATACAGTAATAGAATGACTATTACACCTGTGCTCCATGAATTCAACTTGATAACATCAGCCAGGCATTATGAAAATTTTAAAAATAAACACAAAAATTTTGATAACGAATTAAAAAAATCAATATAAAGGTCCAATAAATTTTCTTTAATAGGATAAAGTTATTGGACGGTTTGAGCTCATATTTATCAATAACAATTTCTCCCAACGATATAGTTGGTGGAAATTGCTATGTACAACACAAGCTCTTCTACCTCTTTAACTGATAATTTATATAAATTATAGTTATTATGGCACGATTAAAAAAAGGTGTATAAATTCACATTATGCAATAATTAATTGCAGCATAGATGTATGTACTTAAATAATTGGTGTAAAATATATGTGTAAATGATTATAGAACTGATTGATGATTGATTAAAGGATCAGTAGCTATGCCATTATTTGTTATTAATAAATTATAAATTTAATGTTTATTTAAATATATAATATATATTTAATCAACAATCATTTGTTATTAAATGAATGAGTGAAAGTTTATTCAATAAAGGGCACTAAAAAGTAATATCAAGAGCCAACGATGTAAACTATAACCCTACATGATTCAGCAGCTCTACCTCTCTTTATTAATTATTTGCTAAATCATTTCACGCAATTAGATTGTGTTTTTTTATACCAGATAAGAAAATAATACCCCTGTTGCTGATACACGGTTGGCCAGGCTCCGTGAAAGAGTTCTACAAGATGATACCGATGCTCACGACACCGCGAGCTGACAGCAACTTCGCCTTCGAAGTGGTGGCCCCATCTCTCCCGGGCTATGGTTTCTCAGAGGCAGCTTCCAAGGGAGGCCTCAACACCGCGCAGATCGGACTCATCCTTGACCGTCTGATGGCGAGGCTCAGTTTCGACAGCTACTTCCTCCACGGTGGCGACTGGGGAGCCATTATCGGCCTCACTCAGGCCATTCTACTTCCAAATAGGTAACATCGCACTTATAAGCATAACTGCAATCGAATTGAAAGTGGTGGACGGCTCAAGCTTGCCAGACCCCCCACTCTGCTCAGTACATGGGTGTCATATCCGGTTTCCACTTGATCGATCAATAAACACCCATCTCCTCACAAGAAAAGCGGGTTATTGTCATAAACAAAAAGTACAAAAAAATACTTTGGTAAATATTTAGCACTATAGGGAAGGCTCGTGCGCCAGGAAGTGTGCATTCTGTTTGTTCAGGGAGCCAAATCATCAAAACATTGATACCGGGTTGTGGCACCAGGTATGAAAGAAAGCATCTATACTTACGTAGCGGAAGCTATATGTCTTAAATGGCAACTTTTAAGTTTATTTTTATGTTATCGTCATATAATTTAGAAAAACCATTTAAAAAAGATAGAACATTTCTAAATTACCCGCAAAGCACAAAGCACCAAAATGTATTAATGCTATTTGGTGACTATGAAAACTTAAAGTTTATACATGTTTTTTTTTAGTTTTCTCTTACTTAATTTAAGTACCATCAAGATCCTTTAACGGAAAGTTTTTTCTTTCCTTGCTTAATGCTTCGCAAAGCTGGCAGCGGCCGGGTCCTGAAAGAAGGAGCACGTGCTCTTTTCATGTCATTTACATAGAACATTAATACCGCATGCCCCCAAAAATAAATCATTGATGTAAGTTTGGGGTGAGGGGAGGGGGCACACGCTCTTCTAAAGGAGCATAAAAATTAATGAATGAAATAATATATTATTGTTTTGTATAGGATTCTCGGATACCATTCCAATTTGTGCGTTCCTCGAACTGTGAAGTCAATGTACTACATGCTGTTATCTTACTTGTTTCCTGATTTTTTTGTCGAACAATCAAAGAAAAAATTTTACACGGAGGAGTTATTACCTTTCCTGTTAGAAGAATCAGGATACTACCACATTCAAGCGTCAAAGCCAGACACAATAGGTAAGTAACGTCATATTGAAAACATTTATACGTCTTTAATTGAAATAATTTGTGGGGAGACACTAGTAATTTTAATTTCCTCATGACAACACCCTTCAGTCGCCAAAATGCAAAGATTATATTATTCGTATATAAAATGAATATTATTAAATATATGTATCATTACTTTTACAAAGTAAAAAATAACGATCATTTATGTTCTCATTCATACCATATTTACAATTTTCAATCACTCGCTCATTCATACAGTATTTACAAACAGGCCAGAGACATCCCAAATCCACACGATTGTCATTTCCCTCGCACGCGAAAGAGGAAGCGGAGTCTTGCGAAGTCCCCCACGCTCCTCCGCAAGCCGCGACACTGGATACGAGCGTGGACACTTGCGAGCCAGTGGAGGCTGGCTGAAAGCTCGAGAGCCACAGACGCTCAGGGCATTATTTCCAGGACCCCCACTGTCACGTATTTATAGCAGGTCACGAGGCCAATGGCGTATTAGTCTCCGAGGAGGATTATAGGGATGAGTGGTGCATTGCAATGACTGTGCTAGGGGATAAGTGTGGTTGGATCTGGATAGGTTACTATGGAATTTCATGAACTTGGAAGGGATGAGTTCAAGAATGTAGGGTATATTAAGATCGTTATGAAGGGTTATGTCACTGACGTAATAAGGGGAATTTGATATTGTTCTCAGGACTTTTGATTGAAATTGGATACGCTTGATGTTCGATTCTTTGCTGTTTCCCATAGCTCTATTCAGTATGTCCAGAAAGGCTTAAGTATAACTTTGTAGATTAGTAATTTATTTTCTATTGAGAGATGGGATAAACTTCGAAGTAGTATATGTACTGTTTCCCAAAGCGTCTGTTTAGTTCTTCTAATACATTTATTAACGAACGTTTCACAACGTGACGTTTCCACAACCTATGTATGTTAGTATGCTTTAGGTCCTGGTTAGGAGAATCTAGCATAAAGATTGTAAAAACTGTTCTGAACAAAACGTAATAACATGAGGATGTAGATATATAAATAATATGTTTTAAAAGAACGCATTAGTAAACCGGCTGATCTCTGGAAAGGTGATCTGTCAACTGAGCCATGTGCTCTGAGAATTCCGGCCCTGTCGTTATATTTTTTTATTATTTAAAAATTACTAAATCATTAAAAATGTTGATCTAATAGTTTATAAAATAATTCATGCATGGGTTCTACATCCCGGTAAATCTTGCCTCATCCAGTAGCCAGATCCAAGCATCCCTGGCCAGTGCCACCTTCTTACGTTTCAACACCTCGTTCGTTGCTCCACAGGACTCCTCATCAAGCCATCGCATCTTGTGTCAGCCGCTCCCCAGCAATATTTTGGGCTCTATCCATTTTTAAGCGCTTTACAATATCAATCTCACTCAACGTCTCAATAACAAAACCATATTATTCCGGATCATGCAATGCTCACCGGTGTGAATATTCTACTGAGACTAAACCTTTTCTTTTGAAGATAAATAGTTTCTCGATATCGAATATGTTTCAGTAAGAACAGGATGTAGACGTGTCTTATAGTCAAGTTATATTCAATCACTCATCATGGATCGCCGCCTTACTTTGCTTCTTGACATCTGATTTGTTTAATCTCCACAAACTTCCGAACAGACGAACTCGTCAACTCCATCAATCCGACGATGTCCGATTGATATTGTGGTCTCTTGGTGCTGTCTGTTTGCTTGTATTTATTGTCAAACACTGCTGTTTCATTTCTGTGCCAAGACTAATAATGACTCCACTAGACAGAGACAAACGTGGTCGTTTCAATAGACCTACGTCTGCAAGATTTGCACCATTTTAGAACAAGATAAAAAAAAAGTTTTCTGGGACCATATCCCATATGTAACATAAGGCTATGAAGAGAGGGGATATAAATTCTAGAAAAATGAACACCGTGCTTATTTAATCGGTCTGGGAAATATAATTATTGTCGTGGCATTCTAGGAATGAATTTTAATAATAAAAGCTAACATAGTATTCCAGATGACCTTCCCTTTAGTCCCTTCTTAAATATTTCATTTCAGGCACTGCCTTGACAGACTCCCCGGTAGGACTGGCCGCCTATATTCTTGAAAAGTTTTCAACGGGCACCAACAGACACTGGAGGTCCCTTCCTGACGGTGGGATCGAGAGCATGGACAAAGTGGACCTTCTTGATAACATTATGATATACTGGCTTACCAAAACCATAACAACATCCGGGAGACTTTATGCAGAATCAACTAGCTCAAAGTATTTAAACCTAAGGATAGAGCAGTAAGTATAACAATTTTAATGATTTCATTTTTTAATAATCGTTAATATTAAAAAAAACTTTACTATGATAAAAGTACAATCTGCCTTATCAGGCAATAAGTAATTGCGACAAATGTTCTCATTCATGCCATATTTACAATTTTCATCCACTCGCTCATTCATACAGTATTTACAAACATACCAGAGACCTCCCAAATCCACATGGTTGAAACCTCCCTCACATACGAAAGCGGAATGAAGTCCCCCACGCTCCTCCGACAGTAGCGTCACCGGATACGAGCCAGTGGAGGATGACTAAGCTCAGGCCATGATTAGAGAAACTGGCTATTGTCAGGATTCCCACTATCACGTATTTATAGCAGATCACGAGGCCACTGCCGCTTTAGTATCTGAGGAGGAGTATAGTGATGAGTGGCACAGTGTAATGACTGTGCTAGGGGATCAGGGTGGTTGAATAGGTTACTATGGAATTTCGTGAATTTGGAAGGAATGAGTTTAGGAATGTAAGGTATATTGAGATCTTTATGAAGGGTTTTGTTGCTGCCGTGGCAAGGGGCATTAACTATTGTTCTCAGGACTTTTGATTGAAAGAATACGATACGCTCAGGACATTTTTTGCCTGTACCCCATAGCTCTATTCCGTATGTCCAGATTAGCTTAAGTATAACTTTGTAGATTAGTAATATATTTTCTATTGAGAGATTGGATGTCCTTTGAATTAGTCTATACAGTTGTCCTAAGTTGTTTAGTTCCTGTCTCTTTAGGTTCGGGTTCTATGTCAGCCAGTATGTTTTGACCTTGTAAAGCAAACCTGAGTGCCAAACCCTGTCAAAAGCTTGAGCTATGTCCAGAAAGGCAGCAGTGCAATACTGTTTGGTTTCAAGGGCTGAGGATATGTGATCAACAACGCGTAGGTCTTGTTGAGCAGTGTAATGTCGTATACGGAAACCAAACTGGTGAGTAGGAAAAAAGTTTTTGCATTCAACAATTAGAAGTAGCCGTTTTAATAGGAATTTTTCAAATATTTTTGAGGGGCTAATTATATAGGGAGTAGGCTAATTAAACGGTAAGATAAGGCGTCATTGGGTGGTTTACCAGGTTTGGCGAATAGGACAATAATGGAATGTTTCCAGAGGAGAGGAATTTGCGTCCTTCGGATAATGCAATTGTGAATGTAGGTTATAAAGATTATGGCTTTAGGAGGAAGTTTTTGGAGAATTTGAGGAGTAAGGGGTACATATCCGTGAGATTTTCAGTAAAGTAATTTTTTCAGATGGTATTTAACCTCAGAGGGGTTAACGGCTTTTGGTGGAAGTGAGAAAATTTTAAAGCAAACATGGGCATCCGTCCGTTTATCGATCATCTCAGCAACTAGAGCTCATATATATTGTGCAATATTCTTCTTTACAGCCCTCTCACTCGTGGATGAGGCAGGTTGAGGATCTCTACTGCCCCTAGCCATTTCGTTAATAACGAATGTAGATGTATATATCTACTAGATGTACTGACTTTCATTACAGTGACTCTACATCTGTTACATGTCATTCTTCTATATCTTTCTTGGTTGCGTATCGAGATATATTTAGTCATCCACCCTTGTCCGAGGGTATGCCTAATCCAAATCCAGCCATATTTGTGTTTTCATAATGAGACCATCAATACTTTTCTTACCAGTTCTGGCCCTAAGTTGAGGTTGAGCATGCCTCCTTAAGTATATTGCAGCAGTTTCTTATAATGACCTGTAATTTAAATCCTTACAGTGCTGCTAAGTGTACATACATCGGACTTGAAAATGTGTGTTCTGGTAAACACCAGGAATTAGGATTTTTAAAAGTTAGCTGAATATGTCATTAGATAACAAACAGCCATCACCAAACGTTTTTCCCTCAGTAATTATTTTAGACAGCCTAATCCTGTTAATACATCTGAGAAAATAAAAACTCAGTATTTCTCTTAAGTGATGCCAGATTGTGTGGATTGTATGCTTAATTTTCCTGCTGCTTCTATTTTTCCATTAGTTTTTATACTTATCATAGCAAGAGCTCTATGGTTTGATGTACTATTTAGTTTGGCTTTGATGGTTCATATTTCTGGAATACACTTTCAGGATCTCAGTTAATTTATTAGCCAATTATACTCTCTAACCCCTTCGCAATTATATTGTAGTATTTCTATATAAAATCAAGTTATATAATCCTCTTATGGCTGAGCTGGCTTGAGGATAGGTTACATTTCCCTTAAATGGAAACAGAACAAGTTAGGTTCTCACCTCCAGAGATGTGATAGCTATTGTATTGTGATGCCACAAAATAAATTGCATTTTTATTTAGAGTTATTACACCAGAAATTTTTGTTTTTAAATATTATTCTAAGGCCACAATTTCCAATTGATTAGATTATTTTCCTGTCCTCGATTAATATTATGAAAAATTTTCAGAAATCCGGTCACTGTTCCAAGCAGTTGTGTTTGGTTTGAAAATGAAATTATGTATTTCCCACGCATTGCTCTTGAAGGAAGTTTCAGTAATTTAGTTGCAGTCAACCACTACTCTGTAGGCGGCCACTTTGCAGCACTTGAAGAGCCTGAACTTCTTTCAGAAGATATATGGAACTTTGTGAAGATACTTAGAATTAAAAATGTTAGGTCAGTGTAAACAAACAATTTTATAAAGATAACATGTGACTTATATATTATCCATTAACAAAGGTAATTTGTTTTCAGACCATAATACAAGAAGAACAATTATACAAACACTTTTACCCGTTTCTAATAATGCTGTGAATAGAATATTTCATTTAAAAATATTTATATTGCGAGATCTAATCTTAATTAGGAATCATTCCCAGATGAAGGATGTAAAAACGATAAACCCACAAAAACTAGTCATAAGAATATTATTTACATTATAATAAGACTGTAGCGATTGCCAATCACATATGTAAATTACCCTATGCTCTGGTGCATAATGTATTATAATAGAAATGCAAATCTGTGTAAACTTCTTGTAATAAATCATAGAGAGGTCGGTAGTCGTGAAACAGGTAACGGGGACGAAGGTCCTGCAATAAAACCCTAGAGGATAAGCCACTGCCCCTAATAAAATAGACCTTCAGTCACGTTCCGGCGATCATAAAATCATGCCAGAAACAGTTTAGGTCATGTATCTCGGGAGGTGTGACATCATAAAACATACCCCCGGCAGACAGGCTCCGCCTCCCGGTAGGGAGGGGCGACGGATATTTAAATCAAGGGTTTTCGCCCTGAAAAAACACTCTGTTTCTTAGTCTCCACAGCCGCACTACTTGTCACTTTACAGCAGGGCCACTTGGCCCTGGTAGGCTCTCTTCACTCTTCTCCAGTCTCTGCATCTCGAAAGTCGCGATACTCCAGGGCCCTGGAATCTTCTACTAGTCTACTCTCTCTCTGCCACACCTCTAGCAGACCTCTGACAACTTGTACCTACTTCGCTGCCGATCTCTCGCCCGAACTCTGAAAACTGGTCTTATTCTTTACGAACCTCTGAACCTCATCCTGAATACAGTGTATTGTCGGGATACACACCTATCAATAAATGGAGTCAGATATTAACGCCTACATGGAACATGATCCATGTTGTAAACTATAACAATCCGCACTTGTCACCAGGCTAGAGTGATCAGGCACTCCCTTAGTGACGCCCCCCGACAATTGTTGACCTTTCCGACAAAGACTAATGGGGTATGCTGATATAATGGCCTTTCCTGGAAGAAGCTAGTCAGCGCAGATTACTGATCCCACAATGAAGAATGAAACCCTCATCAGGATCAAGAATAAAAGTCGGGTATTGAAATAATGAAGATTCCATTGTATTTTTTGTAGTAAAGCCCTCAGCATTATTTTTATTTTTTTTTAAACCCCTTGGACCATGTGGAATGAATGAAAAGCTACATAAACTAAAAATGTATCGCATACATACTCCATCTACTGTCACCATTATTATATCGAGGTGAATGTTAAATTTATACAATGGCAATAAAAGTTACAGGTTCTTAACAAGTACTTTTTGCTTTGCATTAGCTCTCGGCTGGAGCAGGTATCAAGTATCAGCCCCCACTACTGTTACGACCACGATTGTTAGTATCCATGTGACTATGAGTATCTGCTTCATTTTGACTGGATCAAGTCCTTGTATCAACTACTTTAAACCAACCATGAAGCGATCTCCCGAATGAAGAGTTGACTATCAGTCTACCTCCCAAGAATGGGGAATTTTGTGAAAAAGATGACGATGATGAAAGATATATATGCAGAAAGTGACATCATTCAAGTAAACAACATTAAATTTTGTCTTCCCACGAAGTTTGTATTTCTATTTGACAAGGGCATTCAGAAACGGTGACATTATAGCAGATGAAAGCGCTTGTATTATAGAAATGGCAACTTGTGAAACCAATTCGGACATTTCTTGCTTAATTTAAGCTCACAACCAGCAATTATTTCATAAGAAGTTATCATCCCACAGGAGATACAAGCTGGAATCGGAACAAATAAAAAATCTTCTCCATTGTCTCAAAGGAAGAAAAATTTATTGATTGTCCTGTAATAACCTGCACAGACCAACATTTGCACAAGGTTTTAACAATCTGCTTCAGATTTAGCAGGGAAGCAAGTTTTATCTTGATTGCAGACTGAAAAAGGTAGTGGCACTGTGAGTCTTAGCCTTCTTAACTATTGGAAACATTAATCAGGAAAAATCAGTTCCGTACCTTGTATCAAACAAGAAGCTTTTAAAAAGCTGTGGCCTAAAAGCAACTTCTTGTCATCACAGCAATGTATACCAGTTTGTGAAGCGTGTAGTGCTGGTGTGCACTAAAACAAGGAATGATGTATAGCTGGTAGCAGGTTGAAAAGGCATCTCCCATGATGACAAGGCCACCATGCCTCACAATCTTTAGTTTCCTGAAGGGGATACAATTTTATAATAGAATTAAATATGCTTATTAAAGACCCTTTATTGTCAAAATAAGGTGCAGGAGTGACAAATAAATAGTATAAAAAACATAAAGCATACTAAGTCTTTAATTACATAAGTAATATCAAATTGCATACACACATAAACAAAAATCAAGTTTCAGAATCCTAAATAACATATTTATTTATTACAATAAAGGTTAGAAAAAAAAAAAATAAAAATAAATGTCATCATAAAAAATACAATTCTTGTCTATTTTCTTTTAAAAACAATGAAAATTAAAGTTTCATTTTTCAACTTTTTTTAATTAAACAATTGCTTTAACATACATACATCCCCCTTAGAATATTAAGGTGTCTACAAGGGTACCATATACAATAATAAAAACATCTAAAAGAAATTATAAAGAACAGAGAGCAATTAGTGTCGCGAGGAAGTCCTTGTGCTATCTCTCTCCCGTTCTCTCTCTGAGTGCCTTCCTTCGCGATCCCTATCACGTTCACGGTCTCTGTCTCTTTCCTTTTCTCTCTCACGGTATCTCTCTTCATAATACCTAGAACTGTTAACAAGCATATGCTACAGTGAGAATAAAATTAATCGGGCTACACTACAAGATAAGTAAAACATAAATCACATTCAATGTATGTAATAAAAAATAACAATAGAAAAGTATAATAAAAAAGAATGGGTGGCGACATTTTTGGCAGTAGAACTTCTATCTTTCGGTTTTAACTATGTATCCATTAGAATTTTAAATAACATCTTTGAATAAGATATTTTCAGAAATAAGAAAGACTTTTTTTGAAAAAATCACTTGGTTCTGTCATTAGCTCATTGTTTTCATTCAATTTTCACTTAATTTTGTAATGTTTTTTTTTTATGATGGCAGAGGGCCCCCCCATGGTTGGAGTTACTTTATCTAAGATAACAATTTTAATATAAAAATTAAAGGATGTACACACCCTCTTCAGACTTGACATTGAGGCAAATCAAAGAACATAACATTGGCAAAAGAAAAAAATGTAACTATCGTAACTAGAATTAGTAACATTAATAACTGTTAAAGCTGTATCTTAAACACGGATAAATACAGTAACTATAAAGTTTTTGTATATATTATTTTTAACAAATATATAAAAAAGTGGTGCACAAATTTAAAAAAAGAGCACGGCAAAAGGAGTTAGACATTCAAAGCCAAGGAGAGATCCATAGCTCTTATTTGAGTGCCTACCATATAATTAAGCGAGTACTTCGACACTTATATAATAACAATAAATTTAATCAGACTATATTTCCAGCTCGGTCAGAAAAATCTCCTGCACCTGTTCATTAAACTAGGGGGGAAATACTAAAAATAATAATTTGTATCAATGGTTATGTCAAACAAATTGAAATCATCAGTTTATCAAGAGATTTGGTATCGATAATTTAAGAGAATACAAATAAGAATACTACTGTAACCATCCAAAACTTTAAACAATTAATCAGGTTTGTGATATAAATTTATCAACATTTAAAACTAAAAGGGCTAGTCATATTTGATAAGTAAATTTTTGTGGATTATAATTGCGTTAATTAATCAAAGAGTTGTTATATCATGACAAAGTCAAAAACACCTCTAGAAAAATAGTAGTCCATTCAAGGGAAGAAATTACAAAAATATGTTCAATAAAAAATGGTTAATATTTTTTGCATGTACACCCTGAAACATAGAAAGTGGTTCAATATTTAAATGCAGAAAAAAAAAAATTCAACCCAAGAAACCTTAGAAGAAAATTAAAATGAGACTTGCCTGGAACTTGTGAAATCTTTCCCAGATTTTATGAATGCCGACAAAGAAAATGACATTGAATGGCTAGTTGCCTGACCAAAAGGGAGAGGGTCTTTCACTTTCAAACAGACACAGGGTAATCGTCTTTGTTTTTCTGTTCTATGATGGAAGTTGTAAAAATGATTCAATTAATCTAAAATTTTGAAGGCATATTACTCAAACCTCGCATTTAGTTGATTATATGTTGGTCAAAACACAAGAATTATGAATAAGTAATAATACTTTTTTAGTATTAAACATGAAAAAAGTCAGCCCGGTTAGACTTTTTCGATTTCTGAAAGTCACATGATCAGGCACATATCGAAAACAGACACAAGAAACTATTTCCAAAAATGGTCTGCAATAGGAATGACAAATGAATATCACCCGATCTACTAATTTAAATAGTTTTTTTTTTTCCTTCCAACCATGAGTTAGGTTCCTGGTGGATGTTTTATAACTCTGAATGATTAGAAATAATGTATGCAAAATCGCACAATTAAGATAGTTCTGTACCAGTAAGATAACTCTCAGTCACATACTTCCAATTGGACCAAGGAAAAGTTAGTTGGAGGACCATCATGGGATAGTACTCCTGCCACAACCACTATGCATTCAAGAGCTCACTCCATAAGATTAGATTATTTAATGCTTGTTTTGATGCATGGCCAACTTTCTTCAAGGAAAAAAATTTGATTATTTTGCAGAAGTCGAAATTGTGGTGGAGGAATTTTTCGACAACTGTCCCAAGCACCAGAGAATGTGCTTCAGTTCAGCAACTGGTTGACAGTGAATCAAAACGGGTTAAATTTTGAATATTAATTGTATTTTATAATACAAAGACAATTTCAATTATTAGATAAAAACAGGAATTTATTTCAATTCACTCTATTATAATGATGGAAGGATTTTTGGTTAAAAATACAACTTGTGCCTCAGACAATCAACAAATATTATTCCTTTAATTTTAATTTATTGTAAGCTCTAGTAATTTTGTTGAATGTTAACCATTTGAAATAGTAACATAATGCACTAGGACCATATAGAACCCTGAGATAAAAATCATTCTAACATTATTTTAAATAAAATTGGAATCGCTACAGTATTTTAGTTTATTCATATGAATTTCAAAAAATGTAATTCACTTTACGATTTACATATTTAAGTTTTAGCCTAGAAAAACTTTTTTTTTGATCTTTGAAAAAATGGCTAGGCGAAGTGATGAATATGAAACGGGCCTGAAAATGTATAAAGTCTGAAAGGCAACCTATCAACCTCATAACACACGATAAAGACCAAATATTATGAGTGAAATTTGATAGATTGAAGAAAAGTTCCCAGAGGAAAAATGTTTCCAGGCATTGGATCTTTTAATAAATAGTTATTTACAAGTAAACACTTATAGAGTCAGTTAACAACTAAAAGAAACATTGCAACAAAAATTCTACAGAAGGATATGCACAATTTTTTGAGAAAATTATTATTTGCTTTTACATCCTTCAATATACCATATATTAATGAAAGCAATTATTTTACCAGGATAAAAAATCAATGGGGAAATGAAATATGAAATGAGGGATATGAAAACAGAGATAAGAATTCAAATACCAAATAAAATACAATTAGTCTACTTTTGAGCAAAAGAATCATCTACCTTTTTTTCTCTTATTGAAAAATTTGTGGGTTTTCAAAGTGTTTCAAAATGTAAGCTTTGTAGATTTACATCATATTTTTACTGAATAAATAGCAATTTTTTATAATTATTGTTCTATGGTATTTAATTACATAAAATAATAATTTTACGAATTTAAATTTATTTTGTATTAATCCTTTTAACTGTCAATATTTAATGTTGAAAAAAAAAAATTAAAAATGTTACCTCGATTTTTCGTGTTTTTCTATTTTCCGTGGACTCCCGCCCCTGTCACTATCCCGAAAGATCGAGGTTCTACTGTACATCATAAAAATAAAAGTTTTAACTTTCAGCAATCATTTTATTTGAGTACCCTAGGCCTATAAGACTCAGAGAACCTCAAAAGATAAAGTTTAAAAAAACACAAAAAACAATAAGTAAATAAAAGGTAAGGCAAGTCAATCTATACTTTATTTTAATGAGAAGTAATAGTGCAAAGGAAAAAATCATTTAAGAGGATAGTTTCCTAACCATATATGATTTTCGAAAAACAAATTACTACAACCTTGGAGATATGAATGAATTAAAAATATTGATGTGTACATAAAATACCTGTCATCACGACTCCTTTCACGGTCTCTTTCCCTGCTTCGTGATCTCTCCCTGCCATAGCTGCTGCTTCCACCGCTTTCTCCATAGTATCTAACACAACAAATGTAGAATTAGAGATTTTGCTGTAAACAAATAATTTTACACTACCATATATTTATTGTGAAGCCTGAAAAGACAGGGTCTATTTTATTTCAGATGTAGTGATCGTCTTTTATCTGTCGGTATTTTCAGTAATCCCGGTCCAGATTACTGAACTTAATTGACTTACTGAATGGCTTGATGAATAAAGACTACAAAAGGACATTCATTCAGCGTTGAGTTCATTCGCCATGTGCTAGAACAGAGAGTAGTAGGCACGGCACCAACAGTGAAGAAACCAACCCATCCCCAACAACAATAAAGAATGTATCCATGTTGTTCATTATATATATATATATATCATTGTTTGTATTAGGTAACTGTTAGTTAAATAATATACAAATCTTTATGAAATTTTTATAAATGTCCTTGGACTCCTTATGAATAAGAAGTAAAATTTTATTAAAGACAAATTATTGATATATATTAAATGATTTGAAGCTTTGGGGTCCACACTAGACTAGCAAGCAGGTTGGTAGACATGATCCAACAAAAGGGGATCAAGTTCAAAGGAAACAAATGTTATTAGGGTGACTCACAAATATTTGAAGATAAAGTGGAGTTTACTACTCATTTTGTCATTAGCTTAATACTTATTAACTCCATAAAGAGGATGAGGTAGTCTAGTACAAAAACCATGAGAGCAGTAATAAAAGAAACGCAATCATGATAGAGGGACAAATATTCTATTTTATTGAAATGGTTTAGTTGCAAATAAAATGAATTTCCAGTGGCTAAAAATGAAGTGAAATTTTCTGCCCAATCAAATTTATTAAGTATATTAAATCTGATATTGACATTATAGTAAAATGTTTTAAAACCACTGCCATTTTCCATTTGACATAAGACAGCACTATAATCTTTACTCAATAATAAAGCCTTAACCTACTATCTTCTTATATTTTTTCACTGCTTTTACATTGATAATAGGGGCCTGGGCACTTAAAACAAAAATCACTTCCTTCCTCACTCCCCCCCCCCCTTTGATAGCCCCTTTAAATTTACAGATAATTATACATAATCTTCCTCACTTTTTTTTTTCCCATACCCCTTAAAAAAAATGACAAAACTTTTATTTACTATAGATTCTTAGGCGAATCTATTAACATACTACATTTTATATGTCCTGTACCATTGGTACACTCTATACAAGGTCTGAATCGGCTAGCTAGACATCATTGTTACTAAGTCTAGGTATTTTGTTACTGTGGGAATGGAAATGCTTGTTTGCTAAAATGTTGTTGCTACAAATGGTGTTATGCAGACAATGGAATGTCTCTCTCTCCCCTGCATCTGGGAAGAATGCCATAACATTACGTAGTAATACGATGGGGAAGATTTGAAGGTAAAAAAATATCAAACATACGTAAAAAGGGGGTATGAAAATGGAAAGGGGAACTGTCATCTTTCACCTCTCCTGCTGGGCATAAATAAAATGGTAAGCAAAATGAGACAGGTCTTTGTGAGAAATGAGAGAGAGGATCCAGGAAGAGCTGGTCAATATTTCAGACATCATAATTTTAAACTGCCACAAGCTCAAATGGTTTGGACATGATAAAAACGCTCGCCTCTCTGCCCCCCCCCCAGCCAAGGCTGATGACTTTATATCATGAGTGCCAAATTTATTTTTTCCTTTTTATTGGAAATGTTATTTGTACGAGGGTGGTCTGAAAAGTTTCCGAGCTTTTATTTTAGCTTTTATTTATTTTATTATTATCTTCATGTTGAGGTCGGAAACTTTTCAGACACCTGTGTAAATTTAAGGTTTAATACTAGTATTAATTATTAATTAACAATAATTAGCATTATTGGTCAAGGAATGTGTTTTTAGTCTTTATAAATAATATTCATTGTTATTGATTTGAAGATTTATTGTTAATAATTATTTGCTCGAAAAATTTCTTTGCTCATTAAAAATAAATATTCCTCTTAGAATCACTCAATTAATGCTATATTATTCTTAACCAGCACTTTTCATCTTCACAACTCAAGTTCTGCATTCCAGACATCCAGTTAAGCTAAGTCAACTTTGCACCCAAAATATCAGCCTCATTGTTTGCTATAAGTATCAACCACATTTATATTGTGGTGGTTCATTATTACCAGTGATCCAATTCAGCTTTACATATTTAATTTTATACCCCAAAAGTATTCCTGTTTTATCATTATATCATGTTTTTATTTTAAGTATGTATAAAATTTTGTTATTCATAACTTAAGTAGCTAATTTTACATAAAGTTGACCAAGATTATTAACAATTTTATATCTAGATATAAGGCCTACGGTTGTTACTGCCATATACAGTTTAAATGTTGACCCACTTATTTAGTTTTAGAAAAATTATTAAATATAATTTAGGATTATTTAATTTTACCTGTCTCTGCTACGCTCCCTAGACCTACTTCTCCGAGACCTTCTATGAGGTGCTCTATCACGTGATCGTGACCGCTCTAAAAAACAAAATCAATAGTAAATGTTACTTCTCAAAATATCTATAATTTAATTTGGATAGAATTGCAATTTAAATGCTAACCTCTTCTGCTGGAAGCATAGCTTTTAGCCTCTACACCATGCAGAGTGTCTTGTAGAGATGAAATCAGGATTTTGCACCTGTCATCATTAGATATTTTCGATTGCTTGATTAATGATATAGCAGTCACTAAAGTTTCAATAGCACTTGCAAATTCACCTGAAAATCATTCAATTTAAAAATTATTGCTAGAAACATATTAAAATAAATCAAATAATTCATTCAGTTAAATTAATCTATGACACTTGTTATGAGTTACAATAAGCTATTTTAATTCACAAACTTTATGTTGCATACATAAATAATACAACATATTGACTAAGAAAATATTTTTTTTTTTAATTAATGAAAAAATAAAATATAAGATACAAAATGAGATATGATACAATGTGAAAGCTACTAATTTATAAACAACATTCTATAAAATAAATATATCTATGACATTCATTAAACTAAACTGACACCTGGCTATCTTCTATTACTTCAATGGAACTTAATGTGCTTTAAAATATATTATTATTAACAATAATTGGTATCAAAAATGTACCAACAAATATGATAAAAACTAAGTTCATAAAAAAATACATAGGTCATGTCCAATATAATGCAGAATTGCACCAAGGAACACAGCTGCAGTACGTTAAAACTGAGATTTTTTAGCTTACATGCTAATAAACCAAAAAAAAGATAGATTGATGTAGTCACATTTTTCAAAATTTCATTTCAAGAAAATGATAAAGGGAGACTTTAAAATATATGTAACAATAATTGTTGTTTTAGAATTGAACTAGCAATTTTTAAGCAATATACATACAGAAGATCTACAGATTATGAATAAAAGACCAGTCCTTGTGACACTATAGAATGGTGTTCACATTATGAAAATCTTTTAATTTGCTATCTGCATAAGACATGCATTCTTTTCTCAAATGAAATGTTTAGATAACTAATTTAGGGTATTAACATTTAAATAAATCTATGCAATTGATTTGGGCCTACAACCACCTGTATTGTTCAAAAGCATTGGTAAATAAAATCTTTCAATAATAAGTGTTGTTTTCTCTAGATCACATAAGAGAATGTGGAGGGGAAGGCTTAAAAAAGGCATAATTTTATAGCAGAATGGGAGGTTTATTATTTAGGTGATTAGGGGGAGAAAGGACTTAGCTTATAATAAAAGGACATTTTTTTAGATATCCGTGTACTTATGAACAAGAAGGATGCAGTGGCGGCAGAACCTGGTGGGGCTGATATTGCAACAGAAACAATATAACATTGTTGAATACAATCAATGACCTGGTGATAACAGAAAAACTATTGCCTACTAAACAGAATAAGAAGCATTTAATTATAACTCACAAATGGATTTTGCATCACTGTGCTGAGTAAGAATGGCTCTTTTTCTCAGCTAGACGGCAATACTTTCTCGGGACATTCCTAAACCAAACCTCATCCACTAGAGCCCCATCATACACAAATAACCTCCTACACAATACTTCCTTCCATTCCTACAAAGATCACATTTCTAACCACCAGCCCCTCGTCACAGATCCACTTCCTTTGATCGTTTCTCGTCTGTAAATACAACTTTGGAAAACTATACCTACATATTCTTCCCTATGTTATCGAATCCCACCTTTAAAATTTTCAAAAATATACAGACAAGAAAAAACTTTATTCATGTATTTCTTTAGAAAATTATTTCTTGAATTTACATGCCAAAAATAAATTATTGTCAAATTTTGTAGGCAGCATATTAATTACTTTCAATATTTTTTATATGATTACCACTGGATCCACAAAATCACAAATATGTTCGTTGTGAATCTTCTTTAGCATCATTAATGACGCTATTCTTCATAAGACTAGGCTAAGACCACTCCATGACTTGACAACAAACAACAAGAAACAAAACAATCTCCACTGCCATGGCAGCTGCCCTAAAAAACTGTTTTGGGAATTTCTAAATTGCTTTATTTTTTATCATACCGAAAAGATAAAAATAAAGGCTTATCCTAAACTTTAAACTAGTACTCAACGCAATAAAACAAAATGGAAGATTAACGGTTCAAAAGTGAAACAAAACAAACATAAATCAATAGTTTATCAATCCCACCACCATTATACCCTTCGTGTTCATAACTACCGATATAATTTAAAATACATGTTAAGTAATAATATAGAAAGTAATTTTATTAGTAAATCTAAAATCATCAATTAACTGTGTGAAAGCTATGGTCAGTACAAAATAAAAACGGGAACACTGAGAGATTATTGAGAACATTAATCAAGAGAAATTTTGCAACCTCCAGCAAAATATGCACAAGTTATTAGAAGTGGTAATACTAATATAAAAATCTATTTTTAAATTTATGAAACGATAAAAGAAACAACAGTTGATAAAACTTATGCCGTAACTTTCACATTTTTAAACAACTAAGATAACTTAAGCTATGGCCATTAGGGTTATGCTACTTTATAATCATTGAAAATAGTTAATGGGATTACTATGATATAACAAAAGATTCTGTCAGATTGATAACAGAGGAACAACTTAATTCATAACCGCTAAAAAGGAATAAACAAATAGTTGAATAGATGTTAACAGGAGATAATAACGTTATATTTATAAAATCAAGTCCATTTGAAAAAACATATAGGTCTCCAAAAAATGTTTTGTTTTAGAAATCAATACGGAGATATTTTTAAAGCTTTGAACCAGCAACAATTTTTTCTTTTAACTATTTCGGCTGCTTGGCTTTGGTCACTTGTTATACATTCAGTAAAATAAACAAAACTGAATGTTAACACAATAAGTAGCTTACTAATTTTCATCAGAAAAATATATAACATATACTAGTGACTTTTTTCTTTTTACAATTTTACTGACGAATAACATAATACATTTGGATAAAAATACAGGGGGAAGTCTTTGGCGAGCCACAGATACAGACAAATTTCGTTTGGCCAGATGTCAGTTCTCTTAAGAAATACAAGACAATAATAATAATTCTCTTCTGTTTTCTGAGGAAATATAACCTGTAGCGGCGTCAGAGATGGCTCTCGAAATGGCCGAGCTAGATACTGTCCTGTTCCTGGACATGATCTCCTCAAATTCTATTTCTGAGAACTGCGGCTGTTTGTCCATGGTGACAATAGGCTGCTGCTGAGGTGGCGGCTGCTGACCTCCCATCGGGTACTACTTAGGCATAACAACATATTCATCAATACAATAAAACACTCACCTCACAAAAAAGGAGTATTTATTGTTAACCATCCCTTTAGATTTACAATAGGTACAAATCTATAATGGGCAAAGAAAATTTTTTTAACTGTAACTGTACAAAAATATATAACATGTATAGATAGATATACGAGCAGATAATTAGGTCATTGGATAAATAAATAGTCCTACTTCTCTTAACGAGTTGTTTATTGACGAAATGTTTTTGAGTGTCAGAGCTAAAATAAAATATTATATGACTAATGAATAAATGAGTGGTTATTTTCCAAAATTTTTATAATTACATTTGTTTCAAAAAGTAAGATAATGGTATTTTTAATGAGTAACTATCATTATAGGCCAATAACCAAATCAAACTTATTTTAACAAAAAAAAACACTATTGGTAACCTAAATTAATCAAACTAAAATAGCCGATTAACGGACATTGTTTAAGAAGGACAGAGGGAGAGGTACTCATAATAAGGACATAATTTTAATTTAATTTTTCCATTGCAATTTATCAAAAGTGATAGTCAAGCATTAATTTCTTAGTCTTTCGTTACTGGAATTATGTAACAGTGTTCCTTAAGTCCCCGTTCCTATATATGTTGACAAAATTGACTGATCTTTTGTCTGTAATGTACATTACATCTTATTTATAATGTTCTATAAGTTATTGTCTACAATGGGGGTTTATTATTTATGATTGGTTAATTTAAAGGAATTTATATAGCATATCAGTTCATTTTAGCACTGAAAATGACTGTTTGAAAGCCGAAAACATTACGAGGATAAATAACTTGGTGGAAAAATAGGATTATTTGTTAATCCATCATTCAGTCCACAACCAGCACTAACATATAAATGTACGTTGATGTGTAAATATAAAAAAAGGCTTAATAATTAGTTAATAAACTACACAAGTGCTTAAATATACTTTGTACAAATAAAATTAAAAAATAATGTACACAAAATGATTGTAATAAATATTTATATATATGATAATAAAATTAATCACTAACACACAATGTCCAACATTAAAGTAGAAGCAAACTATGGAAGTCATTCCCAAACAAATATCCTTCAACAGATAGTTAACTAACATGTAAACTTTTATTTCTTGTTTTATTAATATTTCCAGTTAAACATTGTTCACACCAAAACTATTTTTTATAAGAAAATTATTAATGAAGAGTTTATAATTGACTACTGGATACACGGTCTGGATTGAAACAAATATATTAAACATTACTGCAAATAATTTCAACTGTGAAAAGTAGTAGGTTTAAAATAGGAATTGATTTTTGTTAAGGGTGGACACATATTTAAATACCACAAGCACCGAAGAGTATGAGATCTTAAAAAAGTACAAACTTTTTGATGAATTTGAGTTGATGACAGAAAGATGTAAAATTAACATCAAATTCAATTATGGGGGACATTTTGGGATACATAATATGTATCTGCTTGCTTCAGGTACAGACTGTAAGGAGAATTTAAGCAGCTATAATCTAAACATTTTTTAATTATATCAACTTGTATTTTCTCTTAATGAGGCTTCTTTTATAGTTGGTGCAATGAAAAATATTTTTAAAAAATTCTTCTTTTCTTATATTAATCAATATTTAACAAAAATTAAAAATAACTTAAAATTGATCAATGCTTTGTATTTGTAAATTACAAGTTCTAATTAAATAAAGGAAATTAAATATCCAATAAGACCAATAGTGCGACCTTAGCTTTCTACCTTTATTTATAAAATACATACGTATCAAAGGTTCACCTATTCAGGCATTGGCCAGACTACAATTTAACAAATTAAAAGTGTAAATAGCACAGAAATATTTTAAAATAAAAAATTGACACAAGCCAACAAATAACCCAATAAACCTGCGAATGATAGCATTAATTCAGTAGTGCATTATCAATTTGTTACATCCGAATTGCAACTTTCTGCAAAAATTAATTAAATTTTCTAAATTGGCAAATTCATATTGAAAAAGTTTTGCCGAAAGCTGATAATGTAGTGAATTAAGGCTATGCTATTATTAGCAGGTTTGTTGGAAAATTTAATGACAAGTGACTATTTTTTATTTTAGAATATTTGTTATTTATAGTTATAACTTATTAAATTTTACTAGGGATGATGGAAATAGATATATAGACCCTGAATAGAAGAAGCTTTAACATGTATTTATTTCATCAATAAAGATAGAAAAACTGAGGGAATATTGGCTTTATTGAAAATGTATTCTCCTACATTTAAGAATAATATATAAGTGACACTTTTTGGAGTGTTACTCTCAAGAATACTAATACTTCTGAATCAGGCCTTATAAACATAAAAAATCAAGGGCTGCATTATCAGCCAAAACCTCAGGCTAGATTAAAAGGAGTTAAGCATAAAATTAAGCACTTAAAGGGGAAAAAACGAAACAAACTGCTACAGGCTTAAAAAATTTAATTAGAATATTTAGCGCTTTCAAGGCAAATTTTGCCAACCAATTACCTAATGCACTTACTGCTTTTAAATGTGGAGTTTTACTGCCTCAAAACCTGAAGATTAAGCACAAACAATGCACTAGCTATTTCAATAATAAAACTTTATTTATTAGGGGAGGCATTGAACAAACATTTGGCAACATGGCAGAAAAAACAGGAAGGCTCAAGCATTCAAATGAAACAGATATTGCCATATGTTAATAATCAATAATCATTTACAAATGAAATAAAATATCAATAAAAAATTGGTATCTACATTCCGGCATCCGAAATAGGGTTAATTAATAACTGAGAGTTTAGTTGTGTAAAATACTTGTATAACATCATGCAATTAAAACGAGTAAATAAACAAGCCTTAAACTATTTAAATTAAATAAATGCCGTAAAATTAAGTTTTAACCATTAAGTATAATATACTCATGAATAATTTTCACCCTTCATAAAATAACAAAGAAAAACCACAGTACATTCAATGTAGAGTTGCTACAGTTTTATTTATGGTGTTGCTAAAATGTGTTTAACTTTAATAAAAAATTGAATAAAATGTTACTAATCATAACCAATAGTGGTAACAAATATGCACGAAGTAATGCACAGTTCATAATCTTCGAATATAAATAGTTATAATATTAGTACACTATACTATCTATCATACTCCAGTGGTACAGGCTTAATTTATTGACGCTGACCGCTAACAAATATTTCGAAAAATAAAATTCAAATGTTATTTACAGTTCAACTACTTAATATCAGATATGACATCACTACAAATAGTGAACGAAAGAACATATTTGCGCAAAATAGATTAATTAAAACATAAAAAAGTATATTATATATATTAATGATATAAAAACATATTTACTACCAAATACAGCTCAGTGAATATTTTAAATTCCTAACCGACATCCTGCACCTTATAATAAAATATTATAATTTAGCAAAAATTAGTACATAGGAGAATGTAAAAAGTCAACTTTCAGGAAAATGAATAAATAATTGCTCAAATTAAGAAAGATTTGTCTCTGAATCTATAGCATCTGTTTAAATCTTTAATTGTTTTGTAACTATATTTCGAATCAAGCCACAAACATGATATGAAAACGGTTTGTGAACAACAGGATAATTCAATTGCTCAAAATAATAAAGTATATTGTATATCAAAATTAAAACAAAAAAACGAACTTCTGAGACTTTTAGTTTCATTTCTCTACTGTCACCTAAGCAAAAAAAATTAAAATCAATTTATTTATGGCATCCAGATTTGATATGGGAACCGCTGAATGAAACAATACCCATTAGGTCCTTATTATCTTAGTCCAGACTAATATTTAGAGGGCCAGTTTACATTCTTAAACCAAGGGAACTTTTGGTAGATTAATCCACATAATTTTTACTAGGGTTTTATATGCAAAATGTTTACTGTCAAACCCTGATGGGTTTCCTGATTAGCAATGTTGTGAATAATAAAACAGTTAAAGTGCTTGTATCAGAATTATATAAAAATTCATGTTATGGGAGGAGGTAATTAAAAAATTCACCAAACAAATAACTTAAGCCCTTTTTAGGTGGGGTGACAGACCTTAGAAAACTCAAAGATTTACTTTTCTATAACAAAAAATAATATTTCATCACATTGACAAAATATAAATATAAATAATAAATATGTTAAACTTTCACAAGTACGCAGAACACTGTTAACAGTTTGACATCATCCTATATTGTTTTGTTTTTTTCCCTAGAATTTAAAAATATCAAGTTTAATAAAAGCTTGATAGTAGTATAAATAAGAGTACTTTGACATTTAATTAATAATACATATCTATCTAGTTAAGTAATAATATTTCTTTTCTGCCATCTGAATTTACTAGGTTTCACCAGCCTCAGTTTTTACCATTCCTGAGGTTATAAAGGAACCAAACTTCTGTGGAATGGTGAAAGCTTACTATACAATGATGCCCTGTTTCTAGCCTTTGCAAACCCTGAAGCAACTAGATTTTTCGTAAACATTTTTCTAAACTTATACACAAATTCTTACATACACAATGAGTGCATGAGGGAAACTTGCATATTTTGTTGGGTTAAGAGTAAAAAGGCTTAAAGAGTCACTCAAATGTATAGAAAGGCGTTCAAACGGACATCTTTAATATCTCTTATTAATAATTTGCAGTAAAGGCAGGCAGACCTACCTGCATACTTATTCATTAATTTGCGTTTAATCCCAAATTCTAAGCCATTATATAATATAAAAGCCACCTCAAAATATTATATACTGTCAGCCTTTAAAGCTAAGGGGAACCCATATCTTAAATAACTATAATAATATTATTCAAAATAGTTTTTGCATGTATATAATATAACCAACTACCTCCATCCCAAAAGACTCGTGATGTACAAGCAGCGAGCCATTGGTTATGATTGTCAAAAAGATATCACCAGTGTGGATACTGTAGATCAAGTATTAATTATGCAGCACCAATGTACAATTTTTTTTTACAACAGAAAGATTCAAATAGTCAATGATTAATGCTTTAAAAAATTAATATATATATAGTTTCTGATAATCAGATTATCAAAAATGTACATTAGTGTGTTAACTAATTAATTAAATCAAAGCCGCAAATAAGAGTTCTTCATTTATTTAACCCCTTTACGAATAATCTCATTAAAGGCAGGAATGACTGGCTATCATATCAATCAGACACTGTCTACTTTTATTTACAGGAGTGAAATAAAACAGAGATGGGGACTCAGAAATTTTACATTATGAAGCTGATACACTGATAACTACAACATTTCTATGTTAAGAGAGCCTTGAACGAGAATTCATTTTTTATTCTCTGCGGGAAAGGCAAAGAATAATGGTGTGATTTAACATCATAAGTTACGACACCGATTTTGATTGTTGTTATTAACATTAATATTGTTACATACACGAAATTTGAAAAGATTTCTATCGGAATCAGTCTCGAAATGAATGACATTCATACAAAGCAAACGACAATAAATCAAATTTAGCAGAAGTTTCACAAATGTGGACTAGATATATTATTGCATATATTCAGCTATTATCCCTATGGAAAGGCACTAAAATGTTGAGGAAAGTGTGAAGAATTAAGTTCATTGCTGCTTCGTTTAAAAAGTACTTTGGTAGCTTTAGGCTCTTGTTTGCAGTTTAGATTCATCTGTATCATATTAAATATCAACAGTCTGTTTAATTAATATGAACCCCAACTTGGAACTTACCTTGGTAAATTTTATAATTGCAGAATAAAAATATATTAACATAGGTTGGAAAGTTTTTTAAACCATATTACTAAAAAATGATCATAATAAAAAACAGATCCCTTACTGGTTAACAAATATTACCCAACTTCCGAACTGGTGAAAAATATACAAAACACAACCCAAATGTACAATTTATTAACACTTTCATTCTAATTAATTTTTGTTTATAAAGCATGAGAAAAATTGTATATCAGTTATAACTAGGAAGTTAAATAATGAAATTCAGTTAATACATAAAAATTGATGGTTGACAAGATACCTTAAAAACAAAATAATACAAAGTTTATGCCCAAAAGATCATACCAATTGTCAACTGTATTGCACTGCTTACTAACATACATAAATTAAAACACCAAATATATCCTAAAAACAATTAATTATATTCCACAAATATGTGTATATCTAATGCTACAGATGTGTACATAATACAATAAATTGTGTATAACGTATTTACAGATTTAACGTATTTTAAGGCAAGATATATATATGATACCTAGGTAAAGAAGATAAATAAATTAAAAGTAGAGTTAATGTTATTTTATTTACTGCATTCATTAGTTTTATAAATAATTACTTTCTTTCAATTAGATTGTGCAAGAAGCCATAAGATATGAACTCTTCATCAGCAAAGCACTGAAGGGAATGAGCAGAATGTAAATCTGACGTCAAACAGAAATTGAGGGTACTTTTAGTGGTCTCTAAAGATGACCAGGTAATTCGTGCCATATTTGATGGAAATCCAGCATCAAAGAGAAATTGGGGATATTTGTGGGAGGACAGTAAAGATAATTGTGATAAATCATCATGGATCAAATACTCTATCCATAAATACACTGATGATTTTGCTACCCTTGATTTCTCAGAATAAGATTTTATAATTTTGTGGAGAATTTTTATTTTTATAAGTATAACAATATTTATAATATTTCTAAGATAACTTTTCCTTTAAAAAAATAAAAAATGTGATTTACAATGTTGACCCAGCACATATCATGCCTTGGGTTTAAATCCTGAGAGTGTCACTATTTATTTATTTTTAAACTTATAATTACTAATAGCATGGGGCCCATACTATAATTTATTTGACAATATAATAAAAAGGATATATTAAAATATCCTATATTTACATAAAATGCCATATTACAGGCAAATTGGCTCTCAGCAAATAAAATTAATGTTAACATTGTGACTGCCACAGTCAGCCATGCTCAGTGGATACAATGCTAAGTCTTTGCAAGAACTTGACCACAACATAAAGAGTTCATATCAGGAACAACATCCACTTGTGGTTGGAGGGGGGGCTCAGATTTTTTGAGTTTTTTAGGAGGTACTGGGTTCAATTCCTTTTTTGGGCCCTTAGCTAATAAATATTAATAATAGTGGTAGGATCCATACAACTAAATTTTACTAAATAAAAATGATAATTTACCAACGTTTAACCACCTAATTGAATGTTAGCAACTATTTCTTCACAGATGTAATAAGTAAAATAACATCAAGATTCGTAGACTTTAATGTAATTTGTTTTGTTTAAATTTTTGAAAGAAGTCATTTTTTTTATTTTGGGTGGATTGGTAGTTAAGTAGTAACACTCTTGTGTACACTAAAAATCACTAGTTTATCATGCCTGTTTAATTATGAAATCACTTAAATATGTTTTTCTAAAACAGATTCACTTAAAACACTTTTTATTTAAAACAAAGAAAGAGAGAAAGCCATTTTAACCCAATCCTCATCATACTCAAACACATTGATATAAAGATTAAGTAGTAATAAGTAAATGCAAAGCAGCTGCAGAAATATTGTTACATATTAATTAAACAAATTAACAGACAGAAAAAATCTACAAATGTAAAAAAAAATAATAATAATTTTGAATAGGCACTGTTAATAATGACAATTCATCCATATTGAGCTTGAGGGAAGAGGTCGATTTTAACTTGAGATGACCAAGCATTACAACAATAGGTATTTGGACATAACAATGGAGGCATTAATATTTAGATGAGTTAAACCTAGTTTTGATTAAAATAGATTAAATATTTATGTGAAAAACAGAATCAAAAACTAACTTTATAGTAATTAAAAAGAAAAACTCCTGGTCAGTGGTGTTGATTAAATTTTATACAAACCCAATTGATTTGCAGAATCAATTTTATACCTGGAAGGGGGGAACAACACCTGAACAATTTGAAATCTAAGATTTTATGAAAATAATAGAGATAAGGTTTCAACTACATAAGGACTTTTATGTTTGAAAGACTGATTAATATTATTAAATGAGTAGATTTGTTTCTGCCAGTTTATAATATTCAGTCATCAGTCATAGAATCAACAGCTCTACTAAGCACCTATGATGGTTTAAACCAGGTATGGGCAACCTTTGACATGTTATGGGCCAAACTTTAGTGTGCAAATACGTTCGCGGGCCGCGTTTAAAAGTAGTGCATTTTAAAGTAGTGTTCATAATTTTTAGCGATAGATATCAGTCAGCCATGAAATAATACGACAATGTTATTACAACACAATTTATTAAAATAACAAAATGAAATGAAAAAATAGGTACCTACAGCATTAAATTAAATCGTTAAATTTAGAATTGTTACAAACTACGAAAGTTAAATAGCGACACCGAAATCAATGAGACACTTGAGCTTGAATTTGGGAAACTAATTCATCGATGTTTGGATTAATTCCACTGGTACAAAGACGTAAAGAATTTTCCAAATTATCGTCAGTCAGCCTTGTACGATGTTTTGATTTATTAACTTTCATCAATGAAAAGAACTGTTCGCATTTATAAGTACTGCCAAACGCACAAATCAATCTTCTTGCAAATTTTCTAAGCTGCGGAAAATGGTCTTCTTCGAGGTATTTTTTGTAGGAATCGCACAACTCCACGTCTTCAAATTTAGATTTTAGGAGTGAGTTTTCTTGAATCTCGATCAACTCCATTTGCAAGTGTATTGGAGCATTTTGTACATTACTTTTTGTTGGAGTAGCAAATAAATTGAAACAGTCTTCCATGTGTTTGAAATCGCTAAATCTGATCGAAAATTGCTCCGACAGTAACTTGAGTTCTTCAGCATATTGAGCGTAAGCAATATTTTCATACGCAGAGAGCGTGGTGAAATGGTAACTGTTACCAGACAGCATATGTGCCTCCCACAAGCGGATTTTGTTCTGAAACGCTTTCAAATGGCTGTACAAATCATTTACTAACTGTCCTTGTTTTTGAAGTTTCAAATTTAAATCATTCAAATGGCCTGTAAGGTCGACAAGAAATGCTAAGTCACATATCCATTTTGCGTCACTCAATTCAGATAGTGGTTTATCTTTTATTTGCATAAATTCTGCTATCTCATTTCTAAGCTCGTAAAACCGTTTCAGCATTTTCCCTTTGCTTAGCCATCTGACTTCACAATAATATGTTACGTCGTCATACTCGGCTGATATTTCATCCAAAAACGCCTTGAACTGACGATGGTTAAGCCCTCGGGATCGAATAAAATTGATGGTTTTTACTACCACATTCATAACATTCTGGAGTCGAATGGACTTAGAACACAAGTTCTGTTGGTGGATAATGCAATGAAGGACTATCAAACCATCTTTTTGCACATTTAATTCAGTTGCTTTTTCATTCAAAATTCCGATGAAACCTTTACGTAAGCCGACCATAGAAGGTGCACCATCTGTGCATACTCCAACTAATTTCGACCATGGCAAGCCAAAACTTGTGAATACCTTTTGAACTTCATTAAAAATGTCCTCTCCTGTAGTGGTTCCTTTTAGCGGCTGTAAAGCAAGCAATTCCTCAGTAATAGTGAATTCTTTATCAACACCTCGAATAAATATAGCCAGTTGAGCTATGTCAGACAAATCGGTGCTCTCGTCTAATGCTATGGAAAATGATTCAATACCAGTCATACGGCCAGTCAATGTTGTTTTTATATCATTAGCCATCATTTCTATACGTCGTACAACGGTTCGTCTTGACAAACTAATTTTTTCAAATTCATTTTTCTTTTCAGGACACAAAACACTGCAAACTTCTGACATACACTCCTTGATAAATTCTCCTTCGGCAAATGGTTTCAATGACTTTGCCAATTTTGAACTAACTATAAAACTAGCTTTCACAACATTATCAAGTTGTGTTCTTTGTCTATGAAATATTTGCTGCTGTTTTTCCAAATTTGCGGTAAGTTTCTGGATTTTGTCTTTTCTTATTTGTCCTGTCAGTGAGAGCAGCGTAGGATGCTTAGTTGAGTAATGCCTCTTTATATTGAATTCTTTCATCACCGAAATGGATTCATTACACATCAAACAAATAGGCTTACCATTGTGCAAGATAAAGAAGAATTCTTCAGTCCATTTTTCTTGAAACTGGCGACCCTCTGCATCTACTTTTCGTTTCCTTCCACCAGACATCATTTTCATTTACTTATCGTTCGATAAACTTAATAAGAAAATAGGTATAATTAGTAAGCACTCAAGATGCACACAAAGTCACAAAGCAAACTTATCACCACGGTAGCTCGAATAGGACTGAACTAAGTTCCGGCCATCCACCCGCTTATATAGGCAAAATGAAGGAATGATCTAGAATCGTCTAGTGTAGAACAATACAATTGCGAAGCAATAATCCTTTGTTGCGCCGCCAGTGTGGCGGCAAACATCAATGGCTTTGAACTTTGATGTTTGCCGCCTCACTCTTTGATGATCACCGCCACTCGGCTTGCTCGCTCACTTGATTCCATGAGTATGAGTAAGTAGTGTATTTTTTTTTTTTAAATTGGGTTTTTCAAAATGTCTCGCGGGCCGGATCAAATCTTACAGCGGGCCGGATCCGGCCCGCGGGCCGGCTGTTGCCCACATACGGTTTAAACCATAGAAAACTTTAGTATTTTCTAAACAATAAAAGCTGTGAGTAGTCTATCAAATCTATTCAATTAATAATTAAGTATAACCCACAACCAGCAAATGCTCTGATTAAGCAAATACTAAAAAAATCAAATATTTTGTGAAAATATGTGAGGATTTTCAAAAAGTTGTGATTATAAGGTACAAGTATAAATATTTCAACTTAAAGTATTGTAGCCACAAACAATACTCTATTTAGAACAAAAAATTGATCAGAGAAAGCACAGTACCTGCTGCATGGGCGGGTGATGAGGTCTAGTTTGAGGGGGAGGTGGCCCAAAGTCCATTGAAGGACCTGGAGGAGGAGGCCTCGGAGGTGGTGCCTGCTGGAAGTATGGTCCTCCAGGATTTTGGTTTGGAGGCATGCCTACAACAGTAATAACAACATATTAATTAGGAGGAAGAACAAATAGAATATTAATAAAATTATGATTACTAAAAAAAGAAACCTATATTGTAAAATCTTGAGTAATCTTTTATAATAGTTATCATTAATTTTAATTAACTTAAGTATGAAGCTCTGAAATATTTTATAGTCATTACCACACACAATAACTTTCTGAAAGTTATAGTTTTATATTTTTGTAACAATTAATAATGGCAGTGTGAGTTGCTAAAAGCGCTAGAGAATAGAAATATACCGATTTGTGAATTGACTATCAATTATTATTAGTCAAAGAAACAATATACTGGAAGAATTAGGACTTGTCACTAGGATTTCCCCAATAAGCAGTCAGGCCTTTTACTAACTGAGAACATTTTTTGCTAATGTGATATAAAACAAAAATTTCCCATATCAATAGACTATCAATTTAATTCAAGTTTCTTCTATATAACCAATTAAGGTTATGGTATGTATGATGAAACATTAGAATTCCCAAAAGTACACTAGAATCTATGGTGCAACACCTCATGAAGAAGCATGGACGGAAGGTTGTAGCCATAGTTGGTAGATGGTGTTGATTTTCCAAACCAGATTCCCTATTTTTTGTACTGTAACAAAGTTGTGTCAATCATGATCAAACCCATCCCCTTAAGTAAAAATCCCTGGGCAAGCTGAAGATTAAACTAGGATCTCCACTGTTAGAAATCAGCATGCTAAACACTAGGCTAGGGGGACTGTCCTCACCAGTAAAGATGTAACAAACTTTTGAAATCTTTGATACAATCAAACATAAAGGTGATCAACCAGCTATTTATATACCATCTATCTGGACATTAGAGGTAATAACAAGCATACATTACGGTTAAATAATTACAACTTGAGCATTTACCTTGTATGGGTGGGGCAGGTCGAGGAGGTGGTGGACCTTGCTGGTGCATGACTGGCAAAGGCATGCCTTGTTGCTTCCCTTGCATACCTTGGCCGACCATCGGCCCATATCCACCAGGACCCTGCATACCTGGATAGTGACCTTGAAATATTACTATTTATTACAGTATAACTGAATCAAAACATAAAAAAAGACAAATTAAAAAAATATTATTAGGGTTATTAATAATTGTAATAATAAAATTTGTATAGTTAAACATTAAGTAACCAAAAGCTTCAAGAATACTACTGCAGTAATCCTTCAACTCTAACCATCCCTGTTATAAATATCGTCCAGCTACTACAAATTGTAAAAGTTAAATCCTGACTATTTGCAGGGAATTAATGAAAATGAAATGAAAACATTTAAACTTCTGGGGCATAGGACAGGACCCCTAAGAATAATCAAAATGTTACTTATGTCAGGCCACAATCTGGTCTATTGTGCATATTATAATACAGATGATTATGGGTAACATGATAAATAAATCAAAATCAAAAAGCTTTAACAGTAAGAAGTATCAACTTCTGCATATTTGTAAACATACCAAATAATTAACAACAAAGAAATGATTTAATTAAGTAATGCAGTAAATTAAATATTACAGGCAGAATCTTGTTGACATTGCGAAAACTTAAATTAATTAGATAATAACTGATTAAAACAAAAGAAGAAATTCATAAAGACTGGATTTGAAAACTAAAAGTGAAGAAGAATGAGTTGGGAAGATGGATGGAGGACAGTTGAAAGAAGTGAATCTTTAACCAGGTAGAGGTGCAATAAGCAAGATCTTGTGTTGCAGAAATAAATGAAGATTTGAGTTTAAGGAAGTTATGCATGATGAAGTTTTGGTAGAGGAATCCCCCGAGAAGGTATTTCTGTTTGTTTGGTAGAGGGAAAAAGGTACAGATTAGCAATTCAGTGACGTCATTAGGCAATTCAGTTCTTCATCGAGATTCCGAGAGGTCACCATAAACTTTTAAAGGGAAAGCCGCAGCAACATTCACCCACAAGCCATAAACTTTTAAGGCCCAACAGTAATGAAAATGGGGAAGCATAAGGAAGGAAACAAGAATTTAGCGGGTTTAGCAAGAGATGATGGGATCATTTGAATAGTTTTTTGGTGGGCATGGAACATCTAGTGATTTAAAATACATAACCATTCCAAGTTAAGGATTAATCTAGGATCAGGCCAAGGCTTTGGATGGTTAAGGAGTATTGGATAGGCCTGGATGTAAAAATTAGATAGGTCCAGAAGAGAGTTGATAAGAAGTTAAGACATTTTAGGGTTTAAATTATGTTTAATGGCATAGGCTAATTCTAAACTAATTTGGAGCAACCCTTCCTGGGTTTTAAGAAAAGCAGCTAGGAGGAGAGTTGAAGGATGGAAAGATAGGTTTATTAGGGTGTTAATTTAACTATAAATAAATAAGGGAAAAGCCACAGCAGCATTCGCCTACAAGCCATAAATTTTGCTGGTCATATTGCACGCACTGTAGTGTGGCGTCTCAAGTGATGTGGTAAGAATGACAGAGAGGAACATCCATAAGAAGAATTGACTGGATGCAGCTATATATAGGAAGATGGGTTGGCAGACAGACCCCAATGGGAGTATGCAAGGATCACCCACTTTAGAAGTTCAGGACTGGAGGAAAGTTGCAGCGGACCTAACCTAAAGGAATGGTCTCAGCAATGGGGAGAGATACAATATCTCTTAACTTTAGACTGAATGCTAATTAGAACATGGAATATGGATAGACAAAGAACCTTAAATCCTACATAATATTAGGTTGGCGCGCATGAAATGTCGGATTTTCTTTAAATGTGAACATTTGTCTCCCTGTTTTTGTTATGCTCTTGTTTTTGACATAACCTGGTTTATAGTCGTACTGTCCATTGCCAGAGTCACATTTTAGCAAAGAAGATTTTCTCAAAAGTGTTCTTTTTAGTTATTTGCTTTGAATTTTGCACCGATATGAATTCAACCGATAATCGTGTAATTTTCTTATATGAGTATAAACTTGGTAATAATGCTGCAAAAGCTGCAGGCAATATAAACCAGGCATTTGGGGAGAATACTGTGAACGATCGAAAAGTGCAGAGTTGGTTTGAAAAATTTCGGTCTGGTGATTTTTCCCTGCAAAATGAACCGTGTGGAAGACCCGAAACGTCTGTGAAAAATGATGCTCTGAAAGCATCCAACTATTTTTTCAAGGGAACTTGCTGCCAGAATGGAAGTTGATCATACAACAATATTGCGACATCTTTCTGAAATTGGCAAGGTGAAAAAAATGGATAAGTGGATACCGCACGAAATAAACGCTCGGCCGCATACATCATACAAAACAATTGCAAAATTAAATGAATTAAAATATGAAATTTTGCAGCACCCACCTTTTTCACCGGATCTTTCGCTAACCGACTTTCATTTATTTAAACATTTAGAACTGTTTTTACGTGCTAAACAGTATGAAAATGAAGACAGTCATATCAGAGTTCATTGATTCTAAAGATCAGAATTTCTTCAAGACAGGCATATATGCTTTAAAATCTTGTTGGGAAAAGTGTATTGAAGTAAATGGAGCATATTTTGATTAAATAAACAGCTTTTGGAAAAAGATATGCAGTTTAATATATTCACTTAAGAATCTGACATTTCATTCGCACCAACCTAATAATTTTAATAACAAGTGATTAGAATTTCAAGTCCTGATAAGAAACAAAAAAAGCAGCAAAACATATGTTAATCAATACTCTCATGATGCTAAGCCAGAGGTCAATAAAAATTTCATGAAAAAAAAAAAAAAAAATAGCAAAAATATTGGATGCTTACCAGGAGGTCGGGGCCAATCTGGACGTGGAGGTGGTGGCCCATGCTGGTCCATTGGTGGTCCTGGCATTCTTGGAGGACCCTGGAACTGAAAAAAACAATTGTATCTGATATCATGGGATTGTACTTTTTTGATAAAGAGGAGACTAGTGAAGAGTTGGGTCATTCCTCCTCAATCATTTCACTAGTATTCATTTATGAACTAATTTTCTATACGTCTTATATAAAATTTTATGAACTTCAGTTTTAAAACATATTTTTAAAATGATTAAGAGCACATAAGTAATTTTCAGTTATTATTATCATCATAGCAGTACCCTCTTCTAATTTGAGGGTTATATTTACAAAATCTTTGGAAAGATAGAAATAAAGATACAAAAAATGTTATGACTTGGTAGCCCCCCCTACTTATTGATTTACATATTAACGACTAACAATTTAGTACAGAAAAACACTGTGTGAAGACGTGGTCTCAAAATTTTGAAATGGTGATATTTTTATAATTTTGTCTACAAATTATTTATTGTAAAACAGAAAAAGATAACCGGGTTTAACAAAACATAATAAATATTCTAATAAACAATATCGTTCATTTAAACAAAAATGTTTTCAACAGCTCGAAGCATCAGTTCAGTTGCTAAAATGAAAAGACTGACTGTACATAAGGAAACAAACAAATTTGATCATTAAAAGCACAATTAATTAAACGTGCTGAACTGCACTAAGTCAGAAATGTTACTTCCATCTGTGAAGAAATGTATTATGCTTTAGAAAATTCGGCACATAAATAAAAACACAATAATACATTCATCTTATAGCTACTCACCCAATTTTTGGAATGAATTTTTTTTAAATGGATCCGTATTCGGAATCAAAATGATGAACTAGTTGGGCTTTTTATCATTTGCATGGTATAGCAAGGCAACTCTATTCAGTGCATCATGTTGAACTTCCTCCTGTAGGTATTGGTAGAACTGGCTTGTTTTATTGCTTAAGATGTTCTTAGCATCTAGTAAATAATTTTCTATTGGTTCCACCAACATAAGATTTATTACATTCATCACACTTCTGTTGGTAGAACTAATAGAAAGTTATTTATTAGATGCAAAGAACATCTTAAACAAAAAATGACCCAGCTCTACAGGTTACAATATTTCTGGCTTAGTGCAGTTCAGCTCTTCTAATTTATTGTGGTTTTAATAATTGGATTTGTTAGTCTCCCTCATGCACAGTCGATGTTTTCATCATCATATGAGTTTTCATTTTAGCAACTGAACTGCTGCTTCAAGCTGTCGAAAACTTTTTTGTTTAAATAAACAATACTGCGGAGGTATGGAAGAATAGTTAATTGATTTATATCTTTCCACATCTGGCATTAACTATATATAATGAAAGTTACTTACCATGCCAGGTGGTGGCTGGGGTGGTCCTTGCTGTTGCATATGATGTGGAGGTCCAGGAACTCTGGGTGGTCCTGAAACACAGGATACAAATCCAGAGTAGTTAAAAATAATAGGACGTAAAAGAATGTATGGGATGTCGATTCAGACTATATGATCAAACAAGAGACATTCAGCTAGTCATAATGAAGCTATGCCTTTAATTACTCATTAGTGGGGTAGATGGTTAATTTTTAAAAATAAAAGAGTAAATGAACTAATCTTAATTTTTATATAATATTAATAAAAATCAACAAAACACTAAAAAAGGATTGCAAAAGAAAATAATTTAACATAATTACCACTTTAAACATACACTGTATTAAATAGTATAAGTGTACACTAATAATAGAAAAAAAATATCTCTATTAACCAATAAAAGTACTCTTAAATGAGCATTCATTTTCAAAAGTTTATGCAGCTGAACCATATTGAAAAACACGCAGAAGATGAACATGAAACTTTTAATGGGAATAAAAATAAAAATTGTTTCAAATATTTGAACTTAGCTGGTAATATAATAGATAGTTTAGCACTAAGCATTAACAAAAAATATTTGATAATAAACCTTTCTAAATTATTTAATTAAGTTCTAGATATCCGAAAACCCGGCTTTAATAATGCTAAACCCAATCAAAAGCCTGTAAAACAATTCTGCAACAAAGTTATACTTGAGAATATAACAGGATGTTAAGTAAAATTAAACAATCCTCAAAGTATTCTTTTCTTTGTTTATTAATTAGTAATAATTATATATACGTGAAGTTTCGAGTTGACGGAACATTGACATTACATAATGGGCGAAAGAAAAACTGAATTTTTAACTTTATAGATAGAGCAAACTGGATTAAAGTAAATACCAACAAACATGACAAAATATTGTACTTCTACTAGAAATACAAACGAATCCACGATTTCAAAAGTCCAAGGACACGAAGGAGATTAAATCATGAAGTCAAAATGATTAAGTAATTTAATGAAATAATCCTATTACTAGCAGCACATCTTTTCCACCCATGATTAAAAGTTATTAGTTAAGGTTCCTATCACGTTCAGAGCTCTGTATCTATTCCAATTTTTTTTAATGAAAATATATGTGAATATTATAATATTTAAGTTTCTTAATTGCTTCAATATTTCATGCATGTAATATAGATGATTTTTAGGAATATACCTTAACTAATTCATTATTCATTTTACCATCATGTTGTAATTTGTTCAAACAAAAACAGCCAAGAGACAGAGCAAGTAAATACAGACCCAAATTCCAAGCATGTTTGCATACTGTGACTTTAAAATGCCACATTACCTATCAATAATAAAGCTTCTCTGAACATTTGAAGCTGTCTATGGACAGGCAACCCATCTTCATCCCCTAAAACCCCTCACCCCAAAAAAATTAAATCATAGAATACAAAATTGGTCTACTACACTTATCTTGTAGAGGTAGTTATGGAACCTGAATACATAATACAGCATCTCTTCTTGGGGGATCGTGAAGAACATACTAGTCATGTTATTTGAACATTATTTTACATAACTAAAAACGTACTAGGACCTTTAAGCTCTTGTGCATTATTTTCTTTTAGGATCGATGGGTAGAATCATAAGAAGTTGGCAATAGAAAATGCGGTATCTCTGCTACTTATTTAGCAACATTGTCCATCCATCTTCTTATTTCCTTTGAGTCCACAGTTAGCGGGGATCCATTGGAGTAAGATTTTATTCAATGTTAGCTGTTAATGTTTGTACAAGAGATTTGGTATGAAGTAATGATTAAAAGCTTAACAAAGTTTCCCTGTGGGTTTGCCTTATAATAGCTGCTTCAGTCAACAAAAAACACCACATTTCCATTGCTCCTCTCTGACAGTTTCTATGAGCAAGGAGATTCGTTTAAAAAAAAAAATTACTAAAACATAAATGATGAACACAAAAAAATCGGTACATAACTAATATAAGCCATAGGCTCTACCAATGAATGCTAGGAAAAAAAACGTACTAAGGAATTTACCGGGATGGCGGATGCCGTTGTGGTGCCACTGCTGGTTGAAGTGTGGCGGTGGTTGTTGGTGCTGTGGCCTAGGTCCATGGTCTGGAGGTAAAGCATTAGTTAATACACCAGGCTGTTGTCCACGTGGTGGCATTTGGCCCTGCTGGCCTTGCTTGTTTGCAGCAGCTGGAGACCTCAACTTAGCTTCATTCTCAAACTGGAACATAAAAATAAAATAAATTAATTTTTTCCATTAACAGCGATAAAATGATTTAATCTTTGTAATAATAATATATGTGGAACTAGATATACTCGCTAAAGCTATAATGAAACTGTATGAATTAATACATAATATAATTATAAAAATGTGTAATAGAATTTTTTATTCACGCACACATAGTGTAGGGTGCAGTTATTGACAAAGAAAGGAGAACTCGGTGTGAAGAATATTGGAGGGTGCGTACTCCCTTATACCTCTACTCTAATCCCTAGGGTCAGGTGGTTGACATACCAATATTGTATGTTAGTGTTAGGTCGTCACAAGGGGGCCTAGTTACCCTAGCGCTAGTGACGGAGTGAGAGTTAGACTATGACCCGGACGATTGCTAGATGACGGGTCTTACTACTGAGTTATCTGACAGGTATATGCTCCTGCAGTGCACTATGCTGAGGAGAAGAGGTACAGGGTAGGTATTAAAGGTAGTTTATGTGGTCTTGGAATGACCACGAACTCACATTCGGTATCTAAGGGTAGGCAAAAACTGTCTAGATCCCAAAGGCGAGTGTGAACCGGAGAGAGGCAGACCGGATCGCTGGGGGAGATGCTAGGTAAAGTTTGTAGGGCCCCAGGGACCGTCGTCCGCATGGAAGAGATTTCTTCTAAGGAGTTGCTAGTTTAATCGAGACAAAGGCAGATAATCCCACTAGAAAGGTGTGGGGTCTGACAACGGCGTACTAAAACATAGCAAGGCTAGGATAGAAGTGTAGAGGTTTTCATAAATGAGAAGGCCAAATCTTGAAACATCAGTCAGTGCAGCTGCAAGTACTAGTCCAGAGGCAAGCCGTGAATGAACTGTCTGCTAAAACTAGGGGGGGTATCCAATTGAATTGCAGGCCTCGATGCGACTGGAAGGTTCCAGAACATGACCCAGCCCTTCCAGGAATAGGCTAGGGACCCCTGGCTTCCTCTGAACTCGTCTGCAGCTACTTCTTTTATTGTTTACCATATTTACACTTATATGACTTGTGGTTTGGTAATATTATTTACAACATATTATACCTAATTAACAATATATTGTTATGATATTTTAATGTTGTGATTTTTGATGGTGTTTTGAGATAAATTCGAAATTAGCGAGCGTTGAAGAACGTAAAAACAATCTGTGGTTCATGCCTATAAAAGGATAAACGTTTTTATTGCCGTTATATTAACTATTAATATTAATCATATAAATAATTAAGTATAAAAATATTAATATCGGATTTATTAACTTCAAAACAATAAAAGTTAATAATATCAGAAACAACTGGCATTGTACAAACAGTTAAAATATCAATAAGGCAGCGGAAAGGTTTAAAGACTGGGATCGCCACGGACTCGGTTTCATTCATCTTTGACCCGGCAGGAGACGAGGAAGCACCAGGAGGGACGCTAGCCCAGGTACAGGTACTGCCTCGTGGGGCACTGGCATCCGACCCGGCACAGAGACATGCAACGAGGCACTCTTGCACGGATGGCCCGACTGAGAAGACGAAAGAAGAGGCTGGCTCCCATTCACTTTCAACCGGCACGAGAACAAAGGAAGCTCAAGAAAAAGAAGCCGCTATCCGGACCACGCTATGCACTAGACAAAGGAAGAAAGCACTAAAGGACACAACATAAAAGAAACACTGGCCAGCTACGTAGTAATTAAGGTACAATTTTAAGTTAGTTTAATTGATGTTATTTTGTTACGTACGTATTTATTTGTAAATTAAATTCATGAAAATATGTGTAATAAACAATTATTCCTTTTGCCAGAAGTTTCCTATTTTTATTAACAGAACCTTAAAGATAAAGTAAAAGTTAAATATAAAGATTAAAAATAAAATATAAATTATAAAAAAAATATATAATAAAAATATAAATAAAAAATATCGTAATAAAATACGATAGAGTAGAGGGTGGTTTATCTTATGTAGTTAACGGGCGCTACAGTTAGTTTCTTGTTGTTTGGAATTTATGAGGGGAAGGGATGTGAGTCACTTGTCTAATAAAATTTTCAGGTAAGAGAGGTCTGGGATGAAGGAAAAACTACAGGATAGGAAGACTGCCTAAGGGTGAACAAAATATGAGAGGAGTTTTTCACAATCATTTCAAATGAGAGCCAAGGCATAGTGATCCTACAGTTCAACAGAATAATTGAACTACTCAAAACAAATAATAGAGAATATAAAAGATTTACCTTTGTAAGAGCAGATTTGGTTGGATAAGTAACAACAAGGTTTTGTCCATGAAGATATTTCCGGGGCAAAGCCTTGAGGCATATTTTTGAACTCTCTTCAGAGCCAAGAGATATTAAACAGAATCCTTTAGATTGGCCATTAGCACGGTTTTCAAAGAATTTCACCTCCAAGAAATCCTGTACTCCAACAGAGCGAACAGAATCTGCTATGTCTTGGTCAGTAGTCCACTAAAACCAATAAGAGTATTCAAAATGCAGATAATATATAATCAACTAATACAATGGATCAATAATTTACTATTAACACTATAATACTTTATAAAAGTAAACAAAACTGATATACCCAAGTGAGATTTCCAATATATAACTGATACTTCTTTCCAGAGTAAGAAGTAGTGTAGTGAAAGCTCTCTGTATTTTCCTCACTATGTGGGGTACTGTTACCAGAGTTCTCAGCTTGTGTGGGATCCATTACATCATCGTAGATATCAATCTGGTCACCATCATCCTAAAAATCAGATGGATCATTACAATCACGTGATATTGAACTAATTGGGTAAAACAATGGATGACAATAACCTCCTTTGTAGTCATTTGTTAAACTAAAACTAAAGCAAATATAACTTACAATAACTAACCTCTAAAAGTAATTAAAAAAACATGTGTTGTTAGAGCCTAATAAGTTGGTATTTCAAAGTGATATGCACTGGATTTGAGTGGTGCCTATAAGTATGCCCAACTAGCAATAAGAAAAACTTGTGGTACCATATGTTTAAACAAAAAGTTGCCGAAGTCAATATTTTTATTTTATTCATCATAAGCCTATCCAAACAAAAGTCCCTATTAAAAAAGGTAAATTGTTTAAAACAAACAAGAACTTAAATGAACTGCAAGACTTGGGTATGGATGATTTTGATAATACTGATAATAGACTAATGTATAGAACTAATTTTTTTATTAGCTCGTACCTTAGGTAAGTTAGGAGTATATTATGACAAAAAGGGACCCTGATAATAAAACCAGATTAAGCAAAAAAAAATTCAAGTGTGTAAAATTTATTATTGTTTGATCTCATAGATATGTTAGATCCTACTGTTTATTTCCTAACAATAATTAAATAATAAAGTAATTTGCAGTCCAAATATTGTTGTATCAGATGATAAGCAGTCTACTTTAATTTGAATGAGTTATGTTTTTTGTGTAGGGCCCTAGTAGTCCATTAAGCAGGTTTGCAATGGTTCGCTGCAACAAATGATAACACCTTGCCTTTAAAACATGTACAATTCCTGGACATAATTAGGGGGATTCGACTAAAATTAAAATCTCCTCTTTAATTTTAAATACATCTAATGTTGATCAGCTCTCCTACGAATAATTAAGAATGTAAAACAATTTTTTTTCAGATCTGCGGTAATTTTCTTGATCTTGCGACATTTTAACATAGAGATTAATAATTCCAGGTACTTTTACGTTATTGAACTCTAGAATCCTAGGCAGAAAATGTAACAAAGGTATATAAAACAAAATGAGACAAATTGTGATATTTATGTATCATTCAAAGCCATTCTCAACAAATATGGGAATCAGGCATGAAGGTCTTCACATTAATTCCCTGAACACACATAGGTAGCACACCAGTGCCTTGTGGTAGGCAGGACAGATTACCACTGTTTCTAGCCAGAACTAGGATGTCCGCATGGAGACACCATGAAATGAAATTTGGCTTTGTAGAGTGAGAATCTCTAACATTCTAGTCCAACTGATCTCCAGTGGGCTCAACTAACCTTTACATTTCTCAAAGACTGATAGAAAACTTCCAATAATAAAACAGTTGTATAAAAACCCCATTACAGCCTTTGTGTGAAGGCTAAGTTTATGTTATGGAGCCACCTCGGCTCTTACCCAAGAGAGAACTGAACATAAATATGAAATTTAGATCTAGAATTCTATATTTTCTCCTTAACTTTGTGATTTGGTTGAGGAATAATAACGCAATTTTTGAGTCTCTTGAAATTTCTTATAAATGCATTAAAATCTAGACAAATTGAAAGAAGGAAGTGTAATAAAAATGTACCCTGTATTATGATTTAAATTCATGGTTTTTTGTTGATGAGGATAAATTATATTTCCAATAGGAAAAATAAATCAGATTTTCCCACAGTGTTTTATTACTATTTTGATCTTAGTTGTACTATTTAACGCTTATTCTCCATTGACTTTTAAATGAGTTTCCATCAATTTAGGAGATTTCGCAGGAATCTAACAACTCATCAGAGAAGTCTTTATTGAATTACAAAGTTATATTATTTATAGCCTTCTCAGAGACTTATGAAGACAATTATCAGCAAGTTTCATTACTATAAACAGTGGTAAAATACATCTAAAGAAATAAATGTTTTAAAATAAGCTGGCTGACTAAATAATGGTCCAAGGTAAGGTAAACTGGCTGCTGCAATAAAGCAAATAACGATTCACATGGCCTATTTAAATTTATTACTTTCATAATGCAGGTGAGTATTAGTTTAATACTTTCAAAATTAATTATAACATACAAATTATGAATCTTGGGAAATGTCAACCAAAATCTACTTGAGCTTGATACATTTGAATTTCTACTGCATTATGCATTCTTATAACTTACAAGTCAAATATCTAATAAATGAAACTATCCACCCATGTCATAATCAAATTCAATTAATAACAGTCATAAATTAGATAAGTCAGAGAAAGTTCCAAACTACAACTTTGCATAAGAGAAATTGGGCTTTGTTTAAAACGACATAAAAAACTAATTACCTGAGAATGCTCTTCATAATCTTTATGGTATATGTCCATAGCATCTTTATCCGCCATAGCCGGTTAGCTGCCGATGCTTCACTTAAATTATTCCTTAACGAGTCGATACCGTTTATGTACTGATGTAAGAAAAAATACAGTTACGAAATCACAACACGTTCACTGTAGTAACTCTAGTAGCAAATAGCAGCAACTATATATAATATTGATCACACAGCTTAGGGCACAAAGTAACGCTTGAGACACCCCTAAATTTTGGGAATCGGCCCAGTGTTGTTCAGCTTCTCTATCAAAACTTCTACATACCTTCTGTTGGCTTCAATACATTTCAATTTAATTTAAACACAAATGTAACAATTTTCTTTTATTATAAACATTTAGTTACAATGCTTAAATAGAAAGATATCCCTTTCTAATAGTAATGATGTTCCCAAAAATACATTGTTTTATTAATAAATAAATTAATGTACTTTAGAAGAATATTTGATTTTTTTATTATTTTACGATCAATGTAAAAAAAACACACAATGTTTCTTACTTTCAACAATGATAATATTGTGTTATCGATTGCCAATTCACTGAAGAAGGGGGGGGTTGAACTATACAGATGAAATATTTAGCTTGTCCACTTAAATGTGAATTTATTTTTTTTAATGATAAATTTTTCATTATACCCTTGAAGTATAATAAAAAGAATATTTGTATATATTATGATGAATGAAAGGGAAACTTTAATAGCAAAGCATTAAAGGACTGAAATTTATTTCAATTTTAGACAAGAATATTTACGGACTATGGACTGAGTTAGTCCAATTATATGTACTTCTTAAATTGATGTCATTATATTTAGCAACATAGACCTCCTTAAAATTATAAAAATTGTTACATTATACATACATAATATGAAATTTGTTAACTGACAAATGTAGTGATAGGTTTTTACTGAGTCAAGGTTGGAAATTAAGATTCAATAATTTACTTCTAGACATAAATATTAGTCTCAGTAGTTCCTAAACTTACTATGCTCAAACTCTTTATAACTCTGACCATGAACTAAACCAAAGTGAAATAGCTCTAAACAGAAAAATAACAAATTTAACTTTGATGTCTTGAATGGTAAATGGTGACATGAAAATAAAATATAAACATAACATTTTGTAGCAATTTATAGAAATTTTAACAGTTGTTTTAAATTAAAATACAAAAACACATTTTTTTTCAATGAGATGGGTGGACCTGAAGGGATGGTATGAGATTATTTATGTTCGGCACTATGTTTGTGAGTCTTCATATAAACATTCGTAAGTCTTCGTAAGCACTTAGTACAATCGACAGACCTAATTTTGTTATACTAACATTAAAGGACTAACTGTGCCCTTAACAAAGATTTACAAAAAGTATGCCGTTAAAAAAATCAAAATTGGCTACAAAACCACCAACAACGTTAAAAACTGTTACACTTATCTAACAAACAAACTAGAGATAAACAAGCATTCAATATAATATATAAAATCAGATGTCTTCCCTACCTATATAAGGGAAAATTCTTGCGTAAAAGAATTTGGCAGCATGAATATGACTCAAACGACATGGACTAAAAAGATCCAAAAACTGTTTAGAATTTTATAAAATTTAAAAGTATAAATTAGATTGTTATGATGTGCACATAATACAAAAAAAACAAACAAATTCAAACTAAGACTCCTGGAAATTACTCGAAATTTGGGCTTTCCAGTAAATTACAAAACAGATTGTAGGAACTTGAGCAATTTCTATGCTGAAATTTTCGAAAATTTGGACAAACTGAGGGTTTTTCCTGATATCTGGAAATGTTCAAGGGTTGGATATATTTTAAAATTAGGAATTTTATTGATTCTGACATAATTTAAAATGAAAAAAAATAATCAAAATAAAACAAAACAAATATTAATAAATTAAATAATAATAAGCTGTAAGAAATGGTGATATATTCCCTGCAAGGCAGGATTCCTTCTGGCTATACAAGAGCAAGCATTACCACTAAAGTTGACAGAAAGCTCACCTGTGGGGAAGATGTGTCACTTGTGCAGGAGTAAGGTGTAATCTATACAGCATTGGACTTTGAGCTGTTAGGTTCTGGTGGCAAAGGAGCATCTGCAAAGACATAATAATGCTGCAAAAATAATTCATCAAGCCATAGCCCATATAAACAACGATGAACATTATAAGCAACCATTCTCCCGACTATCTATAGATTGGAGAGTTGTGGGATTTTCCCCATCATCATTTCCTGCACTGGCTTGAACCCGGAGAATACATGGAATCTATCCGGATGGTAGAGCTGCTCAAGAAAATACTTGACAGGGTTCATCAAGCAACGCTTTTGGGAACTGATTTGAAAAAATTTGGAGATACTATAAAACCTTCTTGTGAAAAATTTGTGTTTCTTCATACAGTTGTCTTTTTAGTTTCATTAAATTGAAGTGATCACCTTCAATTGGTTCAAATCAATGTAATCACCTTCAATTGGTTCAAATCAATTCAAAATTATTTAAATTTGGGAAAGAAGTCAGTTATATAGGGCATTTCATTTTTTGAATTAATTAAATTGAGCTGAAAATCATTGTTTTTATTTTCCATGAATTCCAAAATTGAATCAAAGAGTGCATAAAATCAATCCAAATATGCACATACCAATGAACTTCTGTGTTAGGTGTTAAATGATTATAATCTTCATCATTTCACAAACAATTTTGAGCCAAAGAAACTCTGATTTAAGGCAGTCCTTTTGATTTTATTAACTGCCTAATATATTATTAACATGATCTAGTTAGCCACGCAACCGTTCAATCTTTCACGACTAAATGTTGTTACTGAATGACACAACCTACAGATATTACATTATAGCTTGTTTTGAGTATGCTAGAAAGTCTCAGTTTCACTCTACCATTGCCAGAGTACTGTCAGTAGCAGCAGAGAGGATATTACTCAAGGGTTTAGCTTTTACAATAAAAAATCTTTTTAGTTCATTAAATATTGTTTCACTTTTTGGATCAGTTTCCAAATATTTCAGTCTCTGGTATCCGAACATAGATACCTCTTCTTTTCCCTTCTTCCTGATGATCGCGTCTCTTCATACCGGCAGTCTCCACAGCCAGTCAGCCGGTGGATACCCTACATAAAAGATAATGTATATATCAAGGGTAAATAATGTTTAGATTAATTAAAATTGTAGTATATAACCATTGTATTAATCATTAATATAATTTCTATACCATTTTATGTTAATAAATAATTCCTGTATAAACAGAATTATGGTTTATTGTATATTATTTAAACCAGGCAACCCTCCACTTTTTAAAAATCTTATTGAAGAAAAATTAATGAATCTCATTATTTAAAATTAATTGGCTTTAGGAACGCTACAATATTCACTTACACTTTACCTTAAAGGATAACCACTTTGTGCTGCTGTCCTAAAAAATATATCCTGAATATAATTAATTAGCTTTTATTTTAATAAAATAAAACAAATAAAAAATTAATATTTTTATTAGCTCCATGTTTTGTCTATTTCTCCTTTCTATCCCAGTGGAGTATTTTGTCTCTCCTATTCCAGAGGCACAAGAAGCAAGGATATTTGAAGTGGTCACTTTGCTGTCCAAGGTGAAAGTTTACCATTTTTAAGTGCACACAAATCACTCATTGATCTTCTCCAAGACCAAAACTATGGTGTTATATTCTTCTTTTATTTTCATTGAGTGAGCAATTGGTATTCAACTGTATTTATTTCCATTGTACAGAAGAACATATTTCAAACTTTGGTTTCAATCTGGAAAATAGCAGCAAGACCCATTTTTTCTATTCTAGGGGTCTAATTTCATGACAAAATACAAGAATACATGAACTAATCCATGTATGTGTGATCTAGAACTCCACAAAATGGAGTTAGAACTGCACATTTTGTGTGCACTGCATGTTAAAAAAGCAGAGCAGATAGATAAAAACTGATTTCATATTTAGATCCACCACCACAAATATAGCTCAAATCTGTTCTAAAATCCTAGGCACCACAAACATTTTTTTTTCTTGTAAGCCTGTGTTATTGTCATAATCTGTATCCTTAAGAGCTGATATGCTAAGAAATATTTTGATACAAACAAAGTTATGTAGCATTCAACTAGGACAAGGAGTGATTTATTTTCAGATAAACTGTATGAACCTTATTTGAAACATTGATTCAAAGCCCTTCTAAAGCAAATTGATGGTATTGAAACAATTGATTATATTATATTTGGTGGTGGTTGATTGAAATTCAAAACTGATGCTAAAATTACTTTAGTTAAATGAAAAATGGGTTCTAGCTATATTATATTTTAGAGAGGTGGAACCTCTTGTGTATTTCCTTAATTGATTCAAAATTAATGATATGTGTGGGATCCATAAATATATGTAAAACTTCTTTGTACTGTATTATAACACAGTGGAATTCTTTTTACAATATCAAAAGCTGGTTTGTTCAGTGTTAATTACCTTACTTACCCCCCAGTAGAATAAGTTCTTCACCAATGATGTGCGGATTTTCATACTTTGCAGCCACTAAAAAATGTTGTAAGAAGCTTGGAGTCCATTGCCACCTTGCTAGATGTTAGATGAACTGTTTTGTTTTGTTTTCTTAGCTCTCTAATTATAAGATTAAGGATAACGGAAAAATAAAGGAATATTTGGGTTGAGCGGATTCTTGTACTAGGAGTACCTGCTTGAAGGTGGTGTGAGGGAATTAAGGAGTGTGGGAAGCCTCGGTAGAGGTTGATTGTTGCGGTACAGTGGTGAGAGTCCACTAGTGGCTGGGCCTAGAGTCCCTCTAGGCATGTAGTGCAGTCTTATTTAGTTTGGTAGCAGTGATGGGTGCCCGTTAGAGGCTTATTGTTGGTGGGCCAAGCGCTGTGATATCCACCATTTGGTCTGCTTTACCAGATCTTGAGAGTTGCCATCTTGCCGGTAGCGGTGGGGGTGTCATGTCTCGGAACAGAGGGAAAACCCTCTGAGCCAAAAGGCTATGTTTCATCGAGTCTAAGAACTTGATGTGTCTTCTTTGGATGGCTTCGGTGATGGTGGGGACCTCAAACTTTTCGTGGATGTCGGGAGCCTTTATGATTAGATGAATCATACCTAGATACCTTTATGTTCCTATCTATACTAATATTTTATTCAGGATGTAAAAGTTGCTACCAACTTATTTATTGCTATTTATTTTAAATTTCATAATTCTGAAAATGAGTTACAATTATTTTACCCGATGTTGTCCACACACCCTCAAATTAATTTTTACTTGCCACAGACACCTCTCCCCAAGGGCCACAAGGAACCAATTTGGAAACCTATGGACTGATAAAATATATTGTATTCTACTTAAATTTTTTACCGTACAATAAACGCAACACCAGACAATTCAAATTAATATTTGATTATTTAATATTTAGTTAATTAAAAAAAAAAATAATAAATAACAATCTTATGTGCCTGCCAAAGAAAAACATTATCATATTGAGAGAGGATATTTAGATTAGAAAGGAAAAAGGAATTTTCCTATTTCCTTATTTGACTACATTTCAAGTCAGTCAAATTTGAATATGTTACCTGCACCAATCAGATTTTTTTTGGTTTGTTAATTGCTGCATGCAAGCATTTAAATTTTTGGTATTCCATGTAATCATTTATACAGTGCTTACATTATGTGTTCATTTTCCAAGTCTTCTTGTATAAAATCCTCGACTAAACCATTATTAGGCTCTTTCTATGTGTAATTCTAGAATCATTTGTATAATGACACATTTATTAATGGAAATTTTGGGAGGTTTCCTAAGCAAAATTTTTCAGGAAGTAAAGTACAATAAAATTTATTTGCTACATCTCTAAAATTTGTTACTAAGCAGATCACTAGAGACAATGGGAAGGGTGTGGTCATGGGAACCAAGAGACAGGCCTGAGGAAAAAGGTTAATTGGTTACAATTATTTTAAAGCTTGAATTGGCTTTTCAAAAATTTTATTACATTTTTTATAAAATAGCGCTATACAAATAGATTATTTAGAATGTATGTTGTCGTAATTAACATATAAGTAAAATAATAACCTTAGGAAAGGTCTATGATCTATTTTGGAATAGTTTTCTGACTTTTGGAACGGTCATCTAAATAATATTTTGAATTTTTGAGGTTTTCCAATATGCAACATATGACGTAGATAAAAAGATGAACTCTCACTAGAGCTACGAAACCAAAAAATAATCGATCTTTGACGTGTAATTTCATTCTTAACTAAAATAATGTACGTTACTAAGCAGATCAGTCGCTCAGAAATTAGAAGGACGTGGTCATTGAAATAGAGATACACGCCCGCCCGGAGGGAAAAACTGAAGTGTCTTCAATATATAAAAGCATGCAATGATTTTTTTTTTAAATTGCAAAACATTGTTTATAAAATATCGAGGATTTTAATTATTAATTTAAATAAAGTCTGTTACTAAGCAGACCGCCCACTCAGGAGTACGAAGGGCGTGGTCAGGGCCGTTTGGAAGGAAAAAGCTAAGTTTGCAGAACTATTGAAAAACGTTTTGGTTAAAAATTATTTCACAATTTTGTTAAATAACTAGCAATAGTTAGATTATTTAGAGTGAATATTGTCATATTGACATACGAGTAAGTGAAAAATCCTTAAATAATGTAATAAAAAGTTCATCAAAAAAATATTAATTTCTTTTGGAATGATCTATAAATTCATCAATACATTATTTTAAGATTTCCGCGCTTTTTCAATACGTACCATATGGCATAGATTAGAAGTAGAAATATCTCACGAAACCTAAGAAATATAAAAATTAATCGAGCTTTGAGGAGGCATTTTAATTTTTAACGTAAAAAAAGTCTGTTACTAAGCAGACCACCAACTCAGAAGTACGAAGGGCGTGGTCAGGGCCGTCTAGATATTGGCCCAGGAGAGAAAAAGCTACGTTACTAGAATTATTGAAAAACTTTTTGGTTAAAAATTATGTTACAATTTTGTTAAATAACTTTTTTTTTTTTTCTTAGCTCTCAAATTTTTTAGATTATGGATAAGGGAAAAATAAAGGAATTTATTTGGGGCGAGAGGTTAAATAACTTGCAATAGTTAGATTATATAGAGTGTATATTGTCATATTAACATACGAGCAAGTGAAAAATCCTTAAATAATGTAATAAAAAGTTCATCAAAAAAATATTAATTTCTTTTGGAATGATCTATAAATTCATCAATACATTATTTTAAGATTTCCGCGCTTTTTCAATACGTACCATATGGCATAGATTAGAAGTAGAAATATCTCACGAAACCTAAGAAATATAAAAATTAATCGAGCTTTGAGGAGGCATTTTAATTTTTAACGTAAAAAAAGTCTGTTACTAAGCAGACCACCAACTCAGAAGTACGAAGGGCGTGGTCAGGGCCGTCTAGATATTGGCCCAGGAGAGAAAAAGCTACGTTACTAGAATTATTGAAAAACTTTTTGGTTAAAAATTATGTTACAATTTTGTTAAATAACTTTCTTTTTTTTTTCTTAGCTCTCAAATTTTTTAGATTATGGATAAGGGAAAAATAAAGGAATTTATTTGGGGCGAGAGGTTAAATAACTTGCAATAGTTAGATTATATAGAGTGTATATTGTCATATTAACATACGGGCAAGTGAACAATCCTTAAATAATGTAATAAAAAGTTCATTAAAAAAAATATTAATTTCTTTTGGAATCATCTATAAATTCATCAATACATTATTTTAAGATTTCCGCGCTTTTTCAATACGTACCATATGGCATAGATTAGAAGTAGAAATATCTCACGAAACCTATGAAATATAAAAATTAATCGAGCTTTGAGGAGTCATTTTAATTTTTAACGTAAAAAAAGTCTGTTACCAAGCAGACCACCAACTCAGAAGTACGAAGGGCGTGGTCAGGGCCGTCTAGATATTGGCCCAGGAGGGAAAAAGCTAGGTTACTAGAATTATTGAAAAACGTTTTTGGTTAAAATTTTTATTACAATTTTGTTAAATAACTTGCAATAGTTAGATTATTCAGAATGTATATTGTCATATTAACATTCGAGTAAGTGAAAAATCCTTAAATAATGTAAAATTTTTAGACTAAATAAACGACATACTTGTTGAAAATATCACTTATTTCTTTCATTGCCTAAGCTAATATCTTAACAAGCAATCGAGTCGTTTAAAAAAACAACGATAAAATAAATAATGAAATAATAAAAATTTTTATACTAAATAAACGACATATTTGTTGAAAATATAACATATTTCTTTCATTACCTTAGCTAATATCTTAAAAAGCAATCGAATCGTTCAAAAAAAGTAGATAAAATAATGTACTTATTTGACGCCAAAGTACATTGTTTTTTACAGACCCACTACTGATAACTAAATTACTTGTTAATTAATCCTCCGTAGCATGATGGATAGCGCGTCTTACTACAAATCAGATACCCTTGTTTAGTTCACTCCACTGACCGCGCGTGGCTAGATCGCACATCAACATCGGGTACCTCTGTAGGGCTTCAGACTTATTATTCTGGCCTGCATTTATTTATTCATCCATAAAATGGGGGGATAAGTTTGGAATAACTAATGTTTATTTTAGATCTTGAAGTAATTTCACGAGTGAATATGATTGTGGGAACTTCAATCGTTTGAACTAAAATTATGCAAAATTGCCATTTAGCCAAAACGTATTTATTCAAAGCATTTATATTCTACTAGCTTTCCTGGTCACGTGATTTGTACAGTACCTGCAATGCGGGTATCTCAGTACTCAGAAATATATAAATTTACGTCAATACAAGTAATTTATCATAGCCAATCACAGTTTAACATTTGGCTCGGCTGATCAATACCTATCCCCCACCCGTCGTTGCCCTTGCCCGCAACTTTTGGAATAACCATGTCTTGTCAGTGGATAATCAATAACAAAAATTCAAATTGAATGAATCGAAGTTTAGTTTTTACCCTTCACCGAATATAACTGTGCTGATAAGAAATTTTGATGGCTCAGCCTCTTATATCAATGGATGTGGATGGCCATTTATTGACAGATGGGCGGTCCTGACTGGCCCATCCTCCACCCTCTTGTTATTGATCCTGCGCCGGTCCAGCTCCACGATATATAAGTTGCCCCTGGTAGGGATTCGCTCTCTTCGCTTCCAGCTTTCGTCCGGAGAGGACATCTCTTCCTCTGTAAGAACCATCCACTCTCATCTCTAATCTTTCTTTTGTATCTTTTTCTCTTATCAATGTTCCTATCTCTATTGCTTCTTTTTTACACATCTTTATTTTTTAATGGTACAATAATTTATAAGCGCTATTGTTTTGACACTCTATAAGTAGAATCATTGAAATGTTAGAACTTAATGAGCTAACCACTTGAGTAATATTTTTTTTATATTTGTATATATATATATATAAGAAAGAGAAATATCTTATTTAAACGTATTCACATCAAATCAATTTATTTCCAACATTTACATAATAATACTAAACGTATCTAATTTTGTATTGAAGGGTATGGTTTTTACCGAACTCTAATCACTTTGAATTATAAGTTCTTTATTCATTAGGTTCTTTGTTATGGTTTAACAAAATTCATATTCTCAAAGATATTATAACATACCTAATAAAACCAATTGCGATAAACCTCATATATGTAATTATTTCATTGCACATATTCTATAGATGCTTATGTTATACTTAAAGTTTTTTAGAAAATTCATTCAAATCAAATTCGTCTTTCAATTTTATAAGAACAGAAATATGTATATACAATCGAAAATATTTCAGGACGGTATACGGCCCTCGACTTACATCCAGTACATTCCGGGGAGTGGAGCCGAGATGTGGAAAGGGCGTGGCCATTCTCAATTAAGGTTTGCACAAAGGGGACTTTGCAGAATCCTAATCCGCGGTGCATTCTTATGTAGATTCTTGTAGTCCTAGCCTGACATCTTCGTGTATGGAGACAATGCATCCAGGAAGGGTGTGGACTTGTCAATCAAGTAACCGAAACTAGACTATATCCAAAGATATGGGTAAGAAGATGACCCACTATGTACCTCTTGTAACCCCTCCGTAAGTAAGTATCGTGTAGTATTTCACTACCCTACATTCGGAGCTGTGGACCAGAGGAGTGGAGCTGAACGTAGGAACAAGTACTTAACTGAAGTCATAAAACCAAACCTAGAAGCAGAGATGTGAGATTTGTGTCCCGGGATGGGTGTGGCCTTTGTCAATTGATGCAGTTTCAATGGGAACTTTGTAGAATCATTATCTACCATAGGTTGATAAGTATCCATACCCTGGCTTATCTTCATTCGGATCGTGGGAGCAAAGTCCTGGGATGGGTGTGGCCCTTGTCAATTGGTACAGTTTCAATGGGAACTTTGTAAAATCATTATCTACCATAGGTTGATAAGTAGCCATAGCCTGGCATATCTTCATTCGGATTGTAGGAGCAAAGTCCCGGGATGGGCGTGGCTCTAGGCAATAAATGGAGTCTCAATGGAACTCTTTAAAAATATTATCTACCATAGGTTGATAAGTAGCCATAGCCTGGCATATCTTCATTCGGACCGTAGGAGCAAAGTCTCGGGATGGGTGTGGCCCTTGTCAATTGGTCCAGTTTCAATGGGAACTTTGTAGAATCATTATCTACCATAGGTTGATAAGTAGCCATAGCCTGGCATATCTTCATTCGGATTGTAGGAGCAATGTCCCGGGATGGGCGTGGCCCTTGTCAATTGGTCCAGTTTCAATGGGAACTTTGTAGAATCATTATCTACCATAGGTTGATAAGTACCCATAGCATGGCATATCTTCATTCGGATTGTAGGAGCAATGTCCCGGGATGGGCGTGGCCCTTGTCAATTGGTACAGTTTCAATGGAAACTTTGTAGAATCATTATCTACCATAGGTTGATAAGTAGCCATATCCTGGCATTTGTTCTTTTGGATCGTAGGAGCAAAGTCCCTAGATGGGCGTGGCCCTTGTCAATTGGTGCAGTGCCAATGGGAACTTTGTAGAATCATGATCTACCATAGGGTGATAAGTAGCCATAACCAGGCATGTGTTCATACGTATCGACGGAGCAACAACCCGGGATGAGTATGGCCCTTGTCAATTGGTCCAGTTTCAATGGGAACTTTGTAGAATCATTATTTACCATAGGTTGATAAGTACCCATAGATAGGCATATCTTCATTCGGATCGTAGCAGCAAAGTCTCGGGATGGGTGTGGCCCTTGTCAATTGGTCCAGTTTCAATGGGAACTTTGTAGAATCATTATCTACCATAGGTTGATAAGTACCCATAGCATGGCATATCTTCATTCGGATTGTAGGAGCAATGTCCCGGGATGGGCGTGGCCATGGAATATTGGTACAGTTTCAATGGGAACTTTGTAGAATCATTATCTACCATACGTAAATAAGCAGTCATAGCCAGGCTTACTCTACGTACAGATTCTAGGAGCATATGCCGGGATGGGCGTGGCCCTTGTCAATTGGTGCAGTGCCAATGGGAACTTTGTAGAATCATGATCTACCATAGGGTGATAAGTAGCCATAGCCAGGCATGTGTTTATACGTATCGAAGGAGCAACAACCCGGGATGGGTATGGCCCTTGTCAATTGGTCCAGTTTCAATGGGAACTTTGTAGAATCATTATCTACCATAGGTTGATAAGTAGCCATATTCTGTCATATCTTCATTCGGATTGTAGGAGCAATGTCCCGGGATGGGCGTGGCCCTTGTGAATTGGTCCAGTTTCAATGGGAACTTTGTAGAATCATTATCTACCATAGGTTGATAAGTACCCATAGCATGGCATATCTTCATTCGGATTGTAGGAGCAATGTCCCGGGATGGGCGTGGCCATGGAATATTGGTACAGTTTCAATGGGAACTTTGTAGAATCATTATCTACCGTACGTAAATAAGCAGTCATAGCCAGGCTTACTCTACGTACAGATTCTAGGAGCATATGCCGGGATGGGCGTGGCCCTTGTCAATTGGTACAGTTTCAATGGGAACTTTGTAGAATCGTTATCTGCCATAGGTCGATAAGTACCCATAGCCTGGCTTATCTTCATTCGGATCGTAGAAGCAATGTCCCGGGATGGGTATGGCCCTTGTCAATTGGTACAGTTTCAATGGGAACTTTGTAGAATCATTATCTACCATACGTAAATAAGCAGTCATAGCCAGGCTTACTCTACGTACAGATTCTAGGAGCATATGCCGGGATGGGCGTGGCCCTTGTCAATTGGTGCAGTGCCAATGGGAACTTTGTAGAATCATGATCTACCATAGGGTGATAAGTAGCCATAGCCAGGCATGTGTTTATACGTATCGAAGGAGCAACAACCCGGGATGGGTATGGCCCTTGTCAATTGGTCCAGTTTCAATGGGAACTTTGTAGAATCATTATCTACCATAGGTTGATAAGTAGCCATATTCTGTCATATCTTCATTCGGATTGTAGGAGCAATGTCCCGGGATGGGCGTGGCCCTTGTGAATTGGTCCAGTTTCAATGGGAACTTTGTAGAATCATTATCTACCATAGGTTGATAAGTACCCATAGCATGGCATATCTTCATTCGGATTGTAGGAGCAATGTCCCGGGATGGGCGTGGCCCTTGTCAATTGGTACAGTTTCAATGGAAACTTTGTAGAATCATTATCTACCATAGGTTGATAAGTAGCCATATCCTGGCATTTGTTCTTTTGGATCGTAGGAGCAAAGTCCCTAGATGGGCGTGGCCCTTGTCAATTGGTGCAGTGCCAATTGGAACTTTGTAGAATCATGATCTACCATAGGGTGATAAGTAGCCATAACCAGGCATGTGTTCATACGTATCGACGGAGCAACAACCCGGGATGAGTATGGCCCTTGTCAATTGGTCCAGTTTCAATGGGAACTTTGTAGAATCATTATCTACCATAGGTTGATAAGTACCCATAGCCAGGCATATCTTCATTCGGATCGTAGCAGCAAAGTCTCGGGATGGGTGTGGCCCTTGTCAATTGGTCCAGTTTCAATGGGAACTTTGTAGAATCATTATCTACCATAGGTTGATAAGTAGCCATAGCCTGGCATATCTTCATTCGGATTGTAGGAGCAATGTCCCGGGATGGGCGTGGCCCTTGTCAATTGGTCCAGTTTCAATGGGAGCTTTGTAGAATCATTATCTACCATAGGTTGATAAGTACCCATAGCATGGCATATCTTCATTCGGATTGTAGGAGCAATGTCCCGGGATGGGCGTGGCCATGGAATATTGGTACAGTTTCAATGGGAACTTTGTAGAATCATTATCTACCGTACGTAAATAAGCAGTCATAGCCAGGCTTACTCTACGTACAGATTCTAGGAGCATATGCCGGGATGGGCGTGGCCCTTGTCAATTGGTACAGTTTCAATGGGAACTTTGTAGAATCATGATCTACCATAGGGTGATAAGTAGCCATAACCAGGCATGTGTTCATACGTATCGACGGAGCAACAACCCGGGATGAGTATGGCCCTTGTCAATTGGTCCAGTTTCAATGGGAACTTTGTAGAATCATTATCTACCATAGGTTGATAAGTAGCCATAGCCTGGCATATCTTCATTCGGATTGTAGGAGCAAAGTCCCGGGATGGGCGTGGCTCTAGGCAATAAATGGAGTCTCAATGGAACTCTTTAAAAATATTATCTACCATAGGTTGATAAGTAGCCATAGCCTGGCATATCTTCATTCGGACCGTAGGAGCAAAGTCTCGGGATGGGTGTGGCCCTTGTCAATTGGTCCAGTTTCAATGGGAACTTTGTAGAATCATTATCTACCATAGGTTGATAAGTAGCCATAGCCTGGCATATCTTCATTCGGATTGTAGGAGCAATGTCCCGGGATGGGCGTGGCCCTTGTCAATTGGTCCAGTTTCAATGGGAACTTTGTAGAATCATTATCTACCATAGGTTGATAAGTACCCATAGCATGGCATATCTTCATTCGGATTGTAGGAGCAATGTCCCGGGATGGGCGTGGCCCTTGTCAATTGGTACAGTTTCAATGGAAACTTTGTAGAATCATTATCTACCATAGGTTGATAAGTAGCCATATCCTGGCATTTGTTCTTTTGGATCGTAGGAGCAAAGTCCCTAGATGGGCGTGGCCCTTGTCAATTGGTGCAGTGCCAATGGGAACTTTGTAGAATCATGATCTACCATAGGGTGATAAGTAGCCATAACCAGGCATGTGTTCATACGTATCGACGGAGCAACAACCCGGGATGAGTATGGCCCTTGTCAATTGGTCCAGTTTCAATGGGAACTTTGTAGAATCATTATTTACCATAGGTTGATAAGTACCCATAGATAGGCATATCTTCATTCGGATCGTAGCAGCAAAGTCTCGGGATGGGTGTGGCCCTTGTCAATTGGTCCAGTTTCAATGGGAACTTTGTAGAATCATTATCTACCATAGGTTGATAAGTACCCATAGCATGGCATATCTTCATTCGGATTGTAGGAGCAATGTCCCGGGATGGGCGTGGCCATGGAATATTGGTACAGTTTCAATGGGAACTTTGTAGAATCATTATCTACCATACGTAAATAAGCAGTCATAGCCAGGCTTACTCTACGTACAGATTCTAGGAGCATATGCCGGGATGGGCGTGGCCCTTGTCAATTGGTACAGTTTCAATGGGAACTTTGTAGAATCGTTATCTGCCATAGGTCGATAAGTACCCATAGCCTGGCTTATCTTCATTCGGATCGTAGAAGCAATGTCCCGGGATGGGTATGGCCCTTGTCAATTGGTACAGTTTCAATGGGAACTTTGTAGAATCATTATCTACCATACGTAAATAAGCAGTCATAGCCAGGCTTACTCTACGTACAGATTCTAGGAGCATATGCCGGGATGGGCGTGGCCCTTGTCAATTGGTGCAGTGCCAATGGGAACTTTGTAGAATCATGATCTACCATAGGGTGATAAGTAGCCATAGCCAGGCATGTGTTTATACGTATCGAAGGAGCAACAACCCGGGATGGGTATGGCCCTTGTCAATTGGTCCAGTTTCAATGGGAACTTTGTAGAATCATTATCTACCATAGGTTGATAAGTAGCCATATTCTGTCATATCTTCATTCGGATTGTAGGAGCAATGTCCCGGGATGGGCGTGGCCCTTGTGAATTGGTCCAGTTTCAATGGGAACTTTGTAGAATCATTATCTACCATAGGTTGATAAGTACCCATAGCATGGCATATCTTCATTCGGATTGTAGGAGCAATGTCCCGGGATGGGCGTGGCCCTTGTCAATTGGTACAGTTTCAATGGAAACTTTGTAGAATCATTATCTACCATAGGTTGATAAGTAGCCATATCCTGGCATTTGTTCTTTTGGATCGTAGGAGCAAAGTCCCTAGATGGGCGTGGCCCTTGTCAATTGGTGCAGTGCCAATTGGAACTTTGTAGAATCATGATCTACCATAGGGTGATAAGTAGCCATAACCAGGCATGTGTTCATACGTATCGACGGAGCAACAACCCGGGATGAGTATGGCCCTTGTCAATTGGTCCAGTTTCAATGGGAACTTTGTAGAATCATTATCTACCATAGGTTGATAAGTACCCATAGCCAGGCATATCTTCATTCGGATCGTAGCAGCAAAGTCTCGGGATGGGTGTGGCCCTTGTCAATTGGTCCAGTTTCAATGGGAACTTTGTAGAATCATTATCTACCATAGGTTGATAAGTAGCCATAGCCTGGCATATCTTCATTCGGATTGTAGGAGCAATGTCCCGGGATGGGCGTGGCCCTTGTCAATTGGTCCAGTTTCAATGGGAGCTTTGTAGAATCATTATCTACCATAGGTTGATAAGTACCCATAGCATGGCATATCTTCATTCGGATTGTAGGAGCAATGTCCCGGGATGGGCGTGGCCATGGAATATTGGTACAGTTTCAATGGGAACTTTGTAGAATCATTATCTACCGTACGTAAATAAGCAGTCATAGCCAGGCTTACTCTACGTACAGATTCTAGGAGCATATGCCGGGATGGGCGTGGCCCTTGTCAATTGGTACAGTTTCAATGGGAACTTTGTAGAATCGTTATCTGCCATAGGTCGATAAGTACCCATAGCCTGGCTTATCTTCATTCGGATCGTAGAAGCAATGTCCCGGGATGGGTATGGCCCTTGTCAATTGGTACAGTTTCAATGGGAACTTTGTAGAATCATTATCTACCATACGTAAATAAGCAGTCATAGCCAGGCTTACTCTACGTACAGATTCTAGGAGCATATGCCGGGATGGGCGTGGCCCTTGTCAATTGGTGCAGTGCCAATGGGAACTTTGTAGAATCATGATCTACCATAGGGTGATAAGTAGCCATAGCCAGGCATGTGTTTATACGTATCGAAGGAGCAACAACCCGGGATGGGTATGGCCCTTGTCAATTGGTGCAGTTTCAATGGGAACTTTGTAGAATCATGATCTACCATAGAGTGATAAGTAGCCATATTCTGGCATGTCTTCATTTGGATCGTATGAGCAATGTCCCGGGATGGGCGTGGCCCTTGTCAATTGGTACAGTTTCGATGGAATCTTTGTAGAATCATTATCTACCATAGGTTGATAAGTAGCCATATCCTGGCATTTCTTCTTTTGGATCGTAGGAGCAAAGTCCCGGGATGGGTATGACCCTTGTCAATTGGTGCAGTGTCAATGGAACTTTGTAGAATCATTATCTACCATAGGGTGATAAGTAGCCATATCCTGGCATTTCTTCTTTTGGATCGTAGGAGCAAAGTCCCGGGATGGGTATGACCCTTGGTAATTGGTGCAGTGTCAATGGGAACTTTGTAGAATCATAATTTACCTATTCTAGGAGCAAAGTTCCGGGAAAGGTGTGTGCATATATATTCGGCCTTTACTACATAAAGATACGTGATGTGGAAATGAAGCCCTTCTCAATTCAACATTGGCATATATTGAAATGGAAAAATACACTTTATTCTTACACTAGGTCTCCTGAGATTAACGGTGTATTACGCCTCTTACATTCAGAGCTAAACCCATAACAACGGCGTAAGTAATTATGGGGCCTTGACTGAACCAAGCCTGGGCATTGTAGTTTGGAAAGGGAACAATCCTTCTCAACAACAACGGCAAGCTCGTTGGTTTTATTACTTTTACTATGCAGAACCATAATTTACTGCTTATCCTACATTTAGAGTAGTGGAGCCAAGTGTCAGAAGGGAACTGGTATTCTTAACTGATATATGCTTATTGGTTGTATCACTCATACATTAGAGGGTTATACCCAACCCCAAATATAGTTTTATGTAAAGTTATATAGTCTTTCTGTCTTCCTTACCTACCAACACACAGTTGGAAAGGCCCAAATAATAAATTTACCGTTGTCATATTATTCTTATTTAGCACTACTGTTCTGATCTCGTGGACATTATGTAGCATTATCAAAACCTATAGAGGAAATGAATTAAAGCAAGTGCAGAGTGCTCAAGATAGTGATTTAAATTTAATGATCTAACTAAAGGAAATTGCTCAAAGTCTGGGGTAGTCATTTCCAAGATGCACCGAATTTGCTGTAGTTTATACATTATCGCTGATTTGGCATAAGTATAGATGATGGTAGCCACGCTGGGGATATGGATATTATCACAGATGAATGTAACTTAATGGCATCTATTGCAAGGCTGAAGCTCACAAAGGAGGTAGAGAAAGTACTACTACTGACTGAATAAAATATGGTGGAGAATAAATGACAAAGTGCTGACAGAAGCTTTTCAAGAAGGTGTGGTCAGAAAAGAGGACGCCCTAGGGTTTGGAAGATAACATAGTAATAACTCTTTGCAAGAAGAGACTATTACATGGTCGACAGAAGAAATATATGGGGGCACGACTAGCTAAAAAGGTTCGTCTACCAGTCTGTCCGAGATGAGGGGATCCGTTTTCGTAAGACAAAGAGGGACTTCTCCACACGGCACCTCCAATAGGACGATGGCACGCGAATCTATATCGGCGAGTAAAGGACGTTGGTCAACCGGCACCTCTACTCGCTAGCGAAGCAGATGATAATGGCAGGGATGGTGAAGTTCGTCTGATTCCGTGGTGGTGAAGTCTGGACAGCGGCCTACTGGTTGTTGTCATTGGTAAGCCGGGGGACCTGGATGTCTTCACGTGGCATCCACTCAACTTTAATTTATTTTTTTAGAAAAAAGTATACCTATTTCTATATGCCACAAACCTCTGCTGCACCTTACTTTTTGTTACCCGACTTCCCTTTACCAAGCCAGCCACCATTCCCCAACCTGCTTTTTTTCTTTTCTTTCCAATTTTCCTTTGTATATATATATATATATATATATATATATATATATATATTTTATATTTCTTTTAGTATAATGTCATTAAGTCTGTATATACTTTTCATCATACATTTATTTCATAATATTTACTTTTTTGTAGAATATCGTCGTTGCCTTAGCAGCTTCCCACTGATGACGGTGTATCTTTCAACACTCCTCCTCAGCATGACTGATGTTTTAACCACCTATCTTATAAATTCCCAATCACCTCCTGCTGTTAGACTTTACTAACAACTTTTTCCATAATATCGCTGTCTTCGAAACTAGCTTAAACCCTACATTCCTTCCTCATCTGACTCCCTCCCCAATAATACCTTTCTCCTCCATGACCGGGTTGACCAGACAGGTGCAGGTGGAGTAGGTCTGTATGAACATGGCAGCCAAAAGACTCAAATTCTTGCCCCCCCCCCTTCCGATCATCCACACAAAGAGTTCCTTATTATTGAAATTGCCTGCAACTTCCGTCCTGTCCTATATGCTGCAGTGTATCGCCCTCGAGATGTGTCTTTTGAACCAATTTTTGAGTCAGCCCTCGTTTTGTTCCCTTCTACTCCAATACAAATATCTCCGGTGACCTAAATACCAACCTTTTATTGGATTACCACGATATGCGCTACCTAGAGGACCTGTTATTTTTGTTCCATCTCTTCATTGTCCCTCCCACTGCTACTCATCACACTTGTAAGTATTATACTTAGCTGGATCTCTACGTCATTGACTCTTTTGCAAATCTTCTGTCCTCTTCTCTGCTACCTGTTGCGTTCCTGTTCTCTCATGACCTAATCCAAATTTCCTATAATATCTAGACCCTATGCTTGCAGCCTGTCACAATTTGGATAGCCTTACCTTCGAAAACATTCTTCCGGATCTCTAAGCTCTGTATTAGAATACTGTTTGCTCCTGCACCACAACTGACTCTATGGTGGACATCCTCACTAGCAACCTCCTTAATGCACATGCAGAAGCCCTAAAAACCTCTAGTCGTCCTCCTCCGTGGATATGCCAGGAGATCAGGGACTAGGAACTAATGCGTGAGGATGTCCGAAGACGATTCAGGCACACAAGGCTTGTAAATGACTATCAGCCATCCGGGGTACCCTGAAAATTCACCCATGCTACAGTCCGGTGGTCCAAGTACTTTCATGAAGCCCTCTTCTCTGCTCCTGATTCCAAATTCAAATGGCAACTCCTTCGAAAACTCTCCATCTGTAACTCCTCTGGTGCTTCCTCCTCGCAGGTTTTCCAGATTCACCTGATGAATTAAACTCATATTTGTATCTTCCTCCTCGACCATTTCACCACCTCCCTCTTCCCATAGTGCTAACTAATATTGATGATTAATGATTAATGAGTACCATTCATCACCAAACGACTATCACCCAATATCCATCCTTAGTAATCTTTTCAAACCTCTTGACAGACTAGTTCAATCCCAAATCTCCGATTTCCTTGAACAGTCCCAACTTCTTAATCCTTTCCAATCTAGTTTTTGTCCCGGTTACTCCACACATTCTGCACTAACTAATATCACTAGTTACTGTTTGGATATCGTATGTTGCATGGAGAATATTTAAGAGCCATAAGATGACAACACTGTCACCTTTTTGTATGGTTATAAATGATTTTCACGAAGCTTGTGTTTTTTCGAGTAGTAGTTGCCCTGATCTGTAGTGATGTAATTATGATAAATAAATGTGAATACAAATGTAACAGTTTTAATTATTCAATAATAGCCACACAAAACAGTTACATTCATGCCACTATTGATCAACAAAACCTTACAGTTCTAATTCTCCTAAATTTCTCTAAAGCACTTGATACCTTCGACCGCTCACTCAGTCCTTTCCAAGTTAAAATCATTAACCTTCTCCAATAGAAGCTCTAGCTGCTGGTTTCTCTCCAATCACTCCCAAGTAGTAGCTTTCCCTAATCAAACCCTATTTGCCTCCCTCACTCTTTCCTCCTGTGTTGCCCAGAGATCCAGCATTTCTCCCCTTATTTTTAGTGCTACATAAACGGATTAGTCCCTGGGCAAACCTAGGGATAACCAATGACTAATTTCTCTACTTGAAAGTTCCCGTCGGTCAATTTTCATTGCTCCTTACCATCTGCTCCATCAACCTATATGTTAAGTCCTAGAATCCTCCCTCCTTTTCCCTCACTTTGAGTGTGGCTGTATGATGTATGGGTGTCTCTCAGTGGGACCCAGAGATAAGTTGAGGCAAATCATGAATTGCTTTGTTAGATTTTTTTCTTGGTACTCCACGGTGCTCCCACCTCTTCGCTCAGTTAGGGTAGCTCTTCCACTATTTCTGTGCACAATATTTCCTCAGTTCGTTCCTTTTTCAAACCATCTGTTCTCATTACTCTCCTTATATATACAATTCTCTATAGTTCGTAACTCAGTCTATTCTGGGAACACTAAATCATGTCTCTCTGATCTTCACACTCCTGCCAAAAAAAGGCAGCATATGATCGTTCTTTCCTCACTCCCTCCACTACCCTTTGGAATTCTCTGCCTCCTGATTCTCTACCTACTTCTGACATGCACCATGCTTACAAACCTTCAAAACCCTCCTATTCCAAAACCCCCTCACCTCATCCATGTCTTTGTTTACTAATTGCAGTTAAATATTTTTATTTTATTATTTGTTCTTACTGAGTTTTACACCTTATTTTATATAGTCATAGAGTTTTTCTTCTCTTTGTATCATCTGTACATTATTGTAATTCATAGGGGTCTTCGTTCTGGATTAAAATTTATATTCTATTCTCTCTAAATCTAAATTAGAATAGAACAGAACCTAAGGAAGTTCATATTGGATGACCTTGAAGCAAACAAGTTTGGATCTATCCATGAGAGGCAAATTCAAGACCATATTTTCTCCTTAAGAATGATAATTAAGAAGGCATGGAACAGGGCATGGGACATATATTCATTGATTTAAGGTTTGCATTTGGTTCTAAAAACCAAGGCAGGATATATGGAATGGTATGGAGAGAAACTAGTTCCACCTAACCTGATCAATCAATGCCATAAAGACTTTATCTGAAACCAAGGGAATCCTGAGACTAAATGACAGTCAATAGGAAGGATTTAAATTTTATCAAGGTGCTCAAAAGGCAACACCTTAAGTCCACTTCTCTGTATGCATATGCATGATTGAAGTTCGGAAAAATCAAAATTAATCTCTTGCCCTTTAAGGCATGCAGAATGGCCCTGACTCTAATTATGTAGAACTATAATACACTTCTCTCTATAATTCCCTTCAACATCACATTTTTTTTTTATTCCAGGAGAAACTCAACATCACAGAAGATGTAGGACGAGAGAGGAGATTAGTCAGTAGGCTGCTTGCCTCAGGGCATCAGCTCCTACTGTGGACCTCAGGTAATAACCAATTGATGTACTATCCTACAAACATTAATATACATATATAGTTTCTGTCGGGGGGCGTCACTAGGGGAGTGCCTGATCACTCTAGCCCTGGTGACAAGTGCGGATCGTTGTAGTAAATAACATGGACCATGTTCCATGTCGGCGTTAATATCTGAATCCATTTTTATTGATAGGGATGTGTCCCGACAATACACTGTGTTCAGGAGAAGAGGTTCAGAGGTTCATAAAGAATAAGACCAGTTTTCAGAGTTCGGGCGGGAGATCGGCAGCGTAATAGTTACAAGTTGTCAAAGGGTCTGCTAGAGGCTGTGAGACAGGGATGGCGCAGAGGTGTGGCAGAGATAGTAGGCTGACGAGGAGTCTGTGTGTCTGCCTACCAGGGCCAAGCGGCCCTGGCGTAAAGCGACCAAGTAGTGCGGCTGAGGAGACTAGGAAAAAGAGTGGTATCCAGGGCGAAACCCCTTGGTTTTAAACATTACTTCCCCTTCCTAAAACATTACTTCCCCTTCCTACCGGAAGGAGGAGCCTAGCTTGAACGGGGTATGTTTATGATGTCACACCTGCGCCGAGTACGTGCCCCTCGTCCCCTAAAGCACTGTTTATTGGCATGGCTTTTAGATTTTATGACCGCCGGAAAGTGATTGAAGGTCTGCCCGGGTCTATTTTATTAGGGGCAGGTGGCTTACCCTCTCAGGTTTTATTGCTGTCGACCTTCGACCCTCTGTGCCTTGTTATACGACTTCCGACCTCTCTATGATTTATTACAAGAAGTTTACAAAGATTTGCATTTATATTATAATACACTATGCACCAGAGTATAGGGTGATTTAACACTTATGTAGTTGAGTCACTACAGTTTCAATATATACAGCCGAATTATCCAATATCCTGCGAGTAATGAGGATGAAAAATATTGACAACCTGTGGCAGAATAACTAACTTGAAGGCTCTAGGCCCAATCTGTTTTTTGTTCACTATTATCCTGACATGTAAGCACTTAAATTTACAGCATAAACTGTACGTCTGTTGAGTTGGCCAAATAAAAAAATACTATGAAACTTAATGCTAATCAGATAAATGAAAAATAATAATGCAATTATAATAAATGATTTGATCTGTCACAGAGTAGAGTAATTTTAGTTGCTGGTTGATCATTTTTCATTCAAATGATTACATTTAAGTCAAAGTCACTCCCCTTCAGGACTAATATTAAGTATATCATAACTATAAAAACATTTAAAAATTGTTTCTTCAAACAGGTACTAAACAAATTTTTAAATAAGTCAATCATTGAATCCACCCATAGTTCAAGTTTGTCATCCCTAAATTGGCAACTATCTGTAAGAATAAACAAGTAACCCAAATAAATAATCACAGCAAAAAATCTTAGTATAAGTGAAGGCAATAATTTAATCATAAATATCATAAAAAAAACAATTCATAGATTGAAAAAGCATTGTTTTATCAATATATTAATATTATGTAAAATAGAACAATAATTATTAATTTTTATTTATTTATTTTTAAAATTATTTTTTAATTTCTAATAATTAACAAGAGACTATATGTCTATTTAAAAATAAAATTCTAAAATTAATAAAAAAGATGTATCCATCAGGAATTCAACCCTATCAGGAAATCCACATCTGTTTACAACTGATTATACTTTGAGAAAAGTTTCTTTACTCAACACAATTGTATTGTCATAACAGTCATGAGTTAAAGGTTTGTTGGTTTTTGGACCAGCAAGTGATTTTTCACTATTCATGCTCAGCAAGCAAACTAATAACACAAGTAATGTTGCATCTAACTATAAATAATTATATTTGTTAATCTGGGAAAACACTAGTTAATATAAATGTCAAAGAAATTGTATCTAGCCAAATACATGAATGTGACAAACACTATTGGTTAAAGATTTTGAAAACCAAAAGCATTGGAAAATGCCTTTTTATAAGTCATTGATTCTAAGGATATTTAATTAAAGTCTTAGTGATATTTCTATTCAGAGGGTCTGGACAAGCTTTTTACAAGTGGGAAAAATGACACTGATGGAGCCTACTTTGATTCATAAAACCTTGTTTAAAGTAAAAGCATTTGTTTTATTTTTTTAGTTTATGACCTTAAACTGGTAATTATTTTCAGACAACCCTATACGTTAGTTAATTGCTGTGGTAACAGGGGGCTGTCCTCGGTGGATTATAGTGGTGTAGCCAGGGGGCATGGGGAGGTTGCATCCCCAAAAACATTTTTGGAAGAAGAAAAATAAAAACATTGTGTAAAATATCCTATATTTTTTTATACATAAAACCAACTAAGTATAGTATAATTATAATTTTTTTTTCTCCCGTATGAAACAGCGAAACAAATGCCACTGTTTGATGGAGTTCTAGCAATAAAAAAATTATCATTTTGTTGATTAAATTTTTTTTTTTCAGAAATGACAGCAAACTACCAAGAAGAATGTTACATGAAGACTATAGAATGTCATCTTCAGCTAATGAAGTAAACAGCAGTTATCAATGGAGACACTTCGTTTGGAACATTATAGACAATTTCTGATTATTATACATTAGGCTTACATCCTAATTATTATAATTAGTAAGCAAGTGTTGTATGCTACAAAATAAGTAATTCATTTATTGAATGAATTATTAGTCTCCATTGTGACATCATTTATTCTTCTGAAATATTGTCTTATGCAAAGTAAAATCTACTTTGCAAATTAAAGAGCCAATTTGATTCTGGCATAGAAATATTTTCTTGACATACTAGCTTGCATCAATTAATTGATAATCAAGCCAATTAACAATTATTTTGTAACAAATAAAAAATTGTTACAACGTGATCAGGCATAAGCACATAAAAGTAAATTTTCATTACATGAAAAATACTTATGAATATCAGGAACATAAAGTTTTCTGAAGAGAAAATATCAGATTTTTAGAGATTTTAAAACTGTATTCAAAGATCTGTTGCTAATCTCTTTTATCTGTCAAGCAAATTGTTCAAAATTTATGGTAGTATTCTACTATCAAGAAATCCAAGAAGAGAAACTAAACCATCTATCAAATAGATGTACACAAATGTTGCATGGCCTAAGGGTCCACTGAATTTTTGTTGTAATGACCACTAATTCAGATGAATAAGCAAGGACCTTTTAGACAGTTATTGAGTTTCTATTCTAGAAATAGACAAGGAAATAACTGTTGAAACAAAATTTTAAAAAAATTACCTTTAAGTTGGGTGAAGGTTTTGACAAATTATGAAGCTCTTAAAATTGCTATAGTTTGAACTATCACCATGCCCAACAATTTTTTACCTAAAAGTTGTTGGAGGAAGTATTGCATTTGACCATTATATTGATTTGAGCGGAAGTATATACATTCTTTAAGCTTCCTTTATAGATTAAAATAATTTTTATGGGGATATTTATGCTCTAAGTCAACAACGACAACAACAAAATTACCACATCTGAAAAGTAAAGGGATGACTTATTAATAAATGCCTATGAATTTCTCAAAAAGAAAATAGCATACTTTTAAATTCATGATTTTTAAATGAATTAATTATTGCTATTTAGAATAATAATACATTTTGATCTATAGAGCATTGCCTTATTAAAAGATTGCTGAAAAGGTGCTTGAGGTTTAACTCACTCTTTCTGAAAGTAGCCAATTGTTGGTTATTTTACTTATGAATATATTATATAAATAAGTCTATCTCTTTATTATTATAAAGGGTATAATTTGACTAGCATAGATTGGGTAACCAAAAAATTATTTTGAGTGTTAGAGAAATCAGTGAATAATAATCATTAACTGATGTAAAACCTAACAACTATCCAAACCATCATGAACAAATCAAATGGAATTTAAGAAGCTAATCATTGTACATTACTTAGAACTCATATTCAATTTTTGGATGACTGCAATACTTCCTCAAACTTTTTGCCTTAGGACCAAAAGGGTTCAATTATAATTCAGGGAAAAACTGAAAGAGTTTCATATTTTTTTAATACAAGAAATGATGCAACACTAATTCTACTTGTGACGAACACCAACATCATCGCAAGCTTTGTTAATCTTTACTTCTAGTTTTAAGAAATTAAAATTATTGAATATTTAAGATGAATAAATTTTGGTATGGTAGTCCAAAACTTACAGCTATGTATAAAATTATATTATATTCAAACATAGCATTCGTATTAAGACTTATTTATAATGACATTTAATAGGGAACATTATTCTATGATTCAAAAAAGTATTGATGAGAATATTGTTTTCTTATCTTGAAAAAGCTGATTACACATAGTTTTAATAATCTTAAGACTATGAATGTGAACAGCTAATTCCCCCCGGTCAGATGAGCATAAAAAAATTATCGATTTGTGACAAATGGCAAATTTTCTATTTGCAATCACCTGAGAAGATTAAAAATGAGTTCAGCAAAGGCTAATACCTAAAAAATTATTTATTTAATTAAAAAGTTACCTTTGTAAAACTGAACTCAGTAAATAACATCAATCACACATTAAAATTGAGATAAACATAATTCACAGCCTAAGATGTTTTTGAACACATTTTTCATTATGAATGGTTTATGACATCCGGACATTTTATTCACTTCACAACACTAAATCTTTCTTCAAAAGAAGTTAAAATCATTCTATGAAGAATTAGGAACCATAACATGTTGGAATCTATCCTATGTAAGTTGCATAATATTTACCCTGTAGAAAACCTATCTATATCTGTTACTAACCTGGGTTATTTATAAGATAAGCTAGAACATCTTGGTTATTGTAATTAATTTCTACAACACAGAACCATTATGTAAACTATCAATGCTTCAGTCAATTGGCTGAGTTTCTAAGTAAACACAGGAAAATTGAATTGCAGTACTGATACTTAATATTGGTGGTTGGAGTTTTCATTCACTCCAATTTTTGTGGAGTTTCAGGCTTAATGTACATTACACATATACAACTAAACATTTGTTCACAACACTTACTTTAATAAATACTATACTATTTGAATTTTATTGTTACTTTTATATGAGGAAATAGTTTCATCTCATTTCAATTCAAGAGACGAGAAGCTCGCAGAAAAATTAAAATCTTTGAAATAGATGGTGATGATAAAACTTTGGAAAATAAATTTTTATACAATTATTTTCTGGTTAATTTTACAAGCATTTATTTTCCAAAAATAAAATAATAAATGCGAATTCAGAGTTGCATTGGTAAATTCATCAAAGAAATAAAATGAATTTTTACCATAGAAAATGAAATTCTCATCACCATTTATTGGGGCCCACTGTGAGCTTCACTTTATCGTAATCAGAGAAATAATAAAAACTGGTAATTTTATTATATAAATTATATTTTTAGTAAATAGGTTAATTGTATTTCATTTTTTTAACTGCAAACCTCAGCTATTTTGGGCTGAGGCATCACTTGTCAAGTAGGTTTATTACAAGGAGGGCTGGTCATGTGGATAAATTAGGAGCAGATTCCGAGGAAACTGCTGATGGAGAAGTCATCCAGCGAAGTCTTGGCGCTCATAGGTCAGAAGCCCAAGACTTCCTTGGATTGATTGCGTGGTCGGAGTCCGGAGGTGCCTTGGATTCCGCATCTATTGAATATCTCTAGAGGTTTAAAAAAAAAACATACATACTTACATTGTGTGGCGCTACAACACGTTACTGCGTGTATGTACGCTTCTTTTTTTTTAAGCTCTAGAGATAAACAATAGATTTACTTGAATAGGTGAAATTAAAATCAATGATTTAATTGTTTAGTATTATTATGCCTCTGTTTGGTATTATTGAATGTATTTATAATGTTAAGTATTTTGAAATATGTTTCTTTGTTATTAATGTGTACCTTAGTATATAAGTTTGTGCTTCAAGTAGGAGAGTAATAAACAATATGTTCAGCATAAAAGTAGCCTCAGAAGTGGTATGATTAGGTAGGTTAAGACGCATTCTCTTTCTATCGCTTTCGTGTTGATGTTGTCTCGTCTTGTGAAAATAAAAAAAATAAAAAATTTAGTTTTTTTTTTTTAATTTAACCCATAAATATATGTATATATCTGGGAGATACTGTATAAGAGATAGGTGGTTTGGGGTCCATAATAGAAAACACAATGTTTAGATAACTGTTTAATAAATTGTACAACAGCAGAGTCTGCATTGTACCAGTCATCACTACAGAATGACCTGGATGAGCCCTTCCGTCAGACGGTCAAGGGTGCTTCCGCTGGAGAACACTTTTGGGCCGTGTCCTTGTATCTCCGTACATCTTGTTGCTCATGTATTTCACGCCCATACGACCTTCCTGACAATTGTCGCGTCTTTGCAGCTATGGCTCTGTAAATTAACCGTACGCGGTATCAGTCATTACTGTAAAAACAACAACAAATAGTGTATTACCAATGTACAGGCTTTTGTGTTATATCTTGATACTTATGAAATGCAGTTCATAAATAATTCAGATTCAAGAAAAAAATAATGTATTTAATTGTTTACATCAAAATGCTCAAGTAAATGAGCAATACTAGCACTCATGTCACGAACATATAATACGAAGTAGTAAAATATAGAAATAAAAACAGAAGGTGCCTGCGAAAGGTCAAACACAGAATATATTTAAAAATTAAGGCCTCATTAACCAATAAAAACAATGGTAGTTCTTTGATATCGCAAATAAAGTAACCACTCGCAAGTTCACAATTTACAAATGCACAATTCAGGTGACAAGCCATTACACCAGATACCTTCCATGCCAGGAAAAGGTTCTAAACTCATTATAAACTATTAAATTGTAAGGTCAAGTGATTGATCAATGTGTTGCTGTTAGCTCGGTCACCTTTACCTACACTGTCATATCGGTATCCGAAAAGTGGCAGCTCTACTAGTTCAACAAATCTCATCGGTAGTGGAAAAGTGATTGCCAACAACACCATACCTCGGAAAATAACATCGGTAGCCGTAAAGTAACTGCTTAAATACCAACACATACAGCAAACACCATCAATTAATCGCTATTCCCAAACATCGATAATAAATAAAAATATCAATAGTATTGCAGGTCACAGATCTAAAAAGTGTTAAATTCGGGTTTACCATTGTCACTGATATAAATTCTTGGTTCAACTTTACAATTATCTAGAACCTTTCGCAAACTATCAAGTACAAGTTTATATCTGCACTTGCCATCGATAGATCGCAATTTTTATAAATTATTAGGCGATAACAGAATAACTTTTACAGGGCCTTTATATTTGGGATATAGTTTAGTAATTGGTTCACTCTTCCTCCTTATGATTAACTAAATCACCTATTTAGAAGGGGATCACTTTTGACTTGTTTTGTTTTTTTCTATATTCTACATTACAAACATATTATTCTACATTTGAGCCACTAGAGAGAGATTACTTCTCTTAAACCCAGCTGAGGATTCATAGTGACATGTTCTCTAGCTACAATTAATTCACGAGGTCGAGGGACACTTCCAAACATTAATTCCATAGTTGATACCTCTGTTACACAGGGGCGTAGTATTTAAAGCGAGTTGCATTTCTGGAACTGTACATTGATGTACTAGCATCTGCTTTGATCGCATTATCAGCTTCGTGTTTATTAGTGAGGAAAAGAAGACAATACTTCGTGAATAAGTCGATAAAGACAAAAAGCTAATAACGCCAGTCCCTTTTCCACTTAATTTTCCTGAGATATCTAAATGAAAGATGTTTAAGGTTTAAGGTTCAAGCACGGCCGGTATCGGGTGTAATTATATCTATCGGTCGCGCCCCTGAATCCCATTTATCCGTCTTACAACTCACGGATTTCAACAAATTTTCTCAGAAATTTAGACATATTTTAAAACCAATAGTGATTATAGAGGGTTTCTAATGTATTCTCCCATCCTAAATGAAAAATGGAGATGTTGATGCTATTGACAATAGACCATCCTAGGGAGTGTGGAACGATAGGGAGGCAATAGGTACGTGAATTAGGCTGAATCTTTCTACTAAGTACAGAAATTCGTATTTCATAAGTGTCCTTGATTTCATTATTAACTCATCGGAATTTAATTTGAACTCAATTTCAGAAATGATAGAATCTTTAAGTTGTTCAGCAAAAATCCAATCATACGATACTGAAATTAATGGAACTCGTTTGTTACCGATAGAAGATTGTAATACTTTTTTTAATATTATCCATCCCCACCCTTGTTAGGCCGCATGGGGATTAGGGCCCCTTTATGAACACCCGTAGGAATAATGTACATTCTACCAGGAGATGGGTAATTACTAGGGATGTCCACATATCGTTTGTATTCTCATTCCTGATTCCTGCAGTATTATCCTGATATGCCTATGTTGTGTTTCAGAGGGAAGCTATGCGTTTTGTTTGTTTAAGTGGTACTCAGAGGTCATGGTAGTTACCATCCGAGTTGTCGTAGTTACCAACCCTAGTTCCAGAAACTGTTACTGTCCCATTAGGAGACATGTAACTAGAATTTCACAGGAAACTAACATTATCGTTAATGCTTTCCTGGTGACAAGTCCTTAATAGGGCTACTTCCTGACAGTAGTGAACCATGATTGCTGCCTGCCTCACTCTTCAATGCATGACTCAGAGCGACTATGAGAGGTCCTCCCTGGTATTATTCTTCTCCTAGCCAGCACTCCCCGGTGTTGCACCGGAATTTCGGGTACACTCCTTGTGGTTTAGGATTGAATTCTGGAAGTTTAGTCCCAGGATTTCAATTATTTGTTTTTTCCAATTGTCTGATTAGCGACTCCATAAACCAATTCTGCGTCTTCTATCTGTCGGATCTGGGCTTCCAAAATCTTTATCTACGGCTCTGGAATAGACTGCTGTTCATGAGCGGCCCTCTGTTTAGCATTTATTATTGAGTGTGTTTATAATTTTAAACATTTTGAAATATGTTTCTTTGTTATTAATGTGTAGATTAGTATACAAGTTTGTACTTCAAGTAGGAGAGTAATAAACAATTTGTTTAGCATAAAAGAAGACTCAGACGTGGTATGTTTAGGTGGGTATAGCTGTTATGTTTATAGAGCTACAAATTTTTAATTTTTACTACAAACGAAGGTTTGTAATCACATACTCTTTCTTTTGCTTTGTTTACTTGAATTACACATAATTTGAATTTGTATCACAAATCTTTTTCCTCCCCATAGGATTTTCCCGAAGATATTGAATATTAGGTGGGTGGGGGTTTACCGTCATTTGGTGGAAAGCATTCAGATATTAACATTTTAAAGGCAGCAATGTTATGAGGTCGTCCTCCCTCCAAAACTAATGTTTTGTGCAAGGAGCCGAACTATATCTGTGTCACATTTGGTGTGAATATCTCAACCAGTTAAGAAGTCTTTGGGGTATGCACTGACCTGATTATGTTTCTATTTTATGTATTACACTTGCTTTAGTTTCATGGTGTAGATTGAGACTTTTTGTGATAGATGTTTATTGTAAAACATCACTACTTACTAAGTAACTCCAGCCACACTGACTGAAACCATAAGGCATATTTAGTCTAATTGATGGGAATCCTGCTAAAAATAGGAAGATGGTTGATCAGGTAGAGGCCCTAACACACTTTGCTTCACGGCCAATATGTGTATTGAGAAGGATGTGATGTCAGCCTAGTAATATCACTGACATTGTTCTTGGATAATACAGCATAAATAATAATACAGTCCGAGTTCATGATTTTCTTCTACAGAGCCATTATCTAATATATTATAAAGTTCTCGTTTAATTAGACAATATAAATCTTAATATGATCAGGTTTTTTAAAATAAGATAATAAACTAGTGAAGAGTATACATTTAATTATTTATTATTTTCAATCTCTAAGGATTGGGTTTTGACAACCAAACAATTCCAGTTTCTATTTAACATACTTTCTGAAGTACCATAAGGATCTGCTCCAGTTTAAAAAGTGTCCTCTTTTGTAACTGATCTTCAAAATAAATGTTACTGCCTGATAAGTGATTCTTTGAAATACGTTGTCTGCATACTTCATTGCATTCAATTGTTGCTTAATTTACAAACATGTAAGTTAAGATGGCCCTCATGCCATATGTTCATTAACTCTCAGCAAACTGCAAAATATCTCATTTAAAACAGCAAGTCACTCCATCATGTCCTCAATCTCTCTTCTCAAGCAACTGACTATATAACAGCGTCTTTCTGGCCATGTGAAAACTAACTCTTAACGGACCACACCCATATCGAAAAGGCAGTCCTTGGCATGCCTTGCTTTCCCTCTATTTTTGAAATTGCACAAACTTTTTTATAGTTTCTTTCCACTTCTATGAAAGGTGATATAAGGGGTGAAATTTTGTGGGTGGGCATACTTCACTATATTGGAACCATCTATAAGCAGCCTTCCTTTTTCAAAATGATCCTCCCATTTAATGAAATTTGTTATAACCTCTAATATTAACAGCATAACATAACTCTCTATACATATTACTATGAATGATAAAATCACACAGTTTAAAACATTATTTCCCCCTTTCTATTAACTAGCCCACTTCGCTCTGATTTTTAATCTTTCTCTACCCACTGCTCCGAATTTAGCAAAATTTTTTTCCCTCTACTAAAAAGATATTAATTAAAGGTGATAATGGGTAGAGAAATTTAAAGATATTGCTAATAATAAAGTCTCAGAGCCAATACAATACAAGTCATATATTTATCATTGTTCGATAAGTTTGATGTTCTGATTTTAATAAGTTTTTTGTTCCAAGATTAACTATTCCCAGTTTTCTTCTTCTTTTTTTCAATGATTGAGATAGTTTAACAAATAAGATGAAGCATTTTCAGTAAAAAATACAGAGAGAAGTTTTTTCACTTCAATTAACAAATATTTTAGAAACTTATTCATATTGCTTCGGTATATTGTGTATGGCAACAGGGCTTGTTCTGTAAACTCAAAGATAATCTTCCTTCCATGTACTACCTCATCATCCTGTCATTCCTAAGTGTGAAACTCTTCCACATCCGCTTCATTTCTGCATTTTATTTTAGGTGTCCTCAAGGTTGTGGTACTCAGTCCCATCCTGTACCTACTGAAGGTAGTGTAATAACCTTACTCATTCTGTATACTCATTCTAATAACCTTCCTCTATGAATTCGCTGATGACAAAGCCATCCTCTCTTCCAATCCTGACCCCATCCTCGGTTCCAAAACTTTGCAAGAACACCTGGCCCATCAAGAACCATGGCTCTCCAAATGGAGGTTCAAAGTGAACGCTGACAAGTCCTCTCATGTCAGTTTCACCCTCTGTCATTCATCCTAACCTCCAGTATTGCTGTTCAACCAAAACATTCCTGTTAAATCCTAAACCACCTACCTAGGACTTATACCAGACAAGGGACTCACTAGGAGCCCTATGACAAGAAACTAAAAGATGATTCAAACAACTTCTCTGCCTTATAGATAGTAGTTCAAAATAACAATAGAAAACAAAATACGGATTTACACAACTATACTCAAACCTACCTGATTCTACAGAATTGAAGTCTGGAGGAGGGCCAAGCCCTCCAATACCCTTTGTAGCCGATCCCTACAATTCAGAATCCTCCGCAAGAGAACCAATGCTCCCTTCTACATCAACAACTGAACCCTTCACGCTGATCTCAACACCGCATTCATCCAAGACATAGCAACCTCCCACTAACAGAACTTCCAAGAGCCTTCCCCCCCCCCCCCAAAAAAAAATCCTAGTCACTAATAAACTGAGGTCATAAACACTGCTTATAATAATTGTGTACAGATTGCTATAAAAAAAATAAAAATAATAATAAAGTTTTTATAAATAAGAAACTTACCACTCACTTACATCAGCTAGTTACTTTGACTTCCAACAGTAAACTTTGTAGTAATAACAGCTATTTCTGATGGTAAGTCATTTTTGGGAAGTATTTTATAAATGTGATTGTTTTTTCAACTGTCGATGTTATTTTTATTGTCTAGAGCACTACCAACAGAGGCTCGTTTAAATAATAGTATGAAGGAATTCCATCCATAAATAAATCTGATTAAAATCTAAGATCATTCTTGTATTGACCTAAACCTATTCTCCATTAATGCATTCACATAAATCTAAATTCTAACTAAGAAGTTACTGTTATGTAAATTTTTAGGCAATGCTCAAAAAATATATTGATTAAAAACTTGTTTATATAGCTGAAAATAAATGATAGTGTATTTACAGTATGAATATTTCAATAAATAGGATAAATTAAAAATATAGATAGTTTTTCAGTAAGGTTCTTCCTTTTTTTATTATTAAAAATTTTTCGATGAATTTTTTATACTACAAAGTATTTTGAATTCATCAAGAGCATTCTTCTTTCGCACATACATACATGCATGCATGCACACAAACACAATTATATAAATAGTCATATTTTTCAACATTTACAAAGCTTTATATCACTAGTGACGAAATTTCCTTAATTAAATTATAAACGCATATTTCATCAAAATAAAATTATTTCTTAATATTTAATATATATAATATACACATATATACATGGATATATGTATACTTCATAATATACAATTGTTTTATTTACATTTTTTTTTATAAATCACAAAACTTTATATAATAATGAGCATAAAATAAATACTAAGGACCGGACGACTGAAACTGGTGGTATCTGATGGTGTTAAGGAGAGCAAGGGGCCGTCTAGCCCTGAACACATGTTGACTGCCCACTGACCACTATATGGCCGTGGGCTGAACTATATGTCAATGCCACTTAGCCTTCTGCGCGAATATGTCAGCCCTTAGGTTCTGAGCAAAGCATATGCCAAGTATCTGTAACATAACAATAGTATAAAGTTTTACTGTAAAGAGAATATTTATGGACATTGTAAGATAACTTATATTCTAGTTTTATTAGCATTATGATATAACCATTTCATTGAAAAAATAACACAACTACTATGATAATTGTAGATATGTTTTGTGATCCTAGGAGATAAAACGCCACATATCTCTTTTTTGAAATTGCAACTGCCTCAATAAAATCCCATTTCTATGTTACCAAACATGAAAAAAACAAATTCATAATGAATAATTTTACATATACGCTTACTCTAATCTATAATAAATTTGTAATTCTCAATAATTGTCAATACTGAAAGGAGAGGTTTAACTTTGAAGCAGGTACTGGGAATCTCTTTCTGCTATCACTATATACTGAACCATCAATAATCATTGTAAAAATTATAGTATATATTTCACAACTCCTCAGTCAGATCATGGGGATTAAGAATTGGATCAAATGCAATAAGAGTAATATATAAAAAAACAACAACAACAACGTGATAAAGATTCGGTAACTTTTGTGCTTTGTCAAATCACAGCTCAATAGCTATTCAAGACTTACTTATATTTTTTTCCTTGGCTGAGGATACATTAAAGCGATCTGTTTAAAAAGAATTTTGATGATAAGTTTAAAAATAGTCTTGAGAGCCAACAGAAAATCTTAGATCTCTCCACACATCTGAGCTGCTTTCAATAAGTATTTTAAGTCATTATTTTAGCTACTTACAAATATTATTTGTTTCTTTTCAAGCAATTTTTAATGGCAAATGTGGTTAATCCTTTGACTGCATAGGCCATTGGTGTGGGTTGGCTAAGGTTAAATGGTAAAACAAAGATTTGTTGCTAGGAAATACTGACATCATTTAATTAGTATTTAAGAAACTATAACTATGACTCGGTCACGAGTATCCATTTCAGAAATCCTTGCCATACCTTGGAACATTCATAATTAACCCTGTCCAATAAGTTTTCCCAGACAAAAACTTGGTTATAATCATTAATCAAACCTTTCTTACAAATACTATGTTTCAAAAATTAATAATTAAAAATTCAAATACTATTAATTAAAAATTATACAAGTTAAAATTTTAAACAATGCAACATTACCTATCATGACTGTGTGGTTTTAGAGGGGTTCTCTCAGGATCTCAAAAGTAGATTAAAATACCTGATGAATAGTTTCTTAAAATTTATCTTCTACTCATGTTCGTTAACTTACAGGTTATTCTGCCATAATTCTGAGTTTTTTGATGTGGAGCATCTTAAAAAGTTAGAAAAAATGGGTGGCCCGTGGCCCTCTGCCTCTTGTGTGCTTTACATTGCCCCACTAAAATAACATGCTTTTGGAAGTGGCTATTAGGTGAAAAACGAATCCAGCAAAAATCGATGAGTATTACATATATATTTATATTATATTAATGATCCCTTTTTAGTGAAATAGCTCATTAGGAAATAAAACTGTGTGATTGTGTCCAGGACCCTATGGATCCGGCCCTGAGAATATTATCCTCTTCCTCCTCCTTCCTTTAGGCCATTGATTCATGGTTAAGTTCACAGGTTTTCTCCATTCGAAAAGTTATTACAGAACTATAATAGAAAGGAGTCCGAAAACAAGGCTAATATACCCTTTTTCTATTACAACACCAATAAGCTCTAAATTGTGATTTAGCCTCCTGTTCTCACTTTTCATTAAAATTATATTTTGATGATAATAAGACATTATATTAGAATTTAATTATATACTATATTATATACAAGTATATATTATTATAATACAGTGTTCAATATATAACTTAAGTAAGCCCCTAATACATATATAATGCCCAATAACTATGAAATGGACTAAACAATTATCGATAAGTTAAACCGTTATTAAAATTAAAAGTACACATTTTAAATTTTGAAAAGAAGACAGCGTTCTAGCCAAATATTTTTCATAATATATAGTAATCATTTATTCAGCTCCTTAAAGCTTAATAATACAGTGGGAAAGTTGATCTGTAAAAAATACCTTCCAATAATATGTTAAACGTATAATATTAAGATACAATAAATATATATTAAGTTATTTAATGATATCATTAAATACTTAATATCAAAATAAATGTTAAAATTCAAATAAGTTATAAAATCAAAATCAAAATTAAAATACATGCCTGACAAAATGAAACGGTAATAGCAGTTGTCACAATGACAAGTAGGTTTCTTTCAACCCATTCCTCTCCAGCTTGCACGCAACCTTTCTCATAGATAATTTTTGATGCATCATAACTCTGTTAAGCAAATTTTTCTGTTTCTTTAATTTGTAAATTATGATATAATTTATACCAATCTTTGACCTTTATTATAGTTAGTCCATTCTGCAGTGCTCGTATCATATATAACAATTGACATTTATTTATAAATAGCTGAACTTTGTAGGATTAGGAAACTGTTAGAAAATACCATCACCAGCGTGGTTATATGGCAATGTGCTTAAACTAACAACTTGTTAATAAGGCTATATATTAAATAGTTAATCATCATATTCTGTGAGTACCAGACATATACAATTAATTAAATATTATTGTTAGCACAAAGGCATTATATCAATATTATTTTTAGGATGCATGTATAGTATCAATGATTGTGGGTAATTTTTTTTAAAACCTTTTAATTTATCGTTGAGAGTGTTTTAATAAAGAATTTAAGTATTTAGAAGGAAAAAGAAAATTGTACACTTTGACCAACATTTTCAACTATTCGAATTGTTTAATTTAAAAAAGTTATGAATAAAAGTGTTCATCATTTATAAATTTGATTTGTAATCCCACCAATTTATTTTGGTTTGGAACGGATGAAATGTCAGATTTATTTTTTTTTTTAAACTGGCGAGACTGTTTGTGACGGTGTACACATGCATCTTACTGTTCAGAAACAGACAAATTTTAGCAAAAATTGAAAGAAAAAGTTCCAGCCCATGTCAACAGGAGAGAACCTATACTTCTTCATGACAATGCTACTTGTTTTTCAGTTATCTTAAAAAAAATTACATGATCTGAAAATAGAAGTTTTACCACATTCACCATACTTACCTGACTTGTCCTCAACTGACTACCATTTTTTTAGAGTGTTTGATGCATGTTTAAAAATAAAATATTCCAAAATGAAAATGAAGTATAATTTTCATTTCTCAAATTTATTGATTCAAAGCCAAAAAGTTTCTTTGAACAAGGGATTAAAAACCTGCTTGGCGTCAGGAGAAATGTATTGAAGCTAACAAAATTTATTTTGAATAAAAATAATATTGCTAAAGTTTGTTTTTTCTTTCATTTGCCTCATACCCTGGGAACTGACATTTCATATGGCCCAACCTTATAAATTTTAATAATAAACTGGTGAAAGATAAAAATAGTACCAATGATAACGATTTGAACCTGGGACCTTCTGGTTTCTATCCAGGTGCTTTTTCCATTGTGCTGCCCTGTCAACCCTCCAATAGTGGTTTTATCTTCCTCATAACATAACAGTACCTCATAACAGGTACTGTTAACTCCTCACTGAGAGAAAGATGAGCGACCACTTAGGAGTGATGACAGCTCAGCTGGGAGATAATTTGGTTGGACTTTAATCTTAATTTTACCAAGCAATTTTATATAAGGTTATAGAAGTATCTTTTTGAAGAATTAATTGTAATATTTTGTCAACAGATATAATTGCCTAGCCTGAAATGAGAAGTTTTACTTTCAAACAGATGTGAAAAAATTGCCTATCAATCATGACCGTAAAACGGATACCTTCAATTTGCAATTTTAAAAGTTCGGTTTTTTTTTAATTATCTAGGATTATAATGGTCACACGGTAGCTAAAACACAAAATTTGGAGTTTTAGAGACAAAAATTATAATTGAAAAATGTCGGTCTCAAATCTGTTCTAATACTTAGGTATTTTTTAAGTATTTTTAAGAAAGGATTTACAAGTTCTGATTTTGTCAAATGGTTAAAGACGGTATAGCAAAAAGATATTTAAAGATATTCTGGTAGTTTTAGACTAGATGCATTCCACAGTAGAATAAGATTATTTTTTAATATGTAAATATATAAATACTACAAAAGATTTAGATTTAAGACCAGATATTGTCTTTAGTTTTTATTAAAAAGTGCTAAAATCACAGCAAATTTCAATGTATATTTCTGTAGTTTTTTTAGTGTTTTCAGGGATGTTTCTCTAGGACTTTTTGATCATCAACACTCAAGGATTCCAATGAAATAAAATGAAAATATTTTAAACAATAACAATTTTTTCCACAGGTTTCTCTACACAAAGATACCATTGTTAATTCTATACCATTAGTTCTTGTATTTATTCCACAATTTTAATAATTATTAGCCCAATAAAAATATAGTGTTAGGGCCAAGATTCAATTCTAGGACTTCCTGATCTCAAACCAAGAGGTCTATTCAACAGAATGCCTGACTGTACATCCGGAGATTCTGGATTTGAGACCCTGCCCATCAATCTCAATTTTTTCTTTGGAAAATAGAAATGATTCATAAAATGATGTTAATACTGTTAAGGAACTGTCAATTGATATGAGAGAGCTATCTCATTGATCTTTGTGGTCTATCATCTGGTAGAGACTTGGACTCTTGTACTGAAATATTTTGTATGAATTTGCATCCCAGAGGAATAGAAAGTTTTTTTCTAATTATGATTTCTGCCTATACTAAGAGATTCATAATTAATTTTTACTAATTCTATGAAAAAAATATCACATTGCATAAACATAATAAAATATTTATTACACTCACAAATTAGTCACAATTTTTTTAGATGCCCGAGACAGTTTTTGTCTAACTTGATTTTGAGTTGAGTTAAATGTAAATTGTTTTCATTTGAACCTAAAAATGTGTTTTTGATGAAAAAAAACATAGTGAGGCTATTGATTCTCCAATCAACCAGTTTTATTCAAATTTTGTTTTTGTGTAACACCAATATAAAGAGAAATTTTTGAAAACAATTGTATGAACCTACCTGAGTTATTGCAAGGGACACGGCTACCCCGGCAACAGGAATGAGGTTAGCCTCGACCCACTCCTCTCCTGCTCGCATGCATCCTCTTTCATATATATTCCTCTCATCTGTGTCAGTTGGAGACATCTTAGCCCAACCGTCAGCAAACTATCCACCACCATTCCTTGTTAGTGTTATTGTTAGTATGGAAAGTGTTAACCACTCACTATTTTTAGTCTTTAAGATCAGAATAACATAAAAGTAAGTAAACCTTAATAGTCTACTTAACACATTATACCAGAAGAGTTTGATTCTTTGTAAATAACTAGTAGTTAAAAAGAAGCATTACAGTTTATTAATAGAGAGAGATAAATAATTGCTGAGCTTGAAGGGAGAGTTTATGAAGAAATGAAACAACTTTTTCATGTCTCCCTACTACTCATTTTCTTGCTACATCCATTGCCATGTTCAAGTTTGGCCAAAATGCTAATGGATAAATTACAAAAGTGTCCAAATTACCACCATTGGTTTGAATCTCTGACTGAGAGTCTGTACTTACAGAGGTGCTGTGAAGAATCGTCTTTCGTCAGTTTGTCTGTCTGGAGTCATGTTCCACGACAGTGGTGATTGAAAATTATACAATCGATCTGACATATTGAAAAAAGTATCCAACAACAGCCTGGATTAAGCTGTGAATGGTTTGGTTATTTGGAAATTATTATTACTATCAGTAAAGTATACAAAAAAAATATTGGTTCTGTATTTCTCAAACTATTCAGCTTTTCTAGAGCATTATCAAGTAACAGTTTAGAAACTTTCTAAGATTCAAAGATCACATTTTTTTTAATAATACAGTTAGGGACAGCGGTGAAAAATATATTTTAAAAATAAAGTTTTGTTTAAGAGCAAACTCAATATATTTAATACCATCCAATTTTTATAGGTTTTAATGGGTGTTAATAATTTTTTTTAATGTCAGAAAGCCGATTTTCAAATACTGAGTTAGGTCAAAAAATCAAATTAATGCATTGTAAACATTGAAGAAACTCACCGGCCTGCACCATTTATTGTTCCTTCACTTTATAAATCCTTTATTTTGTTTATAAGTATTTAAAAAAATTCAAATAGGTCCATAATAGGTATAACATAATTTTAATAATTAAAAAAAATGAAAAGTTTCTTTCCTCAAATTTTTAAGATTAGTGATTTAATAGTTAATATAAAAAAGAAAATTTCTCAAAACTGTCAGGGGTCCTTACAAATAGATATTCACCTCTTTCTCACTTTTTAATAATTTTTAAAAATAATTTATAAAATTTGATAAACAATCAAACACAACTGGTGCAGTACCTTAAATAAATTTAAGATAACTTACAAAAATAATGAGTGGTAAGTATGCATGGATGAAAAAGCAATACAAATTATTACATAAAGCTGAGTATTGCATTGCAAAAGCAAAAAGTACAGTTCATAGTTGGGTTAGAAACAAGATGCATGTAAGAAAATACTTTTCTAAGCTAATGGTTATTTGATTTAAGTCTCTGTAAGTATATAAACTGAGAGTAAAAAAAAAGGGGGGGCCATCCTTCAGTATTTGTACTGATTTCTTATAAATTTGTTATTAACATCTTCACATACTTTTAGAATAAATAACAGTTCATATGTCTATTGGTACATTACAAATAATGCGTAATGGCCACTTTTTTGCCTCTCTGCGTATATACTAGTATACAACTTAAAATCTTATTATTTTATATGCTCACACATGTTATTTTGCTTTTGATATACAGAGAGTACTCCATTTTGATAATCAGTGAGTGAAATATACTTTGGAATGCCAAGAATCCTTATATTTCAAATGCAATGTTGGCCTAAACTAAATGTACAGGTAGTTGATATTAATGTTAAACCATGCAAGCAGGAAAATCAATGGTAGTTGTAATTGAAAGAGTTAATGAAAACGTTTAGGCTATTTTCACTGACTAACATACAATGATATTGATAACCAACAGATATTAGTCTTTTAATTTCTTTTTTCTATCTTTATTTTTATCTTTTCTGTATTTTCCAAATAAGCAGATGATTCTTGAAAACTTGTAAATAATTCAGGCTTTGAAATTCCAAAAAAGGTATTTTAATATTTTATTAAGTGATGAAGCATCTAGAATATTATTATATTTATTGCTAAATTTAATTTTGAAAACTGTATGAGTGTCAAAGGAGAATTAGTAAGCTTAATTACTAAACTAGTATGAAGCTAAAGTGACGTTAGGAATTTATGTAATCATTATTGTTACTTTTCTTAGGTCATTAAAGCCAATTAAGATTCTAAACTGATTTAGAAGAAAATAGTAAGAGGTTTAGAAACATCTTTTAATTTCACATTATAAGGTGATAGAAACGATCTGTCAGGATTTTGTGTTCAGATAACCTAGATCATCTCAACTCAAAATAACAGGCTTTTTTCCAGACTTCTGGGTTTTAAAAAGTTCTGAGTGGAAAGCAAACATTTCATTTTGGAAATCCATTTTGTTGGAGTAGGGAAGATTAGGGAGTTGGAGGGCTGCTAGTGGGAGATTTTTGGTAACTTCATACTGTTTAAAGAGTGCTCCGTTATTATTATTTTGTTCCAGCATTTGTGCACCGCGGCCTCACTGAGACCTATTGTGCGCCGTCCATGTCTCTGTCCTAAATATGTGACAGGCCCACGGCCTTTGCAAATCTGAGGATACTGAATGGATCGATCAGTTCACATAGTTTGGGGTCTACAATGCGATCACTACCAAAATGAAAGTATCGCCTTCTAGCTAAGTTATCACAGTCACTAAGAGTGCTCCGTTACTTTAGGGAGATTAAACCCAGCAAAGGAATAGCAGACCAAGGCCACTTTGTCTTTCGCAGGACTGAAAGACAGTTTTCAGGCAAGCGATGAATTCATCACATTTTTTATGCCAGTTAGATGAAGGTTAGACATAAATGCCAATCGGACTACTATCAGAGTTTAATTTTATTATCAGAGTAGTCAAACTTGAAGAAAATTCAGGTCGAGAATCAAGTTGTGAATACATCTAATTGGTGAGAAGTAACTAGGAGGGTTACAATGTAACCTTCTAAAGTATCTCCTCATTTTACAACTTTTTGTTTAACAAGAGCACAGAATATTGAAATTTTAAATGTATGCATCATTGAGTAAGAGGCATTAAAGGACGCATGTCAAAAATCATGACATGCCACAAAACAGTAGATGCATCATCACCTTCAGGTTTTTCACCTTCAGTTTACCTTTTTTACTGTTTTACTTACTTGCCTTTCACTAAGGAAACTAATGTGAACGTGTGGACTAACATTTAAGTGCATGCACTAACACTTCCTGGGTAGAATATGGAAAGGCACATTGAAATGCTGGATGAACAAAAAGATGTACAAGTGCGTAAATACCTCATGAACTTGAATATAAGTCATATGGTTACTTATAAGGTCATTAATGCTAGGCCAGGCATAATTTTATAAACAGAGATAATATTAGGTTCTGGGGAATGATAACCGCAAATGTGCAAGTCACTGAACCCATCAGAAGTGTGTGGTTTCTATTTACTGTTGATAAGTTCAGCAAGACATGTTTTCTAAAATTATTACTATCTTCCATTGGAAAGGGAAAAAAAGAAGCAAATCCATTAATGACCAATACAATATTGTTAATTGTAGCAAAATTTACACGAGTGCCAAAGGAGATTTAATAAGCTTAGTTAATTTATAAAAAATAAATGTAAAACTAACCAAACTAGACTAAAGCCAAAGCAATGTTAGGAATTTATGTTATTATTACTATGTTTTTATTGGTCATAAAATTAAATGTCTTTAATGACAAATTATATTTTGACATTAAAATGTGTTTAATAGTGTAATACAATTTTTATTTTCTTGTAGGGACCATTATAGGCACTTTTTCTAATAATTATTTAATAAAACCTTATAACAAATATTTGTAGTTTATTTATTGTTTCTGTAATATATAAATTATAGATTAAAAGGAGCAGTAGAATGGACTAATAAAACAATTAATTTGCAATAGTATATACACTAAGTATACTTACATAGCCCTCACTTGGGTTTCTCCTGACATCATACCCACACTGCTTATTTTTAATTATTTCCTAAACATAGAAACAAAATATTGTGTAGGGAGTAAACATTCATTATATTTATATTGTGATTATTCTTTTTATATGACAATATCAAACTTTTAAGATATATTAACAAAACTAAATTTTATAAATAGTGTAACTACCAAGCTTGACTGCTAACTTAAAATACTTAGGTTCGTTTCTCAGTTTCCACTATAGCACCAATCTTGCTAGCTCCTTAGTGGTACTTAACAACTATGGCGACAATCCCAGACATTTTACCAATCAAGCAGCATTGTTATCCTTTTTTCCTATCCATTCAGTCCAAAGAAATTACAAAAATCAAACAAACAACCTGTTGTAGTAGTTAGGAAGATCAGAGCCTCAGAGGTTCCTGTCCTTACATTCCTGGATTTTTCTACACCCTTCATTATTATTTATTCATACACTTCTACTATAGTGTTTCCCCTTACTTTTTACCAGGGGCCTGATGACAGAGCAAAATAAACAGTGACATTGGAATGGAAGGCATTGAATGCTTTCTAAGAATACATCCAGATTTGTTGAAGGATTTTGCCACTGTGACATGTGTAAGGGACGTTTTGAGAATATGAATTGAAGGCAAAGCTTTTGCAACAACCAGCAGCAATTAATAAATATAATATTAAAAAATATATCATGTTAGTAGGAATATTGACCATATACATGGTTCGAATTAAAATATAAGAATATATAAATGAATAAATAGGTAACATTTAGGCAATTCACATACAAAACTAAAACTGAAACTAAATAAAACTGACTCTACATTAAGGCTGTGTGGGAAATGGTACATTGTCATCCTCACAGCTGCCTCAAATGGCCCCAGCATCAATAAATTATAAAATTGTATTAAAATAATTATGTGAGGGTAAAGAAAGTGATACCTCACCTGATGGTAACTATAGTACTTGCCAGGTTGACCAAAGACTAGAGACTGGTTTAAAAGAGGAGTGACTGAATATGTTCAATGTACTGATTCTTTTTTCGGTTTAAGTTTTGGTATGCTTTATTAGCCGTTTCTATACTTATTTCAACACCTTCCAGCTTGTTTATGATCAAGTGATTGCTTTCACTATATAGAAGAATGATCTTATACGATTCATGCGGTCTCTTTTATCCATGTGTTTATAAAATGGGCACTCCTTTTCGAAATACTGAGTGGGTAAAAAAGGGGTTTATTGGATACTAAGAAGATTTGGGACCAATCAGAAATAAAGGAATAGAACCAGCGTACATACTGTACTGTTTGAGAAGGATAAACTTTCTAATTTGGATAAAAGAATGGAATGATCAATTGCATTGAAGAATTTGGTGAAATCTAGGAAAATGAAAATAGTGATGATTTATTTGTTATGATTTATGCCAGATTTTTTAGGCCACTGGTAATTTTGGTTAAGGATAATTGAGTGGTACAGCAGGTTGGTCGTGGTCATAGAAGCATGATTGAAAAGGATTGAGGAAAGTAGAGGTTTGAGATTTGACTAACATTCAAGGGGTTTCAAGAGATTGGAAAGGATGGAGATAGGATGATTTTAATTTAGAGTGGTCTAGTTGGGCACTTTAAGCAATGTATGGATGATGTTTTTTTCCCAGGAGGTAGGGAAAAGAGAATTCTGTGTGGAGAAGTTTTAATTATCCTCCTAGGTTTTAGAAATTTTAGCTTTTAGCATATTTTTTATTTCTTCTACAACACATTCAGCTATTGAAGGCAGTGTAATCTTCCATATCTGATGTGCCAACAGGAATGAAAATCTTAGACTCATAAAGCTAATGGAGAAGATCAAATAGTTGCATCTACCAGACCCCAAGGACTACCATGATTGGTACTAGTAGTTCCAAGCAAACTTTCGGTTTACCTATTTCTAGACTAGATTAGCAAGTCTAGTTAAAATGAAGTCATTCCAGACCCATCTGCATCAGAAAAAAATGTTCTTAGAGTGAATGGTAAACAAACTCAGTTCTTTATTTAGTAATAAAGAGTGCTAACCATTAGTTACAGAGATGGCCAAATCTGTCGAACAGCCATTAACATGTTAAACATAAACAAGGGTTAAATAATTAGGAACAGTTTTGAAGATTCGTATCTACATAGTTTTAATAAAATAAGTCCATGGGTGCTATATCTCACCAGTCTGCGATCAAATTTGAAAAATGTATAAGGAGCTTGCGGAGTTGGTGCTAGGTCTTTACCTTTCAACATATATGAAGGTTTTATAAACCATATTAGCTTATTATTTATTCAATTATCTGGTCATTTATCGTCATGAAGGTGAGTAAACCCAGACCAGACCCATCTTATCAGAAAATGAAGCTGAGAATCAAGCCTGTGTCTTTCTAATTAGTTTTCAGGAGCATGTCAGGAGACCATGAAGATAACACAATCAAGCTTGAAACTATTTTAAACATGTCAAAAGCAATACAAACATTTGGCTTTCTCTTGCAGCATGAAAATGGCACACCACAGGCTTCTCTGCTCCCTACAGCTTGTGAAGAGCAATTAAAATAGTTGTTTTTATCCCAGTCTTTTGGCCCCTCTATACCACAGCACTGCAGCTGCAACATAAAATCACAACATTGCATTATTATCTTATTAATTTTTAGTGCAAAGGTAAGGTAAGAAAGCTATATTCTGGGAGAAATACTAAAAAAAGAGGCAAAGTTAGTATTGAAGACATTAATTATAAAGGATTTTATTGAATAACCCTTTATCATTTTTTGATCCAAGGTCAGTGAAGTTTTTTAAAAGATCAGAGTATTAAGAGCAAATTACTGATGGCTATTATGTTTATTGTTGTTAAATGTTATGTACAGAAGATGCCTGAATAGGAGAAATGTCAAGCGAATTATATTTTGAGATCATAAATTTATGTATCGGAGAGCCTTAAGGCTTATTGTTGACTTCAATATTATCGTCAAATCTATATCTATAACATGCTTGAGTTCTAAACATTTTAAGCAGTTTCAGTACATTTATATTATGATACTATCGATTGAGAAATTGAGGAAATTATGTTAGCATAGTAAAAATACATTTAGTATAACATCAAAATAGAAGGTATTTTATTTATTTATTATATTGTCAAAGAATTAAAGGTATAAAGGTTCCAGAAATAAGCTAGTAATGTACTTAAAGCCATTAATTTACATTCCTTTAATCATATTTAATTTTCACCCTAATTCTAATTTAATATTACATGTGTTAATCTATACATTTAAAATTTACCCAGTCTTCTTGTATCCAGTCAATGAGATTCTGCTGGTCTGGGTCTTCCCTATAATGTATAATGAACGCTTGGAATCCACCAGTTGCCTGCAGTTTTATCTGGGAATCAAATGAGCAATAATTAAAAAATGGATAGGAATAATGAAGTATATTTATATCTATACATCCAGCTTCAGGATAAGATGAAATACCCAAATATATTATACATTACTTAAAAGAATTTAAGAAATAACAAATCTCAACACCTAAGAAATTTGGCTACTGTCTACAAATGATTGACACAAATTTATTAAAACATACATATTTATAGTCACTTTGTAAAGCATGTCATCTAATAATACTAATTGCAATAAAACTATATAGCATTGTTTTATTAAAGATGAAAAAAATAAATAAACCAAATAGAATGTTTAGTAATAACTTGCAAAAAACTTGCCAAATGAACTTCAAATAATTTATATAATCAGAAATTTATAAAACACATGGCCTTAGAATGATAACGTTAGAGGTTGACTAATCATTCCATGATATGTGTTGTGTGAGTTCATGTAGGTACCATAATTTTTGTAATAGATATAATATTTGAATTAAAACTAATTATTTTATAACTCACCCAGTCTTTAAAAATGAATCCCATGATTCCTGCTGTCATCTCTAGTAATAGGATGATGCCAAGAAAAATTGCATACTGAAAAAAATAAAAATGTATTGTTAAGAACAAAATAATAAATTTTTTTTTTTCTTCAATGTTTTAATTATTTCGATACATTGCTCTATAATAGTAACTAATTAGAAATCAATCTGGCCCAGTAGTGACATTTTTTATTCGAAGGCAATAATATCTTAGCAGTCAATGGCCCGAAAATGCAGTTATTTTAGACTTCAAAACAGCTGATAAGCAACTGGATGTCTTGGAGTATGCAGAAAGCTCTTTATAAAACATCAATATGACCTGAACATCTTAAACAGATTTTCGATCCAATATGTGACAGAGGAAAATGGAAGGGAAGAACGAATCAACCAACTTTAATTTATACAATGAGCCTGAAATTGCAAATTAGAATTATTAAAATTAAAGAATTAGAAAAAAATTAGAAAGCTTAGGTGGGCTGACCACTTTGCTGAATGAGTGAACTTGTGATCATGAAGAAGATTCTCTCTCTCTTGTGTAGATGCCAAAGAGTGGGAGGCTGTGGAGGTCAGACTGCATGCCAAACTGCTTAGAAATCTTGAAAGTTGGTGATGTGAAACTAACCATTTTCATATTTTTTTCCCCATAATTCCTCTAATCGTCAATTAACTATAAATTAACCATGTCGATGGTGTGGAGTGTGTATATACAAAACACCAGCTGTCTCTCCACAGCTTTTTATTTATGTTATTTTCACCTAAAGATTTTTGACAGACTATGCCATCATTCTCAAGGGTTCGAGCTGATAGTAACCATAGCACTTGCTAGATTTCTTGATATAAATTAATCAGAAAGTTTCAAGCTATTTTGGAATATAACTGTGATCAATTTCTGATTATTTGAATAAGTTTGGTGACTGCTATTATAGAAAATACATGGACACTTGATATATGAAATCAAGTTTTAATTTAAAATTATTATCTGGTTATATGTAAAAGCTGGAATATGTATTGTTTAGACCTTAGGTATAAAAATTTGGAGCTCTGGAGAGAACCACATTTATATGGTGGGGGTAGGTTGCCAACAAATACCAACTTTTGAGAAACAAAGGGGTCTTTATTCTTTGTAATTGTTCAACTGTCATTAGACCGAGTGATGACAAATGATCACATGTTTCAATCTAGAGAATAGGACCCATCAGGAGCAGTAAAACCAACCCATTCTCTAGCATCTAAGAATGTACCATCCTATTATTGTTTATTTATATATTTTATTTTGTTTATTATTTTAAAAATATAGAACTATAGCCATTTATGTTAATATGAAACATTTGAAGTAGATAAAATTATGCACAAGGACCATATAGAACCTTGAGATCATAATAATTGAAACATTATAAAATAAACTATTTTTCTACTAGGGTGGTCTGAAAAGTTTCTGACCTAACAAAGCTTTTATTTCACTAGCTTTTATTTATTTTATTATCATCTTCATGTTGAGGTCGGAAACTTTTCAGACCACCTGTGTACTATGAATGTTATTTTACTCTTTATAAATACTAAAGTAAAAATGTTTTTACAAGATACAATACAGGCAAAGACTGTGTACATGAATGAAAATAGTTTCTCCGTTTGGGTTCGGAAATAATCGTTTATATGTATGTCCTTTGCACCCAATCCATGTTTGGAAGTATTATTGCACAAATATTATCTTAAATAACAAATAAACATTATCGGTTATTTGATCTAAATTTTGATAAACTATTAGTTATTTATTACTTACAACAAATTTTTATCCAACAAATAAGAGATAGTTTTTTGCTACTTGACTACTTAAACTAAATTTTCATTTAGCAGATAAAATCTGGTTTTGAAGGGTGCCAAATCGATCGCTTACATAGCTTTTTGATTGTGCACACTATGAGATATTCTCAGACATAACTAATTCTTGAATCTTAAGATCAATCTATTGCATTAGGATGGTACCGATTTGGATTCTATATTTATTTAATTTTTTTTTGTGCACCTGTATGTGTATGGTGAAGACTTTTTCACTATTATCTTTTTCATAATGATTAGGCATCAATTATGGATTTTTCTGAGTTAGTAAGGTGAGCAGTTAAGGTATTGCAGAAGAGGGGAAGCGTAGAACAGTTTAGGACTTAATATGACTTTGTAGATTATTATTTTGAGGTGTAGTGGAACAGTATGAGAAAGTAGGGGTTTTCCTCAAAAACAAAATGAATAAATACACCATACCAATCGATTCTGTCTGTTGGCTGCAAATGTGTACTGGAATTTCCAGTGTGATTTTTATTTTCTAGCAGAATATATTATTAATAGTGGTCATAAAAATGATTCAATCGATCAAGGTATAATCCACAATACCTCGAAACATGCTGATTACTTTTTGGTTACAGTACTAGGTGAAATAGTCTGGCCCGTTTTGCTAATTTATAAAATTTTGAGGAATTTTCCTAGGAAAGTCCTAGCTTATAACATATAAAGTTCTGATTTTCATCCAATTTTTTAGAAAACGTTAAATACAGTAGTAAAATCCAGATATTAAAGTTTTGAGAGTCAACAGTTATATAATGCTAAGAATATTGTAATCCTAATATTATATATAAGCTCCTAAAAGCCCCTTCTAGTGTATACCTGCCTCAGGACTTCATGGTAGTCACTGGTAGTTCTTGTTATTTTTTTAGTAAGCAACCGCATCCCTCCCTGAAACAACCCTTCCTTCTCATATTTACATATGTCTTTGCTTTAGTTCCAGTCCCCACTAGTTAACACTTGTTTCCCAGACACTAGTCGCTAAACACCTCCCCAACCCAGATTGTAGTAATCATAACTCTTAATATTTGTATATACCAGTGTTTTGCTTGTACTTCATAATAAAGCTTTTCTTTCATTTTCTTTTAAAATACTCTCCTCAACAAAGATTATTTAACTGGCGCCCGAACAGGGACCTGGCAGTATACTCAGTAACTTCATGGTAGTCCACCACTTAGAGATCCCTCATTTGGCAACGGACAGTTAGACCACTCCAATAGCGTGAGAAGGCCGATGAAATACCTCTGGAAAGATACACCACAGGACAGGACTTCACGTATATTGGGTACTGATCTATTTCAATAGATTTTCACCAGGTAATACCCTAAAGAAATTCGTCATATATCTGAGGAAGTTGAAGGAAGAAGAAAGTTTGTTTACATTGAAGACATCATTCACTTGGGACCTGCGAACTTCAAGTCAGAAGAGAAGACGGTTCGACATCATGCTAAGAAGATCCGAAGAAATATTCTCTGCATCTGAGAGTAATTCCTGAATTATAAGATTGCTTAGATAACAGGATTTGGGATTGTTTGACTGCCACTCTGACGGACAGGCTAAGAAGGCTCGAGGAAGTATTAACAGAGCCTGGGACTGCTCACTTGAAGGTGTGTTCCAACGCTTTATGCTGGTTATACAGATACAATACATTTAATAGAACTCACGAACTCATAGAGAAATCACGAACTTACTTAATAGGGTTTAGCTACTAGTTATGTTTAATTGAATTATAAACCGATTGAATAATTTTTACACGTGCTAAAGACTGATAAAAGAGGCCCACTCCGCAAACGAATGAAAGTAGACCTTTTACCTTCGGACACGTCCAAAAAAAAACCTGTCGTGTGGCCAATGCTCATTGGATATAATTACCTTTGACGAACATAGTGGAGAATATAGCGGAGGTGACAAATTTTATTGTATATAATGAAAAACTCCGTAAAGTTTGTCGAGTGGACAAAATAAATAACACTTTAGCCACTGGAGCGTACTTGAACCAGCCAAGCTCAAAGCTGATACGCGCAACTGTGGAGGCTGAAGTTGACTAATGGCGCTAGGGAGAAGGATAACCACTCTCCGAACAAGAGCCCCCTAGCCTTGAGAGGGACACGAGAGTCCTTTATTAGGTGGCACCAGTTGGTCAGACCGCTACTTCACACCTCTGTGGGGGATAGTGTTAGCTACATCGAGTGTGCTTGTGTGGATTCACTGCCGTCAGGAGTGGCTCTATTAAGCATATTAACATCTGATTAATTGTCCAGCCTGGAAAGAGAGAGAGAGAATATTTTCATTCATTCAGTTTAATTGCTATTTTAAAAACAGGATTGAATGCTGTAAAAATAGCTGACGCAGGATAGAATTGGTAGAACTTTTAAATAACATAATTGTTTTACGTTTGCAGACATCATTAATACATTTAAAACTACAAATATACACGAAGAATTACAAATGACAACTAAAGGTACGTATATTAAACATTTATCTTGTTATTGTACCCACTCAGAAAGCCATCGAATGTACAAAATAGGGAAAGGAAAGATGTCTAATGTAAATATTTATCTCGATCTAACTCCAATTATAGATTCTGCTATTATTAGAGAAGATAGCATTGGAAAATAGTCTTTTACTCTATGTCGGGTTGCCAGTAGGGGAGTGCCTAATCACTCTAGCCCTGGTGACAAGTGCGGTTTGTTGTAGTTTATAACATGGACCATGTTCCATGTCGGCGTTAATATCTGACTCCATTTTATGATAGAGATGTGTCCCGACAATACATTGTGTTCAAGAGAAGAGGTACAGAGGTTTCATGAAGGATAAGACAACTTTTCAGAGTTCGGGCGGGGGCCCGGAAGCGTAATAGGTACAAGGCGCCATAGGGTCTGCAAGGCGGCTGAGAAATAGGGTGACGGGCTCAGAGGCGCTGACGAGGAGTCTAAGTGACTGCCTTCCAGGGCCAAGTGGCCCTGGCGTAAAAGTGACACCGCGTAACAGCGTGTAAAGAGAGTAGAAGACTGAGTGGACTTACTTCCAGGGCCTCGGGGCCCTGGCGTAAAGCGACCAAGTAACAGCGGCTGTGGAGATGAGGAGACTTGAGAAAGAGTGGGCTAAACGCACTGGTTTAAATAGATTGTACATAGTTCCTGCTTGGGGGGGGGTAGGAAATGCGCACACCTGCCACGAGGTACGTGACCCCTCGTCCCCTAAAGGACTGTTTTATGGCATGGCTTTTAGATTTTATGGCCGCCGGAAGGTGACCCTAGGTCTAACAGGGTATGTTTTATTACGGCCAGCTTTTAGGCCGGTGTACCTGCACTTGTTACGACTGCCGGTCCCACGCATGGTTTATTACTAGAAGCTTTTACCTTGATTTACATTAAATTACAATACATTATATATGCACCAGAGTATAGGGTAATTTAACTTAAGTAGTTAGCAGTCGCTACACTCTATATTATTATTATGATAGGTTTGTTTGTCTCTGTCTATTCTTGTCTTTGGAAGCCCCTCTGTTCAAAGCCAGAATACGCCTAAATTAAATTTTACCTTCAAGCTCTATCCGATATTGGGAAGAAATATAGTTGCCTCCATAGTAAAAAGTATGTGTCATTAATTAATTAGTTGGTATTAAAAAATAAAATCTATTATTCCGTGCAAAGTCTCAAATTAATATTCTTGACGTCCTGATTGACATTATGTAAATATTATTTTAATAAAGTTATAATTACAAAAGCTCAATTAAACTGAGTTTAATATCGTTTTCACAACATAAGTCAACCAGTGTTTTGTTAGTGGCATGATATTTTCATGGTAGTTACATTTGATAGCCCAATAACGCTAAAAATTAAACCAGCTCATTACAAAATATTGAAGGGTCATCAATAAATTAATTAGTAATAAAAAAATTAATGATTTTTTGTCACATTGAGTATCCTATCAAATTTAAGATTTCGAAGGTTAATAATATGTTGTGTGGTTTAAGAAACCTAAAATCAAAGTCATTAAAACCCGTATCAGAGATGTATTTGCGATTTTTTCGCTGCCCCAGTTTCATGTAGAGAGATAAGATTCTGCATAAAAGTTTTATTTGATGCTGCAGTAATGCTTAAAATAAAAGTAACCTCTTGAAAAATGATAAAGGGTCTATTATTTATCAATTACTTAAATTAAAAAATAATGGTTATCTTGTCGTATGAAGCAGGACATCAAATTAAACGTATAAGTAGTATAGATGTAACTATTATAGGTAAGATGTGTCAGGACATTAGTGAAGTTTAATTACAAAGATACATTAAAACTTTCAATACGATTGAGTTCGTAACCGTAACGAATCATTGTGTAATGCATCGAACTTGACTTGATTTTTTTCATCTTGTCATGAGATGTGAAGTAGCAATACTTAGCCAAAACCATTAACAGAACTTCACGTTTTTTTTTTTTTTTGTATATTTCCTTCATCTTATGTTACATAAAATGCTTGTAATTGCCAAACGCCTGATTGAATATTGTAAAAATAAAATTTGGAGTGATCGCTGATTTACATTAAGAAAGATAACAGAACCGAAAAGCTTACAAATAATTTGCCGGGAATTAAAAAATAAGAGTATCAAAAACAAATTACTTGAGACTTTCGACGTATATGGCTAATTTTCCAGTCGACTTTAAAACGATATTTTCAAAATCTCCATAATACCAATGATTTCATCAATGGGGGAAAAAATTGAAAAACTAGTAAAAAAAATAAATTATTATTGCCATATCATATATAATTTGATTGGGTTAAATACATATGAGAAACTTTAAGCCATCGATTTACGGTTGTCAGCATCGAAATAACAAGTGTGAAAGTTTGCCATGAGAAATGAAATGCCCTGGTCGTTGTGAATGAAGAGTTTGTTATAGTTTATTGATTGGACCGTATTATTAATATGATGATCTCAATGAAGGGCCATTATTGATATTAAATGCTAGTGTCGGACACAGATATGTGAGTCCCCAAGGTGGGGCGGAGACGCCCGCCCGCCGCGGGCTAGGGTCACCTACAACCTCTAGCCGCCGTCCGGCGAGCCCCCAGAAAGAGATAAGGTGGGTGGACCTGTGGTCTTTCACCCTGGCTGCCGGCCTAGTCGGCGGGCAGCCTAATTCATTTTGATCTGACTCCATAAGATCTTAGAAGGAGTGTGCCCCGAAACAGCACTATGTCCAGGAGAAGAGGAACAGGATAGGTAGTGTAGGTAGTTTGTGTGGTCTTGGAATGACCACGAATTCCCACTCAAAATCCGTCCGGATCCAAAAGGTGAGTGTGAACCGGAGAGAGGCAGACTGAATTGCCCTGGGGAACAGTGTTTGCTAAGCTTGCAGGGTCACGACAACCGTTGTCCACTAGGGAGAGGTCTCTCCCAAGGAGGTGATAGATTTAGTGAGACGAAGGCAGAGATTCCCGCTAGGAAAGTGTGGGGTCTGACAACGCCGGACTAAAACATAGCGAGGTTAGGAGAGAGGGATGCAGAGGTAGTTGAATGAGAAGACCATGGTTTGAGTAGAGCAGCGAGCGCCAGTGCAGAGAGGGAGAGGAGAGAGTAGTGTTCCAAGTGATGGTATTGTTCGTTATGCTAATTCGGTCTAATCCCGGTGTTTATATAGGCGACCAGCCGTGGTGGGGATGGGTTCCCACCTTCGGCTGTTTCCCCAACTAGCTCCTCCCCCCACTCTTACTTTTTTTTTTTCCCCTAAGTTCTCTAGTTAAAAGATTAGGGATGAGGGAAAAATAAGGAATATTTGGGTTGAGTGGATCCTTGTACTGATACGAGAAGAGGGTAACTTATAATTATTCGTAATTAAGAGGTGGCCACAACACTAGTTTCGCTCATTTAACACTCAGGGCCGGAACTGCCATGAATCAGTCCAAATCATTTCAGATGCACTCTCAATTACTTGTTAAAACAATTACTTAAAACTTAAAAATATTCTTGGACTTATGTTTCAGTTTCAGACTCAAGGTTCAGTATTCTCCCTCCGTAGTATTTTTAAAGCAACGATAAAAATAACGCGATCAATGTTGAACAGGAAAACGTGAAGGCCTCGTTTAGTTAAAGCATAGCTGCAATATTATTAAAACGTATGACAGATATTTGAGTCAAAGGATTTTGGAATTTACAAAAGAAATTAAAAGTAAAAAAAGTAGTAAGGTTTAATGACAAAAAATAACTATTAGAATTTTCTTACAAAATTAAAGAAAAATAGGCAGCTACATATATATCCCCTCCCTTCATAACCCCTTTAAATTTGCAGAGAATTATATATAATTATAGATCCTCAGGCGAATCTACTTACAAATTATTTTTGTATTTCCTGTAGCATCGCTACATTATATACAGGTTTTGTTATTTTATAAAATTATATAATAAATAAACAAGTATAATGATACACATCATGACGTGACTGGACTAAACTGACTAATGAACATTTCATTCAGATTTATCTACTAAATATGTGTATGTAAATGTTATTAGTATGTAGCGGGATTGAGGTATTGGCGTAGTTTAATCTAGGCTGTTACCTTTTAATTTATTTTCTGTTTTAAACCGGATTCGCAAGTTTTAATTTGTTCAGGCAAGTAGGTTTTAGCAAAAAAGACCTTTTTGCTTTCCTGATAAGTTTGTCGGCTGCTTTAAACAATCATAAAATTTTAGCAATTTTTGTTTGCTAATAATGTACAAATTGTTTATTAATTCGATATCGATTACTTCAACATAAGATCCAATGAGTATTTCTACTATTTTGTAACGGCAACGAGACGTCGAAATAAAAGTTAAAAAAAAAAATATATATATATAAATCACTCATATTGACGATAACGAAAGTTTAGGATGTTATTTCCAAATAAGATTTATAATTTGATGGTTGACGAAAGTTAAACTTCGTTTGACCAAAGAGTAGTCGAATTGTAGTTGAAAGAAGATGACTTCTTTTATGTGGACGATTGAAGAACCTGAAGAGATTGATTGAAGAGATTCGCCATTGATGACACTTGATTGTCATCATAATCCTCCGCCTGGTTCTTCTTGTAGTGATTTCCTCAATTAACTGTATACAATATAATGGTATTATATATTTTGAAGAACCTAGGTGAACTAGGAACTGTTCATAAGAACAAAAACTATGACCAAAATGATGGTCATTATCTCAGGACACAGTACTTGTAACAGGTTCAAGGCTGAACTGACTACTGTCGGGCCGTGAGAAGGTGGGTTTGTCTACATGAACTTCGGTTCCTGGCGTCCTTGACGAAACACCTGATTAATACATTTCACTGAATCAGCGATGATAGTAAAGGATTGTTAATAAACATTGATCAAATCAGTTTGATTCGAAATCAAAACCTACTTATTATAAGATAAAGCAGTTTAAAGCAATTTTTTAATTAAAAGATTCCTTGAACATAAATACTTATGTTCACTGGGCGAGCAAACCCCTCCCAACCAGAACCGTCCCCCAAAGATGAAATATCTGAGGGAGCTGGGAATCGAACAAGATATCCACGGCTAGAATTCAATATTCTAAAGTCTAGACTACGGGGACGGCTAAAAGGAAACACTTAACATAATAAAGGGAAATTATTTAAAATAAAAGGAGCCTTCCCTTGTTGTTATTGTCATAGTTATTGTACTTGAAAACATTTTCATTTGACTACAATTCTAAACAGCTATAAAATATCCTACCATTAAATAGTAGTCAATTTAATAAACGCATAGTTCAACGCATAGAATCAGGCTCCAGCCAACCAGTAACCATTCAATTCAAGAAGCTGTAAGAAAAACTTCTCAGTGTGAAAGAACCAAATGTTAGAGCCCACAACAAACCGACGGTTGATAGTACTACGCCTTTTGCAAAACCAATCAACTGTTACAATTTAAAATACCTATGTATTAAAACAATTAATTAAATTTAATCAGCCTATAAATGTCATGGGTATAATAAACTATTGCATTTTATATTGTGCTTAGAATTTTTATTACAATCGATATGTACAAATCCGAAAATTGGGGGAATCTTTAGCAGATCATTAAAAATGATCCAGAACGAATTTTGCACACATCAGGAAAAATGGCTATGCGCCAAGTTTTATTCAATAAATATTGTAGTTTAAGACGAGTAAAATGTACAAGGTTGTAATAAAAGTTCTTATAAAAAAATAATAACCAATTCTGGCTTACACTCTCAAGTAATTACTCATCAGCGTCGACAACTGAATGGCGACCTTCAAGACTGGAATTTTCATCATTAAACCGTTAGGACCAGGGGTGTATAAAAAAAAACACGAATGTCCATTATGAAACCCAAATATGGTTGGAGTACATAAAAAAAAAGGATGGTCAATGTAAACAAATATATAAATTATAAAAACAATTAAGTCAAAAGTGGATTCAATATGTCATTTTAACGCCATTAATTTTTTCATACATCAGGGCTTTAGTAACAAGCTATTATATTAAAATACAAATGCATGCACACTCGTATTTACACATAAATTTTTTTTTAGATTCTGTGTCAATTAAAAAATGTTTTATGCAACAGAAAATACTCCCGATTCGTTCTCCATCCATAATAAATGACTGGCTCAGATGGTGAAGCACTTTAGAAATACAGTTTTCGTTAACTAGATTCACCTAACCTCATGAAAGAAAATAAGAATCTATTTAACTCCAGAAACAGCGAGTCTGGTTTAAAACAAAATAATAGCTGCAAGATTGTACGACTATATACTAACATCAGTACAATACTTTTGTAGCAATTCTGCTATGCTCAGTCACTGTCAAAAGATCAGTCATGGATTATTTTTTAAAAAAAAGGTAAGATGTGTGAAATTAGCTACTCTTTGAAATTTTTTTTTTGCCATTATTTATCGATTCACAGCGGCGAATAGCGTCACAACCGGCAAATGTGCTATGGATATGACCAAATGGCATGTCTGACATGAATGCAGAGGACATCCAATGAATAATCCGACATATTCGTGAAGCTAAATTTGAACATATCTTAGTTTTTTAATGCAGAAGAACTCTATTTCAACGTCTCAATCGTCGTTGGATGTTACCTGGTAAATGTTGTATCAGTGGATTTGGGCGTTTGTCGATAAAGTTTCTGTATAATGTAATAATGCAGCCGTGAACATGAGGAATATTTACACCAGCTCAAGGGCATGATTTAGTTCGTAAAATTGTTCATCTGTCAAAGTCTTATTAGAGGTTTTGATTGAAAAATCTGTATAGCCTCGTTGGTAGCGTATCCGTAAATTTGGGCTCCATGAGTCCAAATTGGTTTAAGTAGAAGTTTGTCAGTCAATAACGTCTGGGACAAGGGACGTTTTGAAGGTTCAATAGGTAGAGTTGGTGCGTGAGTGTCGTTTTTTTTGTGTAAGGTATCCAGGTCAGTCTCTCATTGAGTATAAGTTCTTAGTATATATATTATATTATATATTTATATATATAAATACATATATTTTTTTTTTTTTTTAATATAATGGTAAAGCAACCTCTATTATTATTATCCCACTTGTTAATAATAAATGTACTAATACTGACTGATTAGATACAAGGTTTAACTGCACTGCTTAAATTGTCAAGTACATATAAGGGAACGAACACTAAGTGGAACATAGCCTTTCCGGTGGAGGTGATACGGTAGACGTTGCTGGCCCAACGGCCTCTTTGATCTGTCGTGTGTGTGAACGCTTCTATATAAAGAGGATTTAAGCCTTTACACCTTCAAGGCCCAGTCAAACAGGACGTGGACTGTCCTCCCGGACTAGGCCGTGGGTCCACAGCGAACTCAATATTACTTAACATTGCATCCGCCTGGTTAAATAGAAGTCTCCGTTCCGCGGTGGCTGTGGTTTCCACAAAGTTCCAGCGGATATTTGTGAAACGTGGTCTTCAAATGAATTCAGCTCAAAGCATAGTCGGTGGAACAGGCCGGACTCCACTCTTTTTCCATACACTTATTTTCTTTTTCGTCTTGCCCGACTCAAAGGGAACAGAAAAAGCAATTCTTCTTGGCCAGAAGAACTACTGGACACGTTAAATTAAACAAGAAAAAAGAAGACGAATCCACAAAAGAAAGAATTACAAAAAACACGCAATACTACCCAAATGCGCACTTGATTGCAACTCTTTTCACTCTGGTTCACTTAGACTCTCCGCATTCTGTTCGGACTGCGGTCATTGTGTCCGCGTCCTGTTTGAGCGTGTCTTTACCACTTTCATTACCAAACATCTTCTTTATCCTCCCCAGTGAAGAGCAAATCTATTTGTCATGGTAAATGGGCAATAAAACCGGTTGTATCATATTGTAGCCTAGAACCCAATATCGCAGCTGTCAATAAAAATATCATAATAAATAAGTAAATACATACATAAAGACGTATTGCTTGACTGAGGGACATGCTAAATTTAAAGGGAAACGCTAAAGAAGTTAACGATAGAATAAAAAATGCATTACAAGTAAAACTTAAATAATAATGTGACCAGATTATGAGCTGGGGAACCATACTAGCGTTGTTAATAATTACTACTTGTGACATGTAATGTCAGTACTGTACCTAGAGTTTTGCCGGACCCACTTCGCCGCCTTTATGAGTCAATTAAAATCAAGAGAGGTTATTAAAAATTACTGATCACGACTAAATAGCAAATATGTTTTACTTCGTTTATACATATTGTACACATAATGACGAAAGGTAAGAGTGTTTAATTTTTATTATATTTATTTTTCTTGATTTTTTTATTAGAAAAGTGCTGAATGAAAAATTTATATTATTTGCTAGTCTATTTTTCGGTGGAAAGTATCATTAAATCTCGATTTTACCACCAGGTGACGTATCTTCAATGTGCCATTTCCAAATTTACGGCGCACTTTGTTTGTTTGTTTTTTCACTGATTATGTGTCAAAATGTCAACGTTGAGTAAGGTCGCCGGGGTCAGAACGCAGTTTTGTTAAATTTCATTCTTATTATCGTCATTGATTTTGTTGATTAATACCTGAATAGCTAAAGGAACAAGATATTAATGGGCCAGGATAGGGTCCCGGGAGCTCAAACTGAGCCAACCCCGCAAACACTTGGCGATGCAAAACACTTATAACTTTAGCTGATCTAGACTAACCTCTGAAATGTGATCTGTTTAATGTTACCGAGAATTATTTCTTTTTAGATTATACGCATCAAAGTTACAACATATGATGACCGGTTATACAATGATCCCTATTGGGTTTTATAGCATGTGACTTTTCCAGAGTTAACTGCATTGACAAGATTCTTCTTGAAAGTAGCAATGGGACGATATTGACATTCGCTGACCATGTGATTACTACGGATTTAAGCTAATAACAGCGTTACCACGATTCCCTACCACTCCTAGCATATTTGTGTAGAAAGCACCGTAAAATTATTTCATACTGAAATACTAAAATTCATAGTGGAAGAAGGTGAGCTTTAATGACATAGTATGTATTTAGTTTATAAGATATTCATTTTGAATATTTAAAAATAAATATAATCATTTCACCCCTTTCAAACTTTGAGAGTATCTTCTCGTAAATTATATATTTCAATTAAAGTAAGTAATTTATCTTTTCATAACTATGCGTGTTTCTTGATCTCACACGAACACACAAAACCACCACGTTGCAATTTTTATTTTTCCTAAATGCCCATTAGATATTTTTCCTAAATGCTCTACCATAGAGACTGGAACTGCTACGGTCCACGATGTTGAAAAGTGCACTAAACTTAGGAGGAATCACCTAACAAATGTATCCTTTCCTACTCCGTTGCATTCTTGGTTCATCCCATACCCGGATCCGATAAGGGACAACAAACTGAGGTGAAACCGAAGAAGCACCAGGGAGTTACTGACTTGGGTTAAATAAATATCGCAGGCCATGACAGAGCTAGGAAGCACAGTACGTCGGATCATTTTTTTCTAAATGAGGTAACTATAAAATCAAACTTTAATAATGGAGTGGAGTTTCACCTTGAATAACGAAGATACGTATATAATATTTATTATGTTGACTTAATGTTTGTAGCCAATAGGTTCATTTCAATTCGAGAGCATAGTTGAAGAAATGAACAATTGCAGATTGACTCAGTCAAAAATCGAAGGGATGGGGATATATTTTGCTCTACCATAGAGACTGGAACTGCTACGGTCCACGATGATGAAAACTGCTCTAAAGACCGATAAGATCAAAGGTTCTATTGATACCGATAGTCTGAGAAATATTGGAACCATAAAAAATGTAACTTGACTATGATTGTTTATTGAAATGCCTTACAAACATCCAGTTGGGGAGTTTCACACAGCTTAAACCCAGTGCATGTTGGGAGTGGTCTGCTATTGTGAGTTGTGTAAGGAATTTGAATGCGGATACGGTAGCGTTGCAGATCTGGGAATACTGATGCACCGGGAATACTGCCAAGGGAATGAGAATATTTCCAAGTAACAAAAGTTTACAAATGGACCCAGGATTGTTCTATGCAAGGGACTGATACTTTCCGCAAAAAGGTAACAATTAAATGTACTTTCTACCAACCGTATTGGCCAAAAGTTATAATGTAATTCATGACTTCGTTACAAATTCAGAAAATTCTCAGGCCATTATAAAAACAATTATTGTCAAGACTGATGAAAGATGTTTTATTTAAAGCATCTACAGAAAACCATTGATTTTCTGCTGGCCCAAATAGTCAAAATTTGTAGGTACATTCTTACAACACCCCTTTTTATAACTGCTAGATAAACTATTAGTTGAGATGTAATTACTTAAACTTGGAGAGAGGGAGAGATATTAAGTGTTGATAGAATTTAAAATGTATAAGATCAAAGATGTATTGTGTGTTGAGATAAGCATGAAAAGTTCTGTTTCTGATGTAATGAAGGGTTTCTAGGACTGTTAATTAAAACCATTGGATGTTCTACATATTTGCTGGCTGTTTCACATACCTTTAGCCAATATGTCCGGATTGGTTCAAATGTGACTACGTCTATTAGAATTTTATTGTTATTGTTGAATAGAATGTCCTTTGCAGTAGTCTATAGAGTTGTCCAAAGCGACTGGCCTTGTCTTTTATAACTCGTAAGTGGGTTTCATGCTAGAATACATTAGTGACAGGAATCTTATTTTTTTAATTTCTTTTATTGGATTATATTAATTAGTTCTTCTCATATAGTAATTACACGATATAAAACTATATTTAATCGTATGTGCTTACCTCTGGTTTCGTTGAGAATAAGCTTTAATTTATGAAACAATGGTGTCAAGTTTTTATCCAATTATCAGTGAACAACATTTTATATACCAACGCACAACTACCTGGACAGGTCCACATATAGTGATATGGTAAAATATGTGTTCCCATATCTTATGAAGAATTAACGAATATTATTACTTTATGTTAATTGTGAATGTGTAGTTTCGTTAATAATTTCCGTAGGTAGGTGATGTGATATATTAGGGGACCGGAAATTATTGCATCCTTAGATATATAATGCTAAGAATATTGTAATGTTAATATTATATATAATGCTAAAAGTAGATGCAAGCTCCTTCTACTGTATACCTGCCTCGTGACTTCATGGAAGTCACTGATATTTTTAAGTAAGCAACCGCATCCCTTCAAGACCTCCCTCCCACTTCCTAGAACTACCCTCAGCTTTAGCCTCAGACCACACTTGTTCGCAGACACTCGTCCCTAAACATCCCAACTAGTATGTAGTAACATAACTCTTAATATTTGTATATACCAGTGTTTTGCTTGTACTTCATAATAAAGCTTTTCTTTCATTTTCTTTTAAAAGACTCTCCTCTACAAAGATTATTTAACTCTTGATTAAAAACAAAAACTTGTTAAAAATTTATCTGTTTGAATTTAATGTCAAAAAACGACATTAGTTTCCGGTGGTTTTTAGAAGGAGTCATGTCCCCTCAGTTAGGGTATAACTAGAAAAACAGTTTGAAGGCTGGATAAGGCCAGATGTTAAAGGCTTCGCTTTTCCTCCTTATCATATTCATGCTATAATTAAACAATTTAAGAGAAATTTGTACGTGAAATCTATTAAGACCGAATTTCCTTCTTATAATTCAATTTTCCTTTTATATACATAATTAAGGATGGTACATGGGAAAACCAATAGGAACTATGGTCCCCCCTCTTACACGGCTTCCGCCCAAGCTTTGAAAGAAGAGGGACTTTATGACATATGGATACAAGTGGAGAGCGCTGTATCATTTATTATGGAACTGACCTCTGCAGCTTGCCTAGGAGAGCACTGTTGGCGCTGGTCATTAAAAACTACAGTGAGTTTTAATTAGTAATGTACCATAGCCGTTGCCAATTAATGTGAACACCATAGAGCCAATAAAATTCAATATTCTAGTTCTTTTGAATATACCTATGAAGTAAATTCAATAGTTAAGACCAAGTTTTGATTAGTGTTATATATATCATACCCCATTAATAGTTTTTTTCGTGTATTAAAAATATGTTAATTTTGATATTCTCTGTTAGTAGCGAATAATTATAAAATCTATCGCGCATATTTATAACTGCTGTTTTGCTCATTTTCTAAATCTATAATATTTTTTTAATTTATAAAATTTTGTTGATCGTATGGCTCTTCACATGTTGTGTTGTTGTTTTCCCCCCCCCCTTTCATAGCTTCTTTAAATTTACAGATAATTATAGATCCTCAGGCGAATCTATTTTCAAATTATTTTTGTATTTCCTGTAGCATCGTTTTTTGCCATTGTGTTGTTTATTTCTCAATCACATTTATTGATATTTTTAATCGTATAATTTCTAAAGAGGTATCATTAGAAGTTTTAATTATTAATATTTAAGAAAGGCTTTTATATATATCTGCCATGATTTACCTCTGGTGAATGAAAGGTGGACCAAATTATCGATTCCGATCTAACGTTTTTTCATTTATTTCTATAGTATTATAAATATTTACAAATGGCTGAACGTGTGCTCTGGGTAGAAAGCGGTCAGCTCACGCCATGGCTCTCTTCAGAGTTTAGTTACTTTTACAACTATATAGCCAAGGCAATATGGAGTCACGCAGCCTCACAACTATCTAGGTGAACTATGAATTCCAAACTTTATTCATTACCTTAAAATATAATTTATAATAAGTGATCATATAAAAACGAATCTGTTGACTTCCAAGATCAAATAGTTAGTAAATGAACCTTTCCAAACTATAAGTACTATAGAGTTCTCGATGTAAAAGTTTCAAAGCTACGGTTTAAAACTGCTGATCTTCATGGTTCACATGCCTATAAAAAAATGTATTAAAAACAAAAACTGTTTATGATCCCTGTAAGTTAATACGCATTTTATCCACCTTCTATGTAATTTGAGCCCCCCTCCCTACACCGCCACTTTCTCTACCTAAGGCATAAAGATAGATAGCACGGTCACCAAACACTTAAAATTTACCAAGCGCAATATCCGCCTTCCATAAACTACCTGGTACGTGTGAGTGAGGTAGACAGATCGATGTTCCACTTACCGCCGCCAACAGGCACGTGTTCTCCCTCAGGGCACCCACGCAGCCTGTGAAGCCTATTACGAACGTCACCGCACCTGTAACATCAAATACACAATTAGCAACCAATTTCAAAGTAATTATTTCGGTTAAGAGGCTATAATTCCAATGATAATTGGTATAATTTATGAGTCATAAATTTATATGCATATTAGTTCTATATGCATGCACATGTTTTTTTGGTCCATGAAAATCTTTCCACGACGTAGTTTACAGTGGATTTTTGTTCAGGAGATACGTACCACGATACCCCCTGACAAAACTGTGATAATAACATTGCTGGAAAATCTAAAGCGCGAGAGGAATCTTAAGAAACCAAAGTTAAAGTGTAAAAGTCAACCATCCGTATTGTCTTATTCCTCCAAATCCCCTGAACCTTTACAACAAAACCACATCAAAAGTGATAAGATTAAATATAGAGGAAAGGATGTAGGTTTATAATAAAACAAGGCTATCTTATGCTGAAATAAACGTTTAAATGTTAAACCAGGTTTGGACCAAGAGAATTAATTTTTGGAAAGTCATGCAGGGTAGATCGGTTGGTAAAGCCAACTGGACATTAGGAAAGTCTCGTGTTATAACACCGACCCAGCCAGAACATTTTTTCTTTGAGTAGTATTTATTAATAATAATGGGGTTCATACCACAGCTAAATTTGGCTATATAAAAACGAGTTCAGATTTCAGGAGTATCAAACAAAAATCAGCTTTATGGAAAAGAGTGAGGTGCGTGGAATTTTTCAATTACTGTCGAGAACTTGTTATTACTCGTGTTCAAAAACAGTTCTAAATACCTTGTGTTTACTCCTCTTCGTTGATGTTGCATATCCACGATAATTTTTTATTTTATGATAGCAACGTTTCATTTAATTAACTTTTATTGTCGTTTTACAGCACTTGGGATTTTTATAGGATATTTTATAGGAACAGGTTGCTCCCTAATATCAGGGTTTACAAGAAGTATAGGCCATTTGTGGTAGTTGTAAAAATACAACTTTATTTTTTTTAATTACCAAACCATCAAGATTGGATTCATATAAATGTAAATTCCCCTCATAAAAAGAAATCCTCTGCTGTTAAATTTAATATTTCTAAAGCTGTTTTCAAGAGTTTGAGTAGTATGAATGAAGAAAAAAATCTAAAACATTATGTTCCAGTTAAACATTTCAATAAAAATATGTACGTTGTAACATCAATCTGCAATGACTATATACCAGTATTCAGTAGTAAGGATGACATAAGGACTAATATATTTACCTTTAAAAATTTTCATTTTTTAGTTTTTCAAAATAACATATTTCATAAAAACTGTCATTTAATATTATTGGAACATACTTTCTTTTAATTTACTTGACTGCTAGTGAAAGGTATTGCACTTTTCGTTCTAGAATAACGAGCCAGGTCCCAGACTCTTGATCCAAAGATCAACTAGTTTATTGCTGACCCATTCAATTATCATTTTATATTTTGGCTAGAGAAGACAAAAATATGTACCCTGATCTTTCTAGTTCCAATGACAGTAAATGAGAGCTTTAAATTAAACCAACGACAAATCTCAAATGAAAATGTTAATTTAACAGTTTATAACAGCATTATCAGAAAGATGAAATAATGTTCAAGGCAAGTTAAGCAAGCATTGCTTGAATTTCTCAGTCATGTTCTGCCATAGACAACGCATACGTACATCGAGCCATGTTTCACCGAAACTGAGGTCATGTCCAAGATGTAGATAACCTTCCTACATCAATCCCACCAAGATATGCTACAAAGCTAACAACAATAGACAATCTGTTGGCCAAGGGTGCTATTAGGGAAGATCCCATTAAGGCGCCGGGATGGCAGCTGCTGTATCAACATTTACCCACGTATGTCGTTGATGGCATTTGTCACGCCGCGAAATCAAATCCGCACCATTAACGACAATATTCAACGAACATGTTCATTGTTGATAACGATTCCTCTCCATTCCCTCTTAGATGAGATATGAAAGGCCGTTCACAGCCAACCGAGGTCATATCAATGCAGAGGGTAGGAAGTAAACGATGATTATTTGATTGAATGAATTCGTTGTGACTTCAGCATGGGTTGATGAAAGGAAAATGTACGTCAAAACGTCGTTCGTAAATAATTTATTTAATTTTTTTATATAATAAACAACTTTATTATGATAAAATTACAATCTGCCTTATTTAATAGGCAATAAGTAAATGAGATAAATGTTCTCATTCATACCATATAAATAATTTATTGAAAATCTAAGCCGATATCTCTTCCATACTTAATACTTCCAATGAAGCTACTTATGAACTCCTTATGTCATCAATATGATTCTTCCGTTCAGAATAGTTTTTCTTCCCTACGTACTATTGAACGTTTACATAAAAATTTCAGTTCCACGACGAAATTTTGGAGTGCTTTGTGGAATAGCAGTTCATAAATAATTCACAAGAATCTGTGATATACTATTTTTTTGTTACTAAGTTCATAATTTATAGACATACTACGCATCAATTATCGCAATTTATTACAATTTTTCATAATTTGGAGTTTCTCTGAGGTCGGTAATGTTTTGACCTTAGTCTGCTAGGTCGGCTTCAGTCTTCTTCAGTCTTCCGTCGGCTTATTACAACAATGACATACGATGGAGTACTTAAAGAAGAGAAAACACTGGCGATAAGGCAATAAAAAACGGAAGACGTGCTACTATAATTTCTATCGTGATATTGTGGTATTAATTTTTTTTAATATTTTAATATTAAAACTTAAAAATCGATTTTGCGCTGATTTCAACAAATGCCGGAGGCATGTGACGAAGCGAAAGGAGTAAAAAACCAAGAACTCACTGTTGATTATACATTTCCCACCTGGATATAGTCGGAGAAAGGTGCACACTAAAGAGTAAAAAAGATGCCACCCTAAAACTAATCCTACCGTTTCCAAAAAAGATTGTAATAAATTTTGAATATCCCCATCAATAAATAATCAAAGTAAAAGTTTAAGCGTGCCTGTCCACAGTATTTTTATTTCAGCACTAGTACTTTCAGTGGGTTATACCGTCATTTTCAGGAGCTAAAATTTCGCGAACGAAACAGGTGATCAATAATTCAAATGACTATTTCTGTTCATATACATCATAAGCTACTCACATCATAAACTTGTTACAGATATATGTGAAATAGGTTGTATGCTAAAAATAGCTTATGAGTAAGTAAATTAAAAATGCCTAAAAAATATGTCATGGACGAACAAATAATAAATACATTGAAGTTAATATTATATATAAAACATAAAGAATACTATTAAGGTAAAAAAAAAAATTATAATTCGCATTTTCTCAGAGGTCGGTAATGTTTTGACCTAGCACACTGTGTTCCGTCACCCTATTAACATAATGACTTACGATGCAGTACTAAAAGAACAGGAAGCAGATAAAGCAATAAAAAATGGAAGGCATGCCACTTAGATATGCAGGCATGTTTATACTGCGTGAGGTACCACCCAACCACTAATCTAGCTATAAAGAACTTCCTGCAATAATTCTTTGTCACATCAGCTTGAGTCCAAGCAGGAGTGAGTGCTTCTGCTTGAGTGCAGAGTGCTGAACTATCGCTACATCTCATCGACAGCTTCCTCATTGCTTACCCGATGCAGATTACTCAGGGTGAACCACGCCATTACAACTGACTATTTGCCTTCGATCTTTTGAGGAAGCGGTCAGTGATGTTTTAATGATTTTTTATTCTTCTGAAAGAAATTGTACTTTATTTGCGGGATATCGGGACTGGATAATCGTGAGGTCGCGTCCGTGATTATTACTGTTCTACATTTTGCTTTAAAGTAAATTTTCCCAGTTCAGGATGTATTCAAATATATGTCAATAATAATATTATTTAAATTTAGTTTTCTAGGCTAGGCAGTCTTATTGTGCCGCTGTACGTTATCCTCAGGAAAATTTCGCCCAAGAATAAATTTGTTACAGCTAGGGAGGACATTGGAAAATCTATAAGCACGTCCAAATAGCTACCTACACTACAGCTCTGTAAGCCCCAAACGCTTACGTTAATCAAGAAAAAAAAAGCGAACCTCCTCTGGTTGAAATGTATACGCTCTAAGCGTCCTAAAGAAAATTACAGATAACAAATAAGAAATCAATTTCACAAATACATGTGTTGGTAAGCACAAGATGAAGCTAAATTGGACTGTATGAGTGGAACAAAGGATTCATACCTTAACTACTTCAACCTGCTTAAAAGTCTAATACGTATTGTAACTGACAGGAAAAGTTTGTGAGGATAATTAGGAATTAAAAATGAATCGTTACATAATGTTCTTCACAACGATGAGTTCCTCATTTGGTCTGACCACAGACTTATAGAACACCTTGACCACAGGGTCCACACAAAATACCGACCACACTCAGCAGTAAACTGTCCTTGACCACAAGGCAAAGACCAAATATGTAACTCAACCAAAACTTATAAAGGGACGTACCGATGTGCTGTGCTATCCGACATTGTTCGCAACGGACTGACTTACCACAAAAATATAGGGGAAAACCTCCCATGCGTTCTGGTGACAAATTTATCAACCCACTTAGGGGTGGGGGGAAAAGTAATTCAAAATTTATCCGTCCGTTTGTTTTAAATTGTAAATTTTTTTACAGCTATAGACGGAATCGGCAACTCTGTTAGCGTGTCGAAATAGCTGGTACTAACAACCAGGGAAGTCGTTATGTGATTGGTTAATATTTAATCGGAATTATCGCTATCCCATGTAATATTGAAGGGTAGGTGTAATGGCTGGGCTATTGCTACTGCCAAGAGACAACCTGACTCCACTAATCATGTCTTATTTCAGAAATCAATAATTTTTATTGCGAAAGAATAAACTGATATCCTTCTTCTACTAATTTGATTTAAATTTATATTCTCTAAACATCGTAAATATTCGTGGGGACTGATACTGTCAAATATCCCTCTTTACGTTGAATAAATGTTTGTTCTTAAGGCCCAGTATCATAAAGATATTATATGTTATCATCGGTGGATAGAGCACACTTATTGGGCAAATGGTGGTTTCCAGTACCTTCAAGTGTATTTTTCTTTTTGAAAAATTATTAATAACAAAAGTTTGGATGAATAATGTGACCCCTTTGAAAGGTAGGACTTGAATATTTGAACACTTTCTGATCTTATGTCCTACATATGTCATCTTACAGAATGATTCATTAATTGCAACGCTAAGATTTCTCCTGCAATATTCTCACTTTTAACTTTTCATAAAGTAGTTTTATTTTCATAAAGTAGGTACATGTTGATCCATTTCTTGCCAATGTGAATCAAATTGAGTTTACAAATATCGCTCTAATGACTAAAATACTGTTGGGAAAATACAGGCTTGAATAAAACAAAGGCCGAGAATAACAAAGTACTTTTCAAGTAAATGATATTAAAATTTTTGTTTTCAAGTGAATACTTCATTATGATAAAATCTATCAATAGACACTTTATGGTACGAGAGCTAAGCTGCATGTAAAAAAAAAAAAAAATAAGTAAGCTAGTAAACCAGCTATACCAGACCAGTTCTAGGTGGCGCAACTTTAAAAACCGGATCGACGAGATTTGTTGCATGTGTTCGCGCTTAATAACTCCAACGGTTGCTCTAAACTTCGTACGAGCTCGACAAAAGTTTGTATTGGATATCGTTTTGTTTTACTGACTTGTTGGAACAAAAACAGGATAGTCAAACTAGTTTGAAACGAACAGATGCATGTTTATATTAATTTCATTATGTTATACAGTCTCTCCCAATGTATCTTTTTTTATTCATATGACATCGTCAGTCAAAATCTCGCCTTCAGGCATCCTGAGGACAACAATTTAGAACAAGACAAAATTGATAGATAATATCAGTTACAGATGCGTCGTTTTATTCTTTTTATTGTTTCCCATCTTATTATTTATTAAATTAAGTGTTTCTGTATGTAATTATCTTTTAAATGAGTAAAGTTATTTTTTCGTCCCGAATGCTTTTGTTCTGAAGAGGTGAAACATCGAGTGATGATTTTGTATCAATAAAAACGTTATATGAGATTTTTTTAACTTACAAAAAATGAAATAGTTATATAGACGGATTTTGGGTGATTTCTAATAAAACTTATAATAACTCAGTTTTGTATCCTAAACCTTGATTATTCAATAAAATAAAAAACGCAGAGGGAAGAGAGCAACGAAAACAAAGTCGTTATGGTTCTTTTTTATTTTTTGTGAACACTTAAATTTATTGTATATTACATGAGTTTTCTTTATTGTAAACAATAAGGAATTATAACAGTAATGAATTACCAGGTGGAATGGAAATAATATGTAAGAAATATTTTTTGGTTTAGAGAGCTCTTGGAATAAAAATTGAAAGATATTTACCGTGGAATTTCATAACCACGGTTCCACTCATGGAAAACATGAAAATTATTTATAATAGCTAAACATGACAAAATTAGGTCATAAATTTGACTGGAAGTGTTAATGAGCATCCTGGCTCCGTGGATCGATATACCAACTACCTCGCACTAACTAGCCTGAGTATCTCATCTTGATTAGTAGAGAAGATTAGCCTACATCCCATAACGGCCTATGCACACTGTGCATGCATATATGCATTATGTATGTACTCACGTCATTGTTTCAAAGTTCGGGTTCGATCTCAACTATGAGTAAAATAAATAATGAATTATGCTTGACATGAGAAAACTCCCAATAAGCTCGGAAGGTGGTATTTTACTCTGGCAGAACGGGAAACCAGGCTGTCTGAGCGTGATGAGGACTACAATGCCATCAACAAAAAACAGTTCGGCACGGGCCACCTCACTCTGTGAGTGTACAGATGGTACTATGCAATCGGCGCCCTATAACCTGTAATAGTACCGGTTCTACAATACATCACTTGATCCAGGAGTTGGTGAAGTCTGAATATTAATTTCTTATTAAGTTATAACCAAATTATTAGTAGCCAAATAGAAGATACATATTAGGACAAACGGATAATTTGTCTTAGTAAGTTTATACCACACTTTCATTTAAACATAATGTATATCATTTGCATGATGCTCGAATAAGGTTTTATTTTACACCAAAGCGGCTTTGGTGATCAAATTACCATTTCCCTATTAACATTATAAACTTGATTGCTTTCAGAAAAACATGAAATAACTTGTTTGGATATAAGAAATTAGAAATATTAATGATAAATATATGTTTTGTTTTTTTCCCCCCAAGTCCCCTTATTATAAAATTATACAATTAAAATATAAATTCCGACAGTGAATCTCGTTACATTATACAGTGTATTTGTATGTACTGTATTTGCCTACATTTTATGTAAGTTTTATTACTGAACATTATTGATATTTTGCAATGCAATGCTCATTGCACAAGTCCTGGTACTACACAAAGGTACAATTACCTGAACTTGGAAGGGATGAGTTCAAGAATGTAGGGTATATTAAGATCGTTATGAAGGGCTTTGTGGCTGACGCAATAAGGTCAATGACTATTGTTCTCAGGAGTTTTTGTTTGAAAGGATTGCGCTTGATTGTTCAGCTTTTTTGCTGTCACCCATAGCTCTATTCCGCAAGTCGAGAATGGCTTTACATACTTAATATTAAAACATTTTTACGTATATGTTAATACAACTTAACTTACTTATTTCTTAATTAGAAAACTATTTTTTTGTTCGGCTGTGGCAGAACGTCCTGGTGCCCACGGGTTCAGGGTTGGGAATGCCTGACCTTAGTAATGGTGACATGTTTGATTTACGATATACGATAAATATGTTAAAAAAAACGTTATGGCTACTTACCGACACATATGAGAACAAAGGCCGGGTCGAGAGCCACATGGGCCAGCTTGCCGAGGTTGCTGAAAGTGTCCTTCTCAGACCAGGCCCACACTCCGATCGCCAGGATGCACAGTCCCAGCATCTGAAAATGTAAGCATCAGTATATACATAGTATATAGTATTGCACATACTATATCACATAGTATTTCAAACACAATAAACAGGTATGTCCATAATATGTGTAACACTGAACGGACTACAGACTCTGAAGTAGTGCAGTAATTAGCATGCCATGGAATGAAGATTTTCGGTTCAAATCCGTAGAACAAAAATCCTATACAGAACAACTTGGAGGGAATGCTTATAGGACATACACGAAGGAGTTGACTGTAGAATGTTATTCATTCATCGGACAAAACAAGTTAGTATCGAATAATAAAACAACGTATACTGACATAACGAAATATAACCAAAAAACGTTATATACGGTTTCCAAATTGCCATAAAATAGCCATAGTCAATCAGTAAACAGAAAACGTATCTCAGAAGAAACTAAATTCTAAAGGCATATAAAACCATTCCCTGATAATTTCCTAAACTTCAGTTTTAGGAACTTACAGTATTTATTGAAGCCACCAGCTGACATAAATTAATTCATCTCCTTGGTAGATGCTAAATTGATCTTAAATTACGTTCTTTAGGTAGTTGGGTTGTCACTAATTCGTAATAGTGAATAACCAATTTTAAACGACAAGGTAAGTCGAATCGGTAACTACAAAAGCGTTGTATTAGTCAGATATCTCATTTTTCAGACACATATTGATTTCATAATTCTTATTCTATTTAAAATAATTTTATCATCGGTAATTCACAATGGAATGTACATTATTTATAAAAAGGAGTTACGGTTGAGTTCCTTACCCAGTGAAGGAGAATTAGAGACCGTTTCGGAAGTTGTGGCATTAATCCTAGGGCAGTAAAAGTTTTACAGCGGTTGTTTGTCGGGCCTAAAAGTTGGCCTGGCAGAGTTTTCCCTGATCGATGATGCTGAGTCATTTTTCTTTGAACGAACCATCGACTCCTCTCAGCAACCATCGGTGATGGAAAGATAACACCGCGAGGGTCGAGGTCATGACATAACAACCCTACACCCTTATTGTGTTCATTTATAAACTTGAACTTTTGAGCGCCGATAAAATTGAACTTCTTTAAAAGTGAAACATCGTGTGGGTTTTTTTTTAAAGGTATTGATACCACTATTATTTAGAATAATAAGCAAAATAAAAATAATTAATTAACTCGGAACCTCCCTAATATCTAATCGGATGCTCTACCAACTGAGCTACCCTGCCACGGGTGATGGTCCTTCCCAGTATTAATTATCTTTGATCAAACTTTCACTAAGACAGTACACAGTGGACCAGAGACACGGTGAGACCCATAGTTAGTTTTCAGAGAGCTAGTTTGCCAATTTTATGAAAATATTATAAATCAGGCCAGTATTTTTTTAATATTTTGATCATCCCATTAAGTAGTAATTATTAGTAAAACTGTTTTGAATGATACTAGGGTTCGTTTTCGCTATTCGGTTATATAAAACTAGAAATGCACAGATAATCAATATGAAGTATGATGATTAAATAAAGTGAACCAGTTTAGTGTACAAAAAGTATTTCTGTATTTTCTGAGAAGCTCTGGTAGGTTGAAGAAAATATTTAATATTTGATTTCCTTCCATTTTATTACTCACTTATGAGAACTGGCTAGCTAGAATTGACCTCACAAGCTCGAAACTATGGGCAACATTACTTGCTAAGTAGATCTAGGGGTGCAGTGTTTTTTTAGTAAAACATTTCAACTGTTCCTGCCAGCCAATATAAAGCGAATTAATTAAATTAAGTGAAATATTCAAGAAAAAGAATGAATAATTTAGAAAACTCGTTGGAAAAGCATGATTCATTTTTTAAACTATGCAAGCTAATATGAATTTTTTTAACTTCCTTAAACATATTTTAGTAGTCCTGTTTAGATAATTCCCTTGTAGATAATGGCAAATGTTTATTATTCTAATTTATTTTTCAGGTGCATCTTAAATTTTTATTACATTTTGTTAAATCTAAAATAATTAGCTAGCTCTAGTTTCGATCGCCTGTTTAAGCTATGAATTTGAGACTTCGTCAAATAAATTTAAACATCAAGCTTATCAATTGGTAAAATTGACTTGCATCTCAGCTTTACTTTTTGTAGTCTTTAGCGATGTTTATTTGGGCTATTTTAGAGCCAACGCTATCTTGAAAAAAACAATAATAAATAATCTATGAGACACTGTGTACTCGTTTCGAAAAGCTTTAAAGAAAAACAACGTTTTTTTTATCGATTTTTGGTCGAGTAATTATGATAAAATGAAGCCTCAACGCTTGTATAATAAGTAAATATAAAAGTGATTTTTTCATACATCTGCAAGGTCGAAGCATGCAGTGAAGTGCTATTCCTGGTTCACAACGCTCGTATTTCCATCACCCGTACTAACACCTTACCATCCTCCACAGTCCCGCTCAAGAGTAAGCTAAAGGCCGTGCGTTAACCAACCTTGCTACGGAAGTTAGATACTTACCTGAGAAGGATTGATTTCAAATAGTGGCTTGCCCAAGAAATTATGCTTTCTTGGCTGCCTAGAAAATGTTGTTGACTTGTATACAACCCGCAATCCATAACCTAAGTTAAAATACAAAAGGACCATAACCCCAAAGACTTTTTTTCTATTAGATTTTAGTAATAACTTTGGTATAAGTTATATTATATTTTTTCTAGACAGAGAATTTCTTAGGTGCCTGAGTTAAATTGAAATAAAATTAGTACGTAAAACTAAAATATTTACTTATCTATAATAGGAAAGGAAAAAACTTATCCAACTAATATTTTAAATAATAAACTTCCCACAACCGGCATTAATTATATAACTAATATTTTGTTCTGAGATAGGATCTTTGTCACTGCATTGTCACCATCGAAACACCTCTATTCTATTATCCAATAGACATTATTAAAAAAAAACACCATATATATGAAGGCATCGTGTAGCAGATACCATTTTAATAACGATGAATCGACACTAACATCGATAAATCCCTTTCGATACTTGACGCTAAATTGGGGTCTGAATTCAATACTTGACCGACCAAGTATGCCTTCAATCACAGCTACCGGTAACAGGATCGTCTTCCTTCGTTAGCTAAAGCCGAACGTGGAAGCCACGAAGTTGATAAGTTAGCAATATGTAAATGCCGTTAGCGAGACATGAAAGTATTAAATATACAACATTAATAAATAATGAACCCACATAAAAATGCCTTTTTAATTCCACGAATAAAATACACCGTTCTGATTTTAATCGGATAGATTGCTGTTAGGCCCAAACCAATGTTCAATACAACAGTTTTATGGCTTAATCTGACATAAATTGTGTTAGGGAAATCAATAAAAGTATATACATTCATTTATTTCTGTTAAATGTAGGACCAATAAATATGGAAAAACTCCCAAGAGAAAACCCGTAAAATGAATTTCTTCATAAACTGCCCGGATCCTGCCCCAAACCAATTGCATAAAAAATACAAATTGAGTCGGTAATCTATATCGTGAAAAATAAATAATAATATAACAAAATTTATTTTATTTTAGTTCTCCTTACAAATTAAGTATATGTGATTAACTTTTCTGTCCAAAGATATTGTATTTTCGTAAAAAAAACATATAAATGTTAAAGCTGACTTCCACGATTGGCAGAGAGTTGCCTAGGAATCATACTGATCCTAAACTTTTATTGACTATCTCGAATGATTGTTCCATTATAATCTTGAAATATGTATTTTATGTCTGAGGACATGCGTATATCATCATAGGGGATGTTGAGCTTCGGACACAATTCACAGCTCGGTGTAAGTAGCAGTAGCTTCTAAAAACCTCAAGTGTTCTGGTTTTAGGGTGCACAGTAATATTTCTTTCTTTCTAGAGCTTCGGTCTGATGAGGACCGAGGAACGCATATTAATTAATGTCTTGGAAGGTAATAAGTCTAGGATCTTGGATCTCATGCTAAGACATGCAGTGACTGCAATTGTTTTGACCGCTGTTGGTTTTATGAATTTGTGCAAATTTGGCGGAATAGTGTTTTTTTTTTCATTGCCTTAGACGCTTTAGTATGATGGGAACAACCTTCTTGAATCTTTGATAGATGACCCACAGCATGTTGAGTACTTCACGAACTATCGCGTCCTTCACATGCTCAATTATAATTTATTTACTACATAATTCTTATTGAAATATTTGCATAATATACTTCCAGATGTTATTAATTATATATTTTAATATAACTATAATAGTTTGATGCAACGTTTCGGGGTGATATTAGACCATCCTCCGGGACATCTACACTTATATGGGGCTGAGATATAGCGGGAGGTTATTATGGGTGGTCAACGCGATGTGCTGGTTGTCAGATTTGTCCACCATTTGTGAAGTATTGCTATTGAATTTAAATTTACAAAAATCAATCTGATAACCATATCAAGATGAAGCAATTCTATAGCCTTGACATCAGCTTTAATATTCACTATATTTTGTACACTTGTGATTGTACGAATCGATTCTAGAAGTTTCCTGGATCTGTTATTATCTTTTTTACCTTATTATTTAAGGGGATTCAAAATCAAAAATAAGTAGTTTAGTTATACTACGGTTTGTTAATGATGTAACATTTATATTCGTTAGATCGTTTAAATTGGTTTTATGTTGAGTTAATATCTTTCCCAAGTGTGTTTTACATTGAGCGAAATATTGTTAGCAAATATTTTATTGGCTAAATATAATTTGATGTGTATCTATTAAGGCTTTCTTTTTTTTTTAAGGTTGTGTAGGTGTTGCATGAGGCTGGACTGATATCAGACCGAAACGTTACAATAAACTATTAATTTGGTGTAATTTATTTCAATATTATGCATTAATTTTAATCATAATCAATTCTTGCATCCTTCGGATTATCATATTTATTTACTTGTATATTTTACAATCCCCTTGTTTGTTCTTGGGAATGATGATTCACTTCGTATGTCAGCGGTGAGCTTTTAATTAAAATAAGCTTATAGAAGCTTTATTCCAAGGCTGCTACTTAACGCACACCAACAAAATAAAACAAAAAGAGACATTGATTAGTGATCTCACATAAAAAAGAAGCCGAGAGCCTAAGCAAAATGCACGAGGCAAGGCTGGTCCGGCGGCTGCGCACACATATCCACAACAAGGCTAAGAAGGGCAAACACAATTAGGTGACTAATCAACAGGTCGTATGATCGACACCTTCGTGACCGAACAATAGCTGGTGACGTAACGCTTATGCTCACAAAGACGTCCCAGCCTTGATTGGATGCCTGATGGTCCTCTGGTGGGTTGAGCACTGCCCATCTTTACCGGCATTGTATCATGTCGTTTACTTTCACCAAACGTAACCAGTGAAGCGTATAAAATCTCTCAAAATATATATAAATATAGGTTAACTACTTGAAAGAGAAAACTATTCTGATAACTATTCACGTAATAGTTATATATGATAAAATAAGTTTTGCAACGAATAATTATGAAATGTGCTAGCCAGTTGAAAATCCAAGGCCCAATTGCTTTACCATTGGATGTAAGACTCTTTTTTTACAGACTAAAAAACCATTTCCCCCTTGTAATAAAATCTATTTGTTTATTAGTTGTGATTATCATTCACCTACTCGTTAAAGTTTTTTGTTTCAAAATTTTGCTGTATGTTCATTGTATCATATATGTACATAAGGTAATTATGTAACATTTATTATGAAGGCTCCTGGCATCCAAAAAAAAATCGAGGTCCCCACCATCACCGAAGCCATCAGAAGAAGACACATCAAATTATTTGACTCGATGAAACATTGCCAAAACCCCCTATTCCAAGACCTGACACCCCCACCACTACCGGCAAGATGGCAACTCTCTAGATCTGGGAAAGCAGGCCAAATGGTGGGCATTACGGCCCTTGGCCAACCAACAACAAGCCTCTGACGGGGACCCATCACTGCTTTCCAACTGAATGAGCATCCACTACATGCCTAGAGAGACTCTAGGCTCAGCCTTCAGTGGACTCTCACCACTGCACCGAACATTTCCTCCTCTACCGAGGCTTCCCACACTCCTTAATTCCCTCACTCCACCTTCAAACGGTACTCCTAGTAAAAGGATCCACTCACCCCAAATAAATTCCTTTATTTTTCCCTTATCCATAATCTTAAACATTTAAGAGCTAAGGGGGGAAAAATCGTTTATTTAGGTGAGGGATGTCAGTGCAATGTTATATATTATTCTTTTTTATCAGGACGAAATTCCTATATTGTCCTTTTTGTTATTCGCTGGGAACAATGTACCGGAATAAAGTGTTTTTTTTTTACATTTATTCTCCGGTTTGGGCCTGGGAAAAAAATGTTTACATTCCCGGAAACCTTACTTCCATGGACTAAAAAATAATTTATACTCTACATACCAGTCTTCTGAATCCAAGTTATTTATTAAAATTAAACAGAAATGTATATACTGTATATTTGCTCAGAACATGAGTCATATCCATTGGGATGTTTTTTGTTGCCAAGAAAGGCTTCGACGTGGGGTACAAGAGGCGGTAGCTCCAAAGATAAAAAAAGGTCTCCCATTTCCTCCTGCTTTGCATTTAATCCGGCACATCCTCTTCGAGAAGGGCTCAAGGCCTCCAGAGGCACAATTGTTCCAGATAGGATCACAACCTTGACCAGCACGGCAGCCTATACCGAGGAAGCGGGTCCCCAACGTTCTTCATCTGATCTCCATCTCATCCGTTATGATTTACCAGTAAGGCTGGGATTTATGTCTGATAAAAAAAGTAAAATATGTATTTATTTTCACAGAAATATGTAATAAAGTAAATACGATTACTATAAATCCAGTGGTCAACAAACAATAAAATTAACATTTCAAATATTAGGCTAAACAGTGGTCAAAATAAATACATCATATGAATAAACACATGTAAAGAATGAAAAATAAGTCTGTATGAGAACTATGTATGAGACCTGAACATAATAAAAACTGTAATTGACGTATTAAAAGTATATAGAAATACATGCAATAAAATCAAATAAAAAACTATGCCGATCAGGTCTCAAGATAGATCTATAACGGCTGAATGACTTGTAGATGCAGTTATGAAAGTTACCTTGACATTTTTAGGTTGTGCTGTGCCGATATGCTGAGCAAATTTTTGGAAAGTCGGGCTTTCAAAACTGGTTTATCACAGTGCTAACAATATCAAATCTACACATCATTTATCAATGTTTCGTCCGGAAACTCATGAATACACTTGGCAACTAAGTACCTTGTTTTTTCGCCGGTACTTTTGGCATTGTTCACTAACGACATGTTTCACGTTTATAATATAAAACCAAAACTTGAACTTAAGATACAGATCGATAGAAATTATGAGCGTGAAGGTAAGTAGTAAGGGATTCAGTTATTATCCAAGAAAACCAAAAATACGATTTGCTCCAAGAAGCCGACACACAGTTTACAATTTTTTCAATTTATCATCTTTCAATTGAAAGATTATAAACTGAAACTGAAAGAAGGCAAATTAGTTTTAATTAAAAAAAAATAATATAACACCCAAAGAAATACGTGATAAGATATTTTAGAATACTTGAAATATTAAAAAAAAATGTGAATTCCTTAAAATATGTAAAATTAAATTAACTTAAAATGTCTTGTAAAGTATTTTACACCATGGTAGGGGAAGTTGTTTTGCCTGGAACCATTCTGACAAATTTTTTACTTCCTTATAATTGATTTTTAAATATTAAAAATGAAGTTTTATCAAACTGCAAATATCTCCTGCGTGCTGTACAGATTTTTTGCGAAAAAGTAGAATACTTCTTTATGTGATTTTTCTTATAAGGTAAAAATATTTTCATTATGACCAAGGTACGTCATCGAGTCACCTCGGTCATATCTAGGACCGATATACTGCTGTACCTTGAACCACAGTGTTACATCATCATCACAGATGGATTTTCCTTGCTTAATGACTATGGCTGATGACATGTTTGATATTAGAGTTCCTCATTAGACCATTCAGGCGGATTTTGCTCCTCCAATACTCGGCACTTGGCGGTTCTTTCAGCATGTAATATTTATAAGCTACACGTGGAAAAACTAAAATGGAATTTATGATTCCACTATGAGCATTGGTTGCAGAAAACACAGTTTTGTTGGTTCCATGCTCAGCATTTGGCATTGATCAAGCTTGTTTAAAGTCTTTTCTTTTTGAATATTTTCTAGAAAATTTGGCCGTAACCCCAATCCACTACGGGAACCCTCAAAATACGCATCTTTAGTTTCATAGCGAATCCATTAAAAATAATAGGCACATATTTAATTAAAAAATTAAATAAATAAAATGGAGACAGCCTTGTCTCCGCTCATAAAAAATATTTTTACTAAAAGATAAAAGGACGAATTTTCTCCTTGATTGAGTTTAAATTAAAACTGTAATGTATTACAAATATAAATATTTTAAAACATAGTTTTATTATTTTTTAAATAAAGAATGTCCTTCACTTTTAATTGTCCTTTTTAATCATAATTTTCTATTGTCTAGTTTCTTAAGAGCTCATAAGGCAAAAATATTTTTTAAGTTAATAGAAAACGGTAAAGGTTTTAAGAAATAATCGATAGACAATCGACAATCTGTCATCCCTAGTCCTGAGTGTTCTTGGGTTGTTCATGGCTTCTGCAGTATTGAAAACGAACCAAAATAAACTCTGTGAAAGAAAGGAATGTTTTCTACTGATGGACCTCTACTATAAACTTTTTTTTTTTTTTTCCTTAGCTCTCAAACTTATAAAAATAGGATGTGGGAAACATAAAGGAAAATTATTTTGGGCTAATGAGTGCCTTTCACTAAGGGGAGTCCTCCATTTGAAGGATGTATGAGAAGGATATAGGGTGTGGAATGCCTAAAGGAGGCGGGTGGAATCGGGAAGGTAGTGAGAGTCTACCGAGGGTGGAGTATTAATAGTTTATAGGTGTTTGCAGTAAATCAAACATCTATAAACTTTTTTTTTTTTTCCCTTAGCTCTTAAACTTATAAAAATAGGATGTGGGAAAAATAAAGAAAAAATTATTTTGGGCTAATGAGTGCCTTTCACTAAGGCGAGTCCCCCATTTGAAGGATGTATGAGAAGGATATAGGGTGTGGAATGCCTAAAAAGGCGGATGGAATCAGGAAGGTAGTGAGAGTCTACCAAGGGTCACCTATAAACTAATAAATTAAAATATAATATATTAGCCCAAGCGCATGCACTAGTCGGGTACACACGTGAACGTAAAATGAACAAACAGGAGATAAAATGAATACACTAGTGAACAAAACTAGTCGGATACACATGTTTTTAAATAAATGGTGATATTTTTCCTGTAAGGTGTTGAAAGCATTAATATCCCACGTGCGTGGATCCTGAACCCTAAGGAACTTTGCGTGTTTTTATTTAATAAGTTTTTCTATTAAAAAGTTACATGCCGAACCTTTAACTGATAAAAAGTTCCTTCCAGGACTTAGAAAAACACAAAAGTTAAAGCACAATCTTAAGCCGCTTGGTAAAAGGAAACGTACGTGGCACGGAAGGAAACAAACAATTCTAGAATGCTATCGACCAAAATGATGTATAGTGTATTTATCGCCGAAGCGTCGCTATTTAATTGTGGCCTTTCGGAACACTATAACATTAATCAATTAAATTCAACGTTAATTTATAGTCTGAAGTGGTTTTCGATATTTAAATTTTGCCCTTTAAAACGTTAATATGATTTAAAAAGATCTATAAATTGTCATTTTGATGGATCTGAAAATATGAGTATTGTAGCATCAATAATTGCGAACTGAGTAAATGATCAGTCGGAGAAGTTAAAAGGAAGACCTCACCGGAGCAGCTTTACCTGTTCTTTCAGGCGTGAGGGAGCAGGTGCTAAGAGGGCCAAAGACCTGTGATTCCGGAGCAGTTAACGACTATCTGCTACTTTTCTTCGAGGAAATCCGTCATTTTCGCCCCCACCCAGAGGTTAATTCCTTCCTTCTAGTGCTTTAATTGGCCTTTCTGAAACTTTTAGACTCAGTACTACATCACAAGTAAAGAGTTAATTTTACCATTCAACCGAAAAACAAGCTAATTGCGTCAGAGTTTCAGTGGCTATACTACAATCACAATGTGAGGTATAATTGCGTTCGTTCCTGTTAGGGATAAAGATATTTATTGCGTACTATGACATATATTGATTACGTACTATGTTACTTACATTTATGTTATATACAGATCAACTACAATATTAATTTCCTGCTTATTCCTTAGCTTTCACAAAAGGTAAATAATTAAACATTTTAAGTTTAGAAAAAAAAATATAAACGTTAAAAAAAAATATATATATATATATATATATCTAATAGCCCATTATATATGTAATAAATATTCATGTAATAATTACAGGAATAGGTGTCCCTGTCCTTTTAATGATTTTGTTTTTGTAATCTCCTATTTTGTTGCTAACAGAGATTGCTGAGTGGATACATTTTTGAAAAAATAAAAACTGTTTGACATATGAAACTAAAGTTGTAATCAGTAATGCTTAGTGAATTTTCGCAATTATGATTTGGTAGTCAAGGTTGATCAGAAGTCAAAACAACGGTTTTAGAGAATTGTAGTGCTCATTGAGTGTAACATGTTATTGGTCAAATACATTGTTTGTATTTAAAACTACAATAAAACTTTATTTTTAACGTTTAATCTATATTTTTTTATAAAAATATTTTATGAAAGGTGGGTGTTTAATACAACATCGATTCAGTAATAATTGAACTCAATAAACCGTAAAAGTTTGGTTTTCATAAATTTACATTTGTTCAACATTATTAGCCCATGGAAAACCATTTTAGCTACTTTTGATTTAGCATGCAATCCGGCATCGTAGGAACGTTGTGAGGTATAACCTACCTACTGCTCTCAAGGCGCGGGCACCAAGCCACTGCATATCATAGTTAAACTTTGATTATTTATTTGTTTATTAACAAGCCCAACAAGGGTCTACTTGCATCCAAGTACCAGGCTCATGTGTTTATGTATCTCTATTCTACGAGTAGGGACAGTCAACAATGCCATAAACACACCATTTCGATCAAGAACTCTTTACCTTCCCCAAAGTAACGGATCTATGACTGAATATCGGTGTTAGCATTTGTCAATAGGGGAACTTTGTTCTTTTCCATACATAATGGCATCGATAGGCCTTTCAAACGAATAAAAAATTTTGATGATATCTTACACACACTTTGTTTTATTTAAATTTAAAGATAGGAAGCGCTGAATGAAAGACCTTAGGTTGAAATGTGTCAGTTTCTGTTTTCTTAAATGCTATTTAATTTGCTCTGACTATAGGCATGATACCAGTGTGCTCGGTTACAAAATTAGGCATATGGTGTAATCAGCAAAGTGGTCTTAAAAATAATCTGATTTTTTGAAGGCATATTTCGCGACACTTATGCAAAAAATAAAAGGCTTAATATTTAAAAATATTTGGACCAATTTCGCTGACATTCGACATTTCTCTAGCTGTTCAAAACATTAATTTTTTAACATATTTAGTTTTGAGAGCCAACAATAGGAATTAAATATTCAATGCGTACAATCTTTTTAGTTTTTGTTATTTACATTTTTTTTTTTTTTGAAAAAGGGTATTTTTATAAACTGGTACAGTTTATATGAAAAATGATGTGTTAATATATTGATTTAAAAAAATTATCGTGGCAAGACTGTGATATAAAATACTATCTAACTTAAAACATTTTTTTGAAATAACTTCCGTTAGTTATTTCACTGTATTAAAAAAAGGGCATTTTTCCAAAAGGTAATATAACTTTCATATAAATGAAAAACCTACCCCAAATTGCTAATTTAAAACAATTCATTTATCTCAGTTATAATTTGTAATCCGGCCCGGAGGACCATCAGGTATGCATGACTTACCTTCATTGTCTCGCTTCCTCATTAACACTAGGAAATCATTAACACTGGAAATCACAGCGTCAGGCTCTGGTTAAATGAGAACCTTATTTGAAAATTAATAGATTTGAATATGTAACAAGTCTACGCCTTGGCAAGAGAAGGGACTATTTAGCAGTAGAAAGGAATGGATAGAAAATGAAGGTACTAGCTTCCAGTTTTGTCATCTCCTTAAATGTACAATATCTTCTGCTTTAAACATTATAAAGTAATTCCTTGTCTATTTTAATTCAAATTTCAGAATTTTGTTAAATAATTGGATAAATGTAATGAAAATCTATAAAAGATGGAGTATTCTAAAATTGATTATCATTTTAACTTTATATTGAAAACCACACTTTATTCCACATGATTTGAAATGTGCCTATTATGCAACAGACAACTTTTTTGTCTCCTTATGGCGATTGTCTTAAGTCATCATCGAGCAGATCGTCCCTCAACCATCGTCTCTTTGATGGGTGTGCTGTGGTCGAAAGTGATTGTCCCAATGGGTTTGTGCTATAAGTAAATCATTTGTGGATGTTTGTAAAATGTTGTTACTTACATCTGTTACTTATAAGTTATATACACTCGCGCACGAGACTTTCTTTCACAGCTCAAACTTTTGCTATTTTCATCAGGTAAGGAACTTTTAAATGACAGATAAAATGATTGTATTATTTTAAAAATATAAAGGAATAAGTAAAGGATTTTATGAACCAACACAATTATAATAATTAATAAACCACAAAGTTAGTTAGTTACAAACTTTAGTTAACAAAAACATAGTATAGATTCATTTTAGTAAAGGTATTTTCATAAAATTAAAAAAACAATACATATGAAGTTGACAAACAACATATTTCTGGCACTAATAAAAGTGATTAATTTTCAACACATTACAATCGTCAGTTAGAATTTACAGGAACTTCGAAATCAGGACCAGGTTCTGGTTCCACGACAAATGCTCTGTTCAAAAATAAGTAAATAAAAACCTTCTAAAAATAAGAAAAATATGCGGACAACCTAATTTGCTTGTTATGGAAATCGTACATCGCTTTTCCATAAACGCTTTCCCTGACTCATTGTCATTGTTGAACAAAAAACTTAATATTATTAAAGTGGAAATGAATTGCGGTACGTACAATAACGTGACGTGAACACTCGCTATGAGAGAAAGTCACACGGTACGGACGTTTTCAACAAAACTTAACTTGTGCGATGCCGAATAAGCACTAAGAAGGATAATCATGTAAACAAAGAATGTAAACACGGCAAAACAGAAGCTCGATCTTCATACCATCCCCGCTTCCGAATTAGCAATGATTTTCTTCCAACGTGAATATTGAGTCACTCGACTCCCTACACTTTCTCAAGTTCCTTCCTAGCCTCCTTCTCCATAGTCGGCAAGGTGACAATTCTGTGGGTGAATTCGGAGGATCCCTCGTATTGTATGAATGTATATTGCAAATACCACGTGAATGAGAGGAAAGGCACGAATAAGATCTTTTATCGTAATTATCTATGCCCTTTGTATGGGCAGATTGTAGTTTTATTCAAATAAAGATGCGTAAAATAATGAAGTAAGCAATCCCTTTTGTAAGGTGTTGAGGCGTACTGTGCACTCACAGGCAGCATCACTCGCCCAGACCGCCAACAGATTATTTAGACCTTGGCTTGAATAAACCACTTGGCTACAAATTTACTTTACTCTCTTCGAAGCTTCCCTCGTAAATATTTAAATCCTTTTGTACAGCTAAAAGGGAGAGGGGGTATTCAATACTTGAGTTTTACGTAGGATTTACGACGAGAAGGGATTTCGTCAATGATTGCCCCCACCATTCTCCGAATTATTTTTTTTTTTTGGCCTAGCCCCACCTCCGGAGAAAGTAATCTAATTTTTTTTCAATTTCCTGGTGTTGAGCAAACGATCCCCATAATCTTCATTTCCTGGTAAAATTCTGAACATTTCTTTTTTTTTGGTTGTATCGTCTTTACTCTCAAGCCGGTACGGATTAATCGAATTAACACTTTTGAAACGTCTACAATAAGGCTCAGTAGATGTGAATATACTATATCAGAAGAAAAATAAATAAATACCAGGAAACCATTTCCGTTTCTCGAACTTAAAAATCTTTCTCGGGTATCGGCTATGAGACTGTGTATTTAAGACGGGAAGTTCTGATTGATTCCCCAAAGATTTATCTATTAAAAGTTTTGAGAGACAACTGATAGCTATATGAAGCATATTTTAATGCGCGTATTTGGTAAGGATCGTTTAGAGAATGTTGTGCATCAAAATCCCAGGATGATAATAAATGAAAATATAAAATGAGAATAAACATTATTGAGGGAGTAATGCCAAAGTAGAGTGTGTACAATATGAAATAAAACACCTTCTGTCTCTCCACAGCTTTATGGAAAGGTTTCGTAAAATTATGCCAGAGCCACTAAGTCGTTAGTTCACGTAACAACAAGTTATGATATTTGTTGCCCAGCTAAATAGACCAAGAAACCCGCGAAGGATTCGAAGATTCAGCCTAAATTGAAGTTTTCATTAGAGTGCGACATACTTAAAACCCGTTACAGATCCCAAAAGTATTATTTAAAAAAAATAAATAAAAAGCAGTACTTACAGCAGTAATTTGTAAACTATCTGCAGAGGGAGGGAGTTGTTTTTAATTAATAAAATTTAGCACCCTAGCACTAAGCAAGTGGCGATAAAGACCGGCCAAGAAGATAACAGCGGAAGACAAAAACACCCCACGCAACCTAATCCATTAAATTCAGTCGAAGGGCATTGCATGCCTCCGGCCCGTTCCTCTATTTCAACAGAGGTAGTTTTATCTGCCTCTATAATTAATAGGTAATAACCTATATCATGTTATTTTTATCTGCAGTGATCAGTGTAATAAATCTATGTATTTTGAGATCTGATTGGAGTTCGATCGGACAAGTTTATGTTCAAAGAGATGTCTAGTGATTATTAAATTCAATAAATGCATAATAATATAATAAAGAAAATAAGTAGCGAAACCTATAATATTATAAAATAGATACGATGCATTGATAATAATACTTAAAATAACAAAACTCAACAAATTACTTAAAATATACAGTTTTTCGTGTATTTCGTCTCCATGCCCCAAATAACAAATTTCCGTTATAATCTGCGGAGACGATTTTATGTCTTTGTTCAAAAAAATACATAATTTTTTGTCTCCTCAATTTTTTTAAATATAAAAGTTAGTCCTTTCTTTCAGCAGCGAGTATTGCCATTTTGAAAGCAGGCTAAAAGAAAAAAAAATTGTTTAATTTAAAACATTTAAAATTTTTGTTATATTATAGTAATTAATTAGAATTAGAGAAGTATCAAGTAGATGTCTGAAATAATTATTTATTTATGATTTGATATCCAGATCCGTGGTTAAAAACCAGATTGAAAAGGGATTTTAACAGTTAAATATCATCGAGCTAATGGTATATTTAAGTCTATTCAATACATTGGAGAGTTTTTTGATAGTTCATTGTGTGTTTGGAAGAACTGGAGGTAGGTATATTGTATCTTCAGAGCGGCATGGTCCTAAAATGCAATGTATCCGATGAGAAGTTCTGAAATATAGTCGACAGAAACAAATTTCAAGGTGTAGAGGAATATATATTGAAACCTACCTCATTTTTTACCATTTCTCTTTCTACTTTATTTGATCAATTTAACTTAACTAATTTGGCAGGTCCGTCATGGGATCTTTAATTCAAATTGTTTTTATGTCTTTGACATAGGGATTTATCCCGATTGAATCGCCCGATCTCAAGGCTAATGTTGTAGTCATTAATAAATTGAGAAACTAGGAATTGTGAAATATATTCAAATAAAATGGTTATAACAAATAATTATAATTAATATAGATTACTGACAAAAGTATAAAAAAATGTTCAATTCATTTTAAATTAGGATAATTACTACTAATTACAAACATGAATTTGAGCTCAATTTCTTTTAATGGATCCATAATAAAAACCATATTAATATCACCCAATCGATGATCTTCCTGTAATCCAATCAACGTTACTTTCTGCTGTTGGTTCTTCTCCTCTCTTCCTGTATGGTAACCGCCACTTCGGGAGCTTGCTAAGTCCGTTCTTCTCGACGGTTATGCTAAGACTGCCCGTTTATCTCATCCCCACTCCTAGGAGCATAAGGGAAGATGCTTACCAGATGTGAGGGTTCCTGGTCATGATATTCTCAAATATCATGTATGTTACAATGTATATATGTTGTTGGAAGACATATCTAATTAACTTTATCTACATTGGAGTTTAATCAGACCGAGAAGAAAGCAGGACTAGAAATTGGACAAAAGTTATACGTGCGGAAAAGAGGAACTCTTTATGCTACTGTGTTATCAGTGCCAGGTTCAATAAGTACCTGTAATAGTAGGAAGGGCTGTTTATAAGCGCGGGATGGTCCAATACTAGAGAAGCTGCACTTGGGATACTTGAAAGATATTCTTAATAAAAGAGTTTGTGTAAAGAGAGTTCTTCGATAGGAAGAATCAGTTTTAACCAGATCAGCGATAATTTGGGAGAACTCAATATTACTGTAAACGCGCAGGTAAGACTGACTGCGTAGTTTTCTTCTTTCAACCCTTTTGAAAAGAAGCTTTGGGCATAAAAATTGATCAACCCCTTTGCTTTAGTAGCTGTAGCGACAGCTAACTACATAAGATAAATAACCCTATACTCTATTATATATATATATTGTAAACTAATTTAAACAAATGTAAATAACATTACCAAACCATAAATCAGTGTAAATATTGTAAACAATAAAACTGATCCAGTCTCTCTAAATTTTTCAATTAATCTCTTCACAGTTGATGAATTCAAAACACTATTCCGACCAAATTTTGTATGAAATTTTCAAACTGCGGCCGCCAAACTTTCATTATTTTTCAGATAATGTTCAACAATAAAGACACGTTGTTGTATCGTGTAACGCTCCATTTTTACTAACCCTAAACTGTCAGCTGTCAAATTGTTTGTTTTTTTAGGGTTGCCAGCACTTAACTGCACAAATGACGGCTAATTCAAATCTTGCGTTAATTCTGGGACACCCAATATATATTTAATTTTTTAAATAATATTAAAATAGGGATGAAGAAAGAAAAAAAAAGAAGAGGTTTGTGACCACCAGTATACCAGCCTTGATTCAAGGAGCAATGGTCATGCGACGTACCCTCACGTAAGTAAGCCTTAGTCAATTAGTAATACAGCGTGTGTGGTATGTGTTTATCATTTAAGAAGACCCAAGGGCTGCGAGTTCATTTAGGTAAAAGGCATCTTTCCGAGGTTGATGAGCCAACGATGATAAGTATATTACAAGTATATACAAGTATATTAAAGGACCGAAATCAATTGAAGATAGAGGCTACTTCGGACAGTGGTAAGGAAGATAGGCGTTCGCCCAGAACTTTGATGAAAGTAGAGCCGAGCCTCTTGCCTCAAACGTTTCCTGCGACCGAGCTGGAACTCTTAAGACACATGACAAGACTAGAGTACAACACTGCCCTCAGACCGAGAAGGCGTGGTTGCGAATAAGGGTGTGGTTAGATACCGTATCTCATCCAAGACATATATAGTGCAACTCCGCTAGGTCTCGACTCGCGACCGTGACTTAACGACCCGGACACGGGAAGGAGCATGTCCGCTGGCTCCAATAAGGTCGCAGAAGTGTGCGATATGTTTCAAGGACTGCAGCTGACGCAATTGATACTTGACTATGTCGCAATTGGTGCTTGTTTTATTTCACAATTCAAAAACTGCATCATTGGCCTTACCGACCTTTCAGATAAGTTGTCCGTAAAAATTCTCTACAAGGCAAAATCGTGGATTTCTTTAGACATCAATTCGCATACTTTACAACATCCCCATAATGATATTTGCCTACTGTGTGCTGACGATTCTTTTCATAAATTACCAATCACTCACCGACCAATATAGTTGCAGTTTCCTAGAAAACAGAATTCGTTTCATTTTTTAACGATAACTCGCCCATTATTCAACACCGATAACATAAAATAATATTTTGTATGCACTCATGTTTGAATTGTATGCTTTTTTGAGTATTTCTATCGCTTAATCTCAATTTCAACGTTCACGCTTGTCTGCGAAAATATTTTAATCCGAACTTTTATAAATTAGAGATAAACTTCGTATTCAGAGATTAAAATATTTCATAAACAGCTGAAAAAATAAATTGTTTTTATTCATTTTAAAACGACATGCAAACGAAAATTGTAGCTCTTTTCATTGAGAAAATAGGAGACATGAAAAAAATGAACAGTTAAGCCGTGGAGGTTTTGCTTTTAAAAACCAAAATTAGAGTTTTAAAATATTCTTTTCGGCATTAGGTCCCATTCGTGCTGATAAATCAACTGTACCGAGTGGATTCGGCCCGTCAAACGACCAGGACGAACGCCTACAAAAAAAAGAACCTTTTATAGCATGTTTGATAATGTCCGTGTCATGGTATTTTCATTCAAACCCTGGCTTAGCACATTAAAAAAAAAGTGCCACATTAGTCGAGGAAGTGCCTGATCAGGCTTTATATCCTGAGCATAACGATAAAGTTTTCTTAACACTTAATTACCCCCCCCCCCAACTCACCCAACAGGGGGGTTAAAAAAGATAATTTTTTTTGGGGTGAACACTAACGATTTGTATGTTCATAAACGGTAAAGATCGATTTAAGAAATTTACATATTGCAGTCGAACCCTGATTATCTATCCGTTGAACCCAATGAACGAGGTTAAACACATTAAAATCATATATGTAAATATTCCTTTACCCAACCTTGAAATAGGTCCTGTTAGTAAAAGGATCCATTAACCCCAAATAAATTTTCCTTTATTTTTTCCCTTATCCTACATTTTCAAAGTTTGGGAGCTGAGAAAAAAAAAAAAATATATATATATATATATATAGAGAGAGAGAGAGAGAGAGAGGGATGGAGAGAGGGAGAGAGAGAGAGAGAGAGAGAGAGAGAGAGAGAGAGATATGTAAATAAATTCCTTGCTCTTAAAAATGCAGACTTTTTTCACCCTTTTTGTTTTTAACTACTAAATCTGATTATTCTGGGTTTTTGGGGGGGGGGTGACCAGGTTCTGCAACCTGTGTCACGCAATGGCCAGGTATTGCAGAAACGTCAAGAACCGTCCATTAAACAAAAAACTAACAAGCATTTTATCTATGAATTTTATCTATAAATCTATTTGAATCAGGAACTAACTGCTCTTCGGCTAAACCCTCGTCACAAAAATTTTAAATTTAAGTAAAATGTTTTCTAATTTATTCTTGTCGTAATTTCCTGAATATCAGTTCAATAATTAAACCACTGATAGGAGACATAGCATGACCCATGAAGCTAATATAAGAACAGGTCAATAATCAAGCTAATTAGGGATATATTTAGAAAAAGAAATGATAATATTTTAAATAATTAATCATAATTTGTTTATTAATTTTTCAGGTTGTCAAAAATCGAGTGAGACTTCTTCCTAAGTAATGGATGTATTTACTACAGCCTGATACATTTTCTTTAGGATCCTGCAAGTACAAAATCTTTATTGTGATAAAATTACAATCTGCCTTATTGCGCAATAAATAATTGTGTTCAATTTTCTCATTCATACCATATTTACAATTCTTCATTCACTCGCTCATTCATACAGTATTTACAAACAGCCCAGACCTACCAAATCCACACGGTTGTCACCTCCCTCGCATGCGAAAGAAGATTCGGAGTTTTGGCAAGTTCCCCACGCTCTTTTGTCAGCCACGTCACTGGATACGAGCCAGTGGAGTGGAGTCTTCCCAAAGGCACGAGAGCCACAGACTCTCAGGATATGATTAGGAAAACTGGCCGTTGGCATGACTCCCACTGTCACGTATTTATAGCAGGTTACGAAGCCACTGCCACTTTATTCTCCGAGGAGGATTATAGGGATTTGTGGAGCAGCGTAATGACTGTGCTAGGGGATAAGGGTGGTTGGATCCGGATAGGTTTCTATGGAATTTCTTGAACTTGGAAGGGATGAGTTCAAGTATGTAGGGTATATTAAGATCGTTATGAAGGGTTTTGTTGTTGACGTAACAAGAGTCTATTTGTTCTCAGGACTTTTGATTGAAATAATTGGATACACTTGTTGTTCGACTTTTTTACTGTCCCCCATAGCTCTATTCCACAAGTCAATCTAAAACTATACGTAATTATTTACTGCATATAAATACTAACTGACCTGAAATACTTTGTTTTTTGTTTTAGTTTCTGAGTTCTTTTCCTCCCTACAAATTCTTAGTAGATTTGGTGCTTGGACCTCAATTACTAGGTATAGTTGGGACTCGACTATTTATCCGGACCATATCTTTGAGATATCTAGCTTTTATTGCACACATTCTTGGAAGGATTTATCAGAAATAGATCCTTTCAATTTCGGGTGAGAATCGGCGCAGGGACTGCTCACCCCAACCACTTACTTAGTTAGGCCGGCACTTGGAGGGCTGCACTGATTTGCTCATCCCCTGTCATAGGCACGTAATCTCTCGCAGCGTTGGGAGGGGGGGGGCAGGAAGAAAATTGGAAAGGGAGCTCTGCCTCCCAAGCAGTTTGTCCTTCCCCTCCGGCATTTCTAACAGAGCTTAACAAAAGAGAAACCGCTCCTCCACAATGGAAAAAAACACGATTGGGACTTGAGCATGGCTACCGTTAGCAGTAGTGGAGGCAAGGATAACATTCCATTGTATACTTTTTTGGAAGAGGTAGAATTAATTATTGTTATTGTAAAATTAAAAAAAAAATGGAAGCGCAACTTTACAAAAGGACGACTAATGTTGCCACCATAGTTTGTAAATAGCCTTGAGGGGTTGGCTATAGATTATTTCTTTCCATCCTTTGTATTGGTTTACAGAACCGGCTTGATCACATCTTCACTCAAGTATCTGCTTATGAAACTGCTTATCTTCTAGACATTTTAAAAGCCATAGCCACAAAATTTATAGAAAAATGTAAACATGGCGAGAATCCATCACTTCAAAATATTGCTGAGGTAAATAGATCAATTACCCAAACCCGTATAGGCTTAGCGTAGGCCCTAGGCCGTAGGCTTAGGGCATAATCTATCACGATGAAATGTTTTTCTATTAGTATCTAGTTGTTTTTGTCGTTTGGTGTTTTATTCATATTTTTCCTAAATAAAAATTATATATTACTCAATGAGTAATTTATTCATAATTGAGAAAGATGTTATCAAGTCTTTTCATTCTACACTAGATGCATTGCATATTAGCAATAAGATTATTTTCTATATGCAAATATTGGAAATTAAATTTACTTGATTTGACAAGTAGCTACTTAATTTCCTCCACTAAGCCTACTTGGCACTGACCGGACCCACCATTTTCGAAACATGTTTGAATATCTTTGAAACCTGGAAAAACACTGCCACATTCAGTTATTATTGTTGGATCCTACCTAACATGGAAACTATGGATTATAATCCAGGCGTTTTATAATATATATTTTTAAACTTTCAGATGGATTGGATCGGATTTCGATAATTGTTTGTTTTAGGTACGGGATGAACTGCTACTGACCAAACTGCAACAGTTGCATCCAACGTGTTTTCTAATAATAGATAGTTATTTTTATTTCTTTTATTACTTCATTTATGATTCAAATAACAAAAATTAAACGTCGATAAAAAACAAATCCAAAAAAGTGGTTGTGCCTCTTTATTACTGTGAACATATTATTTTTTTTTATTACAATTATTAGTTTTTAATAATTGTTTAGTGGGTCTTAAAAATAAAATGAAAGCCTTTATGTAGCATCTAATAAAATATTCTTACTACACAATTTTCATGAAATATAGTTATAAAATTTAAACAAGGCACAAGCATAAGCCGTGTGATGCTAGGTGTTTATAGAGTGAGTTATATCTGTTCACAATATTTATCATTTAATCATCATGACAGCGGAATCTAAACATTGTTCAAAGGCTTGAGGGATACCAAATAGCTCAATATATTGATGGTACTTTTGCAGCAGTTAAGGCGTTAGCAAATCCACCCAGGCAAAGAACAAATAGTTACCTATATTTTAATGACCGCTATCGTAGTGTACTCAGAAATACGCAATGCGAAAGACAAATTAATCACTTCGATTGTTTCAAATTTCCTCCTATGTCCTATTTAAATTATTTTCGAATCACAACATTAAAATGTACATAATTTTATTGTGTACAGCAGTTCATACAGTATACACTGGCATTATACGTGCATACAAAAATTGCATTGTGTAACTCTTATGAAACACACATTCGTGACCTTTCAGAGCTAGATCATTAGCACACTTGTGCACGCAGATATCTGTTCAGTCATTTTTTGTTATAATTTAATAACATTACACTCCTATTATAAAACAGCTATATTGTCAACAACTCATAATGTTTTCTTTTTGTTAAAGGGCGATTTGATGAAAACTTGTTGAATGTTTTTAATAATTTTTTATGGTATTAATTTCATAGTTTTTAATTTTGGTTTTTTAATTTTAATTATTTACTACATATGCGTGCATTTTTAGAAAGACAATTTCAAACTAAGTACAGTTAGTGGAATATATTTTATATTTTACTTAATGACTGTGGCCATTGTTACGTATTGTAATAGACTTTAGTTGGTCTCCATATGCACAGGTGAAAGTTTTTTATGACTTGACTTTTTATTTTATTGCAGAGATCACTGAAGATGGCAGACAATAAAGAAGGAATTATCAGTTGATGAAAGACAATAAAGCTGGTTTATAATTATACCATTCCACAATCCGGCAGTAATCTTTTTATTACAATTATATAGTTAACATTATACTCCACTAAAAAGCTAGTAGCAAAATTAGCATTCCTCTAGTTTTAGTTTTTTCAGTAAAAAATAATGATATTACAAATAATGAGTTGTATGTACTCAAGGAATACTCTAAAAAGGTCAATGCATCGAAACAAATCGCCTAGATCTCTTTTATATAATTTATTTGAGATCCATTAGATTTATATTCCTGGTAGAACAGCATCCGTTGTTCAGTTGGGAAATGTTTCACCTATGCTAATCCAGAGTGTAAGAATCTAATATAGCATTATCGATGACATGACACAGCAAATCGAAAACTAATTAATATATTTATTTGCAGAACAAATTAGAATTTCATAGTATTTTCCCTATTACAGTTAGTAAAATGCTTAGTTGTAGTCATTATGTTCATTGTACCGTTTAAACGGTGTTATAAGTGAAATGAGATGGTCGATTGAGAACAAATAATAAATAATTGGAACAGTCTAAGCCATGAAAGGGAAGATTTACCTTCGAGAGAAGGGAGCGGCTCAGACAGTTGCGCTCTTCCTTAAAAATGAAACAATTACCGGAACTTTTAAAACCATATCCAACAACTCCCAGGATTTCCGGCGTAAATATTCAAACATAACCCCATATTTATTAACGGAATGGTAAGGGTACATTGGAGGCATTGTGGGTTAACTACTGACTGGGAATTCACAAAGACTTAAAAAAACAATTAAATACTAAAAAACATTACTTCGTGTTACATCGCAGAAAACAAAATAATTGATGTTGCATGAATTTAAAAATGCCTTCACCTCCACAAAGCATCTATGGTGATCTAAAAAAAATTAAAGTACTGCAGAAACTACCTAACCATATCCAACATAAAACTACCAGACCATATCCAAGAATAAAACAAAATATGCGCAAGTGCCAGGAATAACTTCTGTGTCTATTCTCAAAAGACCCAGTAAGTTCACGATTCAGAGATGAGTTCACGATAATAATGGAAGATTTGACGGATCTTAGAACATGAATGTAATATTTAGTAGCTGAAAACGTCCCAGGAATACCTTATGTAATTAAACCTAGGTAATTTCCTGGGATTTCATAGCTAGCTATAAATTGTCATCTCAGAGATGTATCGTTGGGATATGAGCGTGGATTGAAGAAAGAAAAATATCTTAGACTTTCATAAAATATGTGTAGGGAAGAAATGATTTCTTCAGTGAAAATCTCACGAACCTCTTATGTTTTACTCCAATCTACAGACCATTTCATATAAAAAGGTTTTACTTTCAAACAGAGCAATTGTAAACATGATCACGCGGATCTGAAAGTTCAAGAGGGCATCCCACAAAAGCCTAAAATATAATGGTTAACTTTTAGCCAAAATCAAATGACGGAAAATAAGAAGAAAAATCGGCCCAGTTTCTTTAAGTTGACCTAATGTACAAAAACTATTTAAAATTCGATGCTCCAATACTTTCCTTCTCACAGTTAAACACATGAAATTCAAAAATTGACAGATATTTCAAAATAATATTTCCATCCCCTTTCTACAGATTAAAAAAAAAAAATGGTTTTCATTGGATGAGGTGAAAATAAAATTGAATTCTTTTTATAGCGTGTCAATAAGAAAGAGTAAATTGTGTTCACAAGAATGGACCGCGGAAAATCTCTTCTGTAGCACCCTCAACTTGGGATGGATGATGGACAACAAAGGAAATGAACGCCATGGCTTGAAGACAGAAACTAGAACTTCACATATACCCGTAACTGTCACAGGTAATGAATGACATGTCACGGGCGTTCCAAAAGTTCCCGACGACTATTCGGACTCCTTGGCAATACAAATTGTGTTGGCGACGGAGCTGAAAAAACTTAGAAGCATTTCAATATGCAGTTGTGTACCTTGAAGACATACTCTACTCGCCAGTATTATAAAGCTGAACGTCAACTGCTCGAAATATTCACTACACGAAACAGTCCAAGCCAGTACAAGAAGAACACAAGTGCAAGATTACTGCAGACACTCGTTATTTGGCTGAATAGTTTTTAATTTATTTTTTAAAGACATTGTTCTTGAGAGTAACAGCGAATTGTATAGTGTAATATCAGAGTTTCTTACAACAATAAATGTATATAAATTTAAAGATACAGATTGACAGGTAAGTCGTTTTATTCTTTTGATTGAAGTCAGTCTTATTATTTATAATTTTAAATGTTTTTTATGTAATTGTTTTATGTATGTGAATTTTTTGTTTTATATGTTTTTTATTTGAATTGTAGTCCTGAGGATGACGGAATAGTCTGTTAAGGAAAACTGTTGTTTTATTAGGAGTAATAAAATATATTTTTGGGAGGATTCAAAGTTTGTTAGCAACCAATGTGTAAAAAATAATCACAGGCTACCTTCTTGTAGGATAAAAATTGGAGATGAAGATAACCTACTGTACTGTACAATGAAACAAAATAAAACAAACCATACAAATCCCGGGTCACAAGCAGTGTTGGTTCATTCACATTTAATTAGACGTTTTAAATTAAAACTATACGCCAGGTTAGCCAATTAAATACATATATGGTTATGTCGCTCTAGGAAGTGGACCAGTCATCCTTTATAGGAAAGCAGGAAGCCATAGATCGGATTCCTGAACGGGCGGGTGAAGACCCAGAAGACGTTCAACCCTCAAGATGGTAACAGAGGATGAAAATCCTTTACGGCATTCCACCCTTTCGGAGTTCTGCGCCGAGCAGGAACTCACGGAGGAGGTTCGATTCCACTCGAATACCAATGAGGGACTACAGGGAGAATGTGCGTGGCCAGGAAGTGCCTTATGTCACTATTATTTATGGACTTTGGCTCATTTATCAAAAGTCAGTAACTTCCGTTTAAAAACAATAATAGTTAAGAGTGCGCTATTACACAACTGAAGGTTATGATATAATGTTATAATAACTAATCGATGGTCAAACTAATTACTCCCTTACTGATTGAAATGCAGTATGTATTGATTTCTTCTGGAAATTCGCCAATACGGTCACAACTGTATTGAAGATAAATTGTCATTAATCTGATTTTATGTTTTTTTTCTCCAATAAACAACCCAACATAGCATACATATCCTCAATCACCACGCCATAACACGCAATAAGCTTTGATTTTTTTTCTTTAATTACACAGCAATCAACTGATCAATAACAGTTATTATCTTTCACTTGATTGATTATATTTTTACGAAACATCGGTTTATCAATGGAACTACCATGCAAAATGTCATACCACTAATACAAAAAATCGCCGTTTGGATTCAACTTGCGAATTCGTATTTAGCGAAAGTAATTTATTTTAAGGAATTACAATTCCAAAATTTCGAACGGCTGCTATCATTGGACAATAGAAACATACGGAAAGGCATCAATCCTAAGTCTGAAGGGTTTGAATATCACCTTTCCTAACATTTATCCTGAGAAATTGGATCTAGAAACGATCCATTTATCCTGGAACTGTGCTAGAAATGAAAGCGGCAGCTTAGTAGACGGACACTTAACAGTGCTTAACAATTTGGCAACAGGTATTGACTTGGCTAAGTAAAGTAGAACCAGTAGGACTCACTATCACTTACTCAGCGGAGTACAGTCGCCTGACAGATGGAGTCGGAGTTCGATAAACCCGTCCACTTCGACTTAGTCTGATACGTCCTCATCAATTCTAGTCGGGGTTCCCGGCTTAATGTGCTTGCTATTTTGGAATAGGTCCAAAAAAAAAGTTTCTCCCCTACCGTAAAGTGGTCACTTCTTTCTTCGAAGAATTCATCGCTCCACACATGAGTGCAATAAGTTCTGATACGACATGACGTTTTATCAACCGTGTTTCTTCTATTCTCAATTTTCAAACAACAATGAATGAATAAGCATTTAAAGATGTAATCATTCATAGGTGTAGTTTCTTGGGATAAAATAGTCTCAATTTTATTATTTTAAGTGCTTATATTTGTGTATAAAATATTTTTTAAGTATGTAAATGTTTTTTGTCTGACTAATAGTCCTGAGAATCCCTGAATAGGTGAAATGTTGACTGCTGATGTAATATAAGCAATAACAGATATTTTGGGAGTGACGTCAAACTTATTTTTTATAACCTAATGTTTGCATAATATAGATATGTCGTCAATTGAAAAGGGCAACCAGCGCCGAACCTTACGATATGTATTGTATTACTGTTGGATAATCAAACCAATTATTTTTTAGTTTCCAAGTTGATTGAAATGTATTCTTAGGTTCAGTTATCAGTTTATTCTGAATCTTTTAGATAGACTAGACTAGATCCATTACAAGAGTTGAGTTTAGTTATGATGGACTCTTCACTATGGCGGCTATGACCTAAGTACATAGCCTGAAGCAACGAGAGGGAATGAGAAGGTAGGATTTTTAGGAGAACAAAATTACATGAAAATATTGCTGTAATAGATTGAAGGCAAGCAATACGAAATGCTATTTTATGAAACCTTAATAGTAATAACAAAAATTCATCATACTTTTCTACTGGCGTCACTGAAGAAACTGTAGTTTTATGGATCATTTTAACTGATCATTGGACGTAATGAAATAATTAATTATAATTCTAAAACAATTTACTTTCTGTACGGTTTATATAGGTTTGGGACAAAAACCAGAACTTTAATTATAGAAATGCTTCCGAGATTAGAGTTGATGAGTTACAAAAGTTCGAACGGTTTGTTAGTGGATGACACGGCAGATGAGACATGAGATCCCGGAACCAAACTCGTCTTTGCAGTCTACATTAAACACGAGGCTGCGGAGATCAGGTGAACTTCAAAACTGTTAATAACTTCAACATGTACAATCAAGAAAATACTTAAAAAAGAAAAAGGAATCAATAATACAACAGTTAAAATTAAAGGTCTGATCAAGTGAACAATTAAAATGCTAAACAAGTTTCTAAAACTTGAACGAAGGTGGTAATTGGACGAGTGTGTTTAATAACGGAGAATCAATTGAATAGAAATAATTCTGTTCCAGAAAATTAAATCACTTACCTTTCAAATATCAGAATTTTTTCTATCCAACAATTTACCCAGTTGTTTAGCTAACAATTCGATCAGTAAAGACTCTTGAAAGACTTACCTGTAAAAATAAAGAAATTATTAGTACTGGCAGGCATAAGTACACAAAATATAAATGCGAACATACAACAAAAAAAATAGCATTGTTTACAAAATCATGCACGTAGTAAAAATTATAATATTCTAAACTAATTTAATTGTAACTAAAAAACATGGCAAATAAAAGATGTCCATTAAATGGCTAAATATTATTTTCTAACAGCACATATAAATATGACAAATTAAAAGCTTGTAGGGTTATTTGGCCCGTTGAACTTAAGCATCTTTTTTTATTGATATTTCTGCAGTAGACGTTTTCCTATTCAGGCATCGTCAAGAATTCAATTCAAAACAAGGAGCATAAATTTACATATATAGAAGATATTTACATACAAAAACACTTAATTTAATAAATGATAATATTGGAAAGAATAAAACGAGTGAAACAAAAAATCTCCAAATAATATAATCTGCTAATTTTTTCTTAACCCATTTGTTATGTATACGAGCTGGTAACCTTACTGCAGAAATAAATTAAAGTTTCAAAATGGTAAATCAGTATGACATTAAAAAGTAACTGACTAATAATACTCACCGAGGTCTAAGGTACATCAACCTCAAAGACTAATAAATTGAAATTTTCACTATTAATGGGTTACAACTCAGCATAATCAATTGCGTGATATGGTGTAATAAGTACCCATATATCGCATGAATAATTAAGGAATATTTTATTCTGTGTTACTTAATAGTTAATACTTTATAGTTTGTCAAGATTTAGAAATCTTGAGAGCCTGGGGTCGGCAGAAAGCAGTTGCCCTTAGGCTTAAGGGACAAGTCACATAACCATAGATGTCGCGGGAAAAACTGCCATAGAAAAGGTCGGAAGGAGGTAATAGCCAAACGGGCTGAAGATTAAAGTGGTCTCCAAAAAGGTGTGTTACTCCACGAGTAAGAATCTCGTGAGACGAAAGAACGCGGAGGAAGAATCTCTGACACAAGTGTCAACGATGGCGAACTGATCAAGAGCCTTTTAATCAAAAATGTACCATAGGCGTTGCCAAGTTAAGGTTTACATCATGCCATATTTTGAGCCAATTAAATTCAATAGTTAAGGTCAAATTTCTTTAATCTTTATTATAAACGAGTCATATAATTGTTTGCTTTAATAAAAAAATGATCATTTGATTTTCTCTGTTAGAAGAGAATAATGATTAAATTTGTTTAATACAAAATAGAATATGTTAATATTGATACTCTCTACGAGGAAAAAAAAAATTATTTGATATATTGTCTTTTTTTATATTTTCTATTAGAATGGAAGGCTTGATTTAACCAACAATGCGTATTTATAATTGTTACTTTGTTTATTTTATCTTTTATTTAATAAAATCTTGTCATGATCTTGTATGATTTATTTCTCAATCACACTTATTTATATTAATGTCTTATCATCACAATAGTTAGAAATAACATAAGGAAAGATTGGTGTTTTTGATAATTGATTGAGGATATCTAATAAATAATTTGTTTTCTATCTGACACAAAATAACTTTTGTGAACAAGACTTAGTGACAAGTATGGACTTAATCTTTAACCTTTATCATAAACGAGACATATAATTGTTTGTTTTAATAAGAAAATGATCATTTGGTTTTCTCTGTTAGAAGAGAATAATGATCAAAATTGTTTATTACAATAAAGAATATGTTAATTTTGATACTCTTTACCTGTCTTTCTTATCTGGACCAACTCTAAAGTATCACCAATCTTTATTAAAGGCTGAATGTGCTATAATGAAGAAGAGTCAGCTGACATTATAGCCCCCTTTAGGAGCGCAGGTACTTTTACGTCGGTATAACCTAGGCCCCGATTTTAAATATCCCAATTGATAGTTTACAAAATCAAAAATAAGAACCATAGCAGAAACCTCCATGTTCGAGAAAGAATCAATATCAACCTTTACGAAATTAGTTAAAGACTAATTTGTTTACCATCAGGCTTTATCATTGCTAATATGTGATCCAAACTGTAACGATACGTTACCCCACAGATGAGCTATAGCCTGTATCCATTACGGATGATCACTGGTCATTAATACTGGTAATGACGGACGCTTCCTCGGCATCCATGCCTCCTTTATCAAAACCCTCGTGGCTTAATCGTGTAACACACTTCACAGAACGCAATCCTCGTTACGGTGTGAAATGTACCACAAGGGTGCGAATTCGAACGGACTTCCGGAACTCATATCCGAATCCGCTGGAGCCCGCACAACATAATCTGACCATGGCTGCAACGAAGTTACCTAAATCGGTTAATATGAAGGAACTAGAGTAAAATGTGTCGGTTGGAAGATGAAATACGCCACCACAAAACAAATGACCTAAGAAAGAAATGTCCTAGAACATTTAACTTATACGATTTAACGTGTCATGAATCCACAGCACCCGATTGCGTGATTCCTATTCATAAAACATGAACCCTAAAAACATGAAAATTAATTCCGTTAAGTTTCTTTCTGATAGTATGGTCGTTCTACATCAACACAATGGATCTACTGCATCACAAAAAGCAATTTCGAAACAGTTGTCTCGCGATCTTGGCTGAAATTTCACTAGTTTATTCGGACGCCCTCGATATCTTTATTTAAATCTCGATCACAAACGGTTATTAAAACTTTTTAAATGGTTTACAGTAACGGCTCTTAGAGATAAACCAGCTTGAAGTCAATTGCACGAAGCTAGGTTTCACAAACTAAATACTCTATTTCCATACCTTAATGCTGCAGTACTAAACGAACTGATTAATCAAATCGACAAGGATTAAAGTTAGCTTTTTAAAGTTTTAATATTGAAAAAGTGTATGCAGTATGTTTCAAGCAAACGTTTTTTATTTGTTATTGAACAGATAAAAACATTGTTTGCACAATAAAAAGTAAGCGGAATAGTGGTTTGATTCTGTTGATACAATTTGGAAGTGTTTCATTGTTTAACAATTGCATGGAAGACGATTTTTGATTAAAAAATTGAGTAGATTTTTCCAATTATTAATGAGTTATAAAGTATCTCTCAATACGTTTTCTTCAATTTCTACGTTATTTATTTAATTTATTCACATTTAAAAAAATGAAAAACTTGCAAACTTTACCCAACGTTTTGTCTCAAACTGATGATATATAAATGTGTCCTCCGGCCAGCTCTGCTGTATGGTGCTCCACTATATACTCAATTGACTGACAATACATCTAAAAGTCTCCAGCAATTTCAGAATGGGATCATGAGAAGAGTGGTCTGACATGCCTCTCTCGAGAGGTTAAAGAACAACGAACTGCCCCCGTTGCTTTTTATTGTTAGATGTAACTTAGTTTTAAGTCTATGATAAATAAGATGAATCCCATAATTTTTAAATATGTTCAATAAATTAATGTATAATGTACACCATTATACTTTTTTAGAAGGGAAGATAACAATGTGTAATAATCATAAAATGTTTACTGGTTTCCATTATTTATTATAACAAGGGGATACGAAGGGAAAACATTTTTTTTTAAATACAATTTAGTTCATAAATAATGCGAAACATTTGAACTGTTAAAAAAATACTCTAATATTATTTTGCAAAGAATTCTTTTAATATCTCTAATATTATTTTAACCAAATTCCACGACTACCTTTTATAAAATTTAGATCTTTTAGAGGGTAAAACTAACATTGTTCGATATTTCAGCCAATACAAGATTCTTGTTTACAAGTATTAGAGTTGGACTATCAAGCTAAATCTTTACGCTTTGGCATAATCAGCGAGCGAATGGGACCATCTGTTGAAGTGATGAAGGCGTTGGGGATAAGTTGGACCTTTACATCGCTCTCCCACGTCATCGGTTGAATTGCAGGGCGAGATAAAGCCAATAAATACGGCCCTATCGGATTTATGCAGGGAGAAAATGGCAGAGGTCCCGGTCTGCAAGCAGCCCGATTTACTGGTTCGACCTCTGACCGCTGATTCACAAGCTGTTTCTTTCCAACCATCGCATTGGCGGGGTAGCCTGCAAATCTCAGGCCATGAGCTAAGATACGGAAGTTCTGTGGTGATACCGATTCCAAGTAAATCACACTTTTTTTTTTGTTTACGTATGAAGAAGTTGTGTAAGGGTTTAAGGCAAACTGACACAATCGGACGCGTGCTCTCGTTGAGAAAAACTCATTTGTTTATTTTTTTCTAATTCCCTTATTTATTTATTAAAATTAAATACATACGAATAAGATATATTAAACTGCCAAAAATAGTAGGACTTGCGCCAGAGGATAAAGGTAATGTAGGCACATTTTTCGTCATTAATTTTGACCAACCATTTGTTTCACCAATACTCAATCTCATCAAGGTGTTTTTAAGATTATAGGATGCTGTATCGGAGTCTGGGTGGGATGCCAGGACTGCAGAGTCAACTAATGTTGCTAAAAAGATATTGGGAATTGAGTGGACGTCAGCGATGTGTAGGTTATAGAGGATGGGACCCAGGACACTACCCTGTGGAACTCCTGCTCTTATGTGAAAACGGTTTGAAAGGTAGAACGTTTAAAACTAAAAACAATGCATGAATTACTAGGTGATGTGCTGTATTTTTCAATGAAAGGTCCTACAGCACGGAATTGAAACTAATATATGGGTATCTGATGTCCTATTTCCCTTAGATATCTTTGAATCCGAAACTTAAATCTTTCTAGAATGTGAAGCTAGAAAAGCGGTAGAATGTGTGTAACTTCACATAATTGATTCAGAAAGAAAACGACATGATTGGTACGGTATTACGGTATTGAGGACATTTTTATGCAAAAAACGTAGACATAATTATTTTCTGAAAAAAAAGTGGTAGTTTACCTACTCCAATGAAGACACTAATCGCAGGCAGGGATGGTTCTAAAAGTTCCATTATGTTCTGCTGTAACAATATTTCGATATCATAACTTAATATACCATAGTATAACCATCTTATAACTATATAATTTCTTTGAATAGTGAGCACTCATATGCCCTGTATAGATCTGTTCCGTCAGTAAGTCAGCAAGCTGCCTTACTCGATATATGCGGTGATAAATAGTGCAGGACCGTGTATCTCTAAGCAGGAAAGTTTTCAACAGTGAGTTCATCCTTCCCAAGTGCTATCGTGGTGGTATTTTCCTCAACGAAAGCACGATGAGAGCTGGTATATAAGGTGAACACCCGAAACTAACAGGTCAAAAGTCAGCTTAATGCTCGATCATAAGATGCGGCCATAGAGCGGCGCCAATGGACTTCATAGGGATCGATTTATATTGATACTTCACTTTAGACAGGCATTGGCTTCCAGGCTTTGTGGTAGATTGGACCTTGGTGCTGTTGTCCAGCGGTCGTTTTATTGGCCTACTGCACAACTTTCCAAGACAGGAGCTTTGTATTGGACTTTAGGCTATTAAACCACGTGCAGAAGCAGTGGATATTGGTTCAAATTTGTTGTAAGGAAACTACAATTTAGTTTCGTAAATTCAACAATTTAAGGACAATAACTACGTTCTTGACTTAATAAAAAGACCCCGTATAAATATAATTAGAGAGTATACACCTAATGCTTTGTTTGACACCTAATGAAAGTTCGTGAAGACATGGGAGTGATCGTTTATGACACAAGTAAAACAAGTGGTCCATACTTCCATATTTAAAGAGCGAAGGGATCAGTAAGACAAAAATAATTAACTTTTTTCACATTTAAGATCAAATTTAGTTGAGAGGGGATTTGGACCACTCTCTACTCTTTAGACGGAGTAGTATAGGAAATGAGTGAGGAAAATGAACGAAGTCTTCTGTTGGTTGAACATACACAACACCATACAAAAGATGCAAAGAACATCTTCTACTGATGGTGAGCCAATTGGGCCAGAAATTAGAAGAGGGGGAGTTCTAATAGTTACGTTTGTAGAATCCCAGAAGCCACCATCTGCATGGAAGGGGTCTCTTCCGAGCTAAAATAGCGGGCAGAAGCCGAACAGAGAAAGCACTGCAGTGCTATGCATTTGACAAAAATATGTGTAATTCGTTTTATACAGGTAGGTTTCGGCGCGACGAAAATAAGAGGTCAGTTTGTCTAGGTAAGGACTTATTTTGACCAATCAGGTCTAACTACTTCAAGGCTCCGTGAGCTCGCAAACTGACACAAGTAACTTATTGACAAAAAACCGAAAAAATAACGTAGGGGTTTTCAGATCCGTCCGTGAAGGAGTAACTTCTTCAACGTGATCATGGCGAAGTGCATACAACACAATCAATACGTAAAACTAAAGTATCCATTTATTTATATGGAGGAAAACAGAAACAAAACAAAACCTACAGCAATCTATTTATTTAGCAGATTGCATAGTTGAATAATTTTTGCAATATTCACCTTACTTTCTATCATTAAACAGATAATATAAACAGTTATTCTAAAAGAATGAATCAACTCAAAAATGAAAAAAAACTTAGATTGAAAATGTCATCACAAACGTTTTCTTTCTAGCTAGATAGGTCGGGTCGCTAGCTGTGGTGCCTGGTCGAATCTGAGGTTTGGACCATCCCCACTTTTATTGATCATGATGATGACTCATAGCCTGAGGGCTTGGGGCAGAAACATCCCCACTTGACTAAGACATCCAAAATAAGACTCGGGAATATAATTGTAATAGCTTATAGAATTGTAATAATTTCCGGACAATTTAAAGAGAGGATCTGGTTAGCAATCAAGGGAGTTATCATTAATCTTTTACACATCACAATGAATTTTTTTTCAAATAGTTTAAAATGAATCCTAAGTAGAAACTCCAAGTACGAATACGGAATATCATAAATTCAATTATTAACTGAGGAAAAATGACGACAATAGTAAATAAAATAATTTCAGTTGATTAAATTTTAATTGTATGTTTTTAAATGTTCATTATATACTGAGCCTGTCTTCATATTATTATAATATGAATATTATCATATTATATTATTTATACCTACAATAGAATGCAAAATGAAAATCATTATCGAGAGTTGGAAGTCAAGGGTGCTCACGAAAAGAGTAGATTTTTTTTTTTCATATCCCATTGTTATTATAAATTATGGAGATCAGTATAGATTCTATATTAATAATTTTACAGAGTGTTTGTGATTGTTACAAAAGTATAATGTGCATTATACACGACTGGTGCAGTTCAATATGTCAGAAACACGACCCTGAACACAGACTAACGAATTCCACACGTACATTCCTAAGACATCTTGAAGTAGAGGAACACAAGTCTTAGCCTGACATACTACGACGACTCCGGAGAAACTGGAGTAGGGATTTATTAATTAATCAACACTGCTACCTTTATATGGGAAGGCATCATCTCATTCACTGTTCGGATCGTATTTTCTGCACACAGCAGTGAATGACAACAAAAAAATACTCAGCCGGGTCATATGAAACCATGTAAAATTTGGTGCCTTTCGCATTTGAATCAAGAATTGACAAATAGGCATAACGGTGAGAACACATGGGTTTTTGGTTTCGATAAAACTGACGATAACGTGAAAACCAACGAGGTCAGTCACAGGTCAGTAATCACAAAAAAACAAAAAAGCTGTCGTGATGGCGCAGGCAGGACACCGTATAATCCAAGATGGTCGGTCCGTTAGAGGGAGCAAATACCCTCACGGCGACAGGTAATTAGCTGCTAGAAAGTACACTGCCTTCCGCAGGTTTTTGTCGAGCCAGTCTCTGAGAGAAAGGTAAATACCCGTAAATAATCATTACTTTGTGGCCAACATTTGTGTGGGTTTACTGGACAACATTTACTGGATAGATGGGCTTAAAAGATGGCATGGGCAATTTTTATCGTGTCTTAGGCCCCACTATTATTTATAATTATTAATAATAAACCATCCAAAGAAGTCGTCAACACTGAAGAGAGCATGGCCAAAGAGGATTCATTGATAATGTGAAGATCGTCCACTAATGCAGGTTAGCTGAGTTGGTAGAACCACCGACTAGATTGGGATGGCTTCCGAATCGATTACTAAAAGAGCATATTAGGTTTTTTTTTTTTATAGTACAACGGAAACGCTAATTTACTTTCCCAAGAATGGCAAAGCAGATAATTAACCCTGACAAAATTAATTATTAATTGAGCTCTCTGAAACATATTTTCATAATAAAGGCTTAGAACAGTTCTTTAGGTACAAAAAAGTCAAAGGTTCCGCTAATTTACCATCTTCCCAAATAATTAAAATTCAATTATAAATTTTTTTTTGTGGTCAAAGGCTTTTATAAAGATTCCATTGTCAATTAATTCTGTATAATGTAATTGGAACTCTACTAAAAAACGTTTAACAATAATATTTTATTGTTGAGGTTTTTCTTTTTCTGTGTGACGTCTAGATGACTCCTGAATTTGGCCAAATGTTTTCTACCCTGATTTAATACATATAGAAAAGAGGCACTTCTTGTTTTAATTCGAAATGTTTTATGTTTTCGTTTTATTCCACCCACTGAATAATGAATATAATATGGGGACTTAGTCGTAATACTTAATTCTTTCTTTCATTAAGACTGCATTATTACTAATACAAGTTTTTTTTATATCAGTTTTTTTTTCCTTCATAGCCCCTTTAAATTTACAGATAATTATATACAGTTGTAGATCCTCAGGCGAATCTATTTACAAATTACTTTTGTGTTTCCTGTCGCGTCGCTACATTATATACAGTTATTTTATAAAAAATATGTATTGGAATAAACACGTCACGTAAATAGACACGTATAATGTGTATCATTATACTTGTTTTATAACAGATGTTGATTTTCTCTTTATTATATTTTTTATAACTGTTTTTTTTTTTTTTTTTTTTCCCTTCATAGCCCCTTTTAATTTACAGATAATTATATATATAATTATAGATCCTCTGGCGAATCTATTTACAAATTATTTTGTATTTCCTGTAGCATCACTACATTATATACAGGTTTTGTTATTTTATAGAAATTATATAATGAATAAACAAGTATAATGATATACATTCTACATGACTTGACTGAACTGACTAATAAGGTGATGGGGCTCACCTTTTTGATCAACCTTAAAACTAACTTACATACTAATTCTTATCCTAATTTTTCCCCGACAGTCTGTTGCCATCGATGCGGGAGGGGTGGTGGGGTCATAGTGTTAAACACTGGATTTGTCAGGTGCTGCAACGAGTCAAAAAACTTAATGTGTCTCCGGCGGATGAACTCACCCACCGACGGCACACCAAGCAACGGGTGCAGGTCAGCGTTCTTCAACCTCTCGAAAGAGGTATGTCGGACCACTTTTCGCATGATTCCATTCTGGAAGTGTTGGAGACATTTGGCTGTATTGTCAGTCAAGTGGGTAAATAGCGGGGCACCGTACAGCAGAGCTGGCCGGAGGACATATAACTGTTTTTTTGTTTGTTTTAGCTTTACATTACGGTTATGGTATTTTAGTTCTCGAGAAGCAGCCTGTCATTTATATTTATTTTTTATATGAGAGGGCTATCAACACAGAATATAGAAGATTTTTCATTCGCTCATTCATACATACTTACAGTGTTAAGTAGAGATTTTTAGTCACCCTACGTTTTCTTCAGTTAATTACCGGCGGCAGTGAAGAAGAATGTCTAATTTTTATACAATTAGCTATAAATATTTTCCTTCAACTTCGTCGTATAAGTAAGGATTTTTCAGGTGGGTTTCAAAGGTAGTAGGGAGAGTAGGTGTTATGTGGGTAAACGTTATCGCCTGTGTTCTTTATACATTGGATTTGAAAACTGGACCCAATTTCATATGTTTAAACGATTAATACTTTCTTTATTTGTCGTGTTCGAATCGTTCGTAGTTCATCAATTTATAAACATTACATTGTCAATTAATTCTGTATAATGTAATTGGCACTCTACTAAGAAAACGCCATTTAGTTCCGTTTCGTTTTTCACCTTCCTTTATGACAAGAAATATTTAACTTTAGTCCTGCGGGAATTTATTTGGCACTTAATTCTTCTTCATGCTTAGTCGGAAATTACTTATTTATAATCAGTAATAATATGTTATCATCGCACGTTGTAGAGATAAGCTTCCACAGATATTTGAAGAATATGTGCGATAAATGAAAAATTGTTCACAATTAAGAAAAATAACTCGCTTAGATATCTGTATTTAATATTCGTTTACAATCCAACTTGAATTATTTTAGTTCAATAGACTACCTACCTTCTACTTTTTCCCATGTTTTAGACTTTCATACTATTTCACCGTTGTATGTACTGAAACGTTGTGTGAAAATCGGGGGTAAATAAAGCAAACAGCATAGCGAAAATAATTCCCATTTGATACCGGCACGTGAGTGACCGGAGGCTGATCCGTAGATAATGTGCTGCAGCTAATGGTGATCAGCTGATTGCACAACGAACCCCCCGGATTTTCTTTGTAATCCAGTAGCTGGCAAATGTCACAGTTGCTAATATTGAAGTTTGGAAATACGAGAACTGGAACAAACGGTTTTTCTCCTAACGTTCAGACCTGAGAAAGGAATTAAGACGGAGTAGAACTCATCGATAGGGATTGAAAGACACATATGCAGGATGACAGATAAATATCAAAGAAAAAGTGTCAACTATGTCCTAGCAATTTACAACGTAAAATATTTACTGGGTTGATGAAGGGGGGGGGGTAGTTGATTTACATCGATCTTACATCTTTAGACTAGATGCAATGCATATTAGCATTATATATATATATATATATACCCTGTGGAGGGACTGTTTCTGAATATAAATGATAATAAAAAATATTTGATTAAATTTAGATCAATTGAGGTTAAGTTATTAGTGAGATCGTCGAAACTCCATCAATTTAAAAAAAATAGTGAATTTATAAGTTGGTGTAAGTTGTTAGCATTGCGCTAAAAAATAAAAAGTATAATTATGACCAGATGTATAGTGAAAACCTTTAGGCACTCTAGGACTATGTAAGGAGATCAATTTATTTTTTTCCTTATCTATAATCTTAAAAAAAATTTGAAAGCTAAGGGGGAAAAAAAAAAGTTTTATTCAAATTTGTCTGTGACTCTATTCAAGAATGCTTTTAGCGGCTGAAGATTTTTTATGGCTTTCACAAGGTGGTCAACTCCTCTTCTATGAGGTAGGCAGATGCCTCGCAAGGTTGAACGCACCGCCAATAAAACAATATCACTCCACTCACATTTATTATTAGTGTTCAATAAGAAAATATATTCATTTAAATGAGAATTATACAGTATGACCCGAATCAATTAGGAAATTGGCGAATTCGGAACTAATATGAAGGTTTTGGGTTCAAATTTTTAAATGGAAAGGTAATTTGATTTTTTTTTTCTATCAGATTTAACTCGGTATAACAGTAAATTAGACGGGGGTTGTTTTGTTCAACAATCTCACGCCCTTCTCATATCAACTGTACTACCACTCCAGAAAATTCAATACTAACTTGAACTAATTTGTTGATAAATCAGCCAACGGAAAGAGAAATGTATACTTTTATGTATGTTAAAATGTGTACGGATTCCTCGTGAGAATGAGACAGTCTTCAATTCCACAGGGGAATCCGTTGTTTCACGTGTGCAGAATAAGCACAAAACCTCTCTTTTTTCATTTACTTTATTTCTATTCTAACTAGTCTAATTTGTAGTAGATTATATCGTTGTTTTTTTACTAGGGTGCCAGAGTATTACTAGGGTTAGCCAGTTTCTTATTCAGATTCTTCTTTTTATTTGAAGACGTATCAACAATTTGTTCACCTTTATCTATTTCCCAGTTTTTCAAGTGATTGTTTCAGTTGAGCAAGTGTGATTATTCTACATCGTGTGTTTGAAATGCACCGTAAACTAGTTTTAGGGTTATGCGGGGTTATATTTAGAAGGCGATGTCATAGCCGCGAAGATAATCCAATTTCAGAAGCCTTTCAGATGACCAACACGGCCTCCGCATTAAGGGAAGGAGGGTCGTGGAAGTGTATCAGAGGGAACTAACAGGGCCCGAGATAACACAAAGGGATTACTCGGCCAAGTGCGGCTGTCTCCGGTGTATTTCAGCAGGCCAACTTCTATACTCTCCCTTTATTGGCTCCAATTTTTCTTTATTTCCCTACGGCGACTTCATTTTCCCGCTTTTCCGACCGTAAAAGGGAACGTTTTCGACGGCCTCCTTGGCCCTTATTGCCCCTAGCCCTTCCCCGGAAATTCTTTTTCTCCTTTAAAAATGTAGGAGACAATTTCCAACCATTTGGCACGGTGCCTGAAATTTCTGCATAGTTAGATACATCGAGTCAGTCGCCTTTATTGAATGTGACGACGTGGCAATAGAATTCATTATTCACTATATTCCTTTTTATTTGTCCTTTATTTCTTTACGGATATTTCATTAAATTAAAATGTTACATTATGCTAAAATGGATTGCTTTTATTTATCTCGTTACATTCATAGCTACGAACTGATTTCAAACTATCTGCCTTTTCTGACCTTCCTTGGCTGAATCGCAGCGTGGGAATTATTAGAAACACATTTTCAGCCAATTAAGTATTGACAACGATGATGTTATGCTTAGAACTAAGGTTGTTTAGTTAGTAAAAGCTCCGTGATTTCACGTACTCCTATCGGATCTATGGTTAAATGGACGTTAAATAATTAATACAGATAACTTGTCTAGAAACATTCAACTGGATGCGGTGATAACCTGAGAGCAAAATAAATTAAATGGAATTATCATAGAGCATTTTCACATCACTGCCTTCCTTATCTGGTCAACTTCTGCTATTCGGGTTCACAGTTTGGATGATTGATTGATGCTCAGCCATGTAATAATGAACGGGGCAACAATTAGATTTATTATTATTTTCATAATACATAAAACTATATTTTTTTTATTTCATTTTTGTTAATCATGACCTAGGAGCAAAACCAGTTGTGTGTAGCCTAGAAAATCAATTTCCTCCATTTCTTTTTATGATTTTTTAAGTGTTTAATTATCAACAAGAAAATATATTTGTTTAATTTTTACTTGATGAGTCTTCATGGATAAATTGAAATGATTTGACTATCCTCAAATTGTTGATAGTTTTTTATTATATATCCTTACCGCTTTCAACAAATAAGTATAATTTTCAAATGCTTAAACCAAAATAATTGGGAAAATAAATATTTAACATATACTTTGTCAAAAGGATCAAGAAATATACCGTACCCATACAACAGTTACACTAATAAGTAGTAAGTAATCCTGAAAAGAAAAACAAAAAATAATAATTATATATTTTAGAAATAAAAACTAACCCTTTTAACAGCTTTTTTAGGCTATTTATTATATAATTTATACTGAAAACCAACAGCTGTATATTATTACTATGTTTTGAGCAATGGTTTATAATCTAATTCTTTTTTGTCCATTTATTCTTGAGTATTTTTATTTTTATTTTAACGAATCTGAATTATTATATGAGTATGCTCTGTTTTTTTTTTAAACATTTTGATGTTGTATCAAATATTTGTTCAGGACTGTACTATATATAATAATATAAATCGATAATAATTAAAACTTCGTTGTGTGGAGGAACCGATGATATATAATTATCCACTCCACTTTAAGTGAAATCCATATGAAATTCTTGGCGGGACAATGAATTCTCTTTCAAGTATTACTAATAAAACTGCAGTGTCCTTAACGGTTTGTGTTTCGCTGAATTACTGAAATACTATTACTGAATCACTACTGAACGCCGGTGCAATGTTCATGGTAATCAGTAGCTGCAGTCTCAAGGGCCACGGTAAAGGGAAGATTACTAGGCGTCAATACTAATTAAACCCTATTTTATGTACAGTAAAAACACAAATGTGTTAACGAGTGCACAATCATATATTGATCTAATAGCCACTCACTAATGATCTAAAATTTAAAACAACACGAGGTTCTTTATTAAACAGGATGGCTAGCTGAAATTAGGTTTATGTTTTTTTCTCCATGTACACATAGTCCTCCTTTTTCTAGCTCTTTCTTTGAAAATAAGACAGAGCCATACAAAAATAAATTAGGAATTTATAGCTGACACGTTCAGTTCACCGGGAAATAGTGAACATCTTAGGCCTGTCCGAGAAACGTATTATTAACAGTTTCCTATTTAAATAATAGTTTGGAGCAGTTGAAGAGGACAAGAGCTCCCAAATTATAAATAACCCTTCTTGAAATATATCCCTTTCTTTCTTATCTTTACAGGATATAATCTTTAAAATATCATAATTGAAAAATAATTTATATATTTCAAGCATAGTACTGGTTACTATTCACTCTATAGTACGGGAGATAATGATTCATAAAGAAAATTATGACAATACCATGTGTTATCCTCATTGGTTTGAGTGTCTCTCTACACCATCTCCTTTGGTATCGGATTGGTCTTCCCCAACAGTTTCGAATCTTCCAGGTTTCATCTCGTCAGATCATTCCTTGGTTATACGTATAAGCTCCTCATACCCAGGCAATATGGAGCTTAGCCATCGGTTAGAATAATTTTGAAACGTTCCGCCAGATATCCGCCGGATACGATGAAGTTAAGTAGAATCAAGTTGGTGAAGTTATAAAAGGGCGTTTTTGTTTGAATTACGCTTCTTTCAACGCTATAAGTTTCTTTGACGTTCTTTTAACGTCTAGTTTGGGTCAGATATCAACTGCGATTCTGCTTCCCAGATATTCAAGTCCTCGACATCCTCTACTGGCAACCCTCAAGTCGATTTTCGCAGGTCAAACCGCTTTATCCCAACGATGGTAGGTACGGCTTAAAGCGAAGCAGTAAATACGGGACAATAAGCTCCCACCCGACTACCACTTGAGTTAGCCGTAGGTGGCAATGCCAATCCGAGCATTCGCCCAGGTATTTACCCAACACCTAGCGGAATCTAGAAGGCCTTGACTACCCAGGTATCAGGGAATCGGATTTAAATGCTGAGAGCAAACAATTCAAGTGACATTCAAAACTACCCTCTGTATCTATACTATATATAGACAGATATTGCCTGTCAGCTGGTATGCCACTTTTTTCTTTTCTTTTGTATTTATTTAAAGTCATACTGTCCAGACTTATGCATATTGTTTTGTTTTGGTTTTTTATACCATCTATGACTTTAGTCACTCGAAGCAGTTAAATAATTTATATATTTTACAATTATTATTATGTTTCCTATAGAGGTATACACATTATTTTACATTGTCATTATTTTTTTTTTCTTTCTATGATGTAATAGTTCTTCTTATTTGTCACATGTGAATTTGTAATCTGAATTAATGTTATTATTTTTTTTTCTATTAAATTATCTTCTATCTCGGGTAGCTGGCCTATTTAAACTCTGTATAACTCTGATATAATATGTCCATACTCTGTCTATTTTTACCCAGTCACCCCTCCTACATAAGGTATTAACTGTCTGCCATTATTATGACTCGTTTTTATTACTAAAGCTTTTTAAATTATTTACTGTTATGAAATCGTTAATCGAATAACGGCATTATTACCATGCTTCCATATAACATAAATATTTCAGGGTGTTGAAAGAGTTTGTCCACACATCTAATACTAAGGAGGTAATAACTTTTATTGAGTGAAATGAATTTATCGAAAATTATACATTTTTATTCATAACATTGTTTTCTGATGGAATGTAATATTTTATCTCGTAGGATATGATTATTAATGCTTTCTATATTATACTCATAATAATGTAAAAAGGTTCAGTATTCGTAGATGTAATCATACCAACTAAAGAGTTAAGTACCTATTGCATGAAGACTTCAGTTGTTCATTCGATTTGGAAACGCTATCCTTTACTTTCTCTGATGATAACTCGGAAGGCAGCAAGGAAATATTGGGGTCCCCCACAATGGATACCAGTAACCTTTGGGGAAGAAAGAGGAGGTCGAAAACAGCTGAGCCCTAAGACGTGGCAGCCTGCCTGCAGTGCAGTAGGTCGTGGGAGACTTGGGGTCAGCCCCCTCATCGCTCCTTCGCCAACACCACCATTTTACAGCCCCAGTCCTAACCGACCACTGAAGATTGAATAAATAAAATACAACCATAAATAATATGGATATTATTAAACCGAGAGAAACTAAGAATCAAAGGGTGAGTTAATTTTGTTAAAAAAAAAGTAATAAGAAACTAAATTTATGGAACCGCTTTTTTTCCAAACATCTACAAGGTTTCGAACGTTGGAGCTCATTGTTCCTGAAAAAGAAGAAATGGTAGATTCTCTAGACAAAAAAAAAACAACTTAAAAATTTAGAAAATACCGGTTTCCAGTTGTCCAGTATCCTTGTGGAAACAGCCGTCGATATACAAGTACTCTAATACGGGAATGATTTAAAAAGAAATCATATTCCAATAACACTACGGAATATATCCAGAACGTAATTATTTCAGATTGTGATTCTCTTGATGAATACCTATCATTGACACGAATCCTAGCAACAATACACAACGCAAAGAAATCAACATGTCACATTCAGATATTCTAGGCCCAGTGGATCCTTATCCTCGGGGTAAATATATCAAATATGAGCAGTTTGAATCAGCCGATTTCCAGATGAGATGATAATTCTTTATAATCATTTAAATGTGACACAAAATTGCCTTATAATAGTTCCATTTTTTCACAAAATATTTCGCAATCAAAACAAAAATTGAATAACTCAAATACGGACAATAATGAATAAAAAAAAATAGTACAGGTCTCATTCCAATAATACCGTGAAAGATATCAAAAAAGTAATTATTTTAAATTCTTATTATGATAATGAATATCATATTACGGACACTAGCCACAATACTCAACGCAAAGAAATCAACATGTCTCAGTTGATGTTGAGGTTGATCAGCAACCTTCCCTTTCTGGGATAAATATGTTCTAATTCCTAAAGGATTTTTCACACTTTTTCTAATTGAGAGTGTTTTCTTATGAAGAAGTTGAAATGCTCTAAGGTTTTCATTATTATTATTTCTAATTATCAGCCAATGAAAAAACATACTGGCATGATCGGGACCTCCCTAAAATCTATTAGGGTCTTAACTAACTGTGCTGGCCAGTCTGATAATCTTTCCAAATGTAAATTCAAAACTCACAAATACTGTAAGTACTTACTAATCTAAGATTAATTGAGCTGTACAAAATAAAACATTTAACTAACCAATGTTACAAAATGACGCCATAATTTTGGTATTCACTCAATCTTAGTGAGTGGTGTGCCCCCATAATGCACCTACTGGCTAAAATCGATCATCGCATCTATCAATCTTATCACTTGACGGTTTGTAAAGTGAATTAACTACTAGACTGATACTCGATGAAATTTTTTATTGAGTTATTTTGTTAAAAATAACTTTTATTCATCGAAAAAATCAGTGGAGTAACGCAAATATACATAATAATAAACAACTTTATTATGATGAAATTACAATCTGCCTTAATACTTAATAGGCATTAAATAATTGAGATAAATGTTTTCATTCATACCATATTTACAATTCATCATTTGCTCGCACATTCATACAATATTTCCAAACAGTCCAGGGGCCCCCAAAGTCCACACGGTTTTTGCCTCCCTCGCATGCGAAAGAGGAAGCGGAGTCTCGGGAAGTCCCCCACCAGCCACGCCACCGAATACGAGCGAGGCTGGCGAAGAGCGCGAGAGTCACCTACGCTCAGGACATGATTGGAGAAACTGGCCATTGCCAGGACTCCCACTGTTGCGCATTTATAGGAGGTCACGAGGCCACTGCCGTTTCAGTCTCCGAGGAGGATAATAGGGATGAGTGTGCAATGACTGTGCTACGGGATTAGGGTGGTTGGATAGGTTACTATGGAATTTCATGAATTTGGAAGGGATGAGTTAGAATGTAGGATATTCTAAGATCATTATGAAGGGTTTTGTTGCTGACGTAATAAGGGGCATTTACTATTGTTCTCAGGACTTTTGATTGAAAGGATTGGATGCGCTTGATGTTCGACATTTTTGATGTCCCCCATAGCTCTATTCCGTATGTCCAGATTGGCTTGAGTATAACTTTGTAAATAAGTAGTTTATTTTCTATTGAGCGATGGGATGTCCTTCGAAGTAGTCTGTACAGTTGTCCAAAGCGTCTGTTTAGTTCTTGTCTTTTTAGCCTCGTGTGTGGGTTCCATGTCAGTCTTTTGTCGAGATGGAAACCTAAATACCTTACTGTCTCAGACACGGGGAGAGGAATCAAATTGTAATAATTGCAAATAAAGAAAATATTGTGTCAACTTGAATTTGGCCATTTTTTACGAAAAGACCTTTTCTTTTTATAAAGCGTAGATCATTGCGAATTCTTTTCACTGTGATTTATATTTAGCAGTTTTTTTTCAAAGCAATTTATTTCTAATATTTAAACAATAAAAATGATCTTATGCTAATATGTAATGCGCCTAGTGAAAATAGCAAAATACTAACATTATCGCTGTTGATTATGAATAAAGTCATCATTGAACTACATATAAATTTTAATTTAGAAAAATATACAAATAAAAAACCTAACAGTTATAGTTCAACTCCATGCATACCTCATACCTATGTTATATTATTAATTAATATATATGCCACACAAGTTGAACTCAAAAAAAATTTATGATGTTAGGATTTGCAAAATTTGATCGTTTGAATTTGCATTTGAATGTTTTATCATACGATTATAGATATCGTTTACTCAAGAGTTTTTTTTTCAAAACTATACAAAAATTAATATCAATATTGGTTATCAAAATAATATGCAATGCTTGTTGCTTATGCATGTTTCTTTGGCTTTCAAGAAGAACCCATAAACCGATTTTCATGTTTGAAATTGCTTCAGTTTTTAAGATATAGGTATCCTCATAAAAAAAATACCTTCCATCACTGACAGAAATGGTAATGTGTGTTAGGGTTTAATTCTGAACAGAAAAAGAGTAAGTTTAAAATTTTGAGTTTTTTTAAGGATGTTAAGATTTTTGTTCAATAGGATGCGCTACTAAAAAACTATTAAGGTAATTTCCAATCACAGCATCGTAAATTAGACAAATTTTTTTTCAAAAACAAATTGAATTTGTCTTTGTTAAAACTATTTGAAGGTGGCTGTCAAGTCGTCACGAGGGGGGTGCCTAGTTACCCTAGCCCTGGTGACGAAGTGAGGGTTGATTAGGCTATGACCTGGACAATCGTTTCATGACGGTCTTAATATCTGATTCCATATTTGATAGGCTTGTGTCCAGGCCGGACTAAAACATAGCTAGGTTAGGAAGAGAGGTCCAGAGGTTTTCATAAATGAGAAGGCCAAGTCTTGAACATCAGTACAGCCGCAAGTCATCAGTTAGAGAGTCGTCGGGAGAATGATTTACAGGCCAAACCCAGGGTCTTTATATACCCAGCTGGCTTCTTTAGTATCCAATCATATTAGGTTTTATTGTACCCAATGACAGCTCAGTACGCGGTGGCCCTTTGTCCACGTAGTGACTCAGGCCTGGTTCGGGTCGCTACTTACTACCTGCTTCTGGGTAGAGGGTGAACCCTCCCAGTCCCTAACTAATTAACTTGCAGCTGCCCTTTTCATTGTTTACAACTTTTACAATGACTTATTTATGTTATTTGCATTTGTTTAAATTAATATACAATATAAATATATATATAAGTTAAGCTCCGGGAAGCATCAGTATTCAACCTTAATCCCCGAACGTCGGGATGTAAATATCCCGAATGTAAATATACAGGGTTATAGAAGTTAAAGTCAGAGGTAGCTCTGTATTGTAAACTAATTCGATCATGGGACGTAAACATCCCATGATCCCGTATATGTCGGATTTTTAAAGATAAATAAAGACAGTCTATTTCGAGAACTGAAGTTAGTCTTACGTTTCCGTTTTCCTTCTCTTTATCACATATATATATATATATATAAGTTATTCGCCACCGGGTAGAATGTGATAAAGAGAAGGAAAACGGGAACGTAAGACTAACTTCAGTTCTCGAAATAGACTGTCTTTATTAGGTCCATGGCTACTAAAAGTGTATGTTAGTAATTAACTTACAACAACACATACCAGGTCATAGAAAAAAATTAATAAACGCTTTATAATAATTTATTGTAATTCGTTTTGCTGATAACTTTGAAGAAGCAAAGTTTCACATCACATAATTATTTTACGAAACTGGAGGCGAATCTCTGTTTGTTCTGTAACAGGCTTCAACTTAATTAAAATGGACTTAAAACTTATTAAACGAAGGAAGTTTTTCTAAAAGTGGGGTAATGTAGTCCGGTAGGAGACTGAAAAAAAAAAATCACGAATAATCCATGGTTTTAACGAAAACAGATGAAGGCATTTGAAAGCCCCTTAAAATAGTTTTACCAAAGACAAATTCTACATATTTTTGACGAAAACTTTGTCTAGTTTACGATGCTATAATTGGGAATTATTTAACTTAAACAGTTTTTTAGTTATCGCTTTCTATTAAACAAATACCGTGACAACCTTTAAAAAAAACAAAATTCAAAATTTATCCCTTTCCTGTTCGGATTTGGAGCATAGCCCAAATGAACTTTTCTTTTGCATCACTTCCAAAAGCTTTGAACACCATTTATCTTGCACCCTGTGCAAAAATATCTGTTCGGGGGGGGGGGGGAGGGGGGATTTTAACTAGTGCTAGTGCACACACGACATTCGTATATTTAATTATGTAATTAAATATTAGTATTTTTTTTTAATCAGGAAGTAATGTTTTATATGTTGCTACTACAGTTCATGTGGATTGTAGACATTAATGTATCGATAGCTTATTTCTAAAACCTTGTAAGTTCAATTCACTTCCTCTATAAAATCTTGTAAGTGCATAATGCTCACTTATTTACTTAAAAACTCATAATGAGTTGTGGAATTTATCGTACAAATATCTGGAATATTTCAAAATACAAGAGGAACAAAATAATCACAATCTTGGAAAAACTATAGAAATACAGATTTTTGTTTCCTGTGTAAAATTTATTTTTATGGCCAAACAAGGTTTTATAGGTAATCCATCTCCATTAAATCGTTACTCGACTCTTTCGTTTATATAATATCTAGAATTGTTTTATTCAATTTATTTATTGTTCTTTCAATTAATTTATTCATAGGTTCATGAAGAAGTAACAAGGTTTTCTCCTTAAAGCGAACCACTTTTCTCTGCGTCTTCTGTTTCATGCCACATTACCCACCGACGGAAAACTGGTTGTGCCTTACGCAATAGCGATGGTAAACAGATAAAATATACAATAAATAAAAGTGGAAAGCAGTGGGACGGATTGAGGTCACGGCCCGCGCGCGCCTATAGACACCCACTGCACTCAACCAAGGTCCTGCCAACCTTGTTCTACCGTTAGCACTCCTCTATTTTCAAGCACCAGTCTGCCGTTGTGCAAGTACTGTTAATTCTAACTTCCTAATAACGACTGTAAATTACAATTCACCTAGTTAAAGAGCTCGTGGTGGGACATGAAAAACTCCTGGGCGTTCAAATCGTAGCTGAGGCTAAATATTAAAAAAAAGCACGACATGTTTATCTTATTATGTCAATTTTTTTCATTAGCATATGACTTGTTAAAGGGTTGTAGCTCAAGCCTTTGTTAAAAAAAAATTATTTCATCATCACAATTATCTTACATTTTTTTTGATATGTTAATGAAGTTTTGTCATATTCAAACGGATTCAGAGTCCCGTTATATTTTGCGAGCGTTATTTTGCTTGTATGAATTAACAAAAACCCCTGTTGTTCATAATCTTGGGAAAAAAAACAACAAATTTATGTTGCAGGGAAAAGTGAAGTTGGAACTTGTTGACATATATGGAATTATAAGATGGCCCGAAGTACTTCAATTTCACACATATATTGAAGATTTATGGACCGCTTACAAGTTGCTGGGGAAGCCTTTACATGCGGCATACAGATTGGGCCAATGGAAGCCGTGAGCTGAATACCAAACCCTTGTCAGCCGCAGGATCTCACCAGTGGCTTCTGGTCAGGCCCACGGTAACTGTCAGAATCACAAGTCTGCACAGCTCTCCGCCTGGTCTACAGCTGCCTAATAACACTTCAATACAGCTGCAGCTCTTTCACATTTCTCCAGTTGTAGAGAGAAATATCAGCTTTTCCACCCACTAATAATGTCCAGCAAAAATGTACACATAAATTTGAACCCTCGTCTAACTTTGAAACAGGTAAAACCATTAAAATAATACTAGAAATCAGCCAAAAAAAAAGTAGTAGGTACTGATCTCGGTCAGGTTTTCTTAGCTCTGAATTATCCCTATCGAGTCCATATCTAATGTTGAATATTAAAACAACTAAATTATAGTTTATATAGTACAGTAGTCTGCTTGGATGCAATTCCCTCTGAAAAGGTTTTTTCTGAGGTTTACAAGAACGTAGATGAACGTGGCATAGGATGCTGGCTGGAGGAAGTCCCGAGTTCAAACCTAGACCCTGCCACTACTATCATGGGATGCTACGTTCGGCGAATAAACGTTTAGTTGTATTCGGGATACTAATATATTTAACTGTATCCAAATTCATAAAATGTAGGGAAATATATAAGAGTTTGTCTTTTTTACAGATAGATATATCCTTTTTTTACCTACCTTACTTAACTTTAGACCCATGTCTCTATGCTCCAGTTGAATAATTAAAATATTATATTTTAAGGGATGTTATTTAATTATTCTAACAACTAATGGATTTGATTTCTACATCAAATTCTGAGCGTACAGAATTGACATTAATTGTCAATGCCCTAAATCAGCGTCTCGACAAGCAAGTCTAATGTCTTAGGTCTCCACCTAGAAGCTAATCAGAGATCCGTTGTCCGGAGTCTGGAATTGATCCAGAAAAAAGTGAAAAGGAGTCGCCTCTTACTACCCTTTATAAATAGCCCTAATTTACCCACTCCCTATACTTCTAAGGATTTCCTTTGATTTATTTCTATGGGTTAAAAAAATATTTGTTAACACCTTAGAACCAAGCTTGGTACGTGAGTTTAACGCTTCCTCGAGACTGACCTGTCTAACGAGCTCTATATGGCCCTCTTGATTCTGTCACTCACTTCCTGTCCCTCAAACCCTTTCCCTCGGTAATGGACAGCTGAACTAGTCAATGCTATCTACTTATATTATTTTATTTATACTATATTTAGTGGCAGAGTATACACATAACACGGATTATTATTGATGAAGGGATAAAAAGCAGATTTCTTACAGAAAATAAATCACATCAATTAACTGGTAATCTCCCTATTTCATTCATTTTTTTAACCACAAAATCGGCACAGAGCAACTAATTAGTGGCCTAAGGTTTCTGTTAGACGTTATACTGCCAAGTCCTGTTGGGTTTATGTCTGTAAACCCAATTCCTGAGGTCTCTCAGGATGTGGAAAGCAGTTGTAAATTGTCTAATAGTATCTTTGGTTGGTCCTCGTACCCCATTCCCTACATAATTGAAAGACCTTAACGGCCGATTTTTAGTGTCGAAGTTAAAAGTACTGCTAGCTTCATTATCTTCTATAAACCTGGTTTTCATTTGAGAGGATTTGGAATTGTCAGTTAATAATCAAATTTAGAAGCCAGTTGTAATTAATTATTCGTTAGTATGATTAGTATAAGCATTGCATATCTCTTAATCATGCCGAATCAAAAAACGGATTCGCCATGTTTCAAATGATGCCGAAGGAATCTAATTTTTCTACTTTTGAGAAAAAGAATGTTTTAAAAATTTCTGAATCGATACGACAAGATATTTAGTGTCAGAATATTACTTCTCTTTATGTTAGCAGTAACGTTGAATAAGCTTGGAGTGCATTTAACGAGTTTATGTGAGATTAAATGTGGTAGTCTTTCGGGATCCCAGACGGAAATCTTAAGGATTTTGACCGATATGAAGATATAGTTGATAGAAATCCTAAAAATTAATGCAAAAAAACAACACAAAAACTTCTAATTTAAACAAGTCAATAGGTCATATAACCATGAATTCTAAATATAACTCTTTATCCTTAGAATTTATGAATTTTAAAAAGGGGTTTAAAAATATTTTGTTAATCATTTTTTTTTTTATATAAGAGTGAATTGACCATGTGCCTAAAAAAAAAGGTAGTCAGTATGCGTGAGGTCTCACATCGAAGCTAATTTTTTCAATGTCTGTCCGGCAACAAGGAAGTGATTTCCCAGCTTTTCACCAAGCTCCACGAGGTGGTCAACGATTGATTTTCCAACTGAAAATCTTCCCGCAAGTTCTCAAACAATTGTTCTTGGATTTCCTTTAACCATGGTTCCCAGATGGTCGACTTAAACGAAAGAAATTTTTGACAATAGAAGAAAGGAAATCTAAGAAAATCCCCACGCTAAGACTTCTTAACAAATGCTGAGCTGGTAGTAAGTAGTAAAAAACGGTATACAAACATTATTTTTTCAAAGAGGATTAATTAATGTTGAAGGCCATATATATGAATAATTCATCAACACAGTAAACAGTTTATACATCACTAAACTAAAGGAAATCTGAAATCCCCCGCTATACATCCGGACAGCCCAATAATTTCCTTTGCAATTGATTGGTTTGCATTCTGTTACATACATAGATATTTACTTTAGTCATTGATGAATCAGTAAATTTAGAGCCCACACCCAGTGCAAAGAAGACTTAGAGAAGATAAATATTGGCCAAGAAGATGTTAGCTTGGTAACTGCACAAAGAGTTGCCACCGCCGACACACAGGTCGATGAAAAGGTAGTGTGCAGGCGAGCGGCCTCCAACTGCAGACAATGGAGGGTCAAGGTGAGCAGGAGTCGACTGTTGCACAAGCCTGCATTCTAGTTCTCACTGGGGTCATCCTTATGCCCGTCTCTATAGTACTAACGTTAACATTATATTATATATCATAAAAAAATAAGAATAAGCGTGTTTGAACGTCAACCACCTAAAAATTAACTAATATTTTTCTTACACCTTCTGACTTTATTATTATCATTACATCATTATTAGTATTATTATTATTATTTATGTTTTATAATAAGTTAATAATGTAAGGTTACACATACGATCTTGTAAAAATATAAAATCATTCAAAAAGTGTTTTTAATGAACGGGACGTGTGAATGCATAAAAAAATAGCAATAAACTAATATGACAAAAAACAAGAATAAACTTAATAAAGGAATAATAAGACAATAAAGTTGAAAAATATAATCAATTAATCATCTTATAGTAACACTAAAGAAAACATTAACTGTATAAAAAAATGGTAATATGAGAAATGTAAAAAAATTATTGATGCAAGGACAATATGATTAGAAACAAACAATCCACCTTTATCGACGAATAAGCAGGACATATGTTAATCCAGAAAAATTCATTGACAAAAATTGTGAAAACACAAACAATAACGTAGGACATTTATTTACCTCTAGGGAGAAACAATAGCAAAAAAATCAACAATGAAGAATTTTAATAAAAACAATGAAACAAAGAAATGAGGGAAGCCATAAAATCCTTGGCAGCGTCCTTCCTTTTGGAAATCATATTGCTGTTGTAAATCATGGACTGATATTTAATCATGAATACCGTTCATTCATGACTAAATAAGGTTGTTAAGGGGTTAGCCATAAATATTTTCATTTAAAGACTTGCCCTATTGAAATCTTGTTTAATGTTTGTCCCATCATTAAAACTTTTTATAACGAATTGTAAGATATTAGCTATAGTTTAATTGGCAAGCCCGAACGGTGGAGATGCATTTATATTCAGCGTCTTGTCTGTTTGCCTGTCTTTATGATAGCGGTCATAAAATTTATTCAATTGTTAGGAAATTATATAAGTATATACACAGAGTTATCGGCTCAAATACATTTACTGGAAGTATGAACAAAAATTTTCAACAAAAGATCATAAAAAAGTTTTTCTAACTTTAAGATCTCTCTAGCCCCAGCTCAGAAGCTGTTTAAAATGAAGTCTTATCCGTTGATAAATTTGAGTATTGAATACGTTTCAACTCCATTTAAATAGGGTTAGATACTGTCAAAATTTCAACATTTTTTGTTTTGGTGTGTCATGTAACCGCTAATTAAATTTTCTGAGAGCTAGTTTTCTAGTTTTTATATAATTGTTTTTATTATTTGTCATGGAATAGGTCTTACGATTATTAATAATTAGCAGTCAAAGAAAAAATATACAAGAAATGGACTCGAACACGGGCCATTTTCTTTTTTCTTTGGCTGTTAATTAGTAACAATTTAGAAATTTACAATTTTTGTTTGATGAAAGATCAGTTATTAAGAACAAACCAAAGACTAAGACGATTTACGAAATGAAATGAAGTAATTTTGATAACAAAAAATTTGATAATCGTTTATAATCTTTATAAAGAAACTTAAGACGAGATTCAGACGCGAACATATTGTTTGTTTAGGTGTAAAAGTAGGCGAATACGTTTAGTTCACAGTCAATATAAGCGAATTATAAACATGAAATGTTCAGCCAATAGAAATGGATGCATCCACAAAAGAGGTTTTAAGCATTTCAATTGTACGATTCTATCGTTCGTAGTCTGTAATCTTTCGTCAAATGCTGCTATAATCCAGTCTCGATGATTAGATTGCTGTCATCAATCGAGTGCCGAACGGACCAGGAATGCTCATCAAGCTCACGAGATTGGCCGATAGCCGACATTTCAATGAGCCGGGTGACTGGCTACAATGGAACATCGGTGAAAGCAGTCCCTCTACAATATCCTACAGGCATTTATCTCAAATTGTGACTCCAATGTTAGTCATTTAGATTACAAATTTTGAGGTCAGCCAAATGATACAATATTGACAATAAGCCTACAGGCTATCATATTAACAGAAGGATTGTCGATTGAGGGATGTAAATGTCAGAATTAATCATCCCTACAATCTAATCGAAGGACTGCTGTTTCCTGACAAAGACCACGATTGAATTCATTATGGCTTACACACTTCTGCAACGACTCCTAACAAATGAAGATCAAAAAGGGGGGGATGGTTTTGTTTTTTCTCGTAAAATATTATTTCAGAAGAAACAAAAGTTTTTAAAAAAGTCACACAATTAGCACGTTAACGCGCGAAAACGATTGTAATCACTTAAAGTAATCATTGTCTGCTACTACCTAACATAATATTAACCTAATATAATTAAGTATATGAAGTCATGCAATTTAATACACTGTACAATACGAATGAAAATTTATGTTTTTTCCCTTAATTATTTTTCACAGGGATTGTTTTATTATTAGCTGTATAGGGTTGACAACACAAAGATTATGCAAACTATTATGCCTCTAAAAAAATAGTGGTTGACAATAAGCTATGAACATTTTTTCAACCATTATTATTACGAATAATTCATGGTATTTTTACTAATTATTATTTGGGAAAAAAACGATTGCACCTTGTCAATCTGGACGTTGAGTTCTTTAATTTTACGGCCTCGTAAAAACTATAAAAACTTATTTTTTTAATGCAAAGGAAATAATTATGTATAGACGCTCATGCTTTCGATGGTAACAATTTTTATGTCTTCCCAACACCCAACGAGAGCTCCATGTAATACTGCATGTCCCTATCTTGAACAGGAAACTCAGAAAAAACAAAAACATTCCACTGTGAAATGGTTGGTTCATTTCTGGTAGAGATCCTCAACTCAAGTACGACTGGGCCAGTTGGTTCAGCCAATATCCGTTAAAACCTCCTTTATTTAGCGATTTCATTCAATTCTAGAGTTTTTAAATGGGATTTCCATAGTTCTAAGAACCCCTTCACTCATTGTTAGTAATATCTGAATGATTAGTCACGAGAATTATGAATCAGAAGCCCATCTCCACGTATGACAAATAGAGCTGATCTGTATTTTTGTTTTCACTTCATTCATAAAATTTATTTGAAGCTTCTAAAAATGAAGTCAATTTTACAGTACCTGCCATTGTGCAATGACAAAAATTGATTGCAGTGGTAGTTTAATAAAATCAGTATGACATCCATACCAATTATTATGAGAAATCTGTGCTGAAATGATTTAATATATGGAATAAAGAAATTCAGTTGAATACTTTTCAATTCTATCCAATCGTTGTATATATTATTATATTCTATTAAATACTGATACGATAATTACAGAACTATTGTAGCGGACATAAAAAGTTTTGAGTAGGTCGGATTTATGGCATTTTTAATAGTTAATTTAACTTGGCTGGAAATTCAAAGGTGCAGTTAAAAATATTCAATTGCCGGGTCTGAAGGGAGAAGTTGTGGTTCGTTCGAACACAGGGATCACCATGCATCTGTCTGTCGTTATTTCAAAGGTCCTGTTTCTCAACACCATAAAATATACTAATTAGTTATTGTTGAAAATTCAATAACGGTCAGTACGGAAAATAAAAGTAAACTTGAACACTTCTCTCACTTATACGATATCTCAAGTCCCTGCTCAGAAGCTATTTAAGATATAAAGAAAGTGGCTAAGGAAGCTTTGCTCAATTGCCTCTTGTTAAATGTTTGCTAACAAAATAGGATTTCAAGACCAAAAATAGAAACTGTTTATTTCATTTGTTCCAACCAATTTCAATATTTGTTTTATCCATAGTTTAAATAATTACTCTTATTATTTAGGGTTACTATTCAAGTCTTCAAGAACCTTTTTGATTTCTTAGGATAATAGGAATTTACTTATATGAAAAAGTTTTATTTTTAAAAAGCTACAAGAAAATGTAAATAATCATTGTCTTAGACAACCAACCTTTAAATTACCGTTGAGTAAAACTCATCAACAACAGCTGAACCACATACATATATAAAAAGACCCCGGTACGAAAATTGGAATTAAATTTTAAAATACATCGTCACTACAAAGACGTCCATGTATATTTTCAATGTGACCCAGACAAGAATACACCTTTAGCCAGATGTCAAATGTCTGTAACTTCCAACTGACCCTAATTACCCGAGGTAGTTCCTTTAATGGGGCAACAGGTTACACAGTGGATCTGAAGTAACAGTGACACGGTAACAGTAACAAGAAGTTGTCTCTTTAGGACTCTTACATCCATTAGAATGTAACCTTTGCGTTATTCTCTTCTTCAATATTTCTCGATTGGAATATTTAGGGCAAAATCAATAATTTCATCGCATCATAAATTGACTTGTTGAGATCTGATACATTAAAAGGAATTCTTTCCATGAAGGAAATTACAATGATCCTACCATCTCAAAATATTCATTTATACTGACAGTACCCATCTTAAAGAAAAAAAATTAATCAATTTTCACCGGTATAGTCATTTTTAGGATTTGATTGTTTTTACTTTTTTAAACATGAAACCGTGCTGTTTTCACCCACATGTCTGTCTGCCCTGGTGACTGTAAACCACCATGAAACATGAAATTTTATGCGAAAGTTCCATTTGACGACCCGACTATATAAAAAATTTCTGATTCTATAATTAATGAAAGATATTAATTTTGAAAAATAAGCCTTATTTCTTTAATCATTTTGAGTTGAGTATAATATCAAAAAATCATTGAAGTAGTTTTCACCTAAGCCGTGATAAAACCTTTGATTCTGAGATAAGTCACAAATGACTAAAAGTTTTTTTAGATAGAAGTTTATAGCAAATATTACTATTTAAGTAAATAACATCCAATTTTGAAATTTAATTACTTAATTTAAACCTACGTCCACAAACTAATCCAATAAATTGCTTTATTATTTATAAGTTAAATAAATAAATTACTATTATTTCCAAGATGGTGGAGAGGATTGAACTATAAATACGGTTGATGTGTCATTCTATCAACTGGGATCTATTACAAATATATTTATGTATATTGTCCGATCAAGACTACTAGAAATCGTGAAAACTATTTCGAAGTATGTATGAAGTGTTCATCCTCACTCAGACTCTACTCCGGTAACATACAGACCCACTACTCTCTGTACTCAATTATATTGACCAGTCATGTGCTATATATAACCTGAGGTGCGTTACAGGCTAAAGCGATGGACTCTAGTCATCCTGGTCGAACAGTAGGCCTTTAGGGCACCCAAAATAAAATCCTTTTGTCCAGTTAAGCGCCCTCCTTCCAGACAAATAGACCCGCCTACAGCCGGTCCTCGATTTAGAAGACAGGGACTTGATAGTAATCTCCAACGAGGCAGGAAGACAGGAGGCGACAAAGAGGCTCTGACTCAGAAGGAGGTAAGTGGGGAAAAGTCAAGGCAACGTGGGCGACAAGCGTGGGCAGACTTGGAGCTTTCACATTCGTAGGTGGGCACATGCAACACATGTGTTGTTCAAGCAACCGACATTTCATATTTTAAATGGGTATATATTTGTAATGGAGGCTCCACTTTATGACCTGACGGCTTGGCAAAATATTTTCAACTCCATAAAACATGATATTAATGATTAATTAATTAGTAGCTAATAAAAAAATAAAACATTTTCTATTAAATTGAGTATGTAATGAAAGAACTCGTCCTGAGTAGTAAAATGTAATATTACTTTTCCTTTGACTTATTAGTCGCTCCTATTATTATTATCTGCTGTAAATACATGACAGTGGGAGTCCTCTTATGGACAGACCTTGAGCGTCTGTGGTTTATCTTGATCTGAGTGGCCACTTCTGCTATGCGTAGTGTAGTTCCTGAAGTAGGAACGTTTTCTTCCAACTCTTCTTGCATGAAAAGGTGATTGCCGTTATTTATGTTATTATATGCAGTTTTGTTGGGAGGTCAATCTAATTATTTTTCTATATCGAATGATCGAGTTAAATTTGAACTGTTTTATTTTATAGATATTTGATCACAAAAATCCTTATTGTAGGTCAGATTATACGTTTTTAAAAAAATTGAAATAAGTAAATAGACACGATACGTATATACGCAAATATAATGTGCATACATACGATACCATCGTATACTGGTATTACTTAGTAAAAAAATAATCTTATCATATATGAGAAGAGTATCAAATGAAAGATCTCGATGTTCTAATTAATATTTAGTTTGTATTTTTTATTATGAAACTTTACTAGTCATTGATTACAAATGTAAATGAAATCGTGTTCGCGACTTTGATTCAATCTGTCGTTTAAGAAGATGAATTGAATTCTAGTTCCATTTGACGGCCTTATAATAAATAACCTTATAACAAATAAATTATATGATGCTAAAAATAAAAGTAACCCTATTCCAGTGGAATAAGATTCACTCAAGATTTTATTTTGCAATCCATATCATATTTTGACATCTACATTTAAACATTTTGTACACAACAGCTAATAATTTTCATAAATAATTGCTATGTATTTCTCTATGCGATCCTACGTCTAATAGATTCGTTAAAGGGTTGTAAATATAACTCTGGAGTGAACAACCTAAAGAAAATGTTAAACAGTTATTGAGTAAGTGGGGAAACGTGTAAATCTGAGATTAAAAGCGATCCTTCATAGATTAATTCCATGATTCCATAGATTTTAAAATCGACTGCATATGTAATAATTAATCAATTCACGTACGGAAATGTATCAGGAGTGATTCTGCTAAAACAGTGTGAAATTAATTTATTGTACTTCTGGGTACACTTCGCTGGGTGGGTGATGGGGTGAAGAGTGGTGGTAGATCCGAGTGCCTGCGTAACACCATTGATAATTTCTTAAAAGCGTAGCATTTTTTTTTTACATTTTACAAATATTATTTTTTACTAATAGTGATCTGTATTGTACAAAAGTATAATGATGTACATTGTACATTAATGGACTGAATTTATTAAAACTGATGGTGCTCACCTTATTTATCATAGATTGAAAACTAACTTACATCTCACAATAAAAACTTGTTCTTAACCTAATTTTTCCCGACAGTCTGTTGCCATCGATGTGGGTCATAGTGTTAAACACTGTTGTCTCTGGTGGATTCCGTTTCTGTTTCTGATTAAATAATGCTCTTTTTGCAATCGAGTTATTTTTAAAATGTTTTGAATTTTTAACATACAACAATGAATCATGTATTGTTTAAAAGAAGAAGATCAAAATTTAAACTATTTTGAGCAGATTTTTTTTTCGACTATTAGGTATAAAAATAAACTAAAGTAAGACAACTAGTAGATACATTTTATTGTTATTTAAAGGCAAGACACGTAAAATGCAACGCTAGTTTGTTGCATATTTATGGTTGCCATATTTATTTGTTAATCTAACTTTAAGTTATTAGCCTGTTAAATTGACTGCAATTTTAATTCGTTAAGGTGTCAAACGTCTAAAATGAAATGGATTAGTCAATTTAATACTTAAGAATATTGTTTCGTCAGTTAATTCCTGATTATACTTCAAGATACCGATACCAGAAAGTAGAAGAATGAGATGAAACCTATTTCTGGCTAGAAAATAATAAAAATGTGTCGATGATCCGAATGTCATAACTAAAAATGATGACTGAAGCTTTTTGACCTGTTAGAACTTGATTAGTAAGAAAAAAACAATGTATTTAAAATCAATACTACCAATAGATAAAAGGCATCCAATCACAGATAAAACAAACGATAAGTTATTTGTGGCAATAACCTCGTAAACGGAAGGTAACCAAACGGAACTGGACTTGTTACCGAGTCAGACGGAAGCAACTTAGTTTTGGCGAAGTTTTAAGTCTAAAGTCGGATAAGTAACTTTGTAAACAATCAGTCTTAGTCAAGCAAGTAGAGTGCCTCTCAGGGGCCAATCGCCTTATTCTGTTTGACTTTTTTCTCTTTCTTTACTTATATAGTCTTTTGAAGCGATTCTTTTGCGCCTTTTGAAGCGAGTAACTCTCCTATTATGTATTTATCTTGTGCCGAATTTGGAGACCGTCGACCTCTGCAGCTTGATGGAAAATTGACGTACAGTTTTACATCGTTGTTTACATCAGCGTTAAGTGAGGCAAAATCGTGTTGTTACGACTGTGGCATTAACGTACACAGGAAGACATGAGTTTAATAGACATGTTGCTACGCTTAATTATTACTCAATAATTCACAAGCGTACTTAGGTTGAGTGTGGCTTATTCACGATTAATGTAACGCCACTTAAAATAGTGTGTGTCCATTTCTCTACATAACGAGTATGACTATTAAATTTTTCTGATTTCCTTATAAAATAATTTAACTTTATACAAGTAAATTTAGACATGAAACACGAGATGATCATAATGTTTCATTATAGTCAATCAACGTTTGTTGTTTAGGCCAATGCGTAAGTGTAAGTGATACATAAATATAGATTGTTTTTACTAAATACTGCAAATGAATAAACAGTTGGTTTGAAAAGTTTCCGACTTCAACATGAAGATGATAATAAAATAAATAAAAGCTTTGTTAGGTCGGAAACTTTTCAGACCACCCTGATAGTATGATTGGTAGTATAGTAGTGATAGTATGATGAGAAACACCGCATTGAAGAAGTCATAAAATATATCTCATATTACAAAATAAATGTTTCAGTCACTTAATATTGGTTTTCAAATCAATAGATATTTAGTTAATTATTACATCCTCTGACAGGGGAAGGTTGAGAAACAAGTAGTCCCTTTTACCTAAATACTCAATTCAACAATGCCAACTTTATTTTTAGTTTTGTTTTTAAAACGTTAGATTCAAGCTGAATAGCTAAGCCATAATTGGCAATAAACATGACAAGTAAGTATAATACTATATATTACTAAGATTAAGATCTGACCTGAATCTAGATATTTCAGATGAAAACAAAGATTAATGAATTTTAATGGTAATGCATAATTGGCGGTTATTGGCTTCCCTTTATTTCTTTCGTACTTCTGTCTGGATCACTTACCTGCAAAAAAGAGAAAACTATATTGTAGACACTAATTATATACGGGATAAAATAATAAAATAAGGGGAAATATAAAATAAAACATGTTAACATCTTCAATTAAATAAAAACACCAAGTTTATTTTAACAAAAACAAATAAAGCGAAAATCGAGAAGTTGATGAATATATAACTTAAACTGCTAATCAATTAGGCCATATAAAGAATAACCTCTCACTTTTCATTTTCTTCATTCATTCATTTTCTCGATTTTCCTCTCATTAGAGAAAATCCTCGATAAATTAACAATATAATATGAACTAATGTGCTAAGTAAATGTTGACTATTATTCGTATTTTATAGGGTTCTTGAAAACAACACCCCTTAAATGTTATTCATTTGTGAAACAAATATCATGGAATGGATTGGAGTTGTTGAGTTAACATATTTTAGCAGTTGATAGAAAACCAACAGTTGTTAGTAACTAAATAAGTTCACCAAATTTTATGAAAGCTCATACAATCATCCTAATCCCGCAGCATAGTCATTAAACGGCTTCACTCATCTCTATAACCCTTCTCAATGACCCTTGAGGTTGACATGAATTTATAACTAAAAAAAAAATATTAAAGCTATACTTCTTCTATACTAAGCAGTTTCTTCAATCATGTTCTGGGTATATGGCTATGGTCAGCTCTGCTGTACGGTGCCCCGCTATATACTCACTTGACTGACAATACAGCTAAAAGTCTCCAACAACTCCAGAATGGGATCATGGGAAAAGTGGTCCAACATACCTCTCTCGAGAGGTTAAAAAACGCCGACCTGCATCCGTTGCTTGGTGCGCCATCGGTGGGTGAGTTTATCCACCGGAGACACATCAAGTTTTATGACTCGTTGCAGCACCTCACAAACCCAGTGTTTAACACCCCACCGCCCTTCCCACATCGATAGCAACATACTGCTGGGGAAAATTAGTTCAAGATTTAGTTTAAGTTTTTATTGTTAAATGTAAGTTAGTTTTAAGTCTATGATGAATAAGGTGAGCCCTATCACGTTTAATAAATTCAGTCCATTAATGTATAATGTTCATCATTATAGTTTTGTACAACGTTGATCACTCTTAGTAGAAAACAGAATTTGTATAATATGTCGATAAAATGGGATGAATGTAATCATTAATCACAATAAATACTTGCCAATGGGTTTTGTAACTAGTAACTAAACATAATGTTTTAACCGTATAGAGAAATTTTAGAATTCGTTATGTTGCTAGTTCTAGGTTTATTATCGAGCCAGTAGTACATAAGCAAAGCACATTTTGTGTCACCAAACTGCTAGTTACACAACAAAGAGGAAAGTAATGAAAATGTCAAATTGTTTTACTCTTTCATTAGCTATAACGGTTACTGGAGAGAAGAGTATAGAGGACGATATAAAACAAATCAGGCCATGGCGCACGTAACAGAGCCTTCTGGCTAATAAAAGTGCTATTAAAAGTTAACAGAGGGCGCTGCGCGCAGAGTTAACGGGACGACAAGGGTTATTACTGTCATTAACCGTGGAGCAGATATCGCCGTTGGCCAATAGCAGTTGCGATAGAACTGTGACACGGCAGCAGTATATCGGGCCCCTTGCCGTATCTAATACGCTACTGCAGGTTGTGACACTTTTTTCTGCGTCTGCCGAAAGGTTGACACAGATGTCGCAACGGCTGTACCGCTTCAATTATCCCGTATAATGGAGAACGGGGTCTTTTGTATAATCTCTCCAAGAGGGAGAGCAGAGAAATAACAACTACAGTAGAATAGGTCCTGTTCCATTGTGCAAAAACATTAAATTAATTCTAGGCGAAGGGGATGAAAAATAAGTTGGTCAAGTGAAATTGAAAGTGAGGGATATCCTTTCATTTCTCCTCAAGTTTCCGCAAGGAACAATACGATTTGACAGTTTTCTCGGCGAGGGACGGAGCTATTGTTGTAGAGGATGAAATATGTAGAGTATGATGTCTCACAGCTTCTTTCAAGCGTGAATAAGTCATTAAATTCTGAACAGTACAGGCCACGCACGCAAAGTCCAGCGTTGCGAAAAATGGGTGATAATATTTGGTATAATAAGTTGAAAAGTAACAGCAGCACAGAAACTATAAATGTTAATAACTTAGCGTTGCTGAAGGATGTACGTCATATCAGGTACTTACATTCACTCCAACCAATGGAAGCATGTCGAGTGATGTACCATTCAAAAACTCTCCAATAATTAATATTAATAATTAAAAGCCAAAGAAAAATGATTAGCATGATCGGGACTCGAACTCGGAACTACTCAATATCTAGTCCGGGGCCTCTACCACCTAAGCTACCCTGGCACGAGAGATGAACCTGAGCGAGATTTAGGCCGAAGAGAATTCATTAGGGTAGGTAGTCACTCATAGCAGGGCAACTCACTTATTAATAGTATAAGTCTGCTAATTAATAATAATTGTAAAATGGAACTAATAACAAAATAAATTTTTATCGTGAACAAAGAGAACTAATTGAAAATTTTTTTAAATTAAATATACATTTTGAACTTAATTGCATTGTTTTGTAAATATATAGACCAAATAGAAGATATAAAAGTGAAGGAAACATATTCAAGAATTGGTCTAGGAGTGAGTGAGTTTCTTAAATATTGATCATATATTTGTGAAAAAAAGACTCAGTATTTTTGCTCCTCAATACTTCATTTTATTTACTAAACAGTTGGTTTAAAAAAATTTTAAATTGATAAAACTTTGATGAAAAAAAACTGTTAAGATAAGCTCTGGCGATAGTAATTATGCCTGTGAATTGATGAAGCTTAAAGGCCAAAGAGTTTGATACTTGCTTGACGTCAATTTTTTTTTTCAAAGTTCACACAATTTTTTATTCAAAACAAAAGTAATATCCAGGTTGCCATTTTCTGGCGGTGTTGATCTGTTTCGGATTTTCAATTATGGTTTTCGAAAACGAGAAATCCTTACATTTTTAACCCTACACGGGCCTTTTTGTCTATTCTTTCTGGGAATTGTGAGTCTTATACGTAGTATAAGATAGGATAGTTTTATACATCAGTATTTTGGGTATAGTTGTCCAAAACGTCGATTAAGTTATCTTAAAAACTTTTTTAAGTGTCATGTGTGGATTACAAATTAATCCTTTGTCCAGGTGGAATCCATGGTATCAAACAGTGCCACCAGGACTATTGAATAAAACTGGTGGGCAAAATCTGCGTTTTAAGGAGAAAGTAATGGGAGTGAATTTTCCTTCGTTGGCTTTTATTCGCCATTGATTTCATTAATGTTCAATTTTATGGTTACACCAAAAAAATGCTACAGTGGTGCATTGTGCTTAATCTCCAGGGCCGCGTAAATGTGGGTCATAATGCTGCAGAATGGAGCGTAGTAGACATAAACAAAACTGATGCATAGGGAAAAGAGAACGTACTTCAAGTAGAGGAAGGAAGTAATAGATTCAGATTTTCTTAAAATGTTCAAATGTTAATAAAAACATTTTTGACTGAGATTGCTAATGTTACTAACACAAAGTATTTTTTACTCAGCATTGTCATATCATAAGCTCATAAATGCGATGACGACAGAGAGTATATATACATTCCCTAGCCCACCTTTTTTTGATTAAAAATAATCCATATTATTGATTAAACCTTCTTGGTCACATAGCGTTGCTTAAAATTATAAATATTGCCAACAAGTTACTTTAAATTAATTAAAAATGGAAATCAGCTAAAACGATATCAGTACCTAGTTTCTATTGTTAGCCCCCAAAAACGTATTTTTTGTAATTATAATTAATGCAATATGAAATTATTCAATTTCATGTTAAGGTATTTAATTTGACCTGAATGTTAAAATTCCAAACATTCGATCTCTCGCAGCTTTAGAGCAGTGACCCGTGGACGTTTTAAAGTCAGAGAGAAACGATTCATTTTTTGCCTCCGTTAAATTTTTTTTGCATCAATAACCAGCCAAAGCAAAAAAAACGTTGTTGAATGTCGGGCTCAGATAACTGAGTATCCCCAAGGTGGGGCGGAGACGCCTGCCGCGGGCTACGGTCACTACAACCTCTTAGCCGCCGTCCGGCGAGCGCCAAGAAAGAGATAAGGTGGGCGGACCTGTGGTCTTTCACCCTGGCTGCCAGCCTAATTCGTTTTGATCTGACTCCATAAGATCTTTAGGTGTGTGCCCCGACAAAGCACTATGTTCAGGAGAAGAGGTACAGGGTAGGTTTATAGGTAGTTTATGTGATCTTGGAATGACCACAAATTCACACTCGGTGTCTAAGGGTAGGCGAAAACCGCCAGAATCTCAAAGGTGAGTGTGAACCGGAGAGAAGCAGACTGCATTACCGTGGGAGACGCTACTGGTAAGTTCGTAGGGCCACGGCAACCGTCGTCCGCGAGGGAGTGGTCTCTCCCAATGAGGTGCTAGTTTTAGCGAGACGAAGGCAGAGAATCCCACTAGGAAGGTGTGGGGTCTGACAACGCCGGACTAAAACATAGTGAGGTTAGGAGAGAGAGATGCAGAGGTAATTGAATGAGAAGACCCTGGTTTTGAGTAGAGCAGCAGGCGCCAGTGCAGAGACAGAGGAGAGAGTAGTGTTCCGAGTGACGGTCCGGTTCGTTATGCTGATTCGGTTTAGTCTGGTTTCTTATATAGGTGGACAGCTGTGGTGGGGATGGGTGGGAACCTGCGGCCATTCCCCCCACTAGCTCCCCCCCACTCACACTGACGTCATAACCTTTATTAAACCTATTGGAGCATAGATACATATTTTCTGATATTCATTTGATGACACGAGGTCTGATACGAGAAGAGGGGAACTTATAATTATTCATAATTAAGAGGTGGCCACAACATTAAAAAAATTTAAGTTTTAAATATATTGGGTCATATATTTTTATCATATATATTTGAGCCATACCTGATAGAAAGTAGAACTTCTCCCCTAGGAATTAGCAATAGTCGTATAAAATCAAAGTCAAGATGAGAAGTCTTAAAAATCGACCCTCAATTAAAAAAAAATTAACAAACGATTAAATAAGGCGAGATGTTTCAGGAAAGTGTCTCGTAGGAAGTCACCTAAGAGAATAAAATACATGGGCTTCAGGAGAATAAATAAATTATTTATAATGAGTTTTGTATAAGAATACATATCACTTTTTTTTTCACAAAATAAAGAACATTTAAATGAACTTTTACCTAACTGCTTTACAGTAAAAATTACTTCTCATTCGCAAATTGCTATTGTCCAGCCGCAAACGGTCTGAAGAAGCTGAATGGTCATCAGGTAAGTTACCTGGAGTGCGGTCTCCCACACATTATGGAGAGCCTACCCAATTACTCTTAATTGAAATCGGCATAAGCTCTCATAACTGAGATTCCGGTGGTTATTACCACTCAAAGACTAAACCACAAGGATAATGGAAAATTCTCAATAAAGTATAAAATAAAATATCAAAAATGACCCAAATTACTTAATCCTCCTGTTTTAAAAACGGCTATAAGTCAGAGAAAAAAGATAGTGACTGTTACGGGATTCGAACTCAGAACTACCTTATCTTCGGAGAGGTGTGTTTCCATTTGGGCTCTTGAAACCAACATAAAGAACTCGCAAAATATATATAAAAATTCCAAATCTTAGGATCATTTTGATTTATTTTCAAAGAAAAAAATGTGATGCTAACGAGGGGGGATTTTCTAGCCATTGCAAGGAAGACCGCTCTTCACAATTCATTTAAGCGCACAAAAACAATTTTTGAGTTACTTTAATTTTTTATTAAACTATAAATCCTCGTTTCTCCTGATAGTCTGTTTGTTTGCTCTGGTATTTTTCAGTCCCCGATTCAAACTAGAGACATGTAACTTTACATGGAGGTCCGTTTCAATAAGTAAGACATGAAAAGCATATCCATCTCCATAAAACATCAAATGTCAATTATTAAGTAATTAAGTAGTTATAAACAAAACGATATTTTCCTTAATTTTGAGTTTGGTTGGTGTTACATAGAAGATATCCATGTCTTGTTTAACAATATGTAATTTATTATGGTGTCACTTACTTTAACTCTACTAGTGTTTTTGTTTAAAGTCATGCTTTTTTGTATGGTAATTCCATTTGATGACCCAATGATGATGACAATAAAACCAATCCCATGAAAACTAAACGGATAACAATAACTTAATCGGTAGTAAAAAAATAAGTATTTTTCTAGCATACAAAGCAACGGATATCAGCGTTCAATTAATAGTCAATTGAGAATAAGAATAAAGTTAACTGATTAACATATATATTAAGCGTGTTAGGGTACTATCATTTAAAATAGTCAATAAAACTGACAGTAAATATAGCCCTTAATTGTTGATGGATGACACTTGACGTGATTTTTTTGAGTGTATAAGAGTTTTTTCAAGAGCCGATGGTTGTCATTTTCAGACATATGTCATGTCTGTCGACTTCCCCGCATTGGGGCACACCACTTCACTAGTGGATATCCCTTGTAAGAACACAGAAGATAAAAATGAAGCAAAAACGAAAAACAATTTTTTTATCTCAATCAGCATCGGAATTTAAGAGACCTTAAATCATCATTGTTTATATAGTCACCTGAAATGACATTAATGGTGACTGAGAAGGTAAAGTAATGATGGAATAATAAATCAAGACAATGAATTAATTTAATTTGTTCCAATTTCAAATGTTTATTAATTTTTCAGTATTTAAAAGAATGAAGCAGCATAAAGTCAAAATATATCTTCTTCGAATCTGTTAGAGTAGCTCAAGAAATGTCATTAGCCAGTTTGCATAAATGATATGGAAAATCCTTTTAGTGTAAGCTGTATTACGCAGCAATCACTCAATTATCTACTAGTCTGAAACTTGTCACAATGTAAATAGAATTGCTTGGTCTTTCTCTATTTTCTACAGATTTCTACAGACATTTAGAATGTCTAATGAGATTCATTACTGTCATTATCAGGTTCTGTCAGATTATCATGATATTTAAAAAAAATATCAGTTATAACTATACTTATTCAAGACTGAAACCCGCTAAAATAGGTCACGCGAACACTTTCGGCGAACTCTCGGTGATGATTTTGTTCATGACGGTTTTCTCGACCGTTCCATTAACGTATTATGTTACCAAAACAATAACTTTACTAAGGAGAACTCGTATGTTTGCGTTTGACGCCGTTACGGAATGTTATTAAGATTTAACAAAAAAAATGTTATTAATAAAATTTATTATCTCTTCAATTTTCATTATTCTCATAATATACTGAATTTTTGTATTTTGATTTCCTGTTTTCACAGAACTATTCCTTATTTACTAAATTCAAACTGTATATATTCAAATATATTTTCTCACAAACTATTAGATGTTTACATATATCCACTTATTATTTTTTCCATTACTTTTACTGATTGACAACATATATTCTTATTTTCTTGTAACGAGGACTCGATGCACACATTACGGTATGTATGTTGTCCACTGATAAATATGATGAAAATAGCATTCTTCATCAACCTAAGAAGATTCCAAATTAAACACCTATTTTCACATCTATTGTATTTGTATCTTGAGTTGGAACATAGTGCAAAGGGAACTTTACCAACGACTTGGACCAAAATATCGTACTCCTCTCTCAGGTGAGAATCAAACCTGGTACCAATGCTCGGTCGGCTGGACAAATCCAACCGTTGTGGCTATGGAAACACCAGTAAAGAGTTCAGTGCTCTTCCCTTTCTTCAAGTGGCCGGTCATGGTATATCTGCTCTGACAGACTCTTTTTCAAAACATTCTTTCGGGCCATTTTCCACGGCTGGCCGGCGGCAAGAAGAAATGGCCAATCAGTTCATGCTCCAGCAAGTCGGTCGCCTAAACGGCTCAGTAACAATAACAATCGATAAGAGTATTTCCTATCGAACAATCAATTGCAGCAATAATACCTGAAATGTAGTTATTATGGTGTGTGATTGAGTGATCGTCCAATTCAAACGTTGCCAGCAAACACAGTTTTGATGCCATTTCTTTAGAAGATCGGTAATCTGTTCTTCTTGGCCTGCCTTGGAACAGATAAGGATGTCTTTAATATTACCACTATATCAGAATTTAATTTATGATATTGGACTTGATGTAAAAAAAATACCATGAAACGAAATACTTAGTAAGCATCATAATTTAAGAAATCATTAGCACAAAAAAAAAAAAAAGTATGCTCGAAGTAAATTTGCATGGGGTTATAGACTATAAAGGGAAAATGTAAAGGGGAAGTACTCTCTTAAATAAATAAATACACCCCCGTCCTTTAGCCTTTTAGGGGGAAGTGGACCTTACATAACTGATATGCCCTTTACAACTGCGTAAAAAGTATTTGTTGTCCTTCAAACCTTTTCGTTATATTGAAGATGGACCCCGTCAGTAATAAAAGGGACACCACTATAGACAAATCCTGAATGGATTAGAAGTAAAACGACGAACAGTAAAATTAATACCTATAGTAAACAGTATATTCAGTGCTGAAAAAGATTGGAAATAGGAATGCAAGCAATTTTCATGAAATGTTTCTAATATAAAAACTTCATTAATTTCCTACGAACTAGTAACTAATCAGTTAAAGTGGAATTTGACTAAATGCCTTGAATAAAATACAAATCAATTGACAATCATCCCTCCCAGAAAATTTGTATATATTGTAGCAAAATAATTTATACTTTCTAGGTTATTCCGAAAATAAAAAAGGCATTTCAATAGGTATTGTTTGCAAGAATGAATGGCTATTTTTTGTGAATTAGAGTCATTTTCTATGAAATAAAGACCAAACCAATTGACAAATTTCGAGTCTTAAATCAGACGCTGCAATTTGATTCCTGTTTCAAAACTGGGACTGGATTACAAATTCCTGCCTTCGCATTAAGAATGTTTTATGGTATGAGTAATTGCTGGATTTCACTGAACCAAACATACAAGAAATCAATGTTATGAAGTCAAAATCATCGGATTGTAATTATTTTTCCTGTCAGTGGAAAATCAAGAAATAATTCTTGATCTAGAAATCTTGAACATGTTTACAAAAGGGTTCTTGGCGTCGAAAAATTAAGGTAATGCATGATATTTATATGTAGCTATACTATATAGTTTCAGTGAAATTCAATAACCCTTAACTCAAAGTACTTACCGATTCCTCCGAACTTTACCTTCGGTCTTCAGAGTTCACTGCTGCTCCGGGACCGATCAGAGAACTCGGAAGGGTCTTATCGTCAGAGTTGTATAAGAACAGTGGACCACGTTATGCGCAAACGGCGCTGTTAAACTGTTACTGTGATCTAACCGAGGTGCCACTGACCGATAAACCCTCAATAACTTTCTATCCATTTCGCTAATACATCACCTAACCTACGTCCAGCAGCTTCTTAACAATTTTCTGTGAAGATACTTTCAATGTTAACTAGCCGACTATAAAAATTTCATATATATAATTCCTTTATTGTGCTAAAATTACAATCTGCCTTGCTAGGCAATAAGTAATTAAGATATACTATCATTCATACCATATTTACATTTCATCATTCACTCGCTCATTCATTCAGGACATGATAACAGAAACTGGTTATTGCCAGGACTCCCACTGTCACTTGATTATAGCAGGTCACGAGGCCACTGCCGTTTCAGTCTCCAAGGAGGATTATAGGGATGAGTGACGCAGTGCAATGACTGTGCTACAGGATTAGGGTGGTTGGAAAGGCTACTGTGGAATTTCATAAACTTGGAAGGGATAAGTTCTAGAATGTTGGGTATATTAAGGTCGTTGTAGCGACCGATAACTATATATGTAAATTACCCTACACTCTGGTTCATAATGTATTATAATAGAAATGAAAATCTATGTAACTTCTGGTAATAAATCATAGAGAGGTCGGAAGTCGTAGACAAGTAACTCAAAGGGTACGGCAATAAACCATGAGAATTAGCCAGCTGACTGCCATATAACCGAGGGCAAGGACACTTACCCCTATTGGAATAGACCTTCAGTCCTTCTAGCAGCCATATAAAACACACCCTTTTACCCCAACGGTCATAAAACTAAAAGGAATTGACTACCTGTGTATCGTAAAACATACCCGTGGCCGACAGGCTCCGCCTCCCGGCAGGGAAAGGGCACGGGTATTTATATCAAGGGGTTTTCGCCCTGAGACACTCTGTCTCTTAGTCTTCATAGCCGCACGACTTATCACTTACCCCAGGGCCACCTGGCCCTGGTGGGCTCACTCTGTTTCCTAGTCTCCACAGCCGATTACCTCGCGATATGCCAGGGCCTCGGGGCCCTGGGAGGAAGCCCCCTCAGCCTTCCGCTAATCGACTCTCGCTATGCCACACCTCTACGACGGCACTTTGCCTCACAGCCTATAGCAGACCCCTGACGACTTGTACTTATTACGCTGCCGATCTCTCGCCCGAACTCTGAAAACTGGTCTTATTCTTTATGAACCTCTGAACCTCATCCTGAACACAGTGCCTTGTCGGGACACATCCCTATCAATAAATGGAGTCAGATATTAACGCCTACATGGAACATGGTCCATGTTATTAACTACAACAATCCGACAATTGTTGACCTCAGACAATTGTTCACCTTTTCCGACAATTGTGCACCTCCGACAATTGTTCAACCATATCCCGACATCTGGTGACCCACGACGTGCACAAGAAGTTACCCGACATCTGGTGACCCACGACGTGCACAAGAGGTTTTCCCGACAGTCGTTATGAAGGGTTTTGTTGCTGACATAATAAGGGGCATTTACTATTGTTCTCAGGACTTTTGATTGAAAGGATTGGATACGCTTGATGTTCAACTTTTTTGCTGTCCCCCGTAGCTCTATTTCGTATGTCCAGATTGGTTTAAGTATAACTTTGTAGATTAGTAGTTTATTTTCTATTGAGAGATGGGATGTCCTTTGAAGTAGTCTGTATAGTTGTCCAAAGCGTCTGTTTAGTTCTTGTCTTTTTAGACTCGTATGTGGGTTCCAGGTCAGTCGTTTATCGAGATGGAAGCCTAAGTACCGTACTGTCTTGGATACAGGGAGAGGAATAGAATTAAAATAAACTAGTGGACAAGACTTGCGACAAAGGGTGAAGGTAATGTGGGAACATTTTGCTTCATTAACTTTGATCCGCCATTGGTTGCACCAATACTCGATCTCGTCAAAGTTTTTGCAGGTTATGGGATGCTATGTCGGGATCCTGGGTTAGATGACAAGACTGCAGTGTCATCTGCAAATGTGGCCAAGAAGGTATTGGGAGTAGAGGGGACATCAGCGGTGTATAGGTTGTAGAGGATGGGGCCCAGGACACTGCCCTGTAGAACTCCTGCATTTATAGGATAGTAGTTTGAATATTCTAAACCACAGCGGACTTGGAAGAAGCGGTTTGAAAGGTAGGACTGTAGGATTAGGAAAAGGGTCTGTGGTAAATATCTTTTGAGCTTGTAGAGTAAACCTGCGTGCCAAACCCTGTCAAAAGCTTGAGCTATATCAAGAAAGGCAGCAGTGCAATACTGTTTGGTTTCAAGGGCTGAAAACTTATTAATGCAATGTTGGAAGTTTCAATGAAGAAAAAAAATACATCACTGTGGCCGAAAGGCATGAATTTTAAATGAATATCGCACTTAATGAACCAACATGAAAGTTACCATCACCGACTCCGCCTACCATACTGTTTTTATATAAATATATTTATAGCTATCTTATAAAAAGCATTCAAGTTCAAGGCGTTTAAGCAATTACTGATCGCTGCAAAAATATCTTTTTCCCAAAATTTGTCAAGGAAAGACAAATTCACCTTAAAAACTGTAAAGTAGACTGTTATCACGTATGAAACTAGTTTATGAACAAGGGAACTACAAGAGAATCACGTAAATATAAAACAAAAGATGTATGGTCAGGTACGAGAATGATTCTTTAAAAATCATTCTGATCCTATGACAAAGCAAGTTTAATATGCCACTGATTGCCCACCAACAACTTAAAACCGGCTAAAGCAGGTTCATCTTAACACAAACGCAATTTGCGTAGGACCTCCCTGAGTGTCGATTCCCCCCCCCCGGTTTTCCTCCTAATACTGCTATCTTAAATCGTATTCTGCGTTAAAAAAAGAGAGCTTACCTAACTCGCATGCTTATGTTGGACGCTCTTGAGATTATGGTGTTAGTTTTTCGTTACATTTATTAATGGCCAATGGCGTTACATACTTTGGTATAAGTTACCTCTCTTTCCCCCCAGGTTCTGAAAAGAAAGCCAATCGCAAAGATTGTTGTTAATACAAATAGGTTATTGTACAATATACCGTTTGAGAATTCTTTGATTTGATGAACCTCTTGACATAATCAATTCAGACAGTAATATTGATCCCTTAATTACTGACTTCAAACTAATAAACATAATCACATAATTATATTTTCACAAACTATTAGATGTTTAAAACTATCAAAAACTTCATTTATTATACTGCAGCTATGGATGAGTCGTTTACGGAAAGGTAATAAAATTCCAAGAATCCGTTTTGTTTCTTCGGCCTTTATACCAATATAATTACCAAAAGGAGACCTTTAAGAATACATCGATACAATATACTCTTGAATGCATCCTCAGTTCTGGGCAACTCAGTTTCCAATTAGAGATAAAACTACTTGCAGCGACCGCTAACTACATAAGATAAGTCACCCTATACTCTACTGTATATATATTGTAAATTGGTTATAATATGTTGTAAATTAATTTAAACAAATGTAAATAACATTACCAAACCATAAGTCATTGTAAATATTGTAAACAATAAAAGACCCAGCTGCAAAAAACTAGTTAGAGGCTGGTAGGGTAGAGCAGGTAGCAGGCGACCCAGACCGAGGCCTAGGTCACTGCTGAGAACAAAGCGCCACCGCAACTGTGTATCATTGGCCACAATAACGCCTTACAACATTGGCTACTAATGAGCCACCGCTGAGTATAAGTGGGCCGGGTTTTGGCCTGTAAATCATTCTAACAACGGCTCTCTAACTGGTGGACTTCGAGCTGCACTAATGTTTCAAGACTTGGCCTTCTCATTTACGAAAACCTCAGGACCTCTCTTCCTAACCTCGCTATGTTTTAGCCCGGCCTTGTCAGACCCCACACTCTCCTAGTGGGATTCTCTGCCTTCGTCTCGCTAAAACTAGCAGCTCCTTGGGAGAGACCTCTCCCTCATAGACAACGGTTGGCATGGCCCTACAAACTTTACCTAGTAGTGTCTCCCACAGCAATTCAGTCTGCCTCTCTCCGGTTCACACCCACTTTTGGGATCCGGACAGTTTTCGCCTACCCTACAGTGTGAATTCGTGGTCATTCCAAGACCACATAAACTACCTACCCTATACCTCTTCTCCTGAGCATAGTGCATTGTCGGGGCACTTACCTATCAAATATGGAATCAGATAGTAAGAACCGTCATGAAGCAATTGTCCAGGTCATAGCTTAATCAACCCTCACAACGTCACCAGGGCTAGGGTAACTAGGCACCCCCCTCGTGACGACACGCCACTGCGTCTTTATATCAAATTGGACGTTTCAGCTTGAAACGGGGAACTCATACTGACTGGAATAGTCAGACAGACAAACAAATGTAAGCATAGGGTTTCATACAAATCATTAAAAAAATGAATTAACATTAATAAAGCAGAAATGGAACATAATAAGCCGGCCAAACACGAAATCATCCTGGATCACACATTCTCTCTGGTCACACAGTTAGTAGTCAGGTAGTTATGTCACTTAGTTCTAGCAATGGTAGAAGCCTCGTGACAGTGGAAACTGCAGCACGCAATAGTGTGGCTAGGCCACGAATACTGCATTACGCAGTTTCATTACTCTAATGGGATGGCATCATGGAAAGTTTCACGAATAACTAGAAAGTATGAAATGAGTCCAATTCGTGCAAGTTCATTTCTAATACATAGCCTTTTTTTTAAGTTAACATTTTTTGTTTTTGTTTTTCTTCACAAAACCTGAAAACTTTGTTTTTTCACTTCGTTGTCTGTCTGTGTCTGAGATTGTAGTCCTGGAGATAGTTAAAGAAATAGAATTTTGCTTTGACGATATGGAAATAACCAACAATAATTTTATTTTAAAGAATTTATTTTAACATTCGATTGAAATCGAATGAATTAAAATCTAACTATGTCAGCTAATTTTATAACATTGCCCACATCATTGAAATAATTTATTCATTTTTTTATATTTGTTATATTATTCGTTGGGAATACCATATATTATATATTATGAAGTATCAACAAAGGGAGATATACAATGATAAGTTAAACGAACCTCATAATAATAAATATTTGACTAACATTTTTTCAGTGTCACATCTGCTTCTTTTCCATATACTCTACCACCATAATTTTACTACAGTATTCCTAAATTTCCCTTTTTACAACGTTATTTCCCTTTTCTTCGTTTCAACATTCCCCTAGGTTTACCAACCTTAGGAATTTATAAATAGTTATTAACACCCTATTATTTAAATTACCTACATATCTAAATTTACACATAATAAAATAAAAATAACTTATGCAGATAAAAGTACTTATGCATAATAGCAAACTGTATAATATAGAACTATAATTCCGAGGTTTATTAATATAAATAAAATAAAAGCACTCAAGCTTTAGCCAAAACTTTAATAAATAATAAACAATTATAATAATAATTAATAATATAATAATAATATTATAATAATAAACCCTACAAGAGCAATATTCTAACTTCACAAAACCTGGATTATTAATGGAATTGGTCACTACTAAATGTACTACTAAATACATCCTGCATTTTATGCTGACACAAACACCTAATTTCATGATATATGATATACCACCATTTTCAAGTATCATATAATTTAGTTGGCAGAACAGGACATGAAAATTATTAACATGTCTCCTATTCCATGTTATTTATTATATGACCTTTATATACACAGATCCTGTTCACTATATGATAAATTATCTTCTATTATAATGAAATAAATTGTGGGTTAACCAGAGAGAGTTGTAAATTTATTAATATGAATAGCCTACGACCAGACTTCTAACAACTCATCAATTTCTGCTTGTAAGTTTAGACAATGGAGGGGAGGGGGCATAGCTGTTGTGATCAGAGTATCTAATATTTAGTCCTGTAAGATGAACGTTAACTAATCCGTATTTACTCTCGTATCAACCCACAAAATCTCTTTAAAAAACAAAACAAAAAATGAATCAATCACAAATCAAAATCGCTTCCTGAAAGAAGACGCACCCGTACAGACAGTCGTTATGTATTTCGTAAATACGTGATAAGAAAATTGATCAGGTCATGTAAAGTGTTACGCATATGCGAGGAGCCACGAGGCAGCGAGATAGCCTGGACTACTGACCGAATAAATATTTGTCCGCCCGCACCGGCCAGATAGAGGGAGCTGCTTTTAATTGGATCCAAATAGAACTCAATTACTGCTCATTTGTGTAGGACTGATTGCCCAATCTCACCAGGTATTTAATTAGCCTCCAGTCGGATGTCAATCCATATTCTCAATTCGTAATAGCCAACACCAGCTATTGACGTTCATATAAAACCAAAAAAAAATAGCAACACTTGAAAACAGGTTGTTTCAAAATGGTGTAATAAAAATCATTGTACAGTTTTGTATTGGTGAGCCATACATTATTAATATATCGTATTCAACTGTAATTTTGTAAGTTAGTGCTGGTCATGGAGTTAAGAGAAATAAAACCTCTTCCCCCTACAAAACTTTTTAAATATTGGAAAAACACTTTCAATGGCAAAAAGTCATCTTCATGTTTTAATTTTCAATCTTGAAAATATGTAGGAATTAGTAAAAAAAAAAAGGGTTGTTTTTACACATAGAAATAAGAACACTTCTTTGATTATTGCATTTATACTAATTTCTACTTATCATTTTAATTGATAGATTGATTGATTATAGCACTGAAAATAAATGTTTTAACAGTTAAAAATATTTCCAAAATAAAAACCTTTGTGGATAGACAAGAAGTTTCTTAATTTCTTGAATTTGGATTGGGAATCGGCTTGGATATGCGAAATAACCTGTTTATAAATATCTATATTTTAGGTTTTAAATGACGCCAAAGCCCTTCACTCTTCATAAGCTCAATTGTGTACAAGCGTGTTGGATTCGCCCTGACTCAAATTTTGTATTTGTGCTATTTTCCAGTTTGCCATATGTTGTAGTTGTGAGCTGAACGACGTGTAGCGGTGATTATTGTTTTTTGAACTTCTTGATGCAAATAATGAATTTTGTTAATTTGTATGCATGTGATATTCTAATTCCCTTAGTTTTAACTGTCAACCTTTTGTTTTATAGTAGGTCCTATTTATATGATTGAATTTTGATCTTTTAAATTTTAACAGGTTTTACTTTTTTAATTTTACTTGATTTTATGATTTGAATTTTGACATTTTTAATGTTTTTTCTTGTTACATAATTGGCAAAGCCTGAAGATGATAGGTTGGCTGTTGATTGCGCTTTTAAAAGCTTATGAAGAGAAATGAACGAACACTGATTTGATTTAAAACTAAACAGTTTTCCCAACATATTTGTAGTGTTACGTCTTCAAATACTTCGGCTACGCCCTCAAATTCACCATAATCAGAACTCTTGTCATTACTTCCTTTAAATGAGGAGTTTTCGATAAGTTTCGATAATTCGATAAGGAGAAGATAAGTATTAATAAATTGGAAATTGCAGCCATTATTTTGCGATAGTTTACGCTTGACTGACTGCTGTTGTTTTTCAGTTCTCGACAAAAAAAACCTAACGGTATATCCCTAGTATTTTCAGAGGCAATTGCTCAGTGGTGCGTTCACAGACTCAGTCGTGCCACAATATGCGAACCCTCGAGTAATTTTGGAAAATTTCAAAGGAATAACATAAATTTCTATGATAAATAGAATATTAAAGACGATTAAAGATAGTCTCTTAAATGTTAAAAATCCTCTAAATATTATATAGTTGTACCAGCATGAATATTTTTACACACAAGTTTTCAAAAACTGAAAATAAAGAGACCTTTAACGTCTAACAACACTACCTAAGCTATGTTGTTCATAAAGTGAGGAACTTAGGTAGAGACATGTATTGACCTAATGAGAAATGTTTGATTATGACTGCATGTGAATCGTTTCTAACTCTACGGTTAGATGATATGCTCCTTTCAATGGCTTGTGCAAATGCAAAGTTTGGGTGGCTGAAGTCCATATCTTTGGAGCATGTACAGGGGGATCCGTGTTTTCGTAAGTCAGTATGTATGGACTACGAAAGTGATACGTAAAATAATACTATTTGAAATGTCTAAAATATATTCCGCAACAGCCGGAACGGACGCCTTTTCGGTGGTGGCTAAAATAGAATAAGAGCGTATGAATAAATTATTAAACAAGAAAATAGTCGGGTATATTTCATTATAAAGTTACATCTCAAAACATATTTACGATTTTAAATTGTGGGTATTCAGTCGTTTTAGATATGGTGATGAGAGTAACACACAAACGCTTTTGATTTTGATTATTTAAAGCTATTGAAAAAATAAATGTTTCGTCGAACAACATAAAAATAACGCCATCAATAAATATAAAATACTAACTCACACCCGGTTAAGCTCTGTATACTGTTCCTTGACTTTTTAAGTGATTTATTTCGCTAATGTATTTATTTTAGAAAACAGTTCTTTTTTTATTCCTTAAGTAACTGTGGTTTGTATAAATATTTTAATAGTTTATATATATAATGATAAATGATATATCAACAACAATAATATATTATTAACAAGGATTGTAAAACAATACCGGTACTTCTTTGTCAAATGCAATGAGCGTGGATGCAAGAAAATCAAAAAATATAAACGAAAATCTTTCAAATTTTTGTAGAAAAGTTTATGATTCTTTCCAAAAATATACTATTTATTATTATATCACCAGAGAGCGTTTCTCCCATTCAATCATTCCCAGAACTTTGAAAGGTGTATTTTTGAATGCATCCACTATTGAATAGTACGGATTGGTAACTTTTCCAAGTATATAAAAATATTTTTAAACACCTTGTGATAGAAAAACGAATCTACTTTCTCCATTCCACAAGAAAACAGGCATTGCTAGGATATTATGATAGCATTATAGGACTGGGATGTAACAATAAATAAAATATTTTCGGAGAAACTTAAAAGCTTTTTTGAACAATTTTATTCTTATACAGTGTAAATTTCAGTATACCGGCTTGATATTGTAAACATGGAATGAATGCTCTTTAGAATATTAACAAAAGTTAGAAAATAAAATATAGGCCATAATTCATAAATTAGTTTTTTTAGGGTAAAAATAAAATAATTTGTAATATAATCCAAGAAAAAAAGGCTTTGAACACCGATTATAGGATCACCTAGGAAAACATACAACAATTACATTTATAATAAAACGCATATAACTTATATCCCCCCCTGAATGTATTAATTGTACTACAGAACACATGTGCGCTCTCTTTCCATACTTCCAAATACTAGAACAGTCGTTAGTGGAGAAGACACCCCAGGTTGTTCAGGTCTTGCACACAATAGGCCATCCGGATAAGGATCACGATCCCAGATCACGTTCTCAAGATCATTATGCTCTCTGAATGTCAGGTCATCGAGCAATCCTATGAGAGGAGCTATGCGGTCGTCGTCGGTGTTTCGTGGCACAGCTGTCGAAATACTCGTAGGCATTATGTCAATAACAGAATATATAAGTTTTACACAGGAACTAAATATAAAAAAAAAATTTAGATATCAGTTAAATAAATAGTCTTATATAGAAATAGCTAATGTGAATCGAGTCATAAATGGATGACTTTTGCACAAACGCGTACATCCAATAGAACAAAGACATAAGATAACATATTCAAATTACAAATTGACTCAACTAACAAGGAGGAAGTAGAAGCCATCAGCACAGTTTAAACTGACTGCTAACAAGCGATACTCTTATCGCAACAGTACACAACAGACATACGACCACTTACTATTTCATTGCATTCTACTGAACTGATCAAACCAAAGTATGATAAAAAGGATATTATTAACGCATTTGTCGACCTCATAGACTACAGTGGCCTAAATCGTAACATATTAATAGAATAGAAACATTTATTTGCACATATAACAAAAGTTTTTGCATCGTCAGAGTCAAGATTAATATTATAATTTATACTAAATTTCACAATTTTTTTTTTTTTTTAAATAATGCAGTAGTTTAACAGAAAATGCCCAAGCTATATTACAACAATTTCTTCCTTACTATTTATAAAACATAAAGTATTCCTGAACAGAGTAAGGACATAATTCAATTAATAATTTTTTTGTTCTTATTTTAAATTGTTCAAAGCTTAAGTTTTTTACATCTAATGGCAACTTATTAAATAGAGAAATACCAAAATATATATAACTATTATGGGTTGCAGTCAATCTGAAAGTTGGTACTATTATATCACAATTGTTCCTAGTTGAATATTCATGTAAATTATATTGACAGGAATACATATTTTCATTTTCTTTAATGTATAGAAGACATTGATGAATAAACAGGCCTGTCAAAGTTAAAACATTCAATTGCTTGAATATTGGTCGACAAGACTCAGTTTATTATATCAATCAGTTTATATATTATATTATATTATTATATCAGTCAATTATACCTTTGCAGCTTTATGTTTTTGAAATTATATTTATATTTTTAATTATTGATTATTAAAGTGTTTTTTTTGTTATTTGTTACAATTTACCGCATTTTCATTTATATATAACCCCCCCCCCAAAAAAAAAACCCTTTATTAAATATAGAGTAGGTTATACAGACTCCAATATTTGGAACATTTACATAAATGCACATCGTACTAATTATATTTAGTGTAGCGTAGCTACATTTTATAAATTGTGTGAGGTTTAAACAATTTTGCTAAAAGGCAGAATGATGTACAGAATACAAGGCGTGTGAACATAGAAAGTGATAGGGCTCACCTTAAGAATGAGTTGAGGTGATAATAATCTTTACTAACCTTTTTTAAAACATTCATTACAACTACATGCAATATAAAATTATAAATTGTAGCAAAACCACAGGACATAAAATGGCCTATTGTAAATAAATTCATTTATGTAGAATCTATATTGAATTATTTAATATTTTGATAACAAGGGTATATTGAGGGGGAAAACCCCCAAAACACAAGAACAAACGCTCATTCTTGTTTTAAAAATTTAAAAATGTTTGATCATACATGTATTATCTAATAGATTGAGTATGTAGTTCTAAGAATAAAACATAGATTACATAACTTGTATGTTATAATGTAATGTTAATATTTCATATAATGAATTTTTTTTTTTAAATAAGTGAGTTTGTGTCCATGAATATAATTATAACTAGAGTGGTTGTGTTAAGGGATTTGTATCATTGCCATTAACCTTGAAAAAAACCACTTTAGTTTTTTTTTTTTTTTTTTTTATTGCCTCTTTTCATAGCGAAGGCCTCAATCTTTCATAATTCAAAACATTTGCATAATTCGCAACATACAAATACCTCTAATTTAAAAAAAAAAACATACAAATTACACCTGTGTATTACCTACTAATCTATTTAGAATGGTATGAATGAATGTAAGTAGTATTGATGTAGAGAGGTAATGATAATGGGCCGGTGGGTTAGGCACCAGGCCTGCCCGGCTATATTGAAGGAAAATCCTTAATCCCCGAGGAATCCAAGCTATGTAGTAACGGTTTCATTAGCGGGCATAATATTGGCAATATTCCGTTACTAACCTGTAAAAGAGTGCATATTTCGGAATACTCTTCAACGGAACGTTTATTGTCGCCTCATTTGATAACTATCTTATTATATCAGTTATTTTTAAAGTTTGAATATTCGAATAATCACTTTGAAAAGAAGCTATTACTACTGGAAAGAATAATTATCAAATTTTGAAGATACCGACTAAAACTGTGCGATAAAACATAGAAACTATTATGTGACCTAAAGCAATTATAATCGTTAATAATCGTCAGTTTAATAAAAAAAGTGTTTTGTTTTTGATAACTACTTCATGATAGGGAGCTCTTTGGTTCAAACTCCTACTGCTAATAGATTCATTGCCGTATAGGGTAATTTTGAATTGTTATTTAATGAGGGGTTTAAACAGTAAAAACAAAAATTCTACTCTATATTTCTCATGTTTCTTGAAGATCATAGCTGTCTTTAGGACTCATCTTTGATTTTTTAAATTCCTAGTTAATAGATGTTTCAAACAGGCGTTATTTACAATCATTGCCTGCTTTTGTTTATTTTTGTAAGAACTAATTTGAAATTAATGTAATGCCGGTTATACAGGTGTTAGAATTATTTTTGGGGAAACAAACAGTATAACTAAAAATGTGTTCTGGATTGAAAATAAAAACGAAGTTAATGAAAATGAAAAGAATACAAGATCAGTAAAGGAAATAACAGACACCAAAAACTCTAGAGATTTAATTTCCACATGCATACACATAAAATAAATAAAAAGAAAATGAGGTAAGCTATTTTAATAGTGAAACTAATATTAAATAGCTTAATACACACCCCGTTTCGCCCTCATATAAAATATAAAAGATTATATAGCGTTAAAATAATTAACTTGATTATCCTATCATTAAGTTTTATTTCTATTTTAAATTATAGATATAATGTTTTCCATTCTTAATTATTCAACTATATTTTTCATATAACATGGTGAGGTTACCAATTAAATATATAACAATGAATCAACAAGAATATTAAGATAAAATCATTCACAGCCCAGAAGTTACCTGAATAGAGGAAAAGTCGACTGATGATCTCATGTCATTAAAAAAAGATAATTTGGGAAAGGCTTCTTTGGAAAACCTAATTTTGACACAATGTAAATATCATTCATTATGCAATTGTCCCTGTCTCTCAATAATAATAAAATAAAGAATGTTTAAGTAGAATTCAATACGTTTATTGAATGATTATTGAGCTAGGTGGGAGACATTTTGAACATTCTAACTATTAAACAACCACATAATAATTAATAAATAACTACAAATTATGAAAATAAAATGACGAAAACAAATTACAAAAAAAATAATTATAACAGAATTTTCAGATTTAATAACTTTTAATTCGTTTGAATTGACCAGAAAAAGGAAATCTGAAAAGTGACTAATCGACGTTTTGCAATTAAGCAAGTTAAAGGAACCCAAAAGTCAATATTTTATATCAACTTCGTAAATGTTGAGCACGTTCACTACAGGGTATTTTTTTTTTTTTTTAATCTTCAAAAGTTGCCACAAAAGAGACAAATAAATTAAAAAGAACTACTGAGGAGGAAAAGTTTTTCCGATTACACAGGGTGAGAGTAGACACAGTTGGTGCATATGGCGCCGAGGCTGCCGATATTGATCGCTCTGTGTACATACACTTTCCCTCTCATAGTTTCTTTCCTGTCCCAATTTCCTCTCCTTCATAATGTGTCATCATTTAATGTTCCGATACGGAATTTATTTTTGAAAAAAACATAGCACTTCAATCTATCTACAGCCATCAGCCCATTGTTAGTAATGAACACGTTCCGTGAAATTATGTTTTAAGCTAGAGGGGGAGGTTTCTTTAACTTTTCTTTACCCTTCATATCTCCTTATTATTATAAATTATGGAAATCAATAACGATTCTACATAAATGAATCTATTTACAATAGGTCATTATATTTTACATTGCGATGTGATTGTTACAAAAGTAAAATGTACATTATTCATTCATTGTCTATACATGTTTAAAAGTGATGGGGCTCACCTTATAAATCATAGATTTAAAACTAACTTACATCCAACAACAAAAACGTAACCTAATTTTCCCTGACAGTCTGTTGTCATCGATGCGGGAAGGGTAGTGGTGTCATAGCGTTAAACACTGGGTTTGTTAGTTGCTGCAACGAGTCGATAAACTTGAGGTTTATGAACTCGCCCATCGATGGCACACCAAGCAACGGGTGCAGATCGGCGTTCTCTCTCGAGAGAGGTATGTCGCAACACTTTTCTCAATATCCCATTCAGGAATTATTGGAGACTTTTAGCTGTATTGTCAGTCAAGTGAGTACATAGCGGAGCACCGTACACCAGAGCTGGCCGGAGGACACATTTTCAGTTTGAGACGACGAACGACAAGTTGGATGAAGTTAACAAGTGGGAAAGCCGGTAAGACCTCTGTCATGCTTTTTCTATTTTACTACTAAAATGAGTAGAGAAATTGATATGCCTATCTATTTGTATAACCAGACAGTACATTAAGAAAGCCGGCGAGTTCTCTTGCCCTACTATAGTATAGGATTTTGGCAAGGCTTTTTTTCCCCTTCTGGAGGGAGAGTATTACGCAGTCAGTCTTCTTGTCGTTTACACTGATGTTAAACTTACCAAGTCTGTCACTGATTACATTACAATGAAACCCGTTTTTTAAACTGAAATAATTTGTTTGGTTTTAAAAATAAAACTCGCGAATATATAAAAATAATATGGGTTATAGCCTACTGCGATCAAGGAAATGAACAAGCGGACTTTAAAGTCTAAAACTGCAGGTGCAAATCCTAGGACTACTGTACCCTATAATAAAATATCTTTAGCCAGGGTAGATTACAAGCTGCAGGTAAATACTACCAAAAAATGGAACCGAAATTGGGCAGACTCGTAAAACATTTGTAAAAAGCCTACAGCCAGTAGCCCAAAGGCAGAAGATAGATAACAAATCCAAATTAAAAATTGACCCAATTCCTGGCCGGACACGGAGGAAGTAGAGGCTATTTGCACAGGTTTTAACTCACTGTTAAGAAATGATAAACTTGTTAAAATAGGATACAACAGTCTAACGACCAGTTAGTAACGACCACGTAGTATATACTATATATACGTATATATACTACTGGGCTGACCAAGACAAATCTTACTGTAATATTTAAAGGCAGCTGGACTGCTCACGAGCAGAGTTCAATCAATTATTACGTTAAATAGTTAAACTGAATCTTTGATCTCAATGACTGCTATGAACTAAATTGTAATATATGATAAATTTATGTCATAATGTTTTTCTTAAATTTTATTTTATTTTTTTTGTTTTGTTATTTACTAATTATTTGAGTTTTACGTTATTGTTTTTGGTTATTTCCTGTATGTGAGGTTTTTTTTTATTAATATTATTTTACTTTTCTTTTTACTACTTGCAATGTACTACCATATCATTCACATTCTTATTTAAAATTGTAAAAATGTTTGAATAATCATACACGTAGTATCTCATATATGGGAAAATATAGTTCCAACAAACATATTAAATGAAATAAATGAGAAATGATGTTTCACAATCAGGCCTATCAAAAATGGTGCATTAAAAAGAAGACGTTGCCAGGCAATCCCGCACATAATGCTAAATTCTTTGCAAAACCATCTCAACGTGTCTATACAAAGCTGTATTTAGCTATGTTTATAAATATGTAAACTCCAGCTGATGATCAAGCTAGCTGTGTTTTGTGTGTGAAGGTTACTTTCAAGATAAGACTTATTTTTTATTCTTTGCTTATGTGTTGTGACTGTCCACTAAAATACCTGGCAAATAACGTGTAATTTAATTAATCTTTACAGGTATGTTTATTTCGTTTATTTTATATTGTTCAATCGTTTGATGCTTTTAATTCTAATGCCATTGTAAATCTTTGCAGATTAATAAAATCAATTATTGAATTATTAAAACCAACTTATAAATAATAGGTGAAATATTATTTAGTATTAAGAAAACTTAGAAAATTTTATTTTATCTCATATTATCACTAATAGTGGGTAGTTTTGTGCCCCCTCTTATAACATGTTGGTTTATAAGGATTTATTCTTATACTAGGTAGTCTAATAGTTTCTTTTCACTAACTCACAAATAATTGGTTTTTTAATCATAATTAATACTAATGTTTAAACTCACTTGACTAATGTCAATAACTGAGAATTACTTTACTCTCTCTCTCACGTTCTAATTAGAGATAATTTTCTATATAAAAACGGACGCGAGTTGAATCATAGAAATATTGCACTATGGAGCAAAAATTATGCATCGGATGAAATGAGTAGAATTTTCTTATGATACTCTCGACGAATCGAAGGCGGTGATTTGGCCATAGACCACGTGGACAGGCGCCAGAGATTTCGAATAATCGATACTCAGTAGAAGATAGAACGCCATCACATCTATGCCGCAACCTTCTTAGAAAGAGTTCAGAGAATTTCAATGCATTTCTGATTTAATGTAGCTTTTAATTATGAAGAGTATAAACCTATCCATAACAATGAAACCCGTTTAGTTAGAGGCTAATACCATAGCTTAGCTAATAATAATGTTTATTTAAATATTAAAAAGATGTTTTCAACTTTGTCACCAAAACTGTTATTTCATCCGTTTATAAAATACACTACACCTAATACACCTAGATAAATACATCTAATAATAAAATATACCTATAGAAATCAGTTGGAACTCGATTGCTATTTGTAGAACTCAAAATTGTCTTTATTAGACTATCTTTTATATTCCATTGATTTCATGCTTTCTCCCTTTTAATGTGCCCTTAACCGTGGGAAAATCTTACTAAATGCATTCCAAGCTAGAGAAATCTTAAAACTTAGGAAACCATTTTTTCTACATAGCCCCTTTAAATTTCCAGATAATTATAGATCCTCAGGTGAATCTATTTACAAATTATTTTGCATTTCCTGTAGCATCACTACATTATATGCAGGTTTTGTTATTTTATAGAAATTATATAATGAATAAACAAGTATAATGATATACATTATACGTGACTGGACTAAACTGACTAATAAAGGTGATGGGGCTCACCTTTTTGATCAACCTTAAAACTAACTTACATACTAATTCTTATCCTAATTTTTCGCCGACAGTCTGTTGCCATCGATGCGGGAGGGGTGGTGGGGTCATAATGTTAAACACTGGGTTTGTCAGGTGCTGCAACGAGTCAAAAAACTTAATGTGTCTCCGGCGGATGAACTCACCCACCGACGGCACACCAAGCAACGGGTGCAGGTCAGCGTTTTTCAGCCTCTCGAAAGAGGTCGGACCACTTTTCGCATGATTCCATTCTGGAAGTATTGGACACATTTGGCTGTATTGTCAGTCAAGTGGGTAAATAGCATGACTTTAAGTCCCGTTAAGGTATTTTAAAAACTAATCATCATTTTGTTTCAATGAGCATATAATGTAATAAAATATTATATATAATACAATAAAATGTACCATATTGCATTGCTATATAAATATACCATATTTCATTGCCATATAAATATACCATATTATTGATACACTTAATACGGATTGAGGAAATTAATTATATTTAATTTTGTCTTTACAATTCGTGTAAACGGTTCAATTTCAATGTAATTAATTTACTTAATTCGTAATAAGTGTATAAATAACACGCACTTTCAATCATTCATGCATCATGGGAACCCGGGATTAGTCAAATGGGGTAACAAAGAAGCGATCTTGACAATTCACAAGGCCATAAGTCTTGTCACATATCAACGGTAGAAGAAATTAGTTGAACCGTTCAATGGGAAGTTAAGGTGAGGGTAATTTTACATTGTAGTTAATGTCATTTTGATTGAGCTTGTTGCGTGAATAATGAACTAAAGTGTCCCATAATTAACGCAAGATTTGAATTTTCCGCCACTTGGGCCGTAAAGTGCTGCCAACCCCCAACAATAAACAATTTGACAGCAGACAGTTTAGGGTTAATACCAATGGAGCGTTACGCGATAGAACAACGTGTCTAACGTCGAAAATTTCATACAAAATATGGTCGGAATAATGTTTTGACTTCATCAACTGTGAAGAGATTAATTGAAAAATTTAGGGATACTGGATCAGTTGGAGACACTAAACACACTGGTCGTAAAAAACAATTGGCCCCCTAGATCATGTGATCTAACACCTTTAGATTTCTTTTTATGGGGTTATTGGAAGTCAAAGGTGTCAACAAGCCCATATCCACCCGTGCATTAAAATAGGAAATTCAAAGCTGCATCAAAGAAATTCAACCATATTTATGCCAAATATGCCAAAGTCGTGGAGGCCATTTGCCCGATGTGTTATTCCATAAATAACCCTATCTTATTTTCTTTATAATTCAATAAAAAAATAACAACAAAAATTCTAAAAACTGTGTTCTTTATTTAAACCAAATCTTGCGTTAATTCTGGGATACCCTTTATATTCCGAGATTCCTGTGTAGTAGAAACGTCAATGTCATATATTCTTACAAATCAAAATCCTTATGACCTTGTTTCCTATTGTAGTTACGTGTTTTCTGTATTCACTCACAAAGATAAGAAACATATATTTCCCATTTATTTATGTATTTAATCCGTCTATATTTATTATATAATAAATTATATTATGTTATAAAAATTATATTTTAGTAGTTAATAGTCATTTACCTAGCTTAGGTACCATTTACCATGCTCATTGATGGGGTCTCTATTATTATTCGAATAAATATTCGTCATTACTGGAAGCCTAAGTAACATTTGCATAAATTGTAACCGACAAATAAATCTCTTTAAAAAAAAAAAAATCCATACAAATTAAATCACCAAATACTTATAAACTAATGCGTGGCATTAAAATCTATTTTTAAGGATATGAATGAATATTTCCTTTTCTTGTTACATCGACGTGTTTTTTGTCTTCAGGCACAAGGGTAAGAACTATATATTTTGCATTTATGTATTTAATCTGTTTATATTTATTATATGTTGTATTTTAGTAGTCGTTTATCTTGTCAATTTTAATGTATATGTTCGTTGCTGGGGTCTCTATTACTATTCAAGTAAATATTCGTCATTAACTACTGAAGCCTTAGTAACATTTTCATAAATCGTAACCGACAAAAACTTTTTTTTTATATTAATTTACAATTGCAGTTACTTAATACAAATCACCAAATACGTATTAAGTATTAAGCGGCATTAATATTTATACTTAATGATATGAATGTTTGCGGAAGCCTAAGTATGGTTAATCTACATCCGCTTATCACACGTACAAATAGTCTTTACTGAAGTGAGATTGTTAATTGAAGAACATACCTACAGAAGAAAGGCAATCGCCCGTATCTGAATGGAAGTGGATCCTCTTGGAATGAGCTCGGCAATAAGATACCGATCAGGAAGAACAAAACGGTTGTACGTTTAGGCAGATAGTATCTTGAAATAGGCGAATCGGCCGTCCGATCTTCACGGAGGCACCGTAATGGCTACGGCCGCCGTATCTCTATGGTCGAGGGCAGATCCTAAGTCTCGCGCTTAAGTTCAAAGTAGAGATATTGCCCCCTCCCTCCACTTCCGAGAAAAAAAGGTTACTAGGCGACAGGAATAAAAATATCCGATTAATAAAACTTTCCATTACCATATTTATTAGTAATTTAGACACTTCTAATAACTTATAGAACTGTATTTAGTAGTATACATATTCAGAAGCGGTTTTCTAACAAGCCACATCGATTGATGGTAAACGTGGAACTTTTCCCTAAGACTGCAGATTATTATTTAAACACTTAAAAACAAGTTGTCATAAAACTAATTTTATGTTGTTGTTTTTTTAAAATAATAATCCATTAAATCTCTTATTAAATCCATATTGTTACTCAGCACGTCAAGGCCATTAGTTTGGTACCATACACAATACACTAGGAAAAAGAATACTTGTTTTTATTACACTGTCATTAACTGATGGAAATATAAATCAGTGCAACGAGATCTTCAATTTGATGCCCCACTCAGTACGACAGGATTTTTTTCATTTCGATCAAATTGATTGAGTACGTTTTACATTTGAATTCATGCAATAATTTGCTGTCCTTTTTTTTTTTATACCGCTAGTTTGTTTTTCGACTCCATTTGTTGGCGCCTTTCGTCAGATGTTTTAGTTCGGTTACTGATTACGTAACGGTAAGTACTCCACTGGAAACCAGAAGAACTGCATTACTTGTCACGAGAAAGCGGCATTTCTCATTCAAGTTTACCAACAGTTTACGTCTGAGCAACGTTTTTCTCTTTATAAATCTTAAACCTCAAACATTAAACTTCGTAACAATCTGTTCCACACATACGGTGGATCGGATGTCGGCTCAGTGATAAATGATCTTAAATTTTTTTTGTTATTTAATAATTGTTTTATTCGAGCAAAAATTTCGTGGATTTACTATATTTTTGTTCGTCTTTCGTCTTCTAACTTCTTAACGGAAAAAGCTAGAATTGTCGTTTGTATACCTTCTTAAATTTGGAGAAACCCCTAAATTTATGTTGCACCAGCTATCACTATCAATAAAATATATTAATCAGTATAGCGACCGCTAACTATATATGTAAATTACCCTACACTCTATTATGAACCAGAGTTATAATAATAGAAAATGTAAATCTGTGTAAACTTCTGGTAATAAATCAGAGAGAGGTCGGAAGTCGTAAACAAGTAACAGGGCCCCGACAGACGGCAATAAACCAAGAGAATTAGCCACCTGACTGCCATATATCCTAGGGCAAGGACACTTACCCCTATTAGAATAGACCTTCAGCCCTGCTAGCAACCATAAAAAACACACCCTTTTATCCCAACGGCCATATAACTAAGTATACCATATACCAAGGCCATATATCGTAAACCATACCCCTGTCAGCAACTGCACCTCTCACGAGGTAGGGGAGATGGTATAAAAATGCCAGGAAATAAGGGCTGACGGTACTCTCTCCCTGCTGTCCTATGAGTCGCCACTCTGTCTCTCAGTCTTCACAGCCGCACGACTTATCACTTACCCCAGGGCCACCTGGCCCTGGTGGGCTCACTCTGTTTCCTAGTGTCCACAGCCGATTACCTCGCGATATGCCAGGGCCTCGGGGCCCTGGGAGTAAGCCCCCTCAGCCTTCCGCTAATCGACTCTCGCTATGCTACACCTCTACGACGGCACTTTGCCACACAGCCTATAGCAGACCCCTGACGACATGTACTTATTACGCTGCCGATCTCTCGCCCGAACTCTGAAAACTGGTCTTATTCTTTATGAACCTCTGAACCTCATCCTGAACACAGTGTCTTGTCGGGACACATCCCTATCAATAAATGGAGTCAGATATTAACGCCTACATGGAACATGGTCCATGTTATTAACTACAACAATCCGACAATTGTTGACCTCAGACAATTGTTCACCTTTTCCGACAATTGTGCACCTCTGACAATTGTTCTACCATATCCCGACAATCAGAATCAGGTTTAATCAAATTGTGGATTAAACTATATGGTACAGTTGACATTAGAAATGTTATATGAGTCATAGTTATGCTCGGAATATAATACTTTTTTTTAAATTATAAACAAAGGAAAGCCGAAATCCTAACTCGTCGATGAGGTAAAATAAAAAACATAAAAAAAACGAAACACAAAAGCTCCAACAAACTATTCCGATCGACGTCATGTAATTCAGATGGTTATATAATAAATATATAATCATGTCTAAATATATAATCGTAGTAATCATAAAAAAAGTTATGTAATATGAATGGCTGGTTGTTGTTTCTTCTATTATTGTATGTATTACACATACTCATTTACTCACCTTCACTCCAACTTCAAATGCTGTATTTGTTAAGACATTTCTGGGTGATATAGCGATTCAGCGTTCAACCCAACATTAAAACTAGTTGGTCCGTGAATCAACAGCTTCACAATTTTTTTTGTACTTACTTAAAATGCTATTTTTATGAGATATAAAAATGCTTGTACAGCATTGTTAATTGGGATAAGAGAATTCATTCATACTTACGTACAAGTTTCCCTCATAACAACACTCAAACAAGGGATGAGTGGTGAAGTGCAATGACTGTGCTACGGGATTAGGGTGGTTGGATGGGTTACTATGGAATATTATGAACTTGGAAAGGATGAGTCCAAGAATGTAGGTTATATTAAGATCGTTATGAAGGGTTTTGTTGCTGATGTAATAAAGGGATTTTACTATTGTTCTCAGGACGTTTGATTGAAAGGAATGGATACGCTTGATGTTCGACGTTTTTGCTGCCCCCATAGCTCTTTTCCATATGTCAAGATTGGGTTAAGTATAACTTTGTAGATTAGTAATTTATTTTCTATTGAGAGATGGGATGTCCTTTGAAGTAGTCTGTACAGTTGTCCAAGCGTCTGTTTAGTTCTTGTCTTTTTAGCCTCATATGAGGGTTCCAGGTCAGTCGTTTGTCGAGATGGAAGCCTAAGTACCTTATGTCTCGGATACAGGGAGAGGAGTGGGATTAAAATAAACTAGTGGACAAGACTTGCGACAGAGGGTGAAGGTAATGTGGGAACATTTTGCTTGATCCGCATGGAACATTAACTTTGATCCGCCATTGGTCGCACCAATACTCGAACTCATCAAGGTGTTTTTGAAGGTTATGGGATGCTATATATCGGAGTCGGGGTGGGATGACAAGACTCCAGTGTCATCTGCAAATGTGGTCAAGAAGGTATTGGTGGTATAGGGGACATCAGCGGTGTATAAGTTATAGAAAATAGGACCCAGGACACTGCCCTGTGGAACTCCTGCTTTTATGGGATAGTAGTTGGAATATTCTGAACCGCAGCGTACTTGGAAGAAGCGGTTTGAAAGGTAGGACAGTAGAATTAGGAAAAGGGCCTGTGGTAAATATCTTTTGAGCTTGTAGAGAAAACCTGCGTGCCGAACCCTGTCAAAAGCTTGAGCTATATCAAGAAAGGCAGCAGTGCAATACTGTTTGGTGTCAAGGACTGAGGAGATGTGATCAACAACGCGAAGGCCTTGTTGAGCAGTGGAATGTCGTTGAGGGAAACCAAACTGGTGTGTAGGAAAAAGGTTTTTGGATTCAATAATTGGAAGTAGACGTTTTAATAGGAGTTTCTCAAATATTTTTGAGAGGATAGAGAGTAGGCTAATTGGTCGGTAAGATGAGGCGTCATTGGGTGGTTTACGGGGTTTGGCGAATAGGACAATAATGGAATGTTTCCAGAGAAGTGGAAAGTGCGTATTTGGGATAATGCAATTATAAATGTCGGTTAGCAAGATAATGGGTTTAGGAGGAAGTTGTTTGAGAATTTGAGGAGTAAGGAGATCATATCCAGGGGATTTTCGGTAAGGTAATAAAAAGTAAATGGCAAAGCAATTAATATTAATGAACCTATATTATTAAATACAGAATTTCTGGGTCTCAAAAATTTACTTACATTACTTATTTATTTATTTTTTATGCTACTTATCTTTTTATGCCATATTTGTAGAGGGTATTGTACGAGGCAAACAGGATCTTAACTTTCAATATTAAATAGCTTTCATTTTTTTCATATGTCCCATTATTGTGTTTTAACCAAATACCAATTTTTACATATTTCAAAACGGGTTGCTGTTATGTAAACATTTTGGTACGATTGAATCATTTTTACGATTATTATAGTCAAGCGTAAGTACGTAGAGACGGGAAGGCAACAGTGGTCCGCTCATCCCGAACCTGAAGTACGAGTATACAGCTTCTCGCTTCGGGTCCGTTAAATAAATATTCATTATTTAACAAACACATTGACTTTAATAGGCCCTACAGAAACAATTTAACATTGCCGTTGTCGGTTGTAAAATGATTTCAAGCTAGCAAGTCACGAACTGCACTGTCATATCCTTCGATGTAAGAAGGGCTTCGTTGCCGCACATTCCATCACCAAGTCTAATCATTTCCTACTTATCTCAGATCTGATCGTTCGCACTTCACTCCATGATTTATACACGGTCATGCATAAATCTTGCGGGTTCATCATATCAACTAGTTCATCCAAGAGTCCCTTAGCCTCACCATTTCGTTTTTCATTTTTAAATGATTTTATTTTTAGAAACTGAAATATTTACATAGATTATGTACTGAATTGTATTTATTTACATTATTGCCATATCTCGCATATGTTAAAATTTATTTTCTGATTCAGAAGGAATCAAATAACATTTATAAAAAGTTTATAATGAATAATAGTATATTTTATAAGGCTTCATAAAATATAATATAATACCCTGATAAGATTATTTGTTCCAGTGCATAATTTTGTCTATTTCCAATATTTCATATATAATTTGGCTATACTAATATAATGTTATTCATTATTGGTGGATAGTGACCTCTTCACTGTTCATGCTTCTCTCATGCTCCTATTTAATCTCACTTCTTACTACTGGGCTAGTTTCGAACTAACTACCTCTAGGTCTGTAGCAACAAACCTTATACCCCTACTAATAACCATGCTTCGTTTTTCCCAATCAATCAACCCCTTGATGCCTGGGGTTTATACCTGTGGCTACCTCCTCCCTGCTCTTTTTATTATTTATTTTGATCATGAAAACAACGTTACGATGTATATATAGATGAAATAAAGGAGATGTATACTGGTGATACTTGAAACCTGTGGTTAAGGTATATAATGAAAACCGAACCCTGTCCTGAGGCGGAGAGATGTATTATACTTCCTCTTCTTTTTAACTTGTTAAATAAAAAGTTCTAGCCTTCGGATAATTGAGTCTTGGCTAATTAGGTATAATAATAAGTAGATCTTGGAGGTATCGTCTAATGAAGAACTACGACCGTGGTCACACCAGGTGACACCCGTTCGCTATCTACGAGAGTCATCCTGAACCTTCCGTGGTATTCAGGAGAGTTCGTTCGGATGAACTAGAACTGCTTGGTTCCCTTGCCATTTGGCAAACAGCAGCACAAGGAAATTGGCTGGATGAAGGTGAAAGAACCTCTCTGATTCTATCATGGATAGAAGTTCAACAATACTGAAACTTCTTTATTGTGATAAAATTATAACCTGCCTTATTGGGCAATAACTAATTGTTCTCAATGTTCTCATTCAAAACATACATACAATTCTTCAATCACTCGCTCATTCATTCAGTATTTACAAACAGCCAAGAGACCTCCCAAATTCATTGCCAGGATTCCCACTGTCACGTATACATAGAAGGTCAAGAGGCCGCTGCAGCTTTAGTCTCCGAGGAGAAGTCCCCGATATCCGGAATCTGGTTCAAACTTTTTTACTGACGCAGTTATGCTGCTCAGTACTCGCATGTGACGGGGCGATCCCCACTTAAATGCCTCAACCCAATGTTTTTTTTAAATTGCACAACGAACAAGGTGATCAAAACACTCAAATGAAACGTTAACGACATGGCATCCTGAATTAACCGACTGGTCCTCCGACGAGAATGACAAGACACGGTGGCACTGAGGTCTGACGGTGAGCCGAAGAAGCTAGCTCGTCCTGGGCCCATTGTTGGCCGACTAGACAAAGAGTGGCTATAATTAGCGAGGAGCCAGCTATAACAATCCTATCAGCCATCACAATGGCGCCCTTTCGGGGAACCTTTTGGGGTGTCTTCAGGTGACCTGGCAAAAGGCTAACGTTCAATGGTCGCATCTTCCGAGAACGGACTTTCGGCAGTTGTCGATATGTTGCCATTGATGACCTGAGAGTTCCTTGTTTGCTAGCCGAGAATTTAGAGTTGGGCGGATGTGTTTGTTGAGGGATCAGCTTTGGCACTGAAAGAAATAAGTCAGAAAAATTAGTTAACGACGACAATTCAACTTACCGTCTATATCTTCGTCAGACCAGGACATTTTCTAATTTCTAAAAAAACAAATTTTGTTGGAAAACAATGGCGTTTCAATTATTTTTTTATTGAAAATGTTTTTATTAATTTAAAATGTGTACACTTAATATAGGAATAAAAATATAATAGGTACTGATATATATGGATGAATAAAGATTTTATGTTTAGCATAAAACTGGAGCAGCGAGCAGCAATAGGTTGTTGCAGTTTGCCATTACGGTTATTAAAAGAGCGTTTTGATTATCTCCAAGATGTTCGATGGTTAATCGATTAATCAATTGTACGAATTCGTAATAATAAGAACAAATGTAAGGCACTATCAAAAATCGGTCATCCCTAATAGCTAGTCAATTCAAACATCAATCAGCACTACAAATTTTCATTACGTCATTAATGAACTAAATTTTTGAAATATACATAAACGATATAAATGGTTAGAAATGTGAATAAACATTATCAAAAGTAGCCAGGATGCTGGGTTGGAGAGGGTCTTTAATTCACAAAACCCATTTCGTGCACGAAAAATTCCGGTTTTAACAATAAAGGAATGTGTAAACAACGCCTTTTTGAAATCAATTGTAAAAAATCAAAATATAGCCAAACGATTATATCGTACCAAAGAGCAGAAAAGGTTTAATGTGAAAAAAGGGAACTATACTATAAGTTTGCCGCAGCGTGTGTAGTTACTAAGGTGGTTTTAATAATTATTTTATAGGAATAATTATTAATTTTCATATTTTTTTTTATGTTTTGCATTGCTTTTTTTTTAGTCAATACTATTTTTAAAAAATTAGTAGCCTCTATCAACACAGTTTAATCATCAATTTCACACTTTTATAACTTATATAACGATTTTAGTCAAAGAGTGATACGTTGTGTAGGAGCAACTCAATATATTTAGGTATTAAGACATTGTCAAATAAAGTCATCTCTCTCTCTCTCTCTCTCTCTCTCTCTCTCTCTCTCTCTCTCTCTCTCTCTCTCTCTCTCTCTCTCTCTCTCTCTCTCTCTCTCTCTCTCTCTCTCTCTCTCTCTCTCTCTCTCTCTCTCTTTGGCAGACAAGTAAATACGAGATGAATGTGGAGAGAGGTAGGCGGGGGTCATCACCTCTAAGCACTTTCTTATAGCTGGACGCAGTTTGGAAGTCGAAAAAAAAAAAAACCTGACAAAAAATGCCCTGAAAGAGTTAGAGACGGTTTGCATAACATTCAGGTCACGTCCGAACTCGTCGTTGAAGGCAACTTCTTCAGGATGTGACTGAATGGCTTCCATGGAGGTTTCGAGAATAATATACTGGAAATTTATATTCTAACATGGGCATTCGCTGTGTGTTTTTTCAGTTTCAGGTATACAGGTAATCAGAGGAGTCGATCCCAAAGGGTGAGACCTTACTTTCGTACAGGTACGAATTATCATTCACCAAATGTGTCGGCATGGATGTACATGGTAGCTTTGGTAAGAACAATCCTGTTGATCTGGAAACACATCGCCGTGACAAAGGTTAATGTTTTTTGTTTCATAAAATATCGGGAAGTATAAGTAAATATCATAACATATAAGCAAAGACAAAATTTATTATTGCTTTATGTTACATTTCGATATGATCTGTGTTACATGTTCGTATGTTAGAGACAGTCATATTAGATATCCGAAAGAAGAAGTAGTTACAATGTTTACGGGAGAAAGTTGCTAGATGTCAGAGAACCAGAAAGGGGCTGCGAGTAAGTGTTCAAGAAACGGGAAGGGATAAGAGAGATAAGAAAATTTTATACACTTTTTATTTACGACTCATCTTGAATTATTAAATTGTTATTACATGTATGTACAACGGTAACCCGTTGTTATACATGTTATAATCATTTTATTGCATATGACTATAACATAATGATATATTTACAAAAAAAAATTCAAATAGTAGGAAAAAAAAACACCTCCTCAAGACAAAAAAAAAACTCAAGTATAAGCATATTCACAAATTAAATAAAAAAATATTACAGCTTGAATAGAAACTGTTTAGAAATGTAAATAAAACTATTTACAAATTAATGAGAAGATAATTTGATCAATGAGAGGTTGATTAAGAGACATTGAAGCTCGTGGTCAAGATATTTTTTATTGCACTTATGGTTAAGTGGTTTTCATGAAAAGGATTTTTGTGTTGAAATTACTGTATGAACATATATTTTTAGGAGTGAGAAATGGGATGTGAGTTCATGGATGAATGGAGGGTGTGATTGCAGGCGGAAAAAGAGTAACTGGTGATTTTTGGTCAGATCAAAGGATTTTTGATTGAAGGGGATGAATTTTCCGACTATAGACAGTTTCGTTGAGGTCTGAAATTCTATTCTGAAATACAGTGTTGCTTTAAAATGAATATTACGTTTACTAACAGAGATAAATCTATTATTTTTTATGAAATGGCCACCGTAATTTATTAACATTAAAAGCGCTATTAAATAAATGCTTGGTAATTTAAATATTATAGTTTTTTTTTAACTGCTGAGGACACTGACACTGAAATCGTATTGATCGAATTAAATTGTATATTGAAATCAATTGATCGTATAATAATCATAAAAAACACAGCATGCTTAAGAAGGAATATTCCGCCATCTAAGCAATGCTCAACTGAGAAATGAGTTACCTAAAATTATTATTTTATGATAAAATGAATCGTTTTTATAGGAGGGCTAAGAAAAAAAGATCAAGTGAATACTTCCTTACAGAACGGCAACTATAGCGATATTATTTAAAAGAGCCTTCAACTTTCCGCCGTCTTAACAAGTGAATTTAATACATTAAAAAAAAAGTCACAAGTACCGTGAGTAACGGCGATTTAAAAAAAAAAAATAGAGAACTTTCACTGATCGACAGTCGATTAGAACAACAAAATGTCAACTTTTATCTTAAGCACCGTTTGGCCACACTTTCAATCACCTACACAGAACGAATCGCCTTTTATCTGCAAATAATTACGCAAGCGGAAAATCGCAAGACGTGTTTATTAAAAACGCTGAAAATGTCTATTGAAAATCTTCTTCAGCAGAGCTTCTGTAATAAGAAAATTCCGTACATTGTACTTAAAGTTATGTCAATCTCCCCTAAAATTATACAGGATCGGTGAGTAACATACTATGTAGCATGTAATAATTAAATAAATTCAAAAAGCGTCGTTAGCGTTTGACAAATATCTTGTGCATTCTATAGTGCAAATCGTACCCGGACTTGAGGCGAAAAGATTAAACAATATAAAATATACAGTACATACTTATTATAATGAATTAGAAATAAAACTTACATGTCATTCATTTGCTAATTAGTTCTTGATTCAAAACTAGATCGCTTACCTGTAACAAATAAAACCATGATAAGGAAAGATATATACGAAGTATGATAATACATTATATGTTATACTTAATTTAAAAACAGGAGTGCGTAAAGTCTAGTCGATCCGTGAATGAGTAGCTTTAACATATTTTTTAACGATAATATTAATTATGAACTATTTTTACAGAATTGTATTTTTTAATACACTCAAACAAAATAAATTACGTATGAAGTAAATAAACAGTATCTACAGTTACTGCTTGCAGGAATCAGCAAGGGGGATATACCTTAAATAGGTATTTATAATAAAAAATATTGCTTCGTATTGGTCAGTAAAAACTCAGCAAAAAGTTTAAAAAACAAAAATTATTTTATGATGATTGATACATTAAGATATAAAATACAAATCTATTGGTGTCGACTGGTACTAGTTAATTTCTTCTTAACGTAATTTCTACTACTGGGCCAAAAAAATGACCCTTTACCGTCGAGAAAAACGTTTTTCTGAACAGGGACTTAAAAGTAATCAACCTGGAACCTAATTTATTCACGTTTGATTTCCCTACCAATACTTCCTTAAATCTCACTTTAACTAAAAACAGATCAGTATATTTTTTAGTTTTGTGGAATGTACATTAAACATTTCAGATAAATTGAATCATTTTTACAGCCACTTTGGTAGAACATGCAGCCATTGCTTAGAGCCCGTATGAAAGTAAAGCCTCTCCCTTTGGACCGGTACCAGCATGTGCTCTTCCATCTGAGTGATCTGTTCGATAAGTCTGGTTCTGTTGAACTGTAAATGGTCGTTTACTCTTAAGTCTTGTTTTAGTAATGAGAGCATGTCGTGGAGTAGTGTTGTCATTTCGTGTGGGTGCGCACACCCTTTGACATGTTTTTTTGAACAAATAAAGATTTTATTACTCTCGTTATTTTCGATACATGTATTTCTTTCGTTAATCGACACAAGCCGATTCTTCTCGTTATAATAATAATAACAAAGGGATGTTGGATCTGTGAGTAGGCCACCTTTGGCTAAGAGATAAGGATATGCCAGCATAAGATAACACGTAGAGACACCGCAGACAACGGTATCTCTGCAGGAAGCCCAGACACGTCAGGTACAATCATCCAGTATGTCTAATGGCCCTTATCTCTCTTAGGATGCTAGAATACGTGGAAGGTGGAAAAGGTTTGTTCAACTCCCAGTACACTACGTGTAACTGGAAAAGCGATTAGGGAAAACGTGAGGCAGTCTACACCGTGGGTCTCATAATTAAACCTTACTTCGTTACATTTACTGTTAGATTACCTCCATAATAAAGTTTTATGACCATGCTTACATTCAAAAACTCATTCAATTGAAGGAAGCGGCCAGGGGAAAAACATTATGACTCCATTTTGTTCAAATTTGTAATTCGTCAAAGACTGACGAATCGAATAGTGTGTGTTGTTCAGAAGAAAAAAAATAGACTAAACATCTAGTTATAAACATATAAGAAAGGCGTTCAGGGGAAAAACCTTATAATTACCTGAAGTTCGGAGAAGAACAATCTAACTCCTTATCCGGTGTAGGTAACAAATCCATCTCCTTATCCGGTGTAGGTAACAAATTCCTCTTCTTTATTTTGATCTAATCGTTTCTATCAAAAGTCCTGAGAACTGAATTCGATAGTAAAAGCCCCTTATTACGTCAGCAAATAAACCCTTTATAACGATCTTAATATACCCTACATTCTTGAACTAATTCCTTCCAAGTACATAAAATTCCATAGTAACCTATCCAACAACCCTAATCACCCTGCACAGTCATTACACTGTGCCAATCATCCCTATAATTCCCCTCGGAGACTAAAGCGGCAGTGGCCTCGTGACCTACTATAAATATGTGACAGTGGGGAGTCTTGGCAATGTTTCTCTAACCATGTCCTGAGCGTCTGCGGTTCTCACACTCTTGGTCAGCCTCCATTGGCTCGTATCCAGTGACGCAGCTGACGGAGGAGCGAGGGGGGAACATCCCAAGAATCCATTTCCTCTTTCGCATACCAAGGAGGTGACAACCATGTGGATTTGGGAGGTCTCTGGGCTGTTTGTAAATACTGTATGAATAAGCGAGTGAATGAAAATTGTAAATATGGTATGAATGAGAACATTTACCACAATTACTTATTGCCCAATAAGCCAAATTGTAATTTTATCAAGTTGTTGTTTCCTTTATTTCGTATATTGTTTACGAATTTTTTTTTTTTAACCCAAATTATAGTTTAAGCAATATAGATGAATCTTATTTTCGTTCTCTTGAAAAAGGAGCTCTACTGTATGAGCTATACTTCTTCAATAGTTGCCACGTAATCGGAGTGTGAAATTTGTCTTACTTGTTGTTCAATTACAATCACACCACCAAATAGTAGTTGAATGGCGAGTCTTTAGGTACCAAACAGAACATGGATTATTCTCCCTCCTACACTTTCAATCAGGGCTCACAAACTCTATGCCCTCGGCCACCTTGTCACCAGACCGTTTCATACCGCAGTACGACCACGATAAAAAAAAAAAGTTTGTAAGGAAAAGTTAGATAAAATTTTTTTACATTTAGTATATAATAGTTTGAAAATAATTATTTTTTTACCAACCATAATTACAACAACACGTTTTCAAAAGCTATTTCAACAGTTCAATATCACCACTCATTTAATTAATTATTTTATTTGCAAAATAAATGTGAACGAAATAGCTGCATACATTGCAGTTGTTCGGATAGAAGAACTAAAGCAATAAATTATGGATCTTCAGAACGACATTGCCCAAAAATCCATTAGATCTTCTTGAATATAGTTGACAAAAACAAAAAAGCACCATACAAGCTAAAATCGTTTATCAGTTCCACATACTTGAGTGAATCATTGTTTTTAACAATGGCTATCATAATGCATAACATTCGAACCACAGATATCTTGACGATCGTGCAAGAATGTCATTATACTCTCCTAGTTATGAAGCAAAGGTCAATGAAATGCAGTGATAAATATTGCATTTACTTTTTGAAATTTATATTTTTCTGTCATTATATTTTTAAAATATATTTTAGTAAAAACATTTTTGGATATTACGTGTGTTATTGACTGCGTTCAAAAATTTACCTTGAATAGTTGTGCCTCCCGCCCGACCGATATCCTAGAATGTGCTCTCAATAATGGCTCAAATACACACAAACAGTGAAGAGGGGATGACTGTGGAGCATATCATCCCCAACCCTTATTATCCAGGGCATTACCTCATCTAAGCATTTGAAGTAATGGTCTAATACTATGAAAGTATTAAATTAAATTTACCACTCATCTGAGTCTAATCAAAATCAAGTAACCCATTAAATAACTCTTAATTGTTGGTTGATGATTCTATTCATGGAAGACACAAGGTGACTAAAGATCTACTGCAAGAGGTTAATCTCCTTGCAGTCAGTACCAAGCCAATATCAGCTGTCAAAAATGGGCACCCATGGAAAAATTCAAAATTATAACAGTATTTACCTCAAGCAATACCAGTACAACAATATAATAGATCAAAAAAAAAAAAGACAACAAATTACAAGTTTCAGCCAACTAAGGATGTAAAAATGAGATTCTTTTATTAACTGAACAAGAGACAAACACCTTACAGAGCACACTAAACACCGCAAGTTATACAATTCAAATGAGGAGGAGGATCTGGAAAACCCACTCTGACTAAGAAAGGAAATGCTAAAAGCTTTTACAGTTAAGCAAAACTTTAAACTACTTCCAATTGCCTAACTTCAAATTATAATAACAAAATTCATAGATTCCTGTTCAACTGAACTTTTGATTTCAAAGATACTATTTCAAGAACTTACAAGTATTATTTTTATTTTTTTATCTATGTTTCTATTTGTATAATGAATCAGGAGTAAATAGAAATTAAGAAGTAAATTAGTAATGAATGATTATCATTATTTATATTGCGTTAAAATTAGTTTTTTTAAAAAAGGCTCGAAGTCATATAGAATATCTGCTATTATTGATATTACACAAAGAGTCCACGTTTCTCCTATTCAGGCACCCACGGGACTACAATTCATAGAAGAAACGTAATATATAAAACACAATTGAATTTAAAACACGTTAATTAAATAAATAATAAGATCGGAAACAATAAAAAAAGTAAATTATTTGTATACTTTTTAAGAAAAACAACCCTTAAAGCTTTTTTAGAAAAACTAATTTTAACACAATATAAATTATTATTATTATCATCGACATTTTACCACCAACTTTAATATAACAGATTAATAGAATAGTGAACGTCTACGGCATCCTTAAATAGGTTCAAGTTATTTGCTGAGATGTTCTGAACCCATGGACAAAAACATCAACAGTGCTTTGAATTTAATATTATATAAGCAGAGACCATAACTCCTCACGTTCTTCACAAAGTAATCACAAGCCTGCTCTCCTCAGCTTATTAAACTTTGGGAGGAGAATGTTTTGTGAATATCTTCCTGTCGTCTGAGATAAGTCTTAGAGATTTTGTTAGCACAAGGTCATTTTTAACTCCTGAATGTATTTTGCATATTGGATATTGGCTAGTATAAATTAGTAGCTCACCTAGCTATTTATATAATTTTATTTTAATATTCTAAATTATAATGCTTTTATCTTATACAAATTTTTTATGTTTTAATTTTTTTTATTTTAACTGTTTTATCTTTTAAATGTAGACTTGATTAATATTTCTCCTTATTGTATATTATTATTTTATAATTATTCTCTATATTGTATAATTATCTTGACCTGAGAAGGACAAAGTAGGGCTGTTTAAAACTCTTGCCAATTGTATTTTAATATTCTAAATTATAACTGCTTTTATCTTATACAAATTTTTTTTTGTTTTAATTGTTTTTATCTTTTAAATTGTTTAAGGTTTCTCTCCTTATTTTATAATTGTCATGGCCTGAGAATGACAATGTGGGGCTGTTTAAAGGGCTTGTCAAGTAAAGGAAACTTATTTTATTCCCTACAATAAATATAATGAATAGGTAGAGGAATAAATATGAAGAATAAATATAAGGAAGGCATAATTCGACTTTCTTTACGTTTAAAGGACATTGAAAAAATGCTAGAAAGGACATTTTAATATGATGAACGTAGAAACATGAAACAATATTTCTGGAGGGTGAGCCCCTTCACTTTCAAAATTCAGAACACTTGCCTTAACTAAATATATCAAACAAGTTAGCCAGTGAATTCCATATAACTAAAGAAAATAAAGAAGCCCCAGGTACAATTTTAGTTTATAACTATTTAAATTCAATAAATATGAAAATAAAGGGGTTTTGACAAAATAAATAAATAATTTACAATACCAATTATGAAGAGAAACAAACAGGCATAATTAAAACATAAATTATACGATCTCCTCCGATATAATACATTATTGAATACGAGGGTGGTCTGAAAAGTTTCCAACCTAACAAAGCTTTTATTTATATTATTATCATCTTCATGTTGAGGTCGGAAACTTTTCAGACCACTTGTGTAATCCTATTTAGAGCTAACAAATCTATCAAATCGGCAACAATCCTTTTTTTCTATTTATGGAAGTGAAAGCTATCTTCGATCAAGAGTTTTGAAAGCAGGAGCTTCATATTATGAAGGAGTTTAGTTAACCACTAGACCAGATGAGAGCTACTTATGTACACTTGATCATACTTAAGTATTGAAATTTCTTCCTGTTTCATCCACCGCCAAATACCTGAGGTCGAACAATTAGAGCAGAACAGCTCCGATACTGCATGGCCGACTAGCTTCCTCGTTGAGGCGTCGGTCAATCCCCGGACCGTTTGAAGTGGTCAGAGAATTATCGAAGCGGCTGCAATCTCCAACAGAGTGCCGCTCTAACGGCGGAGTGGACAAACATGACAGTGCTATCGCAAAAGCGCACCCAGAATGGATTTAAATGCTCAGTAAGAAGAAAAATGCATTTGTTTATAACACCACATAGAAACATATTTACATTTTTTAAAGCTACAAGCAATATAATGAAGCAATTGTAAATAGATTCGTTTGTAGAATCTATATTTTGTAAAGTATATTAATTTTAAGTAACAAGGGGATATGAAACTAAAAAAAAAAGTATATATCGTACAAATAAGTGAGAGAATGCAGAACTTAAATATGGGATGATATTAAAAATTAGCAAAAAAATATTATTTTACGGGATGTGAAACAAAAGAAAATATATTATTCGAAGGGTTACAATGAAGCAAATGTAAATATATTCGTTTGAAGAATCTATATTTTGTACATATATAAATTTGTAACAAGGGGATATAGAAAAAAAAAATATATTATTTAAGTATTTGTCTTATTGGTAATATGGTATGCCACAACAAAGGAGATATTTGGCATAAGTCATTTAGTACTTATCGCTACTTAAATTAAGATTTGTTTGGGGGGGTTTGGATCATATTTTTTTCATCTAAACGACCGTTATAGAAAGCCTTAATAGATAGGAAGGTTAAAAAAAAAACAATTTTAGGATTTGAAGCACTTTAGAAAGCAAGGTTTTCGCAACACTGTAGATTTGTCTGTCTCATTTTATTTTAAATCACTACTGATCTTTTTAAAAAATAATTGTTTTCATGATTCATCAGTTCGTTATAATAAACATCGAAATGAAATTTATGGTTAGTCAATTATTTTTAACTATTAATTGCAGAACGGAAAAACTGGTTTTTAATTACCTATCTTGAACTTTATAAGCCCCCCCCCCTGAAACAATATCAAGTAAATGTCAACAGTTAGTCATTGACCTTTAGGGCGACCTATCAGATTTTATAATAATCGAAAACAGTGAGGAACAAGGAATATTTATACTACAATCACATTTAATTATCAGACAGATATAATAATAATACCAAAACTCACTCTCGGTATAACTTTTATTGTTATATTTTGATTAGACACCAACGTTTAATAGAGATTATATTCAATTACTTATATACTTGTTTAAGCTTCTGTTCAGGGCAGAAAGGAGTAAAACAAAAAAAAAATGCAGTTTTTCAGCAATGAAGCAATTTGCCTAATATATATCATGGCAACCTCATTCTTAAAACAATTATGTGTTGTAATAGTAAATAATATAATAGTTATAATTATATTAGTAATAATTATAATAGTAAAGAACACTTATCGCTGGATTGAGCAAAGGTAGCTTTCTGAATTAATCCAAATTTTGCACAGTAAATCTCAGAATGAAACTTATCAGCAACACTGGTATAACATGGAGTGACAGTAGTTTAAAAGTCATACCCTTCAATTAAATAAATGGAGATATAAATGGAATGGGGACTACACCACCTTTTTGGCGTAGAGTGGCAGCCAAAGGTCGGTTTGTCAATCGATCGGAATCCATAATTAAGCAGTACCTAAATACGTAGAAATAATTGACAAGGCATTATATATTGTTTAGAACATACAATACTTCATGTTTTCAATCCGTTTCCATTATCATTTTTGTATCCTAGATAGGTTGTGTCTCATTAACAATAAGACTAGTGGTCCACTATAAGTTTAAAAAAAACCAATCTTGTTGCAGACAAATAAATAGAGAGAGATCAATACTATGAATTTTGATTAGTCAATTGAATATTTATACACAGACAGTGTGGAAAAAAGGCTGTAGGGGAATACCCCACTTTCGTTTATAAAATGGGACCAGGGATTTGAACCAAGAGCCTTCATGTATACTGCATAATATATTTCGAAGGGCATCAAATCATTTTTACATGAATACTGCTTTCCTGTATGAATGCCCCCCCCCCAAATTCCTCATGTATTATAGACCCTAACATATACGAGATGGCGAAGAGTGGGACACCGGTGGGAGTGCTCTGGACTTGTGCTTTGTGAATGAAAGGAAGGGGTGGATAAAGCGACCTCAGATAACACGGACAGGAGATAGGCCCTGGATTCTATTTCCTCAGTCAGCCGCTCCCTCTATTGGCCCGCTATCTCCTATACCCACTGCCTTCTTAATTTCCTGACGGCGGTGTCATGTCGAACACCCAGCGCAAATATATCATCTCATTTTTTATTAGTTTTACCGATTTTACAATAGGCGTTGCCGTAAAACTATACTTCTCCCTGGGAACACAACGTCATGTACAACCCAATCCAGGCACTTTGCAGTCAGAAATTTCTCAATCTTGTTAATGTTTTTTTGCTTAATTAAGAAGATTGTATAATCAATAGCAAACCGGTTGCAACATAACTTAAAAAAAATCAACAAATATTTACTAAACTATTAACAACCAACATGTGATCAACCCATTCAAATCAGAACTCCCGTTAAAATCAGTCCACTATCTCAGCTTGACCTAAGACAGATCCATAAGAGTCACAGAGGAAACAATAAAGAAAAAAAAACATACAAAATGGTCCTGTATTTTAACAAAAAAAACCCCAGTGAAGTCCCAATAGAAATCAGTCATCCAACCACTCATAACGTATGCCTCACCAGTGTGGAACTCCATTAGCAAAACTAACTATATTAAACTAGAAAGAATGCGTATCATCAATAACTATGCTTAACGACTTACAACTCACACAATTCGATTAGAAAATTCGTCTGTTCACTTTTTCTTGTTTTTTTTTCTTAGCTCTCAAATTTTTTAGATTATGGATAAGGGAAAAATAAAGGAATTTATTTGGGGTGAACGGATCCTTTTACTAGTAGTACCTGTTTGAAGGTGGAGTGAGGGAATTAAGGAGTGTGGGAAGCCTCGGTAAAGGTGGAAATTTTGCATTGCAGTGGTGAGAGTCCACTGAAGGCTGAGCCTAGAGGCTCTAGGCATGTAGTGCAAGCTCATTCAGTTGGATAGCAGTGATGGGTGCCCGTCAGAGGCTTGTTGTTGGTTGGCCAAGGGCCGTAATGTCCACCATTTGGCCTGCTTTCCCAGATCTAGAGAGTTGCCATCTTGCCGGTAGTGGTGGGGGTGTCAGGTCTTGGAATAGGGGGTTTTGGCAATGTTTCATCGAGTCAAAGAACTTGATGTGTCTTCTTTGGATGGCTTCGGTGATGGTGGGGACCTCGAACTTTTCGTGGATGTCGGGAGCCTTCATTTCACGAAAAGGGGTATGCCATAGTGCCGTGCGCAGGATGTTGTTCTGGAAGCTCTAGAGTCTAGTTATGGTGCTGGTGTGGAGGAAACGGAAAAGCGGAGTTCCAAACAGCAGTGCTGGCCTCAGGACGCTCTGATATATGAGCAGTTTCAGCCTCAGGGATATAGCCGGCCTGTGATGAGATGCTGGAGAGAGTAGTAAGTCCTACGTACTCTTTTCAGCTTCTTCTGCAGGTGTGTGCCGAACGTCATGTGTCTTCCTGGGTTGATGTCTGTTCACTGAAAATTATTTTCATAATAGCTTTAGAAAAAGCACTTATTTGGGAATTCGACTAAATAAAACAAAAATTCTCCCAAAAAAAAGAAATATTTTATGTTGCATTTAGATTTCAATTTTATTACGATTACCATCAAGATCATTCTCATTTAAATTTTAAATATTTTTCAATTATATTGCATATAGACTTTTACGTATTGTAAAAATTTGTAAATATTTATTATTTTAATTTGTAAACTTATTCTATTATTTAATTTTGTGAATAAGGTTTTAGTAGTATTTTTATTGTTTTGTTTTTGTATTGAATAGATTTTTATTTTATTGTTCCCGCTATTTAACAAATGTGTATATATACATATCATGTTTTAGCCAGTACAATTTAGCATAGGAAGGATACCAGAACATGTAATATCAATCCGGTAACACGTTGAATTTTAAATGCAGTTTTCTTATTCTTACTCTCTTTTGTTAAACGAAAACAAAATATACTATGTTTAGTATATGTAGAAATGTAGAACACATGTAGAAAATTGTTTATATGCAAAGAAATAAAATACTGTATGTACCGAAATGTGACGTTGGCAGTTTATAAGAATAATATTTGTAAAACCACAAATACATTTTAAGTTTGAAATAGTATTGTAACTACAATACATCTTATCGACCTTTCATAATCATGGGTGTGATAATTATTTATGTTTAGCAGAATACGATAATCAACTATCTTAGAACACATATCATACTTTTATGTCCCCTTGCTTACAGGAGTTAAAAATGAGTTCACAATTTTAATGGTGGTTAATAATAATAAAACGTTTAGTAATTATAGCTCAAAATTCAAATAATCTTTCATATTATTATTTAGGACGACATGATCTTTAATTTTATACACTATTCAAAATTATAGGCTATTATTTTTCAATACGTTGATGTATGAGGAGGTCCCACGTGTTCATAGTATCAAATAATGTAAAGTAGATGTGTGAATATGTTTCAAACTTATTTTGTCAATGATTGTTCATTGCTATTAATATTTCATCCCTTCCAAGTTCATAAAATTCCTTAGTAACCTATCCAACCACACTAATCCCGTGGCACAGCCATTGTAGCGCATCACATCACCACTCATCACTATGATCTTCCTCGGAGACTGAAACGGCAGTGGCCTCGTGACCTGCTATAAATGCGTGACAGTGGGAGCCCTGGCAATGGCCAGTTTCTCCAATCATGTCTTGAGCATATGTGGTTCTCGCGCTCTTCGTCAGCCTCCAATGGCTCGTATCCGGTGACGCGGGTGACGGAGGAGCGTGGGGGACATCCCAAGACTCTGCCTCCTCTTTCGCATGCAAGCGAGGTGACAACATGTGGATTTGGGAGGCCTCTGGGTTGTTCCTAAATACTGTATGAATGAGCGAGTGAATGATGAATTGTAAATATGGTATGAATGAGAACATTTATCTCAATTACTGATTGTCTTATAAGGCAGATTGTAATTTTAGCACAATAAAGAAGTTTCAGAATTTCAGATATTAATGATATGTTTTATCATTAGTAAATATATTATTTCTTTTCTATTTTAATATTTCCGAGTATATTTGTTCCCGCCGGCAAACAAGCCTAACGAGGAGAACATAAAAACTGCATAGCAGGCATTCTTCTTTTGAAAAAGGTGACACCACTTTCTGAAACAATTACGTTGCAATAGATTTAATGTTTACTAGCACTACCAGATGGGACAGAATTGACTTCGAAAAATTGTGATTGATGTTATAAAGGAAGTGAACTAAAAATTAGTAAGACAAATGAATTATTTTTATTTTAATATTAATATTTCTTGTTACTGGTTTTAAAAATTATTATTTAAGAAATGGTTGACTGAGCGCCTTACCGGAGATTGGTAGGTTTGTATCCTAGTCCTGTCACATTAAATTGTATTGTAATAATTACTTACAGACTTTCGTGAAACTGTTAAAAAAAACTTTTTTTAGTCAAATGAATAACTTTTTCCATAGTATTTTGTTTCATTACAAATGTATCCTCTTAATTGGAGTTGAGAAAGGTGTATTATTTATGTATAAATTATAATATAACCTTAAAAAATCTAACTGGCACTATATCCAAGCGCGGTTTTGTCCCTCATTTAGACTAATTACGGCTAGTGGTAGGAAAGAAGAAGTGCACTTAAGAACCTTTTCAATCTATTGGTGTAGCGATGCTCTTGAGAGCTTGACTAGAGCGAACTATCGCTGGGTAGTTAAAAGCAGTGGGGTTTATATTTCACTCCTGCTCTATGTTTTCTTCATAGAGGGGTGAGCACTTCATAAAAACTTCCACTTATTTATGATTGTGGAGCCCTCATTCTAATCCAGAGAGTGCGGTTTTGTTTTTTTACTGTCAATCGAGCTAACCACGGGTGAGGACAGTCCCCGAGCAGATGTAATCAACACTAGAGTACAGCCGATAGCATCAGATTATGATCCCATTTCCTCTGTGCAAGTCCACTGGGTGTGAGTAATGCGCTATTGTTCGAAAAATAAAGAACCCTTCATTGTTGTTCTCGGTGATGCGGAAACGACCTAGAACCGGCAGGTGTGGGATGAGGGTACAGTTCCATGGTTGGCATCGAAGGCACTGACTGGCAATGATGGACAATCGATACTGAACGTAGCCACTTTCTTATATTGATAGGCGAAGCACTTAACTATCAATAGATAAATCGAACCTGCCAATCATAGTGGCAAGAAAATATCAATTAGTTATTCAATCGGAGGAAAACGGTCCTGAGAACCATTGTACTATTGCGAGGTAGCATGAGAGCAACGGCTAAGGAGTGATTACTGTCCAATACTTAAGGCATCATCCAGGTTTTTATTTGATCACTATTTATTTCATTACAGCTCTCAAAACAATGTTAATGTCATTAATGTTTTTCCACAACTGATAAACACTTCTTTAATGTAATAGTACTTTCGACAGCTCTAAGCTGTCTTCTTCAGTTATCTCCAATTGGTTATGTGGGATATATATCTCATCTAATACAATAGTATATTTGTATCTACTAAACCAGGGTTGCTACATCCACGCTCCTCACTTTACGACATAAGATGACAGCTTACAGCTGTCGAAAGCGTAAGTTCAATATAGAAAAAATCATTAGTTGTACAAAGACAAAGCTGTTTTATAATTACATAACATTCCATAATGCGGCAGTAAATTTTTTTTTTTAGAATGTTAATGACATTGTATACCTAAATATTGTCGAGTCAGGAGAAAGAGACTGTACTTCTTACTGCTTAAGGGGGGCTATTGTATTTCGTCTTTATGTCTGTATCTATGTTCCGCAATAAAATGATTTAATTGATCAGAAATTTTGAAAGTATAGTACATTCCTGCAATAGTAAAAATACTGGTCAAAAATTAAATTCTCGAAATCATCTAAAATATTAAATCTTTATTTATTTATTTTTTATTTGTTTACATTTTACAAATTTGACCAGAAGCCTCACAGAAGTGGCCTGTTCTGATCCCCAGGAGCTTTATGTCACCTGTCATATCGGAACGAGACGATTTCGGAAGATATCAACCATGCAAATATTTAAACTTATAATACGTTTAATGAAAAAGATATTGATAAGAAAAGTCAGGTAAACAATCGTAAAAAGGTCAAAAGGGAGCAATTTCAACAGATTTCAGCTGTCGGTCGGCATTCAAGGAGTGCGTTTCGTACATCAAAATTGATAAGTCGTCAGCTGATAAATACCGGTCGGAGAATAATTTATGTGAGAAAAAATATGTAAATGTGCATTTACACTGTTATTCTTACTGTTAACAACAGTCAAATAAAACTGTATTTTATTTTCCTTACTTTACAATATTCCTACCATTACACACCACATAAAATTTAATAAACAAAATGCATTTTATTTCCACGGAATTTCCCAAATTGTTTTAATTTCCTAACGAGGGAACGTGTATGGTAATGAGATGCGATGAATTCAGCTCCCGCTGCGTGACCCTGAGACTCTAGTACATATTATTAATGATTGGCTGTTTATATCTAGGATGAAATGAACTAAAACACAGCGTGTGCAAATAGAACCGGAGTTAATTTCACTTTAGTATAGTGCATTAGTTCGTGAGGGCTAGCAACACTACTGAGCACACACACACGCGCGTGCGCATACAACTGCAGTTAACACGGCGGTGTGTGTCACCAATGTAACTATTGACGTACATGTCCGCTACATTCCCCTTCATGACCGACAGCAATTGTTGCAAATTGACAGCTAATCCACTCGGCGAATAAGGCTTTTAATAACTGTTGCATTGATGAAAACTGTGTTGGTTACCGATCTTAAGTCGACAGACAGTTCATATAAGCTTTTCACTAGGATGATTAGAAAAATTATAGTGACTTAATTAAAGTAGTGATTTCTGATCTATGGATAATTATTACCACCATTTTTTTTATTTTATTTAAATATTTTGTAAGCATAATTATCAGCTGACTGCTCAGCCTTGTTTTGACAATTTTTATTTCTCAGTCATATTCAAGAGTTCTAGGGAATATAAAATTTTAGCGAGCTTTATCTCTTTTGCCAACTGACACCACTCAAAAAATATATGGCCGAGAAGAACCTCATTTTATCAAGAACAATCGATTCAAAAATTTAGAGGAAATCCCCTAATTATAAACATAACTCTAAAGTTGTGTTATGCGATACTTCAAAAACTAATTTTATTTAGTTTTTTTGAAGAAATCCTAAACCAAAAATATAAACCCCATGTTTGGTGATCGGAAAACGATGATAAAAAGAAAATTGGAATAACAAGAATAGGGAAGAACTTACATATTATTACGCTATAAGGTGTTATATGATAGATCCCCAAATTTATGAGATGTAAGTTACCAAAATTACAATAATATAAAATTAAAATATAGAACTCTTCTTATTTTAATTCCATTATCCCTCAGAAATTTAGTAAAAATCGTATATTGTAACATTCATGATATTTGAGAATATCATGGCCAGGAACCCTCACATCTGGTAAGCATCTTCCCTTATGCTCCTAGGAGTGGGGATGAGATAAAGGGGCAGTCTTAGCACAACCGTCTAGAAGAACGGACTTAGCAAGCTCCCGAATTGGCGGATACCTTACAGGAAGAGAGGAGAAGAACCAACAGCAGAAAGTAACGTTGATTGGATTACAGGAAGATCATCGATTGGGTGATATGAATATTGTTTTTATTATGGATCCATTAAAAGAAATTGAGCTCAAATTTCATGTTTTTTGTAATTAGTAGTAAATATCCTAATTTAAAAGAAATTGAATATTTTTTTATACTTTTTGTCAGCACTCTATATAATTATAATTATTTTTTATAACCATTTTATTTGAATATATTTCACAATTCCTAGTTTCTCAATTTATTATTAACTACTACATTAGCCTTGAGATCGGGCGATTCAATCGGAATAAATTCCTATGTCGAAGACATAAAACAATTTGAATTATAGATTTCATGACGGACCTGCTAAATTAGTTAAGGTAAATTGATCAAATAAAGTAGAAAAAGAAATGGTAAAAAATGAGGTAGCTTTCAATATATATATATGTTAAAATTAAAACCAAATTTAATTCTATTATTCTAAACAAAAATTGGCCGCATTGGTAGAAATGAACGCAACTCTACCAATGCGTACCTCATTGACAAAGCTGTCAAAGTACTAGGAAAGTAGCAGCGTTTTTTCGTTTCTGGTTTTCTCCATTTAAAAAAGCGGGTATTTATTTCAGTACATCTTCACATATTAATTGTATTTTAGTTTCAGAAGGGCTTGGGTGTCAGGCAAATATTGGTAATGAGCCCATGTAGCACATAGTGAAATATCTCACACACACACTCCCTCAAATAAAAAAAAAATTGTTTAGTAATCGGAAAATTTATATACTTTCGTAAGGGGAAAAACATATCATACGTGACTCATCAATATGAATAGTAAAACAAAAAAATAAGGCAAAACATCACAGATAATTTATTTCCTCTTACGACCACATCATCACGAGTTGCCCGTCGTATGAGTAATATCAAAACAACCTTAAAAAGAACTTTGATGAATCTTCTCATCAGGCAGGAGGAAACCGGATTCTAGGATAAACATCAAGCTGAAATAAGGAAAAGGAGCTGAAATAAGGAAAAGGAGCTGAAATAAGGCTAGTCAGTTACATATTTTAATAATTAAGTTCAGTTTTCCCCGTGCTTATAAAAGATAAAAAAAAAACCTTAACATTTGCAAGCCCTTTTTTTTTTTTTAACTAGATCATATATATACTAAGAAAACATGTTCAAAAAAAAAAGTTAATGATCCATAGTTCAATTAGTAATTTTTCGTTTATTATCAACGACATCGAGTTGGCAGCAAACGTTTCTGAGGCAGACCTCATGAAGGAAAATGAGCATCTACTTGAAGAAAGAGATAGACTAGTAACTGTAAAATCAAAAAGTTAATAACCCAGTAATGACCCTACCATAACACCAGTGCCATTCACCAACTACTGCGACAACCTTGTTAGGTGCAATCGTTAAAAAACAAAGGACAATCTAAGAAAACGTGACAATAAAAAAAACTGCAACAGTAGTTTCTCAAGGAACAGCCGAACGGTGACCAATGAGATAATTGGGACAAGAACTGACCGGAACAGACTTCTAATGGCCCCTTGCCTGCTGCTGCGCTAAATGTTGGACCGAAATCCTTCAGCGGGGTAATCGGATGGTTATCGACGATAAATCGATTATGAGCGGACTGCGTAACAGTGACCAGTAACCAGTAAAGAGTAGCTGGTTCCTCGAATATCCACCAGCAGGCTGGAACAATGGATCAGCTGATCCATGTAAAAGACTTTTATTCAAAATTATTTTTCAAATAACAATATTTTCTGATGTTACTTCAATATTTTGGAGACAAAACACCTAAACCATGCATTCAGAATTATGGTATGATACTCCTTTTTAGAAATATGGCCTCAAAAGAGGAGGACAGAAGTAAAATATTACTAGAGTGAAGAATTGTTTTTGTAGAGCAGATTTCAGTAGTATTTCTACAAATAGCAATCATTTGTACTCATGATGCAAGAATTCGAACCAATTTTCATAAGATAACATGAAAGATATCTTATTAATTTGCTGTTGTATATAGTGTGATAGTAAATTCATAAATCAAATATATCCTTTAAATAGTATTTTTTGAGATCGATTGCAGTAAAAATTGCAAAAGAAAACAGTTAAAATATCAAAACTTGCTCGGACGAGCTGATATATCCTATACCGAAAGCGGTATTTACGTGGTGGAGTTGTTGGCTAACAAAACTGTATTTTGTGGAAAATTATTGATTATTTCTCTTTACAGCCATTTTAAAGGATCCAGGGATTATAAGTTGTTTCCTATTTCCAATGATCAGTTTGAGACACTATTATTTGTACAAGTTGTATAATTTTCGCCGTTCTAATTAGATCACGTGTACAAAAACAAACTAATCTACTCGAAGAGCTGTACATAAATCAAAATTGACCTACATTTGAATGGATAGAGGGTTGGTATGTTGTCACCATTATGTGTTTTTTATTCAAATATCTAATCTTATTAAAAAAATAAAATTAATTTATCTCTATTTCGTGTTTATTATACAGTGACCTAGACGATCTAGGCCAAAAGATTATTCAAACTGATTTAAATAATCAGCTTATAAAATATCAACGCAGTCGAGCTCCGTTTTTGTTAATTAAAAAAATTTATTTTTACTTGGAGAGATGAAAAAAGTGACTTGATTAGTAGAGAATGTAGATAGAACAGCAACAAGTCCCAGATTTAGAGAAAGAAAACAAAAACAACGCAGGTAAAAATCGGCAATGAAAAGCAATTTGTAATTACAAAAAAAACTTATGTTAGGGCTTGATGAAACCTTGCAATATCTTGTTAACAGTATAATTATTTTTTTAAGATTCAAGAAAAAGTGAATTCCCTGTTCATCTAGGGTTTAACATAAACGGGGTAGTATATTTTTATGTAAATGTATTATTATTTCTGAGCTCAAAGAGAGGGTCTCTACTTTTAGTAAGGTACGGTATTTAGTTCGCCTGTCTAGCTGACTGTTGATATGTTCTAGTGGTCGTAAAAATTATTTAAAGTTTAAAAGGTAATACATGAACAGGTCAAAATATTTAGTTTTTAGTATGAATGAAACATTGCGAAGTATGGGGAAAACAGATACGCTAAATTAAAAAGTATCAGGCCACGCAGGTTAACAAATAATAACTTTACGATGGTTAATGTTGAAGGAAAAGAAGAAACTAAATTAGCCTCTTAGGTTATCGTAATAGAGAAATATCCATTAGCAATTAGTTTTCAAAAAAATGTTAATTGTAAAAGAATAATGTTGGGAAGAGAACCAAAAAAAAACAAACTTTCTTTCGGTACTGAGTGATCGTGAGACGAAAAACGATCACTCAGTAAATATGTTTTATGTGATCGTTAAAATGATTCAAAATTTCAAAGGCAACCTCTTGAAATATGCTGATTAGGTTTTAGTTTAACTATACTTTTAAGCAACATTTATCATTTCTCATACACTAGAAATTTTCGATTTAACGTTGTTGTTTTTCTGCCCTGTTAAGAACGCACTAAAGATGCATGTTTAATACAACCCAAGCCGGCTAAAATTTTTATTTTACAATAATTTAGCTGTTTATTTTTTTTTTATTTGCCCGAAGAGTATTCCTCAAAATTATTTTTTCACTTTTTAGGTCCTTTACGTCGTTAAAAAATGAAATTTGGTTCATAATCGATGTGAACAAATTTTAGTTGGTTAAATAAAAAAAAGGAATGTTTTTCAATTACTCTTTAGGCAGTTTTACACTCTAATGAAAATTTACCTGAGAAGAGTAAAGGTCGATGATGAGAAGGGTGAGGGTCGGCAGTTATACCCTCACAAGAAAGACCACCCTGAAAATGACTCCACAAATTGGATCTATTTTTAACCCCAAAGTCCCTCAAAGGTTGCATGATGCTAGAACGAAGCTGAAGGCAGACATCTGTAGAGGACATGTTGCGAGGTCAGTGCCTGGAGGGGCAATGCTCTGCGCAAACCTATTCGGCAATGGCCATATGAGGTGTGTAGCCTGTCGCTTATAACTTTATTTCTCTGTCATTTTCGATTGATTTAAAATTGATTCAGGTTATGTACATATATACGTCCGTACCACTCCTGAATAACTAGATAAGTTACATACAAAAAATCGGTTATCCTGCGCATGCAACTCATTCAGTACTAGCACACGTCATGAAAATATCGAGTTATGAAAAAATATAAATTGGAATCATTTCATTTTCACCAAAAAAACGTTTAGTAAAGATTCACCTGTGCAGCCAAATTACTTAGATATTTACAATGGGTTCGTATAAGTACACATCAACGTAAAAAACAGTAGACGACCCTTTGCACTTGATATAATTTTTTTTATTTATTTCTGGATAATTTGTATCATTCAACTTTACAGTTTATGACCTCGTATATATAATGCGTCCTTGTAATGGCGTAACTACTATTTTTTTTTTTTTAATTTATTCGTTTATTATACTTTTTTATGCATTTAAAAGAACTCTTGTATCATATTGCCTAATTTTTATACCATTTATTTTTCCCCTCCTAATTGATGAATGGCTTCTTGTTATTTAGAATTTAATTTTTACGTTGTCGTAGGTACTTTTCTATCTATCTATCAACTAACAACAACATATGTAAAATAAAGATAACCCAAATGTAGCCTTAGTTGGTAAAAGTAAAATATTAGGATTGGATTCTCAACAGGACAAATCAAGAGACAGTTAACTTAACTAAAACACTGGTCCAATGAATAATGAGCTTGCAAACAACAATTATTTGTCAGCCAATGATTGATCACAACGATTTCCTCGAGAGAAAGTCACCCCGATTGTTGGCCTCAAACAGATCGTTTGGACCGCTAAGAACATGAGCGAGGCCGTTGCATAAAGCAAACGCTAGAGCTGATTGACCTAATTTCTGGCGTGAAGTAATCCATTTTTTTTTTTTGTGAAAGAGTTTGTCAGACTTGACAGCGCTCTTAAGCCGAGAGCTGTATTTAGAGCACTCGTACAAATTGCCTGACTCTATTACACAAATAAGTAAATTATTCATTCAAGTAGAGTTAATCACCGCTTTAGTGTCGAAGCTAGGTATCGTCCTTACCAAGAACAAAGAACCTTATGTCTTTAACAGAGTGTCTTTCTGTTCTAATATTGTGAGTCCCCTGGGCAAACTATAGGCATGGGTAAGTTGGCGTTTGAGTGTTTATATTAAGTAAATAACGTTCTTTTGTTTGTCTTATTCTTGTTAGAGGTAGCATTGACAAAATTTTGAGCCCTTGAGAGTCGCAGTTTTTTTTTTTTTTTTTTTTTTTTTTTTTCTTAGCTCTCAAACTTATAAAATAGGATGTGGGAAAAATAAAGGAAAATTATTTTGGGCTAATGAGTGCCTTTCACTAAGGGGAGTCCCCCATTTGAAGGATGTATGAGAAGGATATAGGCTGTGGAATGCCTAAAGGAGGCGGGTGGAATCAGGAAGGTAGTGAGAATCCACCGAGGGTGGAGTATTATTAGTTTATAGGTGTTTGCAGTAAATCAAACACCTATAAACTTTTTTTTTTTTTCCCCTGAGCTCTCAAACTTATAAAAATAGGATGTGGGAAAAATAAAGAAAAAATTATTTTGGGCTAATGAGTGCCTTTCACTAAGGGGAGTCCCCCATTTGAAGGATGTATGAGAAGGATATAGGGTGTGGAATGCCTAAAGGAGGCGGGTGGAATCAGGAAGGTAGTGAGAGTCTACCGAGGGTGGTAGAGAGTCGCAGTGAAGACTTTTGAAAGTGCTTCTGAACAAGGAATAAATATCTTTCAGGAAGAAAAAAATAGGACGTTATTTAAAAAGACGTTTCATTGAGATTAATAAATATTAATGTCTCTCGCCGGCATAATATAATGAATAACTGCACAAGATATACAATCTATTACTTTCTGGTTATCTGTCTGCTTCCTCTCCTGTACGAGGAAGAGTAAGCATTCCTTTAAAGTTTGAGTTGGAACTGGTTTTTGAGTTATAACAAACTTTACCTTTGACCCCCCCCCCCCCAAGTTTATAATAGTGGTATACAGGCCTACCACATTTCTTTCGTCCTTATTCCGCATTTCCTTTCATAAACTGCATTTCAGCTCTTTCACCATCTTCTTAAGCTCATACAAGACAAGCCTTATTGCTCTTATCTCTTATCTGGGCCTTCCATGAAAAGTAATACTTTATTTTATTTTTTTCCTTCTTTTAGTTTTATAAATTTTATACATGCATCAATCAACTATAAATATCATTAATTAATTTCTTGCTAAAAAAAACAACTTGAATTTATAGCAGGGTATCAAAATAACCATAAGGTCAAAACTTTTTTTTATTAACAATATAAAATTTTTGTTTTGTACCTTGAATTAAATAAACTTTATCGAGGAATTGTTACAAGCTGATTATATTTTATAGTAATTCTACTTGGTGATAAATGCCCCCCCCCCCCAATGGCGCTATACTTAGTGGCGACCCCGTGAAAAACAATAATGGGCTATTTAAAATTTATTTAATCTATGAATTGTAATTCAAAAATGAGTGTTTCCCTATCATATTAAATACGGTATCGAATTGAACATCTCGACGTCCTGATTAATAATATGGGATTCGCATTTGTGCTTTCATGGATTATAATTGTCATTAAAACTGACCTTAACGAAATTCTTAATTGTCTGATGCATCAAAATTGAATTTTAAGTACAATAGAGCAATGATACGTGATCCCACCATATCGGTATATTTGAAAGCCATTTTGATGTAACATAAAAGACCTCAGAGTATATTTTAGATGAATATAGTTTTCCAGCTGATTCGTACAAACATCAATGAACAACATCTGTTCATAGTGAGACCAAGTGGCATTGTGTCCCAAAAACTTACGAAGGACGAATCTTAAAAGGCTCAGTCTCTAAGCCTTGAAGATCGATTCAAAACGATCTTTCATTGTAGTATGAAAGGGTAAAAAAAGAAACTAGAAAAATACATCCACTTATACATTTATACTGAAGGGCGTGGAAGGATTTTCAGCCATGAGCCTTGGCAGCGAGTTGAGAAAACATTTATAGTGAAGGGAAAAGAGTTAAAACACTATCTGGAAATCAAATTTACAGAAATAAAAACAACAAATTGTGCAAACAGTGACAAACAAATGTTATTGAAATCAGCTCGAATTACTATCCTCCGAAACAAATATTTTTTAGGAATATCTTTAAATTCCCTTTTGCGTTTCTACCTTAAACTATAATTTATAATAAAAATATGCAATACTAGAGAAACAAATATGTACCAAATTCATGCTTTTAATCGAATTATAATTTTTTTTTTAATGAATCATATAAACAAGAAAAAACCATTGTTAATAGTCGTCTGAGAAAAAAGTTGAAAATATATATATATACCCTTTACTGCATATTTTATTAATGTTTTCGCAGCTGATGACATTAATTAATGAGCAGAGTAACGAGGGATAAATGTCACGTTTCGCTTTAATGTGGTCGTTAATACCTGTAGCTGTAGCTACAAACGATTAATTAAACTAATGGACTTCATGATATATAAGAATAATTGATTTGTCAGGTACATTTTTACCTGATGAGGTTTTTTCACATTACATTTACACGTATTTTAACTATAGTGCGTGGTATGGAATCATAAAAATTCGAAACATAGTTCCTTTTGACACCATTCACCCAGAGCTGTGATAAGTATAACAAATATAGCAGAAAAATGCGAACGGTTAATCAATGCATATGACCCATAGAATACGTTAGAGGCTTGAAAAATAATTTATTGAGAGAGTTAAAAAAGGCCAGCGAATACAGGTTGATTAGAAAATATCCAGGGCTAACCATAAGCGGGTCTGATTGCAACAAAAATAAAGCAAACTTGAATCAGATCTAGTGCAAAATGGTCATTTTCCCTCAGAGCCCATCTCACTAGCAGATGTTTCTGGCATACGAGTATGTAGATTACTTTGTGGTATATGTGATGCTACATATGTTGAGAGGATATGCGTAGAGAAAAGCTCAAGATCAGATGTCAGGAACATATTTAATTGAATGGTAGAAAAGTCATCATACGAATTATTCTGGACAGCACGCCATGGACCACTCAGAAGAGACAGCAGCTTGTTAAGGAGACTGAGGATTGGCCATACCAAGCTGACTCATCTAAACCTCCTTGTAGGACTGCAACGGCCTAATCGGGTGATAAAGCTTCAGCCCAATTTACTCAAGCAAACCAAGCAGCTAACATCATCCATTAGCTAAGAGAGATTAAGATCATCAATGATTTGAACAACTCTGAGTCATCACCAATAACCATTGCAGTTCAAACGCCACTCTAAATATAGACAAATTTTTAAAAAATCATAGTAGGAAAGATGCATATATTTAGGAGAATGGAGTTTCAAAAATTGCCAGATTAGGATTCATAATAGAAACACTGTTTTGAATGATTTAGATCACTGTTTAATGAACAATAAAAAGTAGCGTAAAAAAGCAGGAAAGCGGGCTCCGTCGGTCCCCAAGGGAGAAAATTGAGGCCAATTTCATCGAAACAAACGAGAAAAAAATAATACCAGAGCCCACTACCAGTCAATTTATATATTAGTTCGAGTTAGGTAACGACTCGCAAACCTTTCTATTGGAGTGCCTTGGTAGTCCGGTGGTTGAGATCTACTTTCTTATTCACGGCGAAGGAGAAATTGCAAGTCTGCAGGGCACGATCGCCCAAAGGGACTTAGTGGCCCATTTAGCAGATCTACTACCGTCCGAATAACATCCACCAATGCAATACTTCTGAACAATGCAATAGTAATCAGGCATCGCTGTCCAGAATGAAAATTGGCGGTATTTTCCCAGAAAAAGAAGGATTTCTTCTCGTAGCAACAAGATCCTACGAAAAGCACATCAGTGGGAAAGATATCTGGAAGCTGGAAAGCCTGTATCGCTTGTACAGGAGGAATGAGGAATCTGGGCACCATGATACTTCGGGCTCTCAGGTCCTGGCGGGGAAAGAGTATCTGTTCCAAATAAGATTTATCAAGCCAACTAAGGTGAATTTAAGCAACTGGCCTCCCCTCCTAGTATTAGTACCTACTACCATACCTATTAGTCTAGTCTTAAATAATAGGTTAGACATCGTAGTGACGCAGATTATAGATTTAGGAGTGCCTGTGGAATAGCAAAAAGCAGTAGCTGAAAATAAGGATAGAATTCCAGGATTTAAATGAATAATTAAGGCAAATTTGCAGATTGGAGAGTTGAGGGGTTTTCCCCGCCATCATTTCCTGCAAGGGTTTGATCCCGGAGGACATGCTGGAATTTATTCGGATTCAAATTTCTACTACAATCGAAGAATAAAATACTACAGGGTTCAGCAAGCAACACTTTTGGGAAATCCGAGCATAGTTCGAAAATTCATTAACATTAAATAATTTGAGCCTAACCATTGACTTAAAGTCCGGAGTATTCCGAAGATGTGCTTAATTCGTAATAATATCAATAATTTACCAACACCTAATAAATTTAAACACGTTTGCTTGTCAAATTAGCCCACCATGCTGTAGCACATAATATCATATACAAATAAAATGAGACCACAAACCCTTTTTTATTAGAATGAGAAAAACATAAAAAGCTTTAATTAACTTGGATAATTAAGATTTTATACAAAAGCGTGTACTATTATTATGTACTTTTTTATTTTCGATTTATTTTTTAGATGCTTACTAAATATTCACGTTTGGTTTGAATTGTTTACTTTCATTCCCTATGGAAATATATTAATATTTAATTTTTTGGCATCAAAAAACTAACAGCAACGACAAGAATTAAATAGTTCCGAAAACTATTGATTGTTCACTCACCATAATCCATAATTCCTCTATTTCCTTGTATTCAACTTTTTTTAGAGTTTATGCTACTTTACATTCTCACTATTTATTATTATGTACCAATTTTTTATTAAATTACCTAATACTCCTAAAATTAACTTATTATATAATAAGATAATTTACATCATAATAATCATAGTGTCCAACAAAATAATAATTAACTAATGTCGTCAGCTAAATTGTATTTCAACTGCCACCCTTAATTTTTGAAATAAAGAGATTTTTCATTATCTCTTAACACCAGTGCTATTCATTGTCGAACATACTTGAAAGAAATAGAAATATACTCACCATGATTTTAACACAGTTGAAAAAGTGACATCTGAGGTCATAAACGATTTAATTCTAGCACTAATCTCGTGTTAGCAAGCCTCCCTCGGTAACTATTTGTAGTTATTTTATTTTACGTGCATGACAAACGTTGAAGTAAAATTTGGACATTGATGTGAGAAATTAAATGAATACGCCTAAAAGATCATTATTTTCTTATAACATGAATTTGGTCTAAATATATTTTGTTTCATTTGTTTACATAAATAATAATGTTAAAACTATTGTAAGCTTTATCAACAATTGAATTCATTTTGTTTTTTACGTGCATGATTTCTTCAGAAAGAACATAATTTTGAAAGCTGTTATTAGTACTGGGAAATGTTACGACCGGAAAGTCCCAATTGCAGAATATATTTTTTTCTTTCAAGCCTGTATATTCATACTCCATAAGTGCAAAAAAGTATGAAATCAATTTGATTGCCTACGTTTCACGTACCGTTGTTGATGAATTATTAAACTCCCACCGTAACGAAAATGTTTTCAATTTTCTGCAGACATGGGTGAAGGAAATAAAAGCTTACATTCGACTCCGGAAAGTTTGAATCAATGGTATGTTTTATTAATACGTAATTTAATATAAATTAAAGTAGTTATTAATTTAATTATGAATAACCAATGTTATATTGTATTATTTTGGAATATCTTCTAAACTATTTTAGGAATAGGTAATTAACATGTTTATGTAATAAATATTCAATAGTCTCTGAAAACATAAATAATTAATTTTGTATTTATTGATTTTAAACACTATTTCAGATAATAATTACAATAACTTTACAAAAAAATGTTTAGTGGCTAATAAATTCGTATACTACTTTATTACTTACGCAATCAACAGATAAGCTACGAAACAGTTGGTAAACATACCTGTAAAATAGAAAATAAATATTTATTACTAGAAACAAACTGTAATCTTATATAGATATATTTGTTATGATCTAATTAACAATAGTATTCTAAAGAGTATTAGTTGTAAGGAGCTCTATAGGCACAAATTCTTGTAAGTTATGTTGTAAGTAAACATTAAGGAGCGATTCTCCAAATATTCTAAAAACAAAGTAATATAAATAATTTACAATCAAGATAATAAATGGTACCGAGTATATTTCGCCCAACAATGAGATTTAAATAATATATGATAAACACGAAAAAACAGTTCTACGTAATGAACATACACAAGTACAGAATAATACAGTAAGGAAAATTCAAGATTGTCTGGAGAGGTGACTACAAACAACCAACTTCAAACCAAATGAAATAGTATTATTTTAGTATAATGAATCTCATTTAGGAATTATCATGATACAAAATTGACTCACTAGACTAAGATTAGTCCATACACGACAGACGCGTAGTCTTAAGATCCTTTCCTTACAGATTGCCAATCAATACTAACTCTCAGACAGAAGAAGGAAATACTGAACGGCAAAAAAGCACACTGTTACAAAAATATTAAGCCATTTTAACAATATGTGACCAATACGAAAACTGGCAGGAAATATTTTAAACTTTTATTATGACAAATAGTAAATCTGCTCAGGAAATGATTCCGAAAATTCACCATGTACACAAAGCCGAAAATATATATCTGAGCCGTGCAAAGCATTGATGTGATTGAATCTGGTTTTAATGCTCACAGACATAAAATATTGCAACTGTATTGATTTTCCACAAATCTTGGAATCAATGATTTATCATTTTGAGTAAAATAAATAAATAGTATGTCGGTTCAGGCAATTCTCTTCCGCACATAAAAGAAACTGATGACGCCATCTTTCAACTCCCATTCTTTCTATCTTTTCTCATTTTTAGGAGCTCTTATGCCCCCCTTCATTCTATACATTTTTCTTTTTTACTCTGTTCTCTCAGAACAAGGACAAAAAATAAATGTAAATGAACCATAACAATGTATGTAGGTACATTTAAAGGATAAGCACGATGGCTGTCCGATAGGGGAATCGACATGCAAATCAAATACTACGTCTATGTTGAGCGTAACTATTCTATTTGTCAAGATTACATATTAAATGTTTAGTGTATTTATATTTGTTTTTTGGATTGAGTTTATTCTACAGACATTAGTAGTCTACATAGCATATAACACGAAAAGCATGTGAAAAGCACTGTGACATTAATGTGATTGTAGACATTATCGTATTAACTACAAACATAGATAATTCTATAAAAATTTAAGGGCAAAAACCGGGAAAAATAAAATAGGTTATGACTTTTCTGCCATGATAAGAAGCACAAATGAATTAAAGCAACGAACCTTACCTTGATGAGTCCTGTAAAGAAGATAATAAAAGAACTGCAGTACAGCTCTTGGAAGGAAATGAGGAAAAGGGAAGAAGGGATACAAACCGATATTATAAAATTAGGGGGGGGGGGCAAGGTAAAAGTTGGCAAATCTAAAAAAAATGGGTCCACTCATAAGGTCTCACAAGAAACTGACCTCTCCTTGGCCAATCTCACGCAAAGAGCGGGAGAAAAGCGCGAGAAGCAGGTAGCCAATTTAAACAAATGTCGTTTTCATTATTATTATGAAGGATCCTTGCCTACCGGCACGAAACATTCAAATTCGTCAATTTTGAAAAAAAATTGAAGGGAAAATTCCCCGTCAACGAGCGTTCGCGATAGATCAAAGAATGGTCTGATTTCGGCCGAATTATGGTGTTAGAAGTACAGCGGTTAGCACAGTCAAAATATTTCTCACCAAACAGTATAAAGTGTACTAGCAAAAATATTTTTATAATAAGAATTCCAATACATAATACAATTTTTGTGAACTGAGCTTAGTAATATTCAATGTGGCTAAGGTGATCATATCGTCCATCTGGTGGTACGACACAACAACAAATACTATAATTTTTCAGGAGAGACAGAACAATCTATTGGAAGGTTACTACCTCCAGCCTTTTCAACGACACAAATATACTTTGGCATAGCAGATAGTAAATATCAAAATTGTGACGTTCCTTTATTAAATACAGTCTTTCTGAAAACTATGAACTTTTTACCTTAATTTTTACGTACGTAGTCGTTACACTGCTTTAGTGAATACACAAGCAGAAAAAATTCGGGCAAGTCGGTTCGTCATTATTCCAATGTACTGAATGTGAATAGTAAGTGACTGTTAGGGGGAGTTCACAAATCACCAATCCTTGGGAACTAAAACCAGAAATCCTTAATAAGTGAAGTACCTTAAACGATGAGACAAAAAAATGTTATTGTTGGTAAGAAGAAAATGGAAAGTGTTGACAACAAACAAATTACACGGTTACGAGAAACGAAAGATTTCAGATTTTCAAACTAAATAAAAATGATAATAAATTGAACCATCAGTGAATCATAAAACAAAAATACTCTCTGGCCGCAACAGTGATCAACAGCAGTAAATATCTGGTTTTATTTATTTTTAATAAATAGGGCAAACTATCTAATAATAAAAATAAGTAATGAACTATTTAATATTTAGCAGTATCTAGAAACCTCGGTTTGATGTATGTCAATGCATTAGACTACATTATAGTGCCTCTTCATACAGCCGGTTGACATGTTCGAAAAGAACTAGAGGAGTAGAGGAAGTAGTAGTAGGAAGTAGAGGAGACAATTGTCGCCATTGTTGTGCAAGCGAACGGTTCATCCTATTGCATCCTCGAACAGAGCTAAAGGTTATACAGGCTCTTCGTGTGGTCCGTTGCGCAAGAGCGGCACGCAGTCCTTTGGCTAGACGTTCACGAACGAACATCACGGATTCACGCCAGTGAGGCATTTCATTAGCTGTAACTGGGTTGCGTCAGTCCCTTGCATTTCAAAGCCGTACCTACATTGAGATAATCGTCATGCGGTTTGCTTTCTTTCTTTCTTTTTTTTTTTTTTCGTGTAGAGTTATTTATAGTCAATACAGTAGTTTTATAAGTTATTTCCAAGCCCACGCGTATAACCTCTTCTTTTATTTATGTGTATCGTATTTTGTTCCTCTGCCTGCGTGTTCTACAGTTAAAAAATCTTTGTAGAGGAGAGTCTTTTAAAAGAAATGAAAGAAAAGCTTTATTATGAAGTACAAGCAAAACACAGGTATATACAAATATTAAGAGTTATGTTACTACAAACTTGGTAAAGTGGGAAACAAGTGGGGACTGGGGCTAAAGCTGAAACATAGGTGTGTAAGAGAAGGGTAGTTCCGGGAATAGGGAAGGATGAGGTCGCTTACTTAAAAAATAACAGGAAACACCAGTGACTTCCATGAAGTCCATGAACACTAGAAGGGGCTTGCTTATACTTTTAGCATTATATATACCATTACAATATTATTATCATTATATAACTTACGATAACCCAAAGAATTGTCGATAACCACTGCAGATACAGACTAGATGCTAAAAAGAAACAAATAAAAAAAAATATTGGGAAACTCGTAGGTACTAAATTACGAATCACTTATAAAATATAGAGATTAAACTGAATGCTACTTGCTCGAATTCGATCAGCAAACAAGAACACTTTAAGTGGTCTCCATTTGCCTATGTACTATGCATTTACCGTCCAAAAGATCCAATAACAGAAAAAATTATAATTTCAGTTGATATCAGTCAAATAATCATCATAAATAATAAATAAATCAAAATAAAAAAATTAACAGCGAATAGATTATTCAAATTTTTGGACAATATCCCTGACAGTATTCATCAATTAGCATTACCTCATCAGCTGAGGGAACTGATGAAGCTATGCCGGCCCTGCAAGGTCGTCAGAAGAGTAAATTTCTGACGGTGACTCACGGTTGAGCCTAAGCCTTCCAAGGATGAAGCTTCGTCAGGTCTTCAAGAACGCCGATGACGAACAGTTACCAGAAATATGCAAGGTCAAGACTGGGTTTTTAACCACCTTTGATGAAAGTATTCGACAAAGGAAGGACCGCTTTGTAAAAAATAGTAAATAAAAACAATAATTTAAATAAATCGTGATGCAGTTATAAACGTTTAGGTACAAATGTTTATTCAATGTTCATCAAACCTCAAAGGAGGAGAGCATCTATTTTCGAAAAAAACGAGGTGATTGTTTTTCGGTTATTATTACTGCATGTTCTTCGATAGCAGTCATAAAATAGATTGTCACAACATCTAAAAGTATGCTTGTTTTTGAGTTTTACGTAAGATAAGGAAATGGGATAGTATAGAAAAAAAAATAATTTTTTTAACTTGTAACATTTCTCCATCCCTCAGCTCAAAAACTCCAGATTTAAAGTTTAGATTTACTCGTAGTAAATAAAGGTCGCATAAAAAAGACAGTAAAGAAAAAATAATTGATAAAATATAACTAAAAATAAAGTTTTGAGAGCCAACAATATAAATCGAGTATTTAATAATTTCAGTCAATTAATTATTAATATATTGTTTCAGTCATTTAATATTTTTGTATTGAAAAAAAAAACATTATTAGCAACCGATACGCTTTAATAAATAAAATGTATAAAACTATTTTTAATTGAAAGCCCGACTACTTTATTCGCAATCGTTTAATTAATTTATCATGCCCGCGAGTATCTCTGGATCTCGTATATTTCATACGACCTATAGGTTAATAATCAATCTCAACAAATTTAAAAATTTCAAAACAAATGTTTTGAACAATTATACTGCTGATCTATGAATTAATTAGTAATATTGAGGCAATAAGAACAGCGTTATCAGTCAGTACATGAGCCCTACCTGCATAGGTGTGGATTACAGTAATTAGTCCCTTGAGTAATCACCAAAGTCAATTTGATCTGTCAATCCGACACGTCGGTCGTGTCAAAGCATTACCACATGAGAGCTGGCCTTTATAGGACGCACACAGTCTAATCGTGTCTTCGACGGCTGACTGACTGCTTCGTTCCAACAGTCCCGATCCATATATGCTCACAATTTTGGAAAACGGCTTAAGTAGTGGAAAAATCATACTACGACGGGTTTTTTTTTTCTTTTTGGTTTGAAAATTCACAATAAAAATCCATGTAGCTTAGTGATAAGCAGGCTGACCAACTACTGAGACCAATTCCCGCCCTCCCCGACTTTTTACTACAGCAAACCACAACGATAACAGTATTCACCGACAACCGTACAGTACTTATTACAAGTTAAGTTTGCAATCTTAAATTTATAATATAAATTTTTATTATAGTTACGCCCTTTAAAAGAGGTTCAAAAATTGTTTTTTGATCAGTAATTCTGTTAAAAGGTTCAGAAGTCTAATTAAGCCGGTATTAATCTGCAATATATAAGTTATTATTGAGCATTTAGTATTATGTTATCTTATTATCATTGAGCAGGGTCTAGTTTTATAATGAGAGTATTTAAGAGTCGTCTACGTCATTTATGTGACATCTTTAAAGGTTGTACTGATTTAGTTAGGATGCTTATTTCCCTACATATTACTTTTCTTCTAGGTACTACCTTTGGTCCAAGCAATTTAAAAGCTCTGAACTCTAAACAATTTCATAGTCATTTTATTGGCAGTTAAATAAACACGTCTAGTTTTCATCGGTCATAAAAAGATTTGTAAGATTGTTTTTGAATGTTAAATATGATTTCAACTGTTATAATTATAATCGTCCCAGACAACAAGATTGCAGTCGTTTCTAAACGATAAACCCTACTTAATGAGCTCGTCTATAGACCAATTTTAAGACCTCTTTTGCACGGCAGTGAATTATGAAGAAGTGCACCAACCACCAAAATTAACAGAATACAATGCTCCAAAATAAATAGTAAATCCTCCTTGGGCTCTCCAGAAATCTCAGATATTCATAGACTTAATATTGCCATAAATTTAATAAAGTTTCAAGGAGAGAATGCCCAGTAAAGAAGGTTCAACTGTGTAAAGACTCATCTCATCATAGGTCACACGACGATCGAAATCACGCCTTTTGAATGACAAAGAATTAGTTAGGTTGTTCTGTTTTTACTGCCTTTACCACTCCTTTCTTTTATTGACCCTCGACCTCCCGACTCGCGAAGAACGACTGATGGTAGATCATTTGCTGACTGCCTGTTTATAAGAAAAAAGGGAGAGCATAACCATGCGCACATTGAAACCATTTACACACCCTTAGTGACAGCGGAAAATGTGTACAAACAATCCTCTGGAAAGGGGGGAGGAGTGTAACCAAACAAACAAATGTATCCCATTCCTAAATTAGTTTAGTTGTTTTGGTTTTTTACCTATGTTTACCTACCTTAATTTCCATTTTATTTTTCCCTATTTCTATGTTTCAAATTGGGAGCATTGAAAAAAAAAAAAATGTATTTTTCTACCTGAAATCTAAAAGAAAAAGGAATGGACATTATCCTGTGCTCAGGGTTCCTTAAATATGTGTCCATTGCCTGTAAAACACAAACTCAACGGTGCGGGGAAAATTACATTACTTTTCCACGTCGAGTACACGTGCATGCTGCAATGCCAGGTAATGCATCATATTCCCGTTAGCACAAAGGTGAGGAGAGTTCGGAGAAGAGGTGTTTGACATTTGTCCAGTTGCATCAGCTCCTCGAACATGAGTCACCTGTGATCAGTAGGGCTAGTAAAGAATGAAAGAGATTTTGAAAAATGGAATTGATTTTGGCAATTTTGTTGTTTTTTATTACGATTTTACTTCAAAATTCTGGTTCGACAATGCACAGGAAAACTCCTGTTTCTAGGTCCAAAAGCGAACATTTCTCCATAAATCTAAAAATACAGTTATATATTTTCTAAAAAAGAGTAAAATAAGAAAGCATTCGAAGCGAACAAAAATTTGATTGTTCGTATGAAAACTATTAGAAACATTTCGTTTTTTATTATGATTTTTTATCATTATTGATTGTACTAATTGTCAATTGAATTTCAAAAGTGAGAAACTATTTCATTTATCTTTACTTTATTCAAGAAAATCATTTTTAAGAAGTTCATTTACGTTTTTAATAAATAGCTTTGTTGATAAAATATATTTGATTTAATGTTGTCAAATAACTAATGTATGATGTGACTATATTTCTGAGGTGCTGGAGTACAAGGTACTTATCCCCTTTACCCCAGTACCCCAGATCTGTATACAATGAACATGTGACTAGTCCTAATTAAAGTAAAACATATAAGTTTCAAACAGGCCGAACATTTTTACTAAGACTTTCACCTAGCCTCCTACTTTTATTTTCGATCTTTCTAAACCTAATAATTCGACGGTGCTTACACATTTGATATTGGATTAATACATTACTACCACCACAATACTGGTTGATCTATTAGTCCCTTCTTTTTTATGTTCAGTCGCTGAAGCAGACATGTATACCATGTCGAAACGTCGTCCATAAATAGACATAACGAACATCTAACATCTTTCTTTCATCAAACTAAAACGATATCCCAACAAATGGATCCACTCAAACAAAGTCTAGCTTTCTGCCCTCTTGATCAGGGAATATTATAATAACGTTATTATAATGATTATTATCATTATTATTATTATAATGACCAGAGTATTTTTTTCTAATCCTTATTATGCGGTTGATATCTTGTACCGAAACAGTATCAGTTCTAGGTCGGAAGATATCGAAGGGAACATTCAAATCGATTTCAATTATATCCATTGAGTATGCGACCTAGGCGATAAATCAGTATATTAACTCTTAGACTACGTCTTCTGAGCCGGCAAGCATCGTGCCAGCCAGTGAGTGTGAGGAACTCGAAACGTTAATTGAACATTGTAATTGCCTTTCCACCAGTTAGTAGTGTAGATGATAGGATGCGAAGTGTATCTTACATACGAAGGAAGTTTGCTCTCTGGAATGATTTAACCAGCCAGTATCTTAAACCAGTTCAAATATTAGTATAACTCCCGACTTGAAGTTTGCTTGCTACATTTCAGAAGATAAAGTAATCGTTCATGCTATTTAACCGAGCCCTATATTATCACCGTATGAGTATTTTCGTGTATTCATATATATATAGTGAGTGAGTGAGAGAGAGAGAGAGAGGGGGGGGAGGGAGAAAGATCGAAACGGAACTACCAACTTATGTCTTTGTCTAAATCAAGGGATGATCTTAAGCAGCAAACAAGAATTAATGGCAGTTTTTATGACTTATTGTAACTCTAATCTATTCCCAACCCGTGATGTAAAAATCTTCTAATTAGTCATTACTAATAAACAGTCATTACAATATAAATAACTACCAATGATAGTTTTGAACGGCAATGAATGGATGTGAAATGGATAGTTAAATGAAATCTACAAGGAAAGCTTGCGAAATGAAACTGAAAGGCAGGGAAAAGCCATCTTATTCAAAATAGCACAACCTTGGATGCAGAACCCACAATTTCCCACGGATTGTTGTCACTGTTGCGGCATCGCTCCCACGACGACCAATACCTCCCTGGGGAATACACATCCTCTCCTAGGTAAGCGGGAGAGGTCGGGTGCCTCTATGGGTACCGGCACGACAGATTCCTATCGAACGATTGGTAAGTGTGGGCGCACTCGTGACATACAAACATAGAGTTAATCTACAAATAAAACTACTTTAAATGCAATATTTATTACTATGGTTTAATTGGTGTTTGTACGTTTATACTAAGTAAATAACTTCCTACTTTTGTATTTCTAAAAGTTATATATTTCTAGTTCACAAACGCTTTCAGCCGTCTATTGAGCCATTCTCAAGCCATCAGAATATTGTTAACTGCGTCTGACTTGCTACTCATTGAGTTTGAATCGTCGAATCACCGTCATTGACAACAATCTGAGTACTATAAAATGACACTACAGGCTGCTGAAAGCACTCCATTCTGACATGCACGAAAAGTTCGAGCTCCCCACCATCACCGAAGCCATCAGACGACGTCATATCAAGTTCTTCGACTCGATGAAGCACAGTCTGAACCCTCTCTTCCGAGACATGACACCACCACCGCTACCGGCACGATGGCAACTCACAAGATCGAGTAAACCAGAAGAAATGGTTGACATCACGGCGCTTGGCCCACCAACAACAAGCCTCTAAGGGGCACCCTCACTGATATCAGACTAACTACGACTGCGCTACATGCCTAGAGAAGACTCTAGGCCCAACCACCAGTGGACTCTCACCACTGTACCGTAACAATCAATCTCCACTGAGGATTCCCACACTCCTTACTCCTCTCACACCACCTTCAAGCAGGTTCTCCTAGTACAAGGATCGAATCACCCTAAATATTTCTCCCTCTAACTAGAGTGCTTAGGAAAAAAAAACAACTGAAAGCACTTGTGAGTAAGAAATAAAAAATTTGTGGGAAGATAAAAATAGGACGTTATTTATTTAATTTATGTTTACACTATTTTTTATTGCTAATGAAGGCTTGTGCTATTCTTTACAAACTGCACTTTTGCTTTACATTCCTAAGGTAATTTCACGCGCTTTCTTCATTTTTTCACAATGGCCAGTTGAAGAAGTTTACACTGATTGACTTTTCAAAAAGAGTTTATTTAAAAGTACAACGAGGTAAAAGGTTAGTAGATACTGGCTTACGTCCAAGCGGGAAGATAGAGTGTGACTGAGTGAGGGCGGGTAAAATTTGGGGAAGGTTTATATAGGGAGAAATGGATCCTGCCGCCACAGCGGGGCGTGGATAAATAGGTGGATGTTGCCTCAGCCGGTGGTCGTCATCTGGGCTATTGCTTAGGGAAGGACGAATTATTGTTTCCATAACAAGGCCTGATAAATGAGGGTTGCCTCATCTGGTTAGGTGTCACCCGGGCCACCGCTGCGCCAGCAGCTGATTTTTATCGGTCGTAACTGGCCTAACAATCTTCCTCGAATCATGCCTTATTATTCTTTCAATTGATTTCTATTACATATTCAACTGTTTTCAGTGTCGATCAACATACTTATCTTATTCTTCTAGAGGGGAGTAATAATTCATCAGTGCTCCTCTGAATTAATACTTTGCCGCGGACCTTCCTCAACTTCTGCCTGAATTTCACTCAATACAGTCGATATACATTTCGCTTCCTCTCAAGAATCACCGGGAAATACTGTTCTAAAAGATATTTTTATCCGTATAATGGCCCAAGAATAAATAATTAGTTTAATTATACTTTATTTTATATACATATATTTTGAAAAAAACTTTACAGCCACATTATTTTTAAAAGTGACATTCAAAAAATGACATCTATATATTGATATTTATAGTGTTTAAAAACGAGTTTGTTTTTCAAGAAAAGCTTGAGGCCTCTACCCGACACATGGGTTTCTGGTTTTGGAAAATGTAGCAAAAACCTAATAAAGGCAGGCCGTGATGATGAGCCAATGCTGTTAATTTAAATCGCCTTATTTTTTGCGATGTGCTTGGTTAAAAGATGAAATAAAATATCATCCCCCCCACTAGTTACAAACTACCGGCAAGGACATATTTTACGTATGGAGAAATCTTCGCTGGTGGTTACCTCATCCTATCGTGGCTTACAGCCCCTTTCGAAAGTCAGTTGTCGTACTGCTGTAATGACCAGTCTTCGCGTGACGATAATTCCATAGTATTTAGGAAACAGCCTAAATTAGCCGCCCGGTTGGATCTCGCAAATTAGCCGTAGCTAGGATTTAAAACATACCGCTGTAAAATTATTTAGATTTCTTCCTGAAGTTCAACTATGAAAAAATAGTTTCAAGATTTTATTCTTACAGCTTGCCATACTATATACACTTGTTTTTTTTGTGATGGTACAACTTATAAATTGGTGTGATAACGAGTCTTTATAGGTAAAATACAATGACTCCTGTGCAATATGTGAGGAAAATACTACTTCCAATGCTAATATTCGGTATTCGTTACACTTTTTAACCAGGTTATGCTATTTTTAGTGTTTGTCTGTTTTTATAATAATCTGATTGTACGTGCCGAGCTCTATTGAGAGCCCTTTATGCCCTAAAGATTCTAAGGCTTCATTGACGATTGAAATACTCCCTCTATTGCTCATTTGGTATCTTCCACAACCCAATGATGTTTCGAGCATTGGTACACCTGATTGGTACAGACGATTGGTGGATGGTACAGTAAGCCAAATGAGTATTGAGATATTAACTCACGGTCAGCAATGATAGCGGTTATTAATGCTAATAGACCTTTAATTTATTAACCTGATTTCCGGATAATTATTATATTAATTATTTTCTACATCTTTAGGACTTGGAACTGATTGTTATCTACGTAGAGCAAGATTTCTCAAAGACAAATTGAATAGGTCATTTTGAAAAGGGGTCATCTCCAATTTTTCTAATTTTATAGGAGAACGAAAAAAAGTTATTTTGTCCTATTTATGTTTCTTCTTTTAAGGAGAGATAAAACTTATTTGAAATCGTCACGATTCCAAAATGTTGCTTTATTACTGTCCAAAAACGTATGGTTTCTTTGTCGGGTTTATGAAGCTATTGGGGTATTAGAGACTATGAAGAACGTGAAAATATAACCAGGAATTCAAATAATATAAACAAAATCAATAAATTAAAATTTCAGGCGCTTCTTCGCTAGACGTATGTGGGCCGGTCGTAAATCACCTGGTAAAATTTTGTATCTATACCTGGAATATATTGTTGCAGTTTTTTTTATATCCACATTTTTTTTGTTTCTGTTAATTGGAATTTTTCCTTTGTACGCTGGATTGCATGATGGGTCTGTGATGTATAAGCCTTATCTTGAGATAATTTTCACATGGAGTTGATGTGTGGAATGTGGATGTGAAATCGCCAAAAATTTGACTTAAAATAAAATTAACACTTTTCAAATTGACCAATTCAATTATAGTTTGCTATTAAAAAAAAAAGACATGAATTTTTCGATTCTATTATAGTTGACCGAAAAAAACTATCTTCCATTAATATTAATATTAATATATATTACAGATATATTAATATTACAGATATTATATTGAAATAATTATTCGAAAAAAAATGATTTGGCAAATAAATATTGGTCTTGCACCTCATCGAGACATAAATAGATGTTACTATATTATAATAATTACCTTTTGATATGGCCAGTGAACCAGCCCCCCCTTTTCATCCGTACCTCTGGTTGTCACCTTCCAGATGATGCCCCGTATCTTAACTATGTAATAACTTTTACAACGAAAAAGTTTAGTAGCAGTTAGTAACAGGGTTTAAAACGGAAAAGTTATCCCGGGTATCCTCGTGTCACCCCGGTACAAACTCATCCCTCCAACTCCCCAGCGATCCTAGGTCCCATTTAAAGGAATAAAGTTCCCGAAATCTGAACATAATTTTAACATAAATAATATCCCCAGGGAGGGGACAATCGTTACATTATGTAAATATATTTTTTTAAACGGCTCCAGATACAATAAAACTTTTCCAAACTCACCGATGCGTGAGCTGAACAGATTATAAAAACCGGCTCGGCTGGAGCACTGTTATGAAAAACACCCAGGTCAGGGTGAGTTAGTACTTTTTAAACTTCGCTCAGATAACTTAGAAGCTAAGTTCCTTTACCAACCGCCCGGTCTTATCCCGAGGACTTAGAAACAATACTTATGTTCTTTCGGAGAAGTTTCGGCCCTCTAAGCCCTCCCCGGTGTTTTGGGCGGTCCTGTTTAGATTATCATCTTAATGGGCAGCCCGAATGTTTCAAGGAGATAGCCGAGAAAAGAGGGCAAAGTTCAGAGTTATTTAAAGATAACGCTGAAGAACCCGCTATTAGACAATGTAAAAAGAACAGAGATTACAAGATACCAGAATAGTAACTAAAGAGCAAAAGTTTGTAACAATTAATAATACATACGTATTTATTTTACATAATTTCTGCAGATATCTAATTATCCTATGTGGGAGATCTCTCATCGGGTAGCGACCGGGGTAACACCCGTTGTGATATTGGAAGATTCTGTGTTTAAATTCCTAAACACAACAGTATTCACCAGACTGTATGTCAGACTGCTCTGGTATTTGTGAGTACCCAGCTTAGACTAGAGAAGAGAAATTATACAGAAAGACTACATTTCCATAAAAGATGATTCTTAATCAGTATTAAAAATCCTGGAACCACTTATGTGTTTCGATTTGTACAATTAGAAAAGGCCATCAAAGCTGGCATTGACAAGGCTATTTTTGCATGGCAGTTTCAATTCATTCCAACGATGGTGCTAAACATAAGTAAGGTTGATTTCTTTATTTCACCTTTCTTTGAGAGAACAATTACAGTCAGTTTGATAATATTCATTTGAAGCCTCCTATTCCGTGGAAAACACCTGACCCCCAGTATATATATTCGATGAGGCGAGCTGCAAGCAGCCGATAGCATTGCAGCGAAGAAAACGGCATAACCTTCAGACGTGCCGATGAAAGTAGAGACGAGATCAGCCGATCTTTGAAGTCCCGTTTGAAAGCTAGCGGTTGCCAAGGTTACAATGCAGCTGTTCGGCGTTTTATGTATTATTTGTTATTTTTTAATGATGTTTCTTTGATTGGAACTGCACTGAAAACTGGATAATAATAAAAACAAACAATATATGCAATAATATAAATAGTAGTTACGTTTATGTAAGTATTTCGCTATGTAAACCGCAGATCTTTGAGACATTGCAAATCCTTGGTAGGTACACGAATCTTACTCTATAAACGATTCAAATGATTCTGCTTGTTTATTAATCTATTTATGTGTAAAAGGTGGTGTTGAAGTAAATGAAAATTAATTAAGTCATTTTTTTGGTAATTAATATTTATTTCGACCACCAGCGAATAATATTTATTAGGCACCACATCCAATATTTTGGGCATCGATTGTACTGACTTTTTGAAAGGAAAATGATAAAAGGCGAGGCCTCGTTTCCGGGTGGTTTTACCTATTTTTTTTTTGTTTTATTTTTTCACAGAGGTTTTCTATAGGAACACTAAGAGACTGGTCTCAGGTAATCAGGCTTGGTTTGAATGAAAACACCTTTATACCTCTACTAGCCTTTTCCGGCTTTAGACTACAATCAAAATGTGTTTCCTTAAAGAGCATCTACCACTGACTTAGTTATACGTGAAGAGCAATATTATCATAGAAAAAATCTTATTCTTAGATGATATTGTGCCCTACCGAGGATCAAACAATCATAATGAAACTAAAATAATTATTTAAAACAATTATTAAATGAAAAGCACGAATAGATCGGCCTTTAATGTAATAGTTTCAAGAAAAGGCGTCTTAGTCAATTTGAACCCAAAAGTGATAATGAAGACGACGAAAACGAATGTAAATTAACTAAATAACCTTCTGGAAAACAAGTAATGGAAGCATTCGAAGCTGTGCGTCACAGCTTGAGATTTATTTCTAACGTTTCCAAGGAAATTTTTATAACTCTGAATGAACGTTAACATTCCTTTGAAACGGCTTTGGTGATTAATTATACACGAGAAGACATGACAAACTATATTACTTTGCGCGAAAATGAAAATAAATTCATTTTTATGAATTTTTAATCCATGCCCTCATTAAATAAGTACACATAAAAACGTCTGCAATCACATATTAATTCATTTAATTTTTCAATTATTATTGTTTCTTCGGCCCTAAAAATAACTGCAAATGTTCTTAGCCGGACAAGGGTGATGTTCGGGCCCTTAGCCAGTAAATAAGTTTTTATTAAACTTAATTTTTTTGTTTGAGAGGATTTTTTTTTATGATCGTAATTATTTTTAAATTATAAAGTTATTTTCTTTCCTTTTCTGATTGTTTCGGCTGGAGACAATTAGTATGTAAATATTGTATACATCAACAGACAGAGGAAATAGTTCGAAGGATTATACAGCTCGAGGAAGTAAATAAACACGTCTTTGCGTATTAGAGGACAAGGCTTGAGGCCTGAGCCTGTTTTTAGTCAGTGATGAAGATAACTCCATACCGGACGGTTCCCCTGCGAACACGAAGTCGCTGTTTCTACAACTGAACTTCTCGGCCTATCTGCCTGTTAATCTCTCCGTGCACATCGCCGCCCTGCGGTTGACTATCCAAGGATCACTGTCCTGCGGCTGACTATCCGAACATCCAGCGTATCGTGACTATAAACTTTTTCGTAATTTTTATACGTTAATTATACTAACAATTATTTATACTAATATTCAGGCCTGGTTAAGTTGCTGATCAGTAATTGTTTTTTGTTTTGTTTTTTAATAAAATGAATTGTTATTTCTTTAATATTTTTGACTTTGTTTATTGTTTATGCCTTATTGTTGGCACGTTTGTGAGCTAGCCGACACAATCAAACCTCTAGCTTCTCAAGACGTAACCGGCGCAATTTTCTGGCGTTTGGGGACTTCTTAATTTTTAAGAGCCCTAGCGCAAACAGGTGAAAAATTTAAAACAATTTTTTTTCAAAGAATCTTTATGTTCGATATATATGGGTTCGACTGAATAAACAAAATTAAATAAGTAAAAATGAATGGACAATATCGAGAAATTACAGAGTACGGGGTTTGCTTGATTATGAATTTGATAAAAAAAAAAAAAAAAAAAGGCTTAATATTTTTGAATAAAAGTACTTCCTTTTGTTTTTTTATTGAAAATTCCGTTCGATTTTTTTTCCAATCGGAATGAAAATAAAAATAAGGGCCGACCAAAATGGTGGAAAATGATCATATCTAGGTAGGAAAATTATTCAATAAGTTCTCTTTTCTTTGCGATTGCGATCAAAAACATAAATCACTTGAGCCGTCGTTAATTTGAGCAGATGTAGTCATATCGATACTGCTATCTATGTATGTCGTAGAAGAGCCTAAATACATGATCAAGCTCCCAAGGTTGTCTCGTCGGTTTGTTAACGGCCCATCAATTTTCAATTATCGATTAGAGGACGAACTGCTGATGCCTAATAAAGATAAATATGCCTTAAGTATACTAGGGTTGAGGTCAATAAAAGACTTAGGTTCAGAGGGAATAAAACTCCAAATAGAAAAGAATAAGTTGATGAGATTTCTCGGTAAACAATAATATTCAAAATAAAATCATTCGGTCTCATCTGTATTTGTTAATTAGGTCAAAATATAAATATTTTTTTTCAGGTTAACAAAAAAAAAACTAGAAACAAATCTGTAATCCAACGTTTATTACAAAATATGTCCCGAAAAAGACTTCTCAATAAGTTCCTAAACGGAGCAATAGTTTGCAAAAAATAGCATAAAAGTGAACCAGCGACATTAAGCAAAGTTTGGTTTTTGGTGATGTACAGAATAGTCAGAGAAAGCATGATAAGAGAAAGCATAGAAATAAAAGCATGATAAATTGAAACGTGGAATAAGCAGTTAATTACAAAACAGACTGCAAGAATTAAAATAATATTATGATATACATATGAACGTGAATGTGTAAGATTTTTTAAGCTTTGTTTAGTAATAGATGTACATATAACCAAATTTCAATGTTTTTGTTTTCTTTACTCAAGTTAAATTTGTTGATTTTTTTTTTTATTTTAACTTATTAAAAATGTTTTAAATATTGCAGAAATTAATAATAACGATTTATCGTTTACATAGTTGAATCATTTTGACAATTTTATTTTATTTTATGTACATGACTTCATGATTTTTTTTTCACGTGTAAAGGCCAGTGTAAGTTATATGATGGAGAAACAATTGTTTGGAATCAGTTCCATTATGTTTTTAGGCCGGATGATGATCGTAAGACTTGGTGAAACGTTGAACTATTTTTTAAGTTAATTGAACTAGTTTGTTAAATAATATACTGATGGGTCTCAAGGCTTTTATTTTTAATATTTATTTCAAGAAAGTTTGTCCTTAATTTATAGGTTAGCATTTTTAAATCCGTCTGGCAGAGCTTAAAATTAGGCAAAACGGGATTGATTTTCGATTTTCATAATTCCTATCTTTCTATTTTTATCAATTCATAATCACCACATATTTTTTATTACTACTGATAAAATCAATTTAAATTTTCTAATCGAAAGTGGCCCTGCTACCGAGAACAGTGAAGGATAGCCTACGATAAATGTTTTTCACATTTAAGGACACAGGAGGAAAACTAAAACTCAGGATGTACAGAGAAAAAATACGGAGACAAAAAAAAGTAGTGTGTTTCGAAATAAGACTATCGGAAAAAGAAAACTAAGGGTCGAGACTGAGATAAAGAGCGGTAGTTTATTCCGAGATAAGTGGTGCGGTCTCCCAACGCCTGCTTATCCATTAAGCTTCGGACGAGGGAGATAAGTTTAAGGTTGAAGATTTATTGAACCCTGGAATGTTTTTTATTGTTTTTATCGATCTTCCGATCTAACTGTACAATAATAATAAATATATAAAACAATTCATAGATTTATTTTCATCTGTTTTATTTCGCGCTTAAAAACGGCGTTTTTTTCCTTATCTTGAAAATTCTGAAAACAACCAAACTTGATTTTTACGATATCAAATTTTGATATACTGGAAAAATATATGAAATTGAATCGTAGAAAAAATGACATGTAATTTATTATTATTCAATAGTATAATAACACAAATTTCCAGAACCAATTACAAGGCATCTGCGCTTTCACTTTTCTGTTAGAACAACTCCAAACCTCATCAGTAAACTAATCGATTATTGATTAAAAACAACGGTAAAAGTTATAATATATTTACAAATGTAATTTAAACCCCTCCAGAAACGTTTCCACGAAAAAAAAAAATGGCACAAACTGTTTATTTGATATTGTAATTTGAAATGGAACTAGATTAAATGAGTCGAATAGGAACATTTGAAAACCATAACGTACTGATCCAGGAGTCTCTCCGTTTATTATCATTATTTAAATTAAAAAAACCGTTAACTACTGCAGTTTTTTTTACAACAATTTATTCTACAAAAAAAGACTGCAATGTATTCAGGCTCAGTGACCAAAGCATGTATTACTTAATGGCGTCTGAGCGCAATTGAAAATTATGCAAATAATAAATTTTTAAAAAATGCACCTCTACTTACTACAAATCCTCCAAAACGAGTTCTATCGACATGTTTTGACTCTTTTCGGATGTGTATAGCATTCAATAATATATAAATGAGCTGCAGTCAGTAGACTGTAAAAATTATAAAGTGTCCCAAACGTTTTTTCCTCACGGCTTAGGGCACATTAGGGACTCTTTTCGCATTGTTTTTGCTATCTAGTATTTAAATAGAGTTCAAAAACATAAACGTTTAAGAGCGAACATTAAAAGTTGTAAAATGATCGCGCAGATTTCATAGGTTTTTTATTTATTAGTTTAGCTATTTACAATTGTTTCTCGGTGTAAAAAATGGGATTTTGATTGAGATGCATATCCGGTGAAATCATCACACAATTCGAAACCGGATTCGCAGTCCGATAGGATCATCTCGTTTAGAACAACAGATGAATGGTCTTATGTGTGCGAGTATAGATAGCCACGGGGTCAGCAACGTAATTTTGCATGTTATTCCCTAATGGAATTGATTCATTCTATCCTATAGTAAAAAATGGGTTTGAATAAATCAATCACTCTATTTTGCGCTTCTAAACACCCTACACCAATAAACGTTTTGTTCTGATACCATTACTAAATTACTACCAGCGTATGTCTACATTTAATCAAACTTTTAATGATATGTACCGATGAATAATATATAATTTAATTATCAGGTAGGATATTATCTGAGTAAAATTTTAATACAATTGAACGTATTTTAAAAATTAAATGTTCGTATTATCGGTTTGCCGCCATAATCTAGATGTTATGGTGTCTGTCTACCTACTGTCCATGATAACCTCGGTTCGTTTCCCCTTGGTCACTCAACCTCTGAAGGAAATATTCAGTGATTCACATTGATCGAGGTGGTTTAACAAATAAAATGAAATATCTCTAATTAAAAGTTTAGAGTGATATTTTTCACAATCATTTAATAGACCCATTCGAGTTCCACTCGCAAAGATAGATAACAAACGCGCTATAGAATTAATAATAATAAACAATATAATATATTTGTTTATTAAAAAATATATGATAAACAAATAATAGTAAAAATAACAAACCCCTGCTATAGAATTAAAAAAATAAGCTAATCCAGCGGAGTAGTTAAGTAAACTTTTAAAATTCATTTCATAAAGGCATATCTGTTTCGTTACTTAAAAAAAACAAAACAGGAGGCAGATAATTAAAAATGGCCAGATATTAAAGATAAAGAGCTACGAGGTCATTTTTCGATAATGTTAATTTATTTTCAACGCCCTTTATTTCGTTTTTGTATGATTAAAAAAAAAATCTTTAGTTCATAACTAACGTAACAAAATTAGATGAAAAAATATCTTTGATATAATGATGAGGACTTTTTTTTTTTTTAATCGTAAACGAATATAATATTGTACTATGTGAAATCCTGACTAAACGTGTCTACTCCCATTAACAGCAGTTTTTGAAAGCTTGGGTCTGTTTCGCCTCAGAAGAACCTTGGTCAGATCATAGTTTTACGTGGAGATGTGGGATGGGTGGGGGGTGCGCGGGGAAAATCGAGAACGTCTTTTAAACATGTATATAGATACAAATCGATCTGTAACGTTCTGGATAACAATTTAACTAGTTTTAGTTTTGTCCCTACATCAGATAAACATTGTCTGCTCCAAGTTTCCCTAAATCCAAACGGACTTTTTTGGCTAAGTTTACCCCAGTTTTGGTAGTGAAATAACATCCACCAACGATCTAGGGATTTGAACCAGTAATCGAAATCCCTCAAAGTAGCTACAACAACCAAGCCATATGATACCTGAACAGCAGGAAGAAAACAATAAATGATACTTTTTTTGTAACAAAGAGTTGAAATTCACAAGTCCAATAAACCTAAAAGCAGTGCGTGCAATTAGATGTCACAAAAATCATTATTATTTTTTAATCATACATTATTTTACTTTGCAACGTCACTTAAACTAATTCCCATTTCCGGATTTCGATGAGCCGTTTTTGTAAAACATGTCTTAAATATGTTTAGAGCTCACGAGGAAAGTGTGTTCCTCCGTTTAAAGCTAACAACTGTGTTCCTCGAGCTTGTTTGCCTTCATCCCTTGGAGTCTCCCCTTGTACATAGAAATATGCAAAGAAGGATGTTAAAGAAAATACCCCCGTGATGAGCTGTGATCCGAGGAAAACAGATGAAATAGAAATTCCCTTTCTGGTTCGAGGGAAATCGAGGGCTTGAATAAAACAAAGATTTAAGACGCATGTTTCTTGGCGTGTCAATACATTGAAGAGGATTTACATTGAAACTGGTCCATAAATTGAATCAGTTTAACTCTAAATGTTACATCGTATCTGTAATAGTATAGTAGTTATGAAATTAACACAATATAAAACAACTTACAAAAACCAAAACTACCCTAATCAGGTGTTAGTTATATTGAATAGTTTTTAAAAGAAACAAAAAAACTTGGCTATCCATCAAAATCTTTCTCAAATCACAACTCACAAGTTATTCTCACTGCCAGCACAAAAACGCAAAATTATGAGCAAATATTTTACAGTAAAATTTTTGGTATGGTAGGCAGTTAGATAGTTCTTTTTATTCACCATCAGCTATTTAAAATAATTAGCCCGAATCCTTTTTGGGTCACTATATTTCAGAAATACAGTTAAGTATAAAATTGATGTTAACACTAGTCTTAAGTTGATTAGAAGAATTTTTTTGTCATCGATTAAACAACACGAGATTGTTCAAGCGAATTTTTTTAACGAGTTTCGTCTGACTGCATGTACATATGTATGTTCAACTACAGCAGTAGAGTAGTAAGCATAATTCAATCGATTTATTTATCAATTTATCGAGGAAATTTGTCCTTAGCATCTCTTTAAACTAGAATTACGATATAAATTTTAAAAAAAACATATTGCTTATAGCTCAGAAGTTATTAAACATTTAAAACATCGATTTTTCTCCGTTAAAAATAGTAAAAGAAAGTAACAAAAATTTGTAAAAAAAATAAATGTAATCATTTCGAGACCCCATTACTTCAAAATATTGCTAAAATCAATAAATTACCCATAAAGCAAACATAAGGCATTTTTTTTGTCGTAAATTTTTTTAATTATAGTTTTCCTATATTATTGTTTTACAAATTACATCAAATCTTTATTGTGATAAAATTACAATCAGCAATTATAATAAAATAATAAGTAATTCATTGTTCTTATTCATACCACATTTACAATTATTCATTCACCCACTCATCCATACAGTATTTCCAGGCAACCCAGAGCCCTCCAAAGTCACATGATTGTCCCCCCCCACGCATGCGAAAGAGGAAGTGGAATCTTGGGAAGTCTCCTACGCTCCTCCGTCAGCTAGGTCACCGTATACAAGTCAGTCGAGGCTGACCAACAGCGCGAGAGACACAGACGCTCAGAACAAGATAGGAGAAACTGGTCATTGCCAGGACTCCCATTGTCACACATTTATAGCAGGTCACGAGGCCACTGCCGTTTCAGTCTCCAAGGTGGATTATTGGGATGAGTGGTGCAGTGCAATGACTGTGCTACGGGATTAGGGTGGTTGGATAGGTTACTATGGAATTTCATGAACTTGGATTTCTTAAATTAAAGATTGGAAATTAATCGATTTGATTATTAAAAAAAGGTAACGCGAAAATAAATTGTAAGATCCGTTTCTTTTTTTAATATGTTCCATACCGTTTTTTTTTTCTCAATATTTTCGATTTTTTTCTTCGTTCTTCTCTCTACCTCCACCGTTTCGTTTGTGTATACTCAAAAAGTCCAGTTTAGCCTATAGACGAGGCTGCTGACCCATGTATCGACCTCTTATATGGTACATATATACTTATGTATATAAGGTGCTTTAAGCTGTTATCGTTCCATAATACAAACAGTAAGCTATAAGTCGCTGAATAAGCCTGGATCGATATATGAAGTGCAGTAGACTCGGAAGCGGGGAGCAGACACCCCAAGGCCGGGCTGTTCGTTGACCTCATCGGCCGTCTCACCTGTGCCAGAGCTCTCTGGGTGCATCGCCTGCCTAACACTCCACCACCAATACTTACAACGCTGGGGTCACAGATTTCAACGAGTCTGTTTTTGGTAATACTAGCTTAAAAGATATTTGACACGTGCCCGAGCGTTCTAGCCAAATAGCCCTAGGAACCGAGAAAAAATAAATAGCTTTTTCAGTAGATAACTTCTTCGAAACCAATACTTTTTTTTTCATATCCCATAATCTAAAATCTAATCAGTAAAAAGGCTTTTAGCCGGTAAAAAGGTCCATACTATTCGTTAATTTTTGGGCCTTGGTAAATTAAATGAAATTGGTTAAAAATAAAAAAAAATTTAAGGTCTGCATAAACTAACCATTAGGGTAATGTAATGAAACTTACCTGGTCAACATATATTTTACGTGTCCAAGCGTTCTTGCACCTAAGGTAAGAAGAAAATTTCGAAATTCAAAAAATAAAATGTTTTTAGCTTGATTTGCTGGGGAAGGAGAAACCTTCAGAACTCTTCTAAATTTTGTCATAATCTAACATTTACCACCGTGGTAAAGCGTATTTTCTTCTCGTTAAGTATCAATCAACAGAAGTTAGGTTAGATGTATTTATAAGTAAGAAAACTAATGATGGACTGAACAGAAAAACCTAAAACGTTTCATTTTATATCCCCATTTCTAACTTATGTACCACGACCTGATTAGAATCGTGTTTAGTTAATGGCTAAATCTCTGTAAAGTTTGGTGTGGTTCAGTGAAGTCGTTTCGAAATTATGGTAATTTTTGTGGTTTTCAAACTAAAAACGAAAGATGAAACATGAGATCCAAAAAACTTTAATTTCGGCATATTTTTTTCCTTATTCCACGTAAAAATAATAAATTATGTATTATATTATAACCTCAATTTACACGTAGAACAAAGATTGACACTATGATTAAAAAAAAAATTGAATGTTTAATCTTAAATTGTTTTTTTGCTCCTCACTCGGATACGTGACCTAGTATCGCCAAAAAATGTTTAATTAAGTTAAATTAAATCGGTGACCCCGCGACCGTAGTTGTTGTTTTAAAAATAATTTGTATTGTTTATATGTTTCGCTCTTTTGAAATAATGTGTCTTCAAGTACCTGTATTGGTTAACGGTAGAGGAAAAAAATTGTACAAGGCTGACCTAGGATTAACGGTTTCCCCATTTATTGTTTTACTTAGTGCCGAATAATATGTGCTTGAATTATTATGAACGAAATCGAGTAATCTTAATTATTTATATAAAAAAAAAGGACATTTATAAGCTCTATCTTCTTGTTGAGCATATTATTCTACACCTTATTCTGAGCATTTTAATTCAGACTCGGAATCAACCATTGCATATATAGCAACAAATAGTCAATTAGCTAATCGAACTGGATTTGTATTCTTTGGTTAAAAAAAATTTATGAAAAACATTTGATTTTTTTAAATGTATAGGGGTATGGAAAGTAAAGGAAAAATACACTCCACAAAATATACTCCTTGATAGTTTCTTAAATAATTATTTAATCTGGCGAAATATCTACTGTGTATTTTCCGCGAAAATACTTCGTCATATTTGTTAAACCATCTGTATCACTGAAAACCACTTTTTAATGCAAGTAAATACTTTTCATTTTATAAAATATAGTCAAATTTAGTTTACTCGTCAGTTATGTAATATATATAATCTTATTATTAACAAATGGTATGTTTATAAATAAGATACTAAGAACTTTATCTCTTAACTTATAATTAGATATATTGTAATTATCAATAACTTATTTCCTTTCCCAGAACTCCATTCGAATATTTGTCTCCCACGACCTTTCACCAATACCTGTACTATTATCATTTTCCTACACAGATAAATACCCCTTAGGCATAAGCCAGTGGGTTGGTCCCTTAGGGTAATCAGTAGCTAGTAATCCCTTAGGTTGTAACCATATATAATTCTACCTTTGTGTTTTATACGAAATAAAGTTTCTTTTTTTGAATTATTGAGCTACAGAAGTATAATTGTCTATAATATTTACCTCGAGGTGTGGGGGAGGGACCACAGTTTTAATGATTATATAGGGTGTCCCAGAATTAACGCAAGATTTGAATTTGCCACCATTTGTGCAGTAAAGTGCAGGCAACCCTAAAAAAAAAAATTTGACAGCTAACAGTTTAGGATTAGTAAAAATGGAACGTTACACGTTAGAACAACGTGTCTTTATTGTTGAACATTATCTTAAAAATAATGAAAGTTTGGCGGCCGCAGTTCGAAAATTTTATACAAAATATGGTCGGAATAGTGTTTTGAATTCATCAACTGTGAAGATATTAATTGAAAAATTTAGGGAGACTGAATAAGTTGGATACACTAAACACACTGGTCGTCCAAAAACAAGCCGTTCAAATGTCAATATCGAAGCATTGCTTGTGAGTGTTGTTGATCAATTCGACGTCGTAAACACAGTTCTTTGTGCCGAAATTGGATGATATTGATGTGGCCAATATGGGGCTTCAACAAGATGGTGCCACATGCCATACAGCCAATGTAACAATGCAAATAATGTATAAGACATTTCCAGGTCGTGTACTCTCTCGTTTCGATGATCAGAATTGGCCCCCTAGATCGTGTAAGTTAACACCTTAAGATTATTTTTTATGGGGTTATTTGAAGTCAAATGTGTATTTCAACAAGACCACATCCACCCTTGCATTAAAAGAGGAAATTCTACCACATTTATGCCAAATGGTCATGGAATATTTCGACAAAAGAGTGCGTATGTGCCAGCAAAGTCTTGGAGGCCATTTTCCCGATGTTTTATTCCATAAATAACCCTATCCTATTTACTTTATAATTCAATAAAAAAAATACTAAAAACTGTGTTTTCTATTTAAATCAAATCTTGCGTTAATTCTGGGACAACCTATATAAACTCCATGTTGCTTGCGAAATCTTGAAACTTAGAGAAAACGTATTTGTTCACCTTTAAAATTTTTCCCATTCCGTTATTATATATTAGCTACAAAATTACAAACATGGTGTAATATGCCTTCATAACTTTATAATAATTGGATGGTCGTTAAAATCGCTATCGTAGAACAAACAGACTGACCCCAGGCTTGGGAACAAGTTCTGCTAAAAGTATTTCCAGAAGACACTAGTAACAAACTAATGTAAGTATTTACTAATGTATCAAAATGCTAGTGCTAAGGTTAAATGTTTAAATCGACTAGGGTTTTATTAAAGATGATGGTGAAACATTTCCCACTAAGGACAGACTCACTAAGTTTTGTTGCATTGATCTATAACTCAAAAAAAAAAAACCGGCAACATTGATTCAGTATCTACTACGTACTTGGAAGAAAAAAATTGGAAGTGTGGTTGTCTAAAAACATTTCTGATGAAAACGTTCGAACAGCTGATGAGAAGTTTTGAAAACCACCACAGATTGTGATACGTGTAACAATGCAATACACTACATGACTCCATTACAAGCAACAACGACAACCACTGACAGAGCAATTAAATATAAACTGCCATGACGGAAAATGGATGTTCGGTAAGTAATATGCACTTAGCGTGTACGTTTAAACACTACTTGTCACATATTAAAAGTGTATAGCTCGTATGTAAAAGATTCGAACAAAAAATTTACATGCACGTATTTTCACTTGTCACTTCCAATAACATGAGCAAGTTTGTCATGAATTTTGGCACGAGTGCTCTAGTGAACGAATTTCATTAATACTTTACTCAAATGAGGTGTATTTGTTGATTTTTGTAATTTCATACATTTTAAACGTTAAATCAAAAAAAATTTAAATCCCTAACCTGTGAATCGGGTACAAAAAAAAATCGTTCACCACAGTCGATATTTATTTTTTGTTTGTACCTAATATGTATTTCAAACTCAGAGAAAATCACAAATTTTCACTCAATGGAAGCAGTTATACTAAAAATAAATACCTGAACTTACAATAAGACTGTAGCGACCGCTAACTACATAAGATAAATCAACCTATACTCTATTATATATATTGTAAACAAATGTAAATAACATGAACAAAATATATTGTAGACAAATGTAAATAACATGAACAAAATATAAATCATTGTAAATGTGTTAAGCAATGAAAAATGCGATGTGCCAATGAGTTGATATGAGCTGGGACACCAGCTGTAGTCAGGTATGAGACCCTCGGCAAAAACCCTGCCAGCCTCTGCCAGAGAACAAAGAAACTCTCTCTCTCTCACTGAGTACGTCGACATTCCAATTACCACTGTATGTGTCTCGGTTAAAATATAATATCGAAATGTAAACGAAAAAAAAATCAATTCACATGCTATATACTAAGAAGTGTTAAAACTTCACCTTTTCTCCTTGGCACATAGAAGACGTTAAAGAAGGTATTCTAAAAAATAAAGTGTTGGGAGCTTGTAGTTGAAACCAATTTACATAGTATTTTTTAGATAATTTTTTTTTTTTATTTGTTGATGTGGCGATTTTCACCGGCCAAGTTGGTTTTCATAAATAAAAAGAAGTATTTGCGATCAAAAATATGTACTTAAAAAAGGTTTTTCACAATAATTTATAGCAATTTAAGAAGCACGTCAAGACCCATAAGTACCTCTGGACATTTTGTCACTTTTTACGTCTCTCGTTAGTAAAATTTATTTCATAATCGCGTAAAATAAAAGAACGCAAAGTCACTACTGTTCTTAATATCATCTAGTAATGTAATGGTTGATTTTAATGTCAAAATTGTATTACTTTCCCAAAATAATGGGATTGTTTGAGGTAAAACATTATAGATTTAGTTAGTTAAAACTTTGTTGTTGTTTTTTAAAGATTTTTGTTATTACCATTAATTTTACTAATAGATTCGGCAAACTCTAAATAATACAAAATCGTCAAAAATAGACATAACTCGTTTAATAATTAGGCAAATAATACGGCATCATTGTATTATTAAATATTTTATGCAGTGTGAATGAATTTGGCATTCGACCGTGATATAGGATCTGAACTGTGCGTTAGACTTTCACACGAATCCAATAAATCTTCCAAGCCCTCTGCTTGTATCAGCGGGGGTGGGGGGTATGTATGTCAGTGGGCTAGGGTCACATGAAAAACTGCAGTGAAAATCGTGGAAGGCTATATTTTTTTGGGGGCTTCCAACAAAGTTTTGTTGCACTTTCCAGTCATTATGTAAACGTCTATTTGACAGCTAGACCTGAGCTGAAAGAATTTCGAACAGCTTATGCGAAGTGATCGACGTTGGCAAACTTTCTAAATTGCAAGTATATATATATGGGTAGGAATAGAAGGTCATTCACAGTTTTCACTAGAGATTGGCAGTTTTAAACAACCAATTATTGTACTTTACATTACAAAGTGTATAATCACCAAAATAGGGTATAATTAATACACAAAAACATATTCAATCGTTTCATTCGTTCGCAAGTTTTTATAATAAACCCTTACTACTGGGTACTAATCCCGCCATAAATGGGGATTAGCTTCAATATCACAGTAGAGTCTCGATAATTCGAGTGGATCGAATTAAGACAAGAAAACCTGTTTTCCAGACGCTGGGCATAACAAGAGAGATATAATTTAGAGGTTAGTTAAGATTTCACAACCTTTAATGAATTCTGTACCGGACTTTCTCCGCCATTTTCAATTTTGCGTTGTTTTGGGGAAATCCATGAAGCTTCTCTCTCTCTCTCTCTCTCTCTCTCTCTCTCTCTCTCTCTCTCTCTCTCTCTCTCTCTCTCTCTCTCTCTCTCTCTCTCTCTCTCTCTCTCTCTCTCTCTCTCCCTCTCTCTCTCTCACTCTCTCTCTCTCTCCCTCTCTCTCTCTCCCTCCCTCTCTCTCTCCCTCTCTCTCTCTCTCTCTCTCTCTCTCTCTCTCTCTCTCTCTCTCTCTCTCTCTCTCTCTCTCTCTCTCTCTCTCTCTCTCTCTCTCTCTCTCTCTCTCTCTCTCTCTCTCTCCCTCCCTCTCTCACTCTCTTTCTCTTTCTATATATATATAGTATTCTTTATTTATTGATTCTGAAACAGTGAATTTGCTGTAAATATGTCTGAGGTAAAGGCAGAAGACATCCAGTGATATCTCCCCTAGATTGTTGAAGCTAGGTTTGAAGATATCTTATGTTATTAATTTCACAAACAGTCCTTACTTCGGTGGGTTTTGGTGTCAGTGCATATTTCCAAAAAAGCTTTGAATTCTTGTTGCGCCCCAAAAAAATCGTGATACTTACATACCTTGAATGACGACTTCATATACTTTTTTTTTTCTACAAGTGAGGAAACCACAAAATTTCATGAGTGTCTCTCTCATTAGCGGGATTTAAAATCCAACAACAAAAGTATAGGACATGGTATAGTTGGGTTTTAACAACTAAGATTAAAGGGAGACCTCGTCAGCAGTACGTTGGCTAGGTTATCGCCAATTTCTCAACGATGAGAAGAGAACTGTGACTAACTTCTGGTTCGAAAACAGGAGTCACCACAGTGACAGGAGAGGCTGATGCGAAGGACGGCCATGACAAGGCAGGAATCGGCCCAGCTCCAGTAGTCTTGGAGAATCTTCTGCAGCCGGTGAAAGTGAAAAAGTCGATTCTCACCGGGCGGGCCGATATTAAACTGGATGTCTGTGGTGAAAGAGATTGGGCCAAATAGAAACTGGATCAGCGGAATCCCAGAAACATAATACCGTGTCTGATTTGAGCTGTGGCATTTTGTCTAAAGGTCTAACATGTGCATTTACATGGCGGGATTCTTTGAAAGATCGTCTGAATTCCATCGATTTGAAGTCCAATTCACTTCCTCGATAAAATCTTGTAAGTTTATAATGCTCACTCATTTACTTAAAAACTCATAATGAGTGGTGTTATTTTTCTTACAAATGTCAAAGATATTTCTAAATACAACAAGAAAAAAATAAAAATTTTTATTTTTATTTTATAGAAATATAGTACTTTGTTTTCCGTATAAAATTTGTTTACTTTCAAGGTTTTAGAGGTAGGCCATCGATATTTTACAATAATTATATAATAAATTCTTGCTGGAGGCATAGGTCCCACCATTATTTATAATTGTTAAATATTAACAGCCAAAGAAAGAATATATTCGTAGGATCAAGACTTGGGACCTCCCCAATGTCTAGTCCGGGGTTCTACCAACTAAGCTACCCTGCCTCGGGTGACCTCCACAATACAAATGCTCTTTGGACATACTTGTTAACAGTGTGGTATGTTATATGGTGGACAGATAGACAGGCAGCGTGCCTTTTAATTCATTTTCTACGTATTAGGCTCCCAATTTCAAAGCGTATTATGAAAATACGTTAGTATATCGTTTTTAAATAAGTCCCACTATTATTTATAATTATCAATAATTAACTCCCAAACAACAGCTTTTACAGTAGATGTACATGTACTTGTAGATGTAAACTAGATCGCTAGATATTGGGGAGGACCCGGGTTCGAGTCCCGATCCTGTCAATACATTATTTTCCTTTGCTGTTAATTATTAATAATTACAATTTACATGTAAAATAAAATTATATGAAATAAAATTATAAATTGCCAATCTTGTTCAATGATTAACCGTAATATGCCATCGATTACTATTATGATCGTAGTTTAATGTAACTTTTTTTCACAATTTTCGTTTTAATTGTGTCGTAACATTATATAATATTCACCTTTTTGCGTGTGGGCTTGTGTATATGTTGAGATACTAAACCTTGAATAAATTTTGCGCTATTTTTTTAATTTTATTAATCAAAGTTGAATAGGATCACATGAAGGTATTAGAAATTGACTTGGGTAAGGTTTCACAGGGATGTCTCAGTTAAGAAGAGGGAAGAAGAACCCGATTTAAATTACGATTATTTCAAAATGGTTTTAATATATTAATATAATAAAACCGTATGAATAAATACATTTTCACCGCTTGACAAAGTGTAGACACCTCAATATAACGAAAAATACGAAGAAGGTTTCCACGCCGATCCTCTCAAAGCTGTGATGAAAAGACCTAAATTTTCATATGCTACAGGTGAAATTAGAACCATATAACATGCAGACTGCAGTATATCTTTTATGCTTGTAGTAACGTAAGCCCTGTTCCCATGTGGTCAATCGACCTTAAAGGGTGTTGTAGGAAATTGGATGTTGGAAATCTTATCAAGAAAAACCAAAACGGCCGGTGATCAAACAAATTGAATTTGACCTAGCATTGGTTAAATCGTCGATGGTATGAAATACCCTAGGATTTCAACAGGTAACGATCCGTTTTAAAAAAATTGTTTTGAGATTTTATTTTTTTATACCGGGTTAAAACTAAATAACGCCCTCGACCTCCGTCTATCTGCTATTGTTAGTAAGCTCCGTGGGTGTTAGCTTTTAATCCAATAACAATGCTTTATTGAAACGTAGCAGATCACTTTTGTTACAGTCTTTTATGGTTATATTTATAAAAAAAAAAATCCGACAAATAACAAAAAATATATATTTCTGAAAGTTTTTTGTTCTGCATTCTCTGAAAACGTTTTTAAGTGCAGTCCTAACAAATTTTAGTTATTAAAAACCCAAGGTAAAGGTCCGAATAAATATTACAAATTATTCATAGAGACATTGAGAGCTTTTATTTGATAATGTATTCAATAGAATAACATATTTTTATTTTATCAATAATTTAAATGTTGATGAAAATAATGTTTCCCGTTTCACATTACATTATTATTATATTATTATTATTATAACTCATATGCCACCTCCTAAACACGCAGGTTATACTTTGTTAAAGTCTCGTAAAACACGAGGCTCAGCATTTCCTCCTATTGTTAGTCCAAAAACAGCCTTCAAATTCGAGGCAAATGTTACTAAAACGACATTAGCGTAGGTCCTTTGCTCAATTATGCCTAATTTACTTTTACGTGAGCAGCCATGAGCACTCGGTCAGAATTTACTGCCCTCCTCGAATCAAGTAAATCCTTTTGTTCGTATTGTCTTAACAAATAAAGTTGATTTAACTAATAGAATTAACTTTCATAATAGACAAAGCAATAACTTTCCCAGCCTTCATGAAGGAAACAGTATTTGGAACTAGATAATCACTCCAATAAGGTATTGTGAAATGAACCTGCATTTGAAGGCCTGGAAATAAAATTTGTTGCACTTAATATTAAAGCTGATGATATCCAACGTTTAGTTACTATCCCCACTAATAATGCACAATTATATTTGAAGACATTAATTCCTGGATATCGATTCGAAAATCAAGATTTATGCTAAAAAAGAAGTAGTGGATTAAAAAGAGATAGTATAAAAACTGCAAGAGGTTAATAAATAATAAAATTAGAAATGTGTGGGAGTTTCTTCTTAAACAAAAACAACTTAATTCCATCAGAGAAAGGTTCTAGAAGACCTAAAAACCTTTCTTACTAGGGCCTAAGCTGAAACAGCTTTACGCAGCTTTTATATCTTAATATGCAGAATGTTATATTGACTCCATCTAAAGCCATCGTTTTGCCTGTTCAGGGATCATTAGGACTGTAATTTAAAAAGAAGGTGAACACAAATCTTGTGTGTTTAAAAGATACCGAACGATGATACCACTTTCTATATTGGATTTTGTCTTTTCACAGTATTTTTTTTTCGAGCACAAGTACTTTGGGCAGACTGTACCGTCATTTTCATAAAATAAACAACTTGTGTTAATTACAGAAATTGTTATTTATATTGTTGTTATCCAGAATGGTAAGTACAATTAATATAATTTGTCCGTTAAAAGTACAAGTGCTGGAATAAAAAATAATAACAATTATTCAAAACTCAGCCAGCCTAAAACCACCGTCTTGGATCAAGTAATTTATTTGTAAAGCTGCGGTAGTCTGGGCATAGAAAAAAGATCTGCACTCCATTTAATTCAAACCTAGAACGAATACAATATTAGTCAATATTTCACACCACTGTACAACAATGTAAGAACATTCAATATTCATATGCCACGTAAGTGGTTGGTTTAGCTAACAAGAAGGTGCGGTAGTCCCTGTTTGATGGACCCAGGGCGGCCGGGAAGGTAACTAGATCGGTCGGTGATTTCCCAGAGGAGAACGTCTGCAATCCAGGCCTTAAGCGTTTCTAATCCTCCTTCTTCCTGCAGCTTCTTTATTTTCGGCCTATCTTCATCATAAATAGGGGATGTCTTACACACTAGTATTGTTCAGCCGCAGGCAGCTTACTGCAAGCCAATATGTGGTGTTCTGTATGCATGATATTAGTATATGTAACGTCACGTCGAACACATTAGTAATTGGCGGCGAATCTTGGGTGTATAAATTATTGGTTACCTTGGTATGTTTTAGGTACTGGATTTTGTTCGTAGCTTGATTAAATGAAGGTGAAGTTTTTATGTCAATATTCTTCCGTTCCTTTATGTGTTTTGGGCCTCAGAGCAAATATTCGACTGCGTTACCACTCGACTAACGTGAAGGCCGTTGGAGTGCTTCAATATGTAGATGCGTCAGCTTGGTGTGGCCAATCATTAGCCTACACGCTGCTGTATCTTGTGGACAGCTACAATGGAGGTTCACATAGTTGTTGCTTTCTTCAAATGATTTACCGTGCCATCTTTCTTTTAAGTTCTGAGTCAAATACTAAGTTTTGGCAAGGATGTTGTTTATCAATTTCGACTTGTTTTTCAGCGTGTCCATTGCCTTCATTGGGCGAAAGACCCGAAAGAACTTAAAATCTTTTTCTAGTCTAGTCGACTAGAAGACTTCATTAATAATATAAAATATTCTTCCTATCTGACCGTCATCCGTGTGATGTTGAAGAACAATTTTTATTGTGGTTTCAGATTAAAGATCCTTTAGTTCCGATTAACAGTATGTAAGTTTTGTTTTCATTTCTTAATCTCTCCTTACTAATAGTTATTAATATCGTCTTTCAATCAGTGTAGAGTAAGTTATCAAATTTAAAATATCGACGTTTTCATTATTAATACATCGCCTTTGTTGGAACTTTAGAGGACTACAGTTACATAATGACATTAAAATAATTATAAAAGCGTCTTCGCATCCATAACGAAACCCTTGATTGTGTGGTGCTTCACACTGGAATTGGAGCTTTTAAAACAACTATGATTGAAAATACATGTATTCGTATAGACTAAATTCTATCGCTCGTATCTTTTCCAAAGCAAATATTTCGGGCCTGGAAAATGTAGTGTTCTTTATTGGCCAGTGTGGATCACAGGACAGAAGGTAAAAGCTTACGAACCTGTTCTTCAAAAATGACCAAAGAAAAACATCCGGCGAACCTAAACGTACAAAGGAGCCGACCAGCGGGAACAATGCAGAAGGACAATCAGACTCCCGATGAAGGACTGACAGTCGAGGTCGAGAACTCAACCAAGGCTAGGCACTACCTTCGTTACGGATATCGTCCTCTTTCATGAAATATTCGAAATATTATACATGGATATTTAAAATTTCGGCAATAAATAATTGTGCTAAATGATGTGATCCTTACCGAATTTAACGACACTGCATTCATTCTCTCATTCATAAACAATATAAATACATAAAATCCATCAGAAACAACAAAACCAGAAACATCATTAGCAAAATGTCACCTTACACATATTTTTTTTATAAACCATTTCGGGATTATAATCTAACTATTGAAACTAACAAAATAAAAACCATTGAACTCGACTCCAACCGCATTGAATATTTGTAACATCTTTAAAATTATTTATTGCCCCACGTAATATGATAAACATGAAATAAAAGTCAACAGCCTAACACAAGCTAACACTTTATGCAACTGCTTATTAGTTTGAAATAGTAAATCACTAATTAATCTTATTTTGAACATATTTATTTGAAGAAGCGTGGTGAATAGAGGGGGGAAAGGGACTTCAAGAAGAATATTGAGATTGTGACAAAATGAATTGTGTAGTATTGTAGTTCTATTTGGGGGGGGGGCGCTTAACTTCCGCGAACAAAATCGCCACCCTAGGTCTCGCAAGAGGACTTTCTGATCTGATGCAACGGCAGTCATCCAGACTTGGATGGTTTCCAAGAGGAAATACCGCAGCAGTGGCAAAGACCTCGCTAGGAGTCAACCTTCACGGTTCGGATGTTGCCACGGTTGTCTCCTGACTGGAGGAAGTGTCACAACTGTAGCATTTCATTAATAATTGTTTTACTTATGCCGATAACAACATTAGATATAATACCTAGCAATAATATCTCTCGTGTCAACAAATACTTTATAACACGTAGTTGATTTAAGGAACCTGCCGTTTTACATCGAAGATTTCAATTAGAAACATTAGAACATCAATCATTGACTACAATGTATCCATAAACTGCCCAAAAAAATTACGTAATAAGTAAAGGAACTCTCGTTGTTCGAACAATTAAAGCACAAGACTTAATTTAGCTAAGATGTGGTTGAGTAGGACTGCTTTAATATTTTAAATATATAATTCAGGGAGCCGCTTAAGAATGAACCAATGATACGAAAATTGCGAAATTGATAAAAAAAAAAAAAAACTATAAGTGAAGGAAATATCCACAAATTTTTAACTTATTTGAATCACAACATCCTTTAAACTACTTCCGACTAACTTACTAAAATTCGAGTGACAAATTCTAGAACTTCTAGCTATTAAAGTCCAATTTAAGGAACCTAAAAAATCTAACATTATAGGAGAGAAATATAGATATATAGAAATATAGATTTAGAAATATCTAAAAAAAATCAAAGCGTAGGGTCGATAATAACTGATATCCAAGCTCCGTAACTTTCGCAAATCAGGTTTGCGACACAGCGGTCGGTCGATTCACGAGGAACCAATATTTCCAGCAGTTTCCACGCGAGTTCTCAACCAGTTTCTTTTGTATTTCCTTTAACAAACGTTTGCATATGATCGTCTACATCAGAAGATCTTCACAGTGTCATTTGCCTTCAAGGCTGAAATCTTTCTCACAAAGTATTTTAATCTCTAGCACTGTCGTATTATTAATTTTTTTGGTCGTTTGCATTTTATTTTGAGCTTTTGGTGACCCAGAAAGAGGAACTATATCGGCCAATAGCTCAGAGATAATAATATTGAATACCGACATTGAAGTGAAAATGTCAATAGTTATCAAAATCACAAGTTATGCCAGCCAGGAGACACTGCAGTACATGAATGGAAGTCGCAGGGCAACAGAAGAGTGAGCGTCCATGGACACATGGTCTACTCAAAACAGAAACAGAGCATCATCGATTGAGATGGACATAGCTTGTCCAACTGGGCAATGGGGTGGCGAAGATTCATCAAGGCATTACGTCCTAATACCCAAAACAGGAATCGATCATGCACAAAAGTAAACCAAACATACGCTTGAAGTATCAAAAAGCATTGTTTTTTAAAAGAGGATTAATTAATGTTGACCCTAATATATAATAATATTTCATCAAGGATTGAATTAAGGAAAATCTGTAGTCCTGCGCTATTGTCCGTACAACTCAATAGATAGGAAAAAATTATTGGCACGGCCGGGAATCGAACCCGGGATCAGCTTATCTCCTTCCACATGAGCTGTCCCTTATCAAACACGAGCATGGTCGATATCAAATATCTTTAGCTGCACGTCCAGCCTGAGACATTGCCAGTGTTAAATCTTTTAAATGAGACTACAATGCAGCATTTTAGCTAAAGAGATTTGTATGTTCGGATCCCGGCTCAGAAACTATTTTTTTTCTTTGCTTAGTAAAAATAATTTTTATTTACTTTAATAATAAAACATAGGCCAAAAATAGTAATAAAATAATATTATCAGAGAGATACAAGTTATTGAAGCAATAGGAGGTGTCCGTTGGACTAATTGCTGTGGCAGTAACTAGGAAGCTGCTAACCTCCTGGCCTTCAGGCTCTAGCCTTGCTTTGAGCTGAGTCACAGATCCTGTCCTTATACAGCAGGCTTTGGAGGCGTTTCTGCTCAATTGGTTCGTAATTGCGCACTATTGCACACTGTACAAACGAAATGATCACACTTCAAGAGAGCTAAAGTATCCTAAGGTAACACATTTTCAAGGCAGCGTTTTTCAGTACCATTCCTGGAAAGTATGCACTCGATAAAAACATAACTATCCAATTGAGGGTGTGATGTACTTAAAATCAATAATAGTCATTTATTTACGGGATGAACAAACTCCACGAATGTATATAGACTTATCTGGTTCTAGTGGTCAGTCAACTTGTTCACTTGTAGCGTAGTTCCATATATCGCCGACACCATGCGAAACATTGCATTTTTTACTTTCATAAATTTTGAATACATATGTTTGTAATGCAGTCATTAGCAAATCCTAATAACCGGATCTCTTAAAGGAAAAATAAATTACAATTTGAATCTGTTTATCAAATTCTCAAAGTTATATTAGTGAATAAAATGTTTCCATAATTTACGGCACTATTAAAGTGACAACCGTCCGTGATGTACGGTATGCATAAATGTGACATATTGGTCAAGGAAGAGTATTCAGAATTGGAAAACAACGCGGTTTACTCTCTCTTGAAAACCAAGCTTTTTCATATTCGTCACTTCATCTTGCCGACGTCGTTATATAGACACGTATCAGTTATGTATGAATCAATCATGAACTGGACCGTACTCATAGCATACATACAATTTAAATAAAGTACGTATAAAGTGAACAAACAATATCGAGGGATAATAACGGGATGAGGAAACTCATACTTTGTTAAATGACTATTAAAAACTCACTGTGACTGTATTTGAACTAAAAGCTAATAAACAAACTCCTGGACAAACACTCTTATATTTCGATGTACGTTGAAATTTTCAGATCGTTGAACGTAAAACTAGACAAATACAATTTCATTCGACAGTGATATGCAAACCACTCCCATCGAACTCTGCAATAACTTGTTTTTAATTTATATTCCAGCGTCCATTAAAATTTTTAGTATCGAAAAATCGTCCGCTGAGTTTGAATCATTTTCTTGTGCGTTATTTCATCGTTTAACACAAATTATTAATCATTTTCTCTTAAAACAGATTAATAGATGTCTCGTGTCGGAGTAGAATAACAAGATTCGAAGGTACTATTTGTTTGGAAAATTCATCTTTTTTCTGAATAATTTGCAGGTAAGCATGATATAAAGAGAAAATACGTGCTATTATTGAATGTTAGAGGTTAATTACAAAGACCCAATATAGCTCGTTGGTAATGTTGCTTGGAGTAATTAACTATTATTAATTTATCTTGAATTGTGTGTTAATTTGATTAATGTGACTGATTTCCCTCGGGCAACATCATTAAAAACATATATTTACGTTAATATTTTAATAAATTAATTGATGATATGTTCACTTAAACAACAGATCATTAAAAACTAATCAGTTATTAAACAGCTAGTAATAAAACATTAACTGAATAACACCCACTGTATAAATAGAATATTTTCCCATTTATTTGCCTCAAAAATAAACCAAATTTAATCGAAACCGTCGAAAATTTTTCTTAGCCCCTTTATATTCAAATCCTTTATAGTATTAAAATATGTTTGATATAGAGTTATTATTTTTAACACTACTACAATCGGCAAGTTACGATTGTTTAAAATGCTACAGCCTCATGTTTGAAATGAAAAATATGGGATAGGAATTCAATAACCAGTCAGAGTCATCTGATAATTATTTGATATTATTAGTCCAAATTGATCACAATATAATTATGATTACAATTGAATGTAAACTACAACCATCATGATGAAAACTGATGCAGAGAATTCTACCCCAAGTCTACCAGTTCATCCAAATGGATTGTGATCATAAGTACCGGCATAATAAATAAGTTGAACTATTTCATTCAAAATAATGTTGACTGACTAATAATGAACTATAACTCAAAATTTGTTTATTATATACAATAATTCTGAGCCTAGTATGTAAAATGTTGATCCATTTTATGAATCTGCTTACTGTTCGTAACTTGTAAGGTTACAAATCATTTATTTGCCTGTCATTTTATAGATGGCGTTTTTGAAAATAGGACATAAACCACATATCTGGCATTTGCATTGTAAAATTTAGGTTTCAGACAGCTAGGTATGATTACTTCTTGCTCACATCCTTACAATAATTCAATAACTAATCTCATATGTAGGTATATGAGACAATAACATTGAAATAAGTATTTCTGTCCTACTGCCCAGAAACTTCACTCCCTCTGTGAGTTACAAGGTAAAGAATGATATTTTTTTAACCAAGAACTATCGTTTGAGTTCATCGGTCCGACTTTAGCCTCAATACTGGCCGTTGTAAGTCTTATTATCACAAAGGGATCAATTCCATTAGTTAATAGAAAAAAACCATAAACATATCAAGTTGAGTAGTGTGTCAAATTGATCTTATGTAATAGCTGTAGCAAGTTCAGTGGATTGACTTAGTAAAACGTCGTTAAAAATAGTTTGATCTAGAAATAAACAAAATAATGACTTCCCTTAAAAAAGGTTAAAAAAAGCTTAAGGGCCAATCAATTAGATTGGAGTTATACCATCTTAGGGCACATGGGGTCGCCAAGGAAACCCTTAATTGTGAGGAAAGACTACTGACAAAATTTAAAAAAAAATACAGTAACGACTTCCCCTCCCCCCCCCCTAAGGAATATGGTTGTGAATATTTTATTCAAATGGAACATATATTCTATTGGCACCTCTAGACTATTTATAAGGATACAATATTTTGACAGTCTATTAATTTTTTCATATGTTGACACCAATTGGAAGAAAAAAATTGAAATTCTTGAAATAGACATAGATATAAAAAAAAAGCATGAGCTTTTCCGATTGTGTCTAAAAATACTTCATTTTGATATTGACAAGAAAAAAAAGAACCCTTTGAAATCTGCTTGGAAGCCTTTAAATATACAATTCCGATTGTTCTGGAGACAATATTCTTTAGAGTAATCTTTGGTTTATAAATTTTGGTTTGAATAAAATTAAGATCAGTCCTAAAAAGGCAATAGATAATTGAGATAACAGATATTTACACATTTTCATTTACTCTCTCATTCTTTTCCGTTACCACCTTCAATGTTTCCAATTATCTTTTAGGAATAAATCGAAATTTTGCACTTGAAATAGATTTTGAGTTGCCTATAACTTAAACACGGCCTACTTTTATCACGTTTTTGTTTTTCATGCCTTCATAGTTTTATATTAACCAAACCATACACAATGTAGACATGGATCTTGTTGAACGAACATTTAAAATTGATGAATAATTTTCATGGCCATTAGCGTGGAAGAATGTCGATCACTGAGTGAACTTACAGCCTGAGTGGTTCGATGACGAACGGATGTTAGTACATACACAGGTGGTCTGAAAGGTTCCGACCTCAACATGAAGATGATAATAAAATAAATAAAAGCTAGTGAAATAAAAGCTTTGTTAGGTTGGAAACTTTTTAGACCACCCTCGTATGAGTAGATTATTTGACATACTCACCCAAAAGAGGACATTGAAGCCGAATATGACATATTTTAGGCAGCAGCTCACTTCCGAAGTGTCCTTCCTGTACTTGCGGATGGCCTGTACTGGCATGTTGTAACCATTTGATTTGATGAGCCTGAGTCCCTCGGCAGACATGTGAGCTATAGCGAGAGGACCATGACAGCTACATCAGCGATATATAAGCCGTCGAAAAGCGGAAACGCGCACAGCCACCGAACGAAGACTAGTCCCTCTACCACACTGAATCGTTACTGTCAGCGAACCGAGCGGAGGGGGGGCGCATGTCTGCACAGCCGGAGCTGCCATCTACCGGCTCACTGGACTGACCCGTTCTCCCGCCGTTTTCTAGATTTGACCATTGAGGCGGGAAGAAAGATCTATCAAGGCTTGCCAAAGCAGGAGTCCTCCAAGGCTCTGTACTTGCTCTACTACTTTTCATTATCTTTACCTCTACCATACCTGCATCTCCTGATATAATAACATCAGCCTAATTATAATATTATCTTTATTATTCCGGACTATGTTCTTTAAGAACAAACATTTATTTAACATGACGTGGGTCCTTCGACAGGACTATCCTCACTAAAATTTACAAAATGCAGAGAAATAAAATATAAAATCAAACGCTGGTTCATTATTTTTTGAAAAATGTTATTCATGCAATGTTTTTGAAGGTTAAACAAGACCACAAAAAGACGATGAAGACTGATTGCTATTGTTCAATATATTTTTTTAGGAAAAACAACTTCTTTATTGGGATAACATTACAATCTGTCTTATCAGGCAATAAGTAACTGTGATCAATATTCTCATTCACACCATATTTACAAACAGCCCAGCTACCTCCTAAATCCACATGGTAGTTACCTCCCTCGCACGCGAAAGAGGAAGCGGAGTCTTGGGAAGGCCTTCACGCTCCTCCGCCAGTCGCGTCACTTGTTGTGAGCTAGTGGATACTGACCAAAAGCCCGAGAGGCACAGACGCTCAGGACATGATTGGAGAAACTGGCCATTGCCAGGACTCCCACTGTCACGTATTTATAGCAGGCCACGAGGGCACTGCCACTTTAGTCTCCGTGGATGATTATAGGGATGAGTGGTGCAGTGTAATGACTGTGCTAGGGGATAAGGGTGGTTGGATCTGGATAAGTTACTATGGAATTTCTTGAACTTGGAAGGGATGAGTTCAAGAATGTAGGGTATATTAAGATCGCTATGAAGGGTTTTATTGCTGGCGTAATAAGGGGCATTTGCTATTGTTCTCAGGAGTTTTGATTGAAAGATTGGATCCGCTTGATGTTCGACTTTTTTGCTGTCCCCTATAACTCTATTTAGTATATCCAAATTGGCTAGAATATAACTTTGTAGATTAGTAGTTTATTTCCTATTGAGAGATGGAATGTCCTTTGAAGTAGTCTGTACAGTTGTCCAAAGCGTCTGTTTAGTTCTTGTCTTTTTAGCCATTTGTTCAATATGAGATGGCTAAAATGGGAAAACACCTGGCCGCCGATTCAGGATTTCTAAGGATTAATAGCATCCTTTTTCTTCGGTTAATAATTAGTAAACTATTGGGATTATATACTAAGACCGGAATTATTAATATAATGTTATGTTAGCAACATGATTCAAAGCTAAAGGAATGGATAAAATGTCCCTCCAATAGTGGCATGTTTCTGATATCTTATTCCAGAGTATTTTGGAATATTATTTCATCTATTTATATCTTATTTTTGAACATATGTTTATTATCCTGGGACTATGTTCCTTAAGGACAAAAATTTATTTAAGATAATGTGGGTTCGGCAGTAACAGTCCTCACCGAATTGTACAAAATCCAGAGAAATAAAATATAAAATGAAATAAGAAAAGCTATAATAAAAAATGTGCATAAACACATATGTTTTATTAACATTATAAAATGAAATAAATGCAAACAAAAATAATATGGAGAAGATTAAACAAGAACTTGCTTGAAAAATAAAAATAAAACATACACACGTACACACTAATTCACATAATTATATAAATACCCTAATTAAATGTGTACTCATTCAATATGGTAACCTACACAGTAATATAATAAAAATGAACCATCCAAAATTAGTTGGCAGATCACGCAACTAACTACTTACTTTTATACCTGCAAGGAACATATAGTTGTAAAATAATAGCAATAAACCATATACCTATACATATTTACCTATATAGAAAACAACCCTTGCCGACTAAGTGTCATAAATGTTACCATACCTTTTAGGCACCATCAGGACTGTCACGGGTCTTACTTCCCGTGGAAGTCTTGCTTGGTTGCCGATCTTAAAGGCAGACCTTAGTTTTTCCTTTATATTATTATATTATGATATATGATTATGATATATTATTATATTATGATATTATTCCGTCTGAAGTAGTTTGTGCCAATATATAAATATATATACACCATTTAAAATAAACTTGATATAATGTTGTTAATAGTTATATTAAGGAAATGTAAATAAAAACTACGGATTTGGGGAGATTCATAGCTTATAATTTTAAAACGCATCGATTATTTTTACATTTAAGTTGAAGAAATACGTACTATAAATGGTATTAAACATGTACATGATACATTTAAAATAAGCATGGTATAATATTATAAAACGAAATAAATAAAAAAAATCCAGTGCTATTTTTAGTTTATAACTAAAACACAATAAAAACTTGAAATCCCATCGGTTACATTAAAGTTACATTAATTCAGTAAATAATGATATACATATATGTGGAAATTAAAATAAACTCGGAATAAAGCGTTCGTTATTGGAAATAAAGTTGTTATTTATCTAAAATGAAAGTAAACTTTTATACCAAATTACGAGTGGTTAAAACTAATTTAGGCAAAAAATGTTTTCATGCCCAATCGTGGGTCATATAACTCACGTAAATGCATCAGGGTGGTCATCCCACAATATTAATTTATTTAAATGGGAAAAGCGTATTTAACGATCGTATTTTTTAATTCACTCAAAACTTTGAATTAATTGCCTAGTCCGCTATGAATCAAGAACCTACATGTAGTTTCATTAAATTACAGGGGTTATGGTGGTGTAAAATCAACGACATGGGTAACATAATATATTGCCCCGTGTTATAGGTAGCAAGCATACTCGCTAACTTTTGCTAAAAACATAGGCTGTGTTAGCAAGACCAAACAGTTTTGCGGGTTTGCCGATATTCTAAGCCGTGTTTCTAACAGATAATACAAACAAATAAATGTTTATTATTAAAAAAAACAAATGGTTTGTTATCCTGGTTGCCCTAGAATCGTACTATGCCAGTCAGTCACGCTGGTTAGTGTCATGGTAGAAGAACACTTGTAACAGTTCCAGCTATCACTTTCCATAGCAGTGAGGATATCAGATGGGTAACAAAGTTTTAGTTGGTAAAAATAATTTTTTTTTTTTTTAAATAACGAACCGAAATCACGACGCTTCTGCTCCTGTAACTAACAACTACATGCTTAAATTTACAGTTAATAATGGTAAGATCAAAATAATTTTCAAATATATCATAAATTGTATTAAAAAAATTGGCTTAGCAGCACCCAGCCCGCAGAGTTAGCCAAAAACAAAATAGGTTCCAATTATTGATAATTAACATACGTCCACGGTTACAGAATATCTGGAAGTCAAATTGTCTTACGATCGGTTTCCAATGGAAATCACGCTCTTTTAAACCTGATAAAATAACTTCAGTTGATACGAGGCGGTCATTCTGCCGTAATAAATCTAACATATGACCTGATCGGGGCAGCTTTTTATTTGACAATGCATGTAGTTTCAGATACTTTTAATAAGTGTGTAGCGACCGCTAACTACATAAGATAAATCACCCTATACCCTATTGTATATATATTGTAAATTAGTTTAAACAAATGTAAATAGCATTACCAAACCGTAAGTCATACCAGTGTAAATATTGTAAACAATAAAAGACGCTGTTGCAAAAAACTAGACCCCCCTAGTTTTCCCAGAGGTCCTTGAAGGGAGATTCAGGTAGCGTAGGAGGAAATCTTTGAGAAAATTCTTTTGAATTATCTCAAAGATTACTGCTCGGAAAATGACATCATTCCGCCAGAGCAGACTGGATTCCAATCCAGTATGAGCGCAGAGCACCCCCTTCTGAAGGTGCAGTAAGAAGTTAGCCATAACATAAATAGAAACATAGCCACGGCTATGATTTCCATTGATTGCACCCAATCATTTGACTCGGTGTCTCACGAGACACTGTGTAGAATGCTCTGCGACCGAGAATGCCCAGAACAACTGTATTCAATTCTGGCTAGCTTCCTGAAAAACAGATCGCTGCGGGTGCGGGTGGGTGATAGCTTCTCCGAAGCTATGCCACTGACCTGTGGAGTACCCCAAGGCGCCGTCTTATCCCCTGTACTATTAACGTATACACGTCTGAGATTGTCGGAGCCCGGTACAAAAATACCACAGTTACTGCTTTCGCAGATGACATAGCGGTGTACAGTAGCAGCATGAGTGCGAAGGTAGCTATAAGACAGGCTGAAGCAGCCTGTAACCAGATCAGTGAGAGATTGGGGAGACTCAATATCTCTATAAACGCGGGTAAGACTGACTGTGTAATTTTCTCTTTTCAAAAGGGAAAAAGCCCGCTCCCTACTAGTTACATAGTAGGAACGGAGGAAAATTCACCAGCCAACGACCTAGTATATCTGGGAATTAAAATGGACAGACACCTCCATTTTAGTAACCATTTTGCGAAGAAGTTAAAGCATACACGCATGAAGTCTTACCGGCTTACGCACTTATTGACTTCCCCCAATCTATCACTGCGTCTCAAGCTACTGATATACAAGAGCATACTAAGGCCTACTCTGCTGTATGGTGCACCGCTATTTCGTTACCTGACGTATACGACAGCTAAGAAACTCCAACAATTCCAATACGGTATACTGATGAAAGTGGTCAGAGGTACTTCATTCGTGCAGCGAAGAAACAGTGAGCTGCATGAGATAATTGAGCTGCCTACGGTGGATGAATTCATCCAGCGTAGACATATCAAATTTTTCGACTCATTACAATATTTAACAAACCCGGTGTTTAACACTATAACCCCCGCTCCGTTCCCCCATCGATGGCAGGACGCTGTCGCGGCTGGAACACTCTAGTCCTAGGTTCTAGGTAGAGATTTAGTTTGTTTTGTTTTGTTCCTAGTGTTTAGTGTTTGGTGTCGGTGACAAATAGAAGGTGAGCCTCATCACCTAGTGTGAATATAAGACTGAGTACTTTTAAGAACATCAAAAATTTATTGTATTATGCACTCCTCCAAATGCATTTAAATGCAGGAAGAGGAGAAATTTGTGAGTTCGATTATTTTATTGTATATTTTATCACTTGTATTATTTGTTTGAGGATTTGAAAAAAAATCATCATTTGAAAAATGTAAATCATTGTAACTACGGCTCCCTTTCTGAATGGGGCCCTGCAGCTGCACTGATGTTTCAAGATTTGGCCTTCTCATTTATGAAAACCTCTAAATCTCTCTTCCTAACCTCGCTATGTTTTAGTGCGGCCTCGTCAGACCCAACACTTTCCTAGTGGGATTCTCTGCCTTCGTCTCGCTAAAACTAGCACTTGGGAGAGACCTCTCCCTCGTGGATAACGGTTGCCGTGGCCCTACAAACTTTACCTAGAAGTGTCTCCCACAACGATCCAGTCTGCCTCTCTCCGGTTCACACTCGCCTTTGGGATCCGGACGGTTTTCACCTACCATCAGATACCGAGTGTGAATTCGTGGTCATTCCAAGACCACATAAACTACCAACAATACCTACCCTATACCTCTTCTCCTAAACATAGTGCATTTTCGGGGCACATACCTATCAAATATGGAGTCAGATAGTACGGCAGTAAGACCCATCATGAAGCAATTGTCCAGGTCATAACCTAATCAACCCTTACTTCGTCACTAGGACTAGGGTAAATAGGCACCCCCCTCGTGACGACCCGACAATGTGAAATACAGCTTTTATTTTGTTTCTTTACGTGCGTTTATTCATATCATGTATTTCTTTCAAACTTTTTTTTCAAACACATTGAGATTGTCGGGAATGCTTTAATTTGCTTGGAATAAAGATAGTATGTGTTTTAAAAGTCAAGTTTCAGTTTAAAATATTTATAATTTAGGTAGGTTATTTTTATATTAACTATTTTTGTTGTGTTATAGTTCCTACAAATAACAATATTAGAGGCAAAGAAAAATATACTAGCAGGATTGGGACATGAACCCGAGGCTATCGTCCACTCGTGCAGGCTAGCTCGATATAATAACAAAAGTAAAATATGCACAAATATATGTATTTATTTTCATAGAAATATTTAACTGAGATTGAGAAATATCTAAAAACGTAAGTGAAATTATTCCAGAGGTCAAAATTGTATAAACATGAATAATATTTTCACAGTAGCCCACTAAACAATGTTCGAAAGAAGTATATGATTTGAATAAACACATGTAAAGTTAACTATACAAATAAAATAAAAGCTGTAGTTAACTTTTTTTAAGTATTTGAAACTACAAGCATTTTCAAATAAAAAGACCCGCATGACCGTTCCACGTCGACAAAAGTTATTTCATGATTTATACCACAATTTCCATCGGAGACAATTCAATTTTCTGTAAAGTCCATTCCAAGGTGCACTTTGGAAATTGACTGTTGATAACAGCGATTATATAATTGATCAGTGGCATGTTCTGAGTATCTAATTTGCTTATTGTGTGGGGTAAGAAAACGGAATTTGCCGAAATTTTCACCAGGTGATTCCTCGAAGTATGCTTGACCATCAATGATAAGCTTTTTTAATTGCCGTAGCGGAATCAAAATTAAGTTTTGAAAATGTCTTTTAATGAATCAAAGATCTTTTAGTAGTATTCAACTGCCTCTAACCATGTTCTCTATCTTATAACTGCTGGTTGAGGGTTCAAGAATTATAGATCAAAGTAGTGTTCCTTCAAATCGGCCCTGTTTTGAGATCATCTCAGACTTTGAGGATTTCCATGTAAACACTTTGTAAATAGTTTTTCCTTTTAGCGCCTTGGTCAGGTATATTTTTGCCAGTACACTTTCCCAAGAAATTCTTGAAATGGGAGTTGTTAATTTTATGAAAGTGGATATAGAACTTAAGTTAAGCATGGCACAACTCAAAATTTGAAAGTTGATTCAGATGAAGTGCAAATGAATATCACTTTCTTGCGAAGAGGTATATTTGTTCCCAGACTAAACTGAAATTGCCTGGAAAGTTTTCATTGGTTATCTCTTCCTATTCATTGTTTTAAAAACAAATAAAATCCAGAATAGTGTGATACATAGTTTACAGTAAACCTAGTGATTGGCCAATTATGTATTTTAATTAAACTTTTGTTTATTTGTTATTTTTTGTGTTTTGGAGCTTTAGTAAATTTTGATATTCTAAACACCAATATTATTTGTTGAAGTTCACAAGGAAAAACTCATTGTGATGAGAGATGTATAAGTCACCCAGGCACTCCTGTATGGGGAGAAATTGACTGGGAACGGTATGAATAGACTGGTGAAAATTCAACCTAAGGAGTTTCCCGACATACTTAACAGTGTAAAAAAATGTGTACCTTGTCTGTACCCTAAAATTGTATTTCAAAATTGTAGCCTAAAATTCCACTGCAATTTAAGAGCTGTTAGAATTTAAAATTTTTATGATTGATTATCACCAACTGCTGGATTGAAACAAAATCTCAATAAACTTTTAACCAAAAAGGTTTAGTGTGTGCGAGTGTTAAATGTTCACAATTAAGGGTTTTGGTGATCTTCCTAATTACTCTTGATCGACTGATTTTCTAAGTTTCATTTAATTATTTTTACTGCCATAACATTCAAAAGTAGTTTCTTCTGCACACATCTCTGAATGTCACTCGCTGTACATGGGAATTCATAGCTACAAACACAGATTTTTATTTAAATACTTTTTAAGAAAGTGGTCAATAATCTGGTATTATGTTTTTTTATAATAATAGTCCACTAGCCCCCAATACATTAACCATATTCTTAATGAGCACATCGTGACCTTTTGATTTGGTGCCCCTTACTAAACAATACAAAACTACACACAAGATGCTAGGAAAAATATTTGTTTAATAATTAACTAATTAATGACACTTTTTATAGAATAATTTGATTTTTACCATCATCAAATATAACTATCAGGCAAAATATCATGTCTCTAAAAAAACCATCAGTTGAGTTCAAGTTATGAACATGATTTTGATGGCTTTGTTTAACTATAGTTATAAAATAAATTAACCAAGAAAAATACACATTATTAATCAAGGCATCGAGATCTTTATTTTTAAACCCTACTTAATAGAAAAGGACTTTTTCTTTTAATTATCACGTATTTAACTATTTATAACTTGTTTTAATTTACCATGTATTTAGCATTTAGCAATTTTTTTACATGTAATTAGCACCACTTCCAAGTGGCATGCAAAACTGGCTGGACAGACTAGACAGACCAACAAGTAAATTTACCTTAAATGAGGATTTTTTTTTAATTGCAGTCAAAAAACTCCAAATATTATTACTAAATATTAATCAAGATGTCAAGATATTTGAGATTCCCTACTGAAAAAGTTAGAAAAATACCTTTTGTAATATTCCCGAGTAATAGATAATTTTTTTCATTGCAAATTAATAATTTAATTATGTCACTTTATTATTTACCATATTTTGTATCTTTTTGTATCACCACCGGGGCATACATTTGAACTAACATGCAAAATATCATGCCTCTAGATAAAACATGTGTTAAAATAAAGTTGCGAACACAATTTCAATGAAAGTATATTGTCTTTCTATCAACTCCATTTATAATTATAGTTAACAAAAACATGATTCACATGTTATTACTAAAGAAATTCCTTGAGATCTTTAAGCATACTCTTCTCAATTTGATAAATACTCCTGTGCATGATCGTATGTACATAGACTTACTTACCTTATAAACAATCACTTCATATTCCTGTTTGAGAAATCTATCCAGAATACAATAGCTTAACTTTATGTCAATGAAAAGAACTAATGGTATGCCAATTCAAACCTGAGCTTTATTATGTATAATATTTACCATAAGACATTCATGTTAGATGAAAAAACATTTAACATATGAAGTTACCTACATTTAATACTTGAAAGTTGATCTTACTTGTAACAGTTATAAAAAAATAAATTACATAATGTTGTATATGACGTTTAATTAACTTAATCTACACATTTTAAATCATGGATCAGTTACCTGAGTTGGAACCTTGCAACAGTTAGCTCTTTAAGTTAAAAATCTTTTCAGCTTTTCTTACTTAAAAGGGGCTTTATGTGTATGTGTGAATCTCCCATTAATATGTTTTAATTTATTTAGCTTCTTTAAGAAATTTTAGAAGTATTAAATATTTTCGATAGTTTAACTTCTAATGATAAGTAAATAAGCTTAGATTGGTATGGTGTTGGTCTATTATATTATTAATAAATGTTTTACTATTAATTTATCAGTTTTATATATAAGAATACTTTCATGTAGATAAATCTTTGCCCAAATTATATCAATAAATGAAGATTATGTCAGTTTTTCATTGTTTAAATATGTTTTCACTCACCATCCTATTTATCCAAGCAATGAACTTTTTATTTGCTATGATGTTTATGTATTAACATCCATATCCGATGATCATGGTATTGAAATATGATCACACATCTATTATTTATTCTAAAATGTTTCTAAGTCGAAAGAATTTTTTTTTAATTTGAGAGATGGTTTGACTTGTCATATTATATTTATCTCACACTTTCATCATTGAACTTTTTTCAATCACCAATTAGCAAGACTTAAAGAGTTTTTATTAAAAAGCCATTTTCTTGGAGTCTTATAAAGTTCATCATTAAATCACATTTATGGCTTATTGTTATTGTTCAATATCCAGAAAACCTTTCATTGATCAACACAAAATTACTTTGTATCTAAATTTTAATGTTGTTTAGATTATAATATAAGGAGATATGTTCTGTCTACCAGGGATAACTCCTTGTGAAATGTAACTAAAAAAACCCTTTAAAATCATCCTGTTTCACACTCACTCCGTCGTAATGATGGTTCCTGGGGGTAGGTATTTTTACACTTCACCTTTCTCATCAAAACCATACTCATGGCACAACTGTTGAAGATTTCCTCACTTCACCTATCCCTCTCTCAGTTCCACCATAAACAGTTAGCACCTCTAAGGTCAAATACCTTCTGAAAAACCGAAAATCCCCTGGATATGATCTCCTTACTCCTCAAACTCTCCAACAACTTCCTCCTGAAACCATAATCTTCCTAGCCTACATTTATAATTGCATTATCCGAACGACACACTACTCAACAAGGCGTTCACGGTTTCGTTCACATATCCTCACCCTTTGAAACCAAATAGTATTGCACTGCTGCCTTTCTGGAAATAGCTCAAGCTTTTGATAGAGTTTTAGACGCAGGTTTGCTTTACAAGCTCAAAACACATTTACCACAGACCCTTTTCCTAATCCTACAGTCCTACCTCTCACTTCTTCCAAGTCCGCTGTGGCTTAGAATATTCAAACTAATGTCCCACAAAAGCAGGAGTTCGACAGGGCAGTGACCTGGGTCCCATCCTCTATAACCTATACACTGCTGATCTGATCTCCCCTCTACCCCCAATACCTTCGTGGCCATATTTGCAGATGACACCGCAGTCCTGTCATCCCATTCAGACCCAGATATAGCATCCCATAACCTTCAAAAACACCTTGATCGAGTATTAGTGCAACCAATGGCGGACCAAAGTTAATGAAGCAAAATGTTCCCACATTACCTTTCACCTCTCCCGCAAGTCTTTCTCGCACTAGTTTTTTTAATTCCATTCCTCTTCCTGTATCCTAGACAGTACGGATCTTAGGCTTTCATCTCGACAAACGGCTAACATGGAACCCACATACTAGGCTAAAAAGACAAGAACTAAACAGACGCTTCGGACAACTGTACAGACTACTTCAAAGGATATCCCATCTCTCAATAGAATATAAATTACTAATCAACAAATATACTGAATATACTGAAGCCAATCTGGCCATACCGAATAGAACTATGAGTCCGTCCAAACCACACCAGACCAGACAAGTCAAGACATGCACTGGACAACAAACCTTCTGATTGAACCCCGTTATTGCTGTGAGGACAAAAATCAAGTTCCGAGCTAAAAAATACTCATGCGTGTCATGTGTTGAAAATAATGTCGCTGGGTTCGTCCTTAAATCGCTTCAACACTATATACCAATATCACACGGATCGAAAAACTGACAGAAAGTCCCTAGCAAAAACAAACGCCAAAGGAAGAAAACAGTGAGTAAGTCAAGAGAATCTTTAGGGCAAAGAATCTAAGAGTGGCTCTAAACAAAAGACTGGAGCAACTCAGAGAAATATGGCTCACATGATAGAGTATTGTGGTTAAAACTATGTAAGATGGCACCTTATCTTATAAACCTTAAACCATAACACTCTACTCTGCGACAACTACTTTTGTCTGGGTCACTCCCTGCGATAGAACTGTTCTTAGATTTTCTTCCCTTAAGATAATCCCTTAAGATGTTGACTTGCCTCAAAGCTTTCTTCTTTTAGCCTTTGCCTATGCTAAGCTTTCTCAGGAAGCTCCTCGATCTCTGTGATATCACCACCTAGTTTCCATGCGGCCTGAGGATGACACGTCCCATACCAACCGCAGTACCTCTAAGACAAGACACCCCTAACTTGACCCCGAGCATTTCCTGGCCCAAACCAAACTTCCTGCCCCACAGATTAGAATACCTAATTACCAAGTCAAAATTATTAAAAAGCAAGTAAACACATTTTCGTTTTATACTATGCTGATCAATGTGAATCGAAATACCTAATCGCAAATCAAACTGATATAAAGATCCATTTTCGATACGTAATATCTTGACCAATGAGCATTGGAATATCAACACAATAAGTAAAAACAAAACTGTAGTTACACAATTACCACAAGAGGACAACTACGGAAGAACCAACCCCAACCTACCTCCACAGGCAGTCAACTGCAACTGAGGCTTAAGTAAGCCAAACCGCTGTTATACACCTGGCCTAATCATTTCTATGGAACTGGAAGTTATTATTGATTTAAGTGATCCGAGAGAGGTGGAGCGCGACACCTAGAAAAAATGGATCATCGGGCGACCATCAGGGACGTCGGAGACAGACGGGGAGGAGTCGAAGCGCAGCGGGAGCAGAAGAATCCATCGCGCAGATGGGAGCGGCGTACGGAGGCTTGAGGAGAGTGGCAGCAGAGAGGCTACTGCATCCTAAGGTGCAATAAAGTGCGGGGAAGGATGTGTGGGTTGCCAATAATTTAGTTCGGGAAGGGAGAGAGGTGCCTGATTGATACTGGCAGCACCAATACAATAATATCTCGTGGTGCGTTAGAGAGGTCGCTTGGAGGAGAGAGGGCACACCAAATCAAGGTATGTAAGTGTAAATTACTCTGGGGGGACCCAGCGAAGTAATGAGAGAATCGGTCGTGGGGATGGACGAATGGGCGAAGCTAATGGGTGACGTAAAGGTACACGTCGTGGAAGACATGCCGCGGGAATACCAGATAATAGTGGGGTGTGATTTACTGGGAAACGTAGGTGCGTGCATAGAAAACGAGGGTGAGAACTGGAGGATCAAACTAGAGAAGCGAACCTATCGAAGCCGGGGGGGGGGGGGGGGGGGTAAGGGGCGAAACGGTGCAAATAGGAGCGGTTAAGAGACTGGAGGATTGGAGGGAGAGTCTGTGGAGCTAGTTTAGGGATATTTTTTTCGCTTAAGGGGACACGCTAGGAGCAACGGGGAAAACGCTACATGAGATCCCGTTAAAAGTAGAACGGGTGACGTATGTGAAGGAGAGGTGGTATCCGCAAGCTCTCAGACAACACATTAGGAAGGAGATCGAGGATCTCAAGCGCCAAGGGATCATCAGAGATAGCACATCTCTGTATAATAGCCCTTTGTGGGCAGTGTAAAAGAAAAGTGGACCGGTAGAAAGTGAGGAAAAGTACCGAATCGTGGTGGATTTTCGGAAACTTAACGACAATACCCTGGACGAAAAATATCCGATCCCGCGGTACGATGACATGACTGACTCAACGGTGCGAAAAATTTTAGCGCATTAGACCTATAAGCAGGGTACCATCAGATCAAGCTAGCTGCGCATGACCAACATCAAATGGCGTTTTCGTTTGAAAGAGGGCATTTTGAGTTCACGAGAATGCCGTTTGGTCTCAAAAATGTCCCAAAAACCTTTCAGCGTCTAGTGGACGAACTTCTGAGAGGAATGGACGAAAACATGTGCCAAATTTACATGGATGGCCTGCTGATCTTCAGCCGAACGGAACACATTCAACACCTCAGGAACGTATTTAGGAGATTAAGAGATTTCGGGTTGAAACTTTCAATAGACAAATCGTCGCTGGGGCTGAAGCAGATTAATTTTTTAGGGCTTACAATCTCTCAGGAAGGGGTTCAACCAGACTCGACGAAAGTAGAAGTGATCCAGAAAATGGAGGTGCCAAAAGACGTAAAAGGGATTCGGAGATTGAGGCGTGCCCAGGCTCAATTACTAGCGCCGTTTCGTGCCGGACATTGCAGAATATATGCTACCCGTTAACAACTTACTACGGAAAGGAGCACGGATAATGATCACGCCGCTGATAAAGCAGAATATCCGCCAACGCTTGGCTCAATAAACAGTCTTAAGACAACTTTCGATCTGTGATTTCATTCAACCTCTTCCTTTTCTTCAATTCTTTCGTTGACGATCAAATTAAATTACACATTACACACACACACACACACGAATATATTATACCCGAGGGTAATACCAAAATTAAAACGATTTTTTTTTTTTTATCAATGTTAATGTTGACTAATAATATGTATTTAGTTTCAATAAAAAGTTCAAATTTCTCAAGTTTATATAGGTGGCAGTGACTGGGCATATACAGTACCCGATCGTATACCTGCTTATTATTAAGTTCACTTTAAACTTGGCCTCGTAAACTGCTACAAATACGTGACAGTTGCCAGGATTCCTGGCAATGGCCGATTTCTCCAATCATGTCCTGAGCGTCTGTGCCTCTCGCGCTCTTTATCAGCCTCCACTGGCTCGTATCCGGTGACGCGGCTGACGGAGGAACGTGGAGGACTTCCCAAAACTCCACCTCTTCTTTCGCATGTGAGAAAGGAGACAACCATGTGGATTTGGGAGGTCTCTGGGCTGTTTGTAAATATTGTATGAATGGTGTGAATGGCGAATGAGGATGGTACATACTATTTAACACGGAAATAGGTCATTTTTAAGATATTTTATTGCAAGCATAACAATTTTAATGGAGGTACTGAATTGAGGCATCTTGCTATAGTTTATACATATTAATATTTTTTATAGTTTTTATAAGACAACTTTATTGATTGATACACACAATTAAAGATAAACTTGTTGTAATCTAAAATGTGTATTCATAATAAAAACTGTTGAATCATATTGTTGTTTTTAGAATGATGATTACTCCTTTTTGTCAGTTTTGTGTTTTCTGCGCATTGTAAAGAAGCAATAAACTCATATAGTTATTATGTTGCTGTGAACACGTTCTCTCTCTCTCTCTCTCTCTCTCTCTCTCTCTCTCTCTCTCTCTCTCTCTCTCTCTCTCTCTCTCTCTCTCTCTCTCTCTCTCTCTCTCTCTCTCTCTCTCTCTCTCTCTCTCTCTCTCTCTCTCTCTCTCTCTCTCTCTCTCTCTCTCTCTCTCTCTCTCTCTCTCTCTCTCTCTCTCTCTCTCTCCCCCTCTCTCTATCATTTAGGTGGTTTTATTACTTTAAATATCATTGTCAACTAATGTTAACTTTCATAAATACAATTTAAAATCAACTATGTTTTTATTATTTATGTTATTTTTATTTTTCCATTTAGCTCCAACCTAATACCTCAGCCTAATAATAGCACCGCACATCATTTTTTTTTTAATGAACTACTTCCCTCACTCTAAATATCTCTTCTTCAAACCTTTACTGAGGCTACTTCCCTTTCCACTCAAATGATGGCACAGAGAAGTACTCAATTTGCTCTTTTTCTTAGTTAGTTCCGAATTTTAAACCAATAGGTCGCGCTGCATCCCAATTACATATTTACTTAAAATAATCTTCATTATTTTATTGAAATTTTTTTTATTTTTTCAGCAGAATTATCTAACTACATTAAAATATTTTAGTGATCCATTGTTTTGAAATAGCTTTTTCTGTTTATATAATGGTTAATATTAATCAATGTAAATCTATATATGTTGTGGCCACCTCTTAATTACAAATAATTATAAGTCACTCTCTTCTCGATCAGATCATATCTATCACTGTTTCCATATGTTTAATAAAGTTTATGACGTCAGTTGGAGAGTGGGGGGAGAACAGCCGCTGGTGAGGATGGCCCCCCACCACGACTAGCCTGGTTATATAAGAAACTCCCTAGAGGGTGAAAATCAGAAAGTAACAAACCGGCACCTTGAATACTTCTCTCTCTCTCTCTCTCTCTCTGCACTGGCGCTTGCTGCTCTACTCAAAACCATGGTCTTCTTACTTAACTACCTATGCATCTCTATGTCCTAACCTCGCTATGTTTTAGTCCGGCGTTGTCAGACACTACACCTTCCTAGTGGGACTCTCTACCTTCGTCTCGCTAAAACTAGCACCTCCTTGGGAGAGACCTCTCCCTCGCGGACAACGGTTGCTGCGGCCCTGCAAATTTACCTAGCAGTGTCTCCCATGGTAATATAGTCTGCCTCTCTCCGGTTCACACTCGCCTTTGGGATCCGGACGGATTTCGCCTACCCTCAGATACCGAGTGTGAATTCGTGATCATTCCAAGACCACATAAACTACCTATAAGTCTACCCTGTAACTCTTCTCCTGAACATAGTGCTTTGTCGGGGCACACACCTTCTAAAGATCAAAAGAGTCAGATCAAAACTAATTAGGCTGCCCGCCGACTAGGCCGGCAGCCAGGGTGAAAGACCACAGTTCCACCCGCCTTATCTCTTTCTAGGCGCTCGCCGGACGGTGGCTAAGAGGTTAGTTAAGAGTCCGCGGCGGGCGTCTCCTCCCCACTTTAGGGATACTCAGTTATCTGAGCTCGACAATATATTATTGTATGTGCTATAAATAAGATCCCAAAAAGGTGGGAAAATTCAACTAGAATATTACTAACGATAAATATGGAGCAGACAACAGACGCTTTTCAGGTGTTATATACACCGGGACCACGCCGTAAACGCACCAGCGTCGAACGTATTTTGTTCTCGGGATGACTACTCGAAGTAGAACCTGTAACTCAAATTGAAACAACTAGTGATAAAGGTTGGGCCAGACCAGAAACTATACAGTTAATATAATGTACAGATCATTGAAAGGAACAAGTTGGATTGATCTTTCTATATCTTTAGCAGCTATACATTAGTTACTGAAATATTACCTCTTTGGTTTTGCGTATATCTCCCGGGATAATTTGAGAAGTAATAGCAGTGCTTTTTAAGTATGTCATCTAACTAACTAAATAACTTAAAATGTGCTCCGAGGCAGTGTTAAAATATTTACAGTCTACTAATCGACCGTATTCAGCAAATGATATCGTCCTAAATCTACACAATGTACACAGTAAAAATGTCATACAAAAATCATTGGATGAACTTGTAGAAAAAGGATTAATCAGAGAAAAAGTTTATGGAAAACAAAAAGTAAATTTATTTGTTACCCCTGGAGGATTCATTCTATTAATTTACTTATAAAATAACAATGTTCTCAAACTAATCCATCGAAAAATTATTTTAATTATACAGATCAAATCTAGTTAATCTGGAAGACTGTGTTTCAGGCCAAAAAGAATTTTATCAATTTATAAATATGTACACTGATGATATATGATGAGGCCAGGGGGGAAACAATATAACTCCATTTTTTCGATTTTGGCACAATATTGCAGCTCAAGACTGGTGAATCGGAGAGTTTTTAAACCGAAAAGAATAGGAGGTCTGGGGGAAAACAATATATTTCCCCGGAGTTCGGGGAAGAACTATTTGTATTTGGTATGCATTTTTTTTATTTCTTTTACCTCAAATTAATGTTTAAACAGTATAGGTGAGTCTTAAAAAGGAGTTATACTGTTTTTCCCCTGACCCCATCCTATGCTACTTTGTTAATTAGTACTTATTGATGTTATGTTCTGATTCGTCCCTTTAACCTGCGAAAATGACTGAGAATTGGGAGGAAAATTATTGATAATCTTATTATGTTGTTTCGGTCGAATTAACAGAATTGTTCTTAGAATACTGCAAGTCTCTTAAGTGCAGTATTATTATGTTCACAGATATATTGTGTGGTGCAGATATCTAGTGATGAAGGAAATGAAGAAGATGTCACTAAATTAAATGAATTGGTAAGAATATAAAAAAAAAATTACTTCTGATAGCTATGATGATTGATATTTACTTCATCGGTTATAGCAGTATATTGCGGCTTAGGGCAGTACATCTTGGCTTAAATATCACGAGGGCCTAGGAGAGCTATACTTTACTTTGTCCATGAAGCATTCCATTCCATCCTTGAAAGGATGCAATAATTTCTGATATTAATACTACACTTTTATTTATTCCGAGGTACTTGTCACTTGAAAAGATAAGACCCTTGTTAAACGTAGGTATTAAACTCAATAAACAAACATGTTTATTAATTAATTCATTTTTTTAGGCTTAGTCCAAGGGGTGTCCAATCTTTCTCACAACCAGGGAATCTCATAAAGTTTGTTAATTTATGATTTTTGTTGAGTTGTATTTATAGCCCTCCTGGCCCTGCCTGTAATAGACTGACCTTTTAGCCAGTAAAAGTTATCTATGTAGCTTTAATAGTGGGCATAACTACTAACTTTGGAATCTCGGGTTTGTCTTACTGCTCTCTTAATACGGGTTCCTTAGTTCAGGAATCCAGTTAAGAAAACCAACTGAAAGTAATATAAAGACAAGGTAATAGACTCAGTGCCAACAATGGCAGCTGCCTTAGTAGGTCTTATCTCTTCATAATATCTGTTAATTGATATATTGCCAATATTTAAACCAAACAAACTATTACATTGTTGTCATATGTCAGCCATGGTTTTTCTATCTGTAATCCTTAAAACCATTTAACTGTTAAAAATTTTAAACAAATTTAGTCCAATAATTGAATCGTTCCAAGTAGTGTGATTTTCAATTTTTTCAGAGATTGGTGCAGTTTAGACTGGGATTTTTCTAATTATATTTCATAATTATGTCCTATTATAATTATATTTATGTGTTATTCATTGTTTAGATAGATCAGAAATCTAAAGACATGAAAAAATTAGAGCAAGAACTAAAATTGCTTGAGGTAAAGTTGAAAGATATTCAGTCTCAACCAACCACTCTACAGGTGAATATTCACTTATTTTTAAATAGGAAAACAGAATAAAAAATAATAATTTCTCTTAATTTAACTACAAATAACTACTTTCTTATTGTGAACTATAATTTTATTTAACTGACTCATTAGGCTGAAGCAGACAATGCGAGATTAAAGAAAACAAATGGGATTCTCAAGGAAAAACTGAGTCAGCTAAAGAAAGGGGTTTCAATAATTTCAAAAGAAAAATGGAAAAAGACAGAAGAGATGCTATGCTCAGTTACCAAGTTAGAATTTATTTTTATGGCCACCTTTATGAAGTATAATATAATTTTTTTATTGTAGAAATTTTTAGAAGTTTTGATACTACCCAAAATAATAAATGAATTAGCATGTTTAGTAAAGTGGTAACATTTTAAGCAAAACTGAAATAAAAATAGTGCATAAGCTTCTAGTCAATTTTTCTAATTAACTAGTCCCCATCCCTTTTTATACTATAAACCTTCCTTTATATGGACTTATGCATTTTTAGTAGTATAGTATAATTTTTAAGTTGTATAGAACAATTATAACACTTAATAAATATAGGGGATATTAACACTTTTTCAGTCCATTTAATTTTTTCTTTAATAAATACTTTATTTTTAGTGGTTCCTTGTTGGAAAATTTCCTTGAGTAAAATGTTAACACTGCTCCCGACTATCTGAGGTTTTACACAGTTGAAACCTCTTTTTTCTGAGTTTTAACTTTAATAGTACTCATTTTAAGCAATTGATTGATTTAGCTTTTTTTATATTATTTTTAAATTTTTATCTATTTTAGGGAAAGTAAAAAGAGGGACAGGTGGCTCAAAGACATGACAGATGCCGTATTGGAAAATTGGAATTCTTCGAAAAACCAACTATATGAGGAGATAGGAATTGAATTGTGATTTAATGTGTTATTAATATTGAGATATAAGATTATAGAAGATATACTCCAGTTAATAAAAGTTATTTATAAAAACAAAATTTGTACTTGCATCATTTCTACTCTGATCGCTTCTTATAATAAAATATAACTTTATTATGTTAATACATTTATTCTTGTATAAACTTGATGTATTATTAATTTTGTTCCCTTCCTTCTTCAAATATTCACTCCTTTATTATTATCAAATAAAACTGTTAGAAGAAAGGAACGTAAACCATTATGTCAAAAGATATCAACCCCACCAATAATATTGTATTATGGCAGTTATGTTTATGTTTGCCGTCCTCAATATCTAAGAACATCCAAATATTATTATATAAACACTATTTGATGCTCTGACTTCTGCAGTGAACTTTTATTTGGTGTATGATTTACTTGACAAATTACATAGCGAACAAAATCTATTTATATTTTTTGGTATTTCCTTGATTTTTCAAAACCAGAAACCCTTATGTTTTCACTTGTCATTTTAGCTGTGTTATTGATACCACTGTTCTTAATAATTCTTAGCCAAAGAAAAAAAATACTGACAGGGTCGGGACTTGAACTCCAGATATAATGATAGAACTACAGAAAGTTATCAAAAGATGATTGTTGTGAATGCCTATAAATTTGAGGGAAAAGCCATAAGGCTCAAGAGGTATACTGTGTTGGGGTGAAGAAAGAATTATAAACAGAAATTTATGTCTGATTTAGATGTGATTTTTACTTGACATTTTCTGTAGTAGAATACATTTTTTTTATAGTTTAATAAAATAAATATTGATCATAACAAGAACATATTTTTCATTTGCAGAGGTAAAGCAAGATGTTTTGCCCATCTTTCTGGAAGAGGGTAACCATTTTTTTGATAGACAAACCTTTAAAATAGTAGTCAATCCAAGGATCATTAGACTCACTTTTTTTCATTTTTACCAAATAAAATTATTTTACCTCAATTGTTACTTAAATTGACATTTTTTAAATACATATAAGAACATCAAACGTGAAGAAACAAAATAAAATTTTACATAAATACTTGTTGAATTATTGTGATAAAAACTTAGTATTTTTCATCAGTCGAAAATTGTCAACAATTACAATTAACTGTAAAGACCTAGTTAAAATAATTTCCAAAATAAACCTACTGAAATTGGACCACAAAAGAAACCTTTTTATGTCTTACATCCGGTATTTACACAATTTCTGTTGGCTCCCAAAATTTTTTTTGCGGAATTTCTTTAACATTCTTGTTACACCACCTGTCTTTAATCATACAGTTAAAATCATGACTTAAATATCTTCAAATATTCTGAGCTATAAATGCACTAAGTTTAAAATTAAAAGTTAGTAAAACAGGACCAATTTATTTTTGGATACTTCTCATTATTGTACTTTAACCAATACTTATTCAGCATATTTAGAGGTGTTTTGAAACATGACATTAGAATCTCAGATTGAGTGAATGGAATTGGGACGATATACATACATAAAACAGTCTATTACTTTTAATTTATTCAATTATTTAATGAAATAAAAGAAAGAGATGGACCACTTGACAGAAGCTCTTCAAGTTTATTATAACTTTCTATGATGCATTTTTCTTTGTGCTGAAGTTCCTTTATCTGTTTCAGCCTTTTGAGGTTCTCTTTGGCATAAGCTGTAAGTTGATTAAGCTGGAAAATGTCTCCTTCTCCATCTTGCGCTGACTCTGTATGTACAAATTTTCCCTTCAACTGTAATAAAGAAAAAATTTACAATTGACTTGTATGTGTGACACTAAAAATATGAGGATTTTCGGGTCGTCACTAGGGAGGTGCCTGATCACCCTAGCCCTGGTGACAAGTGCGGATTGTTCGAGTTTATAACATGTACAATCGTTCCATGACGGCGTTACTATCTGACTCCATTTATGATAGGTATGTGCCCCGACAATGCACTATGTTTAAGAGAAGAGGTACAGAGGTTTCATAAAGAATTAGTCAAGTTTTCAGAGTTCGAGCGGAAACCAAGCAAATGTCACGAGTAAAGGCCTAGGAGAGTCGCGAGAGAGACTAACTAACAGGGCCAGTAGCCCTGCCTTAAGTACCCTCTCTACTTCCTGCTGGGAGGCGGAAAGGTTTTGATCCGGCGGCGGTTCACACGCACACGTGGGACGAGGAACGTGACCGCCGCCTCCTTACCCGACCCGGGGACAAGCCCTGGAGGTAGAGAGGCCCCCTAAAGGGTTGTTAAGTTTATGACTGCCAGCTGGTGACCTTTTCTCGTGTGAATTAGTTGGCTTCCGCCTTTTATTTCTTAACACTTTTAGAATGATTTACATTTGTTTATAATACATTTAGTTCATGTTATTTTACTTTTGCTTACAATATATATGTAATAGAGTATAGGCTGATTTATCTTATGTAGTTAGCGGTCGCTACAAGGATATTTCCTTTTTAGTATGCATTACACCCACAGGATATTTGCTTATTTAACAAATTACATTCTCTTAAATCATCATAGCTTCTAATTATTATGTGGGTGTTATTTGTGGAATAATCATTTGATAACTCAATAACATTTTCTGTCTACAAAAGTTATTTGGCAGCAGCGTTTTCAATGATTTTACACTATCATAATCAAGTGCTACAACCAACAAATAACTCATGATACATTTTAATATTTTATATAAAATATATAATTAATTAATTATATTCAGCATATTAAAATATTGTATGATATTAAATCACTATAATCTGTCAATATTATCACAAAATACTAAAAACTAAATTAAAAATTACATACTAAATAATTGCCTAAAATGTATAAAACCTTAAATGATAATTTAGTCAAATCCTGAGGGAAACCTTTAATATTGATTGGCTCAGTCTAATTTCATGGGTTCAATTAAATTAAAAATAATAATATATCTGATGGCTACATACCTATTAAAAGTAAAAAATATATAAAATATTCCAAATAAATGAATGTTGAAGAAAGAAAGCTATCTTTACAGTTTGCAAGAGATACTCAACCAATCTAAAAGGAAAAGTGGGGCTGGTACCTACTCATTGCCGAATTTACGATTTCCTCTTTCTTGTTCATATTATTTATGCTGAAAGAATCTTGTTATTGTTTTATCCATTCCAATTTATTTATTAATCATGTAGTCGTTACATTGTGAAAGTGTTTTGTAGCTCATTCATGTTAACAAAACATTTTAAAATTTTGTTAAATAATAATTATTTTAAATTTCTTCATGGATTATACATTAAATTTATCATGTCTTAATTGTTTGTTGCAGCACCTGATAATGAATGAGTAGCACAATCGAAAGGCCTTGTACCCGAATAAAATTTTGTGGCTAAATAAACTTGTAGCTTTATCACATAACTTTGTAATCAAATAAATAAATCTAGTTTAAATAAATTTCAGAATCTGACTTTTTTGTTACAAATCTTAACTTGGACAGCTTGATACTGTATATTGTTTGTCTGTATGTAGTCATCATTTTATTTACAAATGTATCATCAAAGAAAAAAAACATAGTGTAGTGGTATGAACATGTTCTATGTGTAACAAGTTTACATGTTCACTATTTGATGGTCAGTTTCTATCAACCACAACTATCAAACAAAATTAAAAAATGTTCATTACATCAACCCAATCACTGTTGGCCTGTTTTATAAAAAAGGTTTTTACCTTTCCTTGAAGTATTTTAAGTTTGATTTTCAATAATTGCTTTGAAACTTGAGATTCTCTTATCTTAGCCTCTGTTGTACACAATAGTTCTTCAATTTTCCGAATTTTATCTTTCAAATGAGCTTCTCTTGCACTAGGCAGGTCAATCCATTAATAATGACTGGCAAGAGAATAAATAATAATATAAATAGCCGGGATTATTATGCCAAACTATACCTGCTGATTGCAACTGCTGATTCCAATGTAGCTGTATAATTATTATATTGTTTTAGGCCTTCATCGGGATGTTTTCTATTCCTTTCCCTGAAACTATTTATTACTAATTAAGTTAAATAATGATATTGAGTATTACATATGTGGTTACTTTTTCTTGTTACTTTAAATATAGCTCATTAGTGCGTACTGGTGTATTGTTAATTAAATCAAATAATCATGGGTTATTTCCATAAAGGTTGTTATACATACACATGTACTGCAAATGTTTCTAAATAGGTAGAGATATTCCCACAGAGTGTGATAGAGTAATACCTTAGAATTTTAATGTCAAAATCAATAATCATCTTCAAAATCAACAATTTATTGCCATATTTTTTAGGAAAAAACTTAATTTAACTGGAGAAATGACACGCGTTTGCCTGGCTCCAGGAATTTTTTATTTTGGGTATGAGTAGTTTGGGTTCAAAATGTTTGGTCACATGTCAAGATCACCTTTTTACTGTATTTACTTGAAAGACTAAATTAAATGAAAATATTACATATATCAATGTAGATTACACTGAAATCGCGGTAATGTCATCAGAATTTTTTTCTAGCAAACCTTGGAAGCTCACAGGGAGAGGAGACCACTGCTATTTATAGTTGCCTAATGACATCGAAATGAAAAGTCCACTGAGATTTGCTTGTCAGGAATTATGTCCCCAAGGTTGGAGGAGGAGGCCCGCCGTGGGGGCTAGGGTCACTACCACCCAACGAGCGTCGAGAAAGAGATAGAATGGGTGGACCTGTGGTCTTTGACCTTTGCTGGCAGCCTAGTTGGCGGGCAGTTTTATTCGTATTGATCTGACTCCATAAGATTTTAGAAGGTGTGCCCCGACAAAGCACTATGTTCAGGAGAAGAGGAACAGGGTAGGTATTATAGGTAGTTTATGTGGTCTTGGAATGACCACAAACTCACACTCGGTATCTAAGGGTAGGCGAAAACCGTCCGGATCCCAAAGGCGAGTGTGAACTTTGTAGGCAACCGCCGTCCGCGAGAAAGGTCTCTTCCAAGGAGGTGCTAGTTTTATCAAGAAGAAGGCAGAGAATCCCACAAGGAAGGGTCTGACGCCGACTAAAACATAGCAAGGTTAGGAAAGAGAGATGCAGAGGTAGTGGAATAAGAAAGCCATGGTTCGAGTAGAGCAGCAAGCGCCAGTGCAGGGAGAGAGAGAGAGAGAGCAGTGTTTCAGATGCCGGGTTCTGAGAGTCTGGCGAATGATTTTTTTTTCTTCTTTTGTTTCAAAACCTATTTATATAACATTTTTACAGCATATGAACAATATTTACAGAAAATTGCACCTCTTGCTGCTTATCTAGATGCATTTGAAGGAAGGTAAAACTGGTGAATGCCCCAAATCTGGCTGCTTATATAGGCAGGCCAGTGGTAGGGGGTTGCACCGACGCGTCACCTAGTGCCTTCTGCTGTTTCGTACACTAATTTTCCCCTCTCTTAACTGAAGCTTTAAGGTTTTTTATTATTAAAATATGGAAACATAGGTGTATATTTCTGGGCTGAGAAGAGAGGAACTTCTAATTATTTGTGATAAAGAGGTTGACAGAACAAGGCTGCTATCATGAAGTTTAAAAGAAATATGGTACATCAACAAACATGAAAACAAAATTTTCATGTTAAGGCTACAATTCAGAGCAATAAGATGAATTGACTAAAAGAGAAGTATATACCATATGGTGCTAGTTGTTCTTGATTGAAATATAGGCATTGGGAGATTTCTAACATCACATGAAGATTTATTGCTATATGCTTTATTAGCCCTCTCTACAAAAAATTGTCTTTGGATATCTTTCTTAAATTCATCCGTAAATGTGTTAAAAGTGTTCATCTAAAATAAAATATATATGTAAAAAATACTGCAATTTCATAAAACTGTTTGTTAACTGAATTATATTTTCTTTAATTCTAAATAAACTCATAAAACCTCTTCTAATCATGAGAAAAATTATAAATAGTGAGACTGGAAGACATCTGGATATATTTCTGAAATGTTAATCAAATAATAGTTAAAATTTTCAACCAAAAGTTATTGGTTTTATTTTTAACCATTTTGGTCTGACAATAAATCTTTTAAGAAAAATTTGATAGGCAAAATATTGACCAAAAAAAATATACTGAAATCAGATTGTATCAGCCAGCAGATTCTAATGCATCTATTGTTAGCTCTCAAAACTTCTATTCTCTAAAATATCTTTAAATTTTATTGTGGGCACTTAAGTTGTGAAAGTGTTCACCATGAGAAAAAATCAGAGCTTTAATTATTCTGCATAGCTGACTTAAAAATTTAGAAATAGAGAATCTAGAAACATTTATCACTTTTAATTATTTTATTCTGCATTAATATTATTATTATTATTTTAATCATTAACTTATCTGCATAATCAGAGTGATTGTCGAATTAAATTTTCAGATTGATAGGATTATTTTTAAGAACTAATACATAAACAATTAATAACAAGAACTAATAATGTACTATCTTAGTAAATATAACCAGATAATAGGTGAGTCCCTTGAACCTATTTCAAAGCAAAAATCTACTTCCTGGCTTGGCAAATAATATGTACTTATTAAAACTAGGTTGATTCATTTTTTTACTATTAGTGGATAAAAAAATGAATGGATGAATGTATGTATGTATATTCCACCCTGCCTTTGGAGTAATTTGCATTAAACTTGGTACACATGTGGCTTACAATGTGGAGAAAAATACTATGGGGGTAAGTCACCCCCAGAGCCTCTTAGAAGGGCGTGACATTGAAAAATAATTGGGAACAACCGATATTAGGGTCAAATAGAGATAGTAAATAGTGACACTCCGGATCCCAACCATATTTAACTCCCATCAGTATGGAGAGTGAAAAATATAAATGTTCTAAAAGTGTCAAATACATTGTTTTTGAGGTCAAAAATTTGATTGGTGAAAGTCTGAATAACATTTAAGCCATGTTTAGTCAAATATAACTCTGTAGGAAATTCTAGAAGATTGTGGAAATGAACAGTACTTGGTGTTAGTAGTAAGTAGTATCTTCTGAAAGTTTGTAGAAATTAAAAAAAAAAACACTGTAGAACCACCTGATTTTTTTTTTTTATAATGCCAACCTTCATTGTCTTTTAGTTAAAGTGGGGTTTCAAATTATTTTATAATGGATTCTCAACCTCCCAAAACTTTGCAAATGGCTTTTTGTAAAAGTGGATGATTGAAGTAAGTGTGAAACAGTGGTATCCCATGGATACCATTCATTCTGTTTTAACTTTAAGATATTTAAATTTCCAAATAGACTTGTATTCTCAACTACCATCTATAGTAGCAGTCTATTAAGCACTGGGCTGTGGATTTTACATCACCATGTTTCTCCCATGGACTTTATGTTGCTTGCTCAAAGGTGTGTAATCAAAGAATTTATTTACTCTTGCTCCTGGAGGTTAAACTAAAAATATTGTTTATTAGCAAGTTTAGAGTTAAATTAATATAAAATATTTTAAACTGTACTTATACTCTTAACTGCATGTAAATAAAATTACTTTGATTCTACGCAATAGATAGAATTCATTCCTTTTCCAGTCTAATTGAAAGAAGATTGGAATAAAAATTAATGTTTGTTTGTAAAATATAAGCCCAGAAACTGCAGAACACATTTTAAAAAGTGAGTCCTTTAAGTACTTTAGGTCAAACATTAGGTTTGAATCTTCACACTGATTCTTTTGGGGTTGGGTAGTGAACGTAAACTTGAAGATGGTTCCATCATATTTTTCAAAAAGTATGTATGGCAATATTTTCAATGTTCATCTGAATAAATGCCACTTTGACATTAAACAACACGAATAATAACAGATTTTAGTTATGGCTGCCGGACTGGGTTGATAACTTTTATAAAACCAATAAGCTACTAAAATGAACCGAAAGTTGGAGTACATAAGGGCTTTGAACACAAACGTTAATTAACATATCTGTAACAATATGATTGTAGTTGTTGAAAAACTAAAAGATTAATTGTAATATTAACTTACTTTTCTTTTTTTTGGGGGGAAAAATCACTAAAATTTTATTCTTATATGGTCATAGTTTTAATGTTGTGACTAAATTTTAATTTGCAATAAGTGTTGTTGATGTTAATAGGTTATTTATTTCTGTAAATATATTTTTCAAAATCATATGTTTTCAAACATAAAATAAAAACACTGGCTTAATGAAAAGCAGAATAAGGATTAAATGGATAGTCGTCATAATGGAAAATGAGTCTCATGCAAGAAAATGAGTAGTTACTTAAATAAAAAGTAGCAAGTCCTGTCTAGGGAACAGAATGAAACAATGTGTGGGTAGGGTAGCATTGACGATGATAAACCTGAGCATTGCCTACTCTACCAATCACAATAGACCTAGTCTCTACCTACTACTATAAATTTTGTACCATGAATTAAATTTAATCATTTTTTTCCTTAATCATTGTTCGGTAAAAAAACTTTTTAATGATTGACAATATATTTACAATAAAGGTTATATTGTTAAAAATTATTAGGTACAGCATAAAGAAACTGAATAAATTAATTTACTTATTACTCAGGTTTTCTTGTTTTATTTTAAAATGTCATTAACTATCGCAAAATAAATATTATTAATTAAATTAAATATTATTAATTAAATTAATATTATTATACAATAACAAGTAAAATCTATTAAAACCAATTTAACATATTTTTAAGTTCAACTTTACCTTATCCATCTATTTCGCAAATGCTGAAGTCTTGAGACCCAACTCGGTTTTTTATCAATTTATTTCTTCAAGAGTAGTTTGTTGGCTGCTTATGACCAAATAAAATAGATATAATATTAAAGACTATATTCCTAATGACTTTTAGTAATTACAAGGTGTTAAGGTCTCAAAAACATTACATATTCTACACACATAATCAAAATTTAAATATCTTTGAATTGGCACCTTACTTATCATGATTTTTTATAGGGATGAAAGTATATTGTCAGGTCAAGAAATGAAATGTTCACACAAAATTGTTTGTCTCTAGGTAAAAAAGGAACCTTACAATTGCCTGAATAGACCAAAGAAGCAATAATAGGAAAATAAGGATTAAAAAAAGATAAAGGAAATAGGAAGTTAGTTAGATATAAGAAATAGGAATCAAATAAGATAAAGCCTGTTTACAATTTGATATTCATTTCTTTGAACTGTATTTTACAGGAAAAATAAAAAGGGATAATTTTCAACAGTTCAGTTAATTCTGTAGACATCCATAAATATTGCATTTATATTGTTGGGCATATTAGCAATAAATACAAAAGAAATATCAGGGGGGTTACCAACCAATCTGACCACAAAAATTACAGTTTAACATATATGCATATGCTTGCAGAACAGATAACTGGCCAGAAAGTATACATTACATTATAACATTACATTATAAAATATAACATAATATAAAAATTTAAAAAGAACATTGAAGTAGTAATGAAACTGCTACATTTATTTACCCTATGATAAGTGTACTATTAAACTATCTATAAAAACATTAGATTTATCATGTAATATAATATATTTATAATACAATACCTTTAAGGCCAATATGATCACATTGTTTTTCCACTTGGTTGAAATGTCGGCAAATAGCCTTGATTACGACAAATACTTCTAATCCTTTCCTCAATGCTAGACACTAACAAAAATTTAGAACTAAGGGTCTCATACTTAAATTCGACACAGTAACAAGATATTGCCATTTGAACTTTTCAACTGAGCCATTGTTCTTTTTTTTATACAATTAGTTCTTTTTAAATTATTCATTAGAACATAAAATCAACAAAAAGTTTGTATTCGGATTAAAATTGTTTACAATAAAATAAGTTTTAATGAGATGATTTAATTTAAAATAAATAAAAGAGTAATTAGTTAGCAAATCCCTCAAAAATTAATTTAAATTATATAAAACAAAACATACATTTATAATTAAATATATACAAATATATTAACCAATTAATACTGCTAATAGTCTGTAAAAAGCTTTATGAAATTAATGGATTTATAAAGTGAATGAGATTTGCTAATAGATACCTAATAAAGAAAGATCAGATAATGCCTTATTTACTGTTGAGATGTCATAAGCTTTTGAAATTGAGCTTTTTTTTTCATTTAATACAGGAAACATGATACGCGCAGCGTATATTACTTTAGCATATGAATATCATACATCGTGATGGTACTGAATTTGCACTTATTATTTTACCCCATAATAAACTTAAGCAGTAAATAGGCACCAAAATGGCAACGACTATTAAAAATCTACTAACTTAAAACTATTAAAAACTAATTTAAGTACCGTATTAAGTACTTATTTTTAGATATGAGTACTAAATATTAAACAGCACTTTTAAAACTTAATAAGATAGATATATATCTACGCCTAGTTAAATATTTATCAACATTTACAAATATTAAGATATAATGAAATATACATTTATATATATATATATATATATATATATGTATATATATATATATACATATATATTGCAACATACTTGCGCCTTGCAGGGATCTTATCCAATTGTCACTATATAATTATTTAAGTAATACTAAAAGAAAGTTCTTTAGATTACACTGAAACATCAAGGTTCCAACTTGCTACAGTAAGCATAAGAATAAATCTTAGTTTCAATTCCTTTTTTATTACATACTAATCTTCATATTATAAACTTATTTATTCCTTTTTTTTTCTTCTTTTAATGTATACATTCTTTTATTCTAAAAAAATTATATCTACTTTCAGAAAATGTATGAATATATTTGGTCTAAAAATCAGACCTGATAATTAAGTAAAGCATCAGGTACAATGCATTTAGGAAGCTAAATCAATTCTGTTATTTTGGCAACTGGATAGAGAAAAGGAAAGAGTTAACTATAAGGTTCCTCCTTTACAAATATAGGCTGGTTTATAAAATACAGAATGAAAATTATTAATGACAAATAAATTATTTTTCTTCGACAAAAAAATATATACATTTTTTGATATATAGATATATATATATATTAAAACAAAATAAAACTTTTAATAAAAATTTACATATAGAATCACAATTATCACTAAAACGGTAACTTCAAATAACAGTTTAAAAATGAAAATGCTTTTATGATGAAACAACTACTTTAAAAAAAATTTATTATGAACAAAATATGTAAAATAATGAACCATTTACTTCATAAAAAACAAACAGAATTTGTTGACATTTTCATGTAAATATTAAACAGGATTTTTAATTAAATTAATTTATGCACAAATGGTACAATAAAGGTTCAATTAAAGGAATAACACATTAGATACTCAAAAATCAATGTTTCACTGTTGTTTTTATTCAACTCCTTGCAGGGCCTAAAAACGGGGGACAAGAAATAAACTCCATATAACTTAGAAAAGATTAAAAATTATTTCTCCTTCTTATTTGTGGGCCATGAAAGAATTTAATTCGTCTACATATATTCTGGAACATTGGTTTCGAATAAATCTAAGGCTGTTTCCTTGATCAAACAATCTCAAAATAAGATAGATTATAGAGTTTATAGAAATGAAGGCTTAGGGGCTAAATGTTATGTGCTAGGCTGCAGCAGTTGAGATGTTTCATCAGATTGCGAGTCATTAGGAGGCGGTGGCGTCGTTACGATCAGAAACTGCTCAGATGTTGCAAGCGGTACAGGCCCATTAGATAATCCCTGTGGACTTCCTCTTCGCGAGACTTGCTAAAATGGTAAATAAAATTTAGAAATTTTGAAACTCATATAAAAAATAATAGACAGCACAGCACATTCAGTTCTAGAGGCTTTGAAACCAATTTTAGAAAAGATTGAGGAGCTGCTGTTTTAAATATATATAGTATAATAATATAAATATAGAAAAGAATGTATGAATCCACAATATTTGACTGGTCTAAACCAAAACTAACACAAGTTTAGAGACAGAATTTATTTCATGATAATATTTTTTATAGAAATATAATTAAGATATAATAATATTACTTAAATTTAATAATTAATATGAAATAATGTATTTTATTTTATGTATTTAAAGCTAGGCCGACAATTGATCAATTAGATTATGTAAAGGAACTTATTATAAACATTCAGGGCTTGAAATTTTGTACTACACTTATTTTCTTTAATGCTAAAGCTGTTGTTCGGCAGAGTTAATAAAATACTGGAGTTTTGTTTCAGTAGCATTTAAGTTGAAATTTCCGCACAAAAATCTAGAGTTCAGAGAGGGCCCAATTAGTCAGAGTAACTGTGCACAAATGTTCCCGTTTCACTCATCTATATCTTGTATCAAATATCAATCATCAGGATGATAATCTGGACAATAATTGACATCAAGCTCTGCAAAGCTAAACAGCTTCTACACCTGACCTACCTACTTTTGCAAGATTTGTTACCATTTCTTCAAATTGAATTTTATCATTTATTGTAGGTCTAAAATCAAGCTCTCAGATACTAAGTTCATTTCTTATTATTACAATTAAAAGTAGATATATTTACTTCAGTGAACAAACAGATAGCAAAAATACTTTAGACAATCCACTTTTTGAAAATTTGTACTTAATAAACTTCAATGCATTAAATATCATAATTTGATATCTTGGCATAAAAACAATAATAAAATTAAGCCAGTCAGAAACTAAAATAACGTGTATAAATAAATAAGTCACAGTGCTTCAAAACAGATAAAACTAATACTGTTTAAGCAATATACAGCTGAATACATGCTGATACAATCTATATGTCTCATTCATCTGACCTATTGTTCTGAATCCAACAAAACAATATGTTCTCTTCACTCTTTTTGCCTGTTGCAAATAGCTAAACGGATTCCATGGTCTATCTTGGTTCTATTTCTACTTAAAGCCTGAAATAACAATATCCTATAACAATTAGATGAAAGGAAATAAGTTTTGATGGTGACTTCATTTTTACTACACGTGACTTACATTGCAATAAAACAACAATGAAAGTCAAATTAATTCTACTTAATTAATGCATAAAATGATAGCATTATCAAAAAAAATGTAATTATGTGTCACTTCAAATAAATCGGAAAATACTAAACAGTATTTGATTCCTCAGCTTTTCATAGCTTTGAAAATTACTAATAGGGGGTTGAATCAAAGATGCTAGAAAAGCATTATATGTATTTATTTTGATCAAATCTATACTTAAATAACTAAAATATATGAAAAAAAAATTAATTTGTTTTAAATTTAATTTTTACAAAATATGCTTTCATAATCTCAGCCTTATATAATTTAAATAATGAGTAATTATATATTAAATTACACTTATTATAATTTAATTTGTAACTTGTCTTTAGAATTATATACAATTAAAAATCTTTTAAGAGAAAAGGATAAGGTTTCTGAATTGATTTATATCTGATTAGATCGGTCTTGAAAATAGGCTCTTGATCTTTACATCTATTGATTTAATTCAGTAGTAATCAGAGGCGTAACTACAGGGTGGCAGGGCTGGCAAAATGCCACGGGCCCCCGACCCAAGAGGGCCCCGGCCCAAGTGGCCGCGAGCTCAGAAATATTGTTTTAATATTGTACCTATTTATAAAAATATTAAAATATATATACCATAATACAAATTATTGGTTGTGGGTAACTAAACTACTCGTAAGTATAATAAAGCTTAATGATAGGGCCCCCATTAAAGGAATTTGCCACGGGCCCCAGATGATATAGTTACGCCACTGGTAGCAATGTTGATTTGGTTTAGAAAATATTTCATGTGTTTAGGCATGTTTAAAATAGTTCAATTTCTGTAATCAAATTTCTTCTAAGATGTAAGTTATCAACTGTGTCTTAAGTTCCGGGGTGATTTTTATACGAAGTTTTGCAAAATTGTTGAAGTCTATCAAACATAAAGTTAGACCAAATAAAAATTAATTGTGGATTACAGTGTTTTTCTCTAATGCATTTTTAGAAGAAAAATATGTTGTAAAAATAAAAAAAGAGGCTAGCTGGTAGATGAAAATAATGAACACAGAAAAAAATGTACCCCTAATTATCAAAGACTTGCTTGCTAGGTATAACATTATTTCTGCTTGGTTTGTAACTAAGACAATTGTGTCCAACAGTTGGTCATAAATATATGCATTATGATTCTTAACCTTAACACAGGTTAACTTTTTTGCTAGTGCCTTGAATATAAAATAAAGTTTAGTAAATAAAATAATACTGTTTGTTAATTTTTAAAAAAATGCAAAACTATTCTAAATAAACAGACCAAGAATTTATTCTTAAGCCAAAGCAGAGGGTTGTTGAAATTTGCAAATTTTTTAGAAAATCTGATTCAAACCACACTCATTAGTTAAAATTTGAGTTAATTGAGTTAATTTATCAAGCTATTTAATACATTTTTTTTGAAAATTGTTAATTTCACTCCAAACTTATGGCAAGTTTATAAAAAAGGAATATTAAAACGCTGTTTTATTCATGACTATCAAAATTTATGTGATGTTTAATTATGCGTTACATGTAATCTTCCTTTTTTTCAATATTTATATTTTGAACCCTTTTTAATTTGTTTTATAAAAATCCAAGGCTGCAAATAAAACGGCAAATAAACAGGGATGAGAATGTGTTAATATTAACACAGACCACCTTAGATGAAGAGCTCACGGGTACTCCCATTTAGTTTTCGAACCATTACAATACTTGAAGATCTCCTGTTTTTCCTATGTTTTGCCCAATCAAAATTACGCTCAGGGGATCTCTGTAAAATTGTCAAAGTATTGTAGAAAAAAGTTTCAATGTTTAGTCTAGAAAAATATTTATTTTTCTTTCAAAGCTAAAAAAAAAAAGAGATGTTTTTCATATCTCTGCTATAAGACTATTAAAGAACATATAATATGAAGTATGTAACTTTTGAATTTAAATAATCATTTATCTGAAATACTGAAAAATTATTAAGTACAGATAAAGTATTACCTGGGAAGAAGTTCTAGTAATTTCTGGCGAACCTTGACTTCTTGTATCATCTGCTCCAAAATTATGCATAAGCTAAAACATAATTTTAGATAAGTATTTAGATAACAGTTTAAAAATTTAAACAATTAATTTATATCAAAGTTTAAAATCAGTATTTGTGTTGGTATTTAAAAAAGGAGAGGTTTTCCAACAAACAGACAACAAAACCTGATATCGGGAGCTTTATCAAACAGTTATCTATTTAAATATTAAAATTTAGTAATGGACAGGATAAATTAAAAAATAAGTAAACATCACTAAAATAATTTACATAACTGAAATGTTATTGTGGAAGAAGTGGTATATTTAAGTTTGAATGATACCAATTGTTTTGGTCAAGTCTTTTCTATACTTTTTTTATTCACAACAAATGCTTCCAACAGCCTGTGTCTATGATATTCAGGTTATGAAAATTATATAATAAAGACATTTAACAGTTAAAATTTATAAGATTAAAATGTATATCGCAAAGAACTGAGCCGTGTCTGGGAAAATTCCAGAGAAAGAAAAGAAAAAGCGTTCACATGAGAAGATGAGACCTGTGCAAATGTCTTTTGAGATGGGAACATCTTTAGTAGATTTCTTGTTATTATCCTGCATGAATACACTAAATTTTTTTATTGTTTTTTTTTTATAGAACAATCAATTGTAGCCTTCAGTGAATGTCTTATCTTATCTTAAAATCCTTTCATTTGAAATTTTGTTTAAATGTTATGGTAATGCAATTACCAAGGGGGGGGGGGTGTTACCAACCACATGGAGGAGAATATTTGAATTTTATAGCATCCATAACTGCTGAAGCTAAATCAAAGTTTGACCTACACCCAGACACAAGAAGAATGAGAGTGTGGAGATGAACTTAACATGCAGAACATCTTATGGTGGTCCCAGGTGTACTCAGTTACCGAGGAGGGATGGTCATGATGGACTAGGGTATAATTAACTTTTGAGGTATGACTGTCTTCAGTTTTATGGAAAAAAATTTTAATGCAATATGATTGAACATGGAGACATGGCTATCCAACCATTCCTATGCCTAATACACAAAGATTAGGCTCTTAGATTCTTTAATATGTAACTTATTTGTTAAAATACTGGAATTGATCCTTAAAAAATAATTCATATATGTTGAAAAAATTTATTATTTCATTTTAAAAAGCATTGTTTTTGAACATAGAAAGTCTATTTCATTTTATAAATTTTTACAACCTTTAAGCACCATTCATGAAGTTGTATGGATTTAGGGTAAAGCTAGATTCTCCTAGTAGAAAAATACTAGCCAGTCCAGAATTATCTAATTAGTACAAAGAATGTATCAACAGAGTCCAAGTAGTAAAATCAAATTGAATTAGTTATTTATTTAACTTATTGAATTATTGATCATTTATACATACCTTTTCTACTTCTTCATCAAAGGCGTCTCCAGCGTTTGATTCCTCTTTACGAGACAACTCCATCAGACTGGCTCTCTTAGCTGCCAAATATAGGGAGCGCTTCACCTTCAGATAGAACACCTCCGTTACCGCTCTTACACCATAATCAGGGACGAATGTACTGCGTATTTTCGAATCCAAATTGACACTCTGAAGAGAACCTAATCCTTGTTGACCTCCTGCGCTTGGTGATTCAGCTGTAAAAAAAAAAATAGGAAAAAAGTATAACATTTTCTGGTTCTTAACTGTATAGTAGATACAACGATCAGTGGTCTGGATATTTTTCCTTCTTAATATATCGAAATTGCTGTCAAACTTTTTTTTTTTTTTTTTTTTTTTTTTTTCTTAGCTCTTAAACTTATAAAATGGGATGTGGGAAAATTATTTTGGGCTAATGAGTGCCTTTCACTAAGGGGAGTCCCCCATTTGAAGGATGTATGAGAAGGATATAGGGTGGGGTATGCCTAAAGGAGGCGGGTGGAATATGGAAGGTAGTGAGAGTCTACCGAGGGTGTCAAACTTTTTTATTCATTAACATATTTAATCAATCTCATATAACTACTAGACCGGGTAGGCACCTCTATTTCTTTATACAATGGTCATTAATCATAATCATAACATTGATCATAAAAAAACCACTTGGTATTTACAACCAAAAATGTGTTTTATTTGGTACCTACCTTGGGTTATTCCTTTATGGTTAACTTGGTTACTAAAAATAGCTTTCAAACAAAAAAAAAATAATAAATTCCTGATGGCTAAAATATTGACAAAAAAAAACATACTAAAATCAAATAACAAATTTCCTGTCTCTCGACATTTGTGTTTGGAAAACTTTTCATGTTAACATAAAGTTCGTTTTTGATGTGTTCTACAGGACAAAATTCAGAATCCTTTAGTAATATTTTAGATCTTAGCTTCCCAACTGAGACTTGAGAAATCTTAATAGTTATAGAGACGACAACTTTTTCATATTTAATTGTTTTTTCCTTACTTCCCACTATCATCATACTGTCCAAAACAATTAAGGCCTTGATGAAACAATAATAAGGTAATAATAAGCATAATAATTGTTGAGGCCACCTCTTAATCACAAATAATTAAAAGTTCCCCTCTTCTCATATTATACCTATCTATATGTCCATATTTTGTTATTAATAAAGATTATGACGTCAGTGAGAGTAGGGAAAGGAGTCAGTAGAGGGGGCCCATCCCCACTTCCTCTCTAGCCGCCTGGTGGGGAGCCATCCCCTCCAGTGCGACCCGGCTATATAAGCCTCGTGATCTGAGTCAGAATTCATTTGTGAACCAACTGGCACCTTGAAGACTTCTCTCTCTCTCTCTGCACTGGCGCCTACTGCTATACTCAAACCATGGACTTTTCATTCAGCTACCTCTGCATCTCTCTTTCCTGATCCGCTATGTTTTAACCCGGCTTAGTCAGACCTCACACCTTCCTAGTGAGATTCTCTGCCTTCGTCTCGCTAAAACTAGCACCTCCTTGGGAGAGACCTCTCCCTCGCGGACGACGGTTGCCTTGGCCCCTGCAAATAAGACCAGCAGGGACTCCCATGGAAATCCAGTCTGCCTCTCTCCTGTTCACACTCGCCTTTGGGATCTGGACGGTTTTCGCCTACCCTTAGATACCGAGTGTGAATTCGTGGTCATTCCAAGACCACATAAACTACCTATAACCTACCCTGTACCTCTTCTCCTGAACACAGTGCTTTGTCGGGGCACACATACCTTCTAAAGATCTTATGGAGTCAGATCAAAGCAAATTAAGCTGCCCGGCCGACTAGGCCGGCGGCCAGGGTGAAAGACCATAGGTCCGCCCGCTCTATCTCTATCTGTGCGCTCACCGGACGGGGCTAAGAGGTTTTAGCGACCCTAGCCCGCGGCGGGCGTCTCCTCACCACTTTGGGGATAATCAGGTATAAACTGAGCCCCCTAGTGAGTGCCCGACAATAATAACAAAAATAATGAAATAAGGTGTCGAATATATCCTAAACATTTGTGATCAATTGGATCATTTTGTTGATTACATATTATAAAATACACAGATTTTGAAAGTAAAACCTCTTCTGAAAGAGGACTATACCAGTAGTTTAGTTTATCTTTTGCTAATAATTCTGTCAGTACATATGCTTATAATTTTATTTTGTTAAGTGTACTTACCAACTCCCATATTCTGCATGAGTGCCTGAGTACCGAAGTGCGTGAAAGGTCCACTTTCAAAGACCAGATTCTCCCTGCCAACTGTCACTTCCACTCTACCTTCGAGGATAAGGACAAAGAAGTCAACTGGTTTTCCCTAAAACAGTTAATACCATTTATTAATAAGAGGCATATAATGTTATCTGTTGATATGGCCTCTAAAAAAATATTGGACCAAACAAATTAAAATCATGACCCCATGTTTCTTCACCTGTTCATATATGATTGTGTAAGAATCTGGTCTTACATCCTTCTTTTTTATTTTTATCTGGTAGAATACATCTTGACGTAACAATCTACGAAGCACTGTTTCTGTAATGTTATCGAGCTTGAAGGCATCAACAGCTGAAATGAAAACAAACAAATATAAACCATCTTTTCAAATTCAATTACACCATTGGATGACGATTTTTCAACTTCACATCAAAACTTACATGTCGATAAAAATTGGTATGTGGCAAGCATAAGTTGAGGGGAGATATGTATGCGTTGATTCTCACTTTTTTCAGCAAATACTGTAAAATCAGTCTTCATCTTCCTGTCTTTTCTTCTCCTTTTTGTTTTATTGTCAGCTGTAATGAAATTCACATAAATTAATTATACGCAATGTAAACATAGTCATATATATATATATATATAAGTGGATGAGTAGTCTGGACATAATTACTGCCTCTTTATAAAAAATCAATTGCAAATATTCTAAATAAAAAAGAGTTTAAAAATCAGGCAATTTCATAAAGTACAAGTTACTACAAATTTGTCACTATGACTTCTCTTATCTGTGATTGTAACATTTATCTCCCTCCGACAATAATCTACCAGATAGTCATACTGTTCCATAAAGTTGGTCTTTAGAAGGCTTACTCCTTAAGTATACTTTTATGTTATAACTTCAAAACTATAAATGTTATATTCAAAATTATACCATAATTTGATCTAAATCAACATAATTTAAAAGTACCTAATTAGGACCAAGTTTTGTATGAATAAAATAAGACTCCCATTAAAAAAAAAAACACAATTTATATGCACCACGACTTTTTGCATGCCAGGAAAAGAAATCAAATGTGATTTTGAAACTTTCATTTAAAAATAAGATAGGTTATAGTTAAATTTGTTTTGTGTAAATCCTTTCAAGGAGAAATCTACTGGCTCCCACTTCTTAAAATATATTCATGCATAATTTTATTATTATAGTTTATACACATTATTATTATTATTCTAAGTAATTTTAATTATTGTGTGTTTAGTAGAACTACATGAATATAAATAAAGTACAGTCAAAATTTTATCATATATATACTGTTTACACATTTATTCTTCAGCTCAAAAAAAGAATACAAACAACAGATAAATAAAAAATTACAACTAACTTACTGTAAACATCTGTTTCGTCATTGATTTCTGCTTGGATCAATTCCTCGATGACATCTTCCAAAGTAATGAGTCCAACAGTTTCATAAAACGGATCTCCTTCTCCTTCCGAGTTAACTCTCTGTACAAAAGCCATGTGACCTTTGATACCTATAAAACAATAAAGTATCTTTGTTGAAGAATTTTAATATAAATGACTGGTTTTTATCATTTTGGCAACTCAACCTTCTTAAATGTTAATTGAGGTTATTATCTTATTTATGAGAAATTGTAGTGTTGATACAGATAACACATAACATAGTATTGAATGCAGTGTGATTCCCAATAATTGTATTTAGTTGCAGGGTCTATCCTGTCCTGTTGAGTAGGTTATCAAATTAAAGGTATCAACATCCTGATTAGTAATAACTGTTGGGGCTTACTATGGTTAGAAAAACTAGTTAAAGTGTCAATATTAATGATTTTTGAGTAGTGGTTGACTAGATAAGCGCCTGTGCATGGAAGTTTCACTTGATATTGCCAAGACGCCAAAATTAATAAATCTACTTGAGGATTGTGATATTTGATTTGGTTTATGAAGGAAAGATATTAGATTTTCATCAACTTAAGCTGATATTGCAACAAATAATCCATTAAAACCCGAATTCCCAGTGCACTATAAACTCTATGTTAAGTAATTCTATAAAAAAGTTATTCATGAATTTAGATTTATAAATATCCTAAATTACTAAGCAGGAAACTGTTCATCAATCAATGGAAATTCAAGGAAAACTGTACACAACATACGTCTGCATTTAAAACATCAAGAGATGACGAATTGGTAAATCAACAGAGTGGATAATAATAATAATAATAATAATACAAATTTGTTTAATACTAACACCTAGTTTCTAATAATAAAAAAAATAAAAACAAGGTTAAGGTATTTTGAACTAAAAATACATTGGTTTGCTGACAGTGGAACTAAAGTTTACCATTCAACATTTTATTACCCTTGACAAAAGGACGAGTCCTTTGTTATTTGTTTAATCTACAAGTTAACGATGTGGGTGAACAATTTGAACTAGACTTGGCAAGCAAAGAATTTTATTTTAAGAATTAAATAGCCAGTCTGGCCACTTTTCCGACTAGAACTGGTTCATTGATGCTATTGATAGCTGGTTGAAAACAAAACAATTGTTGAATCGATAAAGAGTTAACACTAATGTCCGAGTAAAGAGCTACATAAATATAATTTTTTTAGTAACGTAGACATAGTAATTATAATTTACATAATAGTGTAACAAAAATCACTATATTTCATTCATAAATAGAGGGAGACCATTCAGTAAAACTAAAATACAAAACAATAAACACCTTAACTCCTTCCTTATTGCTAAACCAATCAATTTCAATGAGTTTGTAAATACATCGGAATAATATGCATTCAATGGTAAATAAGAACATAAACCTAAAAAATATGTGAATGAAAGAATTCAAAGCTAATGATGTACTTATTTATCAGTTATTTTATTATGGTTGAATGATCATGTGTAAATTCCTTGATGCAACATTAAAACTTTTACTAAAGCTTAAATCATTAGTCTACACTAATGATGCAGATTTGATTAATGTCAAATATAAAGTACCTTCTTTGAACTGCTTAAACAGTACATCTAATGTTGTGTCTTCAAAGACAAAATAGCAAGTATTCTGGTAAAACTGACATACAGTTTTGAGAGGAGTATTATCGTCAGGGTCGACGAGGGCCAGATCTTTGATATACAGCATAGAAACTACATTGGAATGAGTTCCTTCATAAACTGGTATCCTCGAGAAACCTGAAAAAATTTAAATTGTCTTTTGTAAAAGGAAATAGTAATAAACAAAAGTAAGTAAACTATGGTTAAAGTTATTAATAAAAGTAAAAAATGAATCCTTACCTGATTTCATAATTTCAGAAACTGTTTCAAAGTCGAGTACAGTGTCTATCGAGAGCATGAATACATCTTCGATTTTGGTCATCACGTCTCCGACTATTTTCTGACTGAGCTCCAGGGCACCAGATATTATGTTCACTTCATCTTTTTGAAGATCATTGAATTCTGTTGTTAACTATAAAAATACATTTTTTTATTTATTATTGAGTCAAAAATTGCAAGGGGCTGTTTATTGCAAAGCCCGAAATTCAAAAGTTTCAAAATGTGTCAATTAAAAAAATGGGATGAAAGACAAAATTGATCCCCCCCCCCCCGGAAGTCAAGGAAACGTTAAATACGGAAATTCAAGAATATGAAAATATATATAATTTTGAGATCCAATAATAAAATTCATCTCTTTATTGAGCTTATTTCAATACATTATTTGTGGTCAGTTATTATTAGCTATTTACAATTATTTTGTTATTGTCTAAAAGAAGATTTTCAGTAGCCGAAATGGTCTAACAAATAAAATTAAGAATATTTGATCTAAAATAACGGGTAGTTTTTTATAATTAGTTTATAAGTAAAATAAATATATATATACATCGGATTGAACCGTTTGAAACAATTCTGGAAAATAGTGCCACAAAAACCGGGGGATACACAAAAACTATCCACCAACGAATAGCACAAACAGACTCAAGTTGAGTGGCGATATCACGAAAAATATCTATGACAAAACCGTCATCAAATCTCTTCGTAGAAATATAATAATGTTGCGATCAAAAGAACTAATGATTATAATAAGTATGCAATTCAACAAAAATGTAAAGAACAAAAAAACACTCGCGTGTTAAATTTTGAATCCGCAATGACCACATAAAGATACTTAAACAGGTGGTAAAATCGAGACCTAGCGATACTTTCCGTGGAAAATACAACTATTTGGGCAAACAGAAGAAATACATTTATTTATGTTCAGTAATTGTTAATAACCATTTTTGATGTGATTAACTTAGAAAGTGGAGCCTAGGCGGCTGAAGCTCTTCTACGCCACAGACAATAACCGATTGAGAAGCACTTACAACCATTTTTATTAAAGGAAGATATCATTAATACACCTTACCACTCTGATAGAGTGCAGGTCGAATAAGAAAGACAAATAAACAATATTAATGGATTACTGAAATAATGTCTCGTTTTTGTTGAACATTGTTTTATTGGGGTGGCCATTTTTTTTGCCTATCGGAAAAAAACCCCATCCAGTTCATAATTGGTTCAAAACAAATCGAGGTAACAGTTTTTCCAGTTCAAGATTGAGTAAGGGTATATTTCTGGAGAGAATTAACCTTAACATCAGACTACTCAAAGCCAGTTCACCTCAAGGTTATGCACTATCGCCAATACCGTTTAACTATTTCTTTCAAGATACTCCACAAATCGCAATACATCACATTACTTAACCATTTCCCGTAGTAATAACGATTAGAAAACATGAAGAAATCAACTTCAATTACCAGCTGATAGAACTTCGGAATAAATTTCTAGCTAGATGGAGCACTGATGCATTAAGGAAACTCCGAAACAAACAATTTAAGAAGCATATTCACAGAGTTTCTGCTGTGTTCTCTAATCAAACGATTTAGAGATCTCCATAAGTTGTTATTCAGGGGGGTCGTTGTGTGGTGCCAGAAGATGACAGAAATGGGCTGTCTAAAGCGCTAACATTATTGAACATAAGCGTACAATTGTTGGCATTTAAAACTAAATTTTAAGTATGAGGAAGTGCATCGACCACCACAATTAACTGGACACAAGCGATATAAAAGAAGGTACTAGGTATCGCAGTGAATACACACACAATTCTCGAATAAAAAAAGATGGCGTTTAATATTTGCGAAGTTTTGAATGGTAAATTCCATAAGTTCCAACGGGGACCTAAATTTAAATTTAGGAAAAAATATAAATAAAAACCTAAAATAAAAATTAAAAAAGTAGATGGTAATATAAAAACATTAGTTGACGTCGTAAACACAGTTCTTTGTGCCGAAATTGGATGATATTGATGTGGCCAATATGGGGCTTCAACAAGATGGTGCCACATACCATACAGCCAATGTAACAATTCAAAAACTGCATGAGACATTTCCAGGTCGTGTACTCTCTCGTTTCGATGATCAGGATTAGCCCCCTAGATCGTGTGAATTAACACCTTTAGATTATTTTTTATGGGGTTATTTGAAGTCAAAGGTGTATGTCAACAAGCCCACATCCACCCTTGCATTATAAGAGGAAATTCAACGCTGCATCAACGAAATTCAACCACATTTATGCCAAATGGTCATGGAATATTTCGACAAAAGAGAGCGTATGTGCCAGCAAAGTCGTGGAGGCCATTTGCCCGATGTTTTATTCAATAAATAACCCTATCCTATTTACTTTATAATTAAAAAAAAAATAACAACAAAAATACTAAAAATTGTGTTTTCTATTTAAATCAAATCTTGCGTTAATTCTGGGACACCCTTTAGTACATTATTCCCTAGTCTCTCTGGCAGTGTTTATATTTATCTGTAAATTTCGTGGTTATTGCTTTTAAAATATCTTGAATATATATAATCAATCAGTTTTGGATGCTGTAACTATATCAAGTCCTCCAATATCCTTAGCATCCGGAATCCTCCGCGAGATAACCAACGCTCCGTTCTTTAAGACCAACCGTACCCTTCACGCTGAACTCAACATCCCATTCATCCAAGACCAAGCAACCAATTTTATTTAATTCATACATAGAATATGGAAAATTCAACTCTTTCTATTTTCCATGGTGTTGGTGTTTAATGAGAGACATTTATTGCATGTGTATTTCCACTGTGGTTTGTTAAATAAAGCTAATAGTCTCTTCGTAATACTCTTACTGACAGCTATATCATAAACACTAAATTTTCCACATTAAGAATGGATAAATTATACAAAAAAATAATTTACTAATAATTAAAGTTAGACTGTATCTAACTTGATGATGCCTGGATAGGAGAAACGATTACAATGTTAATGTTATAGCTGTCAATAAAAGTATTACGAAGACAATCAAGCTTTATTAAACAAACCACTGTGAAAATGTATAGTTGTATGTTAATTTCGCCAGGTAAAACATTAATTGATGTTTTTGTTTATAGAAATAAATAAAGAAAAAATAATTCTGAATAGTTTTAGATAGGACCCATATCACTCCAAGTATGAAAAGAAGTACTGGACAGGTAGACAGGCAGGAAAGTGGCCTTGAACCCCGGCCATCCCTCATTGAGGGGCAGGAGCAGAGTGGCTGAATGGGAATGTACAGTCGATCGATGAGCGCTCTGCACCCAGTCACAGCGCACATCTGTCCTTGTAAAATAACTACGTGGATCACTTCCACTACATATCAATGAGTCGAGGCAGTGGTAATGCAATGAACAAAACTAATCCATGTAAATAAAATAGTATTTAGAAATAAAGAATCAGAGCGGCTAAGGATTCATCTAGACCGAAAACGCACTTTAACCCCCCCCCCCCCATATAAACCATATAGACAGAGGGAAATCATTTCTATATACACACCTTCTTTCCATTTACCAGTAGAAATTCTAAGCTTAATCCCAGACTAAATTGCTCACATAATAATTAAGGTCATATTAACTTACACAGCCTCAAGCTGCAGCTTAATCAGTCGTAGCAATATCAGCAAACTTCAAATAACGCTACAATATTTTTTTTTAATTTTTAACAACCTGCACGACGTATACACACCTTATTTCATTCTAGACATTTTAAAAGGAATAACCACAAAATTTATAGATGAATATTAGTAGGAATACATTACTCTAAAATATATATAACATAGATAATTACCAAAACATAAAGGGTTAGGGCATAAAGTGTATTTTAGGGTATAGGGAAGAAGTGTTTTAATATTAACATCTAGATTTTTCATTTTGTTTTTGTCGCTAGTTTTTTTTCTTTATATTTTCCTAGATTAAAATATATGCGTACTTCAGTGAAGATTTTATTCAAAAACCTAGAGCAATAGTTTTATTTTACAAGATTCATTACATATAAACAAAATATTATTGATTATTATGTGAATATTGGAAAAAATCCGAAGCATAAATAATAAATTAAATTATCAATAAAAGAAAAATTATACTTGCAGGATCGGGACTCGAACCTTATACAAATATTGGGAAGATTGTCACTCTTGCACGCTAGGTGCTGTGAGTATATTTTTTCTATGACTAATATATATATTAACAACAGCGGGCTATAAACCACAACGAAAATGACTATATCAAATAAAATTGCATTTTTTTAAAATATATAATTTTAATTCATAAAAATTGCAAACATCTAAAATATTAAACCTTTCGAACTTAAAATATTGAAAGTTTATTGGCATAAAAAGCATATTGAACCCAGCTCGGAACTTATTTGTATTGTTCTATTGTTGACATTCAAAAATATATTTTTTTAAATAGCTTTGAAATTATTTTTTAAGTTACAGCCTTTAATGTGACCTACGCCATTGAGAAAATACATAACATTCAAATCTTAAATTGCATCTGATCTGCGACTTAACCAACCTTAACAGGCCCGACATTTTTCACGTTTGCTTTTTTTGTCCATAGTTCCCGTTTTTGCACTTTAACTAGGCTTGTTTTAAGGTGCAGTGGAATATAATTTCATCAATGGTGTGCCGTCGGTGGGTGAGTTCATCCGCCGGAGACACATTAAGTTTTTTGACTCGTTGCAGCACCTGACAAACCCAGTGTTTAACACTATGACCCCACCACCCCTCCCGCATCGATGGCAACAGACTGTCGGGGAAAAATCACCTTTATTAGTCAGTTTAGTCCAGTCACGTATAATGTATATCATTATACTTGTTTATTCATTATATAATTTCTATAAAATAACAAAACCTGTATATAATGTAGTGATGCTACAGGAAATACAAAATAATTTGTAAATAGATTCACCTGAGGATCTATAATTATATATAATTATCTGGAAATTTAAAGGAGCTATGAAAGAAAAAAGAAATTTCATCAATAAAAATAAAAAAAATTTACAACCTTACGTACATAAGGACAGACCAAAGAGGATTGTCCGCACATTTCTCTGTTTAACAAAATTTGCATTCAAAACATTTTTTTTTTTTTAAATGTCTTTCAATGTTACCGTCTTTAATTTGTTCTAAATATCGGAGAAGAAACAAGAGCTTTTAACTGTTTTTACTTAGATTTCAGATATTGATTTTTTCCCTTAGTCATATCAATATTTGCTAGTGCTTACTGACAATTATAAATACCTTTCGAACTTTAAATAAGTAATATGGGCTATAAATAACTTTCAAATCATGATCGTAATTTTTGCAGTTTAAAATTAAAAAATTTACAGAATTTAATGTTGCGTGAATTTGTTATCTAATCAGAAGATAGCGGATTCATTAAATACATCTTGAAAAATACTGATGTACAATTTTATGAAAATTAGAAACCAGTATAATTGTTTTCTAGTAAAAACGACGATGTATAATCAAACGCATATTAGTTTGCATATTTTCTTACTCACTGACATTCCAAGTGTTTTTCAGGTACATTAATAATAACAAAATTAACGTAAAAATACCTTCACGAGTTCCTTGAGACGTTCCCTGGTGTATACAGCGCCTATTTCCTCCCCCAGCACCCAATCCAGACACTTGGAGATAGGATAAGCCAGTGGCCATGTGAAAACCATGACGAACTTGGTCACCATGATGGTGTTGGCACCGATAGCCAGACCGTGGCGGGAGCAGATGGCCTGGGGCGTGATCTCGCCGAAGATGACGATTGCAAGGGTGGACCCCACGACGGCGACCAGTCCTGAGGTCAGGTCGTCCATGATGATGGTGAAGGTGGAGTTGACCATGACGTTGCCCAAGAGGATGCTGCAAAGAAGGTAGTTTCCGAGGACTCGGACCGGGAGGATCGTCCTGGCGTACTCCTTCTCCTTGGCCGTGCCAGTGTTGCAGATGATCTTGAGATCCGTCCTGTCCAGCGACATGAGCCCCAAGTTGAGACCGGAGAAGAGGGAAGAGAAGAAGAGGCAAACAGTCATGATGATTACCGCGAACCACACTGGCACTATCTTTTTGAATACTCTGATGGTGAGGTAGGGCTCGGAACCCATGTGAGCCCACGGGTAGGCAGCTTCCTTCTTGCCTGGGTCTGACTTGTTCTGCACTTCATTGCGCGCGCAGAAGTAATAAGTCACGTCCGTCTCGAGCTTCGCAGGGATGTTCAGTTTGAGTAGGGCAGTGTTCATTCCGTCGTTGATACTTTCTTGATCGATCTGCAACACACATCACTAAACACTTTTATAAAAAAAATAATATATTGTAGCAACTTACTTTTGAGGTAATCTAAGTGAAATAAACGATTCGCTGCGAGTATCTCCATCATTCTGGGCGGCTCTCTTGCTTAGTGACTAAATAGTAGATAAAAACAGATGAAGCTAGCATAGGAGTTACCTGTTGCTTTTCTATGGAGGGGAACTCGCATATCTCGCCAGATCGTCCGGGCTTGTGGGTGATGATGAAGTGGGTGTCGTTGCCCCAGTCAGTGCCGAATAACCGGATGAGGTTGACAGATCCGGCAAGGAGGGAGGGTACCCCTTCGTCATCGGTCGACATCGGAGAGTCGGAGCTGACAACGTGCAGGCCGAACAGTCGCACTGGGGTCAGCGCCTCCCATCGCTTCTCTCTCCGGCTGCAACATACACATACAATGTGAGCATTCTGGAAAAGCATGCTCTAGGGGAAACATGGACCTATAATGGAACTAGTATACCAGTGGTAGATGTTTACTTATGCAGAAATTATTTTGTCTTTGAATCGGCACTACTATGACAAGTGTAACGGACGTACAAACAGTAAACAAAAATAGGAAGAACAAAAACAAATAAAAGAGAGAAAAAATTCACTTTTTTGAGTTGTAAACCTATATTTTGATACAGATGACTTTAACGTCTTCTGTTTGTTGTCCGCTGCTCCTGGCGATTGCGTTAACTTAAGTTGTATCTAGCGACTAGCTCTTAATGTGCTCATTCAATGATCGTGGGATCACAGCATCGTCCGAAGATTTCTATCTGCAGGATTATCTGTAGCACTTTTTTTTGGAAAGCTTGTAGTCTGCAGAGTTGTGTGATCAGCTCTACTCGGGCAAAAGTACGCTAGTGCGGTCGAAGTAAAGTTATTTATAAAAGAACAGCGAACAGTCTCGTTCCAGGGGTATCTGTCTTAAATAAATAAAATGCATCACTTAAGCAATCATTCCCAAAATTGATAACTGCTTAAGTCGTACATTTATCCTCCGCACGATAGTCCCCTTCTATATCAACAACTGTACCCTTCACGCTGATCTCAACATACATTCCATCTGAGATCTAAGCATATCCCCCAATACCATAATTTCTATTCCCACCCCTCCTGGCCTTCCCAATGCATGAGCGAATGATCTGTACTACAATCTAATTCCCAGGCAACTAACTAATAACTCTAAGGCAAAGATGGTTTTATGACCTTCAAATCGACTAACATTGTGGTCATAAGTGAACTCATAAAGTGATATGTTTTTGTCTACTGAGCCCTTCCTCCCAAAAGTAACAAAAAGAAATCCTAAGCATTCCATATAATGCTATTTATATTGATTGGACTTTAGTATGCCTGTGTATATGCAAGTAGTGCTGGCCAATTGTGATTTCTAGTTAAGATACGATCTCCAGATTAGTTGCCTGTCCAAAGTCATGAGTATTCAATACTTCCGTCAGTATAGTAGATTTCTGTTAGTTTCAATTAGTAGAAGTAAGATGGCTAGTCCTCCCTTTGAGAGTTTAGGTATTTTTAGTATTATGTCGCAGATATCAAGTTTAAACAAACATAATGTATCAATTTCATATCGTTGTTTCATTTTTTTTTGTTTCTAAAACTTTTTCCTACCTTCTTTTATTTTCTAGGACTACTAGTCTCCAAAGATAAAAATTTTTTTTTTTTAGGAAAGGAGACAACCAACCGGTTTCGCTATGCTGCCTTTGCCAGGTTATTCGCAAACTATGTCAGTGTACGACTTAAACTTGGCAATAACAGTGTTTTTATTTGCGGGTTTATTTAGTCTTGAGTCGAGTATTTCAGAGGGAACCCATTGCTTCAAACGTCGAAAATATTTAGGAAACATGTAGTTTCTTTGAGAATCTAAAGTAGTAAAAAGAGGGGGTGGGTGGGTAAGTTACATGGTATAGTGTTTAGCATAACTTCTTCAAGATGAGAAGGTTTTGGGTTCAAATTCTTGGTACCGAAAGAAAGCTATGAAAAAAAAAAATATATATAGTTGATTTGGCATTTTCCAGGTCATTTCACGACCCTTGACGAATTGTACAAAGCCGAATTTAATATACTATGCTGGCTACAATAGGGTAAAACACTGACTATCTCTACATATTTTATCGGTACACTAGTGGAATACCATATTTGAACGTACAAAAACAGGCCCGAAAAACTATGACAGTATTGGTGGGAGTTGATAAGGATTCCCGAACAATTATTAACTAATATAATAATGCGGCACAAATGGGAGATAGTGTATTTGTGTGTAGAGCAGAATTAATTAGATCTCCGACATAGAGTAAGGAGGTGGTTAGGAGACCGGAGCGGGCTAGTTGTGTCTGGATGAGATGGCCCTGATAACAAAGATAACACCTGAGCCACTTGATTGTCCTCTGCGTTCGGCGAGGTTTCCGTATCAGTCCGTGTCAACGAGTCTGTTAAGCTAACTTCACCGCGGACAAATAGAAGTTACATTCTTCACGGACCTTAAAACATCTGTCTACTTGTCCGTATTTTTATGTCAATAAACATTTAGCGTCAGTATGAAGAGATGGGACCAGTTCAGGATCTCGACACCGCACTAGGGGCTCTGGCGTAGTTGCCCCTGATTGGTCATAAATCCTGTCTGTGTAAAGCAGAAATTCATAGTTTTTTAATTCAGTCGGAATCAGACACTTGAAGTAAACACTGCCCTTTCTCTCTCCTCGAACGCTTGCTGCTTTACTCGATCCACGGCTTTCTTATTCATTGCCTTTGCACCTCTCTATGAATAGCCCGCTAGGTTTAGTCTAAGCACAGTCAGGATCCACAGTATTCCCTTTCGAGTTTCCTGACTTATGCACGCTAAACTAGCATATCCTTGGAAGGGACTCTTATCATCCAGGCTACGGCTTACACTCGAGAATCGGGATCTACTTTCAGAAGATCTTCCGGATTGCAACTTTTATTTCTAACATTGAAGGTCAAAGTGAAAAAAACTTCACAATTACGCTCAAAAATGACCGATCTTGAGCTAGCACACTGTTTGACAGACCTAGTCTCGAATCTAAAAATGCCAAAGACACAAAACAGCCTTTTATGAACGTCCTCGAACAACAAGCGAAAATACCCAATTCAGGTAGGTAGACTTATTATCAAAACTTAACAATCGTAAATAAATACCCAAAATAAATAAATAGAAGTAGTAAAATTAAATAGAAATTCATCGAATCCTACTTGATGCAATTGAAAACTAATGCATTTGATCCTCTTCAGCCACCCATATTAGCTTTGGGCGGCCACAAGCCTACCCTTTTAAAATGTAGTTTTAATTCATCCTTCCTGCTTTGGGCCCTGTGCTTGCTATCACGCAATGAATTAAAAACCGACGACAGTTTTAGGCCTGCCAAAAGAATATACAAAATGATAGACAAATTAGTAATAAATGTGCTTCATGCTCCCAATCTGTTATAATTTGTTATTTTAAGCTGTTTATTTCCTTTTGGGGAAAGGATAATGTAAATTCAAATAATTTAACTAATAGCTCGAAAACCACTTTAAGTAAAAGCAGAGTGCCTGTAATACCACACGCTAATGACCGCAAATATCCTAGTATTTTTACCGCATGACCTAGAACCAGTGAGCCAGGCGTCAGTAGGGATGACCGATTCTCGATTGTCGATAGTGCCTCGCTATAGATTGTCCCGAATCTATCGACCTCTTACAATTGATTATTCGATTGAATATCGAATATGTTGCAGATTTCAAAACTTCATTTCAAAACCCATAATTGCAAACCACAACAATATATGTCTACTCGCTGCTCCACATTTAGATACAAAAATATAAAATCATTATTTTTCTATATATTGCAATACCTATTTTGTTACAAAAGGCCATTTTTTGTAACGAGTATCCAGGATTGTTGCTATTTAGCGATATTAATCTTCTTTCATAAAGGGCCTGGCGATTATGAAGAAATATTACTGTGAAACTGAATCGGTGGGAGGGAGGGGGGTGTTGAGCAGGGAGGGACCTTTCGAAATCTGCGCGCATAAACCATCGATTGTTTGAAATACAATCTACAATACACGTCAATCGGCAATCGGTATCCCTAGGTGTCACCCGATACGAGCACAAGTGGCCGACCATCTGAGGCAGTTTTGTTTACACCGCTAATGGGCAATGTCTGCCAAAGCCCGCCGTTCCGCAATAATGATCACCACCAGCTAAATGGCTCTTATAGTATTATAGAATGGCTTTTTATAGTACCTGAATGATTCAAGTACTTATATATTATATTGAACTATGTAATATATATGTATAATATATATATAAGGGACCTCAGAGTATCCTGACTCAGTATTAACTTATGTCAGCATTTCTTCCCTATATATATCCTCTCGGCGTGTGACCAAGCGTCATTCACCATCCATTTGTACTGTAACATTATGCTATAGCTCTTAGTTGTTATCACGTAGATTTTCTAACCAGTCGTTGTTCATTATTCAATAAAGTTCTTTTTAAAAAGGGATTCATTCGTAGAGATTATTTAACTATACATATAAATATATGCATGTCCACAGGAATGGTTTTGTACAGCAAATACTTCTGATTTACCTGATGATATTTACGCCCAATTTGACAGGGATATAATGCCCTTGGGCAAAACACAGGAAGGTCTGGTACCCTTATCCCTTAATGTTTGCCCCATCACTCCCATCAATCAAGGAAAGTAAACTACCACAGCAGTTGTCCCAGCGTACAAAGTTTCTCTTCAACGTACAGGAGGAGTCTAACCAGTTTTTACCAGAGAACGTAACGTTCTATACACACTCCGGGAACAGGTTCAAAGGTAATTGGTTATTTACAGGCAGGTGGCATTATTTATCCAGTTCTAACCTCGTAGTCATTTAAAAATCGCACGGAGACGACTCTGTGTAGATCCCAACTGCGGTGTGAACGAGAGAATGATTCGCGCAAACGAATAGATGAAATACTCAACAGTGATTCTCAGTTATTTTGCAATCTCAATCATTATAAAGCTTATCCGCAACTACAAGTAGATAAAGTAAGTAAATTGGTCCAGACAATTTCACCACATACCAATTCATCTCAATTCCGGGGCACATACCTTATGAAGCATCTCACCGTACCAATAGTACCACCGTCGGAGTTTAATAGAATCATCTATCAAATTCTTAAAGAGCTTCCATTGGACATTGACAAAATGTACCCAAAACCTTTAACTGTGACTCCAATGACTTAACTGATTAAATGTGAACAAAAATAAGTTTTTTTAATCTAAAATAGAATATTTGGGACAAGTCTCCATAAAAGTCCAATAAAAGCGAAACTTATTTAAGACTGCTTCGCCCAACAAAAGTTGATGGCGTAAGAAGATTTCTCGGCTTAGTTACATATTACTGAATTGTGCCAGATTTTTCTACCATGTCTTATCCACTTCGATGTCTACTTAGTAAGCGATAACATTGGCACCAAGCAGTGAAGCAGCATTCCTCAAATTAAAATCAGAACTTTGTAGCGACCGAGTCCTGGGTCCATTCGATACAAATCTTTCTCTGATACGCCTACAGGGATAGCAGCGATTCTCTGTCATCTTATCGAGGGAAATGATAAACCGATGCATCACGCTCTTTAACGGAATCTGAAAGAATTTACAGGCAGCTCGACCGAGAGGCACTCAGTATTATTTTAGGGGTCCATCATTTTTTCAACTCGCAACATTTTCTGATAATCCCTTGATGGAGAATTTTTCACCATCATAACGCACTCCCACAAATGACATCTGCCCGCTTGCTCCGGTTACGAATCCTTTCTAATTGGATTTTATTGCTCCAGTTGGTACTACTACTACAGTTCAAGTCAGGATAAAAGCAACTTGCACTGCGATATGTATACTACTGGCCTGGAATAGATTGAGACATCGAAAGATTAGTCAAAGCATGCGAAAACTGCGCCCTTGTTTGTCAAACCCGCCAAAAGTTCCTGTACACCCATGGTGTCAACCAGAAAATAATTGGGACAGAATCCTTATCGACTATCCCGGCCCATTCGGGAATCGGCACTTTCTAGTTTGTGTCGATGCCAAATCAAAGTGGGCTGAAATCCAAATTTTAAAAGCCTCTCCTCAAGCTCTAAACAATTACCTTACTGGATTAAGTCTTCGCATTTCAAGGATTCCCTTTTGGAATCGTATCAGTATACCATTCGAAATGGTATCAGAAAATGCATCGACTTTCTAGAGCTCAGAACTTCAATCCTATTGAATAGCAAATGGTATTTTCAAAAATATATCGCGGCAGGACACCTGGCGACCAACGGCTTAGCGGAATGGAACGGTGCATACTATTTTATTTCGATTTCAAGCTACTCCTTTGGCATGTGGAAAATCTCCGGCTGAGTTATACCTGCATCGAGTATGCATTCGGCTGGATACAATTAGCCCTATCACTCCAACCCATCACATCCATTCTGTAGAGAGCGCTCATATCAAGTGGAGTAGAGAGTCCAGGTTCGTGAATATGGTGTATGGAAACTTGGCACAGTAATAAAACGACTAGGTCAATTGCACTATTATGTTATCCTAGATTCAGAGAAAATAGTAAAACGTCACTTAAACCAACCAAGGTCTACCTACACTGGTATCCAACAAAAGCATGTTTTGTTCCAAAAGTAATTCAAATTCGTTTTAAAAGAGTTTATCAATTTTTGTTCCAATTTCAATTCAATTTTGTTTTAAATTAAGTGGTGGAGACGTCTTAACTCCCGCCAATCTTATCAGTCAGATGCGATTTTATATAAGTTATTTAATATATGTTCAGAATAAAGATGGTTACATGTAACATGTACATGCATACTGAATATAATTCCCGGACAAATATAAACCGTTCACTTAAACTGAAGGTGAGCCCCATCACCTAGTATTGTATATATGATATTGACCTTTTAACTTCAAAACGATATTGTAAATTGTAATTCTATCCTCCTTCAAATGCATCTGCGTATGCAGCACGAGGAGAAAATTGTAAATATTTGTTCACATAATGTATAATAAATAAAGGGGTTATGGAAAAAAAAAACCGTCACAGTCATAACAATGACACAGAACGTTATGTTGTAAATAAAGTAGGGGTCGAATAAGAGTTCCTCTATGTAGTTACTGGTCAAAATTTGAAGTTACATAAACAGAAATAATTTAGAGAAATTGACAGAGTGTGTAATAAACTTTCACCACAAATAAACTTGATAAAAACTCCCAACAACCTTTTTAACTCGTTCAAATATTCACAGCTAAAAAAACAATGAGCTCAGTGTAAACTGAAAATAAGTTTCCTCGAGAACCCCAGCACACAAAAATTGATGATGACAATCAACTTTACAAACAACTATATTACATTTATCTGGATGCCTTCCCCTTCCTAAGCGATGTTAGTACACAACTCCGTTCGACTAATTGACGTTTGGATGTTTTCGCCATGCGAAACAAAGAGAAAAACAAAAAAAGGTTACAATGAACCCTGGAACTGGATAGCCAACATGAAAAAACAACTTGGAAATAAACCAATTTACAGTCTCCTGACGAACATAAAAGTTCTTCGTAACGTTTTTGTTGTTTTAGCTCTTTGAATTCCGATTCCTATTTCAATTTAACGGTGTTTTCAACCGAATGGCATTATTTACAAAATGTTGGAAATTGTACAATATTTTTGTTTTTCGTTATCATGTTCTTGCCTTACAATAAAACCAAGTTGCCTTCAAAAGGAAGCAGTGCTGCAAACCGAACCAATAAGTAATAAGTGTACTACTTATCACAGACACTGTTACAACTTGAATTATATGAAGAGACATACCGACAGCAATACGATTCTGCTTCTTATCAATATCGATCAATTCGATCAATATTATAGAATGATAATTACTATATGATAATTAATAGCGTATTTAATGACCCTTCTATATCCCTCATATGATTTATTTTATTTTTAACCCCAATACCTTCTTGGCCACATTTGCAGATGACACTGCAGTCTTGTCATCCCACCCAGACCCCGACATAGCATCCCATAACCTTCAAAAACACCTTGACGAGATCGAGTATTGGTGCAATCAATGGCGGATCAAAGTTAATGAAGCAAAATGCTCCCACATTACCTTCACCCTTTGTCGCAAGTCTTGTCCATTAGTTTATTTTAATTCTATTCCTCTCCCTGTATCCGAGACAGTACGGTACTTAGGCTTCCATCTTGACAAACGACTGACCTGGAACCCACATACGAGACTAAAAAGACAAGAACTAAACAGACGCTTTGGACAACTGTACAGACTACTTCAAAGGACATCCCATCTCTCAATAGAAAATAAACTACTAATCTACAAAGTTATACTTAAACCAATCTGGACATACGGAATAGAGCTATGGGGGACAGCAAAAAAGTCGAACATCAAGCGTATCCAATCCTTTCAATCAAAAGTCCTGAGAACAATAGTAAATGCCCCTTAATATGTCAGCACCAAAACCCTTCATAACGATCTTAATATACCCTACATTCTAGAACTCATCCCTTCCAAGTTTATGAAATTCCACAGCAGCCTTTCCAACCACCCTAATCCTGTAGCACAGTCATTGCACTGCGCCACTCATCCCTATAATTCTTCTCGGAGACTGAAACGGCAGTAGCCTCGTAACCTGCTATAATCGCGTGACAGTGGGAGTCCTGGCAATGACCAGTTTCTCCAATCATGTCCTGAGCATCTGTGGCTCTCGCGCTCTTGGTCAGCCTCCACTGGCTAGCATCCGGTGACGCGGCTGACGGAGGAGCGTGGGGGACTTCCCAAGACTCCGCTTTCTCTTCGCGGTGGATTTGGGGGGTCTCTGGGCTGTCTGTAAATATTGTATGAATGAGCGAGTGAATGATGAATTGTAAATATGGTATGAATGAGAGCATTTATCTTATTTACTTATTGCCTTATAAAAGGCAGATTGTAATTATAGCACAATAAAGGAATATATAAGTTAAGTTATTTTTAACATTTCTGATTCATCGAGAGAAATTCTTTGTGGAATACCCTGTTTGCGAAAAAAAAATGCAAACACAATATTAATAAGTAGTGTTTTATTTACAATCGTTAAGCTTGAATTTACGCACGACTGAGGCTATCAAAACTGCATCATCATGACTATTAAAATTGTGGAAAGATAATGTTACCAACACCAACCACTTAACCTCAATTCGCTAATTACAAAACCAAAGGGGATAGTATCGCGACCACGTTTTTACGAATTGACGTCATCAATTTTTTTTTTAAATATTGAGAGTATACAAATTAATTTAAAGAAGTTCTTATTGGGAAAAGATAAATGATTATTACATGGGTATTGTGAATAAAAAAAAACCCTGTTAATTAATGTCAATAGATATCTAAAATGTAATATTAATGAATATTTCAGAAGAAAGTGTATTAGATGAAGAGAAGTGTATAAGACCGAAGGAAGAGGTCTCCTAATTTTGAATAGGTAAGGGAAATGGTCTTTCGACTGTATCCGCTGCCTGAATAGTATAGGTAATTCAATATATCTGAAATTTTCAAGGCATACTTCAAAATATGCTAATCATGTATTGGTTAAAACAAAGTAACAGGAATTAAAAACAAAATTTAACTTGAAAAACATTTTTCCACTCACAGCACAGAAACTATTTTAGATTAACTCACTAAGGAATACGAATTGCAACCAACTGATTCTAAATGTATATCCCATGATTAACTTTTACGCAAATAAGGTACTTGCGTTAGGAAGGTGACAATCAATTTATGTTTTAATAAAGTTAATTTTTTAAATAGCTCACAATTTTTTATTTCAAAAATAAAAATATTACATGCTTTGGCCACTGAGACCGCATACATGGGTAAATTGATTTTTCTTAAAATTGGAAATGTAACAAGGGATGGAGTTAACAGTACGAAAAAATAATGAAAAACTAACAACAAAAACTATAATAATCAATAAACACTATTTACACTTTTGTACAACACTATTTTACAACAGTTTTGTGCGCTTGTGGATGTATCTTTTGAGAGAATGCTTACTGTAATTGACTATTGATCTTATTAATGTGTTTTCAGATATGCCAGTTAGAAAAAAGAAATTCTCAGTCGGAGTGTGAGCATACTGCTGGAGTGTGGATAATTGTATGTCTGTTATCTTAGTTTATCGAGGGTAATTGTTAATTATGCGCATACTGATGAATTGTACGACTACCGATTTCTTGTAATTTGAATCACAAGGGTAACTCCCTCCACACCAATGTAGCATATGTCACTCTTGTGCGGATTATTTCTTTATGTAGAATTAATTTGTTTTCAGCGGTAAATTTTGATTTTATGCAAAAGGAGGGTAATTTTTTACTGATAAGGTTTTTAGTTTCGTTGTATTTATTGTGTGTGTGGTTTCTGGAAGTGAGGGAACAGTTTAAGGGCCTAGGTAGTGTATGGCATAGGACCAGGATAATTGGTAATTATTATTAATCTGACCCATTGGGTATTTATGCTGGTTCAGGGTTGTAATTTATAAAATAAAAGTCAACTCCTTCATCTTCCTACAATTACAATTGTTGTATACTAGCACTTTCAGCAGCCTGTCGTTACCAAGTGCTGCAAAAATGAATGTATTGTTTTTTACCCACCAAGTCGGCTGAAATAATCCGGGAAACTATCCACAATATGTACCCGCACTTTAGTGAACTATCCCAACTTTCTCCTAACAATAAATCAATCCTATACAAATCTGTATACGTGCTTAGTAGAAAACAATCTTACAATTAATTCAAATTGTTCAAAATAAATGTCTCGTAATCATAATAAATTACTCTTATTGCACCAGAATTTAACAGAGGCATGGGGAATCAAAAATTACTTTCATTGACAGTGTAACTTGTACCCTGTAACTAAACTTTGTCTTCGACAATTGCTTTAACTCCTCCAATCCACTAATAATAGAAATAGGAAATGACTCTAAATTTGCATTCGAACGTTACATCCATAAGATAATCAAACATATTTGATTATCACTGTACAAAATGCCAAGATAAATTTAGCTTATATTATTATTAAATAAATTAAAATTATAAGTTTTAATATATTATTGTTTCCTTAACTTTTTTTTTTGTTTAAGTTCATCATTATTTTGTTATTTAGTACTGGTTTTGTTAGTTTTCCCAGCATTATTAACCACTCATAAATATAATATATTCCAGTATATCGTTTTCAAAAAGTTAATAAAGATTTTTAATTAAGAAATGTAACAAAAAATTTTAAATAATTATATGAAAGTTGATATTGCATTTAATTCGGTAGTGTATCACATTAAAGTCAAATAGTTATTAAGTCCTGACCAATTGAATAAATAAGGACTTATATATATATTCACCATATAATATAACCTAGCTGACGAAATCTCTTGTGTATGTATACAAGTACGCTAATAGCAGTTATAAATGTTCCAGTAATGTAAACAATATGTTTGTAAATTTGACCTATTAGCGCAATAAAGGAGGCTGCTTTTCCTTACTTCCTGTACATAAACCAGCAATGTTTATCAAACTTTATTTCTTATTCCGTTGTTAAAACCGCAGTATTATTTCATCCAGAGAGGAACCGATCAATATCAGTGACAAATGATGATGGAAATCAGCTCTGATGGAAAGTGAGATATTTCATCATTAACTACCTTGGCTTCCATTAAGCCACTCAGAGAGGGAAATTTGAGACTTTTATAAACAATTTATGATTATTTCGTCGCATATCGTGCTTAGAATCTATTAACGGAGAATTAATTAGCAATAAAATAAATATATTTCTATAACTTATGAGCAGTGCTATCTACCGACTACGCTATCAACCAATTTTAACAGCAGAATCGTGCCCTTGAATAAAAAAGCCACTTTGAATAAAGTTTTGACAGCCGAGATGAAGTTTTTCCAAAGAGTAATTTGGAAAACTAGATTGGACAGAATGAGGATCACTAAGTGCGAGGTGGTAAATCAAGACCTACTCCAGCACACTTAATAAATGCCAGAGCACTTGATGGTTCGCTCTGGTTCATAGAATGCCAGAGATCAGGTTCCCGAAGAAGGTAATGGAAGATAGTTATGAAAGCTAGTGAACCAGAGGACGCTAAAGGAAGCATTAGCTAGATCATGTGGAAGGATTATCCAGATCAAAGGGAATGCAGGATATCTCCCTTGAGTTGAAGCAATGAAGCGACAGGATAGAGACAGGTGTAGGGTGCAAGGTAAACGATGTCCGAAATTTAAGAAAGTGATAGTAGACCTCAAATGCAACAGCAACGTTACCATAGACTATGGTCTAATCCTGAACAAGGAAGGTGTAAATTTAAATTAAATTTTGTGTTTTTTAAGGTTGACACGTTTTTTTGTTGAATAGAAAGCAATAACAAAAAAACTATTTAAGTTAGGAAAGTACTGATTACAGCATCGTAAAGTAGAGAAAATTTTCTTTAAAACCAAGTAGAATTTGTCTTTGTTAAACCATTTGAAGGTGGCTTTGAAGCGGCTAAATTACGCAAAGTTCTGTTTTTCGTAAAACATAGGATTATTCGCGATTTGTTTTATCAGCCTCCTACTGGATACAGGTCCTAGTTTCAGAAAAGCTTCCTAGTTTAATAAATTCCCGAATCTATTGAGACAAGGGACCAGCTGCTTTAGTACTACTAGAGGTAGAAGGGACATCAGCGGTGTCTAGGTTATAGAGGATGAAACCCAGGACACTGCCCTGTGGAACACCTGGTTTAATAGGATTGTAGCGACCGCTAACTACATAAGATAAATCACCCTATACTCTATTGTATATATATATTGTAAATTGGTTATAACATGTTGTAAATTAATTTAAACAAATGTAAAAAATATTACCAAACTATCAGTGTAAATATTGTAAACAATAAAAGACGCAGCTGCAAAAAACTAGTTCAGAGGCCACTGCAGAGCTCCTGGGGCTGGGGGGGGGGTCCTGGCCTAGAACATTCAAGCGTCTCCCAACCTTGCAATGCGGTTGGTCAGAATTAAACCTCGCCCTATTGGCTGAACGCGATTGGCCAGAATAATACCCAGCCAATTGGCTACTTGGGGCTATATATACCCCCTAGTTTTAGCCGATAAGTCATTCTAACTACGGCTCTCTGGACTGGTACTTGCAGGTGGACTGATGTTTCTAGATTCCTGCATCTCTCTTTCCTAACCTCGCTATGGTTTAGTCCGGCCTTGTCAGACCCCACACTTTTTTAGTGGGATTCTCTTCCTTCGTCTCGCTAAAACTAGCACCTCCTTGGAAGAGATTTCTTCCTCATGGACGACGGTCACCTGGGGCCCTACGAACTTTACGTAGTACTTTCTCCCCAGTGATCCAGACTGCCTCTCTCCGGTTCACACTCGCCTTAGGGATCCGGACGGTTTTCGCCTACCCTTAGATTCCGAGTGTGAATTCGTGGTCTTTCCAAGACCACATAAACTACCTATAATACCTACCCTATACCTCCTCTCTTGAACATAGTGCGCTGTAAGGGCAGATGCAATTGTCCAGGTCAAAGCCTAATCAACCCTCTCTTCGTCACTAGGGCTAGGGTAACTAGGAACCCCCTCGTGACGACCCGACAGGGATAGTAGTTAGAATATTCTAAGCCACAGCGGACTTGGAAGAAGCCGTTTGAAAGGTAGGACTGTAGGATTAGGAAAATGGTCTGTGGTAAATATCTTTTAGAGCTTTTAAGCTGCGTGCCAAACCCTGTCAAAAGCTTGAGCTATGCTCAGAAAGGCAGCAGTGCAATACTGTTTGGTATCAAGGCCTTCGCATTGTTGAGCAGTGGAATGTCGTAGTCGGAAACCAAACTAGGGTGAAGGAAAAGGGTTTTTGGATTCAACAATTGGAAGTAGACGTTTCAATAGAAGTTTTTCAAATATTTTAGACAGGATAGGGAGTAGGCTCATTGAACGGTAAGATGAGGGGTCATTGGGTGGTTTACCGGGTTTGGGGAATAGGACAATAATGGATTGTTTCCAGAGGAGAGGAAAATGCGTCGTTCGGATAATAATAAATGTAGGTTAGGAAGATTATGGCTTTAGGAGGGAGTTGTTTGCGAATTTCAGGAGTATGGAGATCATATCAATGGAATTTTCGGTAAGGTAAGTTTTTCAGAAGGTATTTGACCTCAGAGGGGTTAACGGCTTTTGGTGGAAGTGAGGAAATATTGAGCTATGAGTATGGTTTTGATGAGAAAGGTGAGGTGTGAAAGTATGGGTAAGATGCAGAGCGAATTATTCTGACCTATACCTATCCGAAGCCGCCCAGGACCCATCTTCACGACGGAGTAGGTGTGAAACAGGATGATACTCTAGGATTTTTTTAGTTACATTCCACAGGGAGTTATCCCTGGTAGACAGAGAGGAGAGGTGGGAATTAAATGAATCAGAACGGGAGAATGCCAAGTTTTTCAAAAATTAAGACATCTGTAGTCCAGTAGGAGGCTTACAACAAAATCACGAATAATCCATGATTTTACGAAAAACAGAACTTTGCGTAATTTGGCCACTTGAAAGTCCTCTTCAAAAGGTTTTAACAAAGACAGATTTTACTTGTTTCTGAAGAACATTTTCTCTAGTTTACGATGTTGCAATTGGGAATCGCCTAACTTAAATATTTGTTTAGTTATTTTATTTCTTCCTATTCAGCAAAAAACGTGCCAACCTTTAAAAAACACAAAATTTACTCATTCCCTGTTCGGAATTGAACCATAGCTCAAATGTAGGTCTACTATAACTTATTTAAGTTACGGATAACATTTAGGTTACACCCTAGTATAGGAAGTTTTGACAGTCTCCGAACCCATGAAAACCTATACTTATGAAAGTGGCTGGATATATATCATTCCAGCAGCTGAAAAACAGTGATCAGCACAATGATCGATGAGTTCATTCAAAGTAGGCATAACAAATTTGTTGATTAACTTAATTTGCTAACCAATCCCTAAAACATCACAACCACCCTTCCCCCATCGATGGCAGCAGGTGGTCAAAGAGGGTAGTTTGTAGTATCCCATTCAGCAACCTAAAGAAGTTACAAAAAAAAAAACTCTGAACCCGGCACCGTCTGCTAAAGAAGATTGGTAGAGTACCAAATTAAAGCACTAAGCATCCGGAAAAAATACAATTTATTGGTCTCTGGGTCGACTAGTTTTAATAATCCTAATCAACAATGTGCGAGAGACGAACCTACGTCTAAACGAAAATAGTATTATAGTCAAAGAAGGTAGGCCCTAGTTCTGACTACTACTGGTCAAGGCGAAGGGTGAATCGATATACTACAGTCCACACTCCCCTCACAAGGAATAAGATACGGAGCTCTTGATGGAAGATAACCCTGCTCTTTCCATACCCATAATTAGATAATTCAATGATTATAATTTGTGATAAATGAATGATAATCGGCGATTAACTGGATAAGATTTTGTTGCCACTTAGAAAATGTAGCGATCGGAATAAATGGAAATCCGATGGTGCAATATCGGGCGAATATGGTGGTAAAGCTGGAGATGAAAAATGGGTCCTCTATGATAATCTAAAACGCAAAAGGCTGTGGCTCTCTCCGAATGAATCACCACGAAGTACAGCTAAGCTGGGTTCAAACCTCAAAAAGGCGCTTTTGTGTGTTTGGTGAGTATTCGGCGGGTCGATTATTTTGAAGTGCTAAAACCTGGACAGTCTGTGAATGCAGACCATTACTACGAACGATTGGATCGAGTAAATCAATCATTAATTGAAAAGTGCCCAGCGATTGTCAACAGAAAAGTCGTTATTCTGTAACACGATAATGCAAGACCGCTCTGCGCAAGACGAACCCTGGAAAAAATTAATGAATTGGGGTGGAAGGTATTTCCTCACTCACCATACTCACCCGATATCGCACCATCGGATTTCCATTTATTCCGATCACTAAAACATTTCTTAAGTGGTAAAAAAAATTGAAAATTTGTATGATGTCCAAAATGCCAACTCCAGATACTTTGCTCAAAAACCAATTGATTTTTATCGATCCGGCACTGAAAATTTTGCACATTAGATGGCAAAAGGTTGTTGATAACGAGGGTGATCATTGATTAAAAGCAAAAACTTGTTAAAAATTTATCTGTTTGAATTTAGTGTAAAAAAAACAACATTACTTTTCGGTCCCCCTATTTAAGTCATGCTGCGTGATCACGCATTTAAGGTTTTGTTACGACTAATGAGAGCAATTTATAATTTTTGTTATTGGTTAAAGGTCATTTTCAGGGACCAATAAATGGTTCAACAAATAAACTACTCTCGGATAGAAGTATCGAGTCATTTATGCATCATCATCATCATTTAATGAACAATTAACAAACTCACGAACTCTGATCCGACAATCTCTAGATTTCGCCCATTAATATCCTACATCATTCCATTTGTTTATATTTATTTCATAATTGATGTAAAATCAATTTCTCAATTGAAACAATAAAGAAAGAAAAAAATTGTGTGGCGACTGGACAACTAGAACTTTTAATGTGATTGCATATCTTGTCGAGAATAGGTTTAGGCGTTTGACATTTATTAGTGTCTATCGACATAGGATGCATCCCGGCATAAGGTATGGCTGATATCAACATGGCTTTATATCAAATTCTTTAGCTACATGGAACCTAGAATGGTGGGAGCTCGGGTAGCGAACTCGGGGCGTGTTATAGTCCCTAAGGGGCAGCGGGAAGTTGTACGGTGTGGGAACCATAGTAACACAATTTACATCGATTGCGTTCCATAGGCTTCTTTCTCCCAGTATGCAAAAATTCACCCGAAATTCCAGAAATTATCCAATAAATATCTCGATTAATTAATTATGCAAATGACAGCTAGTTTACCGGATACCTAGTCAATATTATGAATATTAACAAATTAATCAAAAATAGATCCAAAGATTAAAAATATATATCCCAACAAACCTATTGGGAACTAAACAGCGATTTTCAAAGAATAAATTTGTTTATCCACCATTAGACCAAGGTGAAACGATGGCAGAATAATTTCCAGAGTGATATTTCAGGAAAATTATATAACTTGAAGTAGCCGCCGATGTTTTCATTACGAAATAAATCAAGAACCCAACCTCCCTCCTTCGATACTCCCTCAGCAGATTTAGCCAGTATTTTCCAGCTAAAGGGTGGCTAAGGATTACATTGTTACGGCTTCGGCACCAACATCGAACCTTTATTTCGGTAAGTTATAAGGTTGCTGTAAGAAAAACAATATTATGCAACGCTGGCAAACACGTACATGTATACGAACTAACAATTGAACATGAAATAAAAATATATTTAGTCCATTGATCAGGCAATTAATGTATGCATGTACAGCGGTGTTCGTTCCCAGGAGACGTTTGTGACTAGGTAGCGTCGGTGTGAGTCTGGAACAGTCACAATAATAACGAAATAAGGAAAAATTCAACCAAGGTGTAATCTTTGGATCCAAAAGCAATATGGAAATTTACGTTTGCAGAATTCGCCTCTTCCAATATACGAGGGTAGGCTGAAAAGTTTCCGACCTCAACATGAAGATAGCAGCAGTCGTAAATAAAAGCTAGTGAATTTCGTTGTTCATCTGTTGACAATTACTCACCAAAGTTTCAGCCATTTTGGACGCGCAGTTGTTGTGTAACACTCGTTTGAGTGAGTCGATGTGAGTGTTTTTATGAAAATGGACAAAATCGAGTATCGAGCTGTCATTAAATATTTCGTTTTGAAAGGCAATACGCCTACGCAAATCAAATATGAGTTGGATTCTGTGTATGGGGATTCTGCACCATCATTTACCACAGTGAAATTTTGGGCAGCTAAATTTAAACGTGGTCGTAAGAGCTTGGGAGACGATGAACGTTCGGGACGTCCAAAAACTGCAAATACCGACGAAAACATCGCCAAAGTTCAGAACAGTTCAGGCGAATTAAAGTGAGAGAGATAGCAGAGGTTATGAACATGTCAAAAGAACGTGTTTGTCACATATTAAATCAACATTTATAGATGAGAAAGCTGTCCGCGCGTTGGGTGCCGCATTTGCTCACGATAGACCAAAAACGTATTTGAATGAACATTTCCAACGCTCTGTTGGCGCAGTTTAGGTGCAATAAATCCGAGTTTTGGCACCGATTAATTACTGTGGATGAAACTTGGATACACCATTATACACCCGCAACAAAAATACAGTCCAAACAGTGGACTGAAAAGGGGGAACCGGCTCCAAAAAAAGCAAAAACTGTTTTTTCGGCTGGGAAAGTGATGGCGACTGTTTTTTGGGATAGTCATGGAGTTATTTTAATCGATTATCTTCAAAAAGGAAAAACCATTACAGAAGCGTACTACGCATCATTACTTGACAAGCTGAAGACAGAACTTGCGGAAAAAGGCCACATTTGCAGAAAAAGAAAATCTTGTTTCACCAAGACAACGCACCGTCTCACACCTCAGCGGTTGCCATGGCGAAAATCCATGAATTACGGTTTGAACGGCTTGACCATCCGCCTTACTCACCAGATCTAGCCCCAAGCGACTTCTTTTTGTTCCCTCATCTAAAAATTGCGCTCGGAGGACAGAGATTTTCGTCAAATGAAGAGGCAATCACCTTCGTCAACGATTATTTTGCAGAGAAAAACGCCGAGTACTATTTGAACGGGTTACAGAGATGGGAGCATCGCTGGTAGAAGTGTGTAGAGTTACAAGGAGACTATGTTGAAAAATAAAAAAAAAAATGAAAAAACGTCTTCTTTGTTAGGTCGGACACTTTTCAGACCGCCCCCGTATGAATACAAATTAACATAGGTGGACATTGGACATTTCGGGCTATCAACCTTTTACGACTTCCTAACAAGACCATGGAATGATCTATCTATTGAAAAACCGAAATCTGCACGTAACAATGAGGTGTAAAAAAAGCTAATTATGTTTTGCCAATTTTCGTTTTGATATATATAACTATTTATCCTGGTATTATTTCGAATTATTCACTTCAAAATATGCTAATTAGGTTTGGGCTAAATGACTAGAAGTATGGGAAAACATGAAAATCGTCGGATATAAATCTATACAATCACATTATAAATATGGTCGCGCAAAAATAATTTCGAAGATGTTTGATGAAATAAAGTTTTCTGAGCCAAGTATTAAATAGGTTTTTTTTATTTATATGAATGGTTTAGTAATTTCATTTTTTTTTTTTAATCCGAAAAGGTTGTTTTATGGGATTGGTTTCGGCGTGAAACCCTCAGGTCATCAACGCCTTCGATTGCATATTTACTCATTTATGGAGCCCACCGATGCTAGCCCGAGATAGGTCGATTGCAAAGCCCAGGCCCCCTGGAACCAGCCGGGGTACTCCAGTCCCATATGTCAGGCGGTGGATGTAGGGCCTTCCAGGGAAAGATGTATTACCGGAGGATATAGATGTAAACCAGGTATATCAGAATGAAGGTAAAAGTATTCATTAAAAATGTAATATTTACTTACTAAAATGGTTCTTATTTTTTTTTCCCTTGAAGTCCTTTGTTTTGTTACAATTAAACCGTGTACAAATCTGATCGTGGAACAACTTGTACATTTGCCTCATCACGGTGATTCAGACGACTAAAAAACGCTTGGAGATGAACAGGAAAGTTTGTATTGTTGACTTACTAGAAGGTAATTTAGTTCAGTTGATATTCGAATGAGCCGATGCTGGAATGCGAAGATAACGCTACTAAGAACGAGATGAATAGATCCACGCTTTATCGCGGCAGTAATCATCTTAAGGTGCATTCACTGGAGAATAATAGCCTACTCAGCGGTATCCGGGCGCTGACACCTCAAGCGAAGGTGTATCCTATTCCGGCAATCTGTTTTCATTTAATGGCATCTTCAGAATTTAACATCAGGTTAATAATTTCATCTTAATTGCAGATAGCTTTAAACATTATGGACGTGGCTGAGTAATTAATTAGTTTGCAAGGTTGAGTTTAAATTTAAACGACCTCAACAACCTTAACTTTGACTTCCCTATTAGGGAGACGTGCGCAGTTAAAACTTTTAGGGCATCTGATATTGATGGATATTTTATAAGAGAATTTCTGGTAGTAATGTACGAATGATGAATCTAAAATATGGCAATCACGACATTCTATGGACAACCCTGAACTATGACGCTAACGACAACGTAATAGAACTTAAACAAACAATAAAAAATAAATTGAGTGGACTGCAAAAATAAGAGGACTCTTACCTTAGGGCTGCAGTCAGATCATGAGCGTGTGATAAGAAAGGGAAAAAGTTATGCAGATATTAGGTATGTAAAGGATTCATTACTTAACATGTATTTCTGTACATAAGTCTTTATAACAAAGACTTTTTTATTTGAGCTACAAGCGATTCAAAATCCGTACAGCAACCGATTCGCTCTAAGGACTCCTCGACCTCGAGGTGTATAAAAATCTAGTCAATCAACCACCCCTTCTCGAAACCTAGGATTGACTCCTTAATACCGGATCAAACAAAATGCGACAACGTTTTATCAACATATAACCCCCTAAAAACCAATAAAAATAGCAAAGAGAGAGAAATTGCTTTATTATTATTATTATTAATAGCTTGTGTTACTAGGATGAAATTACTTTATAGAATTTTCGAGAGAACACTGAACCGAATTTTTTTAAAGTTGGTGCAAATCTAATAAGCAGGAATTGAGGGGGTAAGTTAGAAATGTTGTTTTGATTTTCGCCACCGTTACGTTATACTTAGTAAACTGCCCTGAACAGTATTTTTTTCAATGAGGCCATTGTTGATCTCACAAAAAGCCTTTTTGGAGTCTATTTTAGTCACAATTTAGTCATAAAAAAACAAGTGAATAGAGCATCATTTTTCATATGCTCAGTCTGACAAACCAACGACATTGAATTTCCCTTTCATGAATATTTACCTGATATGCTACTCACTCCCACTTTTTGGCAGACGGACTCAAAACGAAATAATCAAATGCCTGACATTAATTTATAAGTGAGCCATTGTCGGTTCGAAAATTTAATCGAGTTGAAAATAAAATACTGATAATATGGCCGGTAAGTAATAAACCTGAATGAACGATTTGCCAGGTTGGAGAATCAGAGCGCATGCCTCGTGAGTGGGAGGATGTTGAGTGAGCAGGTAAGCAAGATCATTAGCTGTAGATTCACACATCACAGGTAGTTGACAAGCCCTTAAACCTCAACACTACATTACATTTAATTGAATATGGCTGCTATTGGGTATTGCCCGGGTAATCCCTATCATTATAGGGATTAATAATATGGACATTGTCATAAATATCTAATGCCTCGGTAAACCCCGGTCAGGGGTTTTAATAGACTTTATTAAACTAAATAAAAATTATACAACGTATATAGCGTTTTTACAACTCGAGCAGGATTGGAATTTTATGACTAGGAGTTGCATTCTAAGATAGAGTAAGGAAATGGAAAGCATCAATTATACCTGAAGAATCCTTCTTTTGTCGTCTAATTAAGTAAAGTAATAATTCGAAACAGTGCTACTAGCATAATACATCAATCTCCATAAAACAAGATTGAGTATAATTAATTATTAAATTAAAAAAAAAATACTATTTTCTATAATATCGAGACAACCCACTCCATATAATCCCCCCCAAAAATGAAGTAAGACTGGTAGACAACGGGCAGTTCATCTCGGTTGCAGAGCAGGAAGCCATACTAGCCGACCACTTGAGAGGGTATAGAGACAGCAAGCCAATCACAGCGGCCGACCGGCAGACCCCAACCCTCACCACTCCTACCACCAGGTTACAGCAATCATTCGTCGCACCAGAGGCAACAAAGCACCAGGGGATGATGACATCCAAAACATCCTTCTGAAGCAGCTTCCACGGAAGGAGATATCTCACATAGTGAACATCGTCAACTCTTCTCTGAGACTACACTATTTTCCCCAGACGTGGAAGCACGCCGTCGTCGTCCCACTTCTGAAGCCAGCCAAAAGTGGATATGAGCCAGCTCACTACAGGCCCATCAGTCTACTGACCCAATTGTCAAAGATCTACGAGAGGATTCTCTACAACCATCTCGCAAGACACTGTGACTCACAAGACATTATCCCACCTCAACAGACCGGGTTCAGTAAAGGACTCAGTTCGGACTGCAATCTGGTGAAACTACAGCAGCACGTTACAACGAACATGGGAAGCAACAGAGTCACTGCAATGATCTCCCTTGATTACTCGAAAGCATTCGAAGTGTAAATCATCACACACTCCTACGACGCCTGAACGAGCACGAATTTCCTGCGCAACTACAGAACACAATGGCTTCCTATCTCGCAGGCAGAACCTTTTCTGTGCGAATAGGAGTCATATCAACCACTAGAAGAGATTTCATGGTCGGAGTTCCTCAAGGGTCGGTGATGGGACCCCTACTCTTCAACATCTACACCGCGCACATAGTAGGAGCATCATACTCCAATTGTGAGGTAGCGGCGTATGCGGACGACATAGGGGTCTACAGCACTAGCCTCAACCCAGGGAAGGCGCTAAAGGCTGCAGAGGGCGCCAGTCAGTTAATCACCGACAGGCTACGAGCTGTCCACATTCAAGTAAACCCAGCCAAGACGCAAGGGATTGTTTTCTCGTTCCAGCACGGGAAAAGAAAGCTTCCACCCATCTTCAACATAGACGGGACTGATTGCAAACTTGCCAATAGCATATGCTACCTAGGCATCAACCTAGGCAGACATATGACGTTCAGCACCGCCTGCAGAAGAAGCTGCAAAGAGTACGTAGGATTTACTACTCTCTCCAGCATCTCATAACAAGCCCGGCTATATCCTTGAGGCTGAAACTATCAAAGCGTCCTGAGGCCAGCACTACTTTTTGGAACTCCGCTTTTCCATTTTCTCCACACGAGCACCATAACTAGACTCCAGAGCTTCCAGAACAACATCCTGCGCACGGCACTATGGCATACCCCTTTTAATGAAATGAAGGCTCCTGACATCCATGAAAAGTTTGAGGTCCCCACCATCACCGAAGCCATCAGAAGAAGACACATCAAATTCTTCGACTCGATGAAACATTGCCAAAACCCCCTATTCCAAGACCTGACACTACCTGCAAGATGGCAACTCTCTAGATCTGGAAAGCAGGCCAAATGGTGGACATTACGGCCCTTGGCCAACCAACAACAAGCTTCTGACGGGCACCCATCACTGCTTTCCAACTTAATGAGCTTCCACTACATGCCTAGAGAGACTCAAGGCTCAGCCTTCAGTGGACTCTCACCACTGCGCCGCAACATTTCCACCTCTACCGAGGCTTCCCACACTCCTTAATTCCCTCACTCCATCTTCAAACAGGTACTCCTAGTAAAAGGATCCGCTCACCCCAAATAAGTTCCCTTAATTTTCCCTTATCTATAATCTTAAGAATTTAAGAGCTAAGGGGAAGAAAAAAACACTACATATTAACTATTAGATATCGACGTTCGGATCAATAATATGATATTCGTTTGAACTATAATGACAAAACTCAATTTAAAAATTATGTTAAATGTAATGTTCATAAATCAACACATGGCTTTTTAGATGCGCCAACGGATCATTCATTAATAAATTAAGCAGTGGGAAAATAAGCCCGTTTCAAACATATAAAAGAGGGAATCAAAGACCTCGACAAATAATATATATAAAAAACCTCGATCAATTATGTATATGATGTATAGGCACATCAATTTTAAGGTTACATTAGTAATATTTGATTTTAAGATTTTTCACGTTTCAGGATAAGAATTTAAAATACTTTAAATATAGTAGCTCGAAAATGATTTCAAAACTGTTCTAAAATATAATGTCTTGAGACTCAAAAGTAGAGATAGAGTATTTAATTGATTATTTTATAATATATATTATTTAAATTGTTCAAATTAAAAAAGATATTTTTAGTTTCAAATAATTGAATTTTTTTTATAAACTGTACTCAGGAGTTTGTTTTTCAAAAATAATAAGTCAGCGAGTTAAATTTATTTTTCCATTTAAATTGTCCTTTATTTTGATAAAATTAAGAAATATATTTATTATTTAATATATATTTATGATGGATAGGCTCAAGCTTTTTTTAACAAACTACAATGAAAATATATACATGTAAACTTCTCTTATAATTCCAACACAATGGCAAATAAAGTTATAATTTAGGTTATTATCGGGTATTGACCTAAACAAAATGGAATAACGCCGTTTTCTTTTGAAATCTTGATATGGCTTCTTTTTTTTTATTGTGTAACACACATATTGAGCTAGAGAATAACATGAAGTGTGAGAATATTTAACTAAATTGATTTGGTGCTACGATCATTGTACCCCACCATTTATGTTTTTCGTTAGACAAAAACACCCTGTTTAATAATTTACAACAGTTGTGTCACAAGAATTCTGGAGAAATGTGATATAAATATAGCAAGTGGAATAACAATATCAGGAATCGGTCTGATTAATGACTACTCGGTGATTTAGCCAAAGGTGTAAACGCACAGGTAGGCAAAAAACGAATTGATTTTTAATCAAATCATCTCGGGCTTACCGATGATATAACATTTAATATTACTTTTAATAGTTAGCTGATGACTGGCTGAAGTAATTACTCTCACCAATCTTATCAATCCGTGGAGGGGGTTTGGTGGTTTTAGATAAGGACTTATAGACTACTTGCAAGTGCATGGGATCAATACGCTCACAATCAAGCCTTTAAACTTCAACTAAATTAATTTCCTTAATCTGGTCAAGTAACGAGTACTTTATGCGGAGACCGTTTGAGAATGGATTGAGAGGAATGAAATGTACATAAATGAGAGTAAGAAATTAAGATGTGATTGTGAATAAACCAGATAAAAACATTAGAAAGTTTTCTCATCTTGCAAATAAAATTTTATAAATATGTATAATGAATAAGTCATTTAGGTATCAAATAACACCAAATGTTCGGTTTCTCTTCAAAAACTTTTTTCAACTGACAAGCGCTTTCATCACCCCCACGTAAGTCATCCTCTGACACATGAAATCAGTCCACTGCTACACTCTATGGTAAACTGGCTCAATAGTTGTTCACTAGGCTGTTAGAGTGCTTACAATTAAAAAAAAAAAAGTTTAAAGTGAAATGAACATTTGATGTTATATAGAACCTAAATTATACAATATCTTCCAATCTAAAACCTCATTTTGTAAATAAGTCTGATGTTAAAACGTAAAATCCATGCATTTGAAAAATTAAAATATACTCAAAGTCATAACATTAAAAGAGAAGCATTACAATAGAGTACTAGTTGAAAATGAACAGATTGCCCGTGACAACTGAAGTAATAAAAATAATTGCTAGGCAACTTCATATTTGTGTCCGATGTCCAAGATTGACTAAATTGGGGCGAATAGTGGATAGATCTAAAATTAATCTTAATTAATCCGCAATGGTGATTCACTATACGGCATATCATCCCATGCTAAAAAAATTATGCCACTTAAGGATAGTTCGCTGGTGTATAAGTTTGACGCTTCATATAAGCAAATCGTATAAAAAACTTAAAACAAGATGCCAGTAACAACACATGGGACGCAAGGACAGTAAGTTCTTTTTACACATTAGAAATTCTGGACAGGTAGCCTCACATATTGTAGTACTTCTATATAGTAGTAGAAATAAACCCTAGACTAACAAATTGGAGAACACGGAAATCCTACCCGTTCGAATTCTCTTAATAAACAGGATGCATTGCAGATTCATGCCATTGCACAGATTTTTCCCCCTGACCGAAACAAATCTTCAGCCATTGTCATTAATAGGTCCAAAACTTCACAAGAAAATCAGGCAAGGGTATTACGCTTATACATTCTCACATCCATGTCATATTGTGACACAAAATGATATAACCACATTAACATGTGTGTTTAAATATATTTATTTAACTCTTTATTATTTTTGATACTTTAACAAAATTTAGATTTTAATCAATGAATTATTCATTGTCAAAACAATGATCATTTTAAAATATTCTATAAATGTATGTATTTAAGATTTATACATTTATATAATTTTTAATAGATTTTAATATATATACCTTATTTCTGTTTGCGCAATGTGATTCTATATATATTGTTTTCAACATTGTAGTCCTTGATGATACCTGAACGGGCAAAACGCTGGCGGTTTTATTATATTGTGTCAATAAAAGAATTATTAAGATACTAAAGGTTAATTGAACAACCCCGCCGATAATATAACTTATTTATTTATTTTGTTGATTTGAAATGTTTTTACTCATTTGGTGTTCCATGTTTTCTAGGATTTTATACGTAAATCTTCATAAAAATATTTGTTAATGCTTGAATTTATAATAGGTCTTCTGGATTAATAACTAAAACTTAATGGTATTATATCACCAATGTTAAATCCTGAGTTTTTTTTGTTTTGTGTTCTGTATCACTTGCTAACGACAGCTTGTACTGCTGAAAACGATCTTTCACTTTTAGGAGGACAGTAAAGTTGCCTTTTATTTCATCAATCATAACTCACAGCCGGGGAAAATACCCAAAAAGCAAGTTCCATTCCCAGGCTCAGCGTTTCACAGAGTTTTCACCAGCAAAATGTGTTCGTTAAGGTAAGTCAACAACAATTGTTCAACCATAAGTTTAGATTTTATCGAAGTTAGATGTTGAAATATTCTATCTATATTCCAACCGTAATAAGACCAAATCGTAAATCCACGTAAAACTGCTATGCCAATAAATGGGAAAAGTAAAATTCAGTATTATCTTTACCTTAATTAATAATATTAAGTTAATAATCCACTGGCGTGGACATTATGAGGAACGCCGAAAGTATGAGCTTGGAAAGGAACACGACGGCAAAGTTGATTTAGGAACTATTCGATATAATTATTACAATTTAGAACACTTTTATTTAAAGAATTGCAGATAAATTATAAGGCGATGCAATAGCTAAAAGGTCTAAAAAATGTATTAACAAAAGTAATTAAATTTATTATTTATCTGGAAAAGAGAAACCATACCTGAATTCAGCATGTTATTATTGTTTTTAAGTGTATATGTTGTTACGTAACATGGTAACATTATGGGATGTTTCAAAGGAAACATTGCTGCAAATTTCAGTTCCAGAAACAGCTTGTTGTTGAAGTTTTATCGGGATTAAAGGCCATTGGGAGTAATTCGTGATATTTTACGACTGTTGGCTCGCTCCGAGACAACTCTAATAAAGCTAGCAGAAAACAACCATAACATCACTTCGCCCCTTACGTTCTTAGAACGGTACGGCTAGACACAACAATATTCACTTGGGCACTTTATCCATGCAAAGGTTCGTAAATAAATAGGAAAATTCTCTGGCAAAAAAACATATCTGGGTCACGAGATGGCTAGAATCAACCCCTCCTGCTTAAAACCACCCCTGCTGGCTGGCATTTCATAAAGGGCGAAAGACAGGACACCTAAACATCATTATGAAACTCCAAAGCACAATTAAACATAGCGTATACTCGACACTGACTCAACAACATATAAAATGAAGTACTAAGTTTCTAGGGGACTAGAATAATTATCATGAAACGGTTTAAATCAATGAAACATACTATAGTATGTATTACTACGAAGTATAGTTGCTTCACTATTTTTCACTATTAGATCAAATATTTTATTAGCTGAACAAAATTTGTTAACATCAATTTCAAAACTAATTTTATTTAAAGTTTAAGGCTAATATAGAGCCTAAGAAGCTTCAGCTTCTAAAATTTGTTCGATAAAAGTATTGAATTCTTAGTGCTAGATTAATTTTTTCATTGAAAGACAACTTTTAAAAAAATAATAAAAAATAGCTAATAAGGTGACCAGAAAAAAAACCCGTCCAAAAACAACAATAAGTACGTAATTTATATAAAACCTCCAAAGCATTAACTCAATATCCTAAGAACAAAGAAAAAATTTAATTACAAATAGCTACTTAATTAAGAAAACTCTTAATAGCTCACGAAATGGGACTGACTTTTGCAGATTAATTTTTCCTTCACATTCTTCCCACTGTTTAAAATTCCTAAACTCATATAAAGCATAACTCAGCTTGTTTTTGAGTTCTCACAACACATCTCGGCAAGAAGTTAAAGAGTGTTAGGAAGAAATTCTTCAGCCTCGGACACCTACTTCACAGCCCGGCTTTATCGGTACGCCTCAAGCTGCTGATATACCAGAGCGTCCTAAGACCTGCTTTGATGTATGGGACCCCTCTCTTCAAGTATCTGACTCCTAACACTCTCAAAACGCTCCAGCAATTTCAGAACAGAGTTCTCCACACCTCCCTAAAACATACCCCGTTCGACCGAATGCAGACGAGATGCATAAAAAATTTGAAGTGCTCACCATTCAAGATTTCATCAAGAGAAGACACATCAAATTTTTCGACTCACTCCGACACAGCCACAACCCACTATTCTCCGACCTTCAACCACCACCAATGCCCGTCAGATGGAAGCACTGCTGGACCGCCGAAGCCTGGAGACAGATGGACGTGATCGAACCCTAGCCCCCTGACGGAGACTGAAGATCTACACCCAGCCGAGAGATCGAGGCCGATCTCCGAAGCTACAAGACCCCATCTACCTGTTTAAGCAGGGTCGACCTTCCGGCCGAGAGGCCGACTTATTTCAGGCCCCTGCCGGGGCTGGCCAGGCTTGACCTGGCCGACTACAAACCCTTGCCTAGGTACCCCTAGGCTCCACCCTCGGTAGACTCTCACTACCTTCCTGATTCCACCCGCCTCCTTTAGGCATACCCCACCCTATATCCTTCTCATACATCCTTCAAATGGGGGACTCCCCTTAATGAAAGGCACTCATTAGCCCAAAATAATTTTCCCACATCCTATTTTATAAGTTTGAAAGCTAAGGAAAAAAAAAAAAATATATATTTTGAGTTCACATTCCTTTTGAAATTAGAGACTGAATCGTTTTTACGGCCACTGTCGTCGATCATAAAAAAAGGCATACTGGCGAATAATAAAATTGACAAAGCTGTATTCCAAAACGTTGCACAATATTCTATTCGAGTGTATCATCATTCCCAAATTATTATCATTATCGTAAAAGATAACGGGAGTGATATCGTGAAAAAGAAAGGTAGTTGAGGAGAGACGGGATGTAAGTGTCTCCAACGAACAGTCATTTCAAAAGCAAAAACTATACTTTAGGCTGAAAAGGACTCGTTATAAAGACAAGAATAGGGTTATAACTGGTAATGAAACATAAGGTTACGGTAATGGAGCTTGGGCTACCCCCCCCCCTTTGTAAATTGTAAAAATCTAACTTTATCCAGTATAATGAACATCACTACAAAATATTATAACAAGGTAGTGTAGTTCTTTATTTATCTCGGGTTTGTTCTTCGAATATATGCAAGAAAAAGTTGAAACGCTCAAATTTTATTTTTAAAGTATTTCTTTTTTGTTTTATATGTATAATAAATATGCAGTGACGATTTAAGTTCCATATTTGATTAGGAGCATTTAAATTTTCATCGGGGGGATCATTTGTTCCCCTTAAAAAAAAAATCGAGTTGTTAACGTATTACTTGGCAAATAATAAATTATTCCTATAAATGATTACTAGTATGAATTATTTCATATAAGTACATGAACGTATTTGCGGACAATAACACCTTATATACAAATAAAACATATAAATACTTAAAGATAAACGAAACACCTTAGAAACATTCAAATTAACAAGTGAAATTATCGGTACTGAGAAATAGTTAAATGTGAAATATAGCAAGGCAACCCTTAAATGTGAGATATCAAAAATCCTAATTTTTGTTAGATTATACAATTTATATTGAAGGCCGGTAATGTTTTTGTTCTTATAAAATATAGAGAAAATCGCTGGGCAACTAGAAGGGATTGTTCTTCTGAAAAACGAAAGCAAGTGACTAGTGTTAAAAAATAAAGAAACTTAAAAATATCACTTTGCTAACTATTGACACTTAAAAGGAGACGTTTGCGTGTGTATATTTATACTTTGGGTTATCAGTCTCTCCAAAACGTTCTTTTTATTGACATTATATAAATTATAATATAAAAATAACGTTTATTGGTGTCGATTTTATTTTTTTGTTGTGCGGAGAGAAGTTTTCATCACACAAGAAGGCCTTCGATAGAAGCATGGAGACTCTTCTCACTATCGAATTTCTAAGAGCACTCGAAACATTTCGTTATTAAGTTGAGTTTATGGGGTATGGAATCGTAGAGTGAATTTCTCTCAATTAGAAGAAATATTTGAAGGTCATTCCCCCTCTTGAGGGAATACGCGAATCCATGGAACCGAAAACGAAAAAAATTGGCGCTTCAAGCAGACACGATGAAAGGGAGATGATTTGGTAGGAGAAACCTGCTAGGAAGGGTCACAGACCCTACAATCCAATTAGTCTGATTCTGGTTCGCTCAACTGAAGCCTTATATTAGCAATCCTCCGAAAAATTGAGAACTAGCACAGAGGGGAGCGGCGGTCGGGTGAAAACCTACGTTCGGTAGAATGCGGAAAATTACACTTCAATAGAACAAGGTGTTTTCTTTTATTCAATAAAGGCAGGAGGTCGTTGATCCTATCACTAACAGCCATGCAGCAAACATTAGTTTTGCTTATGAGAAGAACAACAAATATTTTATGCGTACTGGTTAACACCCCTTCTAGTAAAATTATAGAAATACTAGTATGCCCAACCATTCGTTGCCTGAAATTTTTTTTTTTAATTAAAGATAATTTGAATTTATTTTTCAATTGCTATACAGTAAAAGAGCAATAATTATGTACAGTTTATAAAAAAGTCACAACTCTGAATTTACGGCTTTCGGAGTACTCGAATCCAAATGTATTTGAATTATTAAGATACACTAATATGTATTATACGCCAATAAATGCAATACATAAATTGTGAGTGTTACTTACCATTTGAATAACCGCAACATTCCACACAAACCTTTTAACTAACTTACTTCTTAATTCTTGCTTTAGTAACGTCTTGTACATATCTGTCCTCACCTGAAATAAAAATAAACAAACATTGTTATGTAATTAAAATCTTTAATTATACTAACATTAAATAACTTTAAATTGGAAGTTTTAATTTTTCATTGGAAGGTAGGCTTGCATTAAATGGATTATTTGACCTAGGTATAGAAGTAAAAATATATTTTACGTCTATTTAAGTTTTTATGCCATTCATAATACATTCTTATAACATTGCTGCCAGATGAAGTTTATTTATCGACCTAAACTGATATCCTTAGAAATAATCTAACCATAATTTCAAATTAAGCAACGAGTAATAAATGTACGGAAGATAATTTAATATAGCCGTTGAGAAAATGCGACTTTGTTCAAAGCAGTGATTTGAGACTGCTCCAAGTCTAGCGAAACGCTGCGGACTTTTTTACACGTTAAACATTTTATGTTAACTAACAGATAATTAGCGTATTTCAATGATTTGTGACCGATTTTCTGAACGATTAAATCATTTGATCATACAGACAGACAGTCAATCGAATGAGGTTAAATCTAGAACTTCTACCGTCGAATTCAGGAATTATAATTCGGCGTAAGAATCATAAATCGGAGAATATCATTTCGAGGGTATAAGAATATGTGTACAAAATAGGAAGTTAACGAATGGCAATTGGCACCACGTAAGTGCCAGGTAACTGATATGGTATGGTTGTCTTCTGGTATGGCAATTTGTGTACCATAAGTTGACCGTGAGGTGGCATGATTTCAGTGCTAGAAGAGATGACAGGAAGCCCGACCCTTGGTTAGGTATTTACCTAAGAACCCCCAGAAAAGTTTCTTACAGAAGAAGCCACTCACCTTGATCCTCTGTGTCCTAGGCAGTAGCTGACAGCCAACGAACCAAAGAACAAACAAAACACATTACGTAAACCTAACTCTCTGTGCGCAGATAAAACCACGCAGGCCTACTCGTATATAAACTCAGGTGCTCGTTTTCACGCTGCCCAAGTCTATAACTCTCTGGCTATTATTATCAGCTTTATTTACTAATAATATGATTTTAGTCTTTATTATTGCGAGATCGGCTACTTAACGATCACGATTCTGTTTTTTCTTCTTCTTCATATCCCCTTATTATTACAAATTATGTAAACCAGAATAGATTAGATTGAACAAACAGACTACAATGAATCTATTTACAATAGGAATTGTCTAAACATGTTTAAAAGTGCTGGGGCTCACCATATGAACCATAGACTTCAAACTAACTTACATCTAACAACAAAATCTTAACCTAATTTTCCACGACAGTCTGTTTCCGTCGATGCGGGAAGGGTATTGGGGTAATAGTGTTAAACTCTGGGTTTGTTAGGTACTGCAACGAGTCAAAAAACTTTATGGGTCTCCGGTGGATGAACTCACCCACCGATGGCAACGGGTGCAGGTCGGGGTTCTTCAACCTTTCGCGAGAGGTATGTCTGGCCACTTGCCTTATGATCCCATTCTGAAATTGCTTTCAGCTGTATTGTCAGTCAAGTGAGTATATAGTGGGGCACCGTGCAGCAGAGCTGATCCGTGACTCTATTATCAAGGATCACAATTTGCGAAGGTCTCCGCGTTTTAGTACCACGTAGATGAGGTTCAGTCTAAATCTAACCGCGGGCTGACCGGGAGGGACCTAGGCCATTCTTTGACGGGGTAATTTTCCCTATTCGCACCACAAATATCCATCCTCGCGAGCGAATTCGGTTCGCTTATTTTTATCATTTAGATCCTTGCCCGACCTAAGAGGTGAAATGCTGCGAGAACCGACATGATGAAAAGCAATTGCACTAAAATGCAACTGAACAGTAATTCCCACAACTCCTCCACTATGCGGTAATACCAACTCAAGGCCCTGCCGGTTGTTTGCAATTGCTGAAGTGTTAGGTAAGTAACCGGAACAACATATGTACAGAAGTAGGTATTTCCTGATTACTCTAACAGTTGCTATGTACAGAAGTAGGTATTTCCTGATTACTCTAACAGTTGCTATGAACAGAAGTAGGTATTTCCTGATTACTCTAACAGTTGCTATGTACAGAAGTAGGTATTTCCTGATTACTCTAACAGTTGCTATGTACAGAAGTAGGTATTTCCTGATTACTCTAACAGTTGCTATGTACAGAAGTAGGTATTTCCTGATTACTCTAACAGTTGCTATGTACAGAAGTAGGTATTTCCTGATTACTCTAACAGTTGCTATGTACAGAAGTAGGTATTTCCTGATTACTCTAGCAGTTGCTATGAACAGTTTTCCCACTTCACATAGTCGTTGGCAGATGGCGAGTGCTAGACTGCCAAGTGGGTCGGACGACGAAAGCCTCTTTGATTATGGGCTGTAGAAAATCGATGACACCAAGAGCATTCTCATAGCTAAACATGTACCCAACAAATATCTTCTTAATGCATTTTCCTTTTATTTTCCTACTTATGTTTTCTGCCTGCCTGCCTGTCTGGTATTTGTGAGTAACCTACTGAACTTGGATACACGAAATTATACGCAGCGACCCTATGGAACATGAACATGAAAAATACTGGATTCTCCATAAAGCAAGATTTTTATTAGTTAATTAATAATTAGTTAAAGAACTGTTTATTAATAAAAAAATTTCAATATTTCCAAGCCACATTTTTATATTAAAGTAAGGGCGTTAATTGATACTATTGGGTTGGCCAGAAAGTGATTTCGGTTTGCAACAGTAGATGACATTATGTTTGTTTCGTTAATCTTTTGTCAATGTTAGAATTTTTTCTTTTGAGATTTGGTAGACAATACCTTTAAGTTGCTTTAGAAAGAAATCCCGTGTAATTTTGTTTACAACTGCCAGTTTACGGTCAGCTTTAACAAGGAGCGCAAAATAAGCATTTGCACATTTGACGCAGGAAAGCGGCCGAGACAAAGAGATATGTGACCTTTGTGGTGTTGATTGTTCAACAGAATTTGTTTAAAAAATTTCGTTCTGGAGATTTTTCACTGAAAGATGACCAACGTTCTGGTCGATCTTCTGAAGCTGATGATGACAAAATGAGAACCATAATTGAATCGAATCGTCATACAACTATGCGAGAGATTGCAAACAGCAATGTATTACACACAACAATTGAAAATCATATAAGGCGTCTTGGCCTTGTTAAGAAGCTCAATATTTGTGTTCCCCCAACACAATGCGAGGCCTCACCACACCTTTAGCAACACTTACGAAACTACTGGAGCTTAGTTGGGAAGTGATGTCGCATCCCCTATATAGCTCCGACCTTGCACCAACGGATTATCATTTATTACGAAGTTAAAAAACTTCTTGAATGGTTAAGATTTCAGTAATAACGATGACCTCAAATCGCACTTGGTTGGGTTTTTTACTGGTAGGGACCAGAAGTTCTATGAGCGCGGGATCATTACGGGGAAGATTACCATAAAGATGGCAAAAGGTCACCGAACAGAATCGAAGATATTTGACTGATTAAAGTTCATTGTTTGTAAAGAAAAAATTGAGTTTTATTTCACACTAAAAAACCGAAATTACTTTCTTGCCAACCTCAATATTAATGAATAAGTAAGTAATGTCTTCTCATTCTGAATTGTTATTGATTTGAAGGCTTTTCAGTAGTATCGGCTCCCATTTTCAATGATGGCATCATTGACAACTAAATGAAAGGACTCTTAAAGTGAAGGAATATAAAGATGAAATCAGTGTAAGGGTCTTAAATACTCATTACATTATGTTAATAAAATAATTCAGTGCTTTTGACCAAAATTCTTTATTCTATTTGATTATTATATCAGTTACTGACAGTCACCTTTTCAACCAATAAAAATAAATGTAAATTGCTAAAATATCGACTGACACATTTTTAAAATCGGCTGGAGCATCAAATACGCTTTTTTTTATTATGGGTTTCCAACCTTTATTTTATAATATGTTTTTGGATTTCTGTTTGCGTTGAGTGAGTGTTATCTACCAATATCATCAACAATAAATTCTAAATAGTTATCAACATTAAATTCTAAATAGCTGGGACTTGTGAAATATTAAACATTAGCGGACAGGGTTTATTTATTTTTTTTTAAATTAAAAAATATTATTATTATTTTACCAAAAAGTTAATCAGCGTGTTTCGTTCGAGGTGTGAGTGTAATAAACCTATAAAATTTCTGATCCATTGAATCACGTTTTTCCTGTTTTTCTTAATCATTTTCTTCTGTTTTTGACCCGTCAGTAAAAAATCCCTCTTGGCATTCATGTTTCCCAGTACCTCCATGAAATGAAAAAAAGAACATTGTTTGTATTACTTTTAACTTATGTATTAAAATAAAACCCAGCTTTAAATTATTTAAGTCATTATATTATTCTGAGTTCGATTCGCTGTGGAATATTATTTAAATAAATTTAACAATTTAATGATACACTGAAGACCCTCTAAGGGAACGATTGGCCTCTTCAAGCGGGTTAATGACCAACATAGTTATTGAAGGGATCGATGTGACGACAAAAATGAATCCCGGTTGTTAAACATGAGACGGAGCTGACAGCCGTAACGGGCTCAAGGAATTAGAAAGCAGTTGGCGACATGAAGAGGTGGAAGCCAACCTACCGTAAAATCACTTCGCCATCTGCTCTCTGCAGGTGGCCATAATGCACACTCCACCTGTGCGCCTATAGGCCTTCCACACATGTGCATGTTGCACGGTACCTGACTGCTACTGATAGCAAACGGCGGAGGTCACTGTCACAGCAGATATCGGCACAGTTCAAGGCTCCACCTACCTACTGTACTATATGTGACCACAACCTCAAACCTTCTTCCATTTAAGTTTAATTGTTCATTGTTTATTCCTTTTGATATAAATATAGCAATCATCTCATTTTAATATATAATGGATAAAACTGAAAATGACGTAACGATAATAATATATCTTTACTATAGGAAACTTCTTTATTGAGATAAAATTACAATCTGCCTTATTGGGCAACAAGTAATTGTGATACATTTTCTCATTCATACCATATTTACAATTTTCATTCACTCGCTCATTCATACAGTATTTACAAACAGCCCAGAGACCTCCCAAATTCACATGGCTATCACCTCACTCGTATGCGGAGTCTTGGGAAGTCCCCCACGCTCCTCCATCAGCCGCGTCACTGGATACGAGTCATGGTAGGCTGACCAAGATCGCGAGAGCCACAGACGCTCAGGACATGATTGGAGAAACTGGTCATTGCCCGGACTCCCACTACCACGTATTTATAGCAGGTCAAGAGGACACCGCCACTTTAGTCTCCGAGGTGGATTACAAGGATGAGTGGCGCAGTGTAATGATTGTGCTAGGGGTTTGGTGTGCTTTGGTTGGATAGGTTAGTATGGAATTTCATGAACTTACAAGGAATGAGTTTAAGATTGTGGGGTATATTAAGATCGTTATGAAGAGTGTTGTGGCCACCTCTTAATTACGAATAATTAAAAGTTCCCCTCTTCTCGGATCATATTATGCCTATCTATGTTTCCATATTTGTTTTTAATAAAGTTATGACGTCAGTGAGAGTGGGGGGAGGAGCTAGTGGGGTAAACAACCACAGGTGGGGACCCATCCCCACCACGGCTGGGCGCCCTATATAAGCATCGGCATTAGACCGAATTAGCCATTTTAATGACATTTGTATAATTATAGGCCCAAAACATATTTCATATTGTTAATGAGGACGTCATGATCTTTGATTTGATACTCTAGAGAAACACAAAAGAGCACTGAAAGAAGAAGAAAGGAATGTCAAATAAGGAAGTTTTCATTTCCTCTAAAGAAGCTAGAAATAAAAACAACTTCATAAAAAATAATCAAGGGCCATTAATCAATCAATTGCTAAGCAATTAAACTTCAATATTTTCGTATTTAGTAGAGTATCAAATTAAAGATCATGACGTCCTCATTAACAATATGAAATATTTATTGGGACTATAATTATACAAATGTCATTAAAATGGTTTTCGTAGCCTTACTCAAACCCAAGTGTACACACACTCCTGACTTGATTTTTGCTAGCTTTGTCTGGTTCTGTGAAGAGAGAAGTTTTCGAGTTAGCCGTAGATGTAGTAGTTAGTATATGCCATTTTTTGATACAGTAGTATTTACTGTCGAGGTAGCTGCTTTCAATACTGTGGAGCTCGCCTTTGGTCGGTGGTATGTCTGGTGACTGTATGCATGTGTGCTTTATCCCATGGGATTGAGAGGACTTCAAAGGTAAGGTACCACAACGACCAATTTTTAAGTTTTGATTTGCCTTCGGCGTAATTTATTATTTAAGCCATTACACGGTTGGCCGTTGTCAGGAATTAATTTGAAAATAATAATTACTTTCCTCCGCTGATGAGCGTAACATATACGGTAGACTGTATCCGTTTACATTAATCAAGTAAAACACTTAGGGCAGTTTCATAATTTTCTTTTTACTTTATGAACTGATATTAACTAATGAATTTTTTAAAAGCATGTATTTTTGATCCTCGTGGGTTCATTGGAATGGCTAAGTGTACATACAACGGTGGCAATAATGATAAAGCTTGCTTTTAGACAACTGCACACCTCTAAAAAAAAAAAAAAATTGCTTCAGATAACAGTAATCACACTTTTCTCATTAGTAAGTATTAACCAAAAAATATATAGCATAATGCCCTCAAATTGGACAGATTGGCATCAAACGATTGCTCCATGCCTGTTCGAAAGTAAAGCAGCAAAAAGTGAAGGAAAAAAACTCCATTGTAACATTTAGGCATTTTTCGTGGTGCCTGCTTATGAAAAAACCATTAAAATAAGGAAAACTAGATCAAAAGCTGGGGTTTAATCGTAAAAAGACCTTTTTTTGTTGTTGCTGATCCCTCATTTACTTTGTCTAGTGGCGTTTCTTTTCAGCTCAAGACCGGTCGGTTAATAATTCAAGCTATGGCTCAAAGGATGAATCTAAATGAAAAATTAAAAAGGTTCTTAAAGGTAAAAATAAAACGAAGAGCATGTCTTACGAGAACAAGAACTTGTCCTGTAAGATAACATGCCGCCGCTAGGCCTGATTTATTGCTGATATAACTGTCATACATAATAATTATTAATGAGTCATCATATAACAACCAGAGCTAATTGAAATATAATAAGAAATTACAACATAAAATAAACAAAATTTCATTAACACATTAGCGATAGGGAAAAAGTTGGTGAACTAAGTGTCGATTATTAGCAAGTGGATGACTTGCTCGAACTCTCCAAAAATATTTTGAAATATCTTCAGGAGAGCGTTTTTTATCGTCAGATACCACTTTTGACTTATTTTTTTCTCAACAGCTCGTATACTACTAAACGCTTATATGATTGCCTAATCGAGTGGCCAAATCATTATCACAGGTCGTGGCGTTATGAATCAACTCCAAATTTAGCATGAAAGCCATAATAAATCTGTCAAAACTAAAGCTGGTTAAATGTAATATATTGATTTCGATAATAAAAGTTAACTGTTTCCTCATTCCTGACTGATACCAACGTTTTTCTGGTCATTCACACAGGAACACGGAACAAATGATATTATCTGATATGACCTGCGAAAAGCATTAACTCGCTTCTTTCCCGGTGAGCAGCCCCAGTCTCTATGGTTAACAAAAATCCATCCCTCATCACTATGTTAATGGCGAATGACGAAAAACGTGATTTAAATAAAAAAAAATGTTAATATCCCATTTCAATGGTGATAACTATGATGACAGATCCCTAACTTATTTCTCTTAATATAATTTTAATTCTTATGGAAAAAAATTATTGTTATTTAGAATTAAAAAAAAAAAGCTATTAACGTAACTAAAAATTTTATACTCCTATAAACGATTATATAGAATCGTCTTTAATTGTATTTTTAACCTCATGAAAAATTAAACGCTTAAGAAAAACACTTTAATTAGCATTTTAATTGAGTGAGAATAATGTTCTGTTTCCTGTTATTGTAAATTAACGTACTTCAGAGTGGCCTTCATTTTTACCATTTGGGCTCGACAATAAGTAATGGAGCATTTTAGTGGCGTATGTAATAAGGCGTAAAAACGCTAGAGATGTGATATTTTTCCGAGTGGCAATACTCAGAAACGTTTGTATGTAGGTATTCCTTTATTTAGGTTTAAAAATAAAAGCCTTGGAGTCTCAAAATAAATCTTTATTATTCATATACCATCCTCAGCCAACGTATCGCCTTATTGTTTATTCAAATATCATCAGGACTACAATTACGATACGACTCAATTAATAAATAATTCAATTTATATTAATCCATTGTTTTATACACGGAATCGGAAACCTTTCTGTAAAATAAATGTTAGGAGACATGTTAAGGAATAATTAAGTGTGGTTCAGCTCCTTAACCTTACTTATGCTGTGTTAGTTCTAGGGCGGCCGTGAAAAAACAGACAAATAGAAATCATTGACTGAAGAATTGGATAGAGCGAGTACTTGAAATTGAACGAACAAATTGCCTTAAACTTGGAAAAGGCGCAACGGAAGAAGAGTTAACCTATTACATAAATCATAACGAAAGATACCTTAGTACTTTTTCAGGCAACTCGTCTGTTTTTTCACGGCCAGCACAGATTTATATTAGCAAATTTACGGTTAAGTGAACATTAGACATACGACGAAGCGTGCCTTGCTGATCGTATCGCCAAGACAAGGTAGGAAGAAACACGCCTGATAAGAACGCCTGATTTGACATCGCCAACGTGTTAGGCGTTAGGCTTGTTATCTCGGCAGGTTGTGCGAGTCTGTCGATGCCGGAGTCTCTTATCGCAGTGTGCCGAGCCAACCGGTTTCTAGCCTTTGTAAAGCGATGTGACGTAAGGTATCGACGAGATCTGGTGTAAAGGTTACAGTAAATGTTGTACGCTGTGTAGCCTCCGTACTGTTAGTAAGGACTAAACTGCTTCAGTAGATCCGAGGGCAGTAGTAACACCAATTTGGGGTTTCCTTTGTTTTTTTTCCAAACCAGAATATCGATAGAATAGAGTGTTTGAAACTTATTTCCAATATTTAGATAATAAAAATAATCTTATTCTAATATGCCATAATTCAAGTCTAAAAACATAGGCAAACATCATAGCTTTTGATTATAAATAAAGGAATATTACGAAAAGCCATTACAAATCAAATCAATAGTTTTTGCAACTGTAGCGAAATCCTTAATTGTGTGATGCATTTTAACTACGCTGAAGTAACATTTGTTTCTTCGGTCACGTGTATACTGGTAGTAGACGAAGACTTTCAAAACTCACTTCCCAAGAAAACATAGACAGGAAAATTAAAATAACGATAATCATAGTGAACATTTAATGGTTTGACATTAGCGCAAAGAAAAGATTATAGCTTATCGCCAGCTTATCGAATACATCCACAAAGTACCTAGAGATAGTAACTAACAACCTCGACTACTGCAGGGCCTCCCTCTCTATTTGTAAATTGTATCATTGCTAAAGAGAGCGACGCTAAAAGTATACGAAGCTCTACTGACCTACTCTCTGACCTACGAAATATAACCAAAAGTTACTTTTTTAATTTTGGATCTTCTTCAAGAGCACCATCGTATTCGTGTATTTATATATATATATATAAACGGACGAAAGCTTCTCCATCCAAAAACGTTAAACAACCCAACATCCTACATTTCAAGTCGCCAAAATACATCCTGTAATTCAAGAATAAATTTTTGGATTGTTGCAGTACAACTGAACTAAATTTATTATCATTTATATGACTATAAAAAATTATGAGTTGTCGTCAGAGAATTTGTTCGGGAAACTGGGCCATTGATACCAGATCAAATATTGTAACCACATTCATTGAATTGCTTATAATATGCACTAAAATCACAATTGTAAACTAATCTACAGTAGCCATTTATGGAAAACTACGGCGTACAGCCTGGCATATATCCTTACAATACATTATAATATTACCAATTATATAAAATGTCTATTAATGCGTTACGTAAGACGCCATTAGAGAAGATTGCGTTTTTGAAAAATAGATCCCTTCATATTCGACCTTTTGAACTAATTTCCCAGATGAATTGCCCAACCACATCATTCTCTGCCTGAAGGCTCATTACTCAAAAGTCGCAGCGGAACTGGTATCATCACTTAAACGCACTGAATCATTTGGAATGCTGCGATGGGTTTGAAGAAGAAATAGTAATGCCTATTGGATAAGAAATATAATTATGTCCCCTAATGATCTTAATAATTGTGTTTTCGCTACATTAACGATATTACGACTAACTATGTATGTGTTTTTCGTACCCTTACGCAGATTTTCACACAGCCTACCAGTATAAATTATATTGACATTAACCCAACCCGTTTCGCATAAGTATTCTCATTTATGTGACAACCTATGAAACAATCTAATTTAATCCAGAACGAAGAGTTCTTCACAAAATAAACCATGGTACATTACTACAATATATTGTTTTACGATATATAATATACTTTAATAGACTGGCAAACTGAGGGTATTCAAGAATGGCTCCCAGTTATTCTAGATGAATCTGAAAAATTAACAGTCCATGTAAACATGAATCAGTTACCTTACCAAAAATACAGAGTAGGATGTCGGGTCGTCACGAGGGGGGTGCCTCGTTACCCAAGCCCTGGTGACAAGTGAGGGTTATTTGAGTTTATAACCTGGACAATCGTTTCATGACGGCGTTACTATCTGACTCCATTTTTTGATAGGTATGTGCCCCGACAGTGCACTATGTTCAGGAGAAGAGGTACAGGGTAGATTTATAGGTAGTTTATGTGGTCTTGGAATGACCACGAATTCACACCTGGTATCTAAGGGTAGGCGAAAACCGTCCGGATCCCAAAGGCGAGTGTGAACCGGAGAGAGGCAGACTGGATTGCCGCAGGATTGCTGCTAGGAAAATTTGCAGGGCCACGGCAACCGTCGTCCGCGAGGGAGAGGTCTCTCCCAAGGAGGTGCTAGTTTTAGCGAGACGAAGGCAGAGGTTCCCACTAGGAAGGTGTGGGTTCTAACGACACCGGACTAAAACATGTTTTTCATAAAGAAGCAGTTAGGTTTTCAGAGTTCAAGCGGGGTAGCCACGTAGTTGCCAGGAGAGAATGATTTACAGGGGCCATACCCCGGCTTAAATACCCAGCTAGCCTTGCCCTTAGCCAATCGTCATTAAGATTGTCGTGGCCAATGATATGGGGTTTCTTTGTCTTCTGGGAGGGTTCTTGCCGAGGGTCTGTGGCCTCATACCTGACTACGGCTGGTGTCCCAGCTCATATAACTCATTGGCACCCCGCATTTTTTAATTGCTTAACACATTTACAATGATTTATATTTTGTTCATGTTATTTACATTTGTCTACAATATATTTTGTTCATGTTATTTTCATTTGTTTACAATATATATACAATAGAGTATAGGTTGATTTATCTTATGTAGTTAGCGGTCGCTACATAGGACAAAAAGAGATTGCCAGCGCTAATACAGGACTTAGGGTGCTCAAGTCAAAGAAACAACGAAGAGACGCCAAATTAAGTGGGTTGATTTTCTGTGCCACATAGGAGATGATAGGAACCTGTCTGTTTGAAGATAAGCGGAGGGTTAGATCTAATGGTAGCTTGATAAGGTACATATGAACAGACAAGCGAAAACATCTCGCCGAAAATGGCCATGGTTATAGGGTTAATGTAAGATTAAGGCCATCAGATCTGATTCTCCGCGATGAACAGCTCCAGGAGGCGGGTAATAAAATGAAAAATGTTTATGGTAGTTCCAACTAATCTTTTCTGGTAAACTAGGCAGGGCCTAAAAAAGTGAAAAAACACGAGTCGTAATGAAATAAACAATTCATAACAACGAAGCGATTGACTACTATGAAATTACAGCCATTGATCACAAAGAAGTTTACCTGAAAAGATTTTATTTTATGCATGTTCCCTCAGGACAAACAGTAAAGCCGGTGATCCATCGTTTGCTCTTTAATAGGAATTTCAAAGAGCTTTACAGCCAATAAACAGGCTAACAAACATTATTAACACCTGAAAATCCCTAAAGGCAAATTGTCGCTTTAGCATGAAGTTACGTTGACTAATTGGGTCAACAAGGAGAACTGTATATTAGCACATAATACTAGCGTTTTTTCAATATATATATTGATTATTATTTATAAATAAAAGGAAAGGACTAATTACCCCTCCTTTAAACTGGTAAGGATAGCTAAATCATAGAGCATCGTAGTTCACAATCAGAAGTAATTACTGTTTATATATAATTGAAAATAACACTGATCGTCAACCCTTATAAAACAAAGCCGATTTTCATAAAACGAAAACTCAACATACATTACATAGGGTGTCAACTAACAGATACCCGACTATATGAAGAGGAATCAGTGACTGGTGTCAATGCGGGACCTGGATCTGGGCTGCAGTCTCCAGGACATCGATCCATGGCCATTCCCACGTCGAGAGGGTACTTCTTACCTCCCGTCAATGTGAATTTATCGCATAATAACCAAAACATCAAATTCCCCCCATCTCCTCCTCGAAAAATAAAATCGGATAGAACAAATTGGAAACAAAACTCGCACCGCTAAAATTGCTCAACGAATTTTATTTATTTATTTCAGAGCGAGACGTGCCAATATTGGCGAACTTATAGATAACCTACTTCTTCACGGGTGTAGGCACCATAAAGATATCTACCAATCACAAACAAATATAGTAAAGGTTGCGTGAATTATCGTCATGGTGAAAGTTAATAATAAGACCAATTCATGTGATAGTTTTTGATTGAAGGTTTGAAACACTATATATGTGTACTGTTTACATATACTAGTACTTAGTTACACTGAAACCTATTTAAACATAGGCCTTCATCTCAGAAAACGATCAAACTAAAAAAAATTATTTTCAGTATTTTTCCACTTACTGATGTGTCTCGATACATCAAGTGTTATACGAGATATAGTCACCCGAAAGCCGCGCGATATGTCACTCAGTTAGAACAGTAATCGTGAAGAGATGGAGCAAGAATAATTTTAGTATTTTTCAGTTGATTTTGTCAATTTTCTAGCGGTTTGGAGCACAAATTTAGAATCAAAAAAAGTCTAAAGTCAAGAACATACAGAGTTTTCAATGGTCAATTATAGGACTTAAAATTTTCACGACTTTACGTACGTGTAAACACAAAGAGCCTCAAAATTCCTCATACCGAAATTTTTACGACATTGATACACCTGGTATCATTCCATAACGTTGTATGAGACGTTAGATTACACGTTTTCTAAATTAATAACCATAAATATCTTCAAAAGTAGAAACACCAATATGGGTGAGGAATCACTTCATGTCAATTATGAGATTTCGTCATATGAGCAATGAGTAAGTTTTATATTTCTTTTACTTTTTATGTCTGTAAATGACTAGTTCTATCATAAGAATAAAACTATACTCGTAGTCACTATAACTGTTTGAAGAATGACTTGTTACACGGATATGGATTTATTATGGGATACAGAAAAATGGATTTTTCAATCCATAAAAGATAAATCTTTAATGGGGTTTTATAGATTTCAATTCGGGTATTCCAGTTCAATTTATATAATTAAATCAATTTTTGGTAATGACAATTATAAAGAAACTAGTATGATAAGCAAATTTAGGGACGAGAAATAAAAAGAATATTTATGTGCGATATAGATAAATTTGCCATTTGCCAACAGAGTTATAAATAGCATTTCTAGCATATCCTCCCTTCATATGATTCACGATTAAATGTATTCCATTTTTAAACATAGTTCATGAGAAGTGTATGATTTTTTTTGTATAGATTACGTATCTGTTAACCTCAATTCAATATATACAGCTGAAAAGTTTGAGTGTGCGTGGCTGTGTATGTTTTACATTGATTTCAGAAGCAGTATAAAGAAGTTTACATACTAAATTTGATACTTAATCACTTTGTATAAATAGTGGTAACCAAGACCTTTTAACACTGTGGAGGTTGTTGCATCGAGGTTATACTATTACAAATCATTGTTTATTGTCAGATTCAACCTATACATAGAATCAATAGTGTTTAGAAACTACCGATTTTTTATTCAGATGACCTGACTTCTAAAGTTTTATATCATTGGCGAGTGACTAGGAAATTGGGTACACCTTACATTCCCCGCAGTTCATTTATATCATTTTGGCGCTAGCATTGTATTGTGCCTTAAAATAGTATTAAAGTCACCTTGACAAAAGTACCTGTTATCACTCCCACAAATTACATTAATTAATACCAAAAGAACTATTTGGGCAGTAGTCCAGTCAAATCGATGGACTACAAAAAAAAATCTGTAACTTTCTAACCTACATTTGGCGGCAGCATGCCAAGTGTATGTAACTACTTAGTGTGTAAAAACCGCGTTCCTATACAAGTTCTAGGTTCGAAGCGAAATCAACTACGACGGGAGGCTCAAGAACAAATAAGGCATTCCAAAGCTTTTAGATAGGATAGGTTGAAACACTTTACTTACAAAATAATGATTAATAGGCCGGCCAATTTTTATAAGGTTATTAAAATAAATGAGTGGATGATTTTTTGAAGATATCGGCTTAGCCTGATGAAAGAGATATGCTAGATTTTCATCAAATTCATTAATGGACAGCATCTGCATCAGGTCTTTGTATGACATAATTCGACTGGAGCGTAGTAGAGGTGTGGTTCTCCGGATAAGGTAGGTGAATAAATGTATCGATTGATAGATACATAGATATTATATTATATATTTTCATACATTGGATACATATTCATACCTTATATATAAATATTAGTATTTTTATACATACCCAAAATATATTTCCCCCGGCCCGACATTAGCAGAAAGAAACGATATTATGAAAATTTGTGAGAGTTAACAATAATATTAAATATGATAATATATAATAAACAATAATAATAAATAATAAATAATAAACAATGATAATATATAATAGCTTGTTACTTAACATGCTACATGTGAATCTTCGTAATAAAAATTTCTTTATTTTTGAAACCAAAAGCTAATATCGTCCACAAGGTATAGGAGCGACTTCACCGCGAGATATAAAAACAACCAACCTGTCACTTACTAGAAGTCGAGAAGACTACAGATTCAAATAACACGGTCGTTTGATCAAGACGTTGACTGCTTAAACCGTTCTGAAGGAATGATTATATGATCATATTAAATGTTACGTATTATATAATTTTAATTCAAGAGTAGCTTAGCGGTATGCGATGGTGAATTTTTCTAATTATAAGCTAAAAGCACTTATATTCCAAAATGAAAAACTGTTGGAATACCAGAATGTTATTAGCAATATATATTATTACCACAATGAAGATTGTATTTGTATGTATTTCAAAATCGTCTAATTCGGCTAGCCTACAATATGATGTAATAAACATCACAGTTCAACATTGATATCTAAAAGAACCGTCTCATACGATTGTAACAAAACAAAATGCTACCATTTGAAAAGTTCAAACTTTGAAGGTTTGATATTTTGTTAGAAGCACCATAATAAACTGACCTTTTTTTTTTTTTTTTTTTTAATGAGGACAAAAGAGAGGGTGACCTTTTAAACTTGATGATCCTATTCATTGTAGTCAGATAGCACACATTACATAATTCTACATTTCTACCAGGCAAAAGAAAACTGCTTTTCCTGAAGCAGTTTACGAAGAATATTTTGGGATGTCACTAATTACGAGCGTGATTCTTATGTAGATTCTTCATTCAAGCTTACATCAAACATTTTCATAGGAAAAAATATCTACATTTCATCTCGGGGGTTGTATCAAGGTTTCTAACGCCATAAGTCCACTTATGATAATCCACTTAAAATTGCGCCTCATTCACACTAATGTGAACTGCGGTTAAGGAAGTTTCGTTAATGGATTTCATCTTTCATCATTGGCGGAGCCAGGTACTGCCAAAACAGGCAATGCCCCTTGCCTTCCTTCTCTACCAAAGACTTTGGCAAAACCACAGAATTTCGTGATAATCAGACAACGACCTATGGTCGATTTGCACTTATCATTAAATTTGTTGGATTTAGCACTGAATTAAAATATAAAATATTTGATAAAAATGGTTAATGCAAAAACAACCGTCAATTTTACAGACAAGAAAATTGCGTGGATGAATTTTTGATAATATCTGGTTAGGCTGATGAAAGATAGTTTTTCCACAAGTTTACTATTGGACAACGTTTCTACATATCGTGTATCTCTGCATAAGGTCCTAGTAAGAGAAGGCTATCGTGAGATGTTCACAGGCCAAACTGAAGGAATGATGAAATCAGGACCAGATCAAAAAACATACATAGCATATGAAAACGTTGTTCATTAACAAACTTTATAATCTAACATCATTAAACTTTCATCAACATAAGCTGATTTCCCAACAAATTTATCCACTCATTTACAAATTCCAAGTCAATCCACTTCGAAATGTCGTATTTCTCAAATGATAATACACCTAATACCCGTGGTATTATTAATAGTTAAGGTTTCTTGCTGATTTTAAATATCTTGTTCCCAACGATACGAATACTGACATAGGTTTGTCTATATCTGTATATATATGATGTTAATGGTTCACTAAATAGTGAACAAACTTGTCCCAACAACAATAAAATTTGAGCAAGAGGCAGAAGAAGGATGTCTAGAGAATGCACCGAAGCAGCTTTGTTTTTTAATCCCCTTAGTCACGGTCAAATGCAAGGATTGATCAATACCGAACTCGGCGACTTTCTACGTTCTACTTTAACACCTTTGTACTTTTATTGATTCGAGTTAATATTTATCAATCATACGCAAGATCTTTCTTGATTAAATAAAATTTAATGTGCAGCCATCACTAGCAATCAAATTTTATAAGCTTATTAATCCAATATTTACAATACAATGAAACCTTTCTATAATTGAAATTTTCATACTACCTACCACAATCGATTTCATGCTCAAGGAAAATCAAGCGATCAATCAACTTCTGTAGTTCTTAATCTTTTTCTCAAAGTTGAGGATAAAGAAGAAAATTTAATCATGTCCCAAAACAAATGTCATTGAAAAAACCATTTATAATACTGGCGATGTGAGAATATACTATTTAAAATATAGTCTTTAACTTATAAAACGGGTGTTTAGCCTTTTGTCTATGACATGTAAGGAGTTTATTGGAATTTTCCCACGCTATAAGAGTACATTACTATATTAGAGTACTTTCGATGGTTATCGCCGAACCTTCATAAGTAACAGGAAGATTACAGGTATTTAAAATCCAAAATCGGGTACACCGATACTGACCACATGTTACGTGGTCATTTTTCCGATTCGGCGAGAGAATCTGTCTGCTAATACAGCTGAGCTGCTCCTCGGTTTCAGGTATTTCACCTCAAGCTTGGAGTTTTCAGAGGTAGAAAGAATAAGATTTTTGTTCTTCTTTAATTAACACAAAACAATAATAAACAGACCAGGAATAAGACAAACAAAAAGTAGTAACAATTCATAGAAAACATCGAAAAGAATGTTATATCAAGCAGTTATTAAGACATGTATGTTCAATGATCTATATTTCGAAATGTTAGCCCTTTTATGTTTTAATGTTTTCTATGTGGAAGCCGAACTGAAGACCGTACTACCGCATGGGCTATTTTAGTCGTTGGTCTAGAACTGTCCAAACGTATTTACAAAGACCAGCCCTCTCAGGTCAAAATGTAAAGCATGCCCTTTATACCGGTGCCAATAACAATAATTATGAACAAAAACACTTAACCAGCCACAATGGGAGCAACGGGAGCAGACTCATAGGTGTCTGCACGAAAAATAATTTTTCACGACTTTCTAGGTGCCTGCCTAATGATGAATTCAAAAATAACCTGAAAACTTAATAAGGTTCTCTTTGGTAAATCCCAACAAACACAAATTGTCACAACCAAAGCAACCCAAAAAAAAACATATAATTTATTTTTTAACAAGAAACATTTACTTTTTTTTAGTATGTTTTTTAAACCCTCCAACCACTTCCATATTCTCAGCTCCTTTCCACGATTCCTATTGTGATATCTCGGTTTGTTTACATGGGGCTACGTGGTATTAGCCCTAACATGGCAATACCACGAGCCTTAACTTATACTTGGCCAAATATTGTGTTTAAAGAAACATTTTGATTAATTAATTTTTATTATCTAATTAGAAAACAAACCCTTAATAATAAACTGTTAAAAAACATAATAACGTTTATTAACAGCAACTACATATAACACAAATAAAATAACACATGCACACATAGAGATCGACAAACGAAGAAGAAAAAAATATAAAAGAAAGAAAAATTCAAAGAGAGGTGAGTGCAAAAGTTCCAAGGTACAAGGGAAAAATATTATTCACTTTTCCGTAGGAAGGATAAAAGTTTATTAAGTGGTGAATGCATGAATAGAAGCTCTATTTAAGATTCTACAAGATTGGTCGTAAAATTTATTCTAACAATCTGAAATTTAAAAGATGATACTCTACACCACCCCGAAATATTGTGATTAGTTTTTTTTTGCCAAAATAGAGTAACGAGAAGTATGAAAAAAAATTAAACGTTTTGTCAACGTTCAAGATTTTTCAAGTGTCACCTCAAAATTTATTTGAGATTTAAGGTCTTATCTTCCCCATGATAATGTAGACAATTTCAAGAGGGCAACACAAAAATAAAAAAAAATCAAGGATATTACAAAAAATAAAGTTTCAAGAGTTCGCTAAAATAAATCGCACATTTAATATTGTCGGGACCATTGAAGTGCTTTTAATTAATAATTTTGTTCCTGTCAATTTTTTAGCTATTTTCAATTTTGTCATTTGTTCAATATTTGATTTTCAATACCCGAGATGGCCAAACAAATAAAAACGTTTCATTTCCCAATAGCTTAGTAGTACGTTTTAGCAATTTCTCGGCATTATCCTTTTACATTTTTCGTCCACAATTTCTACATGAATTATGTACATCTATTGATTTTGAATGTCCCTCATAATAGATAATTAGTGTTGAAATGCTGAACTAATAAATTTTATTTTTTCAGCAAATTTCCAACGAGTCCAAATTTGAATCCAAAAAAATTGATTTCGGTTTGACAGGCAGATGAAAGGGCTAATAGAATGATCTTAAGCCATAAGGGCGTTCACTTATTACACACTGGTTCATACCAGAGCTTACCGTTTTTTTTTTTTATCTTCTTCACCGGCAAAGATCTCTAAAATATGTTGCTCTCTTGAGGTCCTTTCGTCAATAAAGTGGTTTACAAATATCTTAAACCCAAGTCAGAAAGAAAATTTTAGTTTAGGTTAAGAGATACAAGATATAGTTTTTCATTTTCGACTTTCTCCCTCATTTTTCCCACTGTTTCCAACAACGCAATTTAGTTTTTAAATTAATCTATACTCGTTTTCGTCGCTATAAACAAAAAAAAAAAAAACTGTAAAAAAAGACGACTAAGAGCTGGTCGCACTAATGAGGCTTGGGATAGAAGGGCAATTCAAGGAGAGCAGTTGAGTGCAGCAGTTGTGGTGAAATTAGCGAATGATTACCTGAGTCGGACACAACAACCTAACTGAGAGTGAAGTGAAGCAGTGAGTCACGACTTTTACGACTTCACTGCCAGCCGTAGAGCGTGAAGTGAGACCTTGACGGATGTACCCTTGTACTCCGCAATCGTTTTTTTTTGGCGAACGTACTTCTGCATTGAATTATTAGATTACACCATGTATTAGTTGCAATCGAATGGTACAACTATTTGGATTTGATTCTCACGTGAGATTCTCGATGTAATACCGACTCCTTATTTAGTCTAGGCTAGAAATATATTGTCACATATAGGTGAGCGACCTATCCGCCTGGCCTTGAGAGAGTAATAAAACATTCATATTCAAGTCTGACGAATCAATAAGTTAATCATACTTTAAGATCAAAGAATGATATAGTATTTTAGCATCGTTGCTTTCACGTCTTTAAAAGGTAATATTTGAGTATTAAGTCTGGCAGACTGCAAAAACCTTCAAACATGATGAGTAGAAGGGTTTGTTGAAAGAGCGACATAGATTAATAAAAGATAGTTGTTAAGTTTTCAAAAAAATTATTAAAGGACAACGTTTCAACATACCGTGTATTTCTGCATCAGCTCCTTGTGTGGGATGGAGCGCTTGAATTCTACAAAATTCCTCTAACAATTTCTTTCATCAACCTAAGCCGATCCCACAACAAACTCTTCTACTCATGTGTATACTAAAGGTTAACAATGAACTCACACACAGTGTAACTAAACATGGTATTACAGACAGTTTTTTATGATTTTTTTGTTTATTAAAACTTGATGAAATGCATGTAAATTGTATTTAGATTTGTCTGTTAGATCTGAACACTTCATAAATCACTGGATCAGGTAGACAGAAAGACGACTCAAAACTCAAAACAAAACATTTTATAGAAATTAATGAAACCCAAAAAAGAACGATAAAGCCTACTAAATTAAAAGATTATTAATACGCCATATATATACCATATATATATATATATATATATATATATATATATATATATATATATATATATATATATATTGAAGAAAAGAAACTAACTGCGTACACTAGCAAAGCAAGCAATAATGCACCATACAAAAATAATAATAACAGAAATTACACCCTGTTACTTAGCAGTACAATAGATTGAATAGCATTGAAGTGAATGAATATTTTATGTCCATCGCTAAATAAATAATTAATTAATTAACTTGGTATTTGTTAAGGCTCACAATCATGTTAATGAAACATTAAAAATATTACATTTAAATAAACAAAGCATACATTAAAACAGAGCTAGAAAGAATTTTTGAATAAATATATATAAACACAGTAGGTATTAAGATAATGTTATATTTTCACTATGAGCATAATATTATTATTCGTATTGTTTGATTATTGAATACATTATTAATACCCAATATTAAAGCAAATAAACTAATTGTGTATGCTAAAAAAGCAAGTTACTCAGTAATGAAGGAAGTTAAACCCATATTTGTGGGTCAAACTAAATGGGCTCCAGAATTTTATGCATTTAAATGTTTTCCAATACCTACGCTGTGAATAAATCATATTAAACGCAACATATTCGCTACTGCGCCTAAAAAACTCACCGATTTTGAGTTATGACCACTAATAGTTTTTCAATATTTTCGTTGTGATTTTCAAGTAACACAAAAATTAGCAATTAATCATTTTACCTGAGTCAGAACGAATAGGTTCTACTATCATTTAGGTTCAGACTGTTCGGATGGTGTGTCCATTTATGTGCGTCTGTAGTAGTGCATATACATTCCTTAAACTTATATTATTTAGAATCTGAAATTTTAAAGCAAGAATTAAATCGATTAGTTTTCTGTTTGGGAATTAAAGATAAGATAAATTAAACAAGAATAAAGCCAGGTTCTTTTAGCCCACGTTAAGTTTTCTTAGAAGTTTATATTCTGAACAGCGAAGAAACTATTATATAAAATTCCGCATATCGGATTCGATCTCACCCTGATCTCGAATTTTTCTTCAATTTCATGTCCTCGATGTCGATAACATATTTCGAAAATTACATTTTACTTAATAACAAACTTTTGTGACTATTAAAAAAATGTTGAGGAGACTTATCATTGAGTCAACTAGTACTATACTGTGAAATACTCGAATCAGTGAACAAAGAATTAAATTTAGCAATTTTCTAAATTTTACAATCTCTAAATTATAAATTTTCAGGTAATTTTTATTTACGATACTATTGTTCCACAGGAAGAGATAATAATATATTTAACACATTCTATAGACCGTCAGGCCAGGGACAAGACAGAGGCTTTAATTATAATTTATATTCGTAAATATACGTAATAGTTTTATAATGTAGATAACAGAAGTAAACAGTTGCTACTACTACTGTACACTAGCAGAGGATGCTACTAGTAACAATAACAAACACTAATTAGCAAGGAACGTCTATTGTTAAAAGTTTGAAGAAAACTTGTGAACGCCTGAAAATGGTATTAAATAAACGCAGTTGCAGTTACTGCGCAGTGAAACTGCGTCGCAGTATTATTCTCGCCCATGCAGCCCTTCAGAATTCAAAAAACAAAGGGGACCGGCCGCAGCTGCGTTGAACACATGAATCTTATTTGGCGGGCAAAAAGTCCTGTGAAATCCATACATAACGTTAAGAAAAGGGGGGGGGGAATGAGGATGCGCGTAAAGACACGTGCGCAGCGTATAAATTAAGGTTATTAGGATTTAAAACTGGTGGGTCAAAGGGAGAAGATTAATTTTGGACAAAAGCATGGACGACCGTCTTCGTCTACGTACGGCATTAGCTGTATTAAAACTATTGTATAAGTGGCCACCCATATGTATAAGTGAGAATAGTCTTCCTGACACTTAATATATCCTGGGTAAGATACACAACGGAAAATATAAAAACAAAAATAAATCGCGTAAAACTAAGCAGACCGTACTCAATTTTAACACAAATTTAAAAAACAACTAATTGTGAACAATAAAGTGACTATTAAATACTCTCTGACTCTCAAGTTTTCTCAAGTTATTGCTTGGAAGACTGTTCTGATATTCCCATAACTTGAGGACACGTTAAAGATGGTAAACACAAAACTAAATGGGATATCCCTGAAAATAAAGTTTTGCGAGCCAATAATAAAAAAATCTAGCATTTAATGTCTTTCATGTCAATTTCATTGCATTAGTTTAGTTGTCAATATTTCCGTTGTTAATTTTTTTGAAAAGTTAATTTTAAACTACCGAGATGGTTAAAACAACAACGGATTTTCTACAAAAAGAAGGACCAATTGATATAGAAGGATGTACATAAGATAGATGGATCTAGGTTCTGCCTTTGAAAATTACTTCTACACATTCAAACAGGTCTTGTGATTGGGTCCACCAGCCGTATTAGCTTGTCATTTGACGGATGCAAAAGCATTTAATGACATTTCAATAGATAGGACAAGCCATCCCGTATCACATCGAACAATGACGAGTCTTAACGTTTCTACGGAGCGAAGACAACCTTCAGGCAAGGCTCGCCAAGACGCGCGTCGTGGGAAGAAGGCGTGGAGTCTTATGAGCGTCTTTAATTTATATTTGTATAATTTTCTATCCTTATTTCGTTAGAATTCATCAAAAACTACGATTTAGTCCATAATGAACTAACATTTTATTCAATAAAAATTAAATTAAAAATAGCAGACTAAATTATATCCTTTGAATAGCTAGTTCATCTAATACCGTATTTACGCCAACTGTTATAAATGATATGGGGTCTGGTCCACAATATACGGCTCGACCTTCAGGCATCAGTCAATAAGTTTCTATTTAACGGATAGCATACTTGCATGTCTGTAACTGATTTGTTGAGCTAGGTTTAGGTTGCTAATTAGGAGAAGACAGTATTGTTGACAAATATGAACTTAACTCGCTGTCATCACACACATCATAAAAAGGTGAGGTATCCAGTTTGTAGGTGCATTGAGTATCTTTCGAACCATGGCCGGTACGACTTTGCGAGAAGAGACTAATTCACAGACACGTTAATAAGGATTATCGACATGATGTTGCAACTACATTTCTTATTGATAGGCAGCTGTAATGGAAGAAGATATTGTTAACCGTGAACGGGTTAGCAAAGGCTCCTGAATATTCATGAATCGTGGACATTCCTAGGACCTTTCCTCACGTATACGCAGGTAACTATTGTTATAATACATCATTATAAATGATATGATATCATTTATTGCCGAGCCCAAAGGGAGAAGCTATACTTTCATACAGGGAACGGAGTAGTCGTATTTTCTGTGCCTGTTTGTCGAAATTTTAAAGATAGCGGGTGTAAGAATGTTTCAATAAATCTAAGAGTTTATATAACTAAAAATAAAATTTTAGTTTATATAAATAAAATTATATATAATATATTATATAACACCACAAATGTTCTATAAATACGCTATTTGAGATTAAAATGTATATTTTCTCGATGGTTTATGACTCATTAAATACGGTAACGTAAATTAATTTCATTGATATTTAAAAAATAATGTTTTAGCAGACAAAAACGGAGATCGCGTATTTAACACGATTCAAGCCAATGTTAGTTATTATGGTGATTCAACAACTATAATGAAGTATCTTTTGGTTAAACAAAGTTGTTTTCTCAAAGTCAATAGATTAGTAAGAGTGTGACGCCAAAATTTCGGCCTGAATGTATATGGTCACATTATATATACTGTATTGTCAATTAATATGTCTACGCCCTTAATCTTGTTTGCATTCATCTCTAAAAATTCAATTTAGTTTTTAAAGGAAGATCCTTAGATTAACTGGTCCTAGTCATTATATTTGGGGGGGGGCTAGTAAATCAGCTGCTTAAGACGGGTTCTCAAAACAGTCTTGACAAAAGCAAAATCCCTCCCCAAAAAAAAAATATCCAAATCGGTATAATCTTCGAACAAAACTTGTAACACCTGCAGGTGCAAACCAAAAGTAGGGGGGAGAACTCTCCAGGATGAGAAGGGGTACAGGTCCGGTTCTAACCGGATTAAACCAGTTTAGCACGGCCTCAATCGCATACAATACTCGCTGACAGAGCGAGTATCTTCCTTCATTAAGGACTTATTTCATATACTATCATTCATATAAAATATGGTCTATTAAGATTTTTTTTAATGTATACACGCTAGTACGAAATAACAGTTTTTAGCGAAGTAAAATCGGCTGGTAATGATCACGAGTCGAAGACAGCGGGAATATTCTGTTTGAAGATGCCAATGTATATGAATAAATGCCAAACCTCCCGGGCCAAACAATCACCACCTTCCGACATTGTTTACATAATTATCGTAGCCATATTAAACATTGATGTATAATCTGTGCTGCCTTATGTACATACTACTAACTAATACCAGGATGATCGCAGATTCGGCAGACATTGGGTGGATCAATCCTGATCGTTTACTGACGGGAAACGTTTTTCTGAACTGGCCATTGTAAACAATCATTAATAGAAAAGAAATACGCTTCTAAATAAATACACTACAGTGCTAAATAAATAAATATACAGTGCTAAACCTGTAGTGTTTCAGAAACTAAGGCTTCGAATATAATCACATACTGGGTTGTTACTAAAGTCCTCGTGCATGAAAACATTGCCGACTTTACAAACACAGTACTTCATCTGATTTTGTTTATATGATTAATCCTGTATTCAATTTTGACATCTTTGCATATTATTTACTCTTGAATACTACGAGAATGCCTGAGAAAAAAAACTGTGATTTGCAGTATTTTACGTAACTATTGAAAACAATGCTTGTGAAGGGGTGCGTGCATCGAAAAACGTCAGCACTTTGGTTGAATCCCTTCAATGCTGGTATACCAGGTCTGTGATGACCCTTTTTCACGGTTCTGTCTGCTCTCAGTTCCGTTTTAGTTTTCGATTTGGTTTAATTTCAGTCGAAAAGGTTTTTTTTTAACAAGATTCGTTCAGTTGTCAGTTCTCTCTCATCAGTTTCGAGCTTCAAGTCGGAATTGAGCTTTCATTGTAATACAACAAAGTGTATTTTATGTCATGGATGAAGACTGTCTAATCGGAGTTGCTTTGGCTTTATCGTTGAAAACCCCGCGGAGAAAAGGATGCCAATGAAGCAAAGCTTGCTTGGCACATCTAAAGGAATTCACTGTCACATAAAAATTTAATAAGGGAACTCCACTAAGAACCATAGGATTGGTTAAATTATTTACGGATGGTGGAGCATATCTTCTGTTACTAAAACTGGTGACGCCTATTATTTTGGTTGTTTATTTTACCACCGCCTTTAATGCATTTCAATTATATTCCAGGTATGTGTCCAGCAGAAGTGTGTAGGCGGCCTCTCTCATCTTCGAGTTACTATAATTAGGGTCCATTTTTTTTCCACCAGAATGTTGATTTATAAATTGCATACACACACGATTTCAAGAACTGAACTGAAACGGAAACAGGACAAATAGGTCCGTCCATTCTGTAAGTTCTCCCTCCCCGTTTATATCCCGTTCTCCGATCAGTTTTTTTTTCATTTTAAACACAGAATTAACTGACAATTCGACTGAGCAGGAAACGGGGAGCTGAGAACAGACCGGACTCTGTAGAAGGGCTTTAAATGGTCCTTTTAAGTTGCCGATGATGACGTTCTCGTGACTGTATGCCAGGTTACATCAAAGGTACGACTACATTTATACTCACATGAGAATTAATTGGATACGTAGGGGCTTCGAATGCCACAATAAGTATATTAATTTATAAAATAAATTAGTTTTATGCAGAAGGACATTTAGATCCTCAGAAGAATGCATATTTTTAAGTAAATGTCCGCTACAAACGTAATCCCAAAATCTCCAATTTGAATAATATTCTCCCACTCGTAATTAAAATAACATAAACTCCTATAGTTTACTTTTTAATTGGTTTTGTCACAATTTAATAAATTAAATATATTGACATACTTTTTATTTCCGAGGGCTTTAGAGCTACATCGCGTTGCTTTCTTGTATTTATTTTGTTCTCATCATACTTTTTTTTTTACTATAGCTACTGTTATTATTAGTCCAGCTAGATCAGAGATCACATTTAAAACTGACAGACAGACTAAAGACGGTTTTATCCCACACGATAACTGAATTTAAACAACAAGTATAAGTATATGCTTCAAGTAGATGTGGTTTGATTATAATATTAAATTATTTTTGAGCTTCCAGAGACAAAAATACAGACAGTAAATCATAGTAAACTGGCACAAACAAATCTAATAAGCTTGAAGGCTTTCTCGTTAACATAGTACATACATAATTTGTACACATTGTTATAATTTGCATCGTTATATGTCGAAATTTACTAAATGAAAATGAGAGGCATAATCAACTGATAGCCAGCCACTCGGTGACGGACAGTTGATCTTGGAATCAGATAAAATCACTTAAATACAGTGTACTTAAAGATCGTTGACGCACGAGGAAAATAATAATATTAAAAACAAATTAATTGACGGATTTTAACTGCCTTTCTTCATCTAGGACCACGATTTCGGACATTATCCGCATGAAATGACCCACAGAACCTCGAAATATGCCTATACCATTTTGTTTAAATACAATAATTGGAAGTATGAGAAAAAAATTAAATGTGAAAAAGTCGTAGAAGCCACTTAAGATTATAGTAGGCATTTAAATCCTGCCAGTATTAAAAACACATGTACAGTAGAATTTAATGATTAATTAACAGGATAAATTTGTTTGTTTTACGCCTGAGTTGATCTACTACAATTGTAATCAACCTATTACCAAGCGAGAAAACAGCCAATTAATACACTTCAAGCCTTTCAACATAGTTTAAATTCGGATGTCATTTTAATTAAATGTTAAATCGCCTGTATATTAACTTCTTGCTTCGTACTGTTAACTCATTATGCCCTTGTTGGTCAAATTTTAAGGAATATTTTTATCAAGATATCGAGTAATTGGGACAAAGGTGTCTTGCTGAAAAAATTAGGGATTGTCAAGAGAGTGATGAAAAGATGCAATGGGCATGATAAGACCCTAAATTTAATTGGTAGGCCTAGATGGAGGAGTTACAGAACATCTTGCAACACCGTGGATGTAAGGATTAGGAAAGGTAATGGAAATTAAAAGAAGGAAGGAACGTGGAGAGTTTTGAGCTGTACACTTGGTTGAATTTATGTTAATACATTACCATAAGCCTAAGCCTGATGAAGATTTATTCTTGTGTATTACAGATGACTTGTTTGTTTTTTTTAAGTGAGAGAATTTCTTAACTTCAATTTATATACATGGATTTGTTACATATATTTACCTGACACCGAAGGGCCATCAAAAACAAAACTAAAATACAATTAATACCTAAAATATCTACTCAATTATTCGTAAGAAAACCGAAACAAAGAAACTGACAACTTTATGACGTTTGAAGAAGAACATGATGTATTTTATGAATGACTCCTATTAAGAAGGAAATTACAGGGATGTTTCTTTTTTTGTTATTATATTTTAATTTTTATTACGCAGATCATAAATGAAGCAAAAGAATTTAATATTTTTTTTTTTAAAACAGGATGGGATAGTACAGTGACGATAGCTATTGTAAACAGATAGGTCATTACCAGATCAACTTATTAAACCGACATCAATTTTATTTGATAAAAATTTATAGGTATTCATTGATAAATATTCAATAATATTTGATGATTTAAATGGGGGGTGGGAAAGGCCAACGATCTTAGATAAACTAGAGTAGAGACATGTAATGATTCGTACGATAAAATACATACATTTACCGATGTGTGTTTATCATGATAAATAAGAGGTTCTTAGCATGAAGTCTAATATAGCGAGCGGTGTAGTAAAAAGCTAATGATAGTGCGATAGATACCGGGCACTCACCCTCATGCACAACGCGGAAGCCTGCTTTCATTCTCCGGCAGTATCTTCTGTCAGAGACCATCCTCATTATGGCCAGCTGTTTATACTAGAGTCTCTATCTGTAAGCGTATAAATTACAGGGGATAGATCTATTTCGCTCTATTATGGAGCCAGGCCAGATTGAGGAAGGACTGATAGCGAAGACCCTACATTCTTACGAAACATTGTAAAACTGTTCACACTTGGGCTTATGGAGGACTCTGTTCATGTTTTTTATGCCGTATTTTACAAGTTATGTTGGCGATGTGGTACACATCTCAAGATAAGAATACACGGTATATTTAAAAGATATACGTAACTCAATAGAAACACACGAACGCCCAATACTAAACCAAAACCAAATAATACTAGTGGACACTGACATCAAAAAAATCAAACTTCAACTACTGACAGAACATTGAATTTCGAGACAAAAACTTCTTATAATCTGAAGCACTAGTTGATTCTAAAAGCAATGGGCTGACCAATTTTTAGATTTTCTTGGTCGTTTTTTTTTCCCAAAACGAGAAACCCTTGTTTGCACCAATTTGACTGTCTGCCTTGGATATTATGTTCCTTCTGTTTGGCCAATAAACAAGAAGTTTTGCGTGGAGGTTTCATTTAAATATCCAACATGAAAAATATTTTCAACATCCTAAAAAATAATTAATAAGAGTTATTAGTTATGTGCTTAGTAATAAAAAATTAAGTATTTTTCCATAATTTTGACCGGAGTCTCAGATTAAACATGTAAATTAATAATGTGTTGTATATCATAGGACTTCAGTGTCCATAAATCAATACGTACTGTCTTTAGCAACGTGTTCACGACTTTATTAGTATAACACGAAAAAATTAATATTTTCTTTTTTTTTATTTGATTATAATTAAGTTGTCATTAAAATAATGCTCGCTTTAGCTTAACCTATGTTTTACTTAGAGAGATGATATTTTCCTTGATTGATAATTTCATTTGATTTATTGAAAATCATCAATCTAAGCAGATATCCCAACAAAGTCAGTTATATATTCACCGCTAACGAGCTCACAGATTGCCCCCCTCCCCGTGCCTTTCTCCTCGGCAATTCTAAGGTCAATAAAACATTGATAGATCCGGCTTATCGCTGCGCCAGCCATTACACACCAGGATGTTTACTGCCACTGCGCATCGGCAGACGCAGCACAAACGCAAGTCGCACTTGGCCCAGCACCGCTGACTAAGGTCTAGCCCGTGGAATCCACTTCTGTACAAATGTCACGCCATTGACACAGGCAGCCGGCATAATAAACTAGATCGTTAACTGTACAGATGCTGGGGCCATTAATATGGGACGTAATCATAACGGACTGTTAAATGGCATCGGCTTAGGATAAAATGTACCCATCATTCCCATGGCTGGATCATAAAGTGGAGGTGTAAGACCTCTTTCACTCGATGTAAATATGAAGTATAGCAGAGGATACATTAAGGGAAGAATCACAACGGGAGTGGAATCTACTTGAACCACTTACGAATACCTTAATAAGTGAAAAGTTAACGTTAAACATGATTTAAGTTTCATTCATAAAGTTAATGATCTGGAGGTCTTTAAGGTTAGACCTCGAGATATAAATCTAAAAAAAAGCAAAGGCCACAATAAGGGAATAATGATCGATTAGAATATAATAAAAGTGGAGAAGATCCATACTCCATCCATTTTACTAATCCTTAATTAATACATATATAAACTCATTAGTATCGTCAGAAGTAAATAGGAGAATAGGTAGGAGAATAGGTAGTAGAATCTATACCGATTTCCATAATTTATAATTACAAAGGGGGAAGAAAAAAAAAAAAGAAAAAACTCCATCCATTCGGGGTTTTGAATGGAGTCTAGCTGAACCATTCACAAACACCAAAAAAAAGTGAACAGTAAATGTTTTGTTAAGACAATTTATAACAAATTTTTCAATGGAAATCGTAATTACACTAATGTTCCGATGCATGAGGAGTTTGCGTTCAAAACCAACTCGATTTATTTTCAGAAATGTTACAGGAAAAAGAAAAAAGAAAAAACAATGAGCAGGGTTCGATACGAGGATGCACTTTTGAAGTCGATATTCATTGTGGCGGATCTGGTTTTCATCACTAATACTCAATGAGATTAAAGAATAGGGACCAATACTTGAAAAAAAAACTGAAAAAGTGGATCGAGCGGTTTTTGACATCTAACGTCTCAAATATTATTAATCGAAATCTTTATTTGATTTCATACAAACAATTTTAAACAAAAATCGCTGACGATCCTAGAGAAGAAGCTATATTAGAAATTTAATAAAACAGGAAAATAAATTGTCTAACGCATTATGGAGCTAAGTTATTTAAAGAGTAAACAATAATATTCAACTAAAAATAGTATGATTAAAATTTATAGTAACCATCTGCAATTTTATTGGCATTGCTCAAGCAGGCCCCGTATTGTAATACCCTTGTTCCAATTCTGTCACCTATAATCGTATAAGCAGCAATCCGTTAAAATGCATCCTTCCAGAAATACATCCTTGTATTGACAGAAATCCTGTAAAGCTTTATCCGTTGCCATAAACGTGTAACATTCTAAAATAAATTTTATATATAATAGTTTAATGCCGATAGAAACAAACATATAGCCTAAAATATACCTCGTGGAGCTATGGAGTAAAAAAGACCATCACAGAGAACCGTTAAAAAGTACAACTGGTTTTTACACCTGCAACCATATTTCAGGAATCATTTCCACAGAAGACTTCATTTTTTCAAAAACCCAATCTACTTGCAATCCTGCACAAAAATACAAGCTGCGAACATTTGAAATTTGTTCTGGTTTATTAAGACAATTTGCATATTATTTTTTTTTCTTTCATAGCCCCTTTAAATTTACAGATAATTATATACAATTATAGATCCTCAGGCGAATCTATTTACAAATTATTTTTGTATTTCCTGTAGCATCGCTACAATTTGCATATTAACGCCACACCTCGGTACAATAACCTCAGAATTAATACTGATATCACGAGATTGGTCAATTACATGCATCCGGAAATTATTTTTAAAAAAAATGAAGTTATATGTGGGTGCTTCTCACTAACATTTTCGTAATAATAAGATACTTGAATATAGGAGAAACGTTGAATGATGTAAAATTAAAAATAATCAACTGACTGTAAAGCCTTTTTGAATATATTACTGTTTGCACATAGAGTAACAATTAAATATATAATAACAGCAAGCGTGAAAAAAAAGCTATAAAATATATTTGCTAACTAATGATTTAAGTCCCTGCTCCTAAGCAAATAAAGATTTAAAGTGATGATATTCCCCCAGTTTTGGAAAGACATCAAAGGGGGCAATGCAAAAGTAATTTATTTCATAGGCACTACAAAATGAAACCTCGAGAACCAACAATAGAAATCGGGGATTTATAGAATGTTGCCTGCAGTCGATTTCAATAGGTTTTTTTTTTACATCAGGGTTTTATTTACTTCTTTTTTTTTTCTTTTTTTTTTTTTGGTAAAAAGGCGATGTTGGATTATTTTTATAAACCCCTAGCTTTTTTTGCAATCCTTAGTTTTAAGAAACCCAGGCCAAGTACCGTGAGTGTTCATATATAGATTTAAAAGCATGTATCTTCACTAATAACCAAATGAAGGTCAAAGCTACTGATCCTTCCCTCAACTATTAATCATTGTAATTGTTATTTTTAGAAATTCTTTTCTTTGGGTACTACTTCGAGACAAATAGAAAAACTATTGTTATATGATTGTAATAAGCACCTACCTTATTGATAACTTTGATACAGAAAGTAGGTTGTAGTAGTGCGCATGGGATTTTTTTTTTATCTAAAAGTAGTAATCTAAACAGTAAACAGTAGTTTTGCTAACTTAACTTTACACTCACACAACTACGGCAGTAAAGGATAAAACTCTGTCGATTCTTAACTTTCTTCATATAGCCGGAGTAGGAAATATAGCAGAACGTACAGTATCAAGATAAATCCTTAACAGTTTCACGATAAGCGAAAGAAATACATATCGGATGGAAATACGTGATTACTTGCGATAATATAAAAAAAGTGTGAAAGTTCGAAACCTCAAACCAAGGTAGCAAAAGGTTTTTGTTGACATTGAAAAATTTGCACTCTCTTATTAAGTAATCCGTTTAATACATACTGAAAATAATTAAATCAGATAATCAATTTAATCTATAATTGGTGTTAAATAAAGCGTCAATTATATCCTGAAAGAACACATTGATTAATTATTAGCTATTGTACTCCCGCTTAATTCTGCATACAAAGCATTGGTATGGTGTGCAAGATACCTAAAAGCTTCTAAGGGAGAAGAAATGTTCACATTAAATTTTAAACGAGTACACCATAAAAACAATATAAAAAATACAGTGGTGATCTTCATCTCATAATTCCATATCAGAATTCGGGGTACATTTATAGTGTAAAATAAAATAAAAAATCAGTAATTTAAATACATGAAATATTAATTTAAAATTTATGAAATATGTACAAAAGAAATAATTGACGTAGTAAGTAAAGAAACGCTTCGAAAAGTGGTTCAAGTGTTTCATAAATACCACGCGTTTCATTAATAATTATTTAAACGATTGTGGAAAATCACTCAACAATTTTCATCAAAAGCACGTCATTTTATTTTTTTAACAACAAAAATCACCTTCCTCATAAATAATACATGAAAACAACTAAACTGTAGACAATGAAAAAAATGAGTCCTTAACTATGGAAAAATCCTTACAACTAAAAAAAAAATTTATATTATGTAGTAGACACTGATATTATCGTTGACTAGGTCGACAAATCTATGGTAACAACATGATACATATAAATAATATTGATTCAAACCTAAGGTGACGTGATGAATGAAGTAAAAGTTTAATGGTTAGTTTTTACATATATTACGTTGTTTCATCTATTCTTATCGACCTAATTGGAGCTATAGTGAAAACATATTTCACACAAAATATACTTATATTTTTTTTTAGAGAGAGGAAGAATTTCTCTACTTTATTTAATGTTATATGGGCTCATTACATATAGTTTTCAGACGCCAGAGCGCCTCTAATCTGAATCTAAAATACAATTAAGCTATGTAAAATTTAAATATCTACTTATTTGTACGTAGGAAAAAAAAAAAACTCTAGGACTAAAAATATATGTATACCGGATTATTTTCACCACCGTAGTACATACTGGCAAGTATAGTCTGCTTCGAAGTATAGCCTGTCAATTGATACAGATTGTACACAAATGACCCAGAAAGAATGAGCGAACGCTCAACTGTCAAGGGTTTTGAAAACTTAACAACTAGGTTTGTTTTTTTTTGGCTTTTTTTTTCCCTTAGCTCTTAAACTTATAAAAATAGGATGTGGAAAAAATAAATTTTGGGCTAATGAGTGCCTTTCACTAAGGGGAGTCCCCCATTTGAAGGATGTATGAGAAGGATATAGGGTGTGGAATGCCTAAAGGAGGCGGGTGGAATCGGGAAGGTAGTGAGAGAGTAAAGTGCAACTAGGTTAAATCATGCTCGTACTTCCCACTCAGAAGAGCTCCCTGATTCGCGGGCTGGAGGAGTTTATTTTTATTCAGCTAACGACCGTATAAAAAAGATTGGAAAACTAAGTTAGCAATTTGAGGCTTAAATATTCCAGTCAGGCAGGAGAGACAGCTAACACTCCAAGTTGGAATGAAACCGCTGTTTTAGTTAACGGTACTCGGTCATTCGTTAAATATACCGGCTCATTCAGGTTAGCAGCCAGAGTTACCACACGCCATTAGCAAAAGTACATTTAGTAAAAAAGTTAATTAGGAATGTTAATTCAGCTCTGACATTAGTAAAGTCGTAACATGAAAGCATAAGGGAGAGGTTTTGATACTCAAATTACATTCAAACAAACCTAGCATATAATATAAATTTGTCTTCACAAAGTTAATTTGTTGCATTTTGATATATTTGTCTTTTTGGGTGCATTACGTTGAAACGACTGAGTGTTATCCCATAAAACATAGGAACCTATAGTCACCGTCATGAAATTGGCGATGAAGGAGATACTAGGTGTGGCGTTCCCACATACGGGAGGACAGAGGACTAATCACTAAATTGTTTATTGCTTAACGATTGTTATTATCGAAGTGAAGGGATCACGTGGATAGAAGAGAAGTAGTGCACAGAGCGGCAACAGGGCTTGTCATACTGCGGGTTCTCATGCGTTTAATTTCGTGACGGCAACTACAGTATGTTAATGATATAAAAATATTATGCTCCAGGCGTAAAAATCATAGAAACAAAAATCATTATTGATAAGCCTTTTATTCATCGTACTACTGAGAACTAATATAAAAGGCAGAGACTTGTGTGGACATGTTATGTCTGGATTACCTAAAAGCTCCTATTCCGATCCCATTCCAAGGCAATGCGCTCAGAATCACCTAAGATCCAAGTGCAGAAGGGCTTGGCAAGCCACTCGTATGCTCTAGGGTTGAATATATCAAACTGCTGTTCATTAAGGATCAGTACAAGATTTTTCGCGTGACATCGCTCTTTTCAGAAGACAAAAAGTTTTTTATGCCGACGAATAATCATCATTTACAAAACAAACCTACTCTTGAGACTGTGACTAATCTCATCCAGAAATGACTTGGAAATAACCTTGAACACGGTTTCCACGAAGTCAATGGAACTCCTAAGAAACATTAGGCAATGTCTGATTCTTATAAAAAAAGAAATAACTAACTCGAAAATATCTCCAGCCCATCAAACGATACATATTATATTGGGTTGGTATAATCTGTAGGAAATCTTGAAACAGACCTCACTTCATCTCCTCCACTTAATGAATTTATCTCTACCCCCAATCAATAAATGATATATTATAATATTTTGTAACACTTTCATAATTGTTTTCGCGAGAATGACTTTCAATCTTCCATTTTTTTTGGCAGGTCTGTTGGATGATCTGACGGTAAGCAATTGTTGCATAACGTGAGAACACGAGAAAAAAATGTGATATGAACGTAAAATCTGTAGTCAGATAAACACTTAATAACGAGTTGGAAAAAAAAAGATTAAAACAAATACCGTAGCTCTTGAAGCAAAGCTAATGAATGGCAATGATTCATAGAAAAATTCGGAGTTTCAACCAATAACTTAAGGGTTTTTGAGGAGGGCATCTTCATGATCCATCAGGGTAATGGGTCTTTGCCCCACCCTTCCTGCACGCGACTACAGAAATCTAGCACAATGGCTGCCTTCAATATATCAACCAAGAAGGATCTGGTTTAACGGCAAATCACGAGCTACTTACGCGATAAGTCCAACCTCTAAATTATAAAGGCGTCTTTCAAGTGATGTCGTTCGGCATAACCAAATAAAATCTAGAAGATCGTTTCTGAAAAAATGCTCACGCGTGGTACTGAGATACATAAACATAGTTTGTACATTTTTATCGGTTATGATAAGGTCAAAAACACTTTTCCACCTGGATTTTCCCAATGTTTCAAGAGAGCCGATTTTGAAGAATGGGAGGAGAGCGATAGACAACAGAAAATATTCTCTGTAACTGTAAAATTATTAGTCATTAGCGGGCGTTAAATCTACAAGATACAAATTTACAATGTTTAATACTTTAATTTACAATTTATAATGTCGGTTATAAACGTTATAGTAAATTGAATGCTGGTTCAGTTATTTTCATAATGAACTTATTTTTGAGCAATCAAACACAAACGTAAATGAATCCTTACGTTCACAATTTGACCTCGCCTACATACCATAGCCTATTTTATTGGCCAACAACTACGCCAGTAACAAACGATAAACAAGACTGAATATTAAAATGGAGCGAATGGGAGGCGTTAAAGTTAATTGGCAACCCTTTACGGCACGAAGGACTTTTCTCAATTGTGCTACGGTCGGTTGGTCGCTATATCGCTTTCACTATCTTTCAATTCAACAGAACCAGCCGGTCACGCCAGCTATCTATCAAACGGAATACAAATAATATAAAAAATCAATCATCAACAGAAAAAATAACTAAACATATAACAAATGGAACGTCGAAAATTAACTGTATATCACGCATTAGTTTTTTGTTTTTTTTTAATTTAAAGCCACTAACTACTGTGAAATATTAATTATGATAAAAATTAAGCTCCAAGCCTGAAGGGAGAGACTAAATTGATCCAAGTTTCATGTGGATATTCTTCAAATCCGGTCTTAGAACTGAATCAATTTATCTTAAGTTTAAAAGATATATATTCCACATCAACTCGAAATATTCAAATCAGTTTTCGGTTGAAATAAAATAACGGGAAGTGTATAAAAAATATATACATATATACAAAAATGGTCGGGTTCATAAATGTAAATATTACTCACCTCCCAACTCAATTTATAATTTAAATTTAATTTCCTCATATTAACGAGGTTTTTTTTATTTTTGCAAAGGCGACTTTCAGTGATCAAAAGTGTTGTACTTTTGATTAAGAAACTATAAACAGTAGTTTTTCCACAGTTACTTAATAAGTTTTTAAACCCAATACAGCAGTGTTAATAATTGTGTAACGACAATTATTAATGACGTGTTATACATCTAGTTATCTGTTCTCTTCCATTCTCCAAGAGGGATTTTGCTCCACCTAAATGTATATACTATCGACATAAAAATTAATTTATAATTAATTTAATGCAAAGGTCTAGTTTATGATGTCTATATACGTTCATAGGTAATGTTAACATCATTAAATTACAGTTTGTTCTCGGTAACCCGCCCTGTCGGACTCAAGCTTTTTTATCTGTTCTGGATGCTGTTGAATACCAGTTTCTAGGCCGGCCATTTCAAAACCACTCTATAATGAACTGCTTCCTGGCCTGTAATGTATGCGAGGACTAGGTAATTAGCGAAAGGGGGAAAAATCCAGTTTGCAAGCCCAACCGCAACATAGCGGAAGCCAAAGTACATCCTAGACCAGCAAAGATTCAATTCAAGTGTGGCGACAATCACAATATTAAAGGTTTTGTTATGGACCCAGAAAATATTTGAAATTAAAAGTTTTAATGACGTCTTGTAACTGTAAATCATTAGTCCACACTATAGGAAAAATATATTTATTATTAATCAGAACTCCAGGATCTATAATCTGATACCCTATTTAGTAACAGGGCAGGAGTTATTAAACTAAAAGTAATTTATTAACTACTCTCCCTAATCGTCACGGCGCATCAAATGCTACCAGACTAAATACGAGTAGATTTGAAGTTGCTAACACAATTTCGATGACGAACACTATTGCTTTAATTCGGTACCCATTATGATTGGAAAGATGTTTTTTCAAAAATTATAGCGTGATTAATGACTGTTTATCACTTGAGGAAGCTTTAAAAAAAAGTGTGTCAAAATCATAAGATAAAAGACCTATTATTTTACGTTCGATTTTTGTTTACATACATCTCATTATTAGATATTAATCAAAATACATTATAACCTTTGAAATGCCGAATCGATCAGATCATTTTTATATTTACGGCCGCTGTAGTAGAACATAGAAGCCGAATGTTTGAAAGTAAAGCTTTTCGTTTCTCGGCCGGCATTAATAATTATTCAAACTGAACGTAAACAACCTATTCCTATTCTAAGTTTGCCTGTAAAATGTGTGACTGTGATTGCAATGTTTTTTGTCAAGGCATGAATGAAAGTTTACTGTTATACCTTGTTTGTATAAACAAGGTATTGGGTCAATTGGACCCCCTTGAATCACGGTTGTGATTTCTATTTGAGTTCTACTGAATGAATGCCCAATTGTAAATACACAATCCAGCAAGCTGATTGTTCAGCTCAAGCGACAGTGTAAACCATATTCATCGAATGGTCCTTGTTGACCTTCGTAATACTAGTGTACATACTATGATTCATACTACTAGTACAAAATTTATGTCTCGAAACTCATAAAGTGCCAGATTGTTAAACAAACTTCGGTTTTAAGTCACTGGATAATTGTAAAATATGCAAATGAGATTCATTTAATACATTTTAAATTTTGGTATACTAAACAGAAAGTAGAGTACATTAAATTTAAAAGTTCTCATGCGTATGAAGAAAAAAGATAACAAGACCTTCCAGTACATAACCAATGAAGCATGAATATTGTCAAAGCGTTTAAAAATAACAACACTATCAATGGCGATAGAAAGCACATGGCTGGATTGATCGAGGAAGCGAAAACTTAATCGAACCCCCAGTCGATTAACTTTAAAAAAAAATTTGTTAATAAGAATAAAAATTTCAGTCTACCCAAATAAGACGAGGCACAATCGTGACATCAGATATCACCCATACAATATTTAACATTAACTCTCACATCAATTAAAATATATTTAGATTCGGTTCAAGAAATAGGGAATAATGTTTTTTATAATTGAAAGAGAAAGGTAAATAGTACGCTATTCAAACGATTAGATGTACCCACCTGAAGTTGGTTTTGGTTTGAGTGTTTTGCTGGTCCAGATCAGTTTTGATTAAGCTTCATAAGAGTATATTAAAATTAGTTCTATCTTGATACCAAATCAATTTAAAGATGATATTTCGTTGAATGACTATTCACGATTGAACGCACTAGTATTAGCCTAAATAAAAATATGTCTGTAACTTCCTACAAATTATGTCTGTAAACATCAACAATTAAATCTTATACCACTCATACCGTAATTACAACATAATTTTTGTTGTTAGATACAAAAATCTTTTGCTGCCATCATCAGTAGCGGGCATCATACTTGCATCGATTTCTATTGGCAGGTATTGCCTACTTTATTTTGTATTAATATATTAAATAACAAACATTTTCTGTTTTACAAATACCCGTTTCATCTATTATCTACATACCATTGTAATTCAAACCTATTAACTGTTCCTTTTCACATCCTTGGTAGACTCTCACTACCTTCCTGACTCCATCCGCCTTTCTAGGCATTCCACACCCCATATCCTTCCCATACATCCTTCAAATAGGGGTCTCCCCTTAGTGAAAGGCACTTTCCAGCCAAAAATAATTTTCCTTATTTTTCCCACATTCCTATTTTTATAAGTTTGAGCTTAGGAAAAAAAAAAAAAAGTTCCTTTTCAATATGAATTCATTAGCTACCCCTCTGCACTCACATCCGCCTCCTTTATGTTTTATATTCTTATCTACTCAAATAATTATCATTACCGTCATAATTATTACCGTTTGACAATTACGTTATTTTCTTGTTTTCCAATTAATGAACTAGATGAAAACTTAACAACTTTTTTTCAACAAGCTAAGACGAGCTCCCATTCTACTCATTTACATACTCACAGTATATTAGTCATTACAATTATGGGTAATAACCATGAATTTACAGTTTATTTACCAGCCATTGCCAGAACGTCATCTTTTGTAAAGATGATCAAATGAGATCCTTCCTTAAATGCAAAGTTTATTTGAACAGACTGGATACTTTTTAACAAGCTAACAACTTGAGTTAGCCCCTCTCCTCCATTCATTCATTCCTTTCATATATTAGGTCAATCCAATAATACCACAATCACAGCGAGAAATGGTATGCTTAGGCTAAACTGGAAAACCATTATGGTATTCACAGGTAGTGAAGAGATCCAACCATTCCTCCCACCGCATGCGGGACCAAGAACTGAATAATTGCCAAACCTGAAATAGGTGGCACGCGTAGCTACTGCTTCCAACCGCTTCCGTTTTTTTTTTTCATTCTATTTTGCTTTTTGAAGAATAGGGAAATCCTTGAAGAACATTTGGCTTCCTTCGACGCCAGACCGAAAATAATCCTAAATGTTTCAGGACGAATGAACTAGTATGTCTCATGGGGGATTGAAGGGCTAGGAAAAAAATCAGACCTTTAAGTAATCGAAAAAAACCTGCGGTCATGAAGAGATATGTAATTAAATGTACGGAGTATGGAAATTATTATATTTTTAACCTTTTAATTTCCTAGCTAAGGGTCAGTTATCCACTTTAAAGACACTTACAAGGAGAGTCACAAAGCAAATCTGCTTCCTTTGATCGTTCTTTTCTTATCCGTGTCGCAAACCATTAGAACTCTTCAATATTCGTCGTTCATCAACTATCTAAATCTTTAAATCTAGAATTTAACAGTTCTTCCCTCCAACCTATTTATTCATTTGCCATTATTATTATTTTTGTTTATATTTTCATTGATTTTTTACTTTTAATACACCCCAGGTGTATTAACCTTTCACGCTCTCTTCCTCCTTTTAATATAATATAATATATATTTTCTTTATTTTCTCTGCCACAATTGACATTCACCGTCACTCTTTTATGTTATGCTAACGGTTCATTTTAGTCATCGAATATGCACTTTATTACTTATAAGCTAATCATGTCAGCAGTGGCGTAACTATATCATCTGGGGCCCATGGCAAATTCCTTTAATGGGGGCCCTATCATTAAGCTTTATTATACTTACGAGTAGTTTAGTTACCCACAACCAATAACAATTTTCAATTGAACCTATTTTAATATTTTTATAAATCGATACAATATTAAAACAATATTTCTGAGCTCGCGACCCAAGAGGGCCCCGGGCCCGTGGCATTTTGCCCGCCCTGCCACCCTGTAGTTACGCCACTGCATATCAGTGTAGTTTTATGATTATTTTCTTTATTATGAATTTGTCGGTTAGACATATTTATTCCTTTCTTTTTGTAACAGTTAGGGTGGGGGGTCAATGTCCCAGAATAAAGTGCTATATTCATCATTTATTTAGGTACCACCAACCTGTTCATCTGCTTTTCCGTAAAATGTTTTTTTGGTGAAACTAGGACGGAAGACGTCTTAATACTTTGCTAGCCATTTATTTCAATAGGAAGGCGCTTTTCCCACAAGCCCGTGGATTCAAACCTAAGGACTATAGGTACCAAAAATAATATTTTATGAATATTATAAAGTGTAACTGATCTGTTGTTAGTAATAACCAAACCAAATTTGGCGCTGGTGCTACTTATTTATTTTTATTTTTTTCCCAAACCCTTTTATTTATTTTAAAATATGTGAAAACAATATGAACAAAGAATTAAAAATCTTCTCCTCTCGCATGTGCTTTAGTTTCAGTCGAGTCTTCGAGATTTCACCATCCTCTCCTCATCTTACGAAAAATACTACAAGGGCAATAGAAATGAAATTTGTAAATGCCCAATGAATATACCAGTCTTTTCATAGTATTGGATCAATTTCCAACGAAGAGAAGAGCAACGATACTAAAATCAAATTTAATATGATGGATCATTTTACCATAAAATACGATAAAAGGAAAACAATTTAAAAAAAATCGTCTGTATTTCACGCGTATAATAAAAATATGATATCACCATGGTTAGCCAGTTATAAGTGTAGTTGCAAATTAAACCGGAAAAAGGCGGTTCATTATCAGCTGAGTCAGTTGAGCTGTCCCGATCTAGCGAGAACTTCAAAACGTGTTCAAGATCAACATTAAAATATCACAGTTGATTTACTTTATCAATAGTAACACTTTTCTGAGGGAGCAAGGTGGTGGAGAGGGATTAAAAGATACTTATTATTAGTCATATCAGCGCACAAATAAATATAACGTAAATTGATTAAAAGTAATAGTGTGGGGGATACTACGGGATGTGTGAGCCAATAGTAAACATGTATCCCTTCTATCTAATCACTTACCTATTAACATGTATCAACATATGTAGCATATATTCAGCATGTAGCCACATGTATCGCTTATCTATCTAATCACTTACCTATTAACATGTATCAACATATGTAGCATATATTCAGCATGTAGCCACATGTATCGCTTATCTATCTAATCACTTACCTATTAACATGTATCGCTTATCTAACTAATCACTTACCTATTAACACTTTTATCTTATCCTTAAGTGGAGAAACTTAATCACATACCTGCAACAAATTAGAAAAAAAAGTAAGTAAAATGAATAATACACTAAGCAGACACCTAATGCATCTCTGAACTCGAAATATTTCATTTCGAATACTTTCCGAAATAATGTGGAAGTTCCCCAGTACAGTAAGGAATTGTATTGTATGTAAGAGTCATTAGTGATTTCATACTAGAGATAAAAGAGTCACTAGTTTTCATAAAATAGAAAACTAATAATCCAAAAATAGTTTCAATGAATAATATTTGACAAAAAGAATACTAGTTCAGTTGCACGACGTACCCAAAGTTTACATTTATATTATATGCGATAACAACAACAAAATTTATGGGCAAATGACACATAGCAAGAATCCACCCACTACTTCAAGATGTTGCTCACATAGACGAATTACCCAAGCAGAAGGGCTTAGGGCAATGCATTATGAAATGTTTTCCTATTCGGATCTAATTTTTCACTTATTAATATATTTTTATTGTGGTTAGATTTTTTATTTATATTTTTCCTAAATTAAGAGTGAAGTGCAATTTAATATTTGGCTGTTAGTGATGATATGAATTTAGTACGAAATAGACAAAAATAATGATGTTGGGAGAAACAAGTGGTTTTTCTTCAGTTTGTTTTTGTAAAGGTTTACTTGCCTATAGAATAGATTGTGGCACATTTTGAGGACTCACGCCAAATTTTTAAGAAGGCGATACAGTAGTCCAGTCGAGTTGGGCTGGTTTTAGGACATAATTCCTAAATTTTTGAAACTTTTGAAATATTGTTCAGAAGGGTCTACTATAAACATACCAAAACCCCTGAGTGAGTGGGAGCGAAAGAAGGAACCTTTTTTTGTTAATATCTCGTAACCTATTGGTTATACGAAAAAAAAAACATTCTTACCGAACCAAAATAAAGACATCAAAGGTTCTATTAATTTTTTTCTGTAGATTAATTAGTTTACGAATTAATTGGGTGAGAATATTGGGGTGTCATACAAATTACTAGGTATTTCTTGTTGATGCGACGCGCGGAACACCCTTCAACAGCTATTTACAAACAAGGGTGAGTGAATGTACCCATCTCTTTTCATATACGTAGGTAGGGGTTCTTACAATTCTACTTACAATAGGAAAAAAATATGTGGGGGGGAGGGGGGAAACAATAACAAGGGGTGGACCCCCAAGGACAAACCTGATCCAGTTTACCTCTACCACACGTTTGACTCGGCCATGTATTTGATTGTCTTTGATTTGTCTTTAACTACGGTCATCCAGTTATTATTTGTGATGATGCTTTGACAATTTTGCCGTAAGTATTTATAATACCTACTATAATAAAATAACTACTATAAATGCCCAAAACCCATGTAGGTAGTGCATGTAGAGACCTCAACAAACAATTGTTGTGGATAGTTGCTTTCTGTGGTGTAGAAAAGGGGATCAACAATACAACATATTTCATATAACTCAGGTATTTTCATCAAAACAACAGCAGCAAAACGGCCTCAAGTATAGCATACTACTTGTTCATTCATTCTCTAGCTGTGCACACATCATCTTGTTACAGTTAGGGAAAAGTTGCTATCTGAAAATGAAGGTCATTGGATTGTTTAAATTCAGTGGTTTGAGACCAAAACTCATCAAATGAGCAGGCAAAGCAAGTTCTTCTTGAATACACATGAAGCTCCACATACTACGTCACTCAACTTACACAGAATTAATACCTTCACAAAGTCCGTTTCAGACATGATACCAGAGGTAAGCATACCTACCTCCCACAGAAGGAGCAGCAATGCTTTTTTTCTTCTCAAAGTTCTTAATTTGGAGTATAGAAATGGGGAAAAATAAGATAGAAATTATTGGAGTGAATGGGATCCTTAAAGAGGCGATGCGGTACTCCTGTGGCAGGGAAATGAACTGTCTCCTGATCTTTGGGAACGTAAGCTTCATCATACTTTACAGTCTATCAAAGCCACAGATCCATATTGCCCTAGAGGGCAAATTAAGATTAAGCCTTACTTCTGTCAGGGTACAACCGGTAGATATAGAAAAAAAAGGAATCACTTTGCCACTATTGCTATGGATACTTTTTTAACAGTCCACCGCCACCTGATGAGGAGGTACTAGCAATGGAAGATGAAATGGAAATCGACATACTTTGAAATTTCCCATTTAAGCCGGGTTATTCAAAATGACTGTGGATTTGAGTATATTCTCTATTCATATAATATTGTATTTTAAGCATTTTTAATTTCTGTAGGGTTTTGATTAATAAAAAAAATGTAATTTCTTCAAGTTATGGTTCATTCTTTTAACCTGATCACGACATTAATTAACATTTTTTTAAGTTTAAGTGAAGTAGGAACAAAGTAAGTTCCATTGAGCCACTCTCTGGCCTTGATGTAATTTTTGTCAATTTTTTTTCATTTTTGAATGCGATCATTTCGTGACCTATAGCTCTAGAGTGGGCTTTAGAGATAAAATGAATAGACCATTTTTTGTAGAGACTTCCTTTATTTTTTGACAGAGTAATTTTTTTTATAGGTTCAATAGATAACGAGATATCAGCAAAAAAAACTAAAAATGTATCTTATTTTACCTCCCCCATCCCCCGCCAACTATCTAATAGAACTTTTAGTATGTTTATTATTAGACCCACCCACAATATAATATTACAAAACTTTTGGAATTATGTCCAGAAAAAAACCTAATTTGACTGAGCTCAGTTTGAACATTTTGATTTGTTTTTTTGAGATTCAGTGATGCGCGGATGGATCCATGTCCATAAGTGTAATCTGTGATCGAATGAAGAAGATTATTGGTTTGAGAACGTAGATGGTTATTTGGTTAAGCTTCTCCGATCGAATATGTAAAATCGTAGCCGAAGAAATAGGTACTCTAGATTATATCTAACTGAAACGATGACAATTTAGCCTTACAAATCTGAATCACTGAAGCCAGCGACAATCGGAAGGCGTGATGATAAGAAGGCGACGCTGAATCATAGACCCGCAGACATATGACGACAATGATGAAGCGGCACACGCTAGTTGATGAAACTGAACAAGGCTCAAGTGAGTTAGTTCCATTAAGTGTATCGAGTTAGCTGAACTCTGACCTATAGCAGATGTAGCCCGCAGCGGCCTGACCTGTGATCTTTAATGAACTGTGATATCTCTCTCTTGTAGTGATTACTGTACACTGGCCTTCACTGACACATTGTGTCTGCTGAACAGGGAGTCTTAACCTTACTGACTGCAGATGTGCATATACATACATATATATTATTTATGCACAACTCTATTAATCGATTCACAACTGTGACAGCGTCACAATCAGCGATTGATAAAAATGGCATGTCTGGCATGAAGGCAGAGGACCTTCAATGATAACTTCTCGATATTGTAAGCTATGTTTAAAGATCTCTTAATGTTATTATTTTAAAATATTTCTATCCCAACTTCTGCTCAGCCTTCGTTGATGTTACCAGGTAAGTGAGATGTAGATAGCCACTGTATCATTGGGTTTACGAGTCTGTGTAGTTTGTCATGAAAGTTTCTGAATTAAGTTATAATGCAATAGCGAACATAAGGACTGAGTAGGTCAATATAAACGGCATAATTTCCTACGTAGAATGGAGCACCCTAGTAGCTTCAGATTGACTAATCTGTATAGTTTTTACGTTAGAATTTTAAGCCCATCCGTAAATTTGAGGTCCAGACGCCCACATTGGTATCAGTTGAAGTATAAGTTCCTCTAATTACTCAAATATACCAAGCAAAGATTGCTGAGCCAAGGATATCGTTCAACACACCTAGTGCAAGACATAGAATGCTTCACGGCCTTCAACTTTCAACCCTCTTTTTCCCCTATTTTGGCCCGATTCCCCCATATCCGAATTTCTCCCTTCAATTCCTATTTCTTGTCCTATGGGTACCAAATATGGCAGGTGCACTGTCTAGTACCTTACAGAGGGAGCCCATCTATCACCTAGGTATTTCCCCCACCCAGTGAAACTGTGATGTGCTTAATAAAGGAAACGATCGATCCAACATTAGGGTCAAGCACGTATAAGTTAAGAGCACTCTTAGGAGCTTTTTCCTTGATCAATATTATTATCTTGTAATTAAATAAATATGATAGAGTACTCTTTCTTTTTTTGTAATATGAAAATTAAATTATAATTGTTTTAATGTTTCCGCCTGTAACTAGTAAGACAACAAAAATAACCGAACTTGCTTGGTAACTATTCCGCAATGAACAGGGCGTAAATTAAGTGATATGTTCCAAAAACCTTTTTATTCTTTTGTTGTTCTTCTGAATGAATTAAGGCAAATTAGTTTAGTTAGTTAGAAATTCTATTTTGTATAATGGAGACAAATAATAAATAGCGATCGATTGAAAGATGGTCAATAGAAAACTACTTTACTGCATTATCATCCTTCTAACACGAGATGTTAAATATTGAAACTGGGTAAAATTTTTCAAAAGAAGGCTTTTGATTCTCTCAAAATATCTTTTATCCACGATGTTACACCACTAGTCAAGGTTTCTCCTATTCAGGCATCCTAAGGATTATGAGTGATATCTTTAAATTTATTATTTCATTCGTTCAATATGCATGCCGAATTAGATACTCGTCCATGATTTAAAAATAGTTTATACAATGTACCCCAGCACGGTAATGTTTGTTTTCGTATGAGGCAGGCGATAGAAATGTTTTTCTATCACGAGTTTGTTTTATTTATTCGGTGTGTTCCCTCTTCAGAATATAATGAGAGTTGTCTAAGTTTAACGGAAACGTGTACTCAGGCATATGATAGAAAAGGCGAGTAATTTATAATTGGCCATAATTGTCTTTCCACAGTTGAAATTCGTGAAACCAACATGATATAAATTCTGCTCCTTTAGGTGAAATTCGAACTAACATCCTTCCGGTCCATGCCAGGCTAAGCCTAGTTCAGCACTTTCAGCACCGAAGACAGTATTTAGTGACGTTAAATACAAAAAAACAATATGTTCTTCTGAGTTAGAATTTGGCGAATTTATTCAACGTTGACGTCGCTCAACTGTGACAATTAACGACTATATTCAAGCCATCTTATTATCTTATTCTACTATTACATTGCCATTTTTTACCCTGATAGCGATAAGGTTTCTCTATAAATAGTTATTCGATAAGAGTTTGATGAATTGTTCGTCCTCCAACATTCTGTTGATAGTCAAAAAGTGTGGAATTTTGAACTATTGTGTTGAGTAGAAAATTCGGGTAAATCACTTTCTTCGCTGCGCAATTGCTTTGGTGTCATTCCTTTTGTTGTCCTAACTCTATTTCCATTCTTGGTAGCTATTGAACGGCTATTTCTTGACTACGTCATTGCATTGAGTCACAGCTGAACTCTGCATTTGTCAACATGCCTGCTACATAAATAAATAATACATTCTTGAGTCATCACTATAACATGATGACCAAACGTTCCGTCTATGTCTCTTTAATACTGCAATGTTTAGGAAATTTATTTTCATTATAAGCGTACATTTTAAACCACGTTGAATTGCCTACCGAGCTGGCTATTTTTGGACGCTATTTTAATGATACACCAGCTTAAAAGTATCACAGATCTAGAGGTCATTTAATTGAAGCGAAACCTTTGGACATTGTTCAAAATAATTAACAATGAATAGTCTCATATGAACTGGATAAGAGCCAAAATGAGCCTCTTGGAAGTCTGGGCTACATAAGGTTAGTAAAAAAAACAGATCAAGGTATGTGCTTGCTAAAAAATAAGATATTTTTAGAAAATAGAACGATAAGAAGGAACGAATTATACATATTTAAACCTCGCCAGAAATATAAAAATGCTGTTTGAGATGAAAGTGAACAATAGAAATCGCATATTTAATAAGTTCCAACCCAGCTTTTTTTAATGCGATTCTCAGTAGCTGAGATATTTTGACAAAATATAACAAACTCACAAGCGGTGACGTATTTCTCGATATTGTTAGCTCACTGTCTACGTCCTATTGATTGCGTTTAAATTTATTTAAAAGCAATACAATTTATTTCATAACGAGATAAAAAGACTTCAGTCATTCACAATAAAAATAAAATTATCGGCTAAGTAGTTAAATTGTCCAGTCTTGGGCCAAAAAAAAGGGAATTTGAACCATACTGATACTACTTGATGAAAATAGAGATATTGAGCGGCTGGGATATCCCAGCAACTCGTCAAGCTTGATTGGCTCATCATAGAAGAGATTGGATCGATGCAAAGATGAGTACGGGGGGTCGGCTAAGGTCGCGGTGGGGTAGGTTCTGCACACAACCCTTATTCAAGGGCACCGCTCACTTAGTACACAATAGCGCTGCTTACAAGTACTTCTGTTAGGGACCAGTGTGGCCTTGCCAAATTGGTTTGAGGGAAGGTTACAGTTTAATTGAACCGGATTCGATCTACAGAAAAAGAGATCAAACACATGCTAAATTACGTTTATCACGAAATTAACTCAATGAAATTTTTCCAAGCTAATTTCACGTTCCTATATAAACCCAATCGAACAAACAAAGTATTTTTGCCCAAGTAAAAATTAACAATTTGGCGTCTGGTTTGACTAGTCTATGCGGAGAGAAAAAAAGTAACTTAAAAAATAGTCTTATAGATTAGGGTCACTGCTCAAACCCCACCAGTTGCAAACTACCAAGCATATCAGTGCCATAGACATTATAAATATTAATACCACTATATACATAAATTAACAATAAATATAATAAGATGAATTGTAGCCTTAAGGAGTAAAAGTAAAATATTCGTAATAGGTGATGCAATATAAAACATGTTAAAAAATATACAAGCTAAACAAAAAAAAAATAAAGCATATTACAACCCTTACAAGTGATTATGCCAAGTTAGTTCAGAATACGGTCTTATCAATTGTCCCTGATTAATTCCAATCTTTCCAAAATAGTTACTTGCGGTTTAGGGGAGTAATGCATTTATAGTACATCCTTTCTTCTCGATTGTCTACTTGTTCTTTATTTATAGAATTTTTAAATACTCATATATAAATATAAACAAAAAATCTGTCAAATAACCCTACAGGATTCCAGTGGCATCCTTCAAAGCATTCGGAGAAGGAAACAAAAAATTAACCAACAATTAAAAGATATAATTAGTGGACCCTAGTGAGTAATAGGGTGAAAAACCCCCCCAAAAATGACCCAGACCGCATCACACCTGTCAGGTAGACTGTTGGTAAGAACACGAGGACTAATCGGCGTATTAAATTGAATAATGGCAGTTATTTCTTCTTGTATTTCGACAGGGAATTCTTGATTATTTCCGATCCAGATATCCCTTCAGAGGATTTTCCATTATCATTACAGCCGTTCATTCACCAAGTAAATAGAGTAATTCTTCAAGTGGACGGCATTCTCTCTTAAATTTATATTTACACTAACAGTGGATTAGTCATTAATTTTGCTATAGCTATTACGTCCGCCAAATATGAATACAATTCTGTTCACCACAATTTAAATTAATAGCCTTCATTACGACTGTCTCCTTCAAGAGTGTCGTTTACTAGAGCTTTACAGCTACGTGATTACGTCTAATATTATTTAAATAAAATAAAAAATTCTATTTGCATGTTATACTTCACATTAGTTCTTAAAACATTTCAGTCATTTAAGTGATATGTGATAATTTTCAAAAGAAAAAAAATATCTATACATAATTAAAATTATGGATCATTCTTAGATTTCTACTACAGGTTCTTAAAAAAATTGTCCCCAGCTTCGGTCTCGGCAATTGGCGAGGGACTTGTTAAGAGAAACGAGAAACAACAGACTGACTATTGAGTGCGATAATTTTCTCGAATTGACATTTTCAGTTTATTCACACACGATATCGTTATAGATATCAGGCCGGCATATAAAGGTCAGAGAATCCTGAACCGTAATAGTCAGAAATAGGTGGAAGGGTGTTGGAGTGTGCTTCACACGCCCTCCTAGATAGACGAGGTCCTTCCACTTGCTTGAATAATCAGTGAGCCCACGGATCCTCGTTTAAAAACCATATCAAAATAGAAATGACAACTTGGCATTTAGTATACCTGTTTATTTTATCAATATCTGAATCTTTAAGCCTCTTCTCTATCTAATGCACGTCTATTTGACGATTGAATAAGAGCAAACCCAACAGCTTATTTACTTTTATGATTTGAATAATATCACGGTTCACAGACTTATTGATTCACAATTATCTATATAATGGCCAAGATTATTATTAGAGGAAGATGCTCATTAGAAAATAAAATTGTAATTCCTAAATTGGCCTGTCTCAACTAAAGATTGATTCCCTCATTAACAAACGACGCTATACTTTTTTTTTCACTGGAAACTTCTTTATTGTGGTAAAATGACAACCTGCCTCATTGGGAAATAAGTATTGTGATAAATTTTCTCATTCATATCATATTTACAATGTTCATTCACTCGCTCATTTATATACCATTTACAAACAGCCCCAAATCCACAAGGTTGTCCCCTCGCTCGCATGCCAAAGAGGAAGCAGTCTCCCCACGCTCCTCCGTCAACTGCATCACCGGATACGAACCAGTGGAGGCTGACCAAGAGCCACAGACGCTCAAGACATGATCGGAGAAACAAGCAATTGCCAGGACTCCCACTGTCGTATTTATAGCAGGTCACGAGGCACGTCTCCTAGGAGAATTATAGGGATGTGCGGCGCAGTGTAATAACTATGCTAGGAGATTAGGGTGGTTGGATAGGTTTCGATGGAATTTCATGAATTTTCTTGAACGACGCTATAATAAAAAAATACTAGTAATTTTAATTGTGGTATAAACCCCACTATTATTTATGATTCTTAATAGTTAACAGCTAAAGATAAAATAAGCTAACAGGATCAGGAGAGCACAGTCAGAGAAGATTCATATTGGGAGGACAGCTAGGTTGGTAGAGTAAGGATAATAGGATAATAGGAGTTTTTCATGAAAAATATACGACACACCACACCAAACCAACAACAATAGTATATTATTTTTTGGCTGCCAATTGTTAATAATTGGCACAAATAACCTTTAAAATTCGGGACTAAAACAACAATTGAGAAAGGTAATTAGCAATAATATTGTTCTCCCACTACCAGAGCACAGCAGATCACTGTATTTATTTTATAGAGTTCGAAGAAAAACACGGAGATTAACTGTGGTATTTGAAGGCAGACACTTTGTTTACTAATGAAGTATAATGACCTGCCTTGAATGGAGTGATTGTGCCCTGTTGTGATGAGCTATGCGATTTAGGAGTTTTACAGCGTTACCTAGCAGTGTGCACTAAACGTAGATTTTTCCAACGATATCCCCAACAGAATAGACTGTATTTTAGCCATATTCATATTAGAAGAATCAATGAGAGAAACGGCGTGGCGGTTAGAGCGCCTAACTGATGAGAATATCCGGGTTCGATTCTCTGCTACCCAGAGGATGGGAGCTGGAGTCCACTCGACTTCGCGAGGGAGAATAATTAATAAAGGCGTGAATAAGTTGTATCTATAAAACTAAAATCAATGTTGCGAGTGTTATGTATCAATGATCCTAGTACCATTTATCTCGTTGATGCAAGGGTTTCGTTATATTGAAGTTTTTTTTTTTCCTTTCAAAAGGCAACAAATGTAATGACAGACCATCGTTTTCACAACTTTAACTCAATTAGTGATTTTTTTTAAGTATACCGTTTTGAATAGTAGTAGCTAATAATAAAGACAATGACATGCAAAAAAAGGAAGTGCCTGTAGCGACCGCTAACTATATATGTAAATTACCCTACACTCTGGTTCATAATGTATTATAATAGAAATGCAAATCTATGTAACTTCTGGTAATAAATCATAAAGGGATCGGCAGAGATAAAAACAAGTAACAGAGGATAGGGTACGGCAATAAAACCTAGGGTAGGGCCAGGCAGACATAGGGGCACCTATAGGCGGTCAAATAACCCAAGTGGGTGAGACCCTAGCAGCCATAAAAAACACACCCTTTTACCCCAACGGTCATAAAACTAAAAAGAAATGGCCACCTGTGTATCGTAAAACAGACCACCTGCAGACAGACTCCGCCTTCCACGAGGGAGGGGGTTACCATATTTATATCAGTAAATTTCGCCCTGAAAACACACTCTGTTTCCTAGTCTCCTGAGCCACACTACTTGTAACTTGACACCAGGGCCACTTGGCCCTGGTAGGCTCATTCTTCACTCTTTTCAAGTCTCTACATACAGATAGCCGCTATCACTCGTCGCGATACGCCTACTCAGCCTTCCGCTAGTCTATTCTCTCTATGCCACACCTCTACGACGGCACTTTGCCTCACAGCCTCTAGCAGACCTCTGGCGACTTGTACCTATTACGCTGCCGATCTCTCACCCGAACTCTGAAAACTGGTCTTATTCTTTATGAACCTCTGAACCTCATCCTGAACACAGTGTCTTGTCGGGACACATTCCTATCAATAAATGGAGTCAGATATTAACGCCTACATGGAACATGGTCCATGTTATTAACTACAACAATCCGACAACTGTTGACCTCCGACAATTGTTCAACCATTCCCGACAGTGCCAATCATAAATTAATTGATAATTCAAAAAATAATCATTTCTCTATCATATTGAGTAGGATGTGAAATTAACAAGGTTGGTCTGATTATTAATATATATACTATATGTTTTGTAGACTATAATTCTGAAAGGACATTAATAATATGATAATATGAAGGTAGCCCGATGCTCTGAAAATGATACAAATAAAAGCGAAACCTTGGAAAATAATGAGTGGCATTGATTTGTTCTATTTATCAAATCATCATAATGGACTGTCATTGTAAAAAGGTATTCGCAGCCAAAACGAAACACTTGACTTGCTTGAATTTCAAAACAAGGAATACGTTTCACCGCGGAGGAGTATGGAAAAAACCCACATATGGGCTCCCCAGCCACGAGCATGTGCAGGGTTTTTAAAGGGGGGACGAGTGACCTACTTTAGCTGGTTTCCGTTTTCGATGGGTGTGTTTCGTAAAATAAAATTCATACGTACAGATCAGAATGATTGTAAAAGAAAAGAGGTGAGATAATCCAATAAATCAATGACAATCATCTTAATATTTTATTTATTAAATTTTGTATTGAACGAGGGACTAATGTATTGATATGGCTGTCATACTATTCCAGACATTCCACATCAAACAAATGATTGATAAGAATGAGAACCGGTAATAACTGGATGTAGTCCTCATGTAGTAGAGGGGTTGGCCTGGCTATTTAAAGGCACGTCTGGGCCGGGCAGACATAACTTTGGACGTGTGCCAACAGGCTGGGGTATGAAGTGTCCACTAAATGGGACACCTGTCTTCCTGCTCACTGAGGGAGTCCTGTGAGTATCGCAGTCCCACAGGAATGGAAAGTGATAGAAGTTTGCAACGTCCTTGGATGACATAATAAAACTGAGGTCGGTCAGGACATTATGCACTGTACACAGAAGGTATTACGAGGGATTTTATTACCAACAGAGATGGGTTTGATGCCAATTTTCCCGAATTTCCATTGCCTATTTCGAATGAAGAGGCTCTACCTTAACTCTATCAGCCATCCTGTGGGCATATTCATTCCACAACAGCGGTCAAGCAATTTATGCAATCTATCAACCATTGAAAAGCTATATTTCAGAACATCTCGATACATGCCAATTATTTTATGGCAATAACGAAAAGTATTATAAAAAAAAAAAATAAAAAAAAGTTTTGTCCGTTTCGCAATCATAACAGACCCAGCTCGGAAACCATTTACAGTTTAAATTTATCATTTATTTCTCATGATTAAAAAAACATCAGTCAGTGGTCAGGAAAATTAATTTCTAATATATTCAAAAATAGTTTGTTTCTAAAAAAGGGATGTATAATCGTTGTCCGTTATTCGTCCTTTTATTTTTGTTTCCGGTTTCCTTGACAGTCTCATATCAACTCACGGGCTTCCGACGGGTGGGTGCTATGACGAATTAATAATGTTGAAATTCACAGAAAATTAATTTTCTAAATTTTGACTAACGGTCACTGCAATTAACTAAGTGGGTACGACCTTGTTTTTTTCAAATGGTGCGCACAAGGTGAGACAACAATGTTAGCATTACCTTCCATTAACGACAGTCACCAAGACCTGATTGTTTCGCTTCAACATTTCGAAAGTCAAATGTATTCTGAACAAAAATCATTTTCAGCTTCAATGGCCGATAGCTTGGATAAAACAAAATATAAATTCAATCAAGTTTATATGAAATCTATAATATTTCTAATTCAACAGCCATTACTGCCCTAGGTCTTTGTAACTAATAAATCTAATGGCCTAATTGACTCAAATATTGAGAACACTTTATAAACTTTCAAGCAGTGATGATGCGAAGTGATTTTTTTTATGCAGATAACTAGCTGTAAACTGAAGATGCTGCAGACTTGAGAGATTAGACCCTTGTTGAAAATTAAATAAATAATACTTCACAGATAAGTAATACTTCCTCGTCAAGGACCTGTAACTTGATGTTAAATACGTTTGCTGTTTTGAACAAGTGATCCAAAAACACAGAAAAATTTAACTAATTAATTAATTAATTAATTACAATTAGATTGTTGTGTTTCAATATTTTCCAGGCTATTAATTTATCTTTTATCGTTTTTAGGATGTCGCAATAAAACTTTATGTGGTGTGTTGTAAAGTGAGGAGCGTGGATGTAGCAGCCCTGGTTAAATAGATACAGTTGTACTATTGTTTTATATGAGATATATATACATAACCAATCGGATGAGCAGCCATAAGATTGATATATAGTTGTGTTTTAAGTTGGTATTTATAATTTTATCAGCAACTTTTTTATGGTTTCAAAGGTTATTTCATAGTTTTTAATTTTGTTTTTGAATTTTAATAATTTACTACATCGGTGTTGCTATTCTCAATTTTAAGAATTTTTAATTGCAGTAGAATAGAAGGAAATTTTCAAAATAAGTACAGTTCAGCACTGCTAGTGGAATATATTTTCCTTAATGACATTGTAACGTATAATAATAGTAATTACTTTGTCTCAATATGCGCAGGTTTTTTATTATTTAACTTTTGATTTTATTGTAGAGATAACTGAACAAGACAGCTTAGAGCTGCCAAAAGCGCTGTTACAATAAAAAAGATGTCAGTTGTGGAAAGCCAATAAAGCTGTTTTAGAATTATACCATTCCACAGTCCGGCAGTAAAAGTTTTTATTATGAATACTTAATTATTTTTAAGCGTCTGTTTAATGTGTAGCATCGCATAACAGTGACATGTTTGGTGCTCAAATTTCTGTGTGGTAAATTTATAAATGGCTTATAAATAATATATAGATTAAGCTAATTTTAAGGACTGAACCCTATATTGACTCGTAAAGCCGGGAGAATCGTCTTAGACCAAACGTCCTGACCATGTCACTCTCTAGTTGTCTTAGGCAGCTTCTATGATAGTTCAAACTGGTTCTGGGAAATTCCGGTTTTAGTTCAAACAGTATTAATGCCAGTTTTAATGACTTTTTGTAACTATCCCATTCTATGAAGTCCTAACAAATATTACATATAATTAATCCGAACGTTCACTTGGTATGCTACTCGACGAGATAAGATAGCACTATTTTTTTTAAAATGTAAAACCACCATTTTATAAATTTATTAACACGTCAAGGACGGATGATTTTTTTTTTTTGTAATCATCAATGAATCTGAAGCATAATGTTTTTATCGAAATCGTTATCATGTGATTGATACGTTTAAAAAATCGATGTTCTAATTTATTTAGGCATCCCACGATGTGGAGCGTTATCTCTGAGGATTTAGGGCTGATTGCGATAATTGACGTAGGTAACAATTACCATTGTAATTTACTCATTACTAAAGCAATCAAATTAGTTTAATTTTAACAATAATGACGATAAGAAACTATGTTTGAAAATTATAACGTTGATGAGTAGTTGAATGAAGTAGTCTTGGAAGCAACGAATTCAGACAGTGAGTGCCAGTAATTTACATTATAGAAAGTTAAATTTGCAACATGACACATCTAGGTGTATTCGCAGTCATTGTATGCATATGAATCTTGGAGTGAATTGAAACCACGCCCTCGAAAGCAAGGAATTGGAGGTATTTCCATCTTCATTGTACAGTACGAAGTACCGACATTACCCCAAACAAAAACTGAACCATATATGGTGTAGCGATTAATAAACTGAATGGTGAAAATTTCTTGGTTTGTACAGCGGTAATTCCGCATTACCAAATTAAGATTAATAGTAATCCTATTTGTTTTCATTTAAATAGTCATAGGCTTGTAACCACGATTACATACTCGAATAAAATAAATAATGACCCACAAAACTATTGAAAGTTTATCATTTTTATTTTTTTTTAATGAGCCAAAACCCAAGTGATTATGAAGGACATTGTAACGATCTGAAGAAACATTTCATGAAAACACACGGTTTACACCTCCGAAAACACTTGCTTCAGAATAAATGGATTGTGATAGAGCAGCAGGCCATTGACAACTTAACCCTGAACATAGTTGTATTATAGAATTTTTAAAAATGTGGCACTTATTCATTTTTTAGCTAGCTGGAAATGCTGTAGGGGAAAACATCGCTTGTGTGCCATCCACACCACCCGTATAGTTTTTGTTAATGACTCGAATTCATTTCGTTGTCCAACGATAAAAAACACATATTTAATTATCTCTACGTCGCTCCAATCTGTTATTAACTTTCTTCTTTTTATATACATACCTACTCAATAAATTTCTGAACCTTCAGTGGAGTGACATTATTTTTCTTCAAAAATTCTTTAAAATTACTATTATTGAAGAGTATATTACATAGTTATTTTATTATAATAGGTCAATTGATAATTCCTACAAGACCGCTTGATATAGCTATAATTCATTTCAATATCCCTTTTACGAGTTCTCATTTAATGTTGATTTCCAAGTCCAAAAGTTCGAATCAGCTTTCCTCATTTTTATTGAGGATTGAATTCAAACAATATTATTTGCTGTAACTTTTATGTTCAATAAAATTAAAATTATTCACAAGTGACATGTTTAAATGCTGTATTAAAAATAATAATTAAAAGAAATAAAAAGTCGTCTCTCCACAGTTATATATATATATATATTTGGCAAAGCCCTTTCAAGCAGTCATTCCACATCATATTATCTTTCGTCTCTCTGTCAGTCGAGTTGAGCTCTGAGAGTCGTCGAGTATAGTCAGTGGAAATAGCACTGACTCTCTTAACAATTTGGTTCGAAGTTAGAATAATTTTTTTTACATTTTAGCATTAACAATAATTGACAATTGAAAATGACTTCTTAGAGGTATCAAAAATGTTTTTGTTTTGAATAAACAATATTTTGGAGAGACGGTAGATTAGTTGTTTTATTTATTTACAATTTGTTTACAACCAGTATAGTACTAATCATATATTCATTCTACAATTAACAACTATGCGATAAGCGTTAATATAAATTACGAACATTAGCAGGTTGTAGTGATACATTTGTAAATAGTTAAGAAGCGGCAGTACTGAGGATGACTGTTTGGCAGTCGAAAGCGCTTTGCCGAATACATAACTTTCTTTAAAAACGAATTTTTATTTCTTAAAATTAAAACTCCACAACCAGCACTGACATAGCACTGACTCTCTTAACAATTTGGTTCAAAGTTAGAATAAATTTGTTTACATTTTAGCATTAACAGTAATTGACAATTGAAAATGACTTCTTAGAGGTATCAAAAATGTTTTTGTTTTGAATAAACAATATTTTGGAGAGACGGTAGATTAGTTGTTTTATTTATTTACAATTTGTTTACGACGAATTTTTTTTTCTTAAAATTAAAACTCCACAACCAGCACTGACAAACAGTGAAAGGCAATCACCGATAAATAGTCCGAAGGTAGAAGCTTTATTTTGATTCAATTGACGATCGCCATCGTCTGAATATCTGCTTCTTCCTAGATTGCCACACATTTTTCTACATGCAATGAATATAAAATGGTGAGGGTGGAACATCAGTTGTCTGATTTTGGTTCCATTACAAATATTCTATCAAAGGAAAAAGTCTATGTTTACCCCAATCCTTCAATGAACCTTAACACCACATGGGACTCCAAGAGAGTTCTTTTTTATTTCAATTTTATGTTTTTTATTTTTATTTCGAGATAAATTGGTAAATATCATCAGATATAATTATAATTTGTATTACTAAAGGTTATTGGGATTGTTGTTAAGGATAAAGTTGGTCGAGTTAAGAGCAAAGCCCCTAGTGCGATAAAGAGCAGACAGCACACAGGCCTTCGATAATTCTATTCAAACAACTCACAGCACGAACGAGTATCGTTTGCACAACAGGCGTTTTTTTTTGGGGGGGGGGGGTCTACAGAACCATGAGAATTCCTATATAACATCATTTAGTTATGGTATTTATTGTGTCAAGTGTGTTGCACATTAAAGAATCAAAACCTTAATAAAATTTCAATTGCGATTCACTTCATATATCTGAGTAAAACAAAACGGTGTTCAATATTCAAGCTACTTGGATCATCGACAAGCTTCTTACAATACTGAACTGTGTAAAATAATGGATACAAATACTAACTTGAGCGGCCAAGATCCAACTTTCATAATCCTCAATGTGTAGCCATAAAATAGTGACAACAAATGGATAAACCCGTTAATAGTTAGAGTACGAAATAGTGCTAAGCCACCACATCAGTTATTTAGAATAATATAAAACAATTTGAAATTTTCCAAAAAATTGGCAGTCTTTCCATGGAAAGATATATAAATACTAATTCTTTTTCCCAGATACCAACCCAAAATTATTCGCGATCCCACTAAAAGAGTTGTATCCAAAAAACAGAATTAGGTTTTTTAAATAGAATGACATTACATTTCGAAAAAATCTACCTGTCAGAAAAGATAACAATCTGGCCTAATAGTGAAATGGTTAATTGTGATAAATGATCTCATTCGTACCTTACATGGAATATTACGTTCACTGTGTTATTTATTCCGTATTTGCAATATAGGCAAATGTACAACACCATGAAATCCACTACAAAATCGCCTGTCACCTCCCCAGCAAATAAGAAGGAAGCAGGGATCAAGTTTCTCCTCTCCTGCAGCCACATTACTGCTACTTACACATAGCAGACTGAGAGGGAGAGCACGAGAGCCACAGACGCTCGAGGCCTGAAGGGAGAATACTGGCCAGTGCCAGGATTCCCAACTACATCTATTAAATAAATTTACATTGGACAGTATTCATAATCAAAAACTAAACTAGTTCCAAACGTAAAAACGTTCGTGATTTTAAAAAGTAAAATAGAATAACGTTAAAAACTAGTGCCCGGGTTAATGTTCTTAAATACTCATTACTTAGTCTTATTCACTCGCTCATTCATACAGTATTTACGAACATCCCAGAGACCTTCCAAATCCACATGGTTGTCACCTCCCTTGCATGCAAAAGAGGAAGCGGAGTCTTGGGAAGTCCCCCACGCTCCTGGATGCCACGTCAACAGCCACGTCACCGGATGAGGTAGAATATTCATGAAGTCAAACAGATGTGAGGCTTGGAATATTAAATAAACAATATAAAATAGATGATGACCTAATCGACATGTACAACAGTAAAATACAAATAAAACCGAAGTTGCAAAAGAAATTGACAAGTAATGTTCCTTTTTCATCATTAAAAACAAAATTCACGAGATATCCAGTCATAAAATTTACTTTACCGCCCACATTTCATTTAAAACAACGTTACACAATAAAATAACGTTGACCTTGACAAGGAAGACTTCACAGAAGACGGCGTTACCTCATCGTGTTCTCAGTAAACAATTTTTTCAATGACAATGGCCAAGCATAAGCAATTCTGGAAACAATATAAATTATCATATTGTGTGGAAGATTTACACTTTTGATGTCTAATTACAAAGGGTAATAACCATACTGTGTTTGAAAACCCAGAGTTATTCCAGGTAAAGAAACGTCCCGTCCCTCTATACTCGCCAAAGCGTTTCAAATCAAAAATAAGTAATTTGTGTTGTTAAGTTTCAAAACAATAATTATTAATTTAGACTACTTAAATATTTAACTTTTGTTTTAAGAGAGAGAATTTCTTTATTTCATTTTCGTTACATGGGTTTATTTTACAAATAGTTACCAGACGACAGAGCGCCTCTCAACGAAAATTAAAATATAATTAATATTTAAAACTAAAATATCCGCTTATTTATTTACAGGAACGAAAGTATTTTAAAAAAAGCCTACAACAAAAAAAATAATTCCTAGTGGTTCTTAAAAATGAAATAAATATCTTTATGTATCTTCTTCCTAGTTGAACATCATTCACAACACTTTTTACTTAATTATTGTTACTCTTACTATTAAGATACCTTTATTATGATAAAAATAAAGTCAATGTCAGTGGCATTATGAAGTCAGGAGATGGTAGCATCCCTAGGGGGATTTGTTATTATTTTGTATTCTCTGCAGTTTAAGGAAGTATAAATTATTTTCAATGCTAATAAAGCCCATAAGTATGCAAGTTCTGTGTTAGTTTTGCGATTAAGCAACTGATAAGTTGTTGTTTACTAAATTAAGTCGGTTTAGCCTAGTCAATAATATCTTAGTTAGATAAAATATGGCAGACAATAATAAAGATTCAATAAAATATCTCATTCAGAAAAACGATTTCCTCTTGGCACAGATGCTCTTGGTCCAAAAATAAGTATGAAAAAAAAAAGTCGGCGCCAATAGGCGAATGTACGTTAGATCCTAGACTACCACACGTTCGGCTGTGAGCTTGTAACATAACAATCAAATATACTGTGAATTATTGAGAGTCTAAAATGTAATAGTTTAAGGGTACAACTATGCAGCAACGAAAATATAATAAAAGTATAGTAGGCTGTTACTATATCCACCTTCACACTCTTTTTTTGCAGTTATTGTTAAAACCCACCAAACCGCAAAGACGATTGGGGGTACACAACTGAATAATGAATTAGACAATGGAAACAACGATATAAATAATATGTAAACAAAAGATACAAATAAATATTTAATCTGTTATGAATATTAATTTTGTGCTGTTATGTTTCAAAACAATAATTATTAATTTTGAAGACTTAAATATTTAAATTTTGTTTTAAGAGAGAGAATTGTAATTATATTATAAACACAACAATTTTTTGAGGCACAGAGGTTTTGAACGGCCTAGCAATAGATATAACCAAACATGGTTTGTTAGAACAGTTCGCCATGCTTGGGAGTTATACCATTAACGACTTGCGTTTGGACGCAAGAGAAAGGATGGAGGGGAGGCTGCAGTACTCAACATTTTAAGACCCATGCCTTCCTCATCCAATCACTTTTTCGAAAATGCAAACTTCATAGATATAAATGATAAAATATTTTGAATTCATACAAATCTATTAAAAAAATATTAGCACAATGCAGTTCCAAAACAAGACCTTAATGTGTCTTTGACCATATAATATAACCTTAATAAATCTTTAACCATGAGAGCTTCATATCTCGAAGTCCGTGACATCAGAAATTCTTTAAGGATAAGGGAACAGGACCGCATTTTATCAGGTTAAAATTTCTTTTCCCACATTAGACTTTAATGAATTTTGACCAAAAACTAATCAGCATATTTCAAGGCACTGTAGAATATAACCTTAAAGGATAATTTTGTGCCAACTTCTTCACATATAAACTTTAAATACCACAGGTTCATTCAGTTTATCTCTTTCTTGACGCCCGATGGGCAGTGGCCGGGTCAACGAAACCTTCCCCCGGACCGAATTTTTTCAGGTTAAAATTTATTTTCCGACATTTGCCTTTACTGAATTTTAAACAAAAGCTAATCAGCATATTTCGATACACTTTACAATATAACTTTAAAGGCTTAAATCCATTGAATCATTTTTATGATGATAATGAGAACTTTCATTGAAACAGACAGACTGAATGAAAGCAGAGCATCCCTCTTCAGGCTCAGAAATCATGCAAGATTTCCCAGAAACATGAAAATAATTTTTAATTTTCCGCAGTGGTAAAAAGAATGAGAAATGGAACCCCAAATGGACAGTACTCATTGTAGTGCGAGGTATATTGTTGCACCACAGCTGTGAGAAAGAAGCACAAGACTAAATGTCACGATGCGATGACTAACTGCTCAACCATTCAAGGACTAATACTTAGCGCGACAATACTGGCACATATACACTGACAGGCAAAAAATTCCACCCACCTGATTTTTTCATGTTTTCATCTCAAAATATTTCTGCTTTGGATTGCTAAATTTTTTTTATGAATAAATATGCATTTTTTTTATTTAGAGGATAGTAACCCATAATCCTTAATTTAATTAAAGGACTGTCATTCCCAATGTTTACTTTCCATGGAATTAAAAATGTTTATTCAGTGTCATTTGCGTTCTGGTGCAGGAAATTTCTTAGTTTTCGGCTTCGATATTTTAATTTTCTCAATTTTAAGTTTAAAAATGGCTCTTCGTGCTGAGGATGTTGCACGTAGTGTGGCACTTATTGATGATGGACGTTCCAGTAGATATGCAGCTAATGCCATCGGAGTTCCCTTTGAAACTCTACGAGACGCCGTCAGGCGTTTTCGAGAAACTGGGTCTTACCATAGATTAGGGCCGGTTCTGGACGGCCTAGGGCAACAGAACCACAGGATGACCGGTTTATCACTTTAAGAATTTTACGAAACCGGCACCTTACCTTTCTTTGTTCAAGCGATTCAGCTCCAAGAAGTTCGAGGTGTGCAAATTTCTGAACGTACTGCTCGGAGAAGATTAAATGAGTATGAACTAATGGCTTTTCGCCCAGTAAGAGGACCGGAATTGACCAGAACTCACGGAGTTACACGGCTGGCTTTTGCTCGAGAGCACAGTCATTGGACTATAAACGAATGGTGTGCTGTACTTTTTACAGATGAATCTAGATTTGCCAAACGATCTCCAGACGGGCGTGAAAGGGTGTGGAGAAGAAGAAATGAAAGGTATGCAGCCTGTAATTTCACCCAGAGCCAACCTTTTCAACGTGGTTCCTTAATGGTGTGGGCTGGTATGTCAATGGAGTGCCGCACAGAATTAGTCCTATCATATATGCCTATCCTCATCGAAATCAGCGATCATTCATTTCTAACGCACGATAATGCACGTCCACATGTCGCTCGCATAGTACAGGCGTTCCTTCGTCAGCACAACATTGAGGTCTTAGCCAGCACGTTCTCCAGATTTGAACCCTGTCGAGCATTTATGGTATAAATATGATATGAGGATAAATACCTCAGAAGACGAATAAGAGCGTGTTCAGCACATCCTCATACACTGCAGGACCTTGAAAGGGCTCTTCGGGAAGAATGGGATAACCTCCAGCAAAGGGACATTTCCCGCCTGGTGGAAAGTATGCCGATGAATTTTTTGCCTGTCAATGTATTACCTTGCCCGATCCATAAGTCTTACTGAGTGGTAAATCGTCAACACTCAACTTCAGCGGATTTACTAATATCAATTCAAATCCCTTATCATCACGTCTCCCAATTCATCCATTCAACCTGCATTTCCCATCATACATTCTTCGTTTGACCGTTCATTCTTTTGAAACTCAAGTCCCATCAATATTCGTCGTTCATCAACTCCACCAATCTTTATACCTAGACTTTATCTGTTGATTATCTCCCTCTTATCTAACAATTCTGTTCATTTTGTATTAATTGTATGCATTCCTTATTTTATTATATACTAGCAACCTTTCCCGCTAATTTTCCCCTGGTAATAATTCCTACATGTTCCTTATATTCTTAGTTACAATTGTAAGCGAATGTCATTCACCCCAATTCATTAACGTTTTTTGTTTCACTATTATACTTGTTTTGAAGTAACTACATATGTACATAGGCCCAATATTATTTATAAGGTAATCATATCAGAGTACTTAATGCTATATTTTTTGTCAGCTAGACACCTATTTGTACCTGTTGTTATTCTTAAGGGACAATGTCCCAGAAGTGTTTTTTCGTTCATTTATTCAATATCCTATCTTAAAATAAATCCTGTGTAATAATTATTGCATTCGTTTATGTCATAATACAGACGTGGCTGAAATCAAGTTGATAAACTAACTTCTTTCTTTGTATACTGAGGCCACTTCCCTAGTCAATTGTCCTTGTCAACAAAATATATTCAGTACTATCATTAGTAATCAATATAAATTTTGAAATAAACAATAATATATTTACTGTGCAGCTGTTATTTTTGAACCTAAGAAAACCTTTAAAAAACAATTAACTGAACTGATTTGTTTCAGTCTGTGCTTCTAGAAGAGCAGGGAATGAAACCGGGAAGTTTGAAGGTTAAGAATGAAGAAATTGATTTCTTCACTCTTCAGTTCAGAGAACCAACTGTCGCGGGACAGTGAAAGCTAAAAGGCGCTGATTTCTCCTCATTGAAATTGTCAGGCCAGACAATAAGTCGCGATGTATGATGTACGAACTCCTGTATAAACGTCCAATTATTAAAGGCCGTTAACCAGGGGCGCAAAAGGTTACTAATATTATAGAAAAAGTTTCATTTATCAGCTCCATGAAATCGTTTATTTTTTTTGTAAGATATAGAATATATATTTTAAGATAGAGTCAAAAGAATACTTTAACAGTTTAAAATTTATAGTTCTTGATTCTCCTTTATTGAAAAAAATAAATTTTTTGTTCTATAAGTTTAAATTGAGGCTCAGAACCATTTTATGGTATAAGCCTGCCCTACATCGATTCGTGGCCGTAGGCTTACTTAGATAAAGTTGTGTGAAATAAAATCTGCTACTCTTTGAAGTTAAGTGATTTGCATGATTTGACCTAAATCTGTGTTAGGGGTATCTTAATGTGTTTTTATTTTCCCAAAAGTCTTCTGCTTAGTTTCTGGGATACCAGTGGTTATCGCCAGGTTGAGGTATCTCTTTCGCTCTGTGGCAGTGTTGTCTTCGAAATAGAGAACGGATTTGGCCGTTCTCATTGATGTTTCCAAATAATACATGACTATCCATTATGCAGCGATGAGGTCGATAAACAACACCCTTTTTACAACACTTCCACTCACGCACATGATCCAACTTTTTTTTCTTCCCATAAATCATTAATTTATTATTGAATATTCGGCCTGAAATTGTCGCCGCGTTGCAAAATTTATCCCAATCCATTTAATATCTTGTTCGTTGTCGTAATGTAATTACATATAGAATTGCTGAGAACTTCCGTATTCTATAGTAGTAGTATTAGTAGTATTTTAGCGATGGTTGAATGAAAGGAAACCGACTGGTGCGAAAGATAGCAATAACCGCGGTGAAGTGTCGGACACGACAAAGACAAGAGGAAGCTGCAATGGCGAACCGCTGGCTGGGGCCAAGGACACCCGGTTCTGAAGAATTCAGCGAAGTCTCCAACCAAGGGGGGACTCCATCCAGTTTCTCCTATATGCAGATAGTGCGGTTTGCTGTCAAATCAATTCGTGGCATGAACTTGGAGATGCTACAGTGTGGTTTTAGACTGAGATTTTTTCCTCACGACTGATAAGAATCTTTTATTTTTATTGCAATATGAATTGTATGCAACATAAAAAAAAACAAGTAATTCAAACATTATATGCTTTTACACAGGTGCACCATTTTAGCTATGAAATCATACCTTTGACACTGACCTGAAAATTCCTTATGTTCGCTATTGCTATGCAGAAACATTCATGGCAAACTGCACAGACATTCAAACCTACTAATACAAGGACGATCTGCCTGCTCATATTCAATGACGACAGAGCAATCGGAATAGAGATCTTTTAAATTAATACCAATTAGTATTCTTCAAATTAAGCTTCAGGAATATGTGATATTACTCAGTGGCCTTTATGTCCGACATGCAAATAAAGTTAAAAAAAATATAAATGATATTCTAATGCTATTTTTTTTTTATAAGTCTTTATTTGAAGAAAATTACAATCTTCCATAGAAGTGCAAAAGATAATTATGATAAAATATCGGATTCATACCATTATGCTAGTTTTTATAAAAGTTAAATTAATTAAAATTAAATTATGATCCAGGATTTTATACTTATACTTAACTATCACGAAAATACACAAAAGACCCGCACAAAAAAGTGACGCACTTAGTAAAATTCAAATATTTTCTTCCTAGTAAAATTATTTCGGCTTTCAATTCTGTTTTAATTAATATTTAACGTTATCAGTGATAAGGGACTATAAATATGAAGGAAAGGCCCAATAAATATTCAAAAAAGTATACAGAATTTTCTATTTTGCTTTCTTGAGTAGCTGATCTTTAAAAACTTAGCAAAAGGGTTTGTTTTTTTTAATTTAAATTTAATGAATGGTTTAGTCGGTTGTTGCTTCAGTAAAAGACATAGGGAAATTTAGCCCGTGCATTGGGTTTATCTGAATACACTGTTTGGAGAGCAACTACACGTTACCGTGAGACAGGTTACTTGTTTGCTTTAGACCCTACACTGTCAAACTCTCTCCACCATACGAGGAAGTCGAAAAGGGAATAGTTCTCAGAATCAAGATGGACGCAAAAAGAAAAGATAGTTTTGCTATTGGTTGGCACTTTACTTTAAATATAAACGTAAAATGTAAGCCAAGCGATAGGTGAATGAATGGCTGAACTGTTCAGAGCACTCATTTAAATTTATTGAATGAAATATCACACTCGAGGGAACTACCACCAATGATTCCGGACGATTGCAGAAAAAAATCAGCACACTTTAATGGCCAATGTGGAGAAGTTGAAGAAATATTGGCTTTGACTTTGGATCATCACTAGAAGAAACTCTGAAGATCAAAAATTGTCTACCACTATGTCGACTTCAATAATGCCTCATAGTAAACTATGAAGCCTTATATCGGCTCATTCAGACAGTTATCAGTCCAAATGCTTTATACTGACGATTGTCGTCTTGGCGTAAAGCAAAGAAGTAAACATTGGGAAATTAGGTCCCCTCCGGCAATTAACTCCTGTGCCACTTGAGTTAACCCTAAAAGGGAATGCAGACCTAAGCATGTCGGTAGGATAGGTATTTACCTAAGCCCTTTTGGGAAAGCATCTTACATCAAGTATAACCTGCAATTAACCAAAGTAAGAAACAAAACAAGCCACATTGAGCCCGACCATCTGTACTTCAGGTAGAATCAAGCAGACCTACTTAAACTATAGATCACTGATCTCAAGCCCATTCACCAACAGTCCATACATTTCTCTATCAGTCATTCCTCCTTTATAAAGTCTGGTAAACTATGCCATTAGCGTGTATTGTTTTAATTAATAAAGTGCTTTTATATCTTTACTGTTGTGATATTGTTATTTAGAGGAAGACACAGGCTTTGCTTTCGTCCTCAGGGAGTCAAGCAAGCGTAGGCTACAAATACTGCTACAGGACTTTGAGGGTGACAAACCTATAAACAAACAAACTTCCTTTCCCACAGGCTATATATGAAGAGTCCACGAAAGAATGTCAATGTTTGCATTGTTGATTTTAAGGTAGCATGGAGGGTTTCAACAGCATAATTTTATAAACCGTAAACGAAATAGGATAAATAATTCAAATAAAAGAGTATACAAAACATAAAAATACCCGTCCACCAAATGAAGGGCGAGATATCAAACGATAAAATAGCTTTTCTCAAATTGAGGGAAAATTAACACTTGTTTCTTCCAAGGACTCATATCGTCGTCATCATAAGAAAGCATCTTCAATCCAAAATTGAAAATTTCAGAGCGGATACAAACGTTTTTTTTTACGCCATCCGTTTCGTGTTTCTGGTAGACGTAAAATAAACTTTTGTGTCCCCTGTACAATTTTCAATTTTGTAGTTAAGATTTCTTATGATGAAGGCGATATGAGATTGTATATATTTGCTGCCGTATCAACCACCAGCGATCAGTTTCTTTGATATTATAATAATAACTTGTGCGATTCTGATCGGAGATACGAATTTTGACATGGTGAATCATCACATGTCCAAATTATATCAGTTAAAAACGTTTTAAGAAGAAAAGTTATATTGAACAAGCTAATGTGAAGAACCAAGATTTGACAATTTTATATATCATAAAAACAATTGTTGTGACTCAGTAGTGCACGTCCTGTTTGAATACTTATCTTTTCCTACGTCTTCCGTGAGGCACGTCAGCGTTGGATTCTATCATTGAAAGCACACTAAAATAGTAATAAAGATATCATCGAATAAAGCTTTAAATGTTATAGCAATAAACTAAACATAACAAAAGTTACAATCATACACATCACAGATAAAACTAAAGAGGGCTGGTCAGTAGTCAGTCAAACAGGCTGGATATTAATGAACTATTTTACTTGAACCAGAATGGCATGAGCTCGATTCCTCACCTGCACTGACAGATTATATTTTGAGATGGCCCAAATAAAATAATTCAGCACTCTAAGCAGCGTTGATTCTAGGTAAAATTCACCGGTTATAAAAGTATTGCAATCAATAGGTATCACACCTGCCTTTTGTCGACCAAGCGAGGACAACGTAAAGCCGTCAAATAATAACAAACAAGTAAAATATAAGATATATGTGTAACCGCTAATACCATGTTATTGTTGGGATCATAAACGTATTTGTACGGATCGTAGACACGTTTAAATTAGAGCTAAGCAGCCGTGAAGATATTTTTAAATAAAAATAGTCATCCGAGGCCGAGCCAAGAATTTTTACATTTGAGGGGAGAAAATATATAAATATTTGAACATCAATACTCAGAATGAAATATTTAAACTACAATGAAAAAGTTATTTTACGCGAATTAGGCTTACAGGAGTATTGAGTATTTTTAAAATAATATCAAGAGAACCCTTCCCTCATAATTAACCCTAGACCCACTGATAGTTAACCTCTCAAACCAAAGTAAAAATACAATTTTATTAGTTTCTAGACGAAAATAAAAGTACTGTTAATGAAATGAATTTAAGAGCTCCATTATTAAACATTATTTGTATTAACCGATTAATTGCATACTATTTATTGCCAGTTAAGAACAATTTTTAAACAACGCCCTTGCAAAAAAAAGATTACACTGGATATTTATCTTATGATAGAGTATTTTGATAAGAAGTAAACACGTGGAAGAGGTAATCATTTGGTTACCTAACATACAGGTTATTTTTCGTCAGAAGGGGATCGTTGTTGAAATCTTAAACCGGTTAAAACCGCTTAGATGAACCGCCAAAATTAAAATAGTTTTTAGAAAATGTCGCCTATTTGTTTCGTTTTCTGTGAGCAACTCACAGTTTGACGGCTCTTGATCGATGTCAAACAACGTCAAATTTTATTCGAAATCGAAATTCTCTGTAAGGTTTGGAACTTTATAGCTGCTAATAGATAAAATTTGTAATTTTTATTGTTATCTCAGGGATTAAAAATGACCAACCTGATAGAGTGATAACCAGTCTTGGAAGAGTTCTTATTCTTGAAGTCACTGACGAAACCACCACGATCACCTTGATGGACCCACTTGACAACTTCCGTCGATAACGTACTTAAGAAATCGGTATCTTCGTCTGTCCGGTAAACCGCTTTGACACATGTGAACCAGTGGTCACTGACGAACTCGTCTTCTCTCATTTCAAAGTCCGCTTCCGCGTAGCTGTCGTTCGACCAGATTTTTTTAACACGCCCGTAGTGGACGCTCTTGGAGCACGACGCTCCGGCTTCGGATAGCTCATTCGTGACGCGGATCTCAAAGTTCTCGGGGAAGTTTTCACCGGTAAAAGTGAGTAAGGCCGAGTAGTAGCTGCCCTTGTGAGACAGGCTCTCGTTGCTGACTAAGACGGACTTGACCGTCGGTTCGAACTTGAAGAGGCTCAGTCCGTGGGCTGACGAGCAGAGGATACTGACAAGACATACAAAGATACTCGTGAAAGACCGAACGAACACGGCCATTGCCTGAGGAGAACTGAACTATTGCAAGCACTGATCCCTGAGCTCCACTAGCGCCGTCTCTCGGCCCCCTCCACAATTTATACTCAAGCTCAATATTTTATAACCAGTCCGAGCAAACACTCTTGGCATCATTGATTGTTTTAAAATTTGTCACTTTAATCACAAAATAAACATTGTTTAGCGTACATACTAACCTATGATACAACCATCTCCATCATACAATCTAATAATGGCAGGTGTAGATGCTTATTCTTTTAGAATATGACATAATAAAAGTTCATGCTTATGTAAACATTAAAATTGTATGTATGTGTGTAATTAAAAACACCAAAATCGAAATTTTGACCTCCATTAATAAGGATAGAATCAACTTAAGAATTTACACCCCATTGCACGTGAATGTGCAAGTTAAAGTTTATTGATCTCTAATAAAACTATCTTCCTATATACTTCTCTAAATACATATTTTAATAGCTAAAATTTATATTTATGTATTATTTTATATTCTCAGAGTTTTGTTATTTAATCTTATTATTATTTACCTAATCCAGATAAGAGATATTTACCTCAAATAAATTAATCCTACACTTTAAATATTAAAAAATAAATACATATTTAAAGTATAGGAGACCTGAAAGATGGACAAGATATAACACACATTTTCCTTTAGTAAATGAAAAAAATAAATTGGAAGGCTCTTTAAAGAAATACTTTTAGGAATAAAAATAAATGCCTACCAAAAGTATTGGGATATCTCTATTGATGTTATTTTGATTCATTATTCAAGTGTAGAACAATGCATTTTACCTGTTGTTTTTTACCTATCCTAACACAGCTCAGTATCTATTTTAATCTTCTCATGTCCCTTAATTGTGGAGAGAAAGTAATCATCAGGACACTAATGAAGTTCCTTCTTAACAAGGAGTCATTTGATCAGGGAAGTAAGACACACCAATGGCAAGCTGTCTTCCTGACTGGGAAACAATTGAAATACTGGACCGAAACAGATTCAGAAGGGGCTCTCCTGGGATATTGCACTTAAAAAAAGAAGGATTTATTTAAAATAAGTCACCAAAAAACTCCTCTCCACAAATATAAAGAAATGTATATGGGAGAAAAGTTTTTAATCTCCACATATACTCTGAAGCATCCCTGCAAAAAGCTACAAAATGTTTTCCATTGGTGAAAAATAAAAATGGTTAAAGGAATAAAGTTAGCCGAAAAGTGGGCAAAATTATTTTTGTAAGTTTTCATGTCCTAAATAAAATAAAACATTTTAGTACCAATCAAGAAAACAAAATCATGTAAAAAGAATACCATTAATGAAAACATTTAATATCTGGTGAATGATCACTGAATTATTAGTCAAAGTATACAATGTTCTATATAATAGCAATTAATCAACTATACTAATTACATGTACTTATAAAAACGTAAATAGTAATTCATAATAATTTTTGTGAATTTTGAAAATAAATATCAGCAAACAGAAGATGTAAATAATATATGTGAAATTTTGTTCATCGTAAAAATTGTTTAGACAAGTTTGAACGATGGTAGCACAAAGTCTGGAGCAAGAGGTACTATACCAAAGAAGACAGCCTGTTTCCTCAAGGATCCAGGCCGAGTTCCCTCGGATAAGTGAAACCTTATAATAATTTTACAATTTTAACCAATAAGATTGCCTTGGAATAAATAATCATTCATCATTTACATTAATCCCAAAAACACTTGATTTAACTGTACTTATAGAGTATAGTTTGTTTGTTTTTTTCCATAATTTATTTTGTCTTGGGAAAATAACTAAATATTTAGTGGATAATTCTAACCACTATACTAACTAGTGGATAACCACTAGTGGATAATTCTAAACTTATTGAAATCTGGAAGATAAACAAAATTGCCACTTGACCGATAAGTATTCTTTGTATGTAGCCGGTTAATATAATTAAGTACCCACACTTATTGTATTATAAACAAATTAAGTGATTTTCTCTCCTATTTCTCTGTCCTAACAGAAGTTGGCTTATCTGGCCAGTCTTTTATAACCCTGAGTAAATACTAAATAGTGTCCTGTGCTGAATGGACCAGTCAAGAGGGAAATAATGTGTAATAAATAATACATATCAACAAACAAAGAAAAAATAGAAAAATCAAACCAAAATATCTAAAAAGCATTTTATTAAACATTTAGAACCATGTTAAGAAAACATTATTTAAATAAACAAGATTTATATTAAAAAGAATAGGATATTGGCATTCTTGAAGTATAAGTATAATTAATCAATTCAAAATACGATTCAACCCTTCTTGGATTTTATTTTTGTATTGTTACATCACCATCTTAATGGATTGTTGTCAATTTTGTCAGTGTAATTTGTAATTATTAGATGATTCATTTCAACTAAGATAAAAAGCTGTTAATTGGTTTATATATAAAGCATTTTGTCAGACAGTCAATATGTTGTCATACCCTGAAGAATGCCTGTGAGCAGTTCCCAAAAAGTACAGATTAATAAGCAATACAGCTTACATTTTCTAGCAAGGCCAAAACCTTTCATAACACATTAATGCTGGGGTGGTTCACTAGCAGTGGTTTGACACAGTTTAAAGGTTAATGTAAAAGAAGGCTTCTGTACATTGAACAAAAATAGGTAGTGGCATCTCCACAATGCGAGACCAAAAGATGGTCAAACAAACCATTAATCTCTTATGGGCATTATTAAGAATCATTGATGTATATAATTAAGACAATACATAGAAGAGCTAATTTGTTTTATTGCAAAATTGCTACACTATTTTATGTTTTTAGGATGAAAGACCAGTATACAAATACTGCAAATATAATACTCTATAGTGTTTTAAACTCAACTTGATCAATTCCATCATAACTTTCAACATATCATGCCCATCATAATGTAATTAAATATCTTTTCAGAAAATGCTGGTCTCCAAAAACTGAAAAAGAGGCATTAATCACAAAACGAGGCATTTTAAATAAACCAAATAACAATATAAAAAATTTTGACGAAAATCCTTAAAACATTCTATAGCCTGCAGATTTATATATTTTATACCATTATTGGCAACTGAGGATGACATCTTATAGCCGCTGAAAATGTTATTGTTTAATAAACTATATTGTTGAGAGACCAAGGATTTTTTATTTACTTAAATATATACATCCACTACTGGTACCAACCATATAATATAAAAGATAATTAAATGTTACAACATGATCATAACCTCAGAATGTAATGAATAGGCTGGTACTAACTAGTAAAAAGCAAACAGCCAGTTGCAAAATGGGCAGAAACAATGATTTATTACTTATTTATCCACATAAAATTCAAGATTAGGGCCTAAGATATCTAAATTTATTGGCTGTAAATCCAGTTAATCTACTCTTTTAATTAGGCGGGGGATAATTATGTTACATAAATCTGTTCTTTCATATTATCAACTCTACCAAGCTGATAATATAAATCATATCAATAGTACTTTACAATCTACCAGCCAAAAAGGGTTAAGATGGTAGTAGTAAAGTTCAATTGTTACAACGAAGCATTCAACCACATTGATTCAGGCCACCAACTAACATTATTACTCAGGACTATAACTATAACTAAACAAGTACTATAACATATAACTAATATAATAGGATGAGGTGGTAGGAGCTATTCTTGAAAAAGATTTTTTTCAAATTGTAGAAATGTAGAGAAATTATCCTTCTGTTCCATTTTAAAGATGGGACAAACATTCTTCAAGCCTTTTTATTTTTTTGTATATCCATACAGGGAATATCTCCTATCTTCAAGCAATCTTATAATTATTAAAGAGGCTATTGACTCCTGCACCTGCTCTTCAATTTTACAAATGATCTAAACCATTTTATGCTATCTCTCAACTAACTAGCTTCTAATCTCATCATGCAGGGGTAGGTAGAGATTAATTATAAAAATACACATCTATATAAAGAGAAAAATCTACAAAACTATTTCTCTTGCCATATATTCTTTTATCCCTGACCTTTATACTCCTTCCCACAAAACTGCAGCCTTCGGCCATTCCTTTCTTTCTTGCTCCACCACTCTATGGAATTCTCTCTCTCCTAATATTCGCCACCTTAATCCTTAAGAATCTTCAAAACTATTGCTGCACAATTTTAGCAAAACCTTGGAATACCTTCCATCAGTTCCATTTTGACTGGAAAACCACTTTCAAAAACAGTTCCCAACAGAAGTAGTAGTTAAAAAAATCTTCAACTGATAGCACTAGATGTGCCAGTTGATAATAATTTCCATAGAAGCTGCACAGTGACAGTTCCATAGACTACTTGAACAGGTATCCACTTGAACCAGTTAATTCAATCAATAATCAATGATCAATTCAAATTAATAATTCTAATTGGTTTATTCTAGGCATGGGTAGGTACTGGAATATCCTGTATCACCACTTACAAGGGATACTCTTTTGTAGATGATACAGAATTGAGCTCACTGTGAATTCGAAGTTATAAAATCTATATCGAAACATTGCGATTACAAAAACATCTAATAGAACATTAGTGTTGTAAGACCAGTGATGTTTTAATCATGTTCTCTAAACCATAAATTTGAACTTAGATCTTCATTCTAAATATTTGTAATGCAGAGCTATTCATTGAAATGCACCATTAATCAGGCACCTTAATCTTTGATTTATGTATTCTATAGATGACATCATTTTGATTGTACATGATAAACAAAATCTCATTTATGTACATTTAATAATTGTTAAAATGGACATGTAATCAAAAATTATAAAATAAATAATTAAAAAGGTGCCAATTTTAATTTTATTAGGTAATTAAAATGTTTCAGAATTTTCTGTATTATAGCTAATTTAAAACCATGCTTTGTTTAAAAAGATAGATGCGAAAAATATATTCAAATAAATATGTGCCTATTTAAATAGTTATTCAAATTCAGATTTTATTGAAATTGTTGTTTAAAATATATTTTTAACCAAACTAGTTCATTTTTGTTTTTATCAAAAATTAATTGAATTTATTATTTATTTTACTACAGTCCTTAGCTGTAATTGATTATAGTTCTGAGATGTTAGGAGGTTCAGAAATAGCGAGAAATTCAAGAATTGACAATTGTAATAATAATTCAGAACAGAAGGTCTCAAGTGATTGAATCAGTGAGAAATGGATCTTGATCCACTTTGTGTATCTCCAAATTTTCATTCTAAATCAATGGCAGCTGGAGCTGATTCACAAAACAACTACACCCTACTACCTAAGTTATTATTAGTATTCATGTGTATCTGCTTTATTTTAACTTGGTCAAATCCTTATATCAACAACTTTTCAGTATCTGGTTGATACAACCATACCTCTCCCAAATTTATTCCAATAATATTCAATGAATAACCTATTCTTCAATTTAAAAAAAAAAATTAAAACTATTATAAATAAAAGTGATATAAAAAAACAATCCATTTGGTTGACTTCTAATATTTTAAGTTAATTGATGGATAAACTTATTCTTTCAAAAATATTTCATACCTGTGAAAAATGCTTCATTGAAGTCAAGTCTATTAAAATTTCTCGTGGTTTTACATACATCTTGTATAATCTAAGTTAAAGTGGGAGATAACATATAAAATGTGGAGCCAAGTATTTTATGTCATAAATTATTTACCTCGAAAGATGTAAAGATATTACTTGAGAAACATGTCAGTCAGCCAAATAAACATAATATTAATACAGTAGAATAATATGCACATACAAATCTCATGTGAGAATATCTGCGCATCTCTTAAACTTCTGCTTGAGAGTTTAGTTGCTGGTTAAGACATTTGATTCTTTTGATTTTTAAGTTTTGTGGGCTTGAGGCTGAAGGAAGAGAAGGGGACAGGGAAGTATTTATATTAAAAATTGGATCGGAGTGCTACCTGTTGGTTAACAAATAGAACTAAATAAAAAAATGGCATTCTTGAGCATTACAGTGCATCTGTTAAGCGCTAAGTGAACTAACTGCCAATAGTAGGGCGAGCTGGGCTGGTGGTGGTCAATTGGTTGGCCTTTTAAGGCCAGAAAATGTTGCATTCCAACTTTTGAAGAAAATACTCCTTACTCACTCGTTTTATCTCTGTCTCTCTTTCATCAGCTTCAAGGCGATAAAATTTGAAATTAAATCTCACAACTGTCAAATAACTTCTTTAAGATTAGTTAAATTTTCTATTTGTGCTATATGAGATATGATAAATTAATTCTTTTTTTTTTATGTTTATGAAGGGTTATAAATTGAAATAAGTATGATTGACTATTAATAATTAACAATCAAGTAAAATGATTACTGGCAAGATCAGGATTCATATTGAAAAGGTCCTCTTCTCTCCAGGATCTGAAATTTATTTACTGGAATACATTTAATTTTGTTTTTTTAAATTAAGGTTTATATATACATAATATTACTTATTATTTTTTTTTGTGATGCAATATTTATTTTTTGTTAACCAGAATTGAATTTTTTTATTATCCTTCATTATTATTCATAGGGGACTTGAACCCAGAATAATTTTTTTCTACTTATACCATCAAAACACAACAGTGATGCACAATATGCAACACAAAAATGAAACATCTCCTCCACCTAAGATTTACTTTCTCTAATGCAACAAATGGATTTTGTGCCGCACTTCAAAATTTCCCAATAAGATATAGGTCATTAGCATATCCTAAGAGCTGTACATTTCTGTTTAGAATTGTGCCTTATGGCTGGATTAAAGGTTTTTCACTGCTTTTTCCAGGGAGAAGTTAAATACAAGACTGTCCCCTAGTCTTACTTTTACCTTGTAACAGTCCTCAGGCAAACTCCTTCACAACTATCCTTCTATTCATGTATTCTCATAAAGCATTGACTGCCTTTCATTGTCATCTATACAAACATGATGGGTGATTGGTACTCAAGTTTTTTTCCAGAAGTAGGCTGGATATATTATTTAAAGAAATGCTTAATTTAATCTTAAAATAAAATGTACTTACCTATCATTTTTGGGCAACAATGAGTTAACAAAATCAAATAAACATTATTTTAGTGCGCAATGGTAAATTTCCTTAGTATAAATAATGATATATTTCTTAATAATGAATCCCTCTTAAATATTAAAAAAATAATCTTTGCAAAAAAATAAAGAATTATTTAGTAAATATATTAGTTGAACTTCCGGGATTCCGGGGGGTTGAACCGGGATTTGAACACGGAACTTCCTGTTCTGTGTATGTTTTCATTGCCTTATTAAAACAGTGGGATTATTTACTATTTATGCAATTTTTTTACTAAAATTTATTAATAAATTGCAAAAAATAGATGATTCTCGATACCCCAAATCATCTTAACCAAAATTATACATAATTAATGCCTCTCAACTCACCCTTAAACAACCAGAAATTTAATAGGAAAACTTAGGTGGAACTGTTTCAATTTTTATTTTTTTCTGAATCAATTAAATTAAAAATTATCTATAAAAATATTTAATTTTCAGACAAAGTCAAATTAAAAACCAAAACAAAATTCATATTTCTTCATCAGAATATATTTCATTTCACAGTGGTATTTTCTAGTGTTATTAACAAAGAAATTTTAGTTATTTAAATAGTATGGTGTTTATAAAATTTCTCTAAAATACTCACTTAGCTAAGGACCTAAAGCAAATAAATACATAATACAAACTATTCATTGGCAATATCACCAATAAGATTAAACCAAATAAGATGTGCACAATAAGTAATTTAAATATGCCAGAAGAGGTCTTCTAAAAAGGTTTTTCATTTTCTCTTTCTATATCCAATAAATAAATCTATGCATTCTAGCATCTTATTTCACTGACAAAATGATATGCATTGATCCTGATTATAATATACTATGCACTGATAAAAAAACAACAATAAGGTCACTGCATAAAAACCATTCTTTTTCTTACTACCATTAAATAAATGAGTAAATTATTTCACTATCTCAAACAAACACTAAAGATTGGATAATTGATTATGAATGAATAAATAAGATTCTTGTTATTTTGGTTATTGATGTCATTTGTGAAAATGATTTCAATGTCTTTTGTATTTATAGTCCCAATATGAAACATATTATTTATAAGGTTTAATTTGATACCCCGCTCAGTATGACGAAAAAACATTTATTTTTTAGTTACTAAGTAATTGATTAATGACCCTTTAGTATTTTTAATGGAGTTGCTTATACATACTTTTAGCATCATCAAATACAACCACATAAAATAGCAAACCTCTAAAAAACAAATGAGTTGAGTTGAAGTTCCCAACACTTTGTCAATGACTTACTGTAAATATAGTTTTAACAAACACAACACAAATTATATATTTTTAATTAGGACTTATACACCTTTATTTCTTTTGATACCCCCCTACTCAGTATGATAGGAAAATATTTATTTTTTAATAGCTAAGTTATTCACCAATGATTTGTCATTATATTTGTATTTATAAGGGCTTGCCTGTGTAGATACATCATTTATAAGAACTAGGAACCACAATTCGAATTATGTAAGGTCAGTTAACGGTTTTTAATGGATTCAAATTAGTTATAAATTATTGTAGTTAGTGAGTCAAATAGTTCTAAAGAGAAGACATATTTAAAATATATAGATTGAAGGTTAAAAACCTTTAATGATCAATTAAAATGAAATTATATTTATTGTTTGTAGTGACTAATTTTAAAAATAAAAACCCCTTTTAAAAAAAAAATTATTTTATGAATATATCTTTTTAACATTAAAATGGTCTTATGAAAATATTGAATTGTAAATCTTAGATTTTAAAGTAGTTTTTTAGACCTATTTCTTTTTTTTAATCAACATGATTTTACTATTTATTATTTTTCACATTCATAATGTCATAATATATGACTTATTTTTTAAAAAATAAACTGTATAATTGATAGATTAATCTTATATTTTTGGTCGTTTTAAAAATGAAGATCTTTATCCACAAGATTAACCATTAATCCATGTGATCTGAAATGAAGAAAGCATGGTGGTGAGAAAACTAGAGCTTGATATGATCTAATACTTTGGCCATAGAAAATAATCTTTATCAAACAGAACTAATTATGCTGACATTTCCTGTAATGGTGGAAGAATGTTCATAAAGAAATAATGATACCTCTGAAAGAAAAAGAAAAGCTGTACTGTACCTGTTGGAAGAGCAAACTTAGGATTATATTTAGCTGTAAAGAAGCCGTCTTGACATCTTAATGGGCTGAATATCAGCTGAACTGTTGCAATTTGTGCCCAATTCAAAAATGGGGAATGAGTCAGGTTTAATACGGTGAGAATATAGTTCCAGGGATCACATAAAACCAATTCTTTTAACATGAAGTAAGAAACCCCTAACTAGCTACAGAAAAAAAGGCTATTTATTTATTTTTAATGGGGTTTATTATTAGATGTAGCTACCAAAATGACTCAACCACCAGTGTGTATATATAACATAAACAAATAAATATCTAACAAAGGACATCAGTAAACTACATTGCTCTAGTATTAATAGTTAGTTATGGTATGGATATTACTAGTTTTCTTTGGCTAATAATTGCAGTGGGTTTGAGACATAAAATTTCTTGCTTTTGTGAAAAAAACCACAGATAAATTTTAAAGAAAGGAAAATAATAAATTAAACAATGAAATTTAGGTTACCCATTGATTTATTACATAATAGTTAATTTTTCAACAAATCACTAGACTGTATACAATTAAAAAAAATAATGGACAGTACATAAAAAATTCACACTATATACAGAGATCGATCTCCCTTTTTTCCAATGGATCCACAATTTTTTTTTAAAATATTTTTTCACATTTATAAAAATATTAACTATAATTTACACATAATCCGAGGACTATTGTTTTATATACAAAATACTACAAAATTTCCTGTCAGTAAGTTCACAATCATCTAAAAGGATTTATTTATTTCCCTGTACCCATTAATCACAATATTATTATTAATAAAGGCTAGGGCAAGAACTTACAACACTTTAATCTCCTCCATCTTTAGGCCCTCATTGTTTGACACTACTTACAATATTAAACAATCTTCCAAAAAAATATTAGCTCGCGCAGTTAAATGGAGCTAATTCTAGCCTTGTTTCTAAGCACACTCACATACAAACTTTATATAAATAATCTGCATTGCACCAATATATATATTTTATATATACTTAATATACATATAAATATTTTTTTATTAATATTAAATATATATTTCTTAACACATTAAATTTCAGTTCGATTTACACTGGTCTTAGATTGAGCTCATGTAAAATCGCATACAAATCGGCTCAAATATTTTGAGCCCTGTTTAAGAACAAATAAAAGAAAGTAAAACAACTTAGAAAGAAAAAATAAATAAATAATAACCTAGAGGATTGCTGCTAATTGCTAAATTGTTTCTTCCAAGACAAAGTTTAAAAAATTAGTAATTACAGTAATAATTAGTTACAGGTTGTCAAATATTTTCACAGTTATCTTCTAACTAAAATTTGAACATATTTCAGTTATGATCAGTATTTTTTAGTTGTTTACTCAGCTTATTTATATATAAACCTACCAGGAAATTCAGAAAAAAACACAAATTAAAAGTTATTAAATTGTGTTTTATGAGGGTGAATCAAAATTCTGAATGTTTTTTTATTCAAACTTAAAATCATATATATATAGCTATTTTTATACTCTAATACAATGGCTTGCAAAAATAATAACTCAAACAAAATAAATGAATAAAAAACACATACTTTTGGCTCACCCTGATCATTCTCAATTCCTATTTATAGAAGAACTTTACCTTCTGAAAAGTATTACTATTATTGTGCTAGTTTGACAACCTTGGCAAAGTTAAGCAATTAAAATATATTACAGGTACTTAAACTTATAACAATTTTAATTCAAAAATAATCTTAACCTACAAATGACATGTCAATTAACACCAGATGTTGCCAATGATAGTGTAATTTCTATAAAAAAAAAACAATTGAACAAGATAAATTGCTTGTTCAAATGAAATAAATTCTTAGTACTTTTGTGTGCTAACAACAAATGATATAATATGCAATATGCATCAAGAAAAAAAAAAATGTGGTCAACACATTGAACAAAAACAAAAAGAAAATTTTGCCAAAGAAAATTCATTTAAGGAAGATCCTCACTCATGCAGACTGTTGGTAGAGACCCAATTTGGATATTGGTCCCAGGTTCGATTCCCGACCCTGCCAGTATATTATTTCTTTGGCTTACAATTATTATTAATGAAAAATATAATTTACCATTTTTTGTTTTATTTTTTATTAAAACAAAAATCTTTGAACGGCAAGGTAGAAGATGTTATCACAGTTTACACATTATGCCCATGGAATGATGAAATATAGATCAATTGGGAAAAAAATATAATAAAAAATCACCATTTAACTTAAATGTACAGCAAAGAAAAAAAAAATTTACAGCCTGGTTATGTTAAAAATATAGCTTTATTAATATTACTTACATCATATTGTTTTGTTTTTCCTTTGTGTGATACAGAACTGAAAGTTAGTAGCAGTTTGCTAAAAAGGTATAGTGATGTATATTTTAGTACAACATTCTGTTTATGTATTATACATCAAACTCATTTTAAAAACCCCTCAACCGTACTAAAAATTACATTAGAGAAAAATATAACTACTAAAATACTCATTTTTTTTTTTGGTTTTCTCTACTTTTGGATATCGAAGTACTAAGCCCTAAGTACGATTATTCATAAAATATTCTTTTAATACCAAAAATAAGCTGATCTTCTAATTTATAAAAAACTTCGGTGTAATAATAGTTACCTCAAGATATTTCGATGTACAATAAAATGCATAAATTTGAAAAAACTTACTGTGACACACACTACTTCATGACATACTGATACTATGAAAGAACAAATTATTTTTTTTAAGTGCTAAAAATGAGCATGACAATTTTTGCGTTCTAGTAGACTTTTCGAGTTGAGTTGAGCAGATGGGAGAGGCTGTTGAACTAGGGGTTGTGTGGTTTCCTGGCTGGTGAATCTGTCTGGTCGAGCAATGTCTGGTTGCCAGGCAGGGTTCGGTTATTCTGTGGAATGAGGACAACATTTCCATCACTTGACTGCTGCAAGGTCCACTCGTATGGGGAGTACGGGTTGCCTTCGGGGTCCCTCAAAGACTGAAAAATGAATAATATTATGTAAATTTGAAGTGGCATCAACCAATGCCCTAAAAGAAATTTGTATATTCTATACTATCGGTGGGAACAAACCGTTGCTTAAGGTGATATATTTACAGGTCAAATTAATATGATTGATAAAGGCAGATCACACATGATATATTGGACACAAACAGTAAGAGATAGTGCAGATAAACAAAAAAAAAAATCTTGTAATAGCCAAAAAAATATACAAGGTTTTCAATATGCTAAACATTCTTGAACAGAAGTTTAAAAATGACAGTGTGTGTACTCCCTGTCAGTCATCACCATACAAGGGTGCATAACAAAACTAACCTTCCTAATGTTAGTCATCTTGTTTATTATTCTCACACATTAAGTGGAGCTACATACAAATTTTTCGAATAAACTGGACAAGAAAACTTACCTGGAATATATGCCTGTAAAGCTGAGAGAATTTGCCCTTCATTCTGTGCCTTTCGCTTAGCAGCACTTGCCTTTCATGAAGAAGCCTTTGCTTTCTTTCTCTCATTTGCTTGACTTCATCAGCTAATGACAAGATTTGGTCAAGTTTACGTTTCCTACAATTCTGTGCTGCGACCTAAAAAAAGAAAAGAAAAGAAAGTTGATATATTATAACTTTTTTTTTTTTTTTTTTTTTTTTTTTTTTTCCCTTAGCTCTTAAACTTATAAAATAGGATGTGAGAAAATTATTTTGGGCTAATGAGTGCCTTTCACTAAGGGGAGTCCCCCATTTGAAGGATGTATGAGAAGGATATAGGATGTGGAACGCCTAAAGGAGGCGGGTGGAATCAGGAAGGTAGTGAGAGTCTACCGAGGGTGGAGCCTAGGGGTACCTAGGCAAGGGTTTGTAGTCGGCCAGGTCAAGCCTGGCCAGCCCCGGCAGGGGCCTGAAATAAGTCGGCCTCTCGGCCGGAAGGTCGACCCTGCTTAAACAGGTAGATGGGGTCTTGTGGCTTCGGAGATCGGCCTCGATCTCTTGGCTGGGTGTTGATCTTCAGTCTCCGTCAGGGGGCTAGGGTTCGATCACGTCCATCTGTCTCCAGGCTTCAGCGGTCCAGCAGTGCTTCCATCTGACGGGCATTGGTGGTGGTTGAAGGTCGGAGAATAGTGGGTTGTGGCTGTGTCGGAGTGAGTCAAAAAATTTGATGTGTCTTCTCTTGATGAAATCTTGAATGGTGAGCACTTCAAATTTTTTATGCATCTCGTCTGCCTTCATTCGGTCGAACGGGGTATGTTTGAGGGAGGTGCGGAGAACTCTGTTCTGAAATTGCTGGAGCGTTTTGAGAGTGTTAGGAGTCAGATACTTGAAGAGAGGGGTCCCATACATCAAAGCAGGTCTTAGGACGCTCTGGTATATCAGCAGCTTGAGGCGTACCGATAAAGCCGGGCTGTGAAGTAGGTGTCCGAGGCTGAAGAATTTCTTCCTAACACTCTTTAACTTCTTGCCGAGATGTGTTGTGAACGACAAGTGTCTACCGAGGGTGATCCCAAGGTAGCATAGCGTGTTGCTTACATGGCACTCTTTGCCGTCTAAGACGAAGGATTTCGGGAGCTTCTTTTTTCCGGATTTATAGCTGAATATAATTCCTTGCGTTTTGGCCGTGTTGACTTTAATGTGGACGGCATCGAGTTTCTCGGCGATCTGTTGACTGGCGCTCTCAGCGAATTTCAGGGCTCTGGTGGGATTGATGCTAGTGCTGTAAACACCAATGTCGTCTGCATAAGCCGATACCTCGCAGTTGGGGTACGAGGCTCCTACGATGTGGGCGGTGTAAATGTTGAACAGCAGGGGGCCTAGCACCGATCCTTGGGGGACACCGGCAGTGTAATTTCTTCGGGTCGTAGACGTAGTGCCTATACGAACCGAAAAAGTTCTGCCTGTAAGATAGGATCTCATCAGGTTCTGCAGCTGATCCGAGAATTCATATTCCCTCAGACGTTGGAGTAGGATGTAGTGGTCGACAGAGTCGAAAGCTTTCGAACAGTCCAGTGAAATCATAGCGGTAGCTCTGTTGCTCCGGACGTTCGATGCGACGTGGTGTTGCAATCTCACCAGGTTGTTGTTCGCACTTAAGCCTGTGCTGAAACCAGTCTGCTCTGGTGGGATGACTTCGTGTGACTCGCAGTGCCCTGAGAGATGTACGTGGATGATTCTCTCGAACAGCTTTGAGAGTTGAGTCAGCAGACTGATGGGTCGGTAATGAGATGGCTCATAACCGCTTTTCGCTGGTTTCAGAAGGGGGACCACTACAGCGTGCTTCCAGTTCTGGGGGAAATAGTGCAGCCTGAAGCAGGAGTTCAACACGTTCGTTATGAATGAGATTCCTTTCCTCGGCAGCTGCTTGAGCAGGATGTTCTGGATGGAATCCTGACCTGGGGCCTTCTTGCCGGTCGTTCTTCGAATGAATGCAGCGCATTGCCGGTGTGAGGTGTAGATTTCGGTTGTGGTGGGGAGGGTGGGGGAGGGAGGGTCGAGGGCTCTTATTGGCTGTCCCTGGCCACGACTGACTTCCTCATAATGGGCCGCCAAGATGTCCGCTTGCTCGGTGGTGGGAATGAACTGCCCGTTTACGGCCAGCCTTACACCGTTCTTTTTGGACCTGCAGGTCTTCACAAGCTTCCACAATTGCTTTGGTCACCGTGGAGACTGGTGAGGCGATCTTCCCAAATCGAATTTTTCCACTGGGCCATCAGGGACTTAACTTGGTTTGTGAGAGCATTTAAAACCGGTTTTAGGTCCCTGTTTTTGGTCCTAAACCACCTGTTCTTGATGTTATTACGCTGTCTAATCAGTTGTAGGATGTGATCCGGAGGTTTTCTCAGAGAAGGGGGCTTCGGAGAAAATGTCGGGATCGATGCATCGGCAGCTCGATCGATGACGTCCTGTAGCTGATAGACAGCGTAATCTATGTCCCAAGTGTGTCTCAGGGGCGCAATTGTGGGCAATTTGGTCTTGATGAGATGCTTGTAGAGGTGCCACTTGGCCTCATCGTACCTGTATCTAGAAGCAGGCGGCTCTGGCATGTCGCCTTCTAGTTCGTAGAGCACAGGCCGATGGTCGGAGGTGGTAAAGTCCAAGGCAGAGCACCCAGTGACTCGGTGTGGCTGTTATATTATAACAATATGACAAATGATATATTATACAATAACTACAAGACTCAATCATCGGGGATTTGGAACTATACCATGAAGTGCATGAATTCTCAAATTTCAGAACAAGAAATAAAATAATACTGAAATATTAAGAGAGCAAAATTAAAATACTATAGTATTATTTTTTCTTAACTGCTGAATGATAATATAATGACAGAGATAATTAATGGACCTAGATATGTAAAAACAGCATTATCAAGATAAACTTAGTATGAACATGTTTTTATTTTCATAAACTTTAAAATAGTTGTAAATTTGTCAACATGTATGCAATATTAAGTGCCTTAACCATTATTTTAGTTTTAACTTGAGGAACATAAGGAGTGGCCTAGAACATGATAATTTGTTATTTTACAAAGAAAGGAAAAGTATAAAGCTTCTAGTAACAATTATATTTCCATTTTTATTTATATAATATATTAAGGAGAAAAATAAGAAACTGACTTGAAACATATTCCTTATCAGAAATTAATTTTATAGTAAATTGATAAAAACTTGGTGATTGATAAATTGATATATATGCCTACCTTATTTTTCCCTCTCCTCCTGATGTCTCTGATAAGGGAGAGTTGTGTTTCAGACAGGTCGTACTTGCTTAGCCTCTCATTGAACTCATCCATCGGAAGGTTGATGATGTCATCAACAGTTATCGGAATGTTGAGAGCTCTGGCTCTCCTTTCATCACGGGTAAGATGAGTTTCTTCTTCGGTCTTTCGCCCTGAAAAAAGTTAACATAAAATTAATATAAGAAATTAAAAACTCTTTGAATGCAAATAAACGTGCGGGAGATATCTAAATTAATCAATCATGACGAATCTTACCTTTTTTGTCTCTTGCAAGGGGCCTCTGTTGTGATCCACAATCCTCTGGAAGCATGTGGTAGGTGTGGTTGTGAGCAGCTATCTGTGACGGAGTAGACCGGACGGCTGTCGACAGTTTTAAAAGTAATATAAATAATCAATCACAAACAAAAAATGTGTTCAAATATTTTAATAATTTTACAATCACTAAGTTATGCTACTGTATTTGTGTTTAGGTTAAAAATATTTGTTTGCCTAATGGCTAATGAAAAGGATAACAGAGATGGCACTATATCTATACAGATGTACAGTCGTGAGAAAATTTATAAACTCCATAGATTTTATAAGATACTATACAAAACATTTAAGATCAGTGCTTTACTTGATAATCTAACAACAAAGAAACTTTATTTCTGCTGTGAAAAAGTATAAACTGAAGGTATTAATCAATGTTTATTTTCAATTCACATTTATATTAATAAAATACAATATAAATTAATAAAATATAAATACAGCTCACCTTTTCACATTAAACAGTGTTCGTGTTGATTAATTTTTTTAAGTATGCTGTGCCTGACTCAATTAAGTGAAATTGAGCAGCAAGAGATAATCAACTGGGAGCTGGGATGACACAAAGGGAAACCACACATGAGTTAAATTGCTTAAATTATTAAGTTTAAGTTAAATTATTTAAAATCTTTTAAAATTCAGATCCAGAAAATTAAAGAAAAAATAAAAGAACTGGAAGGCCTCCATGATTTTCCGGTCATGTGAAATTCACCATTTTAAGGGAAATCTCAAAAACTGGTGCCTCTTCTGTCCCCATTGTGAGGCGATTCAACCCAGGGTGTGATGCCAGCTTAGTATGGAAGTGGATAGCCGAAGCCAGGTATTTAAAATATCAAAAAATCATCAGAAAACTGCAGCTCGAAAAACATCACTTTAAAGTTTGCTAAAAAACATATTCAGGAAAGCCAAATGCGAAAAAAGTTTAATCTTGATGGCCCTGAGAGTTTAACTATTATTGGCATGATTTAAGAAAGGAAAAAAAAAAGTGGTCGTGAAGGTATGGAAGGATGGCAAAGTAATGGTATGGGGTCTTCAATAGAAAGGGCAAGTCTCAACTCGCATTCATTATTGGCAAAATGAATGGTGTTAGTTATCAAAAAGTGTTGGAGGAATTTCTTTTTCATTTATTAAATTATTACTAGAAGAAGAAGGGATAATTTTCCAACAAGATAACGCACCGATACGCAGAGCATGGTCCACCAAACAATGATTTGAGGATTTCAGGCTCAATGTTTTGGACTGACCAGCTACTCAGTCCGGACCTTAACCCCATTGAAAATTTGTGGTGAATCATAGCTAGGGGCGTCTACGACCTTCAAAATTCAGAGATCATGAATGGGAAGGAGCTTAAAGAAAGGATCCCACAAGCTTGGGAAAACATACCAAAGAACACTTTGATAAACTTTGTAAGAAGTGTTCCCAGAAGGCTGTTGGAGGTGTTTAAAAAACATGGTGGAAGTTCACATTATTAAAAGGTCACTATTTAAAGAGTCAAAAACATTCTGAGTTTATACATTTTCACATCTGTTTTTACTATTCTATTCCCTTTCTAGCTAATCCAGGCAGTGTAATTTCACTTATGATCAAATCTTGAATACCATTTTTTAAAAGGTAATATGTTTTCTTAAATAAATTCCGAAATAAAAGCTTAAAAAGAGTTGAAAAGGTTTTTTCATCTTGAGTTTATATGTTTTCATAGGACTGTAAGTACAACAGATAATTTTCAACAGCAGAAGGGGTCTAACCTGGGTGAGACAGGGCATGCCTGGAGAACTCTACACTGCAGCTGTATTTGAGTTCCGGGTGAAGAGGATAATTAGGCGCAATCCCCGGGCTCATGTTGGGTGGGTACTCGCTCTTCAGGGGAACTCCACCGCTGCAAACGTTTCCTGCACCAACGACACCTCCTGCACGCAACATCACAATGACAATTACTAAACATACTTATCAATGAGAAAAACAAGGATTGTGTGGCGTGAATAACCTAACAGAATTGGCAGTGAGATATCAATCATTTACTACAAGAAGAAAATACTTTTAGTAAAGCTGAACAAATAATCAACAGATTACAATACTGGAAGATCAAAACAAAAGAATGAACAGTTCAAAAAGCATTTTAATTGAATTAATTACATCTTCCACCAATAGAAAAACCATTGATATGACATTATAATACAATCTGATAAAGATGGAAAAAAAGTGGATCCATGCAATAATTCAAATAGAATGCTAACTGTAAACCTATACCAAAGAAACTGAAGACAAGGGAAACAGTAATTATTGCTGTAAAATTAAATATTGATAATTTAGAATAAATGGAGTATATAAAATGCATTCAACTTCGCAAAACAAATAAGTGACCTCATTACCCAAAGAAAGCTTGATTACAATGTATTAGGCAGTTAAATTTATGGCTCTCCAATAGGCTGATGAGAAAAGTGGTAAACATTTGAATTCAGACAACAGATGGATAGTACAAAACAACACACTGACTAATAATAACTATAGTAAATTTAGTGTACATGAATAAAAAAGTAAATATCTTTTATTTGGTAACACATTAAAAAACAACAATGTCCTACACTTTGTTGATATTTAATTATTGTCCACTGTCCATGGGGCAAAGGTCAATTGTGCATTATATTTAGTAGATAAAAAAATGTATATCTACATTTATACAAAAGATATAAGTTTATATAACTATAACAAATTTAAATAAATACTCTAAAAAAAAATGTAGTACCTGTGGCTTGGTCGTGGAATATCCTTTTGCCATACATGTGGTGTTTTTTTTGAGCTACAGGAGGTTGCCCTCTACTATGGTTCAAACTGCTTCCCTCTCCTGACATTTGGCGTCCATACCCATAGTCATACCATCGGTACTTACTGAAAAATAATTGTTCTAAATTAGTTGTTGGTTAGTTATAAAGTCACCACCATTATTTAAAAAAGTAATAAGACTGTGAGGAACTCAGCAAAGAATTAGAAGCTGCTAGGTGCCTACTGATTGAGGAACTGTCAAGAGAGGCTATGATGGCAAGGTTGCACTGGTAGAAAGGAATGATTCGATACAAGTAAAATGTTGATAATTTTGTTCGGTACCAAGTATCATTAGAAAAGTACTGATGTTAAAAAAAGTACAGAGATTGAACTTTTTAACAATTTTTAGGCTTAACATACTGAAGACTATTACAATTACAAAGCCAAACAGCTCTAGCCTGTAACAATAAGGAAAACCAATCATCAGGCCTCAGTTCCTTACTCCCACTTCCCACCACTATTTTAACTCCTCCTTTTGGATTCAGCTTGCAGTTTCAATTCAGTTTCTTTTCCAAGAAATTTGCATTAGCATATACAGTAACAATACCACATGATGATCTCGAATTTCCACATAGGGATGATTCGATGCAAGTAATATGAGTGAACTATCTATACTTTTGTTCGTAACCAAGAACTTTTTAGAGTCGATACGTTTTACCAATACCAGAATCAAGTAAAAGTATGAGGACTATGAGGAGGTAGCAAGTAATGAGTGTTCAATGCAGCAGATATATCAGTGATATCGAGCAACTCTGCATAGAGGTTACTGTTGATGCAGTGGGGAATTAAAGTGTTACTATAATTGAGTTCATGCATGCTATTATTTTATGCAAATATTTAATTTGCTACAGCTTTTGTTTTGATTGTCCCTGACACCCTCCTAACAATGACTGGTAAGTTTTGTCCTGAGATGAAATAGTTACCTCCTTGAGTACTCCTGGTAATGATCTCCTGCTGCTTGACCACTGTCTGAGTTGGTCTCCATCCACTCGTTGTCAGAGCTGAGAGATGGTACCCTCTCCGATCCCATAGAGCTGACTGCAGAGTCGGAATCACCGCCTCCACTGGCCCCTTCTAGCATACGCATAGTGTACATACCAGGACCAGCCGCTGTCAACAGCAATGTTTAAACATATTATATAAATACATTACTATAATATGCAGTTACATATAGAGGATTAATGAAAATTACATCTCTATTGTCTGATTTCAACAATAACATAGTAAAACCAATACAATTTTATAATTTATATTCACTAACAAACATAATTAAGGTGATCAGCAAAGATTTACACAAAAACATATAACAATTTATTGTTTTTTTTTATGAGGGTTAATGAGTATGTAATCTTCATGATCCCAGTAAGCGCAAACCTATTTCAGGGACCCTAGTAACACTGCTCATGTGAGCTCTGGATTTTACTTAATATATAAAATAATTGAATTTACATATATTAAAATTGATAACATATAATCACAATTGAAATATACTTCAATCCAATATAAATAAATTTTTCAAATCTATAATCCTAGGATAGTATCCAAAATTGAGAGAGAAGAAATCAAAACAAATAGAAGAAGAAATTCGAGATTAAGAATCAATCACTAAGCAGAAGGAACGGGACAATCATCAAGATGATACTAAGCTCTTTGTTGTGAAATTTGTCAATATTTGACATTGTTCGAATGCTTTGGATTCTGTTAATTCTCGGAAAGACGCAGCAGAACTATCTCAAAACGGTTCCATTTTATAAGGTTAAAAATAAAAAATAGTTTCGCTTAACAATTTTGTGGGTTGACATGTGTTATGAGAGTTGCCATTTTATGGATTTTAATGCATAGTAACAAATAGTTGGAGGTCAAGTCGTCGTGGGTCACAGTTGGCTGACCACTGATTTAGGGAATTGTATTAGCATGAAATTCATTAAAGTATCAATGTTAGCATGTCCTCAGTTTAATAAATAAATATCGCTGAAGGTATGGTGACATTTTGGATTGGAATTGAAAACAATGCCGGAATGACGCTAAAATAATAATAACAAACACATAAAAATAATTATGAGGCAGTTATTAAAGATATCGTGATGTCAAACGAGCTAATAGAATGAGATATTTTCTTCTTCATGATATTATATGATATTTTTGTCAAAACACAACAAGCGAAATCGATTCGTTCCACGTTTTCTATTTGTTGTTTTGTTTCATGTACTCAAAGCATGCTATAAGGGCTTTCATCAATGGTTAGGGTTTCATTGATTTTTTTGCCAAATCAAAGTCAAAAACCCTGATGTTTCTACCTGTGCATCTGTCATGATGATTGTGAGTCATCTCACACCTCACACAATTTTATATCCAGATTCTATTTGATTAACCGACGACATAAAACATATTTTCAACTCCCCAAAACATAATTAAGAGTTATTAATTAATCAGTTATCCTGTATATTGAGTAGGGTATCAAATTAAAGATTTATTCGTCTTGATTAATAATATTTAATATTTGTGGAGTGTAATAGTTACACAAGGTCATTAAAACTATTATTAAAATCGCATTCGCAATTTTAATCAACCGGTAATTTGCATGGTATTTTGATAGGGAATTTTGGAGATTGCTTTTGAATGCTAATAAAACTTAGGGAATGAGTCAAGATGAGGTAATTAGCACTCTCTTCGTCATTGCATACTTAACTGACTTTTATTTTATAGTTGCTTTGGATTACTGCTTCTGCCTGGGGTAACCTTGCAAGGTCTCCCTTTTTCAAGGTTTCACGCTCTCTTTGTTCCGATCTGGCGGACAAAAGGATTGCAATGGCATCACATATTGTTGTATCAACAAATCATTTTGCTTGGTTACATGGGACCCATCTGGTTGTGCTATATTTTCGTTTAAAACTAACCAGATGGTGGGAAAATACAACGACTCGACAGATCTTAGGCGAATTCAGAACATTCAAATCTCACACACATCTTTATCTTAATTAAAATTTTCATCAGTCGACTATAAATAATATAACAAGCAGAACCGCGCGAAAAAGTCTATGATGATATTCTCAACAAATTAGGCGCGAACAATGTTTAGCTAACCAAGAAAAATATGGTGGATGATCGTATTCAACCTCAAAATCCGACACGGGCAACTTGTCAAATGAAAATGAGAATCCTTAATATTGAATATTTAATACTAATTGCGGGTAGCACATTGTATTTATTTATTTGCTGGGATACACGAAGAAAACAGGCAACTAAATCAGGAAAAATATTTTCAATAGACGTCACTGTCTATTTTCTATGTCACTGTGATTATTTCAGCAATATTTCTTTAACAAAGCATAATAAAACTTTATTTTGTATGTGTTTTCTCTATAACGAATACAAAATATAAAAACGCTCGTTACAACCTAATGCACATCGTAAAAAAAACAAGCAATTTAAAGAAAGGCCATGGAGATAAATTCCAATCGATACGATAAAAGTTTGCACGTACTTGTATTTCAGATGAATAAAAACGAGAGGTTTTTCATCAAATAATTCCCTACCAAATAAGTAACGGCTCCAATCATTAGAGAGTTAACGCGAGTTCTAGTTCTAGTTGAGATTATCAATAGTTAAGCAGAATCAGTTTTGGCGGGAGTGGTCATTGGACATATACACATGCGCATTGGAGTTACCATTATCATTTTGCCAGATGATACTTTAAGATAAGTAAAAAAAATTATAGAAATGTTCTCCCAAATACAATTATTCGTACAATAATATCAACAACGATTCCAATAAATGACTGATGTTCCATTCCCTGTACGTATGATGTATGTGCGATACTTAAATTTAAACACATAGTTTTAAACTGTAAAACAAACTTACTCAAAATTGTCAGCTTCATTTCTATTTCTTCATTTAACTACCGTCCGTCGTACGAAAAACTCAAGTTCGAAAACCTTCACGATTAATCTTTATGGCGCAATATTTATCTAACGAAGACATAATTCTAAAAACACCGATAAGAATTGTGAATTGATTGATAACAAATTTGAATATTTCACGAATGAAATACTGTCACCAACTTGAGTTAGCTTTGGGGCGGCAAGAAGGCAGGTAAGGCACTATCAGACGGTTGCTTACAAAGATACTCAACAATTGTAATTATACACAAAAAATAAGCATTAAAAAAATATAAGCATATAATTATTCTATTGAATTTGGACCTGGGTAAAGCTCATAATGAAGTAGCTTAGAAAATTACAACGGCTATTACGCGGATGTGAAACCTTGACGTTGAAATTTCACAACAAGCTGAAATACAAATGATTATTTTTATTTCAAGTTTTATACTCTTATCTGCTCTCATCAACAAACTCAGAAAAAACTCCTTGTTGCATATTTACCGTAACAGCTACACTACTACTTCTACTAACTGTTAATAATGAGTTGATTCGTGGCAGCCTCATAATGGAATTTGTAAGGTTACTTAAAACCAATTTTTTTACGGTTACGTAATGTGGTATTTTTGTTTTTAGGCCTACGTAAACACAAGTATCGGTAATAAATCTGTAAAGCATGCTGAATTTTGGAACTGACTCGTTTTGGCCCAAAGCCCCCTTTTTTGTGGGCTGTGTATTTTTTTTTAAATATACATTTTCTTCCAATACTTAAATAAATCAAAAAATATTAATTTTAGATTATTTTTTCCCCTGACGTTCTAAATCTATTAATTTAAAATCAGTAAAATAATTATTCCCCCCATAAGGTTCAGATTTCTAGCCTGAAACTCCCTCAGGCCCACCTTTCTATCAAAGCCCTGACGCAATATAAATAGGCGTTCTAAGGCGAACTTCTCAAATCCACTACTTGATAAACATTATTTCCCCGATAGCATGATCATTCAACGTGTGCTCGCAGGTACCTTCTCCAATCATTGTTTTGGAGTACAGGCACTGGTATATGGTCCATACAGTGGGTTCAGTTGAATATTGCATTCTCATGTTTGTTTTGAGGTAAGTCGTTAAATACGCAGCTCTGCTCGTCATCATGTCAATTGTATATATTGGAATAAAGAAGAAGAATAAAGTCTTCTATAAAATTTTTATTAGTCGAAAACAATATAGAGTTTGACGTTTGCCTTGTAAATATAGAATGTCATTTGATGCTACAGATTACGTAACTATTCGATTGTTGTTGTTTTGACTAGGCAGCACAATCGACAACACGATATGAAACTGTGATTGTTGAGGTGAGATGGAATGTAATAAACTATCGATGCGTTAGTTTCACAGACTAGATAGAAACGCCAAACATAAATTATCTGTAAAACTCCATGATTGTGTAAAAAAAAAGGGTAATAAAACGTATAGAAAATATAAACATAATTTTTTCAAATTATCTGGATTATTTCGAATATACTGGATCAGTGGAATAAATAAGTGAGACAATTCTGACACCAGAAAAGACGAACTTCCGTAAAATTATAGTTGCAAATGCCTTTTTAATCCATGTTAATGGACAAATTTATAATTCCTTTGTTTATGACCATGCACAATTTTCAAAAGTCCTTTGGCTTATTAAAGAATGTTGGATGAAAAAAATGTTAGTCACCTGTACAATTTTTCTACCGAGACCCTCGATTATTTTAAGTAATTTATAGATTTAATCGAAACTGAACTGAGTAACAATCCCAAGCGATATTGTTTTTGTATGGTTTTCAATTTTTTTCTATAAATTATATTTTTCCTATTGCTAGTATAGTATCAGGCAAACCAAAACGATCTCACCGTTGTTGCAAATCGTAAATCATCATTTATATAAATATTTTGTCTTATCTTATCTTTGGTATGTTAATATTATGTAACATCATTTAACTTTGAATGTTGAGAGCATTAAAATTAAATTTACATTAAAATCGCCAATGTAAAAAGTGCAGACTCTACGGAAAGGTCTTAGGGTTGCTTTTATAAATTTAAAATAAATAATTACATTACATCAGGAATTGGTATATCCAAGAGGTTCAAAATTAGATACCAGAAACAGAGGAAAAACAAAGATAAGCAAGGAATTCCTAAGATTGGACTATAATAAATAACTAAATGATTGTTGAAAATTGTTTGAAATGAAAAATTCAATTCATGACTCAACAAGGATAATTTTTTTTTAATTTGTTAACTCTTTTTATTTTAGCATTGTTATATCGATTTTTTTGGTTTATTTTGACTAAGGTTTTATGTAATTACGCCTCTTAATTAATTAATGGCAGGGGAGGCTGACAGTCCTACCTCTTACATTTAAAAACTTAGGAGGAGAACTACGTATCAAATCATGGATCAGATACACTAACCACTACATTAAATGAGAACCCATTTATTATTTATGTGGTTTTTAAATCAACTTCAAAAGTTTATTATTTACTTTTTAAATTGCTAATAACGTTTTTTGTGCGTGTTGATTTGATCATAACGTAAGATTGGGAGAGGTTGTGTATAGTATAAACATATTTAAAACACCTAAAAAATGGACACTTTTAATTTATTTTTTTTAAATAACCCACAACCACAACAGCCTTAACAAGCCACAACTTCACAAAATAAAAAACAGTCATTCCACAGTGACGTCTTAGACAATTGAAAATTTCGTTAGCGATACTGACTTTATTTATTTATTTTTTTATTGTTTAATAATAATTAAAATGTATTTTATGGGCTCAAAATATATAGACAAATGTACCTTCTTAACAACTCCTTTCGGTTCTTAGATTTTATCCATAAGAAACATTTGCAATTTGGCTCTCACCCTCACTTTCGGGTGGCATTTTCGTTTTTTGGCAATCATATAATTTGCATTTATAAAAAATTACAGCAGTCGCCATTTTCAAGAACTCTATTATCATTAGGTTTCCTGTCTTCGGGCCATCAAGTGGAACTTTCATGCAAAAACCGTATGTCTTTAGGTCAAACACGCGATGCAAGTTTAGGTCAAAACTGAAATTTGAATCGTAGACTATTGCTGTTACTTACTTTTTGCAATTTTAATGGGTCAAATCCCTAACCGAAATCACGGAGTTCAATATTGTATCGAAAGTTTTATTTTTTTGTTTGAAATAATTTGTATGTAATTATGCCAATCAGGAGTTTGTATCTAAGCACTACCATCATTTACATCACACATCATCACGTTAGACATTCATTAATGTCAAACATGAAGGGGGTTTCCGGTTTAACCTTTAAAAAAAATGAAGAAGCTTCTTTCCTGAGCTGCAATCCACCACCCCTTCCGGGTACTCCCCTAGGTGTGTGTATTTTGTCTTGGGAAAATAAGCAGCCCCGCAAAAGAGTCAAGAAAAATACAAAAATAGCTTTTTTTATATTGATATTATATAAAATATTTATTTATAAAATATTAATAATATTTTTATGATTGATTTAAACGATAAAAAGTAAATCATAAGAGTTAGTGGGCTAATGTTTGAAAAGTCGAGAAAAAAAAATTAATGGAGACATGGCGTGATCCAAACACTCGAACGCTTATCACTTTGCAAGGGATGACAGTCTTCATGAGTCCGCAAATAAATTTGAAACGAGCACAATGTTAACCTACAATGTTAAATTAAATTAAGGAATAGAAAGGTACAATCGTGCCACAATTAGGTAACCACTTCAACTTGTCTGAGCCTTCGGAAAAACAACTTAGGATATTTAAACAATGCCAATGTACACAGACAAATAGTAAATACTGACAACGCCAAAATGACTAAGTTATGTATGCCTAAATTGACGCGTCAACAAGTACAACATGCACAGGCGGGTATGGCTGACAAGTGAAAATCCAGCCGTTTAATCTCTGACATAATTATTTTGAATAACGAGAGTCGTCTTTCTGTAGTTTGGACATTATTTATTATTATTATTAACATTATTTTTGGAGCTGCAATCCACCACCCCTTCCGGGTACTCCTAAGAAACTGACGCGGAAAATCCACTCCGAACTATCTCGAGACTGCTCTTTAATTTGTACGTAAAAAAATGGGGAAAAAATAGGGAGGAAACTGATTCCCGGAACAATGCTCTTCAAGAAAGTATGTTTCATTAACTATGAACTAAATAGTCATTTTTCAAATACATATATAAACCCTAAATTACGAGATTATGTAATTAATGTCCTCAAATTCATGAGGAAACAATCAGGACTTTAATTCTTAAATAGCTTCCTATTGTAAATAGACTTGGGATAACAAACAAAATAACAAAACGGGTCACACTTTTAATTTTGTTTCCTAGCTTCCCGTATTTTTAAACCAAAAACTTATCATTTTAACATCACTCCGATACGACACCTGTACAATTTCACATAGCCTTTAATCACTTTTAGTACCACAATCGTAGAACATGCTTACTGGGCTCATTAATAGTCCGTGTTTCATCCCTCGTATCATCGAAACATTTTTGTTATTTTATTCCTATTATATTCATGTATGTATAAATATGTAGTCATATTTATGTTACCCATACGCAGGTCGCGGAGGGCGGGCAGGCAGTAAGGAGGTGCAGGCGAGTAAGGCAGGAAGATCATACTGACTGAGGAATGGCGACATGACTCTGCTAAATGCGCTCAGATCGGCGGCAGACTGCCCGGGACTGCGCCCCCACCAGGGTGATACACATATCCCCACCCCTATGCGACAATTACTTGACAGATATCCTTATCTCTCACATATAGAAACATAGATGGCAGTAGTATTGAATCCCACCGGACGTGAATCACGAAAGTGAGTATTATTCATACTCTTAAGACGGATTAAGGAAATAAATTAAATTAAAATTGAACTGTTCGCACGATTTGGCCTTCCAAATGCATAGTAAAGACAAAATTAATTTCCTGAATACGTATTTAGTGTAACAATAATTCTCACTTTTCTGATTCACGCCCCATGGGAACCCAGCATAACGGCGCAGTACGTCGATATTCGTTTCGGACCTATCCCGAAGAGAGATTAATTGGATTGACAACAAGGGTGTTTAAATTTAAATAATCGTCGGTCCAAGGATCAGTAGTGTATGCTTTGGCAATTTACCATACTCCATAGTTATTTCCGTGATCAAATTGAATTTTATTTTAAAATGAATATCTGGATAGATGGAATAGCTGGAATAAAAATTGCGAAGACGATAGTTATAAACCCAGGAAGCTAAGGGTACTTTTGGGAAAAACCACATATATATGGTGGCCAATAAATAGCAGAGTGCTATGGTACAAATGGTCATTATTTATGATTAATAAGGTGAGCCCCATCACTTTTAAACATGTATAGGCAATAAATGCATTTAAAACAATCGCAAGTGTAAAATTGTTAAAAAATGTAGCGAAGCTACAGGACATATAATATTGACTTACTGTAAATAGATTCATTTATATATAATCTATATTTAAATCCATAATTTTTAAGGGGGTATGAAGGGGGGGGGGAGATAATTCATTCTTTTATTCGGTCAGAGAGTCTTAGTTGAGTTGAATCGTTCAGTGTCTGCAGGACATTCCAAAGGAGATAGGCCAGGCCGTTTAAGAAGCAAGCGAGTGTGGGGCAGACAAGAGGATATTGTCAAAAATAATCTAAGACAGAACTTCGAGACCTTGGCATCCCACTAATCTTGGCTGGAGAGATTTACGTCTAATCAATTGAATGCTAATAGCTCTTAGTGTTTGTTAAGGAATATCAGTTTCAGTCAAAAAAAAAGCTATAACACAAAATGAAGGAATTAAGTTAACAGCAAACACTGGCTCCAATGATTGAGAATTTTTAGTCATTTAAAAACTAATAAATAGGTAAGCCGTCATCGATCGTAACATTACCGAGTCCACTTAAAAAATAAATGCAAATCGTAAATTATGCCAAACTATGTTCACTCATATTTCAGAGTTTGTATTTACATCCAGACTAATCTGAGCGGAACTAAAATAAATATCTGCTAAAAATAATAACGGGATGAATACAGCCGTTCAAAACTAGGGGGGGGGGGATAGCAGTTCCACATGATAAACTGAATTATAAATAGCACGTAATCTACAATAAACAACTCAGGCATCGTATAGATGGGGGCAGACCTATCGCATGGGAACAAAATTTTAAAAGATAAAATAAAATCACAGCCGATAGATAAACAACACAATCATGTGATTTAGTTTATCTACGTAGGGTGAGAGGTGAAGTAGATTCACATCATTACAGGAAAAAATGTTTAGTAATTATTATTGCAACAGCACCATGGTTGCAACACACTTATAATGTACAAGTGAAGCATCAACCTCAACTACGTAGGGGGTCCTCCTAAATCCTACAGTGCAATATATACGAGTATAATAAAGATAAAACCGCATGTTTTTAAAGTATTGCACAAATTAATAATGCTGGTGGATGCGAGGACACATAGGCCTATCGGTCTGTCTGTTCTTGCTTTCCCCTGGTCAGGCTAGAGACATGGAATTTAACATGGGAGGTCCAATTTGATGAAACTGGAAAGAAATGAAAAATTTTAAGTATGCTATAATAAAATTAAAGATATTGACGACCTGATAACCAATGTATGAATTTTCAGCCTATAATTCCATCAAAGTTTTACTTAATGCCCCCCACAGATACCAAAATTAAAAGAAATCTTTTAAACAATTATGAAAGTTCATTATTTAAGTACAATAATTGATCAATTATTTGTAGATAGAAAAATAAATATTTCCCGAACATTTTATGTATTGCTTCGACGTCTTGATTAATAATATGTATTATGTGTTGGGACTTTTAGTGGACTGTAATTATAAAAAGTTAATATTAATGTAATTAAAATCGTTAACCTAACCGTAACGAAAACTTTTAGATTGATCACACTTCAAATGGATTTCTGCATTGTAACCAAGAAGTAATCAGTATATTCTGGAGTGTTACAGAATGTACCTATGCGTTTTCTGACCGATTGGATTGTATTTCAGACTTATACCATTAAATACATAGTTAACCATAGTTAAATACATTAACTCGTATAACATACTATATGCATACAGAAACAGGCTGTACCTCAATGAAAGTAGCTTCGTGCGGCGAAAAAACCTCACTGCACAATATTCCAAGTTGTTCTGAAGTGATTAGTTATTCTAAGCCTTAGATTGACAAACCGAACGAAAGCGGTTATCCGAATAAGTACATGCAGTTAAAACATTACATAATCCGCATGCGTATGCTTCATACATAAGGCTTGTATTTTTAGTCCGCCTGTCCTATGGCGCCAATTAGACCTTTCCTTGTTATATCCAAGAGAAAGTAAACGTTAGTTAAATTGATAAATTTAAGCCGCAGCTGCACCGTTTTGATATTAATTGATGACCAATGTAAAGCTTAAAATAACGAATTCTTCAGAAAGAGTTATTAAGCAAATGATTGCATGATATAAACGAAATTTTGAATGAAACACTGCTTTGGCAAAGTGTAGCGAGAATAGAGCAGGTGCCCAACCCATAGCACGCGGTCGTCCAGTAGGTCTTAATTTTTTCATTAAAAAAAAATATTTCAAGTTCTCTTTCTGGGATGAAAGGGTAATTGAGACTCGGCATGCTTGATACCAAAATTACTTATATACATTTTTTGAATATTTTTAGTACCGTGATTTCCATTATAGAAACAAAAAAAACAGATTTTGCAATAAATAATATTATTTTTATAGTATGCTGAAATAACTTCGAGTTGTGGAAATTAGCGATAGCAAGTAGTCTGTTGGTTACTTCTAACATACATTTTTTTGTATAAATAATAGTTATTAACCGTTTTCATTATGTAGGTATATTCTAGAAATTTATTAACAATTATTAGTTGTGTTATATAATTCGACTAAACTAGATGTTAATCACCATCGGTGAAATAGATCTTTCGTGCCACTTTGTTTTTCTCTTTTACTAAGGATTATTTTTTTATTATATAAAATATTTGTTAGCCACGAAAAATGTTGAGCTAAATTGAATTTATAACTTAAATTAAAAAAAGCGAAGCCGTTTCTTGAATACTTATTAAATAATGGTGAATATATTAACCTTTTATACATTTTTTATCAAAATGAGTTAATTTTATTTGTTAGACCAACTAAAAATTTTACTGCTAAATCAGTTTTCAACGAATAAAATTCGAAGGGAAAAAATGAAAATTTTAAATCGTACTGAAAAATTTAGCGGGACGGGCCTTTTTCAATTTGATTTGTTTTTTCATACTCCCTGTAATTGTATTTTAACTAATAATAACCGTCACATACTCTGTATACTCCAAAGTGTTTTCAAATATATAAATAAAATTTTAGATATTTTTATGACCACTACCGTTGAACGGTCAGAGAAACGGGTACCGTTTCTAATCCTACAGGATCGTGTTTTATTTTTCAAACAGCCAGGTCACAATGTACACAGGTGTATCTGGCAGGCATAGTATCTAGTTTTTAGCAGACCTCACTACAAAACATCACCTCGTTTTGAAAAATCTAAAACCTCTACAAGAAGCTAGTTGACATTTCCGAGTTTAATATCCCCGCTTAACAAGGCTTCGTATTAATGTGTCAGGTGATTTATCAAGTCACCGTACAAGCTATGTGGACGAATGTTAATTCAAAGAATAGATTAATTGATGACCCCATGACAATAACAACTTCACATAGATTACAATTCAAGGTAATAATAATAAGTTCCTACATTTGTTTTGCTTCAAGATTGCGATTTTGAAGTGAAAACCCCCGGTCATTTCCTACTAAACAAAATCGATTCTCGATTCTACGCACTAATATTTATCAAACAAATTTCGTAATATACACCTTATAAAACGTAAATCCCACAATCTGGTATCGATCCGACAATTTTCAAACGAGATACGATTTTTGTCCTGCTCGATTCCAGCCAGTGTGCGACGTATTAATAAACGTATTAGACAGTGATAAAATCACGAATCAAGCGTGTGTTGAGTGGCTGAGAGAGCCATGACAAGCACCCAACGCCACTTAATCACACAATATCATAACTTCCGTGAGCACTCCAAATAGTTATAAGACCAAAAGATGGCTAATATCCTTTTATATAATAATAATATATATATATAGTCGCACATATGTAAATATGTAAACAAGGCCTTACATGCGAACGGAGTCCATGGATGTCATGTTGTTCACGACTCCAGAGAACAGTAATCCCACTCCTGAAACAAGGTCCTACCAGACAACACTCCCGGCTGAATGTTCATCACTCGCACGCATTATGATCCGCGATCATTAACCGACTAGCTCAAACGAATAGAGATTACTGACGCCTGACTTGCAGATCCTGTGTAGAGATACGACATGAATTGGTAGGAAACCCCAGAGGAGCAGATAAGGGGAGGCCGAAGGTAGAGCAAAAAATAAAAGGGCGGTAACACCAAAGAAATATCCACAGCATGTATCTATTGTTCTGAACGGACCCATCCTACGAGTATTAAATCTAAAGGTCTACAGATAAAAGATAGATAAATTAAATCTTTGCAAATCCATCTGAACATGAAGGACATAGATGCACACAACCGTGATTTTAATGACAGTTTTTAGCAATTATATTTTAAGAAGACTAAACACAAATTTCACGCTGTTAATCAGGTCGATAACTTCAATTTGAAACTCTACTCAAAATTATACAATACAGATATATATGTGTTTAATTACAAATAATTAATTAATCGGACTTAATATTTGCCCGGTTACTGTTATACTGTTACATTCAGACTAATTAACATACCTTCATTCATCGCCATATCCATAAGTTGCAAATCGTCATCGTTTAAAATTGACGAGAGGAAACCGTCTGAATTGTTGTGGCTCATTTCATTAGTTCCGTTCTGAAATAGGAAAATAAAATATTTAATTAAAAGTATAAATAATTCTACAAGTAAATTAAAACATGTCTGTTAATAACATAAATTTATCTTAGCATAATGTGATTATTAAATTGCAACAGTTTCGTTATATATCTGCATTTCCACTACATCTTCGTTCAACTGATGAATCGGGCAGATTATTTTATAAAATATTTAATTTAGCTCAAAATAAATTTCTGATAGATTGGTTTAATTTTACATATAATTTTGTATTAATCATATTAAATACGTACAGAAGAAAAACGCGTTTTTTAGAGCAGCTTTTTCTGCTCTGAAGTTATTATAGTAAATTTTATATAACACAAAAAGCACCTTATTCTTCAGATTGACAATTAATAATAGTCACATATATATTGTGTAAAAATCACTTTGGAAAAAAAAGAAAAAAGTTTGAAGTATCTCCTAAAAATTTGTTATTATTGATATTACAACAACCGTCGACGTTTTCAGGGATTTTTAGGACTAAAATTTAGACAGAAATTACATACATAGATGACATAAATAAATAATAAAGATTGGGAGCAATCCAAAGCATAAAACGACACACGTGTGAATGATAGAGTCTTTTATTTTATATTATAATCGGCATATTCAATCATATAATGCTGAATTCATGCTAACATTTACAAATGTTTCGTTTGGACACATCAATGATAAAAGATATTTTGGGAAAGACTTCAAGCTTTTTTTTTGAAAAAAGTAATTTTCACACCTTATAAATATAATAATCTTCTTGGCTACATCAATTTTATAACACTTTTATACTAACATGCTAGTGGGTATTTTCATTATGCCACTACGAGCTACAAATATACACACAACCTACACCATATATCTAAAAAAAAAATAACAGATAACAAAAACTAATCTGGAGGCACAGTAAGCATGACATCGCATATTGCATGTATGCATGCAACATCCAGCAGATTAGTTATCTGTTTGTACATATAAAACAAACGGAAAAAATAAACGAATAGATACCTGGTAGTACATCATTTCGTGAGTAGTACTCTCCATCTTGAAGTTGGTCACTCCGGCCTCACCACCCATGGGCTCGCTGGCGTTGGTCATCAGGTTCATGGAAGAGGCTACCGCAGACCCAACATTGCCAGAACCCACTGTGTAACAGATCATCATTCAGCCAGATGTACAATGAGAGGTAGAAGGTATGCAAAAGTCAACGGGTCGTTAATAATCGAATGATGAGAGAGCGGGCATCTCCTCCACCTTTGCCCCGTTCATTTGTATCCTCATGCCTCATTCGCCTCAACACCTGACGGCCCTTGACTTTATACTAATCTAATTACTTGTTAATAATTCACTTTTTGGATTTATCAAAAAAAAAAAAACTTGTTTAGTATTATATATGGACCCCTCACATATTCATAATTTTTAATCTTTTATGTACAGATACGAGAGGTTTCACCTGTGCAAAATAACATGAACCTTAAATCCAATAGCCATTTCTTTAAAATGATTTTTGAATTACGATATATGACAGATCTCATTTAAGTCAATTACTACATAAAATAATTCAATCAATTTGTTTAAATAATGTGAATTTTTTAATTTAATTTCATGGAGTATGTTTTCTACAATTACATTTGAAACATTCCAAGAAAATGAAATTTAAAATGGATTAAACATCAGAAAGTCGATAAAAAAATCTCATGTGATTTAAGTGTTACACACAAGAAGTCAACTTGGATATGATAAAATTTACAAAGAACATAATGTTTCCAACGATAGAATGGTTTTATAATGTCATCAGAAAAACAAAAGAATGCTAAACTTTAAGTCGATAGAGCATCAGGGAGTCGGTGAAAAACCAATCAAGGGATTTGAAAGTTCCTGATCGCGTAATTTTTCGTTACTGTTGAAATCACATCCAATAAAGCTCGTCCGTATTGAGCTAACAAGTAAGTTATTGTAGGTAAGCAAAGTGGAGTTTCCATGATGTCATCCGGATTTGTTGCTGAGGATAAATATCAGAACATAACAGTATTTTCTCAAGTTGAGACTCTCAAACGACACATTTATGAAACGAACTATTGTTGAAGAACAAAAGTACTTAAGTAAACTAAGGAACAAAGTCATGATTCTTATGACGCAGTGTAGGTGCGTAAGTACCAATTTAGAAAATATAAAAATCTAACGGACTATAAAAATATAGCAAAGAACAGAATTTATGTTAGTTTGTTTTCATTACTCGATTGTTATGTTAATTCATCAATTCTACATTCCATTATTTTTTTTGTAACATTTAAGAACACTAGAATAAAATATAAATTTATTAAATTTACCGTGTTGAATTTGTTTCTTTAAAATATTTACCATTTATGTCATTATAACTTTTATTTGCGGTACATAATCGCACTAGCATTATTTTTAAATCAATTTTTCGATTCGAGAACTAGGGGCATGCTAAAAATTGCTTTTCTACACACTAACGTATATTTAATATTATGTTAAATCACTGAACACGCCATGTGACTCCAGTCGCATTTAGGCACTATCAGCGAGTCACACACTCCACAACACTGCTGTTTGTTTATATGTTGACCATATTTTGATGACGCCGGCTGAATTTAACGGTATCTTAGTTTATCACGATAAGATCTTTCATGATGTCAAGATTCGTTCCTCATGTGTAATGCCAGCAAGTGAAACACAGGTCTGTCATCAGCACCGATTACAAAAAAAATCAAGACGACAACGATAAAACTGGACAACTACTGATAGTGTTACTAAAAATAAAACGAATGTTGATATGAAGAACAATATATACCAGAGATAAACGGCAATGATAACAAAAAAAAAAATGAACCATTATTGAATTTATGATGTTTTCATCATTTACAAATTATGTGAATCTCAGAAAAGTGAACAAGTTCCAATAAGTAATAAAAAAGTATGTTAGTACTAACATTGCAAGTAAGCATAGTGGACGCAAAGCGAGTGTAGATACACAAAGTGAAAATTTTAATAGAAGAAATAAAAAATGTCTTTCCATTGCACATTTAAAATACATGGTGTATAAAATTCCTTTGGGTATTTTTCGAAATAATTTATGTTCCATTAGATATAGGATTGTAGAACCTACAAGGAACAGTGTTTCTATGAATTAGAAAAAAAAAATTATTGTAAACAAGCACAGTTGATACAAAGGTCTATGGACACACAGTTCAATAAATAAAGGTATTGTTTGTAGGTTAAGAAAACAAACAACACAGACATATAAATACATATGACAAAAATGAATGTTTAGGAATACGAATGTGTATGTGTTTTTTTCTTTTTATGTGCTTATATTTAACGTCACAAAGGGGCATGATGATTGACGCCAACTTCGGTTATTGCGACGTCTTCAAATTTATAGAACAATGATGATCTCTGAGCGGGGTGTTTTCACACGATTTTACACGAGTCCTACAAGGAGATGAAGGTGCCTCGGTTATGTATTGGTAATCCTCACTCTATTTAACACGCTCTTGGAAGTGACGATGGAGGAATCCGTGGTGGGTTGTGTTCCTTGCAGTTGAATAGATTTTAGTCAATAAAACCACCCAAATTAGTCCAACTGTGCTGGCCTTATCACACTACAGCCTCTGTCCGAACTATCCTGGGATGTGGGCCTAGGTCGAAACAACGAAGCACTATGCTTCAATCCATCACTGAATTGAAAACAACACTGACAACTGCACCTAAAAATGGTGAAGTAGGTTTCAATACTTAATGAATTAATTTAAATGGTAGATTCGCGCCAAGTTATTTGACCTTTCATCATACAGACTTATCAAAAGTATTATTCGCAGCACTACGAGATCCATTTCATAATTCTAATGTCCATTCGGATGTCTCGTACGGGGGCGTAAGGGAAAAGCTTTGGAAACATTGGTACGCACTGCTAGGTATCCTGGGTACGATCACTCTTTATAAGTTGAGCCATTTCTTCTAAGGCATATTGCTGCTTGTTAACAGTTGATATTTCTCACAATGAAGTAGCCTAATGTTTTTCCCATTATAAAAGAATATTTCAACCACAGGAGACTTCTGCTGTAATCATGAGTGATAAATATGGAACTTCATAACTGTATTATTCAGTAGATGGCATCCTTCTATGTCATCTGCAACAGAATTATGTCCCAAGCATGCCTCTCCTCTCTTCCAGTTTCCTTAAGTAGTAGTAGTGCTCATTAGTGTTGGGGTCCAAAGGAAGGGTAGTGTTGTGAGACGGTAAAGGGGTACATGTATGTGAAATACCATTACACAACACCTCATAAAGGGATTAAAACGAGGTTGCTGACATAGTAATGGAAAGCCAGTAAAGAACGCTGGACCTTCCATCCAATCTAAATTTTGGTTTCCTAGACCGGATTCGCTACTTCATTATTCAAGTGGCTACTTATCTCCCCCTACAAGGCTGAGTGACTAAACCTATATTGTGTATGTATGTTGTGGCGAAAGACTTACCCACTGGTGAGTAGGGGGTGACCGCGTGGTGCTCTTGGTGCGGCATCGGGAGGCCAGCGGTCGGCTTGTGCTCTTGGTGGCCTGGGTATCCACTGAGGTAGTGGGGTTCAGGCAGGCTCAGCAGGCTGGCCAAATCCTGCCATCGCTGCTCCATGCTTCCTCCTCGCATGTACCCCATCCGGCCCTGTACAACAGAAAAATAAACATGCAACATCCACCAGGAAACTTAAAACATGGCAATCATAAAGGCACAAACAATTATTGATAACTATTGTAAGTCTCTCGGAAGGAAGAAACAGAAAGAAAAAAATGTCTGTGTTTATTTACGTTAGTGATATTACCTCCACATACAATTTCTATAAATTATATACCCATCAAATTAAATACCATCCTTCATTTGTGGTACTTTTGGTTATATCCACGGCTGCATTTCTGCAGGCCATGGGACAGACCAGAGCCAAACTCAAGCGAAAAAAGGACTAGACCATTTCGGGAACAACAATTAAAGGGCATTTCTCCCCTTTGTTCACGAATGCGAGATACTGACTGTGCAAGAGGACAGATTAGATTGTTGATGTCGATCCTGTGTATGAGGTTGTATGAATGTTTAAACACCCCCCCTCCCCCGGATTTGCCACCAAATCTTGGTAGGGGAAATATTTTTTTTCTAGAATTAAAAAAAAAATCACTAGATTTACCAATTTCTAATTGACAAAAAATGAGAATTAAGTAGGATAAAATCTTCCTAAATTTCAAAAAAGTTAAAGATAAAATTAAATAATAGTAGACAGAGCTAATGAAATTATAGCTCCGATTTAATGTGTCGAGGGCGGTACTTATACCATTATTTCTCAGACTTGTAGTAATGCTTGAGTCATAGAACATTTCTCAGACTGTTAAAAAACAAATCTATTCGAGCTGAAAAGCAAAAACTAATATTTCCCCAAATTTCAACCTTTCGGCAATCCCAACTGCTTCCAATATTAGCCGAGAGAATAGGTCACATACTACAGCGGCTGCAGTGTGGGAAGGTATCGATACAGAACATACAGCAAGCCGTGAGAGGAGGTGGGAAGATGGAGCTCACCATATGGAAGCCGCTAATCGCCTGGCTTAGCTAAACCTAATGACTGAGGCCGGCCCCAATCAAGGAGGCAATATTTCACCCGCCCCTAACAGGCACCTCTAATAGCAGGTCTCTTCTGCCCCATGTCTTTATTTAACGGTAACTACCGAAACTTTCCAACCACTGTATATACATAATATAGTCGAGCTTAATAATGGACATTTCCTCGTAGCAACGGAATCATTTTTCTGTTAAATAGCACCACTTCAATCTAGCTACTTAATACAGCATGTATATAATACGCTTTGGGAACTGAAACATAAAGTTCAAAATGAAAGAAGGCTTGCGTGGGTTCCTTCGCACTGCGGTGCGGAAGGCAACGAAAGCAAAGCCGGCTGTGAAACAAAACTAGCAACGCTTAAAAATAATAAAAAATACCGACTGCGGAAGAATGGCTTGTGTGACTACAATGCGAATGCTCTGTTAAAAGAAATGAAAAGAGATGTGAGGTTGCCTGGAAGACAATATAGAATTAAGAGGATTGAAGAGACCGGTAAATTACTGCTGTTTGTAAATCCGATTATTATGTTGAGTATCCTTTTATGGGGGGGGGGGATGGGTTTAGTCCATTTCAGCCAACCCAGTAACCTACCACATATCTTCAATATATAATCGTAGAAGAGCAATTTACAAAAAAACCTTCTCATGCGATCGGTCGAGTACAACTGGTAAATGCTACGAATATAACCTTCCAAACTGTACCCAGAAACACATAGAATTTCTTGTTCGACCGACTAGTTAAACTGCATTGATTAAGTGTCCTCCCGATATTTAAATCCTGATGTTCATCTGAAGCCGGTCTGAGTGGATAGTAAAAATAATGTTTCCTAAACTGCGCTTATTATAAAACAATCATTTTGATTTTGCTATGCTATAACATTTATGCTCTTAGGGCTCAATCCCTTATTTACTCTTAGGCTGCAATCATAGACCTAGAATAAAAATAATTTTTTGTATTTATAAACCAGCCCTTATAAAGAAAGATATTTTTTCTTTAGGTATAAGGTACGAAACTTGGTATCCGGTTACTACCCACCATCTGCTGTATAGTAAATAAAAAATGTTTATGAAATTCGTACGTATCCTATCCGATTTCACAAAGCATGTAAATGGTCTTTATATTTCTATCTTTATATTATAAAGATTATAATATAAATCTTTAAATTATAATATATATATATATTTTTTCATAATTCTCAAAATGATCACTCTTAATGAGTGGAAAATGTACTACGTTCTAAAACTATAAATGAAACAATATTAATAATTGTAAATTGTACATACTACTTTTGTAGTAGTAGAGTTGCAGTGGTGCATATAAAATTGAAACTAAAAAAATATACGAAATTGGTATAGTGCACCTTCAAAGATTGGAGTAATTCTTTTTCTTGGACGATTAAAGAAATGTACGAAACACAGGCTTATAATAAAATGTTGTGAATGAAATAAATTATTGCTGGACTAATAATTAGTTACTTCAAGGAGAATAAGTTCGGATTTCGAAACTGAACCGGTAATTTAACATTATCAGTAGTTTTGTTTTTATGTTTCCTTTCTATTAGTAGTGTCCGCTGCAAAACTATCGATGCTCCAAAGACCCACCAGTTACGATCATTAGCAATTTAGGGTGCTAACAGACTCAAGGAGCAGAGGACAGTTAAGTGAAACATGAGCCTTTTGTTCCAGTTACACGGTAGTGATGTAGTCTGTACCACGGACCAGAGGGAAAGGCGGTATCGATGGCCGGAGACTTTAATGCCCGAGCATTAGTGTAGGCGCTAATGCCCCTAACGCTTTATACAGTCACAAAGGCGGTTCTCCAACATCAGGGGAACATCGGCCGCTTAGTCTTTCGATTCTTTCACTTCCTCCTTCAAGCCGACCGACCATTCGAAACCTATCATGGATCCTCCAAGAGCTAAATCAGCTTTGTCTGAAGAAAGGAAGGAAATTATCAACGTTATGGAAATGATGAACAACGATTTTCAAAAAGTGTTCAAGAATAAAATCATTCATCATCAACATAGATAAGCATAAAATAATGATTAAAAATTCGGCAAACAAACCAGTCCGACTAAAAAACTATCCCAGAAGGATGAAGGAAATCGACACACTCAATTGCTTATTAGGCTGTAGTTATATCTTTTTGGCTGATGAAATTACCTATTCATCTAAAATGTTAGGAGAAAAAACTATTGAAATTTCTCTTGTTGGCTCCTAAAATTGTATTCTTAGGGCCTACTTTAGAATCTCAGTTACCTGCTTTGATGTGTACTTTGCGGTGGAAAAAATCAGGGCTTTTAATCTAAAATATGAAATAGCTTCTGAGCTGATATTTGAGAATAAAGCAATAGAAAGAATAATTTTTTATATATTTCATTTTCCCATACTTACGGTATAATCCCTCGTTGTTGTTTAATATACCTTTTATGAAATAGAGCCATCTTTACAAAAGCTACCATAAAACACATGCACAGACCGACGAAAGACTAGGGTACAATCCAAAGCCTACACCTAACTATTATAACATACTATGAAATATTACGCTGTAACGTCTCTATCAAGACTAATAAAAACGTAAATGCCAATAAATTCACATTTTATTTTTGTAAATTTAGGCCTTACAGCTATTTCAAAAACAGTCATTTGGGTCACTAAAACAAATGGTCGAAAATATATTCTTACTTTTTAAGCACTGTATAGTATGCCTATACAAGAATTATAGACATCACGTGAGCGATTTTTCAAGAAATGCTTTTATCATGTTACGTGCTACCACTTCTAGTTTATCGATTAATTTCTTTAGTGACTGCAACCTGTACAAGCAAAGGACACGAAGGCAATTTACCTGACCTCTCCGTATGTTAAATTTACCCTTTCAACCTCGACGAGTATTAAAAAAAAATAACTGCCACTAGGTTAAACATATTGGCGTACATTAGCAAACATAAGCTTCGGTTATAGTAAAATGTACGAAATAACCTTAGGTGTTAATTGAACCATACGTTCCTTCTAAGGACAGCGAGGTACGAACAGGCGCGTCCTTCGGCCAAAACTCACTCATTACCTCGACCTGACCTAGTTGCAGAGCAAGAGACTATTATTTAGTATCTTTACACACTATTCATAAATAATAATTTTTTTTTTAGCTCCAAAAATAAAAAGGTATATAGTTTTGTAGGAATGTTATGAGCAAGGTTGATAGAGCAAGAGGCGGATCAGGAAATAGCTGCAATAATCGTAAAAATCCTCTTTCGTTGACTCAAAAACGATCGATCTATTACTTCGGGTGGAAACTTCCCATAAGAGTCCGGAATCGCATACCGGGAATTTATTTTTGGGTTTTTAATTACACAATCTCCATGGTTTTTTTCCACTACTCACTAAAGCAAAGTAATATTTTGGCGGAATTTACATTTGACAGTGCTCACATATTGTCAAGACAATTAATATTAGAGGTTTAACGCAATCATTTTATGTACCACCAATTTCACAGAATATTAGGGGGGAACCAATAATATCGCATCAGGTACATGGGAGCTCTAACAAATTGGGCATTTTATCTACAAAAATACAATTTTAGAATTCGAATTTCACTTCGACAAACGGAGAATTCCGGAAAGGTAAGAAAAATTCAAATTTGACACCGAAGGATTCTGATTTAACTTTCTCTTAAATTTTTGGAGGTTTTAGGTTAGCTTGGTTATTTTCAAAGAGATGATTGTAAAATTCCTTAGAAAAAAATGATTAAAAAATCTATGTCACGTAATTTGGGTTTCCCATAAATAGATAACAGGTAATAATAAAATTTCATTTAGAGAGGTTACAGTTAAATACAAAACAAAAGCATATTGATGACTATTGCATAAAATTTCTGGGATTTAAGCACTTTACATACTAGAAGTTAAAAAAAAATATGATGAATTACTTACGAAATAAATATAACAGTACGACATGAAACGCAATATTATTCTTGATTTTATGCCATTTTTGTTTATATAGAAATAAAGAGCAGTAAGTAACTAGAGATCCCTGTCAACACTGTTCAAAGAATAAATAATACTATTATTATTTATTATCAATATTTTTGGAGATAAGATAGGGGGAACGACAAGTCATTAAACAAACCAATCAGACAATAATTAATAGGTGACACGTGTGAAGTGTACCAACGTTGCAAACATAGCTATTGATACTTGGACAACATAGACTGACTAATGAGACAAGAATCGGACAGGATTATTCCGCAAAGGTAACAATAAAACCTAACCTAAATAGAAATGAGCTAATGAATCTTGGTCTCGAATCTCTTAAGAATGTTTTGATACTTTCCGCAGCAAAGAAATAAGCAATAGAATGGAATATAAAGAATACTATTACACCATTTTAATAAAATTTTGTATATATAAGGGGTATTGTACATATGGTGATTGATGATTTGAAAAAGAAATGAATCGAGGAAATGTGCACGAAAGGATGGGAAGAGCCCACCCTAACTCGGCGTTTAGTTAAGAGACATGGGAGCGCCGCGGAGTTCCAAAGACAAAACTAACGAAGCAATTATTATATGCTAAGTTATATGATCAAACATTCATTTTAATGTTTTCGGACAAGAGCGTAAAGGTAATATCAAATGTGACGACTAATTTACTTAACAGGTTTTTACGACTATCTGCTCACTTCTGCTTCTAGTTTGGGGAAAAATTTGGGGAAGAATGATATGTATCATTATCATAGCAAGCTAATTATCGTGAATGGCGAAGAGAGGGTGACGAATGCGCCCATCGAAAGAAATTTCCCTTCAGTCGCTCACATACGAACGGACGGGTCAGTTCCACGGATTTTCTGCATTTGAGATCCGCGGATTCCCGGTCTGTTACTGCCCACTAAACGTACAGGCCTTGCCCATCAGATTTGCTTTTTCAGATCCGCCAGTGGTTTAGGTTCGTTCGTGCATAGAGTAGATCTGCAGGCCAGGTCTTAGGAGCACGTTGGAAAGTCCAGGGAGACAGTCCACTTTTTCAGTGTTGTAGATAACTTCATTATGGTCAGTGTTTCGTATTGTGGAATAGAATCCTGATACATGGAATAAAAGAAAAGGATCGCAAAAAGATAAAGTTAAAAATAAGTAAATAGTGGTTTTATTATATTAACTGTTAAAATTAGAAATATCTTAATTTTGGGTTAATGGAATAACTAAATAAATTCGATTCTGTCTAATGAAAAAGAAATAAGCCTTTAAAAAAAATCTATTGAAAGAAATGAAGTCTTTACAAGCATTCTAGCAGTGCAAATAACTACATAAATTAATCATAATTTATTTAATAAAATAAGTATATACAATCTTAAATTTAAAAAATATATAGCGGTTACTTCTTTATACATTATACATGAATAAACAGATCAATATATAGATAATGAAAATGTTAGAAGTGGTTTATAATTAAAAAACTAATTAAAACCTTACTGGTCAACAAAATATTAAATATGAACTAAAATTATTTAAATATACATATGATCCCAAAACAAATGGAAGAATAAATAAACAAATAAGTTTGTTAGCAGTTGTTTTTTTCAAGAAACTAAGAAGACTTCGAGGAGGAAAAAATTGCATGTATACACAGTGACAAGCATGGTTTCTGGAAGGGATAATTTTATTATATTATTATTTTATTTTATAGCGTCGGCGGTCACACAGTAATAGATATCTGCGTCTAACTTAGTTCGCCAATAACTAAGGGCCCACGGGGTTCACCGTTTTTCTTAGAAAAATTCGTAAGTTTGTGGCTTGCTTAAGTTTTCGAACCTAGGTGCACAATGATTCCCTCGTGAATGTGGCTGTCTTCACTAATTGGGTTTTCCCTTGAAAGCAGAAACGCCCGAAATTATTTTACTTTTTAATAGCACTTCAAGTATCGCTTTTTGGGGTTGAGCTTATTCACTAGTAATTTGAATAGAAAGGGCTGATTCCCCCCTTTTCTAGACAGAGAAGGGTCTATTGATATAGGAATTGTCTTGAGCGACATACGAACCCAAACTTTTTGTGTAAACTATAACCAAATCAACTTCCTGAAATATAATTATTTTCTGATCTGTATTATTTAGATATGTGATATATTTCCAATCCACGTTATTTTCATAGAGAAACATTCAATACAAAAGAAACAGTTCAATGGATTAGTAAATCTTTAACTAAAATTTCAGGGGTTTTAGTCACAACGTGTACAAATAATGAACTTGAATCGCCCAACCTTCCAGCAACGTTTCCTCCCTGCCAAGCTCTACACCGCCCGTTCTGTACTCCTGCCAGATGACCCCCCGAACAAGGGTCCTTCAGCGAGAACCGAGATCATTAGTCTGTCGGCCTGGCGCTGATTACAAAGCTCCACGGTAACTAGACAATGTGACTAACAAGTGAGTCAAGGCGAGTCATCTCCTATAATATATAAGATAAGGGAGTGCCCTACATCCTGCCGAGGACATGCCTACGGCATCTATCGCTGATTTATATACATACATTATTATATTTTCTTTTGCCGGAATAATTTGAATATTGGCAGATTAATCGTTAATAAATATACAAAAATGAGCAGAATAGGTAGATACAGATATGCAATTAACGCAATCGTTTCATGACATGTGGTTTCTGGTTCATGTGGTGGACCAAAACCCTGGTCGGGAAGTGAATCCACTTTAATTTATTGCTTCGTAAATTAGATAAGTATAAGTGGGTGAATCCAAACACGTACAATGAGAAGAATATTGGCGGAAAAACACAGGACAAACGGCACACAGATGTCTCACCATACTAAAAATAAAAGTATTCAATATTCTTCAAAACTCCCAGAAGTAATTGCTTGTCTGGAGTAGACGTGTTTGACCGTTCTATTGCTAACATGCGTGATATAGTGTTTAATTTCCGTAATAAGAAACTTGTTGACTATCTTTTTTGGAATACTGGACCTATTGGATCAGAGAACCATGTCTAATCTTCTTACTGGCATTGGAGGGAGGGAGGGGGGAATTTGCTTTGCGTGGAAATCAGGCTACTTATTCAAGAAACTAATACTTGATAAGTAGCAGTAGCCATATGAAACCACACATAGCGTTTATTTAAAATTTAGTCCGTTAGATGTTGACATTTTTCGAGAGTTGTGTATGTTTTATAGTGGCAATATTAATATATGTTCGATACTTAAATATGTGATACACATAAAGCAATACAATGCAAACTAACTCGGATAATTTTATTTTAATTTTAATATAGGACTCCATTTTTTTTTGTTTTGTTTTTCCTCCATATTCCCTTGTTATTATAAATTATGAAATTCAGTATAGACGACATAAATGAATCTATTTACAATGTCCTGTAGCTTATCTAAACTTTATACAATTTTAAATAATTACTTAAAGAAATTGATTGTCTAAACATGTTTAAAAGTGATGGGGCTCAAGTTATGAATAGACTTAAAACTAACTTACATCTAACAAACAATATCTTAAACCTAATTTTCCTCGACAGTCTGTTGCCATCGATGCGGGAAGGGTGGTGGGGTCATAGTGTTGAACACTGGGTTTGTTAGGTGCGGAAACGAGTTAAAAAAACTTGATGTGTCTCCGGTGGATGAACTCACCCACCGACGGAGCACCAAACCTCTCCAGAAAGTTATGTCTGACCACTTTTCTCATGATCCCATTATGAAATTGCTGGTGACTTTCAGCTGTATTGTCAGTCAAGTGGGTATATAGTGGGGCACCGTACAGCAGAGCTGGGTCATCACATTTATCATCAGTTTGAGACGATGCGGCAAGTTGGGTGAAGGAACAAGTGTGAAAGCATCGCATCATCGCACACGTAAATCAAGAGAGTTAGAAGCTCTATATAGAATTACTATAGGACTGTATTGTAGACTCATTTGTTTTAAATCTAGATGTTTCTCTGAGTTTTATGTGCCACTTAGCCAGAAATATTTTTTTATTGGCTAGTTCCTTACTCTATATGGGTAGCTCTGTAGGAAGAGCTCCTTCCCGGAGAACGTAATGTCCCGGGTTCAAGCCTCTTTCTTAGGCTAATAGTTACCAACGGTAATTTACCCCGCCAATATTTCACCCGTCCCGTTAAATTTATTATAGTGAGACATGGCTTCACGACGTGAACACGGATGAGACAGAGCTTGATGCCCCAATGTGAGTAGCGGTGTGGGAAAGGTGTTAATTGCGGCACCACTGCTGATGGTCCCACTGATGGGCCCTCCACGGCTTGCGTCACCTGCTCCAAGGCCCTTCGTAATCCCTTCTCTATAAGGCTCAGGCTCCTTATGGCTTTTTTCAAGGGCCGGTATATCCTAAAGCATTAGCGCTTCGGCCGGCAATAAAGGGAACAAAAGTGACTTGTCCAACTTAACCGTCAGTGGAATTGTAGAAACTATAGTTAAAAAATACCGAGCAGCTCTTAAAATGTGTGCTATTTACGGCAATTGCTTCATAAAGAAGATTCTTTATTTAATACATGTACCCCGGTGTAGTTAAGTGAGATTGAAGAAAGTTATCAGGTTTTCATCAAGTTTATTAATGGATAACTATGTATGTCATCATCGTTCGCAAGAAAAATAGTTATCTTTGAACTATTGGGGATAGGTGGAGAAGCAACATATGTACATCCAATTTGCTCAAACGATATTATTTATGAGAGAAATGAAATTGTACCCTAATCATTATATCAATGAGAGAGAGTGCTAATTCCACACTGAAACACGTATATTTGTATATTCCGCTTGATAAACTTAACCATGAAGTATTTTAATAATAGTACAAGATGAACAACAAAAAAGATTACAAAAATAAACAAGAAGGAATTAATCGTTAAAACATTGTTCTAAATAATAATTAAAAACTGCAACAATTGAAGACTAAAGCAATTTGTTTTCGGCAATGATATAGCATATTTTACTTATCTCAAAAATTCCTCAATATTTTTTAATAAGTTTTTCATGAGATTTCAATTTCCATACCAAGGTTACTATTTCCATTAATCTCTTTAAACGTGAGGACTTAATGAGATAAAGGCTTAAGTTTCTTTTGCTGAGATAAAAAAATAATCATGAGAAAGATTAATCATTGGGTATCTTCCTTCTCTAACAAATAATTGATCAAGTGATAAGCTTATTATAATTATGAGTTATATGCCGAATGATAGAAATTTATAGGTGGTCAGTAGTCAGACAATCATTAATTCATTAGGTTAGTATTATTCAGCTCATTTTATTTTCATGTGCTAAGATCACACACCTCGATGCATTTAGACTAGTGTTATAGGTTTTAGGATGCCATTATGCTGGTTGTGGATTGTTGTTTAAAATGTCGAAAGAAAAATTATTTTTTCGGGTGTCTACCAACAATTTCATTGTACTGTCAAATTTGGCATAGTACTAAAAACAACAGATTCATCAATTACCTGGAAATTTCTGAAATACAACTTAATGTAACAGGCTGACAACATTACGTTTCTAAACATATAAGAAAACTTAAAATTATTATTTTTGTTAACCGCCCTGGTAAACAAATCTACAGTTAGTTGCAGGACTGACACATGAAAGAATTGCCTCTTCTTTGTATGTGCTCTTAAATTTATTATACTGCTAATAACCTTTACCACGTTGTATTTTATTTGTGTACTAAACCTACACATTTTTAACAATTTTTCAGCCATCTTTTATTAATAATATATAAATCATTATGTAAAATTGTATTTTAATGTATAAGATCTACAATTATTTCAGAACTTTGGTACCGCATTATGGTTTTGGCGTTATATTTTAGCACTTAAAAGTAGCAGCGTGACAAATTAGGGTGGGCATACACAAAAAATGTATTCTTCTTTTAACCCACAACCATACCTAAGCACACCAAATACAAAATACTCTCTCACAAAATGGCTCAATTGGTTCATAGAATTCAAGAACCTTTTGTGAGCATCAGCAAGACTTCAGACCAAGTTTTAAAATTACAGTTAATAAATTACATTTATTTATAACTAATCTTGAAACGGGTAGCGTTTGATACTTAAGGGGCAATAGAAACAATACTAATCGGGGGATCCAAAGGCAATTCATCATCTGATTATTACAAAACTATCGTCAATCTATTGAGACAGCAACTAAGCAGACCACTCTCCGATTTAAGCCAGTTACTGCTCTGAAAGTTACTGAGTACCGCTCTTGAAGATAAAAATAAAATGAAATGAATGAAAATTCTTTATTCTGGGACACTGTATCTTAAGAATAACAAAAAGGTACAAATAAGTATATCTGGCCGTCAAAAAAACAACATAAATTATACAGATGTGATTAGCTTGTAAAATATAACAGGCCTATGTACATATGTGGTGACTTCAATGAACCAACTGCATAATTTCGAAACAAAGAAACATAAACGAATAAAGGTGAATGGCATTAGCTTGATTGCAACTAATAACGTAAGGGAAGTACAGGAATTATTATTAGCAGGGAAAAAAAGAGCATGACCGGATGAAATAAAGTACAGAATGAATAACAAACAAAGGAAGCAGATTTGTGGGATGGTAGGATCTAGTATTGTGAGACTGAATGGCTAGTTTGAATTTGAGGAGGTAAATGTAAGCAGTTTTTTTAGTTATAACAATAATCGAGATGTTGTTTTACCAACATGGTACAATACTCTACCATGGTTTTTCGTTTCTCAAAGGCTTTCCGTTTCGAATTCTCGAGAGCTTTCCTGGGCCTGCCGGCTATAAAAGCAGACTCCCCTGAAGAAGATGATCTAAGAATGGCAGATGAAGAGACAAAGACTCCTGCCGGACGAGGCACATACCCCGGCTACCACAAGCCCCGGGGGACGGGCGCACAGATTGAGACGTCGGGAGTCCCATCAGTCCACGCCAGCCTTCTCATTTGTCTAAATAATTGCCGCTCCTTCCACACTGACTACGGTAGCTCTCTCACCTCTCGCCTCGGAACCTATAACGAGCATTTCCATCCCGGCAACACCTACGGGTCTTCCACGCTTCGCCCCCTTTTAGAGAGAAATCGGACCATGCCTGTAAGTTTTTCGTCAATATTCTTGTATTTTAGCTGTTTACGATTGTCAGATCGTTTCCCAAATAATTTTTGACCAAAATACCCGTTTTAAAACAAATTTATTTTAAAAATTTTTTAAGGAACCGAGCCGACTCACTCTAGTAGGTCCAGCTAAAAGGCCATATACCTACAAGACTGGAAATTTAATCTAGCAATACCTGATCATCGGGAAGCTGAAAGTTTATTATAAATTAACTGTCATAAAATAGCCAATATGTGATATAAGTATTATTGATGGTATGGTGGCGGTGTGGAGTACGTCAACCTCCCCACGGTTCATCACGTTGATGGAAACCAAAGCATTTTCAGCGTTGGCTATTAAACGTCGTCTGGCAGGACCCTTTAGGATGACGGCCTAGTTCGTCGAAAACTTTTGAGTATAAATTAATAAACCTGTGGGTCAGAAGTTGAAATCTTAGCTGAAATTTTGACATTTGTTTGGTTAACACTGTAATGAGTTCGTAAATGGTTTGTGAATTTTAGTGACGTTTATTTATGACTCTAGGCGCGATTTGTTACATAATTGTACACATTAAGTGAAAATTCTGTTTCTGGTTTCAGTAGAGATATTTCAGTCATAAAAAGCGTCTATACGGTAAGGAATTCAGACGGTTGCGGGTTGGAATTACGGCACAGACATTAGATTACCTTTCGTTTAATAAATTTATAAAAACAATACAATTTAATAACAATATTACAATAATTAACGAGAAAAAAAACTAGTTTAGTAACTGATCTATGGGATGAATTTTAAAATGCAGCAACTTTTCATTTTCACACACTAAATGATTACAAATAATAATAAACTACATGACAATTCTTCGATACAATGTGGGCATTCGGCGAGGCATCCAGATCATTTGATCATATAGCAGTACTTTAACCGATATACAGTTGTAGCGAAATTTCAGATAGGCGATTTAAAAGTAGAACCTCTCCTTTTGGGCTCGGCAATTATTGCAAGGACTGATCAATCAAAGGTGTTGATGCATTCGATTAATTTGAACATTAATCACGCCAAGGATACGGCGCCGAGTTAATATTTAGCGGATCGAAGCCAGCCCATGCCGTCAACAGAAGTGGGGAGGATCTAATAGTCTCCGTGGCCATGGACCTTTTCGGAAATCATCAGGCCGGAAGTACCTACTCCTTAATCTTCAGCCATTAGTCCGTAAGGGGGCTTTCTCGGATCGATGAGGCACTGACTGTCAAATCTCTTAACATTTGTCCCAACCAAATCGGTACAGAGCAGTCCATACTTGCCTCTCCTCTGTCGAAATCTTAAACCTCCTATTACTGCAAAGGGTAGCACAAATCTATTAAGGAATCCTTGGGAAGGCTCTGCCATTTTGGTTGGATCCTTGACATACACCGGACCTAGTTCGCTAGTTCACGGGCTATTTTCATTACCAATTATCGATAGTTAATCTATCGATTTAAACATGCAGCATTCTAACATTTACTCAAACGGTGCCAAGCAAAGATTGGGATTCTACTAGAACTAATCTCAATAAATTATGTAGGATGTTCAAATAATTTCCAAAAACCTTTGGGTTATACCAGTGGCCGTATAAATTCATTTTTTGTCACTTAATCCAATGCATTTTTCGTTGCGTGAATGAAACAATTTTATCTGAAACATTTTATTCATATTTTTTTTTCTATATACTATTACCCTGTATGATACTAAATCCATTATTTCATGATATTTTTTTATTAAAACATATCTCATTTCTGAATTTTTCCAATAAACATTCAAACGTTTCGAACTAATTCTTTCATTTAACCCTACCAGTTAGTATAGTAATACATAACACTAGCTAATCTAAGGATCTGCTGCCTAGTCAGTTTTTGTTAAGCATTACATACATTTTTAGCGATTACCGAATAACGTGTTGTTACATCAATGATAAACTAAATTGTTTTTTTCATAAAGTACCAGTGAAAAAATAGAACTTTAATTAATAAAGGATAGTGAAATAATAATATCCAAACTACTCCGTATTATTGAGCAAAAATGCTCCATTTTATTCATTAAAATTCACAAAAATCTGTGAATCATATAGAAAATATCGAGTAAAAACCTATTGAAATCGACTAGAAGGGTACATGCCTCCTACTGTAGGGTAATTTTTTTTATTTTATGGAATGACATTTAGCATTAAAATCCTCAACAGTTGGGAGGGGGAGGAAATTAAATCTTAAGTTGTGATTTCTCAAGTCGGAAAAAGGCTTTTTTGCAAACTTCCCACTATTATACTGTCAATCCCCAAGAAATTGTATACACTTTTAATAATTATGTACTTAAATATATAAGTAACAATTAATTTCAGATCTACTGGTTTACGGTCACTTAATACACGACAGTATGAATACCTTTATTTGAGTTGTAAATCCCGAAAACAAAAAAACTATGTAAAAGTATATTATTTTTATTATTAACCTTAAATTTTAATTTAAGAACTATCAGGCAGCTACATTAACATGTATATATACAGTACATAACATAAATATGCATATATAGGACCGGGGATTGACCTAAGCACGGCAGTACAGTAGGTACAAGAAGACAATGATGGAAAGTTATACCGTCTGGCTCGTGCCGAGCGGTTCCTCAGAAACAAGACACTACCGTCGAAGGCTTGTCCCAGCATCTCGACATCTTTGTTTCTAGAGACCGACTAGAGGTCGAACACTTTTTAGTTTAGAAGCAAAAGGTTCTAGATTTCGCTCAGTGGTTTTGAGTCTTCTTGGACAATGTGTCGTTGAAATGTTTCACACAAATCAAAATCAAATTATTACTTGCAAACGAGAGCTAGATCATAAAATAACTTCATCATTTTCACAAGTCTAGTAAATAATTGGATTACTAAAATCGTTAAATCATTTCAAGCTTTCCTACCAAACTTTGCATTATTAGATTAAATAATTGCTCCTGACTATATCATATTAAAAAAAATGGTCTTAAGTAGGGAATCGACTAGTCCTCTAAAAAAAGGTATATCAACATATATTTTGTACAGAGGTAACATACTGAAGTACATACACACATTATTAATTAGGACGCCGGACCTTCAATTTGATACCTTGGACAATTATCGTAAAAAAACCGATTATTTTATACCAAGTAGTTTTTCATTAATTATATTTTATGGAACTTTTCAAGTAATCAGTTGGAACCTTCTGGTTATATGAAAACCAACTAAACATTTAAATATATACAATTAAAAATATATTTAAAATATTCACAGTTTATATGCACTACTCTATTTACAGTACCGATTTCCAAGTAAAGAGCTATTACTACATCGCAATGATTCGCATTTTAAATTACATCATAAAACAACAGTCAAAGGAGATAATGTAGTCATTTAAGAAGCAGTTAAAAATAAACACGAATAAGTTATAAAAACTCGAGGTTTGACTAGGCAGTAATAATACCTATTATAATTTCAAACAACAAAAAAATATGATGAGAGGAAATGGCAGAAAAACGTCCGCTCATGACAACTCGACTAAAACCACCGAGTAAAAGACTCCATAATGAAACCGAGGAACCAGAGAAAGTAGAAAGTGATAATAAGTAAATATAAAAAATAAATAAAATAAAGCAAAAGTATTATACACACTGCGCTTCACGGGTATATTTTATAGGTGTTTCCATATAAAGCTAACGGGGCTTTCTAAAACTAGTTTGGAAGAAATCGTGAAGCTTCGGGTTTTTTGTTTTTTTTTGAGACACTGCCGGAGACTTCTTCTAGATTGACATAATACTGAATTTCATATGACATGAAAACAAAATTTTAGAACAGTTAAATCTCCTAATTAAACCATTATTCTCCAACTGTCACGGTTGTAAAAATGAAAAAACATAACCTTACATTTTTGTTATGAGAGAATGTTAGATCTCATTTTACTTCAATCTGAACCCCCAATGCTGTGTACGATTGAAGAAATCATAATTTTAATATTTTTACTCGTGAAGAAGGAGAATATTTTGAATTTAATTTTCAGGCAAAGAAACCACAAATCATAATTACTAATGACATGTATTTAATGATTTGTTTCAAATATAAACGCTGTTTTCGTATTAGGATTAGTTTCTCTGGCGAACTCAAATATATATAGCTTTATTATTATTAGCTTTAAATATATTTTGAATATGGCGATCGAATAGAATTTCCCCCTCAAAAGATTCAAATAATTTAGAGAACAGGTCATTCCCAGAGTAAACAATAAAATATATTGCACTTCGTACATGTGTTAATGCTTTGGATGTCATAATCAATACTAAGCTGTCACGATTTTATTATAACATGTAAATGGAAAAGAGCTAACAATAATTGATGTACGTCAGGGCAAAAAAGGACTTAAATGTTTCAACAGTTTAACAATAAAACAAAAAAAAAATCAACCCAATAAAAAGTTCCATATTAAAATTCTAAAATATAATATTCAGATCTAATAGAAAATATTGTACACGTCATTGAATTTTAACTTAATTTTTTACTAATTTATGTCGTATTTTTTTCTGATTTTGGATTAGAAATGAGAGCTACGACCGTGTAACAATACTAAGTGGGAGTAGGCATCCATTTTATAGTTCATTGTACATTGTAACTGTACACGTTCAAGGCAGGAGTATTTTTTGAGGTCCCATCATAAAAATCTGTGACAAAACGAAAAGGTCTTTCTTAGCACCAGGAGAGAGAAAGTTTATGCCTTGAAGCAAGCCCTCAGGCGATTCTCGAATGAGGAACATCATTTCTTTAGTGCGTCTTCAACAGCCAGCACTCGTGTAATGTTCCAGCCTCTAATTTCACCACGGGGAATATTTGCAATCCTTATAAGTCCCCAGTACTAAGGAGAAATGGGAGGTATGTATATTAAAATTAAGCAATAGAAGTGGCTTCAACAATTTCATATCTAACTGTTTGTGTAAGACACTTTAGTTCCGGTTATTTTAAACAGTTACTTTATTCAGTCACAAACTTATTATTACTTATTGCGAAAGCACCGCAGATACTAACACCATATTGTAAAAAAAAAGGCTGAGAAACTCGCGTGTAAGCATTTTATCTTACCGAGTGCCACTATTTTAGATAAATGTTAATTTTTACTGGCAAGGCTTAAGCAATGGAAAACAAACAGTCCACTTTTGGTGGTTAAGAAAAGTTTGCTGGGTTTGAGCAGTAGAAATCTATTTCGAAATGTACCCATTTACACGGATAGATATTTAGCTTTCGAAATGCAGGGAAAAAGTGACATTTTGTTTCATCAATCGTTTTCGTCTTTCACAGGTGTTGTTACGATCCTATGAAACCAAAATTACAAAGAAAAGAAAAAACACCCATAATTAAACAATTAAAACATACGTTTAACAAGGGGTGTCATTCTCAAGTGCTTACGGTACTAGTCAACAGGGCGGTGTTAGACGTCTGTCTAACTATTTTTTGGAAAAACTTGATATTCTGCAACATTTAAACTTATTGATTATACTAGATATAAAATCATTAGTTCTTCGGGGGGATTTTAATCGGGGTCAAGAGATCCATAAAAGTGGATTGGAGCATTTTTATGACTACAACTGAAAATCATTTCTACGGTGTGCTGATCTAAAGTATATTATTTGAAGAGAAATATTAAGGATATTATTTGCCATATTCGGTGCCAACAGTCCAGGACTCGCATCCTCAGTGATTCGACTCAGCCCCTTGTGCTTCGATTCTAGTATCAAAAATGATATATAGCTTGTAGAATTGAGTACATCACTCGCACAACGCAAACGATGTAAGAAGCCTCCAAAAGAAGCATAAGTTCTGTTAGTGTTGACCTGTTTTTTTATCAGAACGTTGGTTACATTACACGTGGGACCATTCAATTCTAAAAACATGCGTCGGACGGCCTCTGTACGATGCTGTTATCACCCTTTGATTATAAGAGCAATTGCGGAGAGAATGCGAATAACCTAAAGACTATGACCCCGAGACAAGTGTCGCTAAATTGGCGTAATGAACCGTGCCGGGCCCGACTCCAAAACAGACCGACCGGGAAGTGGGCGCTCCTGGTTCCCGTGGGAAGTAGTTGTCGACTCTTCACAGAATCATAACGGGACTGTCCACGTCTTAGTACTTGAGCAATATTGAAAGAGGGGGTGGCAGGGGGTCTTGTCTCTCTGATGATGGTCCGAGACACTTGTCTGCATTAGTGAAGGGAGGCAAATCAGCGACACTCCAAGGTAGAAGGAATTACTTTGGACTACAAGGCATAGACCTGGAATGGACCTATGTCGACGATGGAATCGTGGAGAAGAAAATCTGCGATGCTTAACAGGTTTTCATCATAGTCAAGAGCAAACGTGCCCATCATCTAATTAATAAAATCATGCAATCAGCTCTGTACGTTAAAAAATTCAAATGATATAAAATACATTTCCAATTCCAAACTGGAGGCAAGAATTGTTGAAGAAAAAAGTTCAATTGATTAATTTCCATTCATTACTATATTGTTTCATAGTCCCTGTCAATTAAGGATTTACTTGTAATTTGAGATACCGAGTATATCAGCCTATTTTACTAAAATTAATTAATTTTGGGGCCTCCAAAGCGACTATGATGTCAGAACGGAAACTTATGAACAACCGGTCGACTCCTTAATCGCGCCTTCCCTTGTAAATGTTTTATATATTTTTTTTACATCAGGGGTTGCGAAATAAATCGAAAATCAAAAGTAGGAATAAGTAATAGCAGTAAAAGATTTCCTCTCGGTACGGACATCTAATTTGTTTGATAGGCTCGTAAAAGGGAGGTATTCGACTGGGACATGGCGATTTAACGAGACGGAGACCGGGTCATCAATTTATATGGGGTGTAAATAAGGATGGAATCAGAGGGGTGCACTGAACAGTCTGGGCCTTTGAGTTATCAACTAATGTCTATTCTTTTGAATATATTTAACGGGGAGGGTAATTGGGCTAGCTAATGGCTTGTATTCAACGCCTGCTTCCTAACAACCGCAAGATCGTATAAAAAAAATAATAAGGAAATATATAGTTATATAAAAATCTATGTATGATTATATACGTAATGTCTGAATGGATGAATTGTGAAGTCTAGTTCTAATATAAATCAAGCAACTTATCATATTCTAGTACAGGTAAAAACATTTCTCCGCTTATCACAACAAAGCAGCTCAATCAAATTAATCGAAGATTTGTTGAAAAGAAAAAAATATAACTCTTTTACGGTAAATGAAACTTTTTATAAGTTTGACCTTTCAAACATTTGCTTAAAGTCTTGGTAGAAAATTTTCCGATGTAGCTACCTGAAAGGCAAGTGATTACAAACATCGTTCCTCCTGAGCGATAAATAAGGCGATCAAAAGCTCCAGTTTTATGGTGTGAATTCGAAATATACTTATTTTTAAATCTCCTATGAACAGGGTTTTCGCAAAGTTTCATGGATAAATAAATCGTGCAACTAATTCTAGTTGATTAAGGATTAGAAAAAAGAAACTGGTGAGAATTACACGGAGCTTGCTCCGATTCATTGAATTCATACATAAACATTAAAAATAAAGACTATAATTTATATAAAATCATTTAAAAACATATATTTAATACTCAGTATAAGATTGATTATTGACACATCTTCCGATTCATATATATTATTTTCTGCTTAAACAGACTGTATTTATAAACTGAAAATCTTTTTAAGATAATAGAATTAAAATATTTAAAAGTGAAGTTAATAAAACTATAATATGGGATAAACCTGAATTTAAATCAAACCTTAGTCTTCTTGAATGCACTAACGTTGGAATCAAAAGGTTAATGCAAAAGGTTTTCAGTGACCGTCACAGAAAAACGTCGCATTAAGTTAAAAGGCAACGAAATTCATAAACGTACATCCAGGGAGGCAGTTGATTATCCACGAGTGAACCTCCATCGCCGGCATATGGTGGCTTGTATGTGGTGAGTTCAATTTCTAAATTGATAAGAAAATTTCAGAAACCTATGCAAAATTGTCTCTGTTAAATCGTATAGTATATTAAAGGAACGCTTTCGACGACTTGTGTGCCTAGTGAGGTGCACTCGTTGCTGAATTTGAAGATGTCACTGATAAGATTATTACAATTATTATTATAACGTATTTTAATGGGGATATTATTGTATAAATGTATTAGCTCCTGCTGCTTCGAAATGTTTAACTCGAGAATTAGTACAGGCATCTGTTCAAGACAAGTTTGCTTAACAGCTAGTTCCATGTTACAAGACGTTCTGCGAAAAGGGAAAAAAAACACAAAAGAGAGCAGCTCGACGAGGGTGCAGACAGTTAAAGCTGTGCTACAACCTTGTCAGCAGACAATACTTTTTGTTGTATTCTTATACCAAACAAATCACGTACCAAGCCAAAGTGCAATAATTGTGTACGCTGTAGCAAACATACCACTTTCTGGGGACTCGGGAGGAGTCAACAAGATTGTTGAAGTAGAATATTCCATATGATTTTTTTTTCATACACAACAAAATAGATTACAACCCTGACCTGCCAAATTGTTCACTAAACCAAAAGGGAAACTAGAGGTGGTTAAAAAACAAGACATCAAGAGCTATAGTCAATTTAAAAGACACTTGATTTACCGTACGCAATCATTTCTTCTACACGGGACAGGCGATAGTAGGGAGTGAAAACGGCCATACTGCAAAATGATATAAAGCTCAATTACTTGGGCCGTGCTGTAGGACCATGGGAGTACAGGCGGGTAGGCCCCGGTAATGGTGACCGGATGACGGAACTCGATGGAGAGAAACGTCGCGGACAGAGGGTGATTAGCCTGCTACATCTGTGTCACTGTGCCGCTGCTTCATAACCCTCTCTGATGATGCGGAAGGGTCCAGGTTCAAATGCCGGCGATGATTGAGACTGTTTAAATATATCCATAAGGCAGAGACTGATGACCAGGGATGGTACCGCACCGTGGCGGACTTTCACGGGAGGGGAATCGCGGCTAATTTAGAGGGAAAATTATCAACCCACGGGTGCAATTTGTCCATTCTTGTTGGGGATAAAGATACCCGAATAGGGTAACTGGATATTTCACACCTCAGAAAATTGGCTAGATATTGTTTCGCTTGTCATCGTTAACAACAATATTCATCGATGAATTTACCGACGTATGACAGTAGAATGGTTAAGTTACATATGTATATACATAAATGAGTTGATTACAGCATAATTACCAGTGCTTCCTCCATCCACCTCTTTACTGAGCAAGTCCTGTTTTATTATTGCCGAATGAATGAGCCAGAAGTCAGCGAAAGCCGAGGCCTTTAGAGAGGGGTATTAAACATTTTGATATTACCATTGTTACACAAGCTGTCGAAGTGCTCACTGGCAGTTTAATAATCTTAAAAATATTTTATATCCCTCCACTGGCTCGTATCCGGTGACGCGGCTGATGGACGAGCGTCTTGGAGACTTTCCAAGATTCCGCTTCCTCTTTCGCATGAGAGGGAGGTGACAAACCTGTGGATTTGGGAGGCCTCTGGGCTTTTTGTAAATATTGTATGAATGAGCGAGTGAATGATGAATTGTAAATATGGTAAGAATGAAAACATTTACCTCAATTACTTATTGCCTAATAAGGCAGATTGTAATTTAGCACAAAAAAGAATATTATAAATATTTTATATATGACAAGATTTGATGATAGATTTTTACGTCAGAGCTCGAAAGAAGAGGTGCTTCATTCGAACTGGTAGGGAATCGTGTTAAAAAAAACAACCAACTTTAAAAACGGCCGACCCATTTAAAGTAACAACGAAAATTTTTAAAGATAACCGTACAATAAGGTTTGGGAACCGGCAATGAAAACAGCTTATTTAATGCAGTTTAAGCAGAAAAATAAAGTAATTTTATATGTATTTCAAATAAGTCAATTAAGTTCGAATTCGCCCGCTGAAAAGTTCTGATCTTATTGAGAACCTCCAGTTTGTCTAGATTGCACAGAGACAATATTAAGTATAATCTTGATGCTAAATGAAGGCAGGTTAATACGGCTGGAACAGGATGTTCCAAGTGCTAGAGACATACTTTACCGAACAGTTCTCGGAAGGAGCGAAGATCGGCAAGATTCCAGAACCTTGAGCAAGGGGAGGAGCTATCATCTCCCACCATCACCTTTAGCCACGCCCAAGCAATAGCTCTTTTTTTTATATATATATATATTCTTGTATTTGTATGAATAATATATCTTATCAATACACTTGCGGATTTACTTAACAGATTAGATCATTCATAGTCAGCAGTGTACTATCGATGAAGAAAGGAAATCTGTCTGGAAAGTAATAATCTTTCCTTACGTACTTTAAAGTAATTTAAAGATAAATAATTTAAGTGTTTCGTACTTAAGTCTATATTTACTGGAAAGTAAATGACATAAATAGAGAGAAATTATTAAGATCATTTTTGTTTCACAAGTTTTTGACCAAGAGACAGTGATCACAATTTTGAACTACTTGGCTCAAACTAATGACTACCATTTCGTTTCTACTGACTGGTGGGACTAAAGGCGTGGAATATTACTTGGAGATTCCTATGTTGATGATCACGTACCTTTAAAAAAGAAATATTTTCATTTTGAGCAGGTTATTAAATTAAAGGGCTCAAAGTCACTGATTTAATTTATGTTTTTTTTAGTTTATAATTTTAAAACGACATTAAACTGTGATTTACTACGTGTTCGCTGTTGTTAAACAAATAAATATATTAATCTGGCTTTTAGTATCTAACCAAGAGGAACAATCCAGTCGAAATACGAAGCATGTACTCATTAATGTTCTTAAGTATTAGAAAAGTACTATTAGAACGTGACATTTTAATAAAAAAAATAGACCATGGATGGGAGCCTAAATATGGCTTTTCAGACATTAGATTAATGAAACAGAAAAACTTGCTTTAAGTGATTTTGGAATGACAATACATCTTGATTTTCACTGAATTAAATATTGTAGACAAGAGTTCCGTCCACTTTTTTATACTTAGATGCGGCAATATTTCTTAAAAATTATAAAATAAAAAGAAAAAATTACAATGAAATTAAAAAAAAAAGATAAGAGAATTATGCGTTAGGATTCATAAAAGAAATCAACTTCAGGAAATCACTAAGTATGATACGATTAATCATGGGATAACCAAAAGCAAACACGCCACAGCTCCGCTGTCTAACCAAAGCACAATAAGGCTTAATTTTTTTTTTTTAATTTTTTGCTCCCCGACCAGAGCTAACCAAACCTATAGGGAACAGGAATATTGTGATAGGTTTGGATCCACTCCGTCCTGACTTATGACAACATAGCGATTGATTGATAGGCAACGCTTCAGTCAGTCAACGGAGGAGTCATCCACGAGAGTCAATAAAAAAACTGGCTCGTCTTTCGATCGGTGTAAAGAAAAAAAACGTTTCTTTAAAAATAATTTATAAAATTGAAACCCATCTGACCTTTATCTTGGCCATGCTGAATACTTTATCAGAAGAGAATAATGATGGATAATTATATAACTTACAGTAATAACCAGAAAAGATCAGTGAATCTCTTACCTGTAACAGAAAACAAAGAATAATTAATAAAAAAAAAACAGTGGGCAAGGAATATTATTTAATAAATATAGATGTTATGGTTTAATTTTTTTTTAGGTTAGATGAATAACAAACAGCAAGCAGTAGCAAGTCCGCGGTGTCTGACTTATTAACGTTTTGAGCACTCGAGAATGGCAATATAGGCTGCTCAAAGTGCTTGTAAGTAAGAAATACAAAACTTGTGAGAAAAGTAATATAGGACGTTATTTGTTGAATATAGATCTCACCTAATTTTTACAATTTATTTACCAGAATTTGACGCTTATTCATTAAAAAAAAAATCGTTTTGAACTTTCTTCTTGAACTAACAATTTCCTAAACGTGGCTCTGTGAATTATAATACGAAAATGTGGATTTCAGATATACGTAGGCTTCACTTACACTGTATGAGAGAAATATAATTTAACTACAAAAAAGCAAAGCTCCTGTAAAAACTAAAAATGACTACATGATTCCGATTATGATCCTCCTCTTGTTAAAATCAAAGCGACGAATTCATCGTTAGTAAAATCACGAGTACGCACAACGAAAGCGAAATAAAATAAAAAGACACTCTTAGCTCATCAGCTATAATAAATAAAAATAAAAATCGCTGCGGGTTACAGTCATTAATTACTGGGCAAATGATGCGAACCGTGTGTTACATGTCCCGTGGGATCATTATTGCCTGGAACAGAACACACTTAACACACGTTCCAATCATCAACTGATGTCTTATTTTATAGGCTGATTGGTCAGGAGTCCTTCGGTGAATAAATCAAAGAGGTCCTCTGTCTAATCACGTTTCATTTTGGACAATGGAGCAAGTAGAAGGAGGGAAAGCGTAATATCTGTAAATGTTAGGAAATAAAAATGAAATTAATTGGTAAATACCTTCCAAAAACGTATGCAATCATTTACAGCCCCAAATTTATTTGTACTATCTAGTAGCTACCTTAGATCTTATTTGGTGATTTACCGTTGCCTTATCAATAGAAGCGGAATTTGAAAGAGAGAATTTTCACAAAAGACAAATAATGACAACTGAAAAAAATATCAGCCAAACAAAATACTGCCAACTGAACAAAATATCAAGTCTTTTCTAAAGGAACTAGTTGATAATATTTAATCAATATTAAATATTATCTTACAATATTGAGTATGATATTAAAACATGAGATCTCAACACCAATTATATAATAATCTGTATACGGGTAGTATTTAATTACAGTCATTAGAACTGTCATCAAAGGTTTAGTACCAACTTTTTCCTATCCCCAGTTCCATGAATGATATGATATCCCCGATATATATTTCCTTATTATATTGATTAAGGCATCAACTTAAGTATCTTGATGTCTGCTCATTAATAATAGATATTATTTGTTGAACGTTTTGTGGGCTATTATGACAAGACGCCAATAAAATAGTTGTCACGACGGTAACCGAAACTCTTAGATGTATCCAGTATCACACTTGGATTAAAAACACTACATATATGATGGGAACCTATCAAACTAGTATGAACACCATTAGGAAATTTCCTACTTTATCATCATTATAAATGACATGTATTTGGAATGAGAGCGGATTGCTGTAGCTGGTGAACTGGAGAAGCCGGCTAGGTGAAGGGCGGGGTTGCGACATGATCGGATCGTGAGGTCCTGCCCACACCGCGAGCCTCACAAAAACACCTTTCTTATTTAAATCTGGTGTGTGTGTGAGCTACCGTCCTTAGCCGCCCACTCCAGCTCTTCAGGTCGCTCCGTCTTTATTTTCTTTATGTCTGATCTGGCCTACGCAGACCCTTTCTTCCATCGTTCCAACTGTCTCTTGTCCGGGCTACAATAGGGCTCTGGAGAAGTCAGTCCTGGAATGCGTTAACCTTAATCGAGATCAGAGCATTATTCCAAAATACCTAACAAGGTGACTGTCACATTTAGTATGTTTCCCTAATTAAACCTACAATGGGCCCGAATCAATTAATCAGAAGTAAATTAATGTTTAATGTCAATCAATAACTCACGACTCATGTGTGGTATATATACCATTCAGATTCGGCAAAAACAAATGAATACCCAAAATTCCCAATACTGCAAAAATAGTAAGGTAGTCAGCATACTCTGGGTAGTCTGGTCAATTTTTTGGATTGCCTGGCAAGAAAATGTTAAATATCTTTGCCAAAATACAGCATCTTGAGATTTACCTGCGTTGAGAGCTCTGATATCAGATATGCACTAGCTGATCCTAACCTGAAATGTATGATCTAATACGAATGAAATGCATATTGATAAAAGGATATGCGGAATACCATTGTCTTTCATTTATGTACGATGCCGGACTTAATGCAAAATCAAGGAAAATAAACGGGTACACCGATCATATTCATTTCTCGAAAGGTGTGTCTTTCTGCCTTCGTAACGTTTTCCAATTAACAACCCTTTAAAGCAAATAATAATCAGGTTGAGTTGATGACAAAGAAATGTCAAATTTATTTATTTGAAAAATTAAAATCTCATCAACCCAAACCGATGTCCCAACAAACAACTCACGGACGGCAACTCTAATACTTTGCCCTTCTTGCTTTGTTGCTTTAGAAAAACCCCAAGGATTACCAGCCGTGCCCGATTTGCGAACGCCAGGAAGAATAAAACAGATAGCACAGTAGTAAATTACTTGAAGAGTTGTCAGATGCAACTTGAGCTTTTTAGATGATCAAACCGAAAATGCCCACTAAATCATGAGGGATACGAGGTTTGTATGACTTGATGCCCCACATTCTCCTTAATCGTCATCATTTCCTTTAACCCCATCACCTCAGGAAAGAGCATATTTCACAGGCCCCCTTACTGAGAAACGGTTAGAAGTAAGGTTGCCGAAGCCAGCGGGGTCAGATCCGTCCCGCGAAGGGCTCCCGCTGACGGCTCAGGGACGAAGTATTAGCTTTACGATAATTAATTACCAAGGAATTAACAATACATCTCAATCTACGGTAAGGTAATTACCGCAAGGGGACCTTTACCAACTAATGGACCTGCTCCCGGTCCTTCGGCTAATCTCTGAGGCAATTATGTCATCAACTGTCGAAAATAACTCTACGTTCAAGTTATAGGTGCCGTTTGAGACGTAAGCAGCCAACTCAAGGAATATCCTATGCAGTAGACACACAACCATTGGGTGCACCATTCCCTATCGCCACCTAGCAGGAGTTAAAGTCAACAATTAAAAGTAAAAGGGACTGGAAAATTCGCTGCATTTTGCATTATTTTGATTTTAAACATTTGAAAGAGGGCACGATATCTCTTCGTTAGATCCAGATTATTATTAATCCTACCTATACTGATGGAGCTTATATTAAAGAAATAGTAGCACAATTTTCATGCATGATTTTATACACGGAATTGTGTGTTGAGCCACCAAACTTTAGTAAAGAAAACAAGTGGATTGTCAAAACATTATGGGAGTATTTAATAAAAGTGAGCAAACGATATCGAAAGGTGACTAGAAAACACTTGCTGGAAAATCTGTGGCTGAAAGAAAAGATTAAAGAATAGTACACATTAGCATGACCCGCAAGTAGCCACTGAACCTCGGCAGGCCAACCTACGAGGCCTGCGATAATGCACCATTAATTAACACGGCATCACTGAGTGCCGTAAATTCCAACCCGCTCGACAGAGGTCCGGACATTCAGAACGAATCAATGGAATAAAGCAAAATAAATTCCATAAAAGCACGCTGAAATTCTTTTGGTATTGTCTTCTACCATGATAATTGTATAGATAACGTCGACGCTGATACTGATGCAACACTAAATAAAGATAATAACAAAAAATAACAAATTTGTCAAAAGCTATAACATTGATATTTTAAAAAAAATCATTTCAAACCGGTCTGGAAGTTTAAAGTACCGGGTTTCAATGGTCTTGCCTCTCAAAGCTTCAATCGATGACATTATGGAATAAGCCATCGCTGATTATTTTTAGACGAAATAATATTTTCCCCAAATATTTGAAAGTGGATCATTTTCTATCGGCTTCAGGGTAAATATATATATTTATTAAGTAACAATTATAAAGGAAGTTATAGATTATTATGATCACTTCGGTTTCCTATATCATTTCGTGGTGCTAGTAATTATAAGTTTAAATTCCCTGACAGTCTGTTGCCATAGGTGTCGGGGAAAATAAAGTTAAGATTTTGTTTGTTAGATGTAAGCTAGTTTTAAGCTTTATGATTCATAAGGTGAGCCTCATCACTTTAGATAGACAATGAATGTATAATGCACATTATACCTTTGTAACAATCGCATATCACAGTGTAAAATGTAGCCAAGCTACAGAACATATAATTTTGACCAGTTGTAAGTAGATTCATTAATATAGAATCTATTTTGAATTCTATATTTTTTTAACAACAAGGGGCTATGAAGAAAAAGAAATTTTTTTTTAATTAGTCTTGATTTGAAAGCTTTAATTTTCTCCTTTCTGGCATTTATGTTATTTTTTCATTGATTCCGATTCTAGTCATATCTTTTCATCAGCCTAAAATTTTCGTTGCATTAACACTAATAATAAATGTAACTATTAACTGGACGATTTAAAATAAGCTTCCTGTACGAACGGGGATCTGACAGGAACGCGAAAATCCAGCGTGCAAAAGCCTGCCGCCACTAAAGGCTAAGTCAATTTAGTTTACAGCCCGTTCCGTTAGAGGCCTACAGCGCGCAGCCGCCAATGGAACGGCTAACTATGGATATAAAGACTTAACCATGCATATATCCGGACGATAATTCACAGGATGCGACGTAAAATTGGAAGGGGGATTGAAAACGCGAACATTATGAGGGAGAAACACGGTTTACTTCTAGCCAATGTGTCATAAATCAATAGCTACTAGCTTCGGCCGAGAGGAGCTGCAAGGTTGCGGCTCTTCCGAGAAGCCATCAACTAGAAATATAGTAGCTACAATTATTACCCTATTCAACTACTGAACTAGCGCTAGTAACAGCGATCAATTAAGTTATTTCCTAACGACTGTTAGGGAATGAGGTGCTAGGGTATTGGGAAGGAATCAAACACAGAAGAAAAGAGGGCATGAAAACGAGAGATTGCTATATCGCCCCTCTCCTCATTAACTGAAAGATTTTACAAATAGTATTTTTTTAAATCCTGATTAAATGTTTGGAAACCGTCTTTTCGGCAAAAAAAAAGCTCTGTGCAGTCAACAATTCAGAAATGAACTGACAAGTTAATAGTAATTTCGTTAAATATATTTTATCGATTGATCAGATTGGATCATTTGTGTGACCATCACTTAGCACCTGTTCGAATGTAGAGCCTCTCCCGTCGGGCTCAATCAACTTTTGTCACGAGCGTTAACATTCCATGAGTGACAAGTATCGAAGGAAATTTTGTTGGTTTTCTAAACAAATTCATTTTCTCAACAAACAAACTCATTCCAGTTCAGAAATGAGCACTTTGTATATCCTAAAACGGATGACTGTCGGAGGTAGGATGTAGCAGGATACACCCCACCATAGCAATGGTCTTGCTAGGGTTCGCTGAGCAGACGCCATCGGAGTTCCTGAGAAGGAACTGAACAGAACTTTCTCCTGGATCCCCTCCAAGTCAACGTATCGGCTAATATAAAAAAAAAAAAATTCACTAGGATGACCCATGGATCAGTAGCCACGCGATTTTTTCTGGATTATACTTACCCGCAAAATTTGAATTAAAATGTACGGGTTGAAATATGTTTAAACGAAATAAAGGATTTAATTTCACTAAGAAGTGCGTTTCCTAAAAACTTACTAAGTGATTTTAAAAAACTATTCCATAAGTTAAATAAAAATTAATTAATGTTTGTTTAACAAACATCTTGATCAGAAAAAATATTACTTTTCCGAGATTAAAAAACACCTAAGATTTTGACATGAAAAAACATTGAAAACCGGAACAGGTCTGAATTTATTTTTTTATTAACGTTTTAAACGGGAAATACATTTATAGCTTCTGAACTGGATGGATACCTAGAACCCAAGAAACTGATGAAAGGAGGAGGCCCACCTCACCCAGTCCTCATGGGAGACCTAGAATAACCACCAGGGACATATTGGGAAAGTATATTGGCAAGGTGCAAAGATACGGTATAACGAAGTAATATAACTTGAAAAATCTTAAAATTCATAGTGAATACATTTCGAAAGCATACAGGCTGTTAAATATACACGAATTCGGAAAAAATGAGATCATTTTGCGACAGTCAATTGAGAAGACAATGACGGAAAGATGAAAGCACCTTATTTGTTGCCACCCCGATCGGGGGCCTCTAACATTTTTGTCGATTGACGAAGATCTTCCCAATTCCTACGAAAAGAGGAACCACGCTACGGAGGAATGGTGCAGGGACTGCGGGCCTACTTTCATCCGGTACCGAGACAAATGGGCGCCGCGTCGACCTTAGGCACCAGGCGTTGATTTCATTTCGACACCGTGCAGTATTGGAAAATGGCGGCCGGTGATTGACTAAAAAACGCAAGCAGAAACTTCGCTAATCCGTCGGTCGCCCAAGGACGAAAGAGAAAATTTAAATATAATTCACAACGAAAATATGCACATCGCACAATCCCTGATGTATAGCTTCGATTTTTTTGGGTATGGGCACGAAAATTTCAATGGTCACTAACTAGAACGTAGATCAATCAAAATGTAATTAATATATAAAAATGAAAACAATGTACTTTTTTTTTTTTTCAAATATTTAATAAAACGATTGAGAACTAACTACAGTAATTAAAGCAAAAATGGTTCATTCAAACCTCTTCATCACAGAATAACCAATGTGAAACCAGTTTAATCTAAGTACTTATCACATAATCTAGATAATTTGTATCTACGAAAACTGACAAAAGGTACTTTTTACCTGTTTTGAATATAGCCTCTTACTTCAGTTCGGGGTCCATTAAGCCTCGAGAGGATAAATGAGATGCAACTCGTATAAAAGAGTAGCAGCGAATAATATGGTTTAGAAAACCGAAAGTAAGGTTGAGAGATCCAAGTGCCAAACACGATAGCCTCTCAGCGTCTCATAGCAACAACAACGCCTGAAGACAATTTCAGCCGGTTTTATCTCTTTGTGAGCTGTTGGGCCATCAATTTAATATAAGTGACCATCAAGATGTAACGCAATTTGTCTGTTTTTGAATTTGGAAAACAAAAATATCACCTCCTATTGGTTTTTCGAATCTCAATTATAATGGGACGGTAAAGGGAGTTTCCACACGATTCACCGCTTTCTTTCCAGCACCTCCTTCCCGCTTCCATTTTTTGGCGGGCGCTCGGACGCCACTAGGGAGAGCCGCCTATCGCCTGGTTTTTTCACCGGCGGCGGGTACGTGAGAACGAATCGGCCGGTTCTTCAACCCGCCTCCTCTCATTCATGCGAGCACTCATCCATTGAAGAGATTCCGGCACGACTCGGACCCTTCAGCGCCTAATATCAACAAATTTATTCCTGATCCATCTCCCGATCAATCTGTCCATAGGCGAGAACCATCCTACCTTTCTACTTCTGGACTGTACTTGTGTTGTATAACTTTCATTACACAACATTTGTAGAGTCTATACCTATGCATTTAGAGCTCTTAGTCGCACTCAATTCTTAGTAGGATACGGTCAGAAACGTGGAATACCAAATATGCGTAAATTTATCAACCAATTGGTTGAACAAACTTCATTTAGACGAATGTTTGACAGTACACGAAAAAAATGTTTAAGGATACTACGGAAGCGTTTGATTTGTAATCTAAATATTTATATTGTATTTTTTATAGTGGGTGAGATAAATATGTTAGGCATATGCAGGTTTGAAAGCTACGTTTAAGAAGAACATTTTAATTTTTAATGTACTTAACAGCGATCACAACAGAGCCAAGTAGTTTATTAGATCTGAACCCGGAGACAACTTCAAAAATGTCTGGACATAGAAACCGATTACATTCTTGAACCTATTTAGAAGAAAGAAAATTACTTAATTTTTAAAATAACTGCAATTTTACATGCATAAAAGTATTTGTTCAGAGATCGCCTTAGGTTTATGAAAGAGAGTTATAAATTTAGTTGAGTTGTTATAACAAATTAGAAGACTAAGTTTACTTTGAATCCATTTTTTACACTTTTTTTATCTATTACATATATATCGTTGAAATTAACACCAATTAATCGCCAAGTGGTTGGGTTGAAGTTTTAATATTAGTTCATTAACTACCCAACCAAACTGCACTTTTATTACTAAGCATCACCGATCATGTTTATTATCTACAATATTTTTTTCATCAAGATCTGATGCAGACATAAATGGCTCTTCGAAAATATGTCCATTTTTAAATTTGATGAAAACCATTTAATCAACCTGTGCCGATCTCCAACAGATTCTTCTTATAATTTAAGTATTCGCAGATAACAATGAACTAACTCACAGTATAATAAAGATACATCATTATTTTTTTTTATATCCTTTATTTCGTTTATATAATTATTTCAAAAAGCACTAATTAGCAAAACACACCTAAAAGAGATGGTGTTTATTTATTTACAGCTAACAAGCGTGGTAGGCCCTGTCAGACTAAATGCCCCACCGCCGAGTACCGTAGCTACAAGCGTACATGGCCAGAGGTGCTAATGTCCGGAGGGCCGGTAGGGCAGATGAAGTGAGTTATGATGATTGATGCGCATCAAGTCGGTCCTTACCCTCGCATTCCGTAAGCCTCCTTTGTGCATCACTGTGTAACAGCTCTTTAGAACCCTGGTTGTAGTTGTAAGGTCTAAGGTTACCAATGTCGCAGTTACGGGCATCACATGACAGCGGCAGGCTACACATCACGTCCCTCGTTTAACACACAGTGTATCAACGGAAATATAATTGCCGATCCAGAATCCAGAAGGAGAGGCTCTGCTTTCAAATACGTATTTCAGCAGTCTGTATGAAAAAGATGTAATTTATCCGAAATTTTAAAGGCCTCGAATATGCTGTTTTTGAACATACAGGGAATAGCTGAATAAAAGTAATCGAAACTAAAAATGATTGATTAAAACAGAAACCATTCCTACCTCAAAATCTATTATTAAGTTCATTTTTGAGAAAAAATAGCCGATAATTTAGAAAAAAAATATAAAATTTGATTTGAAAAACTATCTTCATAAACAGCTAAATATCTTCTGAGCTGTGATTTGATAAATTCAAAAAGTTAGCGAAACGGGCCAGACTATTTTCATGTTTTATTTTATTTTACTGCACGTAATTTTATTTTAACCAAAAACCCTTCGTGGTGTTGTTAAATTTTCCATTTTTAAAATTTCAGTTTGATCCTTGACCAGTATAGTATGGTGTAACACACAAAAACCGAAACTGTCGAAATACTGACCAAGGAAAAGTCAATAAGAGCTATATGATATTTTTGAATATTTGGGTTGGTTTCCCATTTGCTTTCTTTACCTTAATAAATATTTAAAATTGAGCTTGCGATTACATAGATATTTTCAGCGGAATTAAACGGGAATTGAGGACAGATGGTATTGAACGGAAAGGAAAGGCTTTGCTCATGATAGGTGTTGTGCACATTGGAAAGTGGGTTTGCTGCATGAGTATTTAAAGAGGCGTATAGCGTTCGGCGTGAGTGATGCTCAAGATATACTGCGCATCCCTCACGATACGATGGCGTGCCGGCGAAAATCAATCCCGAAGTCATGAATTTCATTAAATTAAATTACCATCTAGAAAACGCCATAAAAATAGCAGAGAAGTTTTCACGCGGGAGTCAAGTAACCACGGCCAATATCCATTTTAAATCATAATTAATCTAAGTGCTATTTTTTTTCTTCTCTAAGTTGATCAAATTAACAATGAGGAAGAAGATAAATCGCCTTTGTGCTGTTGATTGTGTGATGCCCGTGGTTGGACGGTTGTGCCTCTCATTGAGTTGGATATTGTGAAGGATAAAGAATATTTACCGCTGTTGTCAAGTGGTTTGCATACGTGAATACTCTAATAAAGGAGAGTCGAAATAAAATTTCGGCTTCCCTTCTCCTTCAGGACGTTTTTGGCGGGGATAGTTTAGAAATCGTCTAGAAGCTAAATGCGCAGCTATATGTATAAGTAAGTATCGAATCGTTTAAATAACAGAAACTAACGTTTGAGATGATTACCTCACTATTATACACCACTGCCAAATTCGGTCGGTCTTATCTCCTAATGAGGTGTAGCGCCATGGAGTTACTGCACTGCATGGGAGGTGACACCCATGTGGATTTGGGAGTTGTCTGGGCTCTTTGTAAAAGCTGTATGAAGAGCGAGTGAATGAAAATTGTAAATATGGTACGAATGAGAACAAATTTTCACAATTATTTGTGGCCCAATAAGGAAGATTGTAATTGCATCGCAATAATGAAAGATTATTATTGCGAAATCGATTTAATGACAATCACCATTTACAAAAAATTATCAATAAAAGTTTTGCAAACGAAAAAAAGTTGTTGAAACCCCAACAATGTATATTATTGAATAGGTTTTTACTTTCCCCGTTGTCCCTAAATGTGGCCAAAGAAAGCAGGATTCTCGAGCTGACCAGAGAACTATCGAAACACCGGTACCGTTGCCCGAGAGAGAACATTGACAAATGGTAGCGAACCATGTCGTGCCACAAGGCAGCCGCCGACTTGTGACAAATGATCTACCACTATACCCTTTCCTGCCGACCGCTCTTCCAGCATGTCGGAGGCTTTCCGAGAAACAGATAATGCTGCGGTTTCTCCAGCACCAACGGCAGATGGAAGGTAGCATCATGGGGGCTTCAACGAAATCGGCAGGTACTGGATAATCGGTATTCAAAACGGAGTACATCGTTTATTTTTCGATGAAAAGCTCCAAGATGATATTTCCTTCGAAAGGATGAACCTCAGCGTTGGGTCCATAATCAATGCCGTCATTACCAATTGGAAGAACGTAAATATGTTCGTCTTAAATACGAATGGATTATTTGATCTGATTAACTTTATGAAAGTAAGATGTTACCTTCTCATCAAATGTATTTAAGTATAACGTTTCGACGTACTATTAATCCAGGACCTGACGTGAGATCGTTACCTTCCTGATTCCATCCGCCTTTTTAGGCATTCCACACCCTATATCCTTCTCATACATCCTTCTCATGGGGGACTCCCCTTAGTGAAAGGCACTCATTAGCCCAAAATAATTTTTCTTTATTTTTCCCACATCCTATTTTTATAAGTTTGAGAGCTAAGGAAAAAAAAAAAAAAAAGATCGTTAAAGGATGAAAGATGCTGCATGAGAGCTCTTTAAATACATTTACACTGAATAACTGTAAGTTTAATAGTTAGCTGTAAATAAGCGTTAACTAAAAAATCACTCATATCTAAATTCACTCAACTATGAGTTCCCTGTGTAAACCTAAATATTTCAGGGTGCGACTGAAGACCACAATGACAGCTTAAACTTAAAAAAGGGAAGGAAAGTGGGGAATTTTAGATCGGAAGTAAAAAATATAAGGAAACAGAAATAATAACCGTTACCCACAAGTAACTATTTTATCCAGCTATCTCTTAAAAAAAAACATTTATGGCGTTCATTAAACAATAGGCAAAATATTACAGAGAATTTTGAACTAGCAACGTGTACTAACGAATACTAACTTACCTATACCTTCGGGTGCAGGTGTACATGTACCCATGTTTTACAGGATCTGATGATTGGCGTAGCAGGCAAGGGCAGACATTGCGGAAGACACAGGTATTAAGGAGCTTTAATGTCCTTTCTTTGCCGGCTCCCCTTTAAGAGATATTATCTATTAGCCTTTATTGTTGAGCGAGGACCATTAATAAAGGCTGTCAGGTGGGGTTGTAATGGTGAACCACCCCCACTCCACTCCCATCCGTCCCAAGTCATAGGGGGTGGTTTCTATTCCGTCGGTAGGGTGGGTGGTTCCAGCACTCATTAACCGGCCTTTATCTGTCCGCTATTATATAACTATAACCGGTTGTATCGTACAGGTAACATAATGGCGAAATATTATTAACTGATACCTATCTATTCGTACTATTCATAAATAAGACTTTAAAAACTGGCAAATTTTCTGATGATTTTTTTAAATGCTTTTTATCCAATGCAATGATTTCTACTAAATCGAAGGGTTAGTATCATCGCCATTATTAGTTTTACCGACTAAATCAAGAATTTGAATTTTTTTTTTAATTCATAAATGAAGGAGCGTAAAGAGAAAATAAAAAAACAAAAACCATATTCAAGGAAAATAGCCTATCTCCGCAAGACTCTCTTGAATAATTATTAAAATGTCATAAAAAACCTACAAGATATTTTTAATCTTAACTTATTTCATAATCCATTTTAGTCATTTAAAATTTTGCCTTCCAACAGAAAAAAAAAAATGAAAAAGAATAGCTAATATATTGACTTATAAAACAGTTCTAACAATTCTATGGCTCTGAAACTTTATTTGTTGGAGTATTTTTTTCACCGCCTTAAATAACGTATAAGCCAGTGGACTTGAGAAGTCATAAAAGTAAGACAAACATGACCGACACGTTTAAATTTTCTCTGTTATCTTAGAGCATTTAGACAGACAGACAATGTTCGAAAGCAACCATTGAAGACCTTCAAATTGAGCCTTCCGACCAATGTAATAAATATTCACATCCATGCCTCCAAAGAAATTTCTTTCAAAGAGGAGACGGCTGAGTGGACGAAGTATTTAAGTAAAAATCGTTTAAGAAATAAAGGGGACGGTACAAGGTGCGCAAACGTTGCACATGTTTGCCCAGCATTTAGCCACCGCAAACAGAAGCGGCGACTCAACGGACCATTAAGCGGGAGCAAGAGCCAGCCAAGCTTCACAGAATGTTGTTCCTCTATTTATAGCAATACAGATCTGCGTTCAGCAACACAACAATAGTGTGAAACCAAACTGAAGAATCTTTCAAATGAAAGATTAGTTTATGTTAAAAAGTAAATAAACTCACAGAGGTCAAGATCCATTGTGGATTATTATCATCCCTCATTAAAAAAGGGAATAAAACCTTAGGGGAACCGGGAATTCAACCTGGGTCTACGAAGTTATAAGTCACCATGCTAACCACTACGACAATTGCAAGGTTTATAAATGGATAAATACATTCTGAATAAGGTTCTGGTCGGTGTCCATGCAGCATCATGAAGGAAAACTAAGGAGCTAAGTTAATAAGTTGTGGAAATCCACAATAAACGTGAGAACTGTGCGTTAATAACAACCTCGGCAGGCCTTATCTCTTACAAAGTTATTTCAACACGGATTTACATTCATTAATTAATTATTTTAAACTAATAAATTCGGAGCAACCGATATCCTTTAGACAAAGAATAATTAAAAGTCTGATCTGAAATTCCCTCTGACCTCGGTTGGGCGCGATAAGGATTAATAAATGATCCCTTGATTTGTCAGATAATATTTTATAAAATCTTAGTGTGTCCATTAAGAAGGAATAAAAAAATAATAAAACTCTTCAACGACCCTTCACGCGAACAATCCACTTCGTTGATCGCACAAGGTTCTCTTGATCAGCACGGCGATATAATTAAACATTAATTGTCGTATTGCGCTTTTCTACAGCGTGCGCTCTCAAGGAACCGAAATATTGAGGGGTAATAGACGTTTAAAAAATTTAAAATTAATAAAAAATCGAAGAAGACAAAAAAGAAAGCGAGCGCAGTAGAGGATAGCCGGGTGTTCCCTAGATGACAGTCAAGCCATTAATAACATCTCCAAAATTAATATCCCTTTATGTAAGGTGTTGCCGCTTAATGAGCATTTGATGCAGCCCGGCATCAAACTGGTCTCTGCTACTCAAAATCCCTCTATCATAATATCATTACTTTATTTTTTACGTTATTTTCAGTCAATAATCATAAGCATAGAGTTTATTATAATTTGACCAAAAAAGAATATTTTGTCTTCGAACATGTAAATCAATTAGATCATTAAAATGGCAGCGAGGAAGTGTGATTCGATAAAACTAGATATTTAATTTTATAAAGAGTTGTATTATTTTTTTTAAATTATTTAAACTTTTCCACTGTCTACTAAAACTCAGGAACATCTAGAATAAGAAAACATCAGTACAATATACATGAGCAGATGGATTCGCCTGAGGATCTATAATTATATATAATTGTCTGTAGAAATGTTAATAATAAATTAGCTTGGTTTTTTTTTTTGTAAATGAACTAAAGCCACTTTCATAATAAACTGCCCACATCTTAAAGTACTCAGATAAAATCGAGAGAACTCAAGTCAATTCGCAAAGAGGCAAGTACGGAGCCGATTCTGTTCACGTTAAATTTCACGTACTTATCGTTATTGTATCTTAACTTAACATATACAGCCTAGCCAGGGAAGTTTTTGAAAGCACCTCAGTAACTATACTCGTATAGGACAGATATTTTAGTATTTGGTACACAAACACAGTTAGATGAATGACGATACTGTTTGGCACTACGTGCCTATTTGGAAGAAGGCCTGCCCTTCGGGCTCGGCACATATTCTAATAGCGTTATGGTTTAAAAATATTTTCTGCGACTCCCGCTGGACAGCCCAATTTCGGATTTGATGAATTGTTTCCAATAAGGAGGGAATTTTCATTGCTTAGCAATCAAAAGCGTGAGTAAAAGTGTTTTCGGGACGGTTGAGAGGAGAACATTATTTCCACCTTGATGAACGACCGGCCTGACGTATTCCATCCTGCGGTGAAATATCGTGTCGCATTCAATGACCCTTACGAACTTTCGGGGGTTCTCCGTCCGGAATAGGTTCTGGAAACTTATGAATAATTCCATGGCCTGCAATTACGTTGGCACTTACCAGACTTCATAAACAATGAGAGCATATGAGTCAGACCCTTGAGTTCAACAAAGTCCGGTTGCAGTCAATATTATTAGTCAGAGATAGAGGTAAGACGCAGTATGGCCAAGTTAGACGCTTTGATAAGTGGTACAGCATCTTTTTTTTATGTGTAGAAGAATTTGCTGAGAGGTTGGTTAATGTGCAGAAACAGGGTTCTTATATCTTCATGACATTTATTAATCGACAGCGTTTCGACATATTGTATAAGTTTGCATCAAGCCCTGGTATGAGAAGGATGTGAGCGTCGACTGTTGAGGACAAGTGGTTCTTGATTAAATGAGAACCTAACAACTCTTTTTTTGTCAACCCAAGCCGATCTCGCAGGAAACCCGTCTACTCATTTATATATTCACGCCTAACAATGAACTCACAGTACACTAATTTTTATGAGTTGATTCCGAAAAAATTATTTTGATGATAGACAAGTCGATATAGTTGTTTAAAGTCAAAGAAAAATTGAACCATGAAGTCTGTTTTCCACTGCATTATGTCTCTTATTGCTTGTTCAATAACGTTTCTTATAAATCGAAGCATGACCTTGAGCTTGAGAACTCGTCCATCATTCGCCCATACCTTAACAATTAACCAATCCCCATAACTTCCAATATTTAAATCTTGGCTTTTCAAGTTCCTACTGACATCAATGTAGGTTGAATGTAGAAAGATTGGTTCAGAAGTTTTATTTTCTTATTTTTATATATCTGTCATATGTACTTCTTTTCGTTATTCCTTTAGAGCTATCATCGTAGAATAAAATCATTTTTCATACATTCGCAATTATAAAGTTTTGGGAGCCAACAGAATCAATTCTAATATAGTAGAGATTAATCTCCTCTTTCACTTAAATCCGTAGCTGGGACGGGTGTATGAAACGAGATGAAACAAGACCGCAAACGCCATTACCCCTTTGAAGGCTCAACAGACGTACAATGACCGCTGATTGCCCTCGGTACAAAAGACGAAGAGGGAGAGAGGGTGGAAGTGCTGAGAAAGAGCTGTTGATTACCGATCACGATCCGAACAGGCCCCGTGTTTGCAGAGCGCCCGTCCACCGCATACCTCGCTCCAAGGCAAACACACAGGCAAAATATTCAACTGTCTTCTGAGGCAGCCTATCCAATCCGAAGAGAACCCTTTCTAAACTCTAGTAAAAATATTGGCTTCCGTCTGCCGTGTGGTATTGTCCAAGCATTCAACCACCGGTAGAAAGCGTGTACATAGATAGGCATGACTACAAAACGTTTCCTTCCCGTTTGGTTCTCAATTCAAGAAGATACTATTAAAAAAAGATTTATTAGTTTACATATATCCATCTTCCATTGTGTCAAGAACTCAAATCTGTATCAAAGAGTCAAATATTTTAGTCAGTGGCGCTTTGTTCCCTTGAAGACAGGTGAGTCTTTTTAATTATTACAAGTGAGGCTCTCCCCCTTAACTGGGACGTGCGTCGCACGGACCTTTGTAGGGCATGGAAAGCAGTAGGGACCCCAAAGGTGATGAGTTTCATCATCCAAAGAGAGTATGCCGAAAGCGTACTCTACCACAAGCCCCCGGAGTAAGTACCTCCAATTCCTTCACCCCCCTAAACTCGAAAGCTCAGTCCGAGGCCAGCACATCCGCCGCCCCTGTTGCCCCCAAATCACCACCCCCCCTAATATTAGGGCGGATTAACAGCTACGACCTCACGAGGTTACTAGCTGATAATAACGTTAAGAACTTTAAAATAGTACAGACACAGCAGAACACAAAGGTGCTCTGCCACAGCGTGCATGACCAACAGCAAACAATTGCTGCAATTAGGGAATCAAAAATCCCCTTTCATACGTTCGCCCCCCGTGGTACTAAACCCAACAAGAAGTACTTGCTACACGGTTTCGATCTCTCTCACCCGATTGAGGAGATAAAATTAATAGCGTGGGTAGCAATATAATCGATGTATATCGATTGAGGCGCTCTGACCAAAATGGCGGGAAGACGGAGATCGAGCCGATTCTCGTAATCGGTGACCATACTCTCAAGGCGGAGAACTTAAAGCAACTCCGTCATATAAATAATGTACTCTTTAGAGTGAGCACCTTTCATGACAAAAGAGGCATTCCGATGTGCCTTAACTGTCAGGAATACGGTCATACAAGACGGTATTGCTTCAAGCAGGCCAAGTGCGTGAGGTGCAGCCAACCTCACGACATAAAAGACTGCCCCAGGGACGCTTCAATTCCTCTCAAATGCGCCAATTGCGGGGGAAATCATGTCGCGTCGTACCGACAGTGCCCGTACAGGATTAAACTCCTAGAGACTGCAGAAATCAAGAAACAGGCACAGAATTTCACAGCCGGGCCGAGAAAAGCCACATTTATGACTGCCCCCCCACCACCACGACAGACTGCCTCCTATGCGCAGATGGCGTCAGGTAACACCAGGGCTCCGGAAGTAGCACTCCCAGCACCTCTACCTCAGCCCGCTAACAACAATGATGCTATGATGAGTATGATGAGCGCTATGCTCACTACCATGAACAATCTCGCCGCACTGGTAGAGCGGCTATTAACACAGTCTGACCGGGTATCCAAATGATGAGTCATAGTATATTAAATTACAACGTTTGCGGCCTTCGGCCCAAACAAGCTGACGTAGAGACACTTCTACGGTGCCATTCACCAGACGTCGCTGTCCTGACAGACACCCGACTGAAGAAGATTCATTTCTGCCGATTCGCGGGATATACCGCCTACCGCCACGACACTGAGACCATCTCTGGAGGAGTAGCAGTGTTAGTGAGGAACGGAGTGCCCTGTAGGAGACTACCCCCACCCGTGACCCTAGGCCCCTCCCACTACATCGTAACGCTCCAGTTACGGCTCACAAAAAACATGATAGTGTCAGGAGTCTACAGAAGACCAAGAGCCAATTGCGACTCTGACAAGCTCCTGCTCACTACAATAGCTCAGGACCGAAGACACGCCATCGTGGGTGACCTAAATGCGAACCACAGTTGGTGGAGCAGTACGAGGGCTAACGCCCTCGGCCGTTACATCACAAAGACACCATTTACGGTCATCCACCCAGGATTGCCAACCTTCCGTCACTTCGTGAACCCCGACAGGACCTCCACGCCCGATCTACTCCTGACTCAACAGCCACACCGAGTCACTGGGTGCTCCGCCTTGGACTTTACCACCTCCGACCATCGGCCTGTGCTCTACGAACTAGAAGGCGACATGCCAGAGCCGCCTGCTTCTAGATACAGGTACGATGAGGCCAAGTGGGACCTCTACAAGCATCTCATCAAGACCGAATTGCCCACAATTGCGCCCCTGAGACACACTTGGGACATAGATTACGCTATCTATCAGCTACAGGACGTCATCGATCGAGCTGCCGATGCATCGATCCCGACATTTTCTCCGAAGCCCCCTTCTCTGAGAAAACCTCCGGATCACATCCTACAACTGATTAGACAGCGTAATAACATCAAGAACAGGTGGTTTAGGACCAAAAACCGGTTTTAAATGCTCTCACAAACCAAGTTAAGTCCCTGATGGCCCAGTGGAAAAATTCGATTTGGGAAGATCGCCTCACCAGTCTCCACGGTGACCACAAGCAATTGTGGAAGCTTGTGAAGACCTGCAGGTCCAAAAAGAACGGTGTAAGGCTGGCCGTAAACGGGCAGTTCATTCCCACCACCGAGCAAGCGGACATCTTGGCGGCCCATTATGAGGAAGTCAGTCGTGGCCAGGGACAGCCAATAAGAGCCCTCGACCCTCCCTCCCCCACCCTCCCCACCACAACCGAAATCTACACCTCACACCGGCAATGCGCTGCATTCATTCGAAGAACGACCGGCAAGAAGGCCCCAGGTCAGGATTCCATCCAGAACATCCTGCTCAAGCAGCTGCCGAGGAAAGGAATCTCATTCATAACGAACGTGTTGAACTCCTGCTTCAGGCTGCACTATTTCCCCCAGAACTGGAAGCACGCTGTGGTGGTCCCCCTTCTGAAACCAGCGAAAAGCGGTTATGAGCCATCTCATTACCGACCCATCAGTCTGCTGACTCAACTCTCGAAGCTGTTCGAGAGAATCATCCACGTACATCTCTCAGGGCACTGCGAGTCACACGAAGTCATCCCACCAGAGCAGACTGGTTTCAGCACAGGCTTAAGTGCGAACAACAACCTGGTGAGATTGCAACACCACGTCGCATCGAACGTCCGGAGCAACAGAGCTACCGCTATGATTTCACTGGACTGTTCGAAAGCTTTCGACTCTGTCGACCACTACATCCTACTCCAACGTCTGAGGGAATATGAATTCTCGGATCAGCTGCAGAACCTGATGAGATCCTATCTTACAGGCAGAACTTTTTCGGTTCGTATAGGCACTACGTCTACGACCCGAAGAAATTACACTGCCGGTGTCCCCCAAGGATCGGTGCTAGGCCCCCTGCTGTTCAACATTTACACCGCCCACATCGTAGGAGCCTCGTACCCCAACTGCGAGGTATCGGCTTATGCAGACGACATTGGTGTTTACAGCACTAGCATCAATCCCACCAGAGCCCTGGAATTCGCTGAGAGCGCCAGTCAACAGATCGCCGAGAAACTCGATGCCGTCCACATTAAAGTCAACCCGGCCAAGACGCAAGGAATTATATTCAGCTATAAATCCGGAAAAAAGAAGCTCCCGAAATCCTTCGTCTTAGACGGCAAAGAGTGCCATGTAAGCAACAAGCTATGCTACCTTGGGATCACCCTCGGTAGACACTTGTCGTTCACAACACATCTCGGCAAGAAGTTAAAGAGTGTTAGGAAGAAATTCTTCAGCCTCGGACACCTACTTCACAGCCCGGCTTTATCGGTACGCCTCAAGCTGCTGATATACCAGAGCGTCCTAAGACCTGCTTTGATGTATGGGACCCCTCTCTTCAAGTATCTGACTCCTAACACTCTCAAAACGCTCCAGCAATTTCAGAACAGAGTTCTCCGCACCTCCCTCAAACATACCCCGTTCGACCGAATGAAGGCAGACGAGATGCATAAAAAATTTGAAGTGCTCACCATTCAAGATTTCATCAAGAGAAGACACATCAAATTTTTTGACTCACTCCGACACAGCCACAACCCACTATTCTCCGACCTTCAACCACCACCAATGCCCGTCAGATGGAAGCACTGCTGGACCGCTGAAGCCTGGAGACAGATGGACGTGATCGAACCCTAGCCCCCTGACGGAGACTGAAGATCAACACCCAGCCAAGAGATCGAGGCCGATCTCCGAAGCTACAAGACCCCATCTACCTGTTTAAGCAGGGTCGACCTTCCGGCCGAGAGGCCGACTTATTTCAGGCCCCTGCCGGGGCTGGCCAGGCTTGACCTGGCCGACTACAAACCCTTGCCTAGGTACCCCTAGGCTCCACCCTCGGTAGACTCTCACTACCTTCCTGATTCCACCCGCCTCCTTTAGGCGTTCCACACCCTATATCCTTCTCATACATCCTTCAAATGGGGGACTCCCCTTAGTGAAAGGCACTCATTAGCCCAAAATAATTTTCCCACATCCTATTTTATAAGTTTGAGAGCTAAGAAAAAAAAAAAAAAAAAAAAAAAAAAAAAAAAAAAAAAAAAAAGTTTACATAATTTTGATTCAATGCTACACTGTAGGGGGCAAGAAATCGCCCCAGCTTCTCCATATATCTACCCATTTTAGTACAACACAGGTCTTACCGGCTTTCGGACTTCTTAACTAGTCGCTTCGTCTCAAACTGATGATATATAAATGTCTCCACCAGCCAGCTCTGCTGTATGGTTGCCCACTACTCACTTGACTGACAATACAGCTAAAAGTCTCCAGCAATGGGATCGTGAGAAGAGTGGTCAGAAATACCTCTCTCGGGAGGTTAAAGAACGCCAACCTGCACCCGTTGCTTGGTGTGCCGTCTGTTGGTAACTTCTTCCACCGGAGACGCATAACTTTTTTGACCCGTTGCAGCATCTAACAAACCCAGTATTTAATGCCATGACTCCACACCCTTCCCGCACCATCGACAGGCAACAGACTGTCGAGAAAAAGTAGGTTAAGATTTCGTTGTTAGATGTAAGTTAGTATTAAGTCTATGATGCATAAAGATGAGCCCCATCACTTTTAAACATGTATAGACAATAAATGTATAACGTGCATACTTTTGTCATAATCAAAAATTTCAATGTAAAATTATTAAAAATTGTACAATATGTAGCCAAGCTAGAAGCACATTTAATGTAAATAGATTCATTCATGAATAAAAAAACAAAAAGAAACAGTGAAATTTTTAGCCCATCTAAAAATAAGAAACGATATCCTGTGGTAACCTTAGATTTAGTCTGAACAGTTTCCATTCCAAGTTGATAAAAGTTCTTCATAGAACCTGGTACAAAAATGTATCTACTATTCCAGCTCCCGACAATTCGTCGTATGTCCTTACTCCCATGAAACTACAGCACAATTCATTCGCCGTAATGGCAATACCCTTCTGTCATTCCCTTCTCCTCTTCATTCACCACGATCTTTCATTGAATGCGATCAAAAAAAGAGTTTTTAGTTATTTGTTATCACGAAAAAATAAGGAGTTGCATTTAAGTGCTGATTTTTAATCAACTATTATTATATTATGTAGGTTACTATTAGTATGTATATGTATTTTTTTTTAGTGTAAATTTAGGTATGAATGTATTTACATATTTATTTTCTTCATATTGTTTTTGTTTACAGTTATTTTATTTTACATTTTTAATTCTTGATAAATATGTATATTTTATTTATGTACATGTTATATATTATGTATATGTACAGAGGGGTCCAAAAAAATGTATCCACTGGTTAACAGTCCATAACTTGCAAACTAATTGACGGAGTTGTCTCATTTTTGGTGAACGTGTAGCTTAAACTCCAACTTAAAGATATTACTGTAGGTGTTCGCCTTGAGCGACTCACTCCAGTTTCACGGGTACACTGTCTCACAGACTTCTGTGGTGAGCGAGTGAATTGTTGTAACCCAAGATAGGAGTTAAATGGACTTGTCACTGTTACAGGTCGTCCAGATCGTTGTTATTGTACATCTTTAACACAGCCTTCGGCTTCAAATTTGTCTCGAATGCGACGAATCGTTAAACGTGTAGGTGGCTCTGTTTGATACACATTTCGCCATTGCCGTTGAACCTCATTAATGTAAGCCTTACGCCAGCCATGTTTACTCGAGTAATAAGGTACAACTAACAATAAAACACTAACTATCTGGCGACTGTCATCTGACAAAACAAAACAACGCAATAAAACGCTTGTATTGCGATTGCCGGAACTACAAACTATTACACTACCAAAAATGAGACAACTCCGTCAATAAGTTTGCAAGTTATGGACTTTTAAACAGTGGCTACATTTTTTGGACCCCTCTGTATATATATATATATATGTGTGTGCTATTATATTTTTCTTAATTTATTATATATATTTTATTTCTCTGCACACTACTGTAGATTTTAGCGGGGAGTGGCAATGACAAAGAACCCAATTTATGATGAATAAATGTTGTTCTTAAGGAACATACCCCTAGGATGATAAAGATATTATTATTGCACGGTGGGAAAATCCAGTTCACAATAGAACTGACTGTTCCTAACGAAACACGGGCCCTTGTAGATGATAGTATCATTTGTTATGTGGCAGTTTGTTTCCAGCTCCTGATATGTCGAAATGTACTCGTAGCTACCTGATACCTTTGCTATTTGGTGTACAAACAGCGTGAGAGTCGGTTAACTGGATGTGGGGAAATATACTGCAAGTTAAACTGTCTTAGTGTAAAGATTTTGTATGAGTAGTGGTCTCAATTAGGTCAACCAGTCCCTATTATGCTTCACTATGATCTGCGTAATGCCTAGTCAATAAATAAAACTAAATACATAAATAAATGAGTAAACAATATAATAAACTGCAAGTTTATAACTATCATGAAATTAGACATGAGCGGGTTGTTTAGCTTAGGTAGATAAATTAAAGTTAAATAGCGATGATGTTGATAAATAATACAATGGAACAAAATGGAGGTACTTAGTGCCAAAATCACGTTAAACGTTAGAATTCTAAGTTTAGTATCGCATTAGTTAGTTGTTTGTACTTTCCATTAAATGTAAGTAAGTTAAAACGGGTTTGCCAACAATTTAAATGTTTACGATTGGTAACAATTTTGTTTTTTAGGAAAAAACACTGGATACAAATAAATCTATTTCTATAAAGTTCACCTGGAAGTATAGACCTAACTCATTTTTATTATATATATAAAAAAAAATGCTCCAAACCAAACCGTAATGGTTATCAGGCTGGTCAAATAAAAGTAATAGTTAACCTTTGTATCGAATATAGATATATAGAATTTAACAGAATTTCTTTAAAAACACCCGAAAATAATTGTTTCCTTCACAACCAGTGGTACCAATGAAAGAGCTGATAAAAATTTGATTGCATGGTATATTTAAATCGGAAATGAAAAATAAGTTAATGGTGAGCCACAGTTTTTATTTTATTAAATATTTATACAGTTTTTAATTGTATTAATAAAGATAAATACAATTTTAAATAGTTCAGTAAAAAATATACATACATTTATTTCCTAATAGAATATGCAATTAATGTCAAACAAATATTAGTTACACAAAAATAGCATAGATAATCACAACTATCCGGTAGTGTTGATCTGAATTTCTCGACTATCATTGAAAAAACAAAGCTGTTAATAAATAAACGGTCAGTTGGAATTTCTTGGTCTATAGACAAATGAAAAAAATACTAACAACTAAATACATATTGATAAATGATGAATAATATATAAAATACATAATCCCCGTGTTAATAAATCGCGTAATATTTGTCGAAAAAGTATTTTAAATAATTAGCTAAAAGCTAAAGAAAAAACACACCACTCAGCAATTACTTTTTAGAAACACGGTTTTCCTATATTTAAAAATTATATTTAGATACTGAGTTTAAGTATTAATTGAATTTAAGTTTTAGTTTAGAGGCACTCTGGAGTCGGGAAACTACATGGAATGGGCCCATAGAACATCAAATGAAATGAGAAATTCTCTCTCTGTAGTATAAAATATTTTGGATATTAATCCTTTTGAAGAACATTTAAATAATAATTAAAAAAACTGTTAGTTTAATATGAAAAATACATAAGAAAAAAAATTTTCAGCCCTCATCATTAATTCATGTGGGTAGGTTTTTTTTTTTTTTTAAATAAAAAGATGGAATGCCTTGATCAAACAATTTTTTCCCCATATTTTCCAGGGACCACTAGCAGAAGGTGCCGAGAGAATTAACAGGAACGGTAGGAAGGCCCTTAAAGAAAATAAGCCAAGTTACCTGCGAGGGACCTGGCTCCAATTAAGGGAGGTTTAGGAGTTAGTAATTGTGGGGTTGACAAGTTGTGGTCAGGGGGCTGACAGGGAGTGAGTCAACACTGACCTAGACCCAAAGCTACCTGTCTTAGGGCCCAGCTAATGTCAACAACAATCTACTTTCGCCCGGGGAACTAAGTTAAACAATAGCAGACCATTCGACAAAAGGTCTATTCTATCTTCCAACCATGGGTGAAAAATGGGGAATACGAAATCATGAACCAGCCCGCACTTTGACGTAGGTATTAATTATATTTTATTTGGACAAGATGCATAGCATATCAGCATAAGATTATTTTTAATATTTAAATAATGGGAAACATTGATTTGACACAAAAAAAATCACATGATTGGATCCAGATATGCAATGGTAGACCAAGCGACAAAAAGTTTCTTTTGAGTAGTTTAACTTTTTACAAACAGACTGTATACTGTACAAGTACTTGTAAGTATGTGTGTAAAAAGTAAAATTACTCGAATTAAGTATTGTGTCGCTTGGTCTACTATTTCATAAGTACATCCAATGAAAGGGTTTATTTACGGCTACGAAAACATTTTGAATGACTATTCGTTAAAATATTCTACATAAGACTATTTATGAGGGGGGGGGCACTATTACGTATTATTAATCAGTAAGTAGAGACAAATTGATAATACTATATAAAAAAAAATTATTGATGGCCCCGATGATAAAGAGTTGTTAGGTTTTATCAAGTTCACATCATTTCGTCGAAATGTCTTGAACAGACGACACCAATCTCCTTTTCACACAAGGGCCGGATGCAGACATAAGGGGTCACACCAAGTGCGACCATACACACATCATTCTATTGTTAGCATTTTTTGTTCTGTACGTATCTAACCATGTAAGGCTAATTAAGCCGAGTTACAAAATAAATATAATAAATGAATAATTATGTATGATATAATTTATGTAAATATAATAATGTATGATAAACTACTATGAAAAATGGCATGCCTTTTTTTAAAAAAAAAGTGGTTCAGTGCCCATGCAAATAAATTATGGTTTAAAAAAAATGATAAATAACATCTTGTTAATCACGGATTTAAGATATTTGACTCGATAACCTAAGGAATATAATAGAAAAATTTAACACCAACTTTATTAATTACTTTATGAAAATACTTTATAATGCAGATATATTTTTCATGTTTTCCCAATATTGGAAGGGACCACCACTGAAAATATATGTCACTATCTTGAAAAAGACAATCCTCTAAAATAAAAAGTTAATAGGTAGATAGACAATACGAAATGAGCCGAACGAAAAATATACCATTTAAAACTAACTGCACTTGACAAACATGAATTTAAAGGTGTTTTATTTCTTAGAACACAAATTCGGGAAAACACACTGACAAAGAAATAAAAAACGTACCACCCAACATAAAAATAAATATTTAACTTCTTCAATAGGTAAGTGTACACCACTCGATTTGAAGTAGATGCAATAAAATATAAATTATAGAGCCGGGATGTTAATAAGTTACCATTAGATTAATAATCAAAGGTTTAAAGTCAATGAAATCCCTAAAGGTACGACGGGAACACTTAAGTGAATCTTCTTGATCGAATCTCAAATTTCTTTTAATTGTGCATGATTGACCCATAAGGTATTTTTCTTTTTTAATCGAGCTTTGATTGCTGTCTAGACGTTTTCGTTTTAATAACGTTTTATTTGTTATAAAAATTACGAGAATTGTTATTAGCAATTTCTTATCGGACTAATTCATGTTGAAAATAATTAGCCAAGTAAATGTGAAAACAAAAAACACAAAATAATTCTAAATGTTACAAAGATAAAAGTTAAATATTGGTTAGATGATAAAGATTTAATACTGCCTATAATGGTTAGTTCTTCAGCGCGAATAATGACATTTTTTTCCATCTTCTGGAATAGATATTTCAGTAATTATACAATATATATAATTTGAGACAATTATAATAATATATAGTCATATCTATTCTAAGCTGTGGTATGCGCCCATATATAGCAAATAATAGGATCGATTATCCTTCAGACTTATTCACAGTTATAGCAAAATGCTTATTTCCTACAACGATCTTAAATGTCCTTATAAATTTCAATTTAGCTAGAAAAAATTCTTCATGAAGCTCATGGAGATAAAAGCACCCTTTATGCTTCAGTGTATAAGTTGATAGATTTAGCTATACATTCAGTATTTCGTGGAGTTTAGAATTATCATGTTCTTAAACTGGGATTTTGCATAATAATAAAGGATTACATGTGGGTTATTGTAGATAGAACCTCCTTTAAAATTGTGTATAATATTTCAAAACGTAAAAACGCGGATATGCCACATATGTTATAATTACGGCTAAATACAAATATCTGTAAATACATTAATAACCCGTTGAATTACTGATTAATGCACTAAGAAATAAAACACACATCAATAATAAATACACCAGAAAGAGGAGAAATGGGGCTTATCCAAGCTTAATATTTTTTAAAATATTAAATTTTCCGTCTCTCCACAATATACCGTTTATTCACCAATAACCTTTTCGACGACTCAGTAGCCAATTATTGAAAAAAAACCTACTACAATTTGAATAATTAGTGCTGGTTGAGGAAGGGTATAATTAAATAATAAAACTTCCAATATTTCCTTAAAATGGTATATTCCCTATTGAATATCCTTAATGGAATATTCTATACTATGAAATATGAAGAAATAATTTATAGTAATTCAGACATTAAATCAGGTTTGCTATCTCTTCAGACTTCACTCTATGACACTGGTTATTGGTGACTAATAGGGTATTGTCGAGAGACGAAACGTTTATTATTTAATTATACGATTCCACAACCGAAACTAATCATATATATTTTTTATATATAGTAATAAGATTTAATTCATTAGGTCATCATCATCACATCAACTATAAATACAAAGCACAGTTTTATCGGTAACGGTATCAGTCTGAAGAATATCGAAGACATGTTACAATATATATATAGTTTTATATAATATATAAAAATTAAATATGGTGAATCAAGAAACAATGAATTTATGGATAATAAAAAAATCATAACGACCACGTTGAAATTACATCAACAATACTGCGCAGAGTCGAGAAAAAGGAAATCGTTAAACTGGAAATAGTATACATCACACTGGAATTTTAACTTAAGCGTGCGTACTTCATAAAATGGGCTAACCAAAGTTGAATAATAATAGTAAAAAGTAGCATACATTTTTTAATTATTTATAATGGTTGTAAATTACATCTCTAAGTTAAAAAAATAATGTCTTGCTAAGTTAATCTTCCCTAGATTCAATATATTATTCCTTCTACTTTCTATTTTCTATTTTGAAGAATTAACTAACGTAATTTTAAATGATAGAGAATATGGATCAAGCAGGAGAAAAACTATTTAATTAGAGTACGAGAGCGTGAGCTGCTGTAAGCGATTGAGTAAATTTAAGACTTGTAAGAGCACACTACTAGCCAAATTCTATAGAAAAACTATTCGTTTCATCACTAGGCCGGTAACATCATTGTCATCAACAAGATAAAAGCTCTGTAACCGTACGTTAAATGCTATGATTAAGATGATGGTCTATTGAAATCGTGATTAATCGATAATGCGGACATAGGGATTAGGCAGCAGAGAAAATTGTCTCTAGCTTTTTTATTTTCCCTATCCTGATTTTCACTCAGGGTAAAATGTTAGGATTCGAACCACCTTTTTTCTACACTGTCACGGACTTGTCACTGTTATCACCGCATTGGAACCTTACGACTGATAACAGCCCGGTGTTCCGATAACACCAAGGAGACGCTACGACTTCCTCCGGGCCGATCCGTCATAAACAATACATACATAGGAGATACACAATATATACCTGGAGGTGAGATGGGAGCTGATCGTGTGATCGTATGGCAGACAACATGGCACCATGATCCAAACGGGTGGAGCGCGGGCACTGGACTGCCTGGCAGAGGCTACCCCCACCCCCGGCCACCCCTCCTGGGCACCCCTTGTGGCTTGCGGCAGTCCGCCATCTTGTCCCACCGACCGCTCATCCTTTGGAGATTTTAACGCACTTATGAGTCCCTCTGTAATCGACGTTTTAGTGGACAATCTTATTGACACGGTAATGACTGCATATACTATTTTCAGCAATTTCTAAGAAGGTACGAACACATATCAATACACATAAAGATTCACAAAAAAAAGTTAAAATTTATCAAACAGAAATCAATGGGATCTGAGAGGGTGAGCGCGACTGAAATAATTATTTGGCGAAGAAGAGCAAGAAAAGGCTTTCGCACTCACTTCCAGAATCATAATTATCCTTTAAAAAAATCTAAAACTCCACGTTTACGCCTCACCAATAACTGCAAATAAAATGTTTAATGCCGAATCATAATACATCTATTTAAGTTTTATCACTGACACTGAAACGACAAAAATTGTCATGAATGGTATACATGAGTAATACGTTATCCGTTCACAAAAAATTTACTTTCTGAACTCAATATTTTTTGGCCTGTTGTCGGTTAGGTAACTGGTCATACAAAGTCTTGTCTTAGAAGGCCAACTACCTGCTTGACGCTCCTCCCCTTAGGGTAAGCATTCTATTAAGATGTTGTACCCATTCAATCACAAACTTCTTTTGTATAGCCAATGCACAGGCGAGAAAATAGATTTATGATACAAAAATATAAGTATTGAGAAAACTGAACGGTTCTTGATGTAATGAGATTTCAAAGATCTCTCCTGTTAACAAAATAGTTTGAATTAACACTGCTAGTATGTGATTTCAATTATTATAAATTATTTGACGTTGCCTCAATCAACAAAAATTTGGCACGAAACGAAGAACAAAAAATATAATGAATGAACATGATAGATTAATTTGAAGTATGGTATTTTTTTTTTTAACCATTAGCGTTACGTTTTTACGTATTTGATGTATAATCCAAAAATAAAATTAATTACCAACAATTCGGAAGTGGAAAAGCAACTTGCAGTTGTTTTTAATTAAAAATCAAGTTACATTAAAAAAGGCAATTCCCCTACAGAGGTATAATGAACGCAATAATTGTTGTTAATTACTAACGAGCTCCGGTGAGTGGGAAGGCGACAATATAATATAAATCATACGACAATTGCAATAAAAATAAACAATAGGTAGCCCCACCGGCTAAAAGGCTCGAGCAGAGTGGGTAAGTGGCTGTTAAACCATGGCAAATTTTAAATCTCGGTTCTAACAGGGTGATAAAAGCTAGTCGGCAAAGTAGGAGTAATTGGGCGCAGAAAAAAAAATAAGGCTTCACTGTAACAGGGTACTGTACACACCGATTCATTAGCACTTTGTGCGGCTACGCTACAATAATGACATCACTGATGTTTGAATCAAATTCAATTCAATTAACGCGGACTGATTGACTTGACTGAATCAAACCAAAACGACAGTTTTAAGTTTCCTCGCAGAATTGGAGAAACATTTTCGAACAATAATATGACAAATCCAGTCAAAAAAAACTAACAAACTTTCTTACCATTTTCAATTATATAGTAACGAATTCATTATCATGAAGTAATATAAATCGATACCCAAGAGTAATAAATTAAACTTTTAGAAATACTTCTTCTATTAATGAAATAGTAGAGAACAGATTAAATAGAAATTGACAAAAGTAAGATACAAATACCTAAGATTATTATTAAATGACATAAATGGTCATAATAAATTTACCTAGAAATATATAGTAAGTAATAGAAGGAAAAGAAAAAGTAACCTCTACCTCGCTTTTAAAATTTATCATCTGATCAAAATTTCTATGACCACATAACCTATTTCTTGAGATTGATCATTGTTATAACTCTTTACTTCTATTGAAATAATAACACACAACCTAAAGGTAACTAAAAATGATTTTTTATGGTCACAGGTCGTAACTTCACCCATATTTGATCTTAAGGTTTTTTTGGGAAATTTTAATAATTTCTTTAGATTTTGAAGAGACGATCTCACTATGGTTGGTCCAGTAAGAAGTATAAGCGAATATGTTGAAAGTAGCAGTCTGATTTATAATTTCAGTACTTGGTGCCAAACTCAATCTTGGGCCATGCTAGTGACCCTTGCGAACGCACAGAAAAGTCAATGTAATTATCATTGAAAGAAAAAAACAAAAATTTATTTAACTAATGAGCGTACGATATACATCATGACATACTATGTACGTCGGTGTACTATGTAAGACTAAACATTATGCATAAATAAACTTTAAAAACACCTAGCATCTTCTTAAGGAATATCTTCAATAGGATGTATCCTAGCTTAAGAAATATTTAAAATATTATTCATTGGCTAATTCATCTTAAAAAATTTCTCTTAAAAAGAAACTATTAAATTTCAGATGAAGTTTCTTAGAACTTTTGGCCTAGTAAAATATATATAAAAAAAATTGTTAATGCTTACGAACTTCCCCACATACGTGATATTAATTATTTTATTTGTTTGCTCCAATTTTTTGCACCCTCTCTATAATATAAACAACCCTTATAACAGTTAAAGACACAAATCATGTTATTACTACTTTATCGGATAATTGCTTTCAGGCACAACAGGTAAATTCCTGCTTGGGGAGGACAGCCGGCGTACAGTACGGTAGATGAGACAGGCCCGAAACCGTTGTGCCTGAGAAGAAAAGGTCGCTCATGATGACGTTCAAGACCGAAAGTCTGGAGTCATCTCTGTTTAATTCTTTTTCTTTTTCCTGACTCTAATAATTGTATTAGTGGGTCATTGCACTGTTTTTTTGTTGTTGTCCGACTGCAACTCTCCCTTACAGTTTCACAGGCGGGACCCGTTTCACTAATCAAAAATGTAATGGACTTCAACCATTAATTAAAGCTGGGGTAAAAAAATGCACTGGTCAGTTATCAATGGCATCGGTTTGAGTCTTTAATAGCTCATAGCTGATTAAACAAAAATTAAATTTCAACACTGAACAGGGCTCGGACCCAAGAACATAATAAATAGCACGGTGGATACCACCGGCTTAACACACGAGTAAAAAATATTCTTCAATTCAAAAAATATTCAATTAAGAGTCAATGTGCATAATAACAACAATAAACGAAAAAAAAACTCGAAAACTAATATAGAAAAGTTGGTTTTAAGACTGAAATCATTTTTTTAAATATTAAGTGATTTAGCTTTTCATCAACTGGCTCAGTTTTGCCATTGATGTGATGTCGATTGGTAAATATGTGTGGATGCTCTACGATATAATTAATTATAAAACAAAAATTATACTATATGATTTTTTAATATGTTAAAATTATATTGTAAAAATTATACAAATCAACTGAGATTTTAAGGATAAATTAAAAAAGATGAAGAGTAGGAAATCAAAGCTTAATAAAAGGTGGACCTGTTAGCTAACTTTTACCATTACTTACGTCCCAGCTCAAAAGGTTAACGAGAAAAGAATTTCATAAATATACCCAAAAATCAAGTTTTGATAGTCCACAATAGAAACGCCTACTTCGTGTTGTTTCATCGATTAGTTATCTGGATTTTTTTTTAAGTTGTCGAAAAGGTGGATTTCAGTGACAGAGGTGGCCTAACAAAACAAAAGAAGTATTTTTTGGACAAAAATAGGCAAACACAGCCTCGTAAGTAATTTCATACACGTTCGACGAACATTAGATATCTATTATGTTTATATTTGAAATACAGTAATACAAAATACAATTTAGTTCAAAATTGTGGAACAAAAAAATATCATTTTGTATTTTTATTTCTCTTTCAGCAGCCTATATGTTCATCACTTTTGAATTATAAACAAGAAAATTGTGGAAAGACAAACTTGGTCGATATTTACTTCATCAAAACCGACAACCAGCACAAATGGTAACGCTGCAGATCTCTGGATCAATTACAGATCGGGGTTAAACGCCCTTTAGAACAGATTTGGTTTGCAGGGCTTACTTCATTTTAGTTGGCTTTACCAGCCGGAATAGGGAATGATGAATGAGTCTTCGACAGGTTAGTTGTCTCAAACAGCTGCCCTAGTTAACACCATATTTGTTCGAAGCAATTCTCATGCAACCATTTGCAAGCGAACATTACATAGGGGGGGAGGACTAGCAGAGGAAAAAGTAGTAATACAAAATTTTACTGATAGATGTCTGGAGACTTTCCTGTAGGGGACTTCCTCAACCGTAAAGCCAACGAGGACGGCACCCGCTACACGCTAGCGTAGACCACGACGATGGCCATTGTAGGATGTATTGTTTATTTTTTGCCATTTCACTAGCGCAGACAGGTCCATGACCGGCGGGATCTGTCAAGGAAATACCAGGTATTCCCGATATTTTTAGTATGGTGGTTCTTTGTTCCATGGGAACTAGCGTTCTGGCGGAAGATCGCCATAAGCAACCTATAACCACAGAGAGAGAAATGTAACTCAACCAAACGATGAAATAAAATATATACCAGATATACACAAATATATCAATAAATTAATGATTATGTTATTTGATAGCATAGCGAGTTAGTTTCATCGCACTCCTAATTAGGGATAGCCAAGGACGAAAAACGAGGTATAAAATACAAAATTTATGTCTAATTTCAACTGTTGGTATATTACAATCGTGGCAATATAACCCCACAGGTTTAAATTATAATCAATTTCGGTGTATAGGGATTACCTGATTCGAACCTGGGGACTAATCGTTTCAGTCCAGGTATTCTACTAATCTGCAAACCCACCTTAAACCAGTGACTCTTCGTTGCGGGTCCCGTTATATCAGATTTTATGTAAATTGTGAGAACATCGCAAAATTGCGTTATTTTACATGTACCATTTACATCTAAATCATTTGTTTCCTTTTATACCACAAAATAATAACGGTATTTTATAATGCAATAAAACCAAGGTACCAAGCAACGTTGGGAATAATATATGTATCCCACCAATTAATTAATAATCAATTATGTTAGTCTTGATGAAATAGTTGTCTACTTACTAATTGTTTTGTTTTTTTAGAAAGAGAGACTCACCTGCAACAAAAAAGAAAAAAAAATCGGTTCAATTTAATGGACATATTCCATACACTTAATTTTTTGTAAGTTATAGGGGGTGTAATGCTAATGGTGCAACCATTTAATGTAACAGCACTAGATGCACGGATTTATTCAAAGCTACAATCTGTTGAACTAGTTTTGTTTATAATTATAATAAACAGTTAAATGGTGTGTCTTAACACATCCATATAAAATGACAAAAGGATGATCCAAACCTATAAGGAATCAAATGCGGCTTCGATGTCCAAACTAGAAGCCGTGGCAAGACGTCACACAACGATATGATGGCCGAGAGCTAAAGCACCCTCTAAACGAGCCACGGATCTCAGATGGAGATAAAGCATCGATAGGGGGCGTGATTCGAGATTAAATCACAACCTGTCAGGTGGGCTCGTGTCTGCTAGGATTTTACACTCATCACTGGCCTCAGATACAAATGTTTTCCGCTACGTATCTGCCGAAGCTGCCTTCCATCAGCAATAATACACGAAGGCTTAATTGATTCTGATATTGAATCATAGAATACATTGTTTGTAGAGGAAAGGGGGACCTGCCGACTGTAACTCATTTATTACGAGAACTGTTTCCAGGCATACTTGTCTCGGTAACACCATCAGTCGATCGAGATAACACATTATTTAACTTAACAAGAATGCAGATTAAAGTTGACTAAGCAGATTAAAGCTGGCATGTTTCAGGACATACTGTGCGGTCAAAAGAATGTTGCTCAACAAGAGATGAACGTAGGAGCCATCCTACCCCAGCAGGTGCTCGCTCGTCAGGTAGATATGGATCGTAAGAGGATTATTTTTTGTTCTACTCGGGACATCTATCGATCATAGCTTGAGTAGCGTATTCTCTGGACTGCGTCGTGTGAAAGATATTAATTATCAGGTGAAAAGTTGTATTCTACCTTAAAAAAAAATGTATTTAAATACGCCTAATTGTTTAGGGCTTAGCCTGGATTGCTGAAAAATATCATCATTTACTCAGGTAACATCTCGACCGTACTCACTAGCACCATACGACAGCGAAGAGCTTCCGGCGAAAAACCGTCAACAGGTGGATCTCGCTGATCATTTGCCTGGAGATACATTATCGCTCTTCACGGTAACAATTTCTTTAGAGAATTGAGGGAATGATAAAGAATTGAATTGAAAATTAAGTGCTGGTCAATAGCTTATTTTTTGGAGTACATCCAAGATTTTAAAACGGAATTGTGCTTGTTAATTTTCTCCAACACGTGCCTTAACGATCTACGATACGTGTCACTTTACTAGGTGCAGTTATAGAATATCTAATGTCACTGTTTTCAAGTTAGTTCAATACAAAATCGTGTTTGTTTACTTTTAGAAAACGGCAGCTAAGATACTGTATATAATTCAATAACAACGCTTGAGGGAAAAGGCGAGATTCACAACTGTTGGTGAGTAAGTGTCAGTTTCGAGGACTTATATGAAGTCTGGTAATAGATTCCGAGTTCAAAGGCCGGACTAAAACTGAGACGATAGGCGGTAAAACATAGATAGGCCCAGTTTATGGACCGTAAAACCTGGAAGAAGGATTTCTGTCCCAGATGCCTGAGTACTGCTAACACCGGCGGTGCCGCAAAGGTAACATTAATGGGCATCAATGTTGGGAACGGCACCTGACTACCGGCCTGACATATTTACCACTGTACTAACTCACCCCGAGGCGATGGATTTACACCTCTGCCGCGGGAGGTCCTCCGTTATAATGGCAGAACAACAGTGCCATTGGGTGCGGAACCCTGCTCTGATCCCTACCATCAGGAAGTTCATTTTTTCCTGGGGACGCACTTGCTCATTAACCTCTAGGGCTGAGCGATTCCTGATGCAATCAGGAGGAATGGCATCGAAACATAACTGTAGAATACCTCTAACCAATCAAATATAGAAAATATAATCGCAACGATCTCAGCAGATGTAATAAAATAAGTTACTTGACCAATACTACGAAACTGTTGAGGTCAGATTCATGCTCCTACTAACAGATTCCTGTGAATGGGTGTCTACAAGACAGAGGGTCATGATGAGAACCATAGCAATAAAGGCAAGGCAGAAAATCAAATAAGTACAAAAAGGTATTGAGGAAAACCTGGAAGATCCCCTCGGATACGGATGGAAAAAGAAATTTAAAAAACATCCTAAAACTAGAGTATTATGAAAAGATCTTGATTGACCCAACATTTCAATGACTACTCTTTGAATTAATTTGCTTTTGTAAAAACGTTTCTAAATTACTGGTCCTTAAACGTGGTTTGAGAAGTTCGTTGATGGTATTTTGGCGAGGAAGTTATGATGCTAGTTTTTTTTTTAGTTTAGTAGGGTCATACACCGATGAAATATACGATAGGGATCAGACACTACTGTGCTACTTCTAGTGTTACACCCACTCTCTCTCAGTTGTGCTGTCTTCGTCTGATGATGATGGATCACTTATTTTGTGGAGTCATACAAGAATAACAAAAAGAAACGAAGAATTGTGAAGATCTTGCCTTTCTAAGGGACAGGACTTGGTCACTACGATGGAAACTAAGGAAATATATATGTTTGATTTAGAAACATGAAACTATTGCGTACAAAAATAATTATTTAGTGCTAAACATTGATACAGACTATTTATTTGCATTAATATTGGTATTATTATATACGTCGAAACTTAATATTTCGTTTTTTTTTGTTTTTTTTTTGTTAAAAAAACTTATTTGTTAGTCTTTTACGTGGGTTGTTGTTTTTTTAGTTTTATTTCTGCGTGAAACCTTAATGTTACCAATTCCCTGTTTTGAATATATAAACTCATTTGGGGAGCCCACCGATGTGAGCCCGAGAGACTACAAAGCAAGAGCAAAGCCTAAAGCGGCACCCCAGTCCTACATGTTACAAGTTAAATAATGTTTTGTAAGACACAAGTTACGGTCGTAAGATGTAGATAACTTTTATATTGTGGTCATTCTTTTTATTGATTATTTATATTGGACTATCTATCATTTAAAAAATAAAACTAACCACAAGATAGTGGATTTAGATTTATACAATTATAATGCGGTTATATATATAATAGTATTTTACCTATCTGTATAATTAGTTGATGTAGGTAATGGTTTTTCTTCTGAACAAAGGCTCAATTGCGTTTCTCTATAAACCAAAGAAATAGCATTTACAGCCATTTCAAAAATTGTTCTGTCTCCACATAAATCTTTAATTCCTCACTTTAACTTTACTCAACTCAAAATGTCCACACTTCTCCGATCTCTCTATAACTCCTAGGCACAACATTCAATCACCTGTTCTTCTGTGCTGCCGATTTTTAAATTTAAAAAATAAGAGGTTTTATATGCATAGGCAAAGCACTGCCTACAAAAGGATTTTAAAAATAATAAATACGAAGATTCGAAACGTGTTGTTACATTGTTAAATACATATTGGTAAAGCACTTGAAAGCACTGGAAGAGACTTTCAAACATAGTGCATCAGCCGTTTTATGTGTTTAAGTTCAAACTCCACATCTAATACCAACTCATAGTCTATAATTTGTATTTCCTTCTAGTTATTTTTGGAAGACAATGGTCATGCCGTACTGTTATTTATCTGTTGCATTTGAAGTTACCAACTGTGGGTGGAGACATCCTCTTTAACCCTTATATTGTTTCTTCAGGACATATCGTGCCCCGGAATTAATTTGAATTATTTACACGTAAACCATAAAACAAAAAGAAACTCTCACGATCCAGATACTATTTGCATAATACCGGTGGAAGATGGATGAACATGAATGCGAAAGCACTTTCCAATAATAGAGCTGCTATAGGATAACCGCGTGAGTTGTTATTGAGAAGCCCCTATCATCCGGGCATAAATCACAGAGGAGAGATATAACCCGGGGAGGATATGGGACGAAGAGTGCGCATAAGCGACAGGCGGGCAGACAGGAAGAGAGGAACGCTACTGCGATGGCCTAATAGAGGCTCGGGACAATGGGCAGTAAAGGCTGGCTCAGCGTACACTCTACGCACTAATAGAATTACAGGGGGTCTTAAAGTAAAGGCCTCACCTGTAATGCCGTCTTATTGTGGTCCATTGAGGGCTCTTACATTCACCTCCGGGCCGCTTAAAAAATATATATACTATCATTATTACTACTGGATATGGACGGCTTCTCACAAAAGCGAGGAGCAAACAAAGGACTTCAATAAAGTCGGTGGAACAAAGGAAAAAGTCAGAAGTTACAAGAAAGGAACAAACAAATTGGCCAATAGAAATAACATTATTCGGGCATCGGAACCAAAAGATAAACGTTGATAAACGACTATATTAGATGTTTGATTGGAACTCTTCATTGAGTTAGCCTTGAAGGACTGCCAACAGAAACAATAATAAATCAAGTGCCAATGTACAATACAGATTCTACATAGATATTGTAAACAGCTTAGGAAACTAAATGGACACCAATTTATTCATAGTTCTCCCACGAGGTGCCCTCCACCGATGGTTTTACCTCACTTAGCAAAATGAAATTTGGGATTGGATCAACTAATTTCATCAATTCTTAGGTCTAACGAACTTTCCTTGAAAAGTGGTAATTTCACATAGCAGCTGAGGTTGGTTACAACTACAAAATTTACTATTCCTCGAATAATGAAAATGTCCCTACGCCAATGCAGGATGTAAACGTTAACCAGTAATCTAAAGCTAACAGCTCAATGAACTTTTGAGAGTCAGGCGGAATAGCGGAGGATTGAGTCGACAAGATAATGCCGTGGGGGCTACCGTTCAACGAGACAAGAGAGGACTGCCCACGCCGGATGAATATTCAAGCAGTCCCCCCGCCGTCGAACATGGACAGTCCCGTCCGTGAATGAGATCATTAACCACAGGGTAGAGCGTTCGCCCACGCTCTTGTGTCGTGGTTTTTTATTGGCCACGGTCTGGACCAACCAGTAACCCCCTCTGCCCCCTTCCCTGTTATCAGGGGCAGGGGTGGTTTTATTGTGGTAGGGGGCGAATTTCACCGGGGTGCAATCATGGCGGGGCTATTAAAGTCTGCATCAGGATAATACTGTCACAGAACCAAGGCAAAGGTTGAAATAGAAGCCACATATTTTATCAAACTAAAGCTTCAAAAGAACAAAATTCTGCCACTAAAGTGGACAAGTTTTTGAATTGCATCCATCATCTCTACGTGGCCAATCCACTAAGACAAAAAAAACTTTGCTATAAGACAAATACTAACTTGTATTGAAAAATAGCCACATGTCAAAAGTAACCAGAAACTAAATTATAAAAAATATTCTCTAGATGTATACATTTTTGTTAAGAAATCATCATTAATTTTATTTACCTTCATAACGGCGGCATGTAAAAAGAAAAACCACACATTTAAAAATTGGTTTTAAGGACAGTAAACATAATTTTTATTTAGGCTTGGGGAAAAAAATATAACATTGAACCTTAAATAATTTTATCTGTGGCTTTAAAAATCAAGCGAATCGGGGCCAATTAAAACTAATAACTAAAATTTACCAGTTGTAAAAATAATAAAAACCCTAAACTAAAATACATTAATTTTTATTAAACGTTTTAAATGTAGCTTATATCTTATGTATTTTCCTCTCGTCTAATTCTTTTTACTAAATTATTATTGCTAAACTTATGATTGTCAAGAATCCTTTGGGTCCTTTCCATCAATGCTACAGATTAAAGATATTTGCGCTGTCGTGTAGCCGAGAAATGTTTCAGACTCTTTGGAGAATCGGTTATAATTCACATACATGTATTATGTAATCTCTGCAATATGCGTTTAGACTTTATTAGACTGCAATTACACAACGTCATTAAAACTGGAGATAAGATCATCTTATCTCGATCGTATGTCATGTCTTATTTTTTTTCTAATAATTTCAAAGAAGGGGAAAAATATTGTGACGGGTCTCTGGCCAGCTGTTCAAATCAACTCGAGATCACATAGATAAAGGCTACCTGACTGAAAGCGCCAAACCCTTTGGACAGAACCAAATGACAATAGGCCAAATATGTCCGGACTGAATCCAGTGAAACTGTGGAAGCTTATAGACATTTCTGCTTCCCGGTCCATTATTATGCGTACGTGACAAAAGAATATAAATGGAGGAAAAGTAGAAAAATAACTTAGGAACCAGTCTCTCTGAACGCTTTCTATAAAATGCCGGAGCTCCCATATCGGACAGGCGTCGGTCTGGGTCACGTGCATGGAAACGGTGGCACTCTTGACTGCCAGAGGGGCAAAAAAACTGTGGAGCGGAAAGCCGTCGTACGGGGGGGGAAAAAGGGAACAGATTTCCCCGTCGAAAGTAAATCCGACGGAGACATGTGGAAAAGTGCTTTCTTCGCTGATGCTTCTATATTATATAAAATAGTGAAAACTCCTGAGGTTTTCTTACTATCAAAAATATAAGCGTTTTTAACTTATATCTGAACCTCAACAATGAAACGCTGCGATGAACCTAAGTATTTTTAATAAATAAATTGACGTTAGATTTTCATCAAATTTATAGATGACGTATCGGACATGCTATGTGTATCTCTTCATCAGGTCCTTTTATGAGATGAACTCGAGATGGATGAAAGATGTGAGCGGTTTTAGTTATCTTTAAGAGTAAGACATCTTGGAAACTAAACTGGATCTTAAACCTCTTATTCCACAAATGGTAGATTTTAGTTGTGGTATTGGTACCACCATTAATTATCATGTTTAGCCAACCAAACACCTGCCAAAGAGTCCCGATTCAGCCAGTATATTGTTTGTATGTTAATTATTAATTAATACAAATAATAGTAGGAGTTATATGATAACTAAAATTCTTATATAAAAACGACATATTTCTAAAATTAATACATTATGCCTTAACTTGTTAATATTGAAATTTAACTTGGTCGGAAAATACATTTAGGGGTAAAACTCTGCCCCCCTGTGGTCAGCGATCACATTGCACACAGCCTTTGCGAGAGCATTAGTAAGATCGTCATTCAAGGCAGGGTAGCTCAGTAGATAGAGCACTGACTATAGATTGGGGAGGACCCAACGAATACATTCACTCGGATCTGAATTACAGACAATTAACTATGAGCTCATAGTCTAATTTTAAATGATAGTTTCTTTTTCAGATGAAGGGGTTAGATATCATTCTGAGATCCTAAGAAAACATTATTTGATAGTTGTTCATGAAATGATTGAAGTAGTTTTGGCTAAGGGACGGATAAGTTCCATACTAAAAAAGCATATTCTAAAAGGCATGTCTGTCACACCGTATCAAAACTGCCGGAGCTTATGTTTCCGTGATCTTTCAACTCTAAAAACTAGGAACCCGGTTTTAAGAATATTTTAGGAAGTAAATATCTGCCTAACAAGCGATTATATTTTATCATGAATCTGAATTTATCGGATGAAAACTAAACTAACAATACATAACGGGCATTTGGTGCAGTCAAATTCTCTTGAGATGAGGCCATTATTGGCGTAATCGAGCTACAAAATATTGTAAAGAAATTAGAATTCCTATAAATATTCGCGACAAGGAGAAATATCCCACGGCCATTTTCAGCAGCTAATTTCAACTGTAACTTTTTAGCAGGGATAGAGCAGACCACAAGTTAACAACTAGGATAATATACGCTAAAAACAAAGTAACTTGCCCACACAAATAAGAACATCTGAGCTCGCAGGAGAACCTCACCGGGGTACAGTTGCATCAGTGCGATAAATCATAGACTAAATCATAACATCATAGAAAATATTAAAATTAAATTTAACTCATGTGATGATAATTATTCGAGTATAACAAGACGATATAAAGCCAAAAATCCTCTCCCACCGTACTGATCGATTGCTGACATTTAATAAAGTTAAATAAAATTTATTTTTATAGTAAATAAATGTGCCTAAATTTTAACAGAATGTCAGCAAAGTTTCTTAAATAATATATACATGGCATTTTCAATGAGGCGTACGATTGGAAAAGATGACATAATTTAGGTTTTAAATGACACCTAACGTCGATGTATTAGACATCTTATATCTGTCTATCGAGAACTCGATTGTAGGGGTAGACTAGATTGTTGGGTACCACCTGAGAATGACACACGAGTGATGTTGAAATCGCTTGCCAATTTAAGAAAAGCTTTTGAAAAAAAAAAAAAACATTGGTGTTATTTGAACTTAAATTTTAGATTTGAAAGTATATACCGTAATTTTAACTATTTATTTATTTGTTACTGTTTTAACGTAATATTTTTACGTTTTATTATTTTTATTAGGTAGTATTATTTTTATAATGTTTAAATAAACATTTAAACAAAGTTTCCGGCTACCTCTTTTTGACAGAATTAAATTTCATAATGATTAACGACTTTTTAGATTATTATCTTTCTATTTTATATTAGCTTGATTGCTTTATCCAAAACCCGACATAAATTTCTACTTTAATTTTTTTTTTGCTTACTTTCAAGCTGCATCCTTGGAAGTCCCACATTTTCTTCTACCAGCGGATATTTTGTTTTTCGGAAACTTCTTTTGTATGAATACTTCTTATATTTCGGTGCAATGGACTCGAAAGTAAAAAGGAAAATGTTTAAAAAAAGCTTTAAAGTTCTATTTATGATTATATAATTGTTAATACTTTCATGTTTGATCGCTCGCACCATAGTATCTGACCGGGGTCACCTGGCCCGTTCTGGTTTTATATAATTGTATACAGAATTAGATGGAATTTTCCATAAAAAGTCCACCCAACAGCTTGAAAAAGTCAAAAAGAATAAAAAATGCAATAGTAACCAATTAAGGATTGATTAGGAAGTTTCGACAATTTGGAACCTTTTCGCACAAATGGGCTGGTAAATATACAGAAAATTCAACGCCATATCATACTTGACTGATACAACTGTATGATTGTGGTATTATTGCTTGTATTGCCCTATTATTGGTGGTATGAGTGTGTGAACTAGAATCCAAAGTTTTGGCCGCCTTGTAGATTATTTCGATGATATCCCTCATCCCGGGCGAGTTATGGTGCCGGGCAGGTAGCAGCGGTGGAAGAACACCATTGGTGAAGGTGGAGCACAGTTACTAAGATGGTGGCAGGCACCCATGGGAGATGGGACAAAACAGAGCGGAACTAACTGGATTTACACACGCGGGCGTAGGAGGCCCATGAGCGGGAAAAAATTGGGGGCTCTTTGTGGGTCGGAGCCTCCTGCCTCCATAGTACATGCAGCTTGTCTCCCTCCGTCTGCCAGCTCCATGTAATATTCTAACCGGCAAGTTTCATCACCAATATTTCTTACCCACGGAGCACACGACTAGAAAATTGATAGTTAATCCCTCCTTTTCAAAATCAAAAAAATTTAATGGGCCATATCACAATTAAGGCTTATTGTAATTATCATTCCAAAATGTATTAAATTAAATATACTCCCAATGGGTTTTCTTAATAACTAATAAATCGAGTTCAACGAAAGAAACAGGAAATGTTTACACCGTGACAAGGATGCAGTGGCTTAAATTACTTAATTATACTTCATCATAGCATATTTTTTTTGAGAAAAAGTGTCAAGAGAAACTTGCGCCGTGCCGCTCGAAATAACTGCTCGTTGAAGAGGAAACTGTTCCGTCAATGGCTCATAACTCGAAATTAGTAAAATCAAAAATAGACTACTTTCAGAATAAGCCAAGGTAAGGTCCAAAGTTTTCCTTTTGCTTCAACAAGCACTTTTGAATCAAAAAATTGAAAATAGGTAAAACTTACTGCACTGATCCCATCAGATTTATCGGCGTTTTATATACGATTTACTATTTCGCTGGGTTTGCTTTGATCTGTCTTAAAGAAGTGCAAGAAGTAGTATGATATTGATTTAGTTGCCGCATGAGCGTAACGTGTATGTCGTTTGTGCTTGACTAAACCCACTTTGTTCGAGTTCAGTGCTTGGCTTGTATCAAAGTAACTGATGAATATGATGATCCGGTCAACGTAAAAGTCGTGAACTTTTAGTGCCATTTATTTTTATTATTATCCCCTTTTTGAATCAAAGTAAAGAAAGCCAGAAGTGTCACTTTAATTATATTTTATTCCTCACTAACCAAGGGTCAGTTAAAAGCAGTGGTGCGAGCGATCAAACAAGGTTTTTAAAGTATTAATAAACATAGGCTGTGATTGTTTTGCTTCCTCTTTGTTTAAGTAAATAATTATAGAATTATAAATAGAACTTTTTTAAACATTTTTCTTTTCTACTTTCGAGCCCATATTATTGCACCGAAATATAAGAAGTATTTATACAAAATAAGTTTCCGAAAAACAAAATATCCGCTGGTAGAAGAAAATGTGGGACTTCCAAGGATGCAGCTTGAAAGTAAGAAAAAAAAATTAAACTAGAAAATTATGCCGGGTTTTGGATAAAGCAATCATGCTAATATAAAATAGGAAGATAATAATCTAAAAAGTCGTAAATCATTATGAAATTAAAGGTCATAGCTGATGCAAGAGCACTTCAACCGGTTGTATTATAATACCTACAAAGTTGCAACCTGTATTTAAGTAACATTCCACTGTATTACGAACTATAATGGCTTTTGATGCCGTAAACTACCAACATTTAGTACCATAATTTACATTTATTGTTCGCGGAATGGTTCAATATTTGTTTTATTTTTCTAAGATTGCAAGTATATAATACTTAAAAAAACATTACACAGAAGCAGCGATCACGTGCTCTAGTTGTTAAAATATCTACCGGTTCTTAAGTTAGTTAGTGAGTGATGATTACTATAGATGCTTACAGCGCTAACCAAAATGCGTTAATTTAATTGAATTCAATGTTTTAACGCGGTATTACAGTAAGAAAATTAGGCGTTATTGAAAGGCTGTTGGTGAAAAATGCAATAGTTGATTTTTGTTTATACAACAGTACCCCTTAAAGGCATCCGTAAATAGACGAATAGAATGCTTTTGACCTGTAGAATCGATTCAGGAATTTCAGGGAATAAGAATTGGGGCACCTTTTTGAAGAAAGGATAGCGCCAAATTACAGTTGCAATGTGGGCTACGGTAGACTCTAAGAGTAAGTCCTCAGTTTCAGAAATTTCACGGATTTGATGAGACGAAAAATATTCTTCCAAGTTCATAAAACATGATCAAGCACTATTAAAAAATCAATTTTTTGGCAATTTAAGGCTCTTCCTATCCCGTTGTTTATCCGTTAAACAATATGTAAAATCTATTAGAAATCTAGCGGAATTAGAAAAATAATAAAGTTATAAATATTATTAATACCGTGTATTTTTTAGATGACTTTTTTTTACAAAAAGGCATTTGAGAAGAGGTTCTACTCGATGCCCCGAACATGCTAAAACAAATAACAACCCAAACAACAAATAATTAAGCGTTATTAATGTAATAATTACTTGAACACGTTAATTATTGAGCAGCAACCGGTATTGATAAACTTGTACATGCTTATCTGTTGAAGTCAGCAGCCAAAAAAGGCTGAAATAATTTGTTTGAAAACTAATTTGTTTTGTTTCAAAGAGCACAGGAGGGGTTCTTATAATAATTTGATTGGCGATCAAGGAAGATAAGTGGATAATATCACTAAATTATTCAACAATAAAGGAAAGAAGACTTTTAATCGCCAACAAATTTCAGACATGAATAACCAAGCATTGTCCCTGTGGTGATCTTGAATGTTTTTACGACATGCATTAGAAAATGCACAACTGGCGCATGAATAAAATGCATACATAAAGGCGCATGCAGTGCCCCTACAATTACAGGGCGCCTCGGTGCCTTAGCCTTCGCTCCGAGAGCCAGACCGTAAACTCAAACGTCGCTTTAAACCAGTCCACAATAAGGCAATTAAATGCAGTCTGTTCTCTGCCTAGAGTCGTCATGGTAACATTTATAGTAGAGTTTTTTTGTTTTCTTTTTTATATTCTTACAATCAGAGAAGTCCGGAACTTTCCGTATCCGTTGACAATTTATATTTTGAGTGTCAAAGGATGGAGAAAAGTCTGGATAGGAGGATGGGTACGGAGACCCTCAAAAAGTGCAAAACATAACGGATCTATTTAACCATCCTCCCTCTAATTAGAAACAGTAACACCAAAATCATTTTAAACATATTACAGACAATGAAGATTTAACTTAAGAAAAAAATAAATAGCAAATGCAAAGTTTCTTTATTCCCACCATAAAGTTTTTTTTTTTTATTGTAATAAAGACTAAAACGTAGAAAAAGTACGACAAAGGTCTTACCGGCTATCGCACTTGCTAACTTCACCCAACCTGTCGCTTCGTCTCAAATTGATGATATATAAATGTGTCCTCCGGCCAGCTCTGCTGTACTGTGCCCCGATATTTACCCACTTGACTGACAATACAGCCAAATGTCTCCAACATTTCCAGAATGGGATCATGCGAAAAGTGGTCCGACATACCTCTCTCGAGAGGTCGAAGAACGCTGATCTGCACCCGTTGCTTGGTGTGCCGTCGGTGGGTGAGTTCATCCGTCGGAGATACATTAAGTTTTTTGACTCGTTGCAACACCTGACAAACCCAGTGTTTAACACTATGACCCCACCCCTCCCACATCGATGGCAGCAGACTGTCGGGGAAAAAATAGGTTAAGAATTAGAATGTAAGTTAGTTTTAAGGTTGATAAAAAAGGTGAGCCCCATCACCTTTATTAGTCCAGTCACGTATAATGTATATCATTATACTTGTTTATTCATTACATAATTTTTATAAAATAACAAAACCTGTATATAATGTAGCGATGCTACAGGAAATACAAAAATAATTTGTAAATAGATTCGCCTGAGGATCTATAATTATATATGATTATCTGTAAATTTAAAGGGTCTGTGAAAAAAACAAAAAAAAAAAAACAATGACTTTAGTGACTTTGCAACGACATTAGCTATTTAAATCTGTCAGTAGAAGCCAAATCGTCCAAGGAAGTTCTGGGCTGTTTTTATGGAATTTCTCTTAGTTTATTCCCTCAAGTTATGGTAGTCCGGTGCTTTACAAAACGAAGTAACTATTTTTAGAAAAAGTGCGGTCTTAAACCTCCGTCAGACTAAGTCAGTCACTGATAGCATGATTTTCACAGGTTTCTTTTGTATCAGTTAGAGCTATTATTTTTATGCATAAACGAGTTTCCCATGCCCTGCTGTCTTTCCAATCTCCTTCCCGCAATTCTTTTTCTCCCATCGCTGCCTCCAGATTAGTCAGCGGCTGGTCGATTTGGTGACCTCCTGGAGGGACAGTCTATGCCGGCTATAATTTCATTATTCTTGAAATCCATTTCCATCTCAAGATTTATACCTTTACTCTTACATTCCATGTCCCTATTCTTGCAGTCGTTTCCGTAGAATAAGAACATATAAGGTTGAATTATTTGGTTTAAAATAACAATAAACGTTTACGACTTTACCCTTCTGTAAACAATTCTTTTTTTTTAATCAATAAATATCAATACCTAGTAACACAAACACATAAAAAAAACTCAATAGATTGATAGTAATTTACCGAGGAATCAATGATTTTCCTATAATAAGGGTTTTAACAGAGTGCGGCTCATTTTCAATTCTTCAATTTTCGTGCGGAAAACTGTTCGGAAATAATCATGAAAATTCGTAAAAAAAAGTAATAAAAATTCACTACCCTGGGTACACCAGCGCATTAATTTATTTAAGCGTTTTCTTCTGCAAGTGGTAGCTATCCCTGAAGGGCCTAGGCCACGTAACCCCTATATATGCGAGGCGACATCTTAATGTATAATACTACAAAATGTATTTTACACCAACTAGGCCTAAAATAATTGTATTGACCGCTAACCACATCAGATAAATTATCTTCTACTCTATTAAAGCGAGTTTGCCATGTATATACATTATTTAAATACACAAATGTGAATATTGGCTGCTTTGGGATATACGTACATACCCCCTGGTTTTAGCGTTCAAATCATTCAAGCTACGGCTCGCCTCTGAACTGGTACTTGCAGCTGCACTAATGTTTCTAAATATTGCCTTACCATTTATGAAACCCTCTACACTTCTGTATCTTTAACTTGCTATCTTTAGTCTGGTTTTGTCAGACAACACCTAGTGGGATTCTCTAGCTTCGTCTCGCTAAAAATAACGCAACCCAGGAAAGGATCCCTTACATGCAGTTGACGATTGCTGGGGCCCTACAAAATGTATTTTGTCCCAGCGGTCCAGTCTGCCTCTTCCCGGTTCACTCTCGCCTTTGGATTCTGGACGCTTGTCGCTAACCCTCAGATAACAGAGTGTGAACTCGTGGTTATTCCAAGACCACGTAACATACCTATAAGACCTAGGCTGTACCTCTTCCCTTGGACATATTGCACTGTCGGAGAACATACCTATCAGATATGGAGTCAGATAGCTCAATAGTAGGACCTGTAACAGCAAACGGTCACTAGGACTAGGACAATTAGACCTTCTCGTGACAACCCGTCACTAATATTATAAGCTTTTTTTTAAATAAAAATATTTTTTTAAATTATTTCGAATGGATCTACCGCCTAATCCCACCCTACGTACACTAAATATTTACTTAAGCTTGTGATTTGTTATTATGTGGATATCTCGCATTGGCGTAACTAGAACTCCTATTTATCTTTTTTAAATCGGGTCCATTACCAGCAGTGCATGTTCCCTATGCAAGTGAATATGTAAGGGCATGTAAATGCCAATATAGAGCATAGTATGTAAGGAGGCATGGTAAGGCACACAGAGGCCGTTATGTTGCTTTATTAACTCCATAGAGGCAGTCCAGCGGCGTACGCTTTGTCGCTGTCCGGGTTTTAATTTCCTGCCCCGTCATGACACGTCGTTTCCACAGCTAGTCTGTCTATTTACGTCGGCTGGTTACTGGCTCTATGGGCAGTAGTCCTTGCCCACGTTCTCCTGCACTCTTCCTAGATTGTGCCTAACCCCTCAGTGACGTAAAGTAGCATACCGCAGTAACACCTTTCCGATTTATAACAGGTACAATAAAAGAGACTTTAGGAACGAAACACGCTGGTTCCTCCGGATTGGTATAAAAAACAGCAAATAAAAACCAAAGACTGTTATTGTGATATCAACCATAAAAGTTAATTAGCAGACTTCAAGCATTTTTTTAAAATTATTCATTGTCAAGCAATTAAAGTACCAATATAAGTACCACAAATGTTTTTTATGTGAGGGTTACTTTGAAGAATAATATTATATAAACGAAAGGGTTTTGAGTATTCCACAATTATGAAGACGGTTGATATAATATTTCATATATATGATATATGATTAAGTAATAATCAGGATGAGGTTTCAAATTTTTTTTTTTAATAACTAACTGTTACGCCATATATGTATTTATATCAATCAAGATGGGGGCGATAAATCTCAAATTTATAGATTTCTAACAGTAAAGAGTAATTGAATAATTAATGGCACTTCATCATCGGGGCATCAAATGGAATTACCACTCAAAATTGCCGTTACATTAACTATCACACCTAATACGATGTTAAGGTTAACAGTTTTAATTATTTTTCTTGATAACAGCTTCCTTAAAATTACCTTCAGCCTTAAATTCGATTTTCATAACAGGATTCCCTACTGTTATTAGTCAAGTTGTATCATATTTATCCTGACGAGGCCTGAGTTAACCCACCAACCGGACCAGAACCACATCCCAAAGAATAATTCCTTGAGCAAGGTGGGTGGGGTTCTGCATAATAACCTGCAGACTGCAAGGGCGGTGCAAAACACTTAAAATCATCTAACTTTGAGGAAGAATATTAACTAAAAATGACAAATATATATAGCATCTATAGGATTCGAGCAGACACAGCCAAAATATGGGTAAACCGTTAAATATTGAACAAATTTGGTACTAAACACGCTTAAACAAACATAGTAAGTTGTAGAGCCTTTCAAAGAAATTTTATGATTTTGGATTTTTCGGATCGAGGAAAACTTTATACTTTACGACACAAGAATCGCGCCACGAAGTGAATGACCAGAATGTTGGAAAATTATAATAGTGCAGAAAGTTTTAAACGGTACAGGCACTGGACGAACATAGTTTATGCCAGTCTTTAGAAATTTAGAAAGCTCGAGCCATTTCCATACACTTTACGTCTGCTAAATTTCCAGGAAAATGACATAGATAATGACCTCATCTTTAGCGCCGGTTGTAGTAGTAAGCGGTTAAACGGATAATTTTCTTCAGGCAAAAAAAAAATCAGCATTCCTAGATTTCATTGGCACATAAATATCTTGAAGAGGTTGGCATTTTGTCTATCCCAATGCCAGGGTTATTTGTGCCACAAAACGTGATTACGAGTAAAATATTAGCATTCCTGAGGTATTGGCCGAATGTAATCAATAAACTATAATAAAAGTTGAAATTTTTGTTTGAGGTAAATTATCCAATAAAAGTGTTGTTTACTGTTGAGGTTTGTAGTAATATTGGTTAATGTAAATAAATCAAAAAGAAAATATAGTGTTAGTCTAATTAATTCATCTGTATTAACAGTCAATTTTTTAATATTTGTTGTAAGCACACAACGGCAAACCTCAGGAAATCTAGATAACTATAAACTTAACTATAAGTGTCTCTTATCTCTGCGCCCACAAGATGTTTCAAACAATGGCGCCTGTTGAAATTTTACCTAAAATTACAATATATTTTAGGCCAAAATTATTTATTTTTTTCAAGTTAAAGAAAGTCAGAAAATGCGAATCGCAGTATCAAAAACAAAAAAAATTATTACTGGAACGACATTAAATAACCGATTTCTGTCATCTAGTCCCAGTAATCATTTTTTGGAATAAATCAAATACTTTTTATTCTATTATCTGTCTACTTATTATCTGTAATTTTTAAGGACAGTAACAGTAGGCAGATTACAGACGGAAGATCCGTGAGTGTTTGAAAGTAGAACCTCACGATGTACGAAAGTAGAACGAGCTCGGCAATAAAGCTGTTAATGTGCACTTTCAGATATGCCCCGACAATGGGGTAAAATTAAAGCAAGGTTTAGAACTTTTTTCAACCTTTGCCCCAGAATTGTGAAAACTGTGAGTGTGGTCTAAACGTTTCCTGGACTGAGGACATGCAATTGATCGAAAATGTTTTTGAATCTTAAGAGCCCACCCTAATAGACCCTTGTCCTTTAAAACCAACATAATTTTTTAATATATATATATAAGGCACAGGGAAGGAAAGGATAAATGTAGATACCTAGAATCAAACCCAGTCAAACTTCGTAAATATGTTGCTTTTCGAAAACAACTACGTAGTAGTCGGATTACTTATCTGAAAATCGATATTTATATTTCCATACATAAACAACTACTGACAAAAAAAATTAGACATTGATTGGTCCAATTAATATGTAGTTAGACTACCGACGGTGCTAGGAACATCTAACGAATATTAATCTCCTCCCTTCCCCCGCCTAATCCTCCGACTGATTGCTGTTTATGAAAATCCTCCGTTTTGGGCATTGACTAATCTCACCAAGAAGAGTGTTGTGTTAATTGAGCCGCTACAGGCTAGTTTCCCTGATGAAGAACTAATTACATAGAGGCGAAACCTCAAAGGCTGTGGGCCATCAACGGAGCAGCTTCTTCGCCCGCAGCATGTTTCGGCTCCATAAATCACACATCTCTCTGGCCTATCTCACCCAATATGGTAACTGCACTGATAGGCTGTCCGAATTGCCAAGATTATTTTAATTAAATCCGTAGCCCGACGTCACATGAAGTGACAAGGCCTACTGGGTGCTCAGTAGTGCTCACAGGACTGAAGGAGCCTAGAGAGGGGAGTATTTAAAGGTTGTCACCCTTTTCTAGCAACAAATAGATTTTTTTTCCTCCGAGCACATGGTTTGTAAACTGAACTTTTATCGAGATCGAAGGATCATTTATTCAATTTGTACAGGAGCAAGAACTTGGTGGAGGAAACGTCCTGCAAGTGAAAAATATCTAATTTCCCTTACTTACCTCTAATTTATAATTACCCCTTACTTAATCTAATTTACCTTAAAGGTTGAAAAAAGTTCTAAACCTTACTTTAATTTTACCCCATTGTCGGGGCATATCTGAAAGTGCACATTACTAGCTTTATTGCCGAGCTCATAGGTGAGGTCCTACTTTCAAAAACTTACGGATCTTCCTCCTGTAATCTGCCTATCTGTTATTGTCCTTAAAAATTACAAGATTGCTAAAATATTTAATTTAGAAAACAACGCGGTAAATTTCATGATTAATGTCAACGGAATGAATAGGAATTTTACTACAATAGAACCCACAACTACAACTAATCGCATCAGAATATTCATTCATTAATTCTAGCGCCCTTAACTCCATAGAACAAGTCCAAAGAAAAATGATTAATTTATTATAATTGATAAAACGATCTCTCGGGACATAAAAAATTTAAATTACTATTGTAACGACAAGGCACAATACTAAATGTCCGTGAGGTTCTCAGAATGTTGAACAAATTTATTAGTTGAGGGTTTAGGGACAAATTTGTTTTTTATTTGGGATAACTGGTATGAAGAAAACCTGTTATATATTTTTTATATAATTTTTACTTACGTAAGTAATTAAATAGCCAACACCTCTGTAATATCTGTTAGGAACATATGTACAAGGTTCGTATTCTTTTGGGAAATTGAGAGTTGAGAGACTATTGATAATAATAAATCACTGGTGTTTGATCAAAAGGGCTTCATCATTTGGATACAATGGGCTTTAATGTGATTAAAATTTATTTAAAGTTCGTATTTTACTATAATCAAAAATAACACAGTGATTAAGTAAGAAAGAAAGACTTTAGAATTTATAATGATTTTTCAAAAGTTTGGTAAATCGTCCTGTAAACCTTAGATTTATTTCATGACTTAAAATCCCTTTTGACCAAAAACTAATGAAATATATTTTACAGTTAACAGCTTAGCTCCACATATTATGATTTTTTTCTTCTTAGAACCACCCTTATGGATCTTTTTCTGTTGAGATTTACAAGTGACTGTCGTGTGAACCAACATCTCGAATACAGTTGTACTGAAACACAGGCACTTCGAAGTTTATTGAAACGGTCTCCAGTCACGCGAAAGTAATTTTGAGGGAAAACTCATTACCCCTGTTTTCTGAGGATTTTCGATGAAAGAGGTTTCTTTTCACAAAACATTGTTTATGACAGAATCGCTTATAGTGAATTCTTTTTATCAATATTTATTGATCATCAAAATAGCTCCAACCATAGGTAACTCCCCTCTTAAGGTAGAAAATCCCTTAGAGGCGAAAGGCTATTGCATATATTAACCACGGATTTGCCTTATTATCGATGAGGATTTTATCGTTGAGGGCGCTCGATCACGGGTCTATTTGCATTGGCTAATGTAAGCGGTTGGGAATAGATTGCCGCAGAGCACCCCTCATTACCCGTAGACCAATCGTCATTATTATTTTCGTTGTAAATCAGTGCGAGAGCTGAGGCGGGCGTAAATCCAACGGGGGAGACAGCATTAAAGCTATCCCTCAGTGACGGGGTGTCGTTAAGTCGGACAGTAACAGTCCAATAAATTTATCAGTGACAAGGGCCCACTTGGCTTTACTGCGGGAGTGCCAACCGTGATATTAGTGCTGAATTAAATTCGAATAGCTCTCCGAAAAAGGGGTGCGCCTCCTCTCTCCGCTGTCTGCGGTATGCTCGTCTCGTCACAGGGGACTGACTACTTACAAACCGAGCGATCGTCATTAACTTTAGCCTGCATTTATTTAGAAATGAGATGATCGATCTGGAACTTTAAAATTTGTATTCCACCAAGACCGCCAAAAATAATGATTAGAAGAAAAAAAATCAGCTCACATTCCCGGTCGGGCTTACGCTATTGAAAATTTAAAAATTCTAACGCAAATACACAGTCGATTAAGGCAGGTATAGTAACGCTAATGTCAATACCGATCTTAGAAGCTTTGGGCTGATCTTGCAATCTCCATGGCCCATAATCCAGGAGGAAATAATTGGAAGTCAAAATTTTGAATAGGGTCATACTTAGAACCTTGAAGAGTCCTGTGGCAGAAAGTTAAAAACTGAGCTGTTACAATACAAAAACAAATAAGTAAATCCTTATAAAATAAAAGTAATAAATGTTAATAAATATTTCATTTTTTTTTTTGTTATAAAGCATTTTGAAATGAAATGATGCTAGCATAAACTAGGTGGAATGCGGGAACATAATGCACAGAATGACTGACCAGTGGAATTCCAGAGAACACAGGGACGGTAAGTTATAAAGTGTCAAAATTATTCTTTCCCACATAACAAGCACATTTCAGTAGCTCCTGATGGGACAATAACAAGTGTTAATGTAACGGCCCTTGCCCAGAGGCAGAGTGAGGGAGGGAGAGAAAAGGACAGAGACAGTAGACTGGGAAGCTTGCTGATGAGGGAGTGCGCTCTTCAGGAGGCAGTGGCCAATTATTCTACTGCTAACCACAGAGGAGAGGACAGTAACGATCGGACACCTCCCAGTGTCAAAGCAAAGCACCAATCAACGCTCATCATAATTAATTTGATTGAGGAAGCCCCTGACCAATTACGACAGAGCGTTCGATGATCAAGAATTGTACAAATGGGGGCACTACTGCCCTCATATGTCCTGACCTTATTCACAATGATTAACATCCATATTTAAGAGACAAACTAAGCCAATCAGCAGCCGTTGAGCAGCTCCTCTACTGAACGGTATATGCTAATAGGGGGATATTAACTGGGTCCGGGGTGGTGGCATACAGCCGAGTAATGGTGAAAGGCAGCTCGCTGGCTACGGTGCTGTGTACAGCAGATGCCGTTTATCCCACCTAATACAGTCCTGTCTAATGCTCTAATTGGGTACTTAAGGCTACACTTTTCCTAGGGCAAAAATTATACTCCATAAAGTTAAAGTTATGAAGACAGGTTCTGCATATTAAGCAGAGAGATGACCGCCATAAAGGTGATATCCACCACCTCATGTGTTTTTAGAGAAACTTTTTTTTTATTTGGAACAGTCAGCAGTATATTTTTTTTTGCAGATTTTTGTTAAAATAAAAATGTATAAAATCCAAAGGTATAAAATAAATTTAAAAAAATAACAGTTACTAATCATTCGATAAGATGCCGAATAACCTGCTACTACAGCCAATAAAACTTCCTATTTTACTTTAACCTAAAAAACGTCATAATAAAAATAATAATATAATATAATAAATATAAACAAATAAAACTTACCTGCATCGGCCTGTGATGAGGGGGTGGGTAGGCAGGCCCATGTATCATCTCCTCAATGAGTTCTAGCTCCTCAGTGAGCCTTGTTGGGGAGCCAGAGCTCTCACTTGTGCTTACTTCACTATCTTCACTTTCTAGCCCTTCATCCACCAGAAACTGAAGGAAACAAGACAATATATTGTAAAGCATGTACATACAAACATCTAATAATGTAAAAATTCTATCAACAATGAAACCTACCACGGAAACATTGCCATATTTGTATTCTAAAAAATTGTGTGAAAGAATCACAACATTAAGAATAATGCTTGTGATTCATTGAAGAGTTCATTAATCCTAAATATGAATCATCAAAATAAACTAATAGAAATTCAAAGTTTCATCACATACTCCATACTGACTGAATACAAACAGAAAATAACACCTTCAAACACTTTAGGACAGAGCTGTATCATAATTCTACTGTAAAATTCTAAATAACTACAGGTAAGAGAAAAATGAAGTTTAAAAATTAATGGATGTAATCATACAAACATTTGTTCAAACTAACATTACCAACTATAGTCCACTACCCAATAATTTTATCTACATGACAGTAACTTAACTTTTTTAATTTTTCTTTATTTTTCCCACATCCTATTTTTATAAGTTTGAGAGCTAAAGAAAAAAAAAAACATTTAAAATTTTTTTTAAATTAAATTAAAAAACAAAAAAATAAAAATAAACAATTATAATGATATACATTAAACGTGACAGTTTAGTCCAGTCACGTTTAATGTATATCATTATAATTGTTTATTCATTATATAATTTTTATAAAATAACAAAACCTGTATATAATGTAGTGATGCTACAGGAAATACAATAATAATTTGTAAATAGATTCGCCTGAGAATCTATAATTATATATAATTATCTTTAAATTTAAAGGGGCTATAAAAGAAAAAAAAATATATTTAAAATTATATAGAATTATCTGTAAATTTGAAGGGGCTATGGAGGAAAACAAAAAAAATTAAAGGAAAAATATGAAGTGGGCTTTAATTTTTTACTGAAATCTATAACAGAATTGATCTGTATTACATATTTAAAGATTACAAAGTTAATTATGTACTTTTGAATAAATATTATTATGAAAACAATAATAATGCACTTAATTGTTTTGTAACTTTTTTTTTTAGTAACTGAGTTTTAAAAAAACAATGTTTAAGAGAAAGTTCTCTCCCAATCCAACCATTCAATTACAAATCAATGAACTTTGAATGTTAAATAGTACCATTTGTAGTTCTGCAAGGTTGTAATAACCTATTAATATATATGGCAATGCAGAAAGGCTTACCAAAACAACGTTTAGGAGAGTAGATGAAATACAAAAATTTTAAAGTAAAAGTTATGTACGACCCTAATATCTCCGACCTTAAGACAAATAGCCCAATTAAAAATCCTTTAAAAATGAGATAAATTATAAAAAGACATTAAAGGAATGAGGTGTCCCGGGTAATGGGTACTTCGATATTTCACAATTATAATAAATAGTCTTGTAAGGGTGGGGATGGAGGTGAAACCATGACTGACTGCCGGTAGGCCCCCATCACTCAAGTGTCAACTCTAGGGTCAAACGGAACTATGACAAATTACCCAATGTACCATACCTTGTTCACCTAATATGTTGTTATCTAACTAACAGGTACATGTTATTGCATAACAAATACTAATTTCTAATTGCATTAGGGCCGAAACGAAATATTACCAGAGAAATCAAACAAACAATAAAACAATATCAAGTAATGAAGAGGAAAAAATGCATAAAAAGTTCTAATTTTTAATTATATGGCAATATTTACATCCTCTTGAAGACCTTTTACCCCTTAAGGACTATGCAAGGGAAATAATTAAATCTTAATAATTATCAAAAAAATTAAATTTTATTTGTGTTATTTATTTGAGTAGATGAATAAACTTAATTACTAATAATCACGAAGACATGAGAAAGTTTAAATAAAAGTTGACACATCATTGAACTAAGCAATAAACAGCCTATTTAAAGTTGATACATTAAAATAAAATCTGTATTTTTTTTTCTAACCAAACAAGATAAAAATAAATATTTAAAATTCAATGCTAATGTAGTAGGGTATTAAATTATACTTGCTTTCTTAAATTTTAATTTTAATTATAATTTAACTAATAAAATAATAAAAAGACGTACTTCTTTGAATTGATTTGAAATTAGTAAATGAACCTATTTCCTTTAGAAAGTGTAACACTACCAATACTAAATATTTAAGTTTAAATTGTTTACTTATAATTAAAGTAGTAAATTTTAAGTAATATACCTGGAGGTCATCATTGAGGCCGACCAACTGAAGGGCCTCTTCGAGAGAAAACTCTGGTTCAGGAAGAAGGGATGATGGCGGTTCGTCTTCGTTAAGTTCCTCCTGTCTTTCAGTATCTTCTTTTACAATATACTCACCTAAAAAGAGAAAATAACTTCTGATATAGGCATAGTTTGACATGTTTTTTAAAAATATTTTTTCTCAGTACAGAAGTTAATAATGGGAACTACCTCCATATACAAAGACAAACAGGCCACAAAAAATTATTTAAAAGAGGTTATGATGGGTAGGGGACTAAAATATTAAGACTAGAGGGACAAAGAGCTAAGAAAATAAATTTCTTAGGAACTGGCATATAGTATATGTTGTTTTAAATTAAATTAGATTAAAGAAATGGAAACAGTTCAAATATCTCATTATGAAGTAACTAAAGCAGTACACACCCTTGAAAAGGAACTTAGTCTATTTGAATATAAATAAAGGTTTCAGAAACCAATTGTGTGGATGTTAACACTAAACACTGAGGAGCTAAAGTCAGCGACCAAGGAAATAAGGACCCTCACATTCATAGGAAGTGTCCCAGAATAAAGTGGTAGAAACATGGATAATAAATAAAATAGATATGTGGGTCATGGTCATGAAATGGATTTTAGCAGGCAAAGTTTGGTGGTATCTATAGTATTCAACATATCCACTCATACAAAGTTTATTGTATTACTTGTCTCTTCCTGCCAATGGTCAGTGGCCAAGTGAGAGCAAAGAGTGCACTTGTTAGATGCTTCTCACCTTCATTTTGTAAACCAGGAGGAAATCCTTAGCCTGCCTCTTTTGTAGAAAAGTTTCCTATCATCGAAGAATCTCTTTACTTTTTTTCTGGACCAATCCCAATGACACAACCACCTGTAGCTGAGTCAGAGCCAGAATCAGGTTTTGACACTTGAACCGATTAAGTGCAGAAGCTCTCCGGTTCCTTCTGCCAAGTATATTAAATATCACATATCATATGCCATATTGTCCTCCCACTGAAGTTTAGTTTTACCCACTCATCTGGTGCCATGATGGATTTGTGATTAATATTCTTCCAGAGAGTCATTTTCCATAAGCCTACCCAAACCTTCGTAGTCTCATAACAGGCTCTGGGCAGGGGAGCTCAATTTCTGATTAGTCCTCTTTCCAATGCTTGCTGTACCAAATATGCAGTGGAGGATTATGTGCTCTTCGATGAGGAGGATCATTTAAGAAGCCCTTCTGCCATGACATATTGCCTATTGCCTGGGTAATTACTCATTCCTTTTCCCAGATCTCAATGATGAGTTCATGCAAAGTCTTGACAAATCTGAAGTCCCATGCCTGAAAAGTTCAGTTGAAAATCAAATTTAGGAGCCTTTTTTTTGACTGTCTAATAGCATCATCATCTGGAGGCTCAACATGTTTGTCTTCATTAACATGAGGTGTTAATAATGTGACATAAGCCTCATTTATAGGTAATAGGGCAATAGGTCAACATGACGGTATTAACTTTCATCAATTTTAAACTTTCTTATCAGATAAGTTCCAAAACTATCTCTGTACACAGTTGATTCGGTTTTAAGGATTTCTCCTCTCATTAAATTTGCAGCAGAACTTGCTTACCTAATTGGTTGTACTTTTATATACTACATATATATTGCACTTCTATTTCCTCTTTTTTGGTTTTGGTTTATCTCCTCTTTTAGTATTCCTCCACGCTTCAGCTTGTGCAACTTATGTTAATGAGTGCTAAATTGTTATTATGCAAGACCCAAACTAGGGATTTGAAAGCTGTTTTTATTGAAGGGCTAGATATTTCTGAGTAATACTAGAGAGCCTTGGAAATTTTCTACGACTATCGTCTACAGTACAATTATCAGGTAAAGATTTTTTCCGAACTCTACTTTTCAAATGGTAAGTATGGAAGTATGGCCTAAAGTAGGTCAGAGTAGGTATTTGAATTTGAGAATAAAATTGTTTCATGACCATCTATGTTTAAAGGTGACATTAACGGATTACAGGTTTTTAATTTTTCTTATAAAAGCGCATTACTTAAGAGTTGCAATGTTTTTTAAACCACACTTTCCTGCATAAAATGAATAGATTTGAAGATAGAACATATTTTTACTATTTAATAATTAAAAAAAAAATAGTTTCCACATGCAAGGATTTTATATGATTTATATTTCCTCTTTCTAAATGTTTTGTATATGAAATCAACAAAATAAATAAGCAATAAAACTCATCATAAGATGATTTTAACTGAATTAAATGATAGTAATGAAAATAAATTGTACTCTTCTCTTGTAAATTGTATTCTTCTCACACACTTACTTTCTTTTCAATTCATATTATTTTTGTATCTAAGTATTTATAATTTCTATATGATTTGTGATGACAATATCCATTGATAAATATGAGAATAAGAAATTCTCATCATATTTTCTACGTAAATAGTAAGATGGAAGAAGTAATGATTTTTTTTCATCATGGATCCTTAAATTCAGTACTAAATAAAATAAAATGATAAAGGTAATGACCTACAAGTTACAGGCATATATTCTTACTGAAAACCATAGTTTAAGAAAAACAAAATCTTAGTTTGTAGACAGTAATTAAAAATTGATTTAGTTCTGATATCCAATGAATCAACTGACATGAATAATATTAACTGATAATTTACAAAATAAAAAAATTAATAATTACATTAAAAAAAGTAAACTAATTTGTATAACAGAAAATGAAATTAATTCACTTTCGATCTAAGGATTTGAACCCATAACCTTCTACCAAAATGGATTTGAAACCATAACCATGAAGCAGTTATCCTAATCACTTTTTGTTTGTTATAGATAAATAAAGAATTATAATACAAATATCTTTCAAACCTTTGTGGGCCTATCAAAGAGAGAAGTGAACTAAAAAATTTAACTTGAATACAGTACATAAATAAAAAAAAATTATTATTAAAAGTAATTTTAGTCAAATAAATAACCCATAATATCATTTAAACAATGATAGGAAATCGCTGTTTGATATTTGATTTGTTATATGGGCACCTACAGAAAAATATATTTGGTACCTATCATAATTTAGATAAACAAAACAACATTATGAACCGATTTTGCAACATTATAGAAGGAGAGATTCAACAAAACTATTCACTAAAAACTTGGACCAACAAAATAGCCATGAACTTTACTTCCAACTGAAAGACAATTTATAAAAATTACACAGTAGATATATAAAATTAATGAATTTGTTATTTGTTACTATAGTCAACGAATGCTGTAACTGCAATGCTATGTTAATATAATATTTACTTTTAGAAGAAAATAAACTAATATTCATTAGGAGAGATTTTTAAATATATAAATATTCAGACAAATACTGTTATATGTTACTTTTTATAAAATCTAACAATAAACTATACAGATGCAGATTTTATTTTATAGAAACAAATTGCAAAGATTTAATGCCATTGATAATATTATTCTTTCAATTAATCTTTAGGAGAGTTTAATCACAACGGTTTCTGTTTGTCACTTTTAGAAAAGTTAGTTAAGTACTGATTATATTTTAGGGTTTGTACAGAAAATAATTTCTCTCTACACCGTTTTACAACAAAACCATTTTTATTTATTTCTGTATAACAAGTGACAACATAGGATTGTCTCAAGCATTCATTGATAAATAGACAAAACAATTTTGTCGCAGCTAGACAATAATTATTATCTGTAGAGCCTAAAAGTAACCTCTTCTAATCAGATATTAACTCCCTGTTCTAAGTTTTGGTAAACAAAAACCAACAGTTGTGATTAAACAAAGGTAAGTTTTGTAACCAAAGCAAGTTTTTAGACAACATTTTATTTAGTTAATTGATCTAGTCACTTCCAATAAAAAGTAAACAAAACCAATAAGGAATTTTCAAGAGTAGAAGTGGCGCAAATCCAAAATTCTATATTTTTAAACTCACATGTTAAGCTTTATAATTTTTTTAAGAAACAATTTCATGATTTAAGAATAAAAACAATAATTTAAATACAAAGTTATAATTTCTAAAGGTTCTATTTATTAATATCCACAAATAAAGGTTTTAAAAAAAATAGAGTAGAGAAATTTTTTTTATTTATTAACTAGCCACAGAAAAATTTCAAGATAACTCGAACATCTAAAAGATCTGTGAATGTGGGCAGAGGGTAAAAAAAATTAAGGGACCACTTGTAAGACAAGATGTTGACACTATCTTTTCATCTACAAAGGAAGGCAGTCCTTTTCTTTTCAACGGGTGCCAACCATTTGAAAACACTTTATTATCAGAAAAATAATTGGAGAGGATTCACTAGTAAGGAGTGGAATACTAACCATCTTAATGGTTTAGCAAAACTTTGTTATCTCATTAAATCAAATGGTTTGTTTGCAATAAATTAATAATTATGAGGTGAGTATGATATGAGAGATAAAAATAGTTTTGTGCAAATTTGTATTAAAAAAAAATAATACATTAGTTAAATCATAAACAAAAGAAAAACACAACAAAACAAAGCAAAACTTTATTTTATGCTTATCATTTTTAATGTTCTTAAATTGTTTATAATAAAATTGGCACTTTGATATATTATTTATTGTTTGTCTTGTTATTAAACAAAAAAAATTTACTACTGTAATATTTTATTTTATGTTTAATATTTGATATTATTCTTCAGTGTAACACTCGTACAGAGTCGAGTCATTTTTAGATTGATATTTATGTTGTGCTCAAATTAGTTTGACTTAACACAATATATATTTAATATTTGATTTTAAAGCCACAGATGTGCCCAGGAAAGTAAATTTATCTCAGAGACTAACAATGTAACTTGAAATTTACTCATGCCTATGTTTAGGGATTATTGTCAAATATTTCAGGGTATCTTAAACTTTTTTTTTCTTTTATTTTCCTAACGATATGAAAAAAATATACATATGAAAAAAGGGCAATGCTAAAGAAAACATATCTAAGACAATATGACAGAAAAATATGAAATGGATGAAGATGATTTATATTTTGGTTCAAGGGTCCCTCCTACTACCTGAAGGACCATTAGTAAACCACCACTCTGGGTAAACAATGCTTCTTGACCCATGCCACTGCCAGTCTAATCCTTAACAATAACCAAAAACTGCAAACTCACACATGTTATTTCAGGTACGTAATCTACATATCTATGCTGATACAACCTATGACATACCTTAAATAGCAGATTATCACATTAGGTGTCCACACTTCACTCTCACATTACAAAGAGAAGTTATGAAAACAAAAAAAATAAATAAAAAAATCCGGACGAGGGAGACGCACTACACTCAACGGAGCCCGGAATGGTTCTGGAGCAAGATGGCTGACTGAACGACGCTCAGAAAAAGTGGGATCTCCCTCCTCCCTACAGCGTTGCCACTTCTGACGTTCAGGAGATAAATGGTGCTTTGGGCTCTTTAATCACAGGGCCCTTTTCCTATTGGCCCTTTTGTTTCCACTTCCGTGAACCAATCAGGCCCGCAGGATAACAGCAGGTAGACGGAGGAGGAAATGGAAAGAATAACCGATCCCAAGCAGCTGCACTTTCCATACCTAGGGCTAAACCTATTCATTAGAAACCATTTATCATACACACAGTAGGAAGTATAACAGGATTATATTCCAACGTTGTATTTGCATTGAAACTTTCAATCATATACAGAAGCCACTAAAGCATTGAATTGACGTTAGGTCAAAAATCTTCATCATAAAATTCTCTCCTATTCAATGACAATTATTACAAATTTGACCACAATTACAAATATTATAATATTATTGTTGATATTATTTACATAGTTATTTGAAAAGCATTTACAGATAGTTAGGTTTTACAACCCAACATCTAAAGAGCCCAGATGATTCTTTCAACTAATCAAACCATTTCAAACATATTTAATGACAGTCTAATGGTCACTACAGTATACTTACGTTGTATCTTACGAGATCATTCTGCCAATATTATTTATGAGTTGAGCATATTAAGGTTACATAAATATTTGCACTAGACATAATAGAGCTTAATAATTCAAGGGATATGACATGTTCAATGTCATAGCAGTCAATGGTTGGTAATGGCCTAACCTAACTACCAGTCAATCTCACTGGGCAGTCTTCTTATCATTAAATTTAATAATTTTGAAATAATAATTTATAATAGTGTACTTTATAAGTGAATAAAGTTCTATTTTAATCAAGATAAAATAACTACAATATATTGAGATGGAAAAAAGTTTTGTTATAATAATGTCTTCAATAGTTTCTACTCCTTTTCTTAATTTTAGCAGTACAGATGAAACTAAACGATCTACCCATCAATGTTTAAGCTCTTATTTTAATACTCAATCAGTAAGATAATAGTCAAAGGCTGGTTTCACCACAAGCCTTAACTAACTTATAATTAAAGGCTAACAATATGCTTATCTTTTAAACAGAATGATACAAGACAATTAGCAATCAAAAGAGAAAACTTTCTAGAAACCTACTGAGCGATCTCTGTTCTGTTACTAAGAGAGTACAGTTATATCGGGGAATATAATTAAAATGAGAATATACAAAAAAAGGCAGAGGGTAGCGACAGGCTGGCCTGGGATGGCTTTTTTCTCCCCTAGGTAAGGCACAGGCTCAATTCCAGGCAATGATTTGCAGGAACGCTGTGGACATATCCACGGTCGCTCGCCCTTGATGAGCTCTTTTTGCCGTGGTGCCATTGTCTTGAGTCAGTGGACAACCGTTAGGTGGTGACATCTTATTCCGCTATCCCCGATCAGTCGTCACCTCTGCCTTACTTCCTCTCGTTTATTATTCATTAAGATAACCTGTAGAAGGTAATATACTGCTTTGTGGATGATCAGGTATGGATGAATGAACCTATAATAGTAGGTTTATTACCAAATATCTGATGTCAAATCACCTACTACACTCCAAGTATCTAATTTCATTATCTTGCTTATGCAAATAAAAGGACAGTCTCCAGCAAAAAAAATGAATAATAATTTATTCAAAATATAGAATAAAGTAAATTAAAAATTTACTTTATAGAACATTAGAATCAAATGTTCAATAAAGGGTTTTTCATTATTTCACATGAAATATAATTCCATTTTAATAAATGAGACAACCAATTTATTTTCAAACTTAATAACTATAATCAATTATCTAAATAAATCTTTTGAAATATGCGATAATGCAAAGTTACAATAAAATTCATAAATCTTTCTATTGTTTTACATAAATAACTTTTTGATAGACTAGTAAGAGGAAATTTAGATAAAATTGTTGTATTTGCTTAGATGTATACCTTTGTTTATTTTTTCATGCACTCCCTTCATCTTTATTGCCCTTTTTTTCATGCCCTAATGGTAAAACCTGATTAATATTTAGAAATTATTGTTTCTGTTTCACTCAAGAGAAAATGATATTTCAAAAAGCAGAGTGGTAGTGAGAGCTCATGACCCTTAAAGGCTAGAACATTTTTTTTTAACAAGAACCACCAAGAAATGGTTGGCCAACCAAGATGTCATAGACTCTTTAGTCCTTAATCTAAAAGAAAGCAATGAAAAATTTCCCTATTTTCTTGTCTAGACTGAAGTTAGTATAACTACAAACCATTATTGCTTGATTTGCAAAAGAATCTTTTAATTATAAGAATTTTAGAAAATTTTGCACAAACATACAAAAAAAGTTTCTCTTTAGAAAAAATTATTACATCGAAAATTATGTTCATTTCTGGGATATATTGACAATCATTTTGAAGCATTTGAAAAATTATCAATATTATTATTCATTTGTAATTTATTCATCATATGAAATATGTAAAGGGAGCTCTGCAGTTTCGTTTAAAAATTATACCTAATGGTTTGTTACAGAATTGTTGCTTGATTTGCTGATATTTTGCTCAAAAGTTTTATGGGTCTATTTAATGAACAGTACAAAAAATATATTGTAAAAACAAAGAATGATTTATAGCTTTAGAATATTAAGTAAATTTTTGGAAAATACTAGTGATAATGAAAATAAATCATTTCTAAATAGGGAAGAGGAAATATTGAATATTATGTCAGCATTACTAGAATTAAATATTTACTATATTCTATGTTTAATAAATTAGGTTTTTGTTATTATTTTTTTTTCAATTACTTGTATGTTATCTAATAATGTAGCCTGTGTGAATGGTCTTAGTATCCATTACAATAGAAAAGGTTATGAATAAGATCAATTATAGGAATGCTATGGGAGGGGGTAGAGGGCTACCTCCCAAGGGACAGGGGGAGAAGGCTGCCACCATTCTGCTGCTAGGGCTTTCCTCTGAGCCCCTGGAAAATTTTCTGCCGAGTCATCATTATCAGAAGGAGGGTAGAGGGGCTCTTATAATTAATGGTTGCACGGTTTTACCCCTGCAACCATCCATCGGTCGCGGCCGTATCGATTGCTCTTGGCACCCGCCTAAACCGTGGTTCCTATGCCCTTGGCGGCTTCCACTATCCTCCTCTCCTCCAGCCCTGGCTCCTGTTGCCCAATTTCACAGCATCTCGGCATAAATCATTACAGAAATAAATATCATCTCATTGATTATTTATTTATTTTACAAATAGTAAAAACTTATGATATTAAATAATGACTGATGAATAGCATGAACATGAACTTGCGGTCGTTGACTCATATTGTCAACCATTAATATTAAAGTAATAATGGAATCCACTAATGTTAATTTAACATCAAGAAAGCAGAGACAAATGGAATAATTAAAAAAAAATTCTTTTAGTTTATTTATAGGCAAGTCAACCACCCGTAATACACAAAATCATTATTATTATGCTTATTTATAAATATATATTTTTTTGTTTTATTTATCTTTTAAATTATTTGAAAGTTCAACTAAATTAAAACATATATATAATGAAAGAAAAAAATATTCTGCTTCAGTTAAATTTAACAAACAAAATTCTAGCATTTGAAAATTCCTTTTCAAAACTATTCTGAAAAAAAAGTAAAATAAGCTACTTCAAAAGATGCTTGGGGTTTTATTTTATGATTTTTTTTTGAACTGATGACACATGTAAAACAATTTAAATACTTAAACTATTTACAAACCATCACTTAATATTATAGGTGGTATATCGATATATTTTTATGAAAACCAGTTTCAATAACTATTACAAGTCAGAAACACCATCTTAATGGCAATGTCCTGTGCAGGAGGTGAAGGAAAAAAAACAAAACAAAAGAGGAAATATGTAAAAAGGAGAAGAGTGGGCAAGATAGAGATACATCATTGGAGAGACGATTTTTTTTCCCGCTTAAGTGGTCGGTAAGTCTAAAGGTGAGGGGGCGTGTTGACATGGGTTTCCTATCATTATCAGATCAACGAGATCAAAGAGAGGCTTCTACCCTGCCGCCATATAATTTTCTATGCCGCCTCTTTTTCTAACACATGCACCGACTGCTTTAAGCTTCTTGAATACTTTTCCGCCAAGAGAAATAATTTATTTATAATAATTAATTCAAATGTTATAATAATTTATTGGAGAAATAATGTTGCTTTAATATTTTCTTTCATTAAAGTACATATCTACATACATTTTGAAAAAAATAAATTCATAAAAATTAACAAACATAATATAAAATTTCACTAAAATCCAAATATTTATAAAATAGAAAAGTAGTCTAAATAAAGCTAATTTCTAGTATTGTTCTTATTAATTTGATATTAAGTTATTTTTTTCTGAGTGAAAAATAATGCATGTTAAGTAGTATGAGAATGAAGATATCATGAACTATTTAGTATAATAAATTATTATATATTTCACAGAGATAATGATTATCAGAGCCTACAGCAGATATGAAGAAACAGAATGTGCATACGTTTCCAATCCATCAGTTTTCCTTTCTCTGTACAGGATATAGGTCCTTGATGGACAAGGAGGGAAAACAAACATTCTGTTGTGACCGATGGATTTGTTCCGACAGCCCCTGAGGCACAAAGGGCCCCCTGATTACAGCATTGTTGCAGATGGAAAGTCTCCTCCGACCACTATACACAGGGGCCTCACACTCTCTTGCCGTGCAAATATGTTTTTTATTTTCCGACACCCCCTCCTCGATGAGGTGCACCCCTTCCGTGCTCGGCAGGACCGTTACACAATTGACACTTTAATCCTCCATGTGTGCGGACCGCTGTGTCGTGAGGTGGGGAAAAGGGGTGTCTGTAAAAAGGCTCCTTTAGTCACGGTTTCATATTTACTTTATGGTATTATAAACTTACAGTGGAACATGGGTGAGGCATATAATGGCCATTGTATGTGGTTGGAGCACGTTTAACCATAACATATAAGCCAGAAAAATATTATCTGAAAATGTATCCTAACATTATTCATAGAAGTTTTTATTATTTTATTTTAGTTAGCTTAGCCCTATAATTATTGCATGCAATTAATTCCATTTCTGACATTTATTTTTACTGGTTTTATGACCTAAAAATATTTTTACAAGCTTTCTTTGTAGAAAACAATACTTCTAATGGATAAATACTCATAAAATATTAAACTAATTTTATTTGATACTTTAAGAGCTTTTACAAAAAATACAATACAGGGTACCGTGTATAATGTATATTGCATTTTGATAAATCAAAATAAATCTAACATTAGTTCATACCATGAAATCCAACACAGGATACACAGTTGGTAAATGTAGCAGTGAGTTTAATCCAAGAGGATACGCTTAGGGGTTCCTTGCTGAGGGGTGAGGAACAAAATGGCCGCTACCCTCCTGTCCAAGAAAGATTAATGGAGATTTGGAGGATAATGGAGGCCCTCGCTTTGGGCGTTATGGCTGTTTTGAGTAATGGTCTGCTCGGGGACAATCACAATCACGACTCCCTCCCGACAGATAGTTTAAATCTCAATCTCTAGGTTCCTCCAAGTTTCTTATAACAATTTGCTGATGCTCCATTAGTATCTTAGTAGTAGAAAGCTCAAGGTAGTGAAACTTACCAGTCTCCAAATCTACGGTGTAAGAAATTCCATCCCAGCGGTCTTTTTTTTCCCCATCTTCTGCTTTTTCGCCTTCTTCTTCTTTGGGAACTTTCTGCAAAGAAAAAAATCCCAAAGTCATCACAAGTATACAAAAATAAAAGCAATTAATTTTTCCTAAAATACAAAATTAGTTTGTGAATAAATTTTTTTATTTTTGTTTGAACATATTTTTATGTGCTAGGTATAATGAATAAAATTGACCTTGGCCATACTGAAAGAGAGAAGAGCTAAGCCAGCAATGGCAAACACAGGCAGACATGAGAATGGGTAAGCCATGAGCAGTAGGAAAACACCAGTCATGATGACCAAGGAACAGATCTGTTTGGGTGCCTAAACGCCTGGCTGTCAAGGATCACTTACTCCTTTATTAATGACTTCATTATTACAAACACAATGTAAACACCTTCAAAATGAAAACAGTACCACAAATTGATATATTTTTTTTACTCTAGCCATTATTACTAATAACAGTTTTTGGATTTTCTTTGTTCATTGGGTACTATTCTGATTAAATTCTAAACAATTTTCATGAATAACTCTATATCACTTCATGAATTAAACCAATCATACGGTCTATAATGTGACATAAATATGATGATGTTCTCATGAAATTTTAAAGAACTATTATACCATCCAGCAATTAGAGAAACATAACTAAAAAAATTAATGTAAATAATGAACAATAGAAATCTAGCTATATCCATCTACATGTTTGCAAATATTTTGAAGGAGATTTGACAAGACTATGATGAATGACTCAGGACTTTTGTCCTTACATCAGTCATTATTAACCAAATCACGCTTATTATATCGGTTCCTTTTTGTCAGTGTGCCCTCCGATGGATGGCATCCAGAACTTGAAAGCCATGGCCTGATGGATGTGTGAAAGGTGCGAGAGAGAAGGAGCGATAGGTGGGGGAGTGGCCTCTACCTTTGTGCTTCTCCTTTTCTACCGTCTCCCTCTAGGAATGCGTGCTCTACTCCTCTTTTTCCCACGCACCCTCTCTTCCCTGCCATGGATTTTTTGAGCCACGTCCTCCACGACAACGGATAGCGGAGGGTGGGGGGAACAAGGAATATTCCCCGCTTTCTATCCATTGTACTCTCGACGGCATACAGTTGTTTGTATAGCGGTCGCTCATTCAATATCCCTTTAATACAGAGGACATGGGAACTCTTTGGACACCTATAGGAGAGCGTGAAAAAAATGATGTCTTGTGGTGTCAAAAAAAAAATGCAGTGCAAAAATTGATTCAGGAGTTTCTTGAAGCACTCTGTATAAAAACCACTCAGTCGACTTAAATCATTTGAAGAGATCAAAAAATGCACAGATGTACAAGCAATGCAATCAGTGAATTTCAGTCAGACCTGAAGTGAAATAGTGATCCAAGAGATTTTCTAGTGCACCCTACATCATTACAGAAATAAATATTTTAAAAAGTCATTTCACAGAGTTTTTGCTCTGATAGGCTCTTCCTTCGCATCCTTCCTGATGGATATGGATGTCTATGGTAGAGATATCCTACCTACTTTGACACCAAGCTGATGGGGAAAAAAAGATCACAAAGAAGAGGTAAACAAAAGTAAGTCATAGAATTAGATCTGATATTATATAATATTAATTTTAATACAAGCTTAAATCCATTTTTTATTGGGTCCATTATCCCCATATTTTTTTTATTTAAAAAAAAAGGAGATGACATAGAGTGTGATAAAAGAAACCTAACCAAACATCTCTATATATTTAACTATTAAAATGTGGCCAGAACAAATCACAAATAATTAAATATAATAAAAAATATTTAATTGTTATTAAATGAGAATAGTACATTCAGAAAAACAATCTGAAATACAAAACATTGGTCATTAAAAACACAATCCTGAGTCAACATTTGTATTCATATTATCATATTCGATTTGTCAAGTGTACAGTGATTTTATGGAATATTTAATCTTAAAAATTGGTGGCAGAAGTAAGAATTTAAAAAAAAAAAACCTTAGTAATAATTAAAATTATTTATTAGAATATATTTATTTGTTCTTAACACAGTGTAATAAAAAATATATAACCTGCATGATTTAAAAGTCAATTTTATTTTATTATTTGAAATGAATTCTCAAGACTCTGTACAATATATAAGAGATTTTTAGAAGAATTGTTTAGCCTTTTTATAAGAGATTATGAATATATTAATACAAAGGTGGTAGTTAGTAACATTTTAACATCAAGTCAATATGATATGAATGACAACATTGTAAGGTATGTGGGTATAGTTGGAATCAGTGTGTGGACCAGCTTCCCAATCCAGCTTGTAGTTTTTCCTGCGTACAACATGATTATAATTGTTAAGAACTTATTTTTACATATTAAGCTCCTAACATTTGTATTACCTGATTGAAACCAGAATATAAAATCTCCTAATTGAAACACAACCATTTTCCACAGCAGGTTGCATGAAATTAAACCTGGTGAAGTGATCTGAAATGGATGAGATTGAATCATATAATGGGACTAAAGAGTCAGTGAAGAGTGAGAACTGAGTAGTGACCAGAGAGGCATAGCCCTGAGAAGAGGGAGATGTGTTATGCTGTCAGTCGTGGGCCTACGGGCCCTGTCAACATCAATTAAGACGAGGAGGGCTAGCTAGAAGGTGCAAGTCATCGCCCAGGTCGAGGGGGTTTGGACCATCATTTATCTGAACCTACGGTCCGGACCAGCATCTAATTCACTAAACCCTTACCCCCACGTGGTGCTCCTCATTTGATCTTCATCAAGGGGGAAAAAATGGTGCATTAGCATAATCCTAAATCTAATTTAAAATGGTCTCGCACGAGGAAAATGTGAATATATTATCTTATTGTTGCACTTGCTCTATCGCCAACAGATTTAGTTTACACAATGAAATTTTTCTTTATATAAAGTAAATGTTTTTCATCCCAGGCAGAACTCAAATCCCAGCCAAGAAACTGTGTTATGCTATATATAACAAATAATGTGAAAATATAATTTTTTTTTACTTTCTAGAACTCGCTAAAACTGAAATGGCATCTATGTAGCAATAAATGTCTGATTATAAAAGTGAATCACAAGGACATACCGTTATGAGGTGGTATTTATTTTGACATTTGTATTTGTCTGTGAGCAAAAGACGGGACAGTTTAGTGGAAGAAATTCTGCTTGGCCTTCTCCTCCAGGTATAATTGGGTCAGTGTAGAAATTTTTTCAACAAGTCACCTCCCTCAATAGCACTCTTAAAGAATAATATTGACTGCTTGGCCTTCGACACTACTTTGCTGACGTTCTTAAACCTTATGGTGTGGTAAATTAAATAAAATATACTGGCATAAATACTGTTAATGATACCTTTTCCTTATGACTGAGCTTGTCTGGTGGTAGTGGTACCTTCTTTTTCTCATTCAGGAGCGGTAAGGAATCGTTTTTCAGAGAGTTCGTATCATCATCTGTTGTGGCTGTGTTATCCTGCCACTCTTGTATGGAAAAGCCCATGTCCACATCTTGTTTCCACAGGACCTCAATGAGATCCATATCCTGTGAAAACCATGTATAAGTTAAAACAAATATAAAAGAAAAAATACAAAATTAGAACAAATGTAGTTATAAGTATTCATTTTTTAACGTCACTTATTATTTTAAAATAATTTCCATATAATTTAATGTCAATGATAAACCTAATCAATGTGTTATCACAACCAGCAATTAAAGTTTTGACATCTATACAGTTTTTGTAAGGCATTCTTAGATCTATTGGCACCGAATAAAAGTTCTGGTAGCAATTCAATAATGCTTCACTGATTTAGGCACTATTCTGAAATAATTTCCTACTTTACTTTATATTGAGTGGAATTAAAATTTACTGATTTGATTCCACGAAACATCTGTAAAATATGATTCAATTTCAGCTATTTATTATATCGAGTTTTTTTAGGGTTTCATTGATTTTTTTTTTTTTTCGAAATCAGAAACACTAATGTTTTCACCTGTGTCTTTCTATTTAATTGACCTTGTAATTTTTGAGTAGCCTGTTTGACATGTTACCATGAAATTTTAAAAACAGATTCCTTCCATTACTCAGCATGAAAAACACTTCCATACATATAAAGCATAATTAAGGTTTAATAGTAGTAATTCATTAATTTTGTGTACTAAAAAAATCAATATTTTTCTGTCATACTGAGTAAAGTATCAAATTAAAGATCTCATTGCCTGATTAATAATATGCATTTTTTTATTTTTAAGCAGTAACTACACAAACTCGTTAAAACTGTCATTAAAATCGTGTTTACAACTTTAAAAAGACGAATTTTATACAAAGAGATATTTTGCAGGTTATTTCATTTAATGCACCATGATGATAAATATAAAACCACCCTCATGGTAAATTTCAACATGTCATATTTAATTAATTCCCTGGTAATTTAAAACAACCAGCTATCATAAGGATTAAGGTATCAAATTCAAGATCTCATTGCCCTGATTAATAATACCTGATTTTTGTTTTAATATTTGGTATACAATTAGACAAAGTCATTAAAACAGGTTTAGTATCTTTGACTCAACCTTGTTTCACAAAGAGAGGTGATTATTGAATAAATTACTTATGGACCGACAACTTGCTCATTATTGATTTATCGAGGTTCGGATTATTAAAATCAAGCTACTGATTTGAAATCGAATTTCTCTCTCCTTGGTGGGCTCCCAAAACGGTGCCCAAAATTGGTAAATATACTAAGAGCGGTGTTGATGGTTCCACTCTGAAATAAACTGAATCCAATCCAAGACTACTACAGATTCCACACCGTTTCTTCTTACTCGTTCAATCCTCCAGAGAGGTATTCATTTTGAAGGAGTAACACCATATTATATATATAGGGCGCCAGGTATGACCTGGCCGACTACAAACCAATGCCTAGTACCCCTAGGCTCCACCATAGGTAGACTCTCACTACCTTCCCGAACCCACCCGCCTCCTTTAGGCATCCCACACCGCATATCCTTCTCATGCATCCTTCAAATGGGTCTCCCCTTAGTGAAAGGCACCCATCAATCCAAAATAATTTTCCACATCCTATTTTTTATAAATTTGAGAGCTATGGGGAAAAAAAAAATTATATATATATATTATTAACAGCATCCTCATATAATTATCTAGAGGCGTATATTTGGTTGAAAAGCCTACCATTAATAATACTTAAAATAGTTGCCAGCTGATGAAATATTACTGGCCAAATTCTTCCTATCGACTCGACACACCTGATTAGGCGATTGTTCATCACAAGGTCGGCCAATCAAATCTGAATATCCTGTTCGCGATGACACATAGGGTCTTTAGTAAACCACAATCTATGGATACAAGCATTATTTTTCGGAGCACCTGAGGTTGTTTTGTAAGCTATATGTATTTTTCTTACCGCCTGTCACGGGAAATAATTCCTAAGTATTTTGGGAATTGCTCTCTACACGTGATTCGAAAGAAGTGTACCAGTATGCCTGCCGCTAGGGGTTGCCCCCCTCCAGGACAGCTATTATACGAAACGTTAACTTCAATTATACCGAGACAATGTTCAATGCACATTGTTCGCTAACTGCTCTTGCGCCAGGCTATCCTTTCAAGTGATAAGCGCCACTTTATCGTGGAGCATCGCTCCGATATTGCGAAGTAGCATTGTGTGCACCGTCGAAGGGGTGGGGGCAACTACTGCCTTCCCACATGTATCCTGTATCTGTATTTTCAATACTTGGCCAACAGGCTAAACAGTCTTACTAACTTCCTTTAATTTTTTCAAATACTAAAATTCGTCCAATTAACAAACTGACAATGTCACTTTCCTCAAATTATATCTGTTTTATGCATCCTCAAATTTTTACCATCAACTGTTTACTCTACATATCATTTGTTTATAAAAAAAAAACCTCTTGCTGCCATTTTCTAACTACTAACACACCTGCATCGATTTTCCAATTGATATGATGTACTATACATATTATATAACAAACTAGCAGAGTTTGTTTCCATTGTATTTTATATGCTGTCATATCCATGTGTTTTACATACAGGTTTTTATCTACTATCTGTATATCTTTGTCAGCCAAACGTACCAACATATTAATATGAATGGATCAATTAATCATACAGTATTTAAATGCAACTCCTTTTTGCTTTGTTTCTACTGAACATAACTGTTGTCAATAATTATTACTGATTGTAAATATGATGATATGAATGAGATCAGCTATCAAAATTACACATTACTCAATTAGGGCAGATTGTAATTTTTTATCAATTAAAGATTCCCTAATCATTACCTATCATGTTTAACCCCAACGCTCTTTTCTTGTTATAAGGATCTCATGTAGACATACATATTATACTTAGTATGTCAAAACGTACTCAAAAATTAAACTCATTTAAAAATTTTTAATTATTTTCTTCATCAACCTAAGGCGATCTTCCAACAAACGCTTTAAAGTATTGATATACTCACATTTAACAATATCGATATTAGTATTTAATACTGGTCGCTACTTAGATTTGATTTTTTTACATTATGCACTGTATACATGACAAAATGGCATGTCTGGCATGAGGGCGCAGAGGGCGTTCTCCTCTATACTGTTCCTCTAGACCTGTATCGTTGAAGCTAAGTTTGAAGTTATCTTATTGTTATTAATTTAGAAGATCTCTATTACGTCTCCTCAGTCGTCACTGAATGTTAAGGTAAGGTGTAGACATTCCTTTTATCAGGGGGTTAACGTGAAGTTTCTGTATGATGTTCTAATGGAGTCGTGAACATAGGATTTTTATACTCTGTGAAAGGTCAGATATTTAAATATCAACCTTCATATAGATTTTTTCTTCTTACTAGCTGCGGTATGTAATTCCATTGATTTTAATAATAGTTAGGCGAAGAAAATTTTTTGGATCGAGCCGCGGTTGAGTCATTATATTTTCTCTTTGGGAGATAACTATTAAAAACAATGAAGTCAATAATACAACTATGTAATTATACTTAGTGAAATTGTTTACATCGATCACAAATTATACTGCATTTAACAAAATAAATTAAGTGTTGTTTCTCAACTTTTTACGTAACACATCCCGTTAAATAATTATTGAATGAGATTTTCGGTTGACCAAAGGATCAGTTGTCGCGCATTTTTTTTTTTTAATTCATAATATCAACGATTTAAGGAATCGGCATTAAATATAAGATTTACGCTGTCAAATCCAACAATCTTAAAATTTAATTTGTCTTTATCATATCATCAACCATGTGGACAATAATCAGAGCGTTACATCTTAGTTAGCTTCCGATCAGTGAGGTAAGAAATCTTTTAAGTCAAACCTATTAGCAGGCAATAGATACGGGGCAGACTTTGGCCGTTCTTTTACCATAACGAATACATACAGAGTAGCTTAGGGTGTTATGAATATCTTCAAAAATACAGATAGATTTGATCATTTTTACGGCTGAGATCGTGGAACGCACAAACAGGGAGACAAACAATTACAATTGTACCAGCCCCGTTTCAAAGTAAAAGCCCCCACCTTCGGGCTCAGCTATAACTTTCAGAGTTGAACAGAATTTGAACTTATTCAATGCAGGTTATAGGCACTGATTAAACTTTCTTATAGATTGATATAAAGAATTTAGACCAAATTAATCAGATAATGAAAAAAATAATTGAATGTAATTCTCTGAAAGGTATGAATTAAAGTTAACAGCTTATATCCAAAATGCTCAAAGCCAGTCTACAATAAACCGCAAGCAGTCCATTTATAAACAACTTGTTACGAAATCCCACTTGATGTTTTCCAGATAAATAAATTGTCAAGATAAGATACACGCGCCAACAATGTTCATCGCGCAAATATAAATTAACAAACTTCGCAAATACGCCAAGACAATAGATTGTGAAAATGTAACCCGAAAGAACAAAATGTTATAAAATACAAATTGGGGTACAGAAGAAGTAAACATGAAGAGGGTCAATGTTGTTGAAATCATTAAAAAAATAAAAATTTCTATTGCTTCTTATAATTAAGTATACGTCGCAGATTTAATGTTGTTTTTTTTTATAGAGATAAAGTAACCTTTTTTTCCTACTGTTACGTTCAGCGACTTTGACTCCGCTGGTTCTGAAAATGAGGCCTGATGTTCAATTTGTGAAACCAGATTTAACTGACAAGTTTGAAGCTGACTGGTCCAATATAATGGGTCAGTTATAGCAAACACACGGTTTTTATAATTTTTATAAGCCAAAAGACGTTTTAAAATTTAAGTACAAAACATAACGAACCACACACTGGTGTGACCATGTAATATTTTGTAGTAATGTGTGGACACATAATTAAGAAATATTGACTTAAAGAATGATGAGACACAAGAATATCAAACATACGTTCATTAGTCAACTGATTGCAGACTGGCTTTCATGTTATATAAATTTCGTATACAGACGATTAGAGAGGCGTGAAATGAAACATTATCAGATCAGGATTAGAAAAAGTTTTATAAAATATTATATAACTTTCTCATTTCGTTATGTTAAATTAAATTACCAGCTGTAGATGTTATTTAGGAAAAATTGGGTTTTGGGTTAGTTGAGCGCAGGTAATGTAGAGCGAGTTAGATTCTCACCCACGAGATGAGATTTCATTTCGTAGAAGCACTGAGCAGAACATTTCGTGGATATCAGGTATAATTTGAAATTTCTACCCTACACTTGATCAAATATTTATCTACAGTAACGTGAACACTCGTAGACGAAGTCAATATAAATCTTCATTTATTAATAGAAAAATTGTAATGTACATAAATGACTAACACAACAACTGGATATGGCTTACGCTTTTGTATTTAGTGAACTGAGATTCTCCAGTTTCAGCTGCAGGATTTTTATAGTGTTAGAGATAGGGTTACCGGGAACGGGGCGGCAAAGTGAACTTCACAGAATGAGAAAACACACTCGAGAAATTTAAATCATCATCAGACTTGCCAAAATGTAGTGTTTAAGTGTGTTTACATTTTACTAATCTAAGGATGCCTCCTCAGGGTTCCTAACAATCAAGATTTAAAATTAAATCAAGCCAGCTTCGAATTCTAACATAATAAATATGGCATAACACCGAGCGAGCCAGCGCGCGTCACTCGATAAGGGAGATCAGTCACGATCCACCTGCCATGAGCACACTAATTGGACCAAAGCACAATCCCATCGAATTATCATTGGGAACTATACATCGCCTTCAGCAACGCGGATAATGGGTGCACATCATTACTGGTGGATCTTCTACCGCAATAACAAGTGCAGGGTTCTACACCGCACTCTTCCAGTACCACGGAGCAATTACCAACTCTACTTCCGCAGCAGACATAAACTGTTTGCAATTTCGGTTACCTAGAGAATGAGATGGATAATTAGTACCAGTTATCAAGTAGGAATTATTCAATGCTAACCGCACCAGTAATAGAAAAATACCTGAAAAGAACCGAAATATAGCCACGAAGAGTGCAATCCGAATAAGACCGTAAATATTTCTTGAAGTAAATAACTCAAGACAAGGGGTGTTTCATATAAGCTGTAAAACTTACTCCCCACCAGGATTCAATGTTGCGCGTCTTTATTGAGGGGCTGAATCCAGTCTAAATCGGCACTGCTCGCAGACACGCAACATGTCACCAGAGTGTAATGTGGATCTACGACACGAGATTTTGAGACCCAATGAAACGGGATTCACTGTAACAATGTTGCGCCACGTTCCAAGTCTGGGCAAGTTTGACTCAGTCTGGCAAATAGTTGTCACAGTGTCGTCTGCCGTGTTGTTTACAGTATTTTATATTTTTCAATATATGGACGATTGAAATCAAATTAATTACTGCTTGTAGGATATCACACATATGCACTAAATAAACTGCGAGAAATGAGGACAGGCATTAAAATATTTGGCGTTCCAACAGTGGAACTGGCTATAAAATATTCACATTATGAAAAGCCGTTTATTGGCGGAATGCGTGAAAACTATGACCCGAGCAGTGACAAAATAAAGATAGTTTTCACAATTTTTGGGGACTTTGCTGCGTACTCATTGAGGACGAGCAATAGACCGAATATGGAAATAACGACCACAAAAAACTATATTACCGTTATTGTATGCAACTTGTAAAGAAAGGCTGATCAAGTAAATAACAGTAAAGTTTCCTCATATCCATCCTTCAGTTCTAAAATCGGTCCTTTCTCTGAGTATAACATACAATCATATGTATCCAACGACAACTATGTGCAGTATGATGAATTATGTAATGGTGTTCAATTCACTACTAAGCTTTATAATTTAGTATTGTTTTGTTTCATCACTATGTTTCTTTATTTGTTCCAAAGTAACTGTAGAAAATCGAGCTTATAACTTAAGACTCGGTAATGATATTATCTACTATAGATAGTGTTCTCGTTGTATACTATAGTATAGTATTATTAAGTATAGCATATATAGTACTATAGAGTATAGTATACTCGTGTTATAAATGGTCTAATGTTAAAATAATTTTGGTCAAAGGGCATTGGTTTTGATGTAGTAGTGTTACATATTGGATTATTGTTTTGAATTTTAGTTGCTTTTGTTTATTTTTAACTCGAATTAAAAGCGAAACAGAGAGAGCTGCGTTGGCTAACTCCACAGTCATTTCAACCAGAACTGCCCCTTGCAGTGTGGACGAGACTCATTGTTGCGGTGTGGACTAGGCTTAGGCGGCAGCGAAAAGGCCCGAACAAATGAGCCAGTAGTTATATCACCCCATTTGCAATCTGGATAGACTTATTAAAATCCTCGAAGCCTGATTTATAACTGATTACATTGTAACTAGCATTCACTAGGAAAAGAGATACGAGCAATAGACATTAAACGAAATAATACCGACATAAAATCAGTGACGTTTAAATTTCTGGAGCAAACTTCCAACGGAAAACTAAACGGTCAAGGCATATCAACAAAATACGAATCAATTAATTAGGATAATTAAATAAAACAAGATGGGAGAAAAAGTTTTAATTCACACAACATACATCGGAATGTCACGAAAAATAATAAGAAACCTATTTTAAGAATTAGTTTTTTAATATGCGATATAATAACCTTGATTTTTATGTATCTAATTATAATTCTATGTTACAATTTGTACATTACACTACATTATTGTACTACAATTCCAAAGAACTCTATGACCATTTCCAACCTACCAAGACGCCTATTTTCTGGCCGATTCCAAATGTACGAGGATGTTGTGAATGGCATTCCTTTAACAACTGGGAATAAATAAGCTGTTTATTACGGACTAGGAACCAATCACGAATTTGAACAGCGAAACTGCTCCTCAGAAGATCAAAAACTTCAAGTAGACAATGTCGAAGTATTACTGTCTGATGTTTGCCACTACAGTGTTTACCGAGGCACTTCTACTTCAGCAGGTCACTGTTTAAAAAGTCCAATGGACTTATATCATAGTCTTTATCATTAATAATCACTTCTTTCATTATCATAATAAAGTGTCATTACACCTACTTCAGATTCAAAATAATCAGCACTCATACTCTTTGATGCAGATATGGTAGATATTTTAAGCTGAAAACCTAATAGTGGCAGCGTTACAAGTAGCTGAAATCGCTTGTAAACAAAGATATACGCAAAATTGAAATAAAATACTCATCGCATGTCTTCCTACAATTAGTGTATTTATACGTGGGAGTTAAGGTCTACAAGACAGTTTAAACTGCATTTCTCAAGAGCTACAATAAGTAAACAGTATTTGTATTACAAGAGGGGAACTTTGAAACCGCTTCAGTTGTTCTAGAGAGCGAATAAGAAGAGGATTTGAAGTGCTATGACAGTTGCACTGGATCATGTTTTATTGACTGAAATGAATTACGTCAGTAATTCACCATTGAACAGCGTCGAGTAAAACGCAAGCCACGAGATCTATACTGAACTTTTTAAGGAGTATCCGAGATGATGGCACTTATGGCCAGTAAGAAAACAAGATCATTCCGTAAAACGGCGACAATCAGCGATGCAATGTTGCGTCATCCTCGCATCACCCGAATCGATTAGATCGTTGGCTTTATCTAGCACAAATATAATGCGGCTCATTAGCGAACCATCAAGACTGACATGTTTACAACCTGAGAGGCCGCTCTGACGACCCCCTTGGCGTCTGAAGGTATCTTGAACACCATCGTGAAGTCGTCCTCACCATCCGATATCACTCTCAGCACTGAACTCGCCTTATCGTCACCATCGTTATCGTATAAGGAGAGGTTATCTAACCAGAGATATTATCTCCACTCACATGCAGCATATGTGAAGAAACGTGAATAAATCACCACATATGTCTCGTTGAGGCCAGAGTGATTTAGTTTCTGAGATTGCGAGAGGTCAGTACTCAAGGGATGTAGGATACTCCATCTGATGGGAAGTGTATGGAATGATGTAAATTCGACGAAGTCATAGCACACAAGTGCCTGAAGTACTGTTGATCATGATCCTAGAATGAATGACAGTAAAATTAATACAATCTTAATTGCAGAACAGATAAAAAGCGAGTCGTCGGAAGGTAACTTTTCCTTCTCACCGGAACTTAACGTTAAAGTGCATCAAGTATTCAAACAAGATTTTTTTAGATGCTTACTTGCTCTCTTATCTTTGTGGCAAATCATATAAAAAACTTAATTAAGAGAATACAAATAAAAGTATAAAGTGATCAATACGAATATAGCCGATACTTGTGGAACGTTTAAGACCCACAAACGAAAATTTAGAGGAAATTGAAACTCTATTAATTATGTCTTTTCAATCGGACATGTATTCTAACATTGGGAAGCAACGTGATTCTATGACTTCGAGCCCTTAGTAATAGATGTTTTGAAATAGCCTACTTTATGACAGGTCGAGCAGGGATGCCAACAGGCCTTAGGGGTGCTAGCACCTTTGGAGTGCTTATTGCTAATTTTTTTTTGGAATTTACGAAATTATTGCAATTTAAGCTGTTTCGCTATATCCGCAATATTATCGTCCTTTAATATCGATGTCGGGTCGTCACGAGAGGGATGCCTAGTTACCCTAGCCCTAGTGACGACGTGAGGGTTGAGTAGGCTATGACCTGGACAATTGCTTCATGACGGGTCTTACTACCGTACTATGTAACTCCATATTTGATAGGTATGTGCCACGAAAATGCACTATGTTCAGGAGAAGAGGTATAGGGTAGGTAGTTTATGTGGTCTTGGAATGACCACGAATTCACACTCGGTATCTGAGGGTAGGTGAAAACCGTCCGGATCCCAAAGGCGAGTGTGAACCTGAGAGAGGCAGACTGGATCGTTGTGGGAGACACTTCTAGGTAAAGTTTGTAGGGCCACGGCAATCGTTGTCCACGAGGGAGAAGTCTCTCCCAAGGAGGTGCTAGTTTTACTGAGACGACGGCAGAGAATCCCACTAGGAGAGTGTGGGGTCTGACGAGGCCGGACTAAAACATAGCAAGGTTAGGAAGAGAGATCCAGAGGTTTTCATAAATGAGAAGGCCAAATCTTGAAACATCAGTGCAGCTGCAGGAACCAGTCAGAGAGGGAGCCGTAGTTAGAATGATTTACAGGCCCAAACTAGGCCCTATTTATAGCCCCCAGTAACCAATGATCTGGGGTGTTATTCTGACCAACCAAACCGCAGGGTTGCGGTGACGCTTGCTTGTTCTAGGCTGGGACCCACCCAGCCTCCTGGCCGCTACCTGACTCTCCCTTCAAGAGCCTCTGACTAGTTTTTTTGCAGCTAGCGTCTTTTATTGTTTACAATATTTACACTGGTATGACTTATGGTTTGGTATTGTTATTAACATTTGTTTAAATTAATTTACAACATATTATAACCAATTTACAATATATATACAATAGAGTATAGAGTGATTTATGTTATGTAGTTAGTGGTCGCTACAATCGACTTTTGAATTATTGAAGGGAAGGATATTCTTATATTCAATCAGAGTCAAATTCAACACTTGTTGTTCGATCTTTATAGCTGTGATAATAAAACAATATATCATACATTCCAAAAACGAAATTATTAAAAATAGTGAGATCAACACAATACCTAAGTGTGACAATAAAAATTACGAACACACCATATGTGTGTTCATCCGGTACTTCGATTTATGTATTAGCATATAAAATGGAATTTATATCTGAAACGGGATTTCACTGTGAAGTTTACTAAGGCGTAAATACGCCAATGCAAACACAACAAACAGGTATAATAGTAAAAACGTGGGGATATAAAACAGAGCGATCTAAATAGAAGCGTATCCAAGCTTCTTTACTAAAGTATTTATAATCACTCTACACTGCTTATTCGCGCATAACTCATTGCAGGTTTTTCACCAGAGGGGTGCGCCGGGTAAAGTGTCAAATGTATCCATAAGATAATTAATTGTTCTCTACGTTTGTGATTTATTACCTACTAATACATTAACAAATTGGGAGATTACATTTAGAAATCGTCCACTATGAGATGGTGGACATGATTTACTGTTTCTTTAACTTATACATTTTTATAAAACTCAACACTGAATCTAAAGTATCTGAGCCAATCACAGCGACTAGCTAGCCCCAATAAAAAAACCGTGCCATGCAACTGCTACTCCTGTTTACATACCCTGTACAGTATTTAAGTAATAGGTATGCCCCGGAAGACACTGGAAGCTGATCCATTAGAGGGGTATGCTCGGCCAGGCGGCACAGTCATGGCGCATGATGAAAGAGCCTGAGAACCTGCGAGTCTTAAGTCTTACCCGTTTTCGGCCGCGTCCCACTTCTTCCTACTACTTATGGTCTCTTCGACAGTATGACAATCCACATAATCCGGTCGAAACAGGGTGGCGATGACTCGGTTCAATGCGAGTTTAACTTACACAGAATTTCCCATCAAGCACAGGAATCTCAAATGAAAAGGAACATTCAAGTTGCACCGGCCAGGTTCCTATTTTATTACCACTCATAAAGATGAATCACGTCAGATTTTGACAGACATTGAACAGTTTCTTCTGAAATTATATCGGATGTTTTATATTCGGGAGCAGTTATTGTTAAACTTGGTGAAAATAATACCTGATATATTTTCCACAAATACATTATTTATGAGATAGATAAATTAACAGTAGTTCGTAGTTCTTTATTAACACATAAGTTTTAAGGGTTCATACATTGCCCGTATAAGAAGAAAGAGAGGTCGGCCCAGGAAGAGCGAAGCATACGCGCCAAAGACGTCACTGGTGATTTTGCAAAACTTAAAACACTTCGCCTAAGAAGCAATAGAGTGTGATTCAAGCCTTTAGTTGTGCACATCCTATTTATGAATGGATATGGGTATCAGTATGTTAATGTAAATATTGCTGGATTGTATTGATGTATCTAAGTTGGCTGGTTTTTTAAATACATCCTCCGATTATACATAAAGCAGTATCTATAACCACCATTTTACAGATGGGACTGGGGTGTCCGGCTAATTCTGTAGTATCTACTCCGGTTCACATAGGTCGGCTCCTCAAATAAGTTTGATAGACAAACAACGGCATTGATAACCTGAGAATTTCACACTAAAATAATTCTCAAACATGTGAATAAATATTAACAACTGTGCTATCGAGACGCTCGTTCTTTTAATGATCTTTCGTCGCACGTTATCTTTCCAAACCCGCACCATTTCTTTCGATGTACCTAAAGCAGAAGACGTAAAATTTTAAATTTCAATTGAAAAGGGGCCTTTTCACTCAAATCATCCTGCTATAATAATTTATCTGTCCGACAGTGCTAAGCAGGCATTTGACAGGTGCGGACACGAGACACCCACCTACGCCGTCACGTAGAAGGTTCGCATGATGGCCAAGCCTCCGCTCTCTGGGGATGGATGACCCGCTATTTCCCACCACTTGCTCCTGTAACGATGAAAATTCAAAACACAGTCCACTGTGTCACCCCGCTATAGGTGCTCTTTTTGGTCACACTGTCTCTTCGTCGGCGCCGGTTCCCATTGACAGGGAAGTGAAAGACCGGCCTGGCGGAACATGGGATTAGAGGTCTCGGTTGAAGGTTTTAAACCAGGATGCGAATAACTCTGAGATATCTGACGGTGAAATTATCTACAGTGTGATGCTATGTCAATAATTAGGAAATTCGAAGCTGACCACAAAACTAACCATAAATAATAAATCTTCGCAGGCCGTCAATATCTCATGGTGGGTTAATATACCAAAACACGTTATTTAACAGCTCTTACTAAAAATCAAAACCTATCAGATCAAGAAGTGCATTGGCAGAGATATCGCTTAGGTTTATGAAAGAGAATTCTTGATATTCTCATCAAATTATTTGAAGGGCAACGTTCCGTCATACAATGTATACCGGCATCAGTTAGTTGTTGAAATTCTATCATCTCTCTTTCATCGACCTAAGCCAATATCCCAATACAATCCAACACATTCATCTAAATTATCTTTCAACGAACTCCCAAATTATCGGACGTCATGAATCACCATGCCTAACAATGAATTAGCCAGGTGAGACAAAACCCTGTTCTCAGTTCCTATTCCCCATTTCCCGTTACACTCTTGGACTTGCATGTAGCTTGAAGGACGTACAGATTGGTTGGTTTCTCTAAAGTGTAAAACCCTTTAACCATCAACGCCTGCCAAAATATTTCAAAAAAATTACTCTTCAGTATGAGACTGAGAGTGTTCAGAGTCGGTGGAAGGAACCCAAAGCACTCAGAAGGCCGGCAGAACGCAGGAGGTACATTAGACCCTCACCACCATGGAAAATGAAGATCAAAACTATGTACCAGTCAAGCACGACATCCATGCAGAATGCACATGAGAGTGGTGCATAGATGTAGAATGTGCAGCTTTGCTTTCAACTCGCCTTAAGTGAAAACAACTAATATTAATTGGATTATTTTTTCCGAGGGCGTAAATGACCACAGAAGTTGTCTGTCTTCTGTGAACAATACCTTGCTCAAAATTACATTTAATAACTTTTCGGCTAACCTATCAAGACATAATCTGTAGCCCTTTATTATTGGCATCAATTTACTACCAGGCCCTATATAACACATACACTTTTTCTTTATATTAATTTATTAATTAAAACTTTACCAGATCAAACTAAAACTCAGATCAAGAACCAAATTTCGTGTCGAATGATAATAACTTCAACAAACTAGATAGAGCTCACAAACCAATTTTTAAGGTTGTAAAAATGTTAGTAACCATAGAAAATACTTGTTTGGCGGAGTTTTAAGTGGGTTTAGTTTAGTTGGGAACAACTTGATTGAATGCCAAGGTATATAATGTTCACCCTTATGGACCCCATTCAAATCCCTCCCATTCCAACACCTCCTCACCAGCCAGAGGATTGTTAGTTCAGAACGATTTATTTATTATAGAATATTTCATACTTTTATTTTTGCATATCTATTTTAATCTCATTGTCTAAGTTGTTGTTTGTCGTTTGGCTGGCACCTTTCTTGTTTTTTACTATTTTTATATATTTTATTTTAAATTTAGCTTGTATTTTACATTTAGTTTTGTTTCTTATTTCACTAAATTTCATTTAATGTCGTATTGTAGACAGACTTCTTCATATCACTTCTTTTTTTTTTTTTTTATGCTGATCCATCTATGCCTTTGTCTAATTGCAGTTAAATATTTTTTTCTTGCACATATTATACATAATAATTTTACATTGTCAATTTGTTTTCTCTTTTTACAATGTAATAGTTTTTTTTTTTTTGGCAGATATGATATTGTCATCTGACCATTATTTTATTTTCATAGGGAACTAAATATATATAAAATATAATAAATTAATAGCCTATATAAATACAGGAATACAATTTATTTTCTATACTATTGTTCAACGTAAGCCACAAGGCATGTATGAAGAGGATAGAAAACACCATTAATAGTAATTTTACAGTTTGGGATCGTGAGACTAGCTTTAAAAGAAAAACTGAAGAAATCTTCAATTGGAACTTTCAAATTGTCAAATTCTAGTCGGAATTGTAATATAGGGGTTACAATAAATTAAACAATGACCGATCTAGTCACTCTAGAGGACGCACAAAATGAATTATTTATGCACTGCATAATACAAGTAATATATCTTGACGGATGTGTTTTGTGAAATGAGAGACGGGACCCTCCTCACACAACTTACACGGCTGTCGCTCATATTGTGACACCTTATCAAGATCTGTGATACCGACTGTGGATCCTACTTTCCAGTCAAGGGTCGCCGAACCCTAGTCCCGAACAATAGCTACATTATTCCTTTATTTTTTCAGTTCGGGATTCGTTTTTAGTTTGATACCCTATTCAAAGCAGGAAGGGCGGGACAAAGTTCTAATTTACTGAGCTTCAAGTGGTATAAGAATCAAATGTCCGTCTCAGGATCTGAACCTAGCATAAGACTAATAGGTTTACAAAATAATAGTTGCCTTAAAGATCAATCAAGATCATTCTCGATGTTTGATAAATACCATTTAAAATATAATTGCTTTTAAATTGAAAGCGTAAATTATGAACTAAATGAAATTTATGGAATATGTAACTAATCTCATATAATAAGGAAAATTCCGGTTATTAATGATACTATAGACGAAACGGTGGGCGATACCGATGAGACCAGGCAATACGATGGCTGGAAGAATTGGTGATGATTAGGAGACTTGCAAAGGATAATACCTTAAGTTGGGTTTTAGTCCACTCTCTTTGACAGTTTTCCGAAATCAAGCTGATCGAGCTAGAAACATCGTCAAGAAGATTTTGCCAAAAAACTGCATAATTTTACATCGATACTCTGTAAAAGCTGGATAATGTCAATATGATGTCAATTACTGAATATTAATGCTATCTGCTCATTAGTATAAGAGTAATCATCGTAACCATTCATTTCAGCAAAGTCCCATATAAATTATTTTATTGGTAATAAAATAATAAAATGAAACTAATTTATCATTTAGTACATACGTGTCATTTACATGTAAATATATAAAATATTCATTTCCTTTGTCCAGTTTCTAAAGAGGATATTTGATGAAATGGAATTCCCGACAAGGGAATATATATAAATGCAGTAAAGGACATGCAACGAAGAGGATCCCACAAGAGTATATGAAATGATATTGAAGAAAGACGCAAATTTTATAAAAAATAATTTGTACACTAAACCAAATTGGTTAGAACCTCCCCCACGGACTTTTCAACTGTACAAAAAATAAAATAAAAACATCTGAAACATTGAAAAAAAAAAAGACCTGTTCTAATCAGTTAGAACGAGTGTGATTCCTATCCTCTGCTCCCAACACTTAATCTTTTTATTATCCTTTTAAAGTTACCGTCTTTAATGAGCCAACCTAGGCCGCGGAGGAAAACTCAGAACAAGTGTTGTTAAATAAGTGCTCAGCGGTTATTTGAGAAAGCTTAAAAGCCAGAAAAAATGTATCATTTAATTAAACGAATTGCCAATCACAAAGGCCCATAAGCATTTTAAAAACTGCAAAATATACCAATCATAAAAGATTTTAGTGTTTGAAAACTTTTAAAATGTTTGGATAGTGCTGCCGTCTATGACGATGTGCTCTATTGCTAGATCGTTACAAGCAGTGCGTTTATGCGGTCATTAAGTAGATTGATAGGTTTTCACGTTTATATATTTTTCGCTTGTATACTTCCTGATAAAAACTTCCGTAAACTGCATATCAACAGGTTGGATCTGCAAACAATTTCCCACCCGACACTCCTAACAGGGCAAAAGCCACTAATCTTGAAAGATAATATAAACAAATTTCAAGAATAAGGTTAAAAAAAAATACTTTTTACAGATTAGATGAATAAGAAATGATATGAGATGTGATAATCTGTAAAAAAACAACAAAAAAACTAAAGCTCGTAAAATGAAATACGTAAATAATCTTTTTGGAAATACGATAGTAGACTAGAACATGTCCTATTTAGTAGTTAAGCATCATTGGGCATATCGCGTTTTCCGGTCGGTTATATAAAAAAGGTTAGAATCCTTTGTAGGAACTGTACAGGAAGTCTTAGTTAAACATGCTATAATGAACAAAGCTATGCAAAGTAGTAGAAATAGTATAATATGCAATGGGGAAATCTAAGAATGTGTACATTTACATGAGCACAATGGTAAGCAGTTGATCAAAAAGGTGAGCCCTACCTTATAAAGTCTTTTCAATCAAGTTGAGTATAATGTGAGTCATTATACCTATATTGAATTAAATAATTTTATACGGAATTTAAACCATGTATATAATGTAGCGACGCTACAGCAAATATAAAACTAATATGTAAATAGATTCGAATGAGAATCTATAATGGAAATAATCATTGTAATTTTAAAAGGGCTATTGGAGAAAAAAAAAAAAAATGGTACTATTCAATATTTTATATCTTCCAGGATTGTAGCTGAGAACTGGATTGTGGCACCAAAATGAGATTTCTCAATTGAGATGATCTAGACGTAATGTCCGTCAAAGATAAATTGGAAAACATTCAACTGTAGTAGTTCATTCGGGCATGAGATTACCAGATGCCTGAATAAAGAAGCAAGATCCCAAATGGCAATTAGAAGGAAAGGTTAGGAAGAGAAGAGGGAAGTCAGTGCCACAAAAAGTGGATAAGGTGGACGTAGGTAAGCAAAACCCTACGCTTGAAAGGCTCTGCAGGGCTAAAATAGAAGAAGGTAATGAGTGGTAACTTAAAAATTAATACCACTCTCTAACGCACAACTCGAAAACACCCGGTTTCAATTCCCGGCAACCACAAGAGTATTTCCTTAATTAAAGGGACTGATCGGGAATCACTTAGTCTTCCTAAGGATAAGTGATTAGGGTTTTAAATATGCAGTAGCGAATCCAGAAGAATTCCAAGAACTCTAATTCCGAATTGAAAAGAATTCCCAAATTAAGGTTGAGGGACATGCTTTTATTTTTTGTAAGAAACCCCCCACACAAAAATCATCACGCTGACAAATGATTTCAGATTCAACTAACATTTAAAAAATATTGAAAATGCACTCTTGGTTTCCAATATATTCGATTTTTTGTAGATATTACTGGGTAATGAATATTATTATACTATTCTGCACAATTAAAAAAAAAAAAAAAATTAAAGTGATTTGTAACACTAAACGTTAAAATAAATAATAATGAAACATCCTAAGACATAATGGTATTAAATAGTATTTCCACAAATTGGCTAATGACATTTTCAATAATTAAGCTACAACCTAAAAGTGTGTAAGATTTATTCATACGATTCCTCTTATATATAGTTTTTTGATTTGGAAAAATAGGTGGGGGAGTGTTATGAGAAATGTCCTGCAAAGGCGAGATTTTCATTCAGATTTTTCCAAGCCAAAGTAAAGAGGAAGAAACCTATGCGTCGTTAGAAAGCACGAATACAATCATAAATAAAAAAAAGAAAGAAAAAAAAACGATTTGCTACAGAAAAATCCAATTGATTACATTTTGAAAGAATACCTTACTTAAAACTACATCATTAAAAAACTGATAGTCGGACTAAAAAATAAATCTGCAGATAAAAGAAAAGTATTTTATGACCAAATCGTATGAATGAAAATATTTAATGAAATATTACTTTCACGTGAAATGATTGTTATCACGTGATATTCACAGGACATTAATTTATTTAACCACAATTAGTCATGAAAAAACTGACAACATATCTCATCACGAACAAAAACAAACATCTACTTGAGAAAAACACTACATACTAAATATTTTCATATAATTTTACTACTCTTGCCAGAAAGCGTATCGTATGTGAGTTTGAGTAGGCACGTATCTAAAAGTGTAGCCAATTCAGATAACGATAATAAAAGCAAATAATACTAACTTATAAATTACAGGCGGTTATTAGAGTTATATCACAAATAGCAATATACTTTTTGTCCAAAAACAACGGAACAACGTTGAACAATCAAAATTTACAAACATGTAAGTCAAATACCCTTTATTTACTACTTTATGACCAATTTATGCGAATTTTAATTTTTAAGCCACAGATGCCTGCCGTATTTTACATTTTTCGAAATGTATACATCGATTATGGTAACTTTTTAAAATTTTAACATTCTGACTAATTAAAAATCGGTAAATAGAATTTCTGTGATTAATATTAGTGCTTAACACATTATTTTTAATTGTAGCACAGACGATGAATTTTATTTCTTAAAATCATTAATAATTTCTGAGCTGGGACATAAAAAAACATTTAAAACGTACACCTTGCACAAAGGTGTCCATCACCATCATAATTTGCTTATCCAGCATTAATAATTGTGATTTAGGTTATTCACCAAAACTTAAACGCAATTCCACTCAGTATGTCAAGTCACACTCATACCAACAATATGTACAAACACTACAAACACATTCTGCCCACAACGAGATCAACTAATTCTCCGACTATTTTAGTAAGTGTTGAAGGGCAGAAAGAGGGCAAAAGAAGCACAGACCCTAAGAGAGGATGTTAGCCAGGACAATTATCTATTTATAAAAGATCGCTAGGGCTCCACCACTTTAAGCGTAGAGGACGATTGTATGGATAAGTGTGACTGCAAAAGAAGTCTTGAATATGTAAATATTTTACCAGATAAGAATGTATTATTGGAGTTTTTATTTTTGGAAAATCGTCCTAGTCTTCAAGAGGAGAATGATAAAATACAAAAACGGCAGACATGGGAGAAGAACCGATAGGCCATAGATACAGCAGGGGAGAAGAGAAGGCGGGGATGGCGGAACTAAGGAGCCTGTTAGGGACACAAAGAAGACCCGCTAGCCCTGTGTGTGCCACTTGCCACTCCCCACCATCTCCTTCATTGTCTCACTTCTCTTTCACTGTCTCTATCATGTCCTCTTTCACGCTTTTAATTACAAACAGACCTATAGCGGTCATCGGTCGGATGTCCGCCAGGACTGCTACTATCCGGAGGCAACGCACCACACCGGTGTAGCTAAGGGTCGGACCCAGCGGCGCGGACCGGAGACACGAGGCAGGTATTTAGGCTAGTGGGCCTGGAAAAAAAAACCACGAGTCAACCACCAGCAACAAATGTTTATCCACGGGGGTAACGGACAATGGAGTCTACAACGCAAGCGGCCTACCACAAAAGCTAAAACTAACAAAAGGTTTTTTTCATAAAAATTGAAAATTATTACAGAATTAGAATCCAACTGTTTTATATTTTTCACGCTGGGCTATAAGTAATAAATACAAAGAAACTGATGGCTAACTCATGTTCCAATTCGTGAAAAACGCGAGACATGACAAAAAAATATTTATTTAAACTTTAAAAATTACATTTTCCATACACGTTGTTTACTTGGGAGTTCTGATATGATGGTGCTAGATTCGTGGCCACTTAGCAAATAAACAACATGAGAAAAACCAGACATTGGACCCCAGGAAGCGAGGAAAAGCTGTCTTCCTCACGTATTCCTGGATTGGATTCACTCCTCCTCACGATTGACATATCCTTGTTTTTTTCCAAGACATTTTCACTTCAGATTTTTTTTTTTTTTGGGCCTTAATCAGTAGATTTTCAAGAAATGTAAACTTACCTATTTGTATTAAATGAAACACCATTATAACCATTTGATCCATGGATTTGTGATATTTATTTATAAACAACTGCACAGAAAATAAATAATACAACATGGATGAGATGATAATAGTAATGGTGATAAATAGCCATGAATGACATCATACGATGCCTCTCCATTTGAAGGATTATGTTGATCATAGTTAATTGAAATTAATAAATCCCTACACCAGTTCCTCCCGAGTTATCGTGTCTTGTGTTGCTAGACCAATTATGTGAGGCTTCGTGTCTGCGTGATTTTTGATGGCATTGTCTACTACAGATGTACTCGTAGATAATTACGTGTAGAACGCATACGTGATAAGTCGAAATAGGTTTGATTGAAATCTTGAGTTTTTGGTTGTCTCATAAATTTGTGCTCCATATACTTTAGGGAGTAACTATATGCCTTTAGTTTTTGAGTTAGATGTACCCGTCGTCTCTTTAGCAAGAGGTACCGCAGTTTAGGTCTTTTGTATTGATTAAAAACTTTTGTTATTTAAAATTTAAATTTTTACAACAGTTTTATAAACAAAATTAGATATTTTTTTTAATGTAGCTAAAAATTAACACTTAGGGAAATACATTTGTACCCCTTATAATTGTTTTTACATTGCACACTTCTTGCAAAGTAGTTCCGTTTAACCATCAAACACAAGAGCCCGACATGAAAAAAACCTGCCTGATGGTCGTAGACGAGCACTAACCACTAGGTAAATACAACCACGATAAGGGAGAGACGCAGATAAAAGGGATGATTGATGCGGGGGTAGATGATGACGCAGCCATGTTGCACCGCCATCTTGCCGCCCTCTGGTTCTAATGAGCCAATGGCGTGGGAATCCTCCTCGTCCCCGTGGGGCTTTAATTATTTTCGGCAAAAGGATTTCTCCCCAGGTCGGACAGATGGTAACTGGCCAATGGCCGGCAAAAAATATTCGTCTCCTGTGTTTCGGCGACTGCCGAGTGAGGGGTTACTTCCGAAGAATCGGAGGGGGGGGGCTGAGTATCGCCAGGGAGATCATTAGATATAAGGATGAATCTACTTATAATATTGGCACTGGGACAAAGATGTGTATGTAATTTTGCATTTTGTGGTTTCAACAGAAAACTGATTTATCACACCAAGTTTTTATGAGGATTAAAATCATCATTGCACTCCATACATTTTCAAACACTGTTATATGGCCAACCCTGCCTTGTAAAGTGAATAGAACAGAGAAACAATAATAATAATAGCACGAATGTGCGAGGTGAAAGAGGGCAAAGTACAGTATATATATAAAAACTCTTGGGTGGGCCAGTAAGCCTTTGAGGGGGTGTTAAAAGATAGTTCTTAACACAAAGGAGGCCGCAAGCGGGAGTAAGATGAGGGTTTGGGCAAAGGAGAGTTATATAGTTATGATAGGGGTAGGGGACCAACACCACTTCCTTGGTAGCCGGGCTGAAGATCGCTCCACTTCAGCTGGATCGATTGTTCTGCTTCTCTGGATCGTCTCTGGAGGATGGAACTTTGACATGTTGGAGACGCTAGCTGAGGACATTGGGCTCGAGATGTTTAGAATACCTCGTTGTAACATATGAACATATGAGTAACATATGAAAGGGTCAATGTATCCGTTGAAAAGAGACATTCTTATATATTGCCTTACATTTATGTATTGTGATACATTCAAATGTATTAGCATACACTAGTATGTATATCGATATGCAAGTATGTATCGAGAACTAAAATAAAACATCATTCGCCGAACGTAGCAACACCTAATATTAGTCTTTAATCCAAGATCATTATTTTGACACCCTTCTCAATATGCAGAAAATACATATAAACAAAATAACTCGGCAATTTCGATAAATGGATGTGGTCTGTCTAGGTGCAAGGGCTTGGCGCCCTCGTCACTTTCGTAAATATTGATCGAATAATTGTGAAATTTTGATGGTTATTTTTAAGCAAAATTACTTCATTTTATTTTTTAAACCACACTGGTCTCTAGCAAATCTCCTTTTTACTAGATAAAAAGTATTAGTTAAATATTAGAACTGGCTCGAAAAAGAAGAAAGAGTTAGGTCCCTCAAAATCTTTTTTAAATAATCTTTTTTATTATTTTCAGGTAACAATCTTTACTGTGGATCACTAAAATTCAAAATCAGTGGTATCATGACTATCGCGGAACATAGAGGCAGGTAGTCGGAAATAATTGTTCCACGTATAATTGAATGCTCTCCCTCAAAAGCACACACCGCGGGCTCGGAAATAATCTCGGCTGTATTGCCGTGTAGATGTGAAGCATCAGCCTTTACGTTCTGTCTGGCAAAAGGTAAGCAGGTTTTTGAAAATCAGGTACGGCGAGTATTGAGCGAACAGAATGCGAATCTGCATAAATTAAAAATTCAAGCCGATCGTGATAAAATCTTCTCTTCATAATTTCTGTTGAATGCCAAGCAAGTAAAATCATGGAGTAATAATGGTGAACCACAGTTGTTTTTTCGCAACATTAACTATGCGCATCAAGTACCTAAAAGAGGGAGCAGAAGACAATCAAGATTTCGTACGATGATGACAATGACCAAGGAACCATGATCGGTTTACTTAATGTTCTTCGACACATCAACACCATAACAAGCCTTACGGGTACGGGTACTCCTCAGGATAAACGCTACGAGAGCTTGTTAAAAAATTGAGGTTCAAGCATCCGCAAAAGCATCGGATGAATGAATCCCCCTGGATCTACTCATGCGGAGCACCAAGCAGAGCAACGCCACGTAGAGGTGCAAAAACAAAGGAGTCCAACCGTGCAGGACGGTTCCACACACGGCCATTGTCTTCTGGGGGGACTGGGCTTCCCTTAACGGTCGGCCAACAAAAATCCCTAATTAAATAGTTTGAAAAATTATAAAATAAAAAATATAATGTTAATACCGCCCTTCTGAAGGGGGACGACCTAGTTTACAGTTGATTCAATCAACAACACATGCTCAAGACTAAGTTTTCGGCAAAAGCGTTATTCCCTTAAAGATTTTATTGATCCTTTTATCTATAAGCGGCGTCAAACTGCTACTAATGCATGCCTTCTCAATGAACTTCAGCGTGATTCTGGCCGTCACGGTGCGAAACCAGGAAGGATCAACACACGGTGTGCTGTGGACTCTGAAGAATCAACTACTGCAGTACTACCAACCTATAATCTAACGAGTATTTTCGTTTAAATTTCATCTTCGGCGTACAACTGTTTGAAATGCTCAAATAATTTTTCCCTGTATTATTTGCATTCTATTTACGCTAAAATTGGAGGCTGATACCACAGCTCATTCTATGTCCGAACAGCTTTTATTACCACGCTATAAATTATTTATTTGTTTTGCAGTGGTAGATAATGTTTGTCTACTAAGAATGTTTAGTTGACCAAAAATTCCTTTTTATCCTGTGTTAATTGTATGTTCAGCGTTTTTCCAAGTACAGTACTTGATATTGCACAGATTTCGTGATGTTTAGTAGAGTGTTGCTTAAGAATACTAGGACATGTGGCACGTAGTAATATAAAGGTCGTTTATAACGTGGTAGGTTAGGTTAATTTTGGTTTTCCATTTCCTAGTCCAATTTTCAATATCATTTAATAATAATTGGGTTAGAACCTATGGCGAGATACAATGATGGCGATTTCGCCTATGGATGTATCTGGTTGTTTGCGAGAAGTTGTTCGAGTCGGAGCTGATGAAAGGATCCAAGCAGCCAAGGGGGCTCTCGGCCTTAGTAGGGGATGATGGAGAAAAATTAATGGTCTCAAACAATTTTTGGGCATTATTCAAAAGAATATTTTTTGTCGACTGTTTCTATTTTTTATGTCGATTATAAAATAAATTTTTTGTCTTTAAAATATACAAAACCGAAATATATGACACTGAAAATTAAAAAAAACAGTGAACGATAGCTTCTGAACTGAGACTTGAAAGGTACTGAAACGAACGCCACTTTTATCACATTTAATGTTTTTTTATCATAATTCCTCTTATTGTATTTTAATGAACAATGATCATCATGCTTCGACAATTTGTGGAATATACCTTCAAAATTACGATTTTTTAAAATTATATTTACGACGCATAGATCATACAGAGAGACAAAAGAAGATTGATACATAATTGTTTGACTGTATAGCTTCTCACTACGGAATCAAGAAAAATGAAAATTGCTACTTCTAAGAAATGTTATTTCGGTTACAATATAGTCATTATGGCAAATCAAATTAAAGACTCATTATTAACGAGGTGCAAACCCTCGAGCATGTTTGGTAAGGGGTCTGCGATAGTTCCCAGGTCAAGAATTCAGTATTATACGAAGTAGTAATAAAAATGTACATAGCAGTATTAGCAAGTAGTAATAAAGGAAATTTTCAAATACAGGTTAAATAGAAACTAAAATAATTAAATAAGAAAATGAAAATGCAACTATATAACTAAAATTGTTATTAAATAACTAATACTGTTACGTTTAAGATGATTTTACGTAGAAACAGTCAGCAATATAACTATAATAATTGAAAAAGAAAGACATCTCAACCAAGTAGCTTATAATATATAAATAAGCAAACAACAAAATAAATAACACAGAACCTAAAAGCGACAACGGTTTTTACAACCATTCCAGATGACCAAATGAAGAATTTGGTACTGGCATTCCTAATAGTTGTCATTCCTCCACACCCGGTCAATACTTCCATGGTAGCATGACATTTATTCTTTGATACTACAAATGAAAAATACAGTAATCGATAGCTTCTGAACTGAGACTTGATCATTTGTTCGATTTCTTATTATTTATTTAACCATAAATGCATCACACTAAAAGTGTATTAAAAAAAAAGAAAAAAGTGTTTAAGCACAAGAAATGAGTTTTCAGGATCCTGCGATGTTCAGGATCATGTGCTCCAACTAAAATACAAACGGTAAGGGTTCACTTTTTGAAATTTAAAGAATATCTGTTGAGTGTGAAGAAACTTTGAAGTAATAGATGGAATAGACGATCTGCCTACATATTACAAAAATGATGATATGGACTGTATAACTTTGGTTGGATATGATAATGAAATATTTGAATATGAAAAATTGAGGTAGTTCGTGAATTTATTTCGGCAGCATATCTTATTAAGTGGGCTAGTGTAGAGTGGTTTTTATCTTATCTTGTTTGTTTAGTTTTTTTTATTGGTGGAGCATTCCTATTTGTTTTTCATCTCGATTCAACAATTATTCTAATGTACTGAAATAGATGAAATAGAAAATTTAGATTAACATAAATTTGTGAATAGATTCGCCTGAGGATCTATAATTATCTATGAATTTGAAGGGGCTATGAAGAAAAAAAAAAAAAAAAATTAACATACTTAAGAAACATAAGTGGAAAATGCATTAGAAAGTTATCTACTAACTATGATTAGTTAAAGTAAATTAATCTAATCGTAATTAGTGATGTGAAATCGATAATTCTAAAAAAATTGGCTTTATGATTTATATTTAAAAATGAACATCTGTTACATATCTTAAAACTTCATAAAATTTACCAACGAGTACAAAATTGACAACACTAGTGTATTATTTTAGTAGGCTAGATGGAAATTTGAACAGATTGCAATTTCAATCCTACTAATTGAGAATCCTCCTAAAAAAAGAAGTCATTAATCAACTATTTAAAAATTAAAAAAATATTTTGTTACCCTAATAAATTTACTGTATACTGTAAACAGTATACTTAACATGGTTCCGTGAAAAATGAGAAAAAGGATACCATATGTTCAACTGAGTTGTAGGTATAAGAGAGGTAGGCAAATAAGTCAAACTCCTTATCTTTAAAGTGACCTATCTCGCATCTGTTCAAGACAGACGTCTTTTATTTTATGTGAAGACAGACCACACGTGAAATGATGTTCCTTCGATGAGTAGATGAAAAAAATAAGTCGCGTTCCTCAGGAATGAAACGAAATGAGGGGATTTTAAGATTGCAGCCAAGAAGGAAATTGTGAAAAACTACAATTGAAGTGGTTTGTACAGGTCTATAGAAATGATAAAAACAGAGAACCAGGAAAACTGAGACTAGGCCCACCGGAACTCAAAATCTATGTAAACCTACCTATTAGCTATCCAGGAGAGGAAACCACTAGCAAGAGTCAGAGAGCCCTCTTGTGAAACGAGGCACCCCTACTTTGAAAGGCGCACAGGCAGATGGAGATGGAAAAGATGAAGATTAATAATTGGGATTTTTAATTGAGTATTGTTTCAAAAAGTCACTACATTTCTCACAGTTGAAAATAAAACCATCAAGTGTGCGATGAATCATGCTTGACTTGAATCCGGGAATGAATTACCCTAGGTAACAATTCCACGATCATAATCCATTAAAGGTTATAAAATCTTCAGGAGCACCCTGCCCACCAATGTACTGTTATCCTCAAACCGCGCAGAAATAAGGAAGGCTCGGGAAGAGAAATCCAGGATTTCGGACGAAATAGGGAGCGACAGGAGGCGGCATTGGAAATTTAAAGCGTAGTCAAGTGCTCACTTAAACATTTATTATAATCGACCGGCCATTTAAGGCATGAGTGGTGTTTGATGGCGACCATCCCGGCCACCTAATCATAGCTCGCTCTCTCTCTCTGCTATTAACAGTCTTATCTGCAACATCTATCACAGGTCGGAGCTCTATTAGAATATCTGTGTAACCGAACCAGTCGTTCGGATTTTTTTATTCGTTAATTGTTTTTGAGGAGCTCATCTCTACACTTTTCGGTCTAGCACATTATTAGATAATTTTCATTCATCATCATTTATTGATTGGCAACTGCGACTGGCGTCACAACCAGGGCATGTACTGCAAATATGATAAAATAACATGTCTGACATGCAGGCAGAGGACATCCAGCGATCACTCAACTATAGTCGTCATTAAATGTTACAAGTCAGGTGTAGACAGTCTTATATCTGTGGGTTTGAGTGTCCATGATCTAATTAATCCAGGCATAAACGTAAGGAATTTTTAGGTCAGTGAGAAGGGTGTGATTTCTCTGTAGCTTATGTGATAAGCCTTAGAACTTTTGATTGAAAAATCTGTGTAATTTTGATGTTGGTCTTAGAACATCCGTAAATTTGGACTCCACGAGTCCAAATTGATTTCAGTAGAATTATTTATGTTAATAGTCTGTGGGACAAGTGAAGTTCTGGCGTTTGTTGTTCGTTTTTTGTCGTTTCCTTTTTGTCTACCGTTTCCAAGCTAGTCACTTATCTTTTTTTTTTCTTCATAGCCCCTTTAAATTTACAGATAATTATATAAGTCACTTATCTAATAATTACTAAGTATTTAATTGTATCAATTTGTGTCAAAGGTTGGTCAAAATTTACGAGAGGAAATCGACCACGTCAAAGGGTAAAACTCATGCGTAAGGATTTAGTTCTGAGCGTTTTAATCTGATAACCAGTGATAACCATCACTCAAGGGTTTCTATAGAAGTAAAATAAATTTTGATGACATTTTGTAACAATAGGCCGTTTAAGTTTCAACACATGATGCATTAAGAAGGACATCAGGATATTTAATTTGACTTCTTATATAGTACATACAATAGGAAAATATTAATTTATAATTAATTAATTTTAATACTAGTTTATAGCATTAATTTATAAACTTAGTAATTGATCAATGACTGTCCACAGTCCAGCATCTTTAGAACTCGAGCTAAAGTCTGCTATATTATTTCATAAGTTAATCTGAATAGAAAGCAAATGTCTTATTATTGATTCCGGTATGTAAAAATGATCATGTCCTAGTGAATTGGAGTTTTGAACAGTTATAGTAATGGATCGTGATTTCTAACTAAACGTTACTTTTTTTTTAAATATATGTTCATTTTAATAATTATTTTTGACATTGTGACAGTATTTGGTTCGATATCCACCAATACTTGTAGGGTAAATTTAATTGCTGTTGTCATGTAGTCTCTACTTTAACTTCACCGATTCCACAACAGCATAATTAATCATTCGCAGCTATGGGGCATTTTAATAAGGTAAGTCATAAAAAATTTCCAATTTCGTTTTCTTGTAAATTATATTCGACTGATCGGCTTTATTTGTTTTTCAAATCCAATTAAGGTTGATATGACTTTAATCTGTAGACAACACTAATTAGTTTGTAAAAAAAAAAAAAAAAAAATGCCCACAAGTTCTCTTAGCATTCGGTTAAAATAACAAGACATTAAATAAATATTGGTAGTATTATTGTATTATTTCCGCGGTCAAATCAACCCTTTTTGGTGTGGCTTCTCCCTCATCCTGCTTACAGTCCGGACTTAGCACCACCCAACTACCATCTCCATCAATGGTTCGCTATCTTGAAGGGAAAATTTTCAAATCTCTGGACGAGGTTAAAAATGGAGTTCCAGAATTCTTCCTATAGCCTCGAGATGGCAACAAACCATAGAACACAACGGCATATATTAGAATTTAAAATATTATTTTGTCAAAATAACAAAAAAAATTTAAAATACCAAGGAAAACGGTCTTATTTTCACTAATTTCATAATTAAGAATATATTTTTAATATAATTATTACAATTCTACTTTCTCAAATAGAATTTTCACCAGTTCTTTACATAGTCATTTCAAGGATCTACCTACCTATTTCCTGGAACATTCTAAGATTTCAGATAACTTTAATGGCGAGAAACTTGGTGACAGGGTGGACAGGTCAAGAGATTCGAGTGGCGATATGGATGGAACGATTGGCAAAGGGGTTCGTCATGGGAAAGGGCGCTTTAGGAAAATGTAAGATCGCTAAAGATTCCTTAATGAAGTAAAAAATATAATCTTACAGATCGAGTGATGATGTGATAACAAACACCTAGGACTGAGGAGATTTATAATCAGTAAATTAGTAGCATACCCGAGTAACATATTGGAAGGAGGTCCTTTCTGTTTACAATACGTATATTAGATGAATATACGTAATTTTTTTACCTTCATAAATATTTTATATTAAATTCAAATGATAATAATTTAGGCTTTCGGCACAGTTTGAGAAAACTAAGGCCTTTCTTGCAGGAAAGTCTAAGAAAATGTAGCTTAAAAAACTACACACACACACTAAATAATACATTGACAAACCTTGACGACAAGTATCAGTTTAACTTACAACCATATTTCTTAAATAAATAGTCGTTACCTGGAACCCAGGTAATAGTCGTTACCCATCTTACCTGGAACAGACAATAAGTAGTTGTTAGCATAAACATGTGAAATATGGTTTATTTGTCGTTACACTAATATGGATGTATAAATAAACTATCAAAAACAGAAAATTTTGAACATCTAATTAACCTACAGAATTTAACAAACCATAGCATTTCTCCATACTTTCTTCCTGCTCATTTTCACTCTTTTCTTATAACTTATACTAAGTTTGCTACTTATCGATTAACATTCAAGCCTTAGATGGGATTCACCTTAATAAGAAAGTTGAATAGAAACTTAAGAGGACAAGCTGCAAAACCATCTTTCTGCCTCCAAGCCAAACGTCTTTGACGACGCCGGCGAAACGTGGGTGGTAAGACATTAAGGTGAAATTAATGTTTGTAAAGTTGTGTGTGTTGGGGATTGTTTGACAGTGGCCATCGGCTATTTATCTTGCTCCGGGAGGGTGGCTTCTCTATTAATCACAGATAGTGCTTTCTCCACGCGGGGGGGCGCCTGCCCACAACACTCCCCCTATCTCGCTATCTCCAGGAAGGGCTTACAGGTACTGGCCGACGGCTTAGGGTTTATCGTCTAGCCTCATTTATATTCCTCTGTACTTAGCCCGCACGGTATCGGTCAGATACACCGTAAGACCTCGAATGGAGTCCCGTCGTTACCTGAACTAAAGTGAGATCCCTTGAATTTCAAGTGCGATTCGCTAATAACTTATTGCATCGTTCCTTGACTAATACAAGCCCAGTAAATACCGCACGAACGACAAAAACTGGCTGAGATCTCTATCATATTTCCTACTGAATAATTCACCTGATGATGAAATTAATAGAAACATTACTTTATATTGGCGATGCTTATGACTCATTTGACACGGAAAGTAAGAACTTATACACGGAGTAGGAAATGAACGGGAGCTTAAAGTAGGAAGAAAAACAACAACGAATTATACCTTAGTAAGTTAAGGTTGCAATCTGAAACGTATAATACTATTTAAACTCATTCATCGAAAGAACACGCTTTGTATAATTTGATTTACAAAATAATCGACACCCAATCATTTTTTTTTAGAGATATGATATTAACAAATTAAGCCTTATTATTGTTTTTTCACTTATTTAGTTATTTATTTGTAAGGATTAGTTATTATTTTGTCTATAGAATAAATGAAGCTAATGATACAAGTGTACATTTATTTTAAAATAGCGTTCTTGATCATCATTGAAGTCTTGATAAACAGTCGCAGTGCAATATTTGTGAGGTAGGTATATTTGCGGGGGCACCAGAGTTTGGGCGTCGTAAGTATATGAATCAGTAGCCTAGAATTTTATTTATTATAATTTAAGCGAGGGGGGTGACAACGATGCGGATTTGGGAGGTCTCTGGTCTGTTTGTAAATACTGTATGACTGACGGAGTGTAAATATGGTAAGAATGAGAAAATTTATCACAAGTTACTTATTGCCCAATAAAAGACCAATTGTAATTTTATCGCAATAAAGATTTTACATATGTAATGTTATAATTTTAAATTAATATTTTTTTGTATTGATTATATGAGTGATTATATTGTATTATGATTGGAATTTTCAATACCCAATTTGAATCGTTCAATACGACCAACCGTGAAGGAAATATCGTTAATTTTCTAAAAATGTTCTTTTATTTGTTATTTAACTTTTAAGCTTAGTTAGACTATTCAAAATAGGAAACATTTTTGGAATATGTTTTTGAGATTGAAAAAGTCATAGGTTTTTGAAATAGCAAACTCGATCTTTTAATAATTACTGCCTGAGCCAACAGCAATTCCAACTTTTAAATCAAAATACAAAACTAGCACAAAAAATAAGAGAGCCATTGATATTTCTAACCATTTTTGGCAACTTTCTATAACGTGACGTTACTAAGAAGCACTTCAATCGTACTAGTTTCGCAAAAGCACTTACAATTGTGTAATGTGGCTGTGTAATATTGATTTATAGTTATTAGCAGACGCAACTCCTTTAGCACTTATGGATATAATTGACAGTAAATTTAATATCGTTTATTCTTCAGCTAAGTCCGTACTTTTAGATTTTAACAAATAAATGGTAATATAACAAATACATAAAGATTAAGTAGCATTAACTTCAAGTAAAGATATGAAACATCAATATTGAATTTGGAATACTGTCATTTAAAGTTCCACATTTTTGGTTGTTATCTATTGCCTGAAAATATGTGTGTAAATAATAATATGGTTGCATAGATTAGGTAGACTATTGCTAGTCAATAAATAAAATAGCCCTAGAAATAAATAAGGCGTGAAAATCATTTTATATAGAAATATGAATACAGCTATCGTATCCAGTAAATGTATATGTAATTATGAAGATAGCATAAAAATGACACATCCGACTACTGATAATTTAGGACTGGCCTCTCACGTGTTGTAGTGGTTAGAGTAATTGTTTCATGGTATGAATGTTATGGGTTCAAATGACAAGTGGAAAGTGATTTTATTTCATTTTTTCCACAAAATGGAAGTGTGGGTTGCTTACAGTCCCTAAATTAAGCCCCAACTCAAAATGGCGAAAATAATTTAACAAACGTTAATCTCTGATGACACTTGATACAATACATTTAATACCTTACAAGTAGTAGGGGTTAACAAATACTTTCCGGATCATAATGAATAAATGTAATCAATTATATAATTTTTAAATCTACTGTTCACAATGCCGTTCGTCAGACTTGCAAGTTAATGACTGTATTCATCCACTTGTAAGACAAGAATGGAGAGAGGGGAAAAAACGATGCCAGGAAACAGTTGCTTGACGAAATAGACAACTTCCTCCAAAAAAAAAAGAAAAGGAAAAAAAAAAAGGAGCAGAGTCGTGTAAAATTATAGGGGACAAATTAGACATCTGTCACCGTTGTTCTATACAGCTAACAAGCTCAATTCAGGTCTGAATTCAGTAGATAAAACGAGGGAAGGTTAATTAATTTTTTTGTAAGCAAGTAAATTTGTATTAATAATTATTAGCTGACGGAATAGTATTTAAATATAAATTTCCATAATTATTGGGGTAAGACAAAAAAAAAAGTGCCAGAACCACGATTCGAATCATCACGGCTTTTTTGTGTTGCCAATAAATAATAATAACCAGTTAACATTCATATTAGCCGTCAAGGAGATATATACCTAACACCGTAAGAGATAATATAATGATAAAAAAAAATAAGAAAAACTCCGTAAATTAAAATGGTGGCTGCTGGATATTTTTTGTGAATCAACTCAATACTAAGTTTACATTTTTTAAATAGGAAATCCGATTCTCGGCTTCTATAGGATAAGGTGGGAGAAGTGCTGTTTGTGATCTATAAGATAAACTAGAATCAGCAACTAAAAATCCTGGATTTGTGCATAATTAATCCTGATTCATCAGCCACGGTTCGGACCTTGTACTAAGTTGGTATGTAAAGATATTTTATAAACAGTAAGAGATAATACTAACTATTAAAAAAATAACAACTTTTAGAAAATTGTTTCAAATTGTCAATATCAATTGTTCCACTATGCCAAACTCGCTGACTAACTGTACATATTTCTATAATAAACTAAAACATATTACACAGGTGGTCTGAAAAGTTTCCGACCTCAACAAGATGATAATAAAATAAATAAAAGCTAAAATAAAAGCTTTGTATTATAAGCGATTTCACTTTTTGTATTATATTATTAGCATTACATTACAATTTCCTCTTTTGCACGCGAGTGAGGTGTCAATTATGTAGACTTGGGACGTCTCTGGGCTATTTTTAAATACTGTATGAATGAGCGAGTGAATGAAAATTGTAAATATGGCATGAATGAGATCACTTATCACAATTAGTTATTGCCCAATGAGGCAGATTGTAATTTTATCATAATAAAGTTTATTTACAGAATTACAATACATCGGAATCAAGAGAGAATGATTAATTATTATGTATAATATGGAATTCACCAATTTATTATATTATTAAGTTCATCTTAATAAATTTTAAACATAAAACACAGTGTGATGGCGAAGGCACTTAAATCAGCGAAGCGAATTGAGCGCCCTTTCTCAGACTGCTGGGAACTGCTTCATCATCCACTACGACTGCAACTAACCCCGAAATACGGCGCGACTGAATATTCCAATAATTTGTCGAACCATCCTACCAAAGCGATTTTCACTCTTCACTATTGCGATTTCTAACCCCCTGGGAACTGTGATTATCTTCGGCTGGAGGCGATTAGGAAGACAACGCAAGTGAGACCGCGTGAGTAGTGAACGTCAATCCGCAATGATGACCACTCTAGGTCTGGGCCAACTAAAAACAGTGAGCTTTTTCTTAGTTTCTCAGGTAAAATATCAAACATTTCCTGTTAGCGTTTGCTATACATCTTGCTGGATATTGACGATTACCTCGTTCATTTAATCATCTATTGTCAATCTCAACGCCAAAATATAATTTCATACGGCTATAATGGCATGTAGTGATCTAATACGCAGTACCTTAATCGTTTTATTCGTTATATCTAGCACGATCTTTAACGAATAGTCTTAACAATCTGCACGAATATACGCCTAATCAAATACCTATTGTTTCACGTTATCGCTGCCATCAGGGCAAATATTATCAACGTATAAACAAGACCCTATCAGTATCTCTGCATTTGTATACAAGTTTATAATTATTTACAGCGGTGCTTTAATTTATTTATTACTAAATACCCTGAAGTTAGAGACGTTTTCTTCAAGCTGAAGCTCCGCAAATTAACCGGCAATAATAAGTTTTAATATCTTCTTGTCCTGATTGAATTTTATCATTATATATAAGTTGCTTTTAAGAATTCTCAACCATAGAATGTATTTTAGAGTAAAAGTAAAATGTTTTCCCTTACAGTTTAACATCTGGTCACGATTGGTTAGAGACAGTAACGCAAAAATAATTTCAAAGATATCAAAAAAAAGATTTGGGACTAAGAGTTTAACTATTGTTGGGTTAAACAGTATATGTTCTATCAGAAAGGAGACAGACGCCAGTGGAAAGCCCTCCAAAAGCTAACCGAAAAGTCCACTCAAGCGAATGCACTTCAGCACACGGCGGAAATGCGGTAAAGTTGACAAGAGTACGTCATGGGCCACTAATTAAAATTAAAACCGACAAAGACGGTGCCGCACGGGAAACCACCGGAGCCGAAAATTCACGCCCTAAATACACCGGAAGCGGAGGTTTTTCTATCCACTGCCACTGCTACAGTTATTTCCACGTCGGGTTGGCACGCCTGCCAGATGGCCTATCCTACCTGTAGACAATACCATGAGAAAGGTGTATTCTGCACAGATACCGTGCGAAATACAAGGCATACATTGGCTATAGATCGGTCTTTATACTTATTTCCTCTGTATACATTTTTCCTCAATCATTAAAGAAATTTATAGAATTCCATTTATAGAATATAGACAAGGATATACATGCCACAAAATTCATAAGTAGGATTGTCACCTGTAAAGCTGGAGAAGGGATCAAAAGGGGGAAAGACAAAAGAAAGCAGCAAACATGAGGAGAGAAATTCAGGCAAGTGTCAGACTTTCCTGTTATTCGCTAAAAAATAACAATACCATACGCTATTAGTTCTAATCCTTCAGGATATTTCCTTTTTTGTGGTTCCTAAGGAGAATGCTATAAAATTATGACTCCAGCATTATTTAAATTTTTCTGTTTGTTTTGAGTGCTATATGCTGAGTTTTTTTTTATCAACGCAGGACTTGTCACGAGGAACGTCCTGACAATTAAAAATTTTGAATTATTGATTGGAAAGGAAGGGATCATAAAATATCCTCGTCGTGGTACTGAGAAGACAATGCTATTCTGGCCTGTTTTTTTTAGGGGTGTCTTCTCTATTCCTTAAAAAATTACTTTAGGTTGTAATCTCTGCATTCAAATGTAAAAAAAATATATGTCTGTTGGTATGTTTTATGAAAGCGGTAGCAAAAATGTTTCGGTCGATCTGACATTCTAAAGATATATATATATTTCTACAAAACAGTCGGGCTATGCCGTATATGTATTTGTTAACACATTTATAACGGGAACATAATAACGGGAAGTACGAGAAAAAAGTTTCATTGGGGGAGTTGGTTATTTATTTAATATCATTCTTAAGGGTAACACTCCAAAAAGAGACCCTTATTTATTCATATTTATATTGTGAGAAAACTAGTTTAAAAAAAAAAAGCTTAAAGTGTCTCCTAATACTTCTGCCTGATCCATGATAAAAAAATACTAATCTATGGGGTATAATAGAATATGAATGGTAATGTCATAAATATTTGTTTCTATGAGAGAACATGTATTTATATATTTTCTTTATTTCCCGTAAAAATCATAGATTCCAAGATCGATTATTGAGTGAGATATAGTCATTAGAGTTATAGCATATTTATACAAGAATAAAATATTAATTAAGCACAACCCTTATTTAGAACGTAGATTTAGAACAAGTAAAATGTTATATTTATACTATGTTACAATTACTTTAAAAACTTAAAACAAGTTTAAAGCCTCCCCCCAATATATCTTTTATAATCTATATTACATCAACAGTGAAGGATTCGCCCCTTTCAGGCATACTCAGGACTATAATTCAAACAAAAAGCACACAAACAACATAGTGACTTTCAACTCATGTTTATTCCAACCATCCAAAGCAGGTTTGTAATTGTTTTCATTTTATTAATTTTTTTTAAATTATTATAATTAGTTTTTATTTTTAATATTGGGAGAGACTTTAAGCTTTTTTTTAAAAAACTAGTTTTCACAAAACACAATTTTTTTTTAATAGTTCTTTAAATATTTTTGGAGGAAAATACAGAGTAATTTATCAACTTTTAATTAGTTTTTAGGAAACTCCAGCCCAGACTCAAACGTCTATCGATGTTTTTGCTTGACATTCTTCTGTTCTTAATTGATTTGTATATATATATATATATATATATAAATATTATTTTGTATATAATTGATCCAAACAAATTTTGGCCACTACGGATAGACGATCTAATAGGGATAAAAATGGCGAGGCGAACGATGCCTGGATAAAATCTTATAATGAATAATATATATTATTGTCATAATAGCTTGAGTAATATGGTGAAAGATACATTATAATATAATATATGACACCACCGTGAGAGGTGCCTAGGACCGGAGAACGTGCGTGGGTACTAGCCAATGATTGATGAGCCAGTGTGACAATCACCGCCCCTATTCATGTCTATTCATTAATTACCATCTTTTATCCAGGCTCGCCATACCGCGCCTCTATCTGATCTCGGCTCGGTCTGTTGGGCCTTGGGCTGGGGCCCAGTCGTTCACTCTAGCCCGGTGGGCATTTACCTGCCTTAAGTACCTCCTCCAAACCAACTAATATTTGTTTTATAAGTGAGCTCTGTGCTGATTATTCAAGTGACAAGGGATGTAGGGTTTTGGCTAATGAGCATTTTTCCTCAACAACTAACAAGACTGTAAAACTGAAGTTGCAAGCACTGTTATTATTAAATACTACTGTACATATTGTTTTTAATCATTTCAATAAAGACATATATTACCAAAAGCTGGGAAGATTTATCGATTGAACACAGAGAGGGAAAGAAGTTTCTCTTACCTCCCTCAAACGTTCATGTTGTTCACGGGATCCACAGTGGGATTTGGGAAATCCGGTTCGTAAGTATTTTTTGGAATGAAAACCCGAACAGGCAAGTATTTCGGAAATGTGGCTCAAAATAAAGTTTCTAATAAACCAATTTCGATTTTTTTAGATATTCCCAATTTCCGATCCTCAAATCAATTCGAATCCTCCTACTCTTCGTCATATCGCAGCTTTAGTATATAAACAAGGTTCCACATGTTCTATAGTGGGGACCTTTTCTGATGAAACCTATGTGTATTAGAAACGAAAAAAACTTAAAACATACTTCTGTTTTTTTTTTGTTTCATTTTTAAATGTTTATTTAGAAATTCTGATAATTTTCCTCGCAGTCACTTTGTACTAGACCTCATTACAATATGTTTACTCTGTTCAATCATCTGGAACAGACAAACAACGTTTCAAAATCATGTATTGGCAATTTAACTGTTCTGCGTGTCACTCAAATGTAAATAGTTTATGCACTTTGCATTTTATAGTTTTCTTCTTCCATCGCTGGAGCAATATCAGAAAGATCCATGTAAATTGTGGCCTCCAAAATATAATATTTTATAAGCTGTCAGTTGTTTTATTGTTTGTTTTGCTTTTGTGACCTATCATTTAAGATTTAAACAAATCATATCTTCAATGCGACGTCTAAATCATTTCGCCAACACATAAAATATAAGGTAAAAAATATTTTTTTTAAAAACTCTCACCATATTCAAATTAGAGGAAATCATTGAACAGAGCTCAATATACCGGCATAAGTATAGTTCCTTCGTAAGACAGTACTCCGATTTCACAGCATTATTTATATTAAATATATATTTATTTAATACTGCATAAAACTAATCCCACTGATGTTGCAGAACCCACGACGATCACTTCTCAACTTAACGTAAGTTGATAAATTGATTCCTGACAATTAATGTTAGCACAAGTGTTTTCCCTAACGTTGAGGCAAGAACGTCAATTTCAATATTTGCCGATTTAATTGTATGTTAACTAAGGTGTGCCACCAGTCAGTACCAACAAAATAAATCAGGTCCACATAACGTATTTTGATCACAAACAACCAGCTACATAAACAGCAATAAGAAGGACTGATAATAATTGTATGAATAACCCTTCGGTCTAAATTAAACGCATTAATTTAGTGAATTGGGGAGAATTGACTAAATTTTGTTACGGATATCGGGAATAAAATTGAGTAGAACATAATTTCTGTAGAAAATACAAGTAAATAGTCAATGCAAGGGTGATCAAACTTTATTTTACATCATATTTTTTTTCTCTTATAACCCACTGATAATAAACAATAAATACATAATAAACATAAAAATAACGTTAAAAAAAATTTAACAATTATTTTAGTTCATAGTAGTTCGTCCGTAGGAAACCGGAACCTGGCGTCCATTTGTAAATAATAATTAAATGATAGCGATTAAACGCTAAAATGTACCGTTCACGTAACCAATTTCTTTGGACAGCTGATTATTACCGCCGTTATCGAAGTTTGAACACACAGACAAAATGAGTTAGCCCCTCCCTTCCTTGGTTCAATGTCAAATATTTCTCTTCGAATCCGGCAATTAGCAAAAACTCAATTTTTCGGGTTTTATTAAGACATGTTTTTCTGTATTCCATTGGATCTCTTGCGTTTTCAGCAGCGTGCATGTCTGTTCTGGGATTTGTAAGTTTCCTAATCAACTTGAGGGAGACTTGTAAATTAACAACTAGGTCTCATTTGATGGCGCATAACATGGAAAATATTGTCATAGCCATGAAACTGGAATAAGAGTTATTAGTTAATTAATAATTTTCTAATAAAATAATAAATAATACCAAAGATGGAGTTATTATTTGTGAGTGATTTATAATAATAATTAAAACTTTAATGGACTATATTTTAAAAAAACCTTTTAATATTATGTTCTTATCTTATTCACAGATTTAACACCTTGATTTGTAAATTGTCTTAAATCCATAACACTTGATTAAAGTTGTTGGTGTGTTTTTAACGACCATTATGGGATTATGAACAAACATATAGACAGACTTTTCGCTATGATGCCTTTTAGCTATGTTATTTTTGAAATGGAGATGTCGGCAAGCACAAACTAGGAAAATCCCTTAACCTAACTCATCAATATTCAAAATCAATACAGGAACAACACATGACGTAATTGTATTAAATAACAATCTGCGGCGTCACGGCCAGCTGTCCTCAGACGGTACATAATCGATTGATCGATTTTCCAGCCTCGGTGCCCTAACCGGAACACTTAGCGCTCCTTTGTGCGTGCCCGCACAATATAATCCCGTGGTATATCATTAAAGAATATATAATATATTAGAAATGAACCCACCATAGAGTAGTAGCAAGCGTAAATAAATTGATTATACCAACACAATTCGTATGACGGAATCAGATTCTCACTTTATATAGTACATACGAAGTACATAAAAACTTGGTATGGTTTCTCTACACTTTGTTGGGAAAAATCACATGAGTAGGAACTGTACATTACCTATCGATCTACAAATTATCGATTATAAAACTAACGACAAAAAGGATTATTTTTCAAAATAAAGAGTTTCAGTTATTATAAGCATGGGTGAAAACAGCTATTTACTTTATATAAAAAGTTTCATTTTAAGAAACTTAATAATAAATAAATTTAACAATCATTTTAGTAACGCGTATAACGGAAACGATTCTAATTTTGACAAACTTATGAAATAATATACAGTTTTCTATTCCGTTAGAAATCCCAGCAATCGGAAACATGGAAATATAGAGTTAATTAGGACAGCTCGGTTGAGATCTATTTTCGTAAATGTATGCGACAATTATTCAACACGGAGCAAGTGTCAGACGCGGATTGAGTAAACTTAATAACTAATTAACTTATTTATTATTTATTTAGTTTTAGTCGTAAGAAACATTTCCAAGCGCGACGTTTCATGGTAAGCTCTACTTTCTAACAGCAAATTTATATCTGTATGGAGCTGCCCAAAAAATTAACCAATCTATCTAGAAATGTTAACTGATTACATTTTTGATTAAAATATAGTATAACCGGATGTGCAGAATTATCGAACGTAAAAAAAAGTGGTACCCGTTTCGCTAGTTAATATGATTTAAGTTCTGATTTTTTCCCCGTGACCATATATAGTATCAGGCTTATCGATGTATCGATAGTTGTAAACCTATCGATATATCGATAGTAGTATACCTATCGATAGTTCTCTTTTCACGCTGGTTTAATTCCTAGAATCGTTGAAAGAAGACTTTTCACATACGAAATTCATACTTGTAATTAAACCACAATGTTCCCCGTTCTCCTCCATCCACAGTCTATAGCCAGTTTCTCAAAATGCTCATAATGTAAGCAATTGAGTTCTTACTATTTTTTTTTATATTTTATTTAGTGATTACTTTGGTTTATCAATATTGTGTTTGTTTTCACTAACGTGTCAAGAACTGTTTCAGTATGCGCTTTCAACAACATGTTATTTTTTTTCAAATAAAGTTAAATTTAACTATATTTTACTTTAATTGCTCCTTTTTATCTAACATAAAATACTCACATAAAAAAATTATACATATTTAGTAATAACATCTTTTGATACACATCATATTTTTCAACTTATCCCTAGTAAAATAATATTTTTCTCTTTGAAATGGGAACTATGGACTATCGATAGTTTTCCATTCAAGTAAACGTAAAATGAATTTCAAATATATTCCAAAAATACGTTTGTGGGAGCTAAACATAAAAATTGCCGATGTCGTTCAAGCCAGTTCAGCAATAATTTTTTTTTATCTTTTAACTAAACACATTATTTTGTAAACACAATACTAACAAAGGTGAGATGGTGTAAAATGAAGAACGTTTTGCCAAAAATAGCAAGTAATTTTTTATGAATTATTGAACCTCACCGAATCCCACGAAATTATTTCTTGAAATCGTACCATCCACTTATGTCAATTATTTTGTGAATACAATGGAGAGAGTGTCAGATAACGAGATATTGAACCATAAATGTAACAAAATCTCACACAAAGCAATGTACGCCTAAAAAAGCCATGACAGGTCGTCACAGCCTAAAGAAACGTAACTCCCTTTAGTCTCCTGAGGGCGGACAAGATGTGTAATTGAGGCTACGCACCACATATCACACAGGTAATTACAGTTAACGCCCTAAACCTGAAAACGGAACACCAAGAATTCTCACTAAAGACTATCAGAAAAAAATGATTAGAACAAAAATTCGTATTTATAATGAAAAAACGATTAGAAAGTTTTTTTCCTAATTTACTAGAAGATCCTCAAGTTTTTCAATTATAATTTCAAATAAAATTTTTAATAATCTATCTAAGGTCATTTAACCTAAACATCCGGATTATGTTATTCGTATTGTGCGTAAAAAACAAATCGAACACGCAGAACAAAGACACAAAGCGATATAAAATGAAACGAAGTTTTCAAACTAGAATTTTTTCTTACCTCCTTTAACTGATTGATTGGCTTAAGTGTCCAGACACGGCTCAAAACTATTTGACTCATTTGATTATCAATATTTTAGCATAGTGAGAAAAAGTGTCATAGAAATCCCAACGACCACCTCCTGCGAGTCAACTTTTCTTTTCAATGCCGTGCCGAATTTCAATAACTATTTAGCGCATACTTTTTATCTTGACATTCAAGATCAAACCTAAGAAGAAAATGAATGATGTATTCTGTTCCTATAATTGTACATAAATGTAAGTAATGGAAATTTCAATGCCTGAAACATGCCTAAGCAAGTTCCAGTAAACAAAGACGAATTTTCATTGTACGTAATGTGGGAATAACAAAGATGTTGAGATATTTATTATTCATAATACAGAAAGAATGCTATTGCGATATTTTCCTAAATGGTTATGAAGAGGAGTGTTAAAAATAATTCAATGGGGGATTAGAGGACGGGCGAGATGGCAGCAGAACTATAATAACAGAGCCAGACAAAAGAAGGGGAGGCGACACTCTTTTACTTTTTCTGTAATACATAAAGGAAACCAATTTACTAATCACAACTCAATCTTGACTTTTTGTAGGGGGCCGGTGAAGGCCGGCTGTGCCACAGTTGAAGTGGGCCTCGAGAGTGTATTCCCTTTGTCGACGCTGGAGCTGGAGGTGTCAGGTAGTGCCTCCAGCCTCCAACTCTGTTTAGAGTTCCACTTTCTCTGCTACAGTGGATATCCCCTGCATTCATGTCCAGAACGGGCTGTTCCAGACATCTGCCTTTACAGCCAAATCCCAACAGCTAACAAGGCAGCCGGAGACAAGAAGCCTATCCGACGAGGATGATTGCACATTTTATATTTTATCAAATAATTATTCTTATACATGGACCATGAAAAAGATTGTAATTTTAAATATAAATAAACAAAATAGTGTACGTAAAACGTGAAGAAATCATGAATAGACATACTTTCGGGACTCATGTGACTGAAAACCTTATTAACATACTCGTTATCTTTTATCAAAAAAACTTAATTTCACTTGTTAAGCCACGTTAATTATAATCACCATTCAACAAATATAGCAACATCCAATGAAAAAAATACCCAATTATTATCGTTGCCTCTCAAATTTATTTTATGGAATATCCTTCAAATTCATTGTACGTTACCACATTTGATGCGCCCTCAAACACGAAAATACATTAGAATTTTAAATGTTATGTACTCGTGACTTGAGAAAACTTTTTACATTCAATTATATTTTTCATACTGATGTTAATTGTAATTTAACTAACACATAATCAACAAATTCCCAGGTGTTTCAGGATTTCTGATAAGTTGACTCATTTTTACGACCACTATTGTAGACATACAGACGAAAACTAATTCCACAAACCTAATTAAAAGCAGAGCACGTTAGATATTAGGATGACGTACTAACTACTTATTAAGTTGAAACAATCAAAAGTATTTCGGTTGTCCGCAGGTACGACAAACATATGATTATTTCGAAATTTACACATGTAGAAAACATATAATAAAATTAGTACAATTAGTAAATAGCTGATTTTTCCATATCATTATAGTATCTTCTACCGATTATGGTTAAGTCATTACTCTAATTATAATATAACATTAACTTTATTTATAAGATATGAAAGCACTCAAACGTTTTTCAAAAATTGCCAGTGTTTTAATAACAATTTAGTACAAATGTTACGCATAATGTATCAACAAGGAAAAGGTTGCATAAAGACATTCATTGTAACTTTTGGTTTTGGTTTTCCTACATAAAAATAAATGGATTATTAGTTTTAAGTATTAACTGTATTATAATTTTAATATAGCCGCACTCTTGCGTCTGCCAACTATATTTAATGAGCCCATGTAATAAAATGAGATAAAAAAAATTTTCTTTCTCAAGATAAATATTCGTAATAATATTTTTCAAGTAATCGGTACAAACGTTTAGGAATCATTTTTGCTGCAAAGGATTTTCGGATTAATTATTATGCCCAAATTTTTCCTTGAATATCCCGCTGTATTCTTACAAACCTAGTAGCCAAACTGGTAGAAACAAGAAGTACTCCCAAGACTACAGTTACAAAAATAGATCTCGTCGTCACTGTAGGTTTATTTTTTTCTCAACAAAAATGCATGGGAAATTAAATAAAAATGAACACGTTTAGATTAGCAACTTAAAAAGTTGGCATAGAAGAATACCGTGATAGGGGAGAACCATCCGCCATCTTCACTGAAGATGGTCTACTCCATCACTTGAATGTCCTCTACAATGGTAAAGAGAAGAACCTTTGTACAACACTGTGCCCTCTTTCGTATACTTTCCCTCAACAACAGCAACAAGAACAAAGAAGCATACACAGTTAGCTGCAGGTTACATAATCTATGAGCAGGTGACCGGGTCCGGGGCTCTTTTGTCCACCTAATTATATCAGCTCTGGGTAGTACAATGGCCTCTACACTGACTCCATAGGCGGCCATTTCTCGTCCTCTTCTCGCACTTCCTATATTTATACCGGTCCTATAGCAACAGCCAAGGGTACCCACTTTGAATGGAGCTAGCGACAAAAAAGTCATAGGTGAATTTCTTTTTAATTAATTAATATTATTATTTAATCAGGTAATGTTGAATTATTTCCAAAGAGATCCTCTCGCGGGACGATAACCTGACCAAATTATACAGCAAAAAATATATTACATATAGACTTTTTTCCAAGAAAGCATCAGAAACCGAAAAAATTACACTAGCATTCACATTTAATTTTTGGATAGCCGCAGATTGGAAGAAATCTTATCTTAAATCGATAATATCGATAGTCCCAAATATTTATTTCAGAATATACATTTCACACTATAGCAGAAGCAAAATATATCCGGAGGTTTTAAAACGGAACAATATACTACATTCTTTCTTGACGTAACAGCGCCATTTTATAGTGCTTAGCATTTATATAGTTTTTGATTACTCGTCGAGATTATTTTATTATTAATACTATACTGTCAAAGAAATTTCAAGAGCCTTTTGGTAAATACAAAAATGAAAATTTACTTTTCATAGCGTTATTTTCTAACTTTTGAACAGACTATCTTCGGGGATGCGGAGTCAATCAAAGCCATAAGTTTTGAATATTTAATACTCTCACAAAAGTATTCATTTCTTTTAAAAAGAACTACTAAGCCTTAAGGAGGAGGCACAGGGAAATCGTTTGGCTGCCTCTTCAACCGCAAAATAACGCAATCGTTCTAAAATTAAGTCTGGGGAAGGAATATCCTAGATAAAAGAAAATATTATCCAAGCTAGGTTTTTAATACCAAAATTTCGGCTTTTTTTCAATTTTTAATTGTTTAAAAGGTGATTTTCAGAGAAACTTTACACATTTCCAAAATATACAATTTTGTATGTAAATGGTGTAAACAATTTCGGCCAATTGTAAGAAATATCTTTATTGTAACGGGGAAAAAGGCAAGGCAACTAACTGGTTCTCAGAACTTCTTATAGAAATAGGCAGTGCACAGATTGCAAGAATCAAAGCCATGAACCCCGAAGCAATAAATAAAAAAAATAATCCCAAAATAGCCTCGACCATTCTGACAGCCCTTTTCAAACACTAATTTTTCATCGCGCACAAAAGCCTGCCGACATCGGAGACGTTCAAACGTTCCGCCATCCGCTGACCAGCAGCCGGGCAGAGGAGAACACATGTGGCGAGGCCACGCCCTCTCCAAGCCCATTGGTCCTTTGGCTCGGCCAATCACCACCTTTCTACTCCCTCCCTGTCTCACTCACGTAGTCCTGTCATCGCTTTCCAAATACCATTCGTCCTCCTAAGGATCAGCCAGGATATCTCAATGATACCCGCCGATGACTCGGCGCATCCTTAACGCGAACTTAATTCTTGTCCGGCGAGGTGGAGGATCACGTGTGTGGCAGTGGCCATTCAAGTCCCATTTGCAGGTCCGACTGTTTGGATAACTTCATTTATCCGTGACATCTTGGAATTACACGGTCGTACATCATCAGGATTCGATGGAAGGGGAGTTTTCGCATCAAGCTAAAAGTCACTACTTTATTTATAGTTTTGTGTGTTATAAGATTTTTGCACTTAAACTGTTGCCTGATATGGCGAAATATCATAATGGGAATGTTAAAAAATAGAAACCCCACAAAAATTTATTAAAATAAAATCAAGTTTTTATACTTTATGAAAATGTTTATGGTCGTGGAAAAACATCCATGTACAATATCTAAGAGAAACTAGTATGGATGTATGTATAGTAAAAATAATTCATTGAAAGTTAAACAATCAATGAAGAAGAAATCAACTGGCGTAAAAATACCTTGGATCGTATCGTAAATATTACTATGTTAGTATATATATTAAATAATAATTGATTTATTTATTTTCGCAACATCCCCCCTCAAAACATTAATTATAAAATTCAATTAAAACCAAATGATAATAGGTTGCGTCCAAGAACTCCTCACACACGCAAAAATGTACTCAAAAGAGAAACAGTAATATAAATTTATTAGCGAATTTCTACAGAACGCAAAATTCACAATCATTTGAGCAAACAATGAAATAAGCAATATTATTTAAATGACGTATGTGTAAAAGCATTTCATTCAAAAAATTCATTCAGCATTAAAAAAAAAAATGACTGCAAGTACTTACATAGAGTGCATCATTAAATTAATATTAATTTAAAATAAAACAATTGCTAAATGCAAACGTTGCTGATTCAACAACAGGGAACCAATGAGAGCAGGTTTAAATGGCGGTTTCCAATTATTTGATTCATGTAATAAAGTGTTTAATTTATACAGAAATAACACCAAAGTTATTTTTTTTTAAATATAGAAATCCATAAGCGTTCATAAAAAACTGTTACTAAATTTTACCTGTGTACTATGAATTTAAAATTTTTTAGTTGACAAAAAATGTATATAATTTTAAAGAGCATATTACAGTTAATTAAGAAATTACATAATGTATAAAGCAAATAACTGCATCATGACGATCCTTGACATTTGATAATACGTCCTTATGGATCAAGAATACGGTTTTTGTTTTTTTAATTTATTATATTTGTACTGAAAATAAAAGTGTGGGTCCCACCACGCATGGGGCGCACTTAAGAGTGATAAACTCAGATTTTAAAAAGAACTAGCCAACCAACATACCTAATTTGTAAATGTTATAAAATATTCCTAAAAGTAGCATTAAACAATAGACAGATGTAGATTAATATTTATCCTGTAAGAAAATAAGTAGAAAAAAAGAAAGCTAGAAGTTTCTCTCATAATCTCATTTATTTTTGATATTACATCAACTAGTCGGCTTTTAACTACTTGGGCATCCTCTAAAAGGACTAAAATTTAAACAATAATCTTTACATAGTTACAAATCAATTACATACAAAACACTAATAATAATATCGGGAAAAATGCAAACAATAAAATGACAAACTTTTGAAAGATAGAATTTTTAAATTTGAAAATATTCTGTTTACAACAATGATTGAATTTTAATCTTAAGAAACTATGATGCTTGGGATAGTTACCAACCTTATCAATTTAATTGTTTTTGTCTTTTTTAGGAGATAGTTCAACCGTTTATTTGAAAGGCTAATTTTCACACAGCATTAAATTAATAAATTTTTGCTAGCCGGTTTCATGAAGAATTTATAAAAATAGATTTTCAATAGTTTTGCCTTCTAAATCGTTATAAGGAATTTAGTTAATTTCATGGATATTTTTATATCTAATATTAAATGCTGATGTACGACCTACATTTATTTGGTGTATGTTTCAAGGTGAGATTGCTGTTTCATACCGCTGAGCTAGCTAGACGAGAACCAAGCCCCGTACCCCCCCAATGCAACATGGCTACATAATGCAAGAGATATGTGAAATGCCTGTATGTAAGGATAATGTTTTATAATTGGTCCAGCAGAGAATGGAATCCTTTTCTCCTTGACACAATGCGCCACTTGGCCCGGCTAGTATTGTAAGATGGAACAATCGGGATTGTATTTATGTCAGCTGTTTCACAACTACACCACTTAATACACTTGTAATTAGAAGTGTATTGCGAAAATAATGGCATAAAGGCTGATATATTCCCAAAGCTCAGGTTAAAATTTCATATAACTAGTAGAGCCAAGGATCAGTAGTCTCGCCTACTTTTTTATATCGTCGATGTGATGAAGCGTTTGTTGGAAAATCGGCTTTTGGGTTAATAAAAAAGCAATGTTAAATTTTCGTCAAGTTTATTTTTGGGCAATGTTTCTAGGTATGTCTGGCATTAGGTCCAGGTGAGAAGAAGAAGGGTTAAAATTGTAGTTAGGTTTTTTTATTTAATTTTTTTCCTGAATTAAAAACACAATATGTATTAAAAATAATATGTACTTCGAAGAACTTTTTATTCATAAACAAGAGGAATGATATCAGAATTTAGTTATAAGACTAGATGGACTGCATATTATCATAAGAGTAGTTATATCATGTAAAATAGAAAATAAATTTATTTGAAAAAAATAAAATAATTTTACGACTGTTTAGGAAAATGAAATATAGGGCGAACTCAGTCATACGAATCAAACAGTCAACATCCTTCTTCTTACTAGGAATTGATGCAGACATGCATAGTAGGTCAATCTTGACTATAACTTAGCTCAGCTTAATTATCAGTCTAAGCCTAAACTGATCTAACAAAAACTTAAACTCAACAAAGAACCCACCACAGTATATCACAGGTGCCATTATACATCCCTGGTTCCGGGTTACGAGTGAAGAAGTCTAAAAACATTCATGGTAACATTTTTTAACGTTGTCACATTACAGCAAATCGTGTGCTTGATAAAAAATGAACTATTTTTGCACCGTTGAGGACCTATATGAATCAACATCAATATTACAAATGTCTTCACTACACCTCATGCACCATCAGATGATGTCAGCAATAGATCTCTTTAATCTTCGAGTGATTTGTAAACATAAACAAATAATCACATAAAACTTCACATCATTCCTTACAATCTTTGAAGAAGCCTAAATCCCTACCGTTTTTTTTGCATAAATGTTTATTCCAATAGACAATTAGGATAAAACTTACCATTCATATCATATTTACAATTAATCTTAATGACATGAATAGAGGAAAATTGATCAGCGCCAGAACTCCCACCCATTAAATATTTATAAAAAAATCACGGGGAGTACTAAAGCATTATGCGAAGTTACATATTTAAAAGGTGCCATTATATACATATAATTCTTCATTATACCTTTTTAAACATTATTTTCAACACGAAGGTGTTAAAATACAGTTTTTTAATATATTCCATGCGAACTTACCGATTAAGATCCTGAAGAACACAGCTAAGTGTGAACGCCATCGTAGGGAAAAAAATATTATAAAATAGAGAATACTGTAATAGCTCGTAATATGAACAGGGCACAAATCTTAAGTTTAATTTAAAACAAAATACGCCTTCAAGAAAGTGATGGTCTTGGATACAATTGAGAAATAGAGGCCAATTCCCTGACGAATAACTAAACTAAGTCCAGCATACCCAAAAAACAATAAAATGTTTAGTTCATCATCTAAAAGTTTGAATTTAATGGAAGCATTGAAGTAACCTTCTCGTATATAAGCAACCCTTTAAGTGTAAGTTTTTTTACTTCGGTTTCTCTACATATAAATAAGTGGGTATTTTAGTTTTACTTATTAATTGTATTTAAGTTGTAGCTAAGAGGCATTCTGGTGTCTGGTAACTATATGTATCAAGCCCATGTAGATAAAATGAAATGAAAAAATTCTCTCTCGCTCTCTAAAAAAAAAAAAAAATAACCCTTACTTTTCTGGAAAGTCATTCTTTCGCGTTGTTTGTACATCATGTAGAACAAATTTCGAGGGAACAGAAACATTAACAAAAAGAAGGGTTAGTTAGTAGTTTTCAAAAATTAATAATAATAATTTTAAAAATGGAAACGAACTATAAACCCGCTAATTAATTGTAATAGCTACACAGAAAATTGCACCACTGATTAGGAAAAAAAACTATAAAAAGCAATAATACGTTCCAATAATGAAAAGAGAAAAATTTTTAATTTCTGTTAGTTATGTTCCATAATTATCAAAAATGACAACAACGAACTTAGGAGGCATGACGTTCGAACTGAAATCGTGCAGAAAAACAAATACGACATAGCAGCCACTCACTGAGCACGCACTAAACAAACTGACCCTCCCGGAAGGTAAGCAGGACTGAGTCACAAATTGCCTGTCGAAAGGTACGAGTACCGTTAACCACTAACGACTTGGCAAGGTACTAAATCAAAGGGCCTTTAGTGAAGGTGACAATTTGACGGGTGACATCCTACCTATCTGCGGGAGGTCGAGGTGTCTGTCCACGGTTGGTCAGGAAGTACCCACAAAGGGTTTGTGGTCTCACGGGCATTTCCCATGGACCCTAGGACGCACCCAAGGAACAATGGGACCATCTAATTAGCGTTAATACGTCAGAGACATAATGAAACTTCTTTTAACCGCATATCTATATTCTTCAGTATTTACTCCTCAGTAGACGGTCTCAGCGTAACTGTGGCATTTCAAAATGCTCACTAAGATATATTGTAATCACTATATAGCCTTCTTATACACTACCTTCGTTTAAACACATTTTATATTATCAAGTGCATAAGTTATATATTAACCTAATAACCACATCTCACTTGAGAAGCGATGTTGAGATAAGTAAATGTTACGGAAAACTAGCATGCCAATAAAACAAAAAATAAAATAATATTCTTAAGGGTAACACTCAAAAAGAAACAAATATATGTTAATATTTATACTACGTGAAAATTAGTTTTCAAAAAAAGCTTTTTGACAGTCTTCGCATTAGCCTACATTTAGTCAGTCATCCTCAGAACTACATTTCAAACAAATTCATGCAAAACAATTAAAATTATAAAATTGGTAGCAACCAAAAAAATAAATCCTGTTATATGGTAGTATATTTATATTCAATTCAATGGATTGTTGAACAATTAGATTGTTTATTATTTATGTTAATTTAATTGTTTTGGGTTCGATTCGTTTGAGTCTTAGCCCTGAAGATGAAACATTGACTGTTAGCACAATATTTTGGCGAAACTCTGAGCTTTGATTTTCATACAATATAAACATAATATTTTTCTTCTTCTTTATCTACGTTTAAAATACGTTCTTATCAACGAAAAAAAAGTTATCTAGAAATAGTCTAGGCGTGGTTCAAGGTTGTTGAGCCGGCGTTATCTCGAATATACAGCGAATGATCGTGAATTAACTACTCGGTATCATTTACTTTTTAGATCACTTCCGGTGATAAAAATCGCGTTGAATTTAAATAATTTACTTTAACTAAAACATTGATGAAAACCGATTTAAATTGGCTAAGATATAACAGTCCGGGTAATTTCTAAACCTTATCTCTCTTTTGCTATTTTTTTGTCTTATAATTTCTTTTTTCTTCGCAGGTTCAATGTGTCTTCAATGGAAAATAAACAAACAAAAGAATTTAAAATCTTAAATAGCTGCCGAAAAATCAGTCACAAAGTTAACCAGAGTTACAAATAACATAACAGATTCATATCTGTAGTTTCCGCCATTGTGTATTAGCCAAAAGTTATTCAGTTCATCAATGGATAAGTGTAGCTCCCCCTTAGTTTACTTGTAAACAATTTTTTTTTTAAATTTTTACCGACTAAAATTTGATCGATTATGATCTTAACTATATTTCTTTAAAAACACATTCATTTTTCAATCCACCTTGGTTACTAAATATTTAAGTTTAAAGACAAAAATAAGTCGTATAACTAAAACATTAACCTTACAAATTTATTCAGATCGGCTGGATCGTATCAAATGGGAGGTTTCAATTATCGGCTCTCAAACTGTTATTTTTTGGAATATCTTTGCAATTCTTATTGTTGACGGTATTTAACTATGAGGGGGCACTGTTTTCACTGTTACAACGGGCACAAATGTTTTCACGTTTAGTTTATTTTTTTCTACCTAACGTTATTTAAACTAATCAGCATATTTCGAGGTCATGGGGAATATATACACTTTTAAAATTTTAGATCGAATAAATAATATTTACACACTCTATCGTAGAATAGGTAAACAGACAGCCTAGGCTATATTTTTAGTGTTTTAGACGAATCACCTATCATGAAATAACTTTTTATACATGCCTGGTACAGTCAAGGAGCTTTTATAAATACAGATAACTGTGTTAATTTGCTTTATCGTTGAAGTTGTCTGCAACAATATTGACAAAGTTGCGAAAGATATTGAAGGCAACAAAGATAAGGCTCACGGGTTGAAGCAGATGCCATCTAGCGGCCTCCGGCGACACTTACTAGTTCTACGGACGACCGCGAGGCACCGGCACTATCTGGAGCGCATTCAGTTACTCGACCATTACCGAAATTGCAAATCAAAATTGAGATAGGAGGGGCAAGGTGTGGAACTTATACAAAACTTTTTTATGTTTATAAGAGAAACAGGTGCAGCGAAAAGATGAAACTATAATATAATGGGCAATTTTAACGACTTTATAATCAGCCTCTTATAAATATTTAATCAATGCTCCAAGAATTCAAATTTAAAACCATGAAGCGGTGTAGGAATATCGGTATTAGATGGCATTGATAGCTATAAAAATACGTATAATTTCCAGTAGCTTCTTTTTTTTTCTTTGAATTCCAAAATATCAGAAATATAAAATTAGATTTCCACCCTTCTTATGCTCAACGGAATACCCCAAAAGAAAAAAAAAAGTCAATAAGGTGAAAATGTTAATTCAAATGACAAAATAACCCATCAAATTAAATTAGAGTTTCTTTAATAAAACCAACTTAAGTTTTTATTTTTTGTTATAAAAAAAAAATACACTGAACATTCCATTACTCATTTAAGAATTGATCAGTCAATTCTTAGATTGGTTTATTTATACCCAGCAAAAGATTATTTGACTTTTCAGCCGGAAGATTGTGTTTAAGAATTATATTTTGTCTTATATTACTGGCATTAGAAATAGAGCTAAGTAACTACAACCTATAGAAAATTTTAATAAACCAAGATATAAAACATATATAAATATGTATGTGTAAACTACTAGCTACTTATCTATTTACAGCATCAAAGCAATGACTAAATCTTCAATTATGTAAATTACCTCATGCAAATAGTTGTACTGATTACGCATTTAAGTACGACATCACTTAAAGTTAAACACATGTACTTACAGGTAACTGGGTCTAAACAGGCAGTTGTGGTCAATATCCACTTACCTAGAGACAAAAAGAATATGTTAGTCGACTGTCTTAAGAATAATTTTGTTTTCAACTATTATAAAGTACGAATATTTTATCAATGTTAAGATCATGGGAATATAAAATAATCGTTTGAATTGATAAGTCGCATTTATTTGTAAACCAGAACACTGAAAGCTAGGATCTTTCCCTTGATTTTTGATGAGCTGACCTCGGCTCATGGGAGATATGAATTAGCACAATAATAAACACAGCATGTTGTGACAACTTCTCAAAGCACATTTACAGATCCCCATTGATTCGTATCCAGGAATACTCAAATTCAACTTCCAAGGAAATTTCATATATTTTCTAAATTTCCTTGGAAACATAATTGCCCAGTTTAACTTGACCCGGAGAGGGCCAAGAAGTGCTGAGCTGTGAGTGGCTGATACACTGACAGGGGAGCGCAAAATAGAAAACTCAAATTTTCTAAATGTACACTTGACCGAATTTGTAAAGTTGTATACTAACTCAACGCAGAATTTGATGCTCTAACATCTTCATTTAATTGTCTTTACATCTAGAAACGTCGTTTCGACACTACAGACATTATATTGTATATTTTGAGCTAAGTTAATAAAAAGCTTGGTTGTCGATTTAGAATGTACAACTGGGGTACTCATTGGACGCAGAACTTAATCTTCTTTAAGCCTTGCATGGATGGCATGTTTTTTTTGCCAGAAAGATAGTCATTTATAAGCAAACAACTAAATAAAAAATGTCGATCGACTAAAACGATTTGCAGCTTTCCAGCACTTATTTCTACTCCCAGGTCTAATTCACTAGCCTATAAATAGTTAAATAGTATTAATGCTTCTCGCAGATACACAGCAAGACTAATAGAACAAAATATCCACGAATGGCTACAATTATACTTCAAGCTAGTCCTCGATTTATTTATTTTTTTAATTTATGGTCTCATTCGTCTTAAATCGGGCCTTGCAACATTCATTAAAACTGCAATGTGAACGTTAAGGCGACTGCGTCAAGATGCCACATGGCACAATTGAGTCAGCAACTGTACAGTAAAATAAAAAAAAAGGGTAGATTCCCAGTGTGTAATAAAATATACAAAAAGTTTAGTTGCAATAGTTTTTACAAAAGCGTTAAAGTTTCAATATTCCAAAACAAATATAAGAAGAAAGAAAGAAAATAGTCACCACTATTTTTGTGGCGTGGATCCAACTACTTTAATATAAACTTGTTAACAACTTTATTATGATGAAATTACAATCTGCCTTTACTTAATAGGCAATAAACAATTGAGATAAGTGTTTTCATTCATACCATATAATATAAGAAAACTTTAATTGAAATGTTTTAAATAACTCACATAAGTTCATTGTATACTCACTCTGCGAATGAGAACAACAAGATATATTTCGAATATATTCTTTTGGAGATTCCGCGACCATAGTCTAACTTTCTCAAGGGAGAGTAGCATAAAGAAAAACCTTTATTTTTTTATTCACAGAAAGTTTGTTTTTTTAGCTGTAGAAATGCAGGAGGCATAAAATATATTTTTTCTTCGCAGCACTTTTATAAGCTCTTCATGCCAGTGAGAAAAATATTAACGAATAGAACCGAAGAAAGGATATTTAGAGTGTAAACAAAGGAAAATATCAAGTCTAAGATAAACCATCTTTGATTGATTCTATGGCGAAGCCAAATCATTGGTGTGGATGCGAAGCATTCGTGAACTTTTAAGTTTGAAAAAAATCTGCTTAGATATAACAATTTTTGGGGGTAGATTCAGCTGCAGAACCCCTGTATCCGAAACGTTTCCAAGTAAAACAATTTCATGCTACATGGCTGGGCAATCAGAAGAGATTTTACAAAAAAACATTCCATCATCAGTTAAAATAACATTAACAGTTTGTCTTCAGCAAATAAAGCGAGCCCAGAAGTGACTGTACTAGAATAATGCTTAACACTGCTATAAACGCAATCCTTATATATTTTTCTTAGAAAATAACAACCTAATTATTCATTTTTTAACAGGCAAACTTTATTTAAAAAGAAAATTTACAACTAAAATCTAAAATTAACATTTATACAAGATTTAAATTGTAGACTATAAGGTAATTCAGAGGTTACCGTAGACCATTTTGCCAAAGAAATCTGGGTCTAATTCGAATTTTCGCTAATTGCCAAAGATCAAAAATAGATTGCCAGGACTTCTTGGTAAGTAATTTAGTCATATATAATAAATATGATTCCCCTAATACAAGATTGTTTCCCATTTATTTTTTGTCTTGTACTTTGGTTTATAATCAATAATATGAACAAATTTCGTGGAAACTTTAAAATAATAAAATGATCGTTTCAAAAGTTTTTTATTGGGCAACCTCAATTTTTATCAAAAGATCCTTAGATCATAATTTTTTTTTTTTTTAGGTGTTGGTTATAAATCGTAATTAATAAGCCTTGTACATTTTTACGAGTGGGAATAGATTGTTTGATCGGAATTGCATGGTCATAAATTTCTTCTAAACGTTCAATAAAAACGTTATCCATACGCATGAAAGATTTTCACACGGAAAATATCCAATACTTATGGCCGTTGAAGAGATATTATGACACAGGGCAGGAAATCCAAGGAGAGAAGCAAGCGTAGATGCGGGTTGACTAACATGAATTTATAACGCCGGCTTAACTCCTTTGTGGGGGTTTCCACTCAATTATGCATAAATAATAGTTTTGATTTAAGCGACTCGGCAGCCTAGGGATTTTTGTTTGTGCATTGCACAGGACAGGTTTAAATAACAAGAACTAACAACTCCGCGGCAGGTTGGCATTGGTCTATGAATGCACCGCTAACAAAATAATTAACACGTCTCCACTAGTGTTTGCACAGTGCGTTTGACTAACTTTGCGGAATGCACTTGATTCTTCACATTTCTATTGAAGAATTGACCGAGAGAATAACAGTTTAGAAATATTTTAAATAAGTGTGCCTTCTCAAACAATGAGTTTTGCCTACACAGCTCTGCTAAATATAATAATACAACAATAAAATAAACATAAAATATAATAACATATATATCTACAACATGATAGCTACTAAACCGATTTCAACTCACTAATGTCAATTTCACCAAATTACCAGAAGGTCTATTTGAATCCCGGCAACACACTAGACTACATTACTTACGCTAATAAAAGAAATATACAATTTATTATTTACTCAATATTTTTCAATGCGATTTACTTATAAATGGTTTATTTTTATTATTTTTTAATTAATTTTCCAGATTAAAAATTAAATATTTGAATAAAAATTATTTGCATCTAAGTATATCCTTTAAAGAATGCCATGAGTGTTTGTAATGTAATTTTTTTTTTTAAATTGTAATTGCATTTTTAAACTACAATTAGAACTTCAAGACATTTAAAATAAAACAAATACTTTACTCTAAATTATGAAGTATATTTAAGTTGAATTATTTAATATGATACACAAGCGCTCTCAGTGTCTTTGCAATAAGATGAACTAACCAACATTTCTAATCAATAATTTTGTATGTATCATGACTAGAGTGAACCTCCAATCAAGGCAAACAAAAAAATACTCTGGGGATACGTTGAAACGTTTTATTGAGTATAGGCAGCTAAAATTGAACAATAATTAAAATGAATAACATACGTCGTTTCTTGTTATGAATACCAAGACTGTTATAAACATAATTTGTAAGCAATTGTATTGTAAATTTAAGTATAAACCTAAACTCTCCACTCAAGGGTTATTGAGTGGAGAAAATCTGATATTTAGTAAGGGGGGGGGGGTAAAGACTTCAAGCAATTTTTATTTATTCTTTTTTGTATTTTTCAGTGGGCAGCTGGTACAAGAATCGAAAAAAACAAGACAGGCAAGCAAATTAAGTGATTTATAAGAGAACCATGAGCGATCACCCGATGAAATTGTCAATACACTTCTGCCAATGGAAATTTATTTTTGGGTTCAAAGTTAATTAGAGAACACAACACAATCCGTAAACAAGGATAATGACAATCCATTAAGAATGAAACATTGTGCTTTTTGAGTCCTCTGTTTTCAATACCTCTGACAGTGGTATTTTCATTCTCTTGTAAGCCTGGCCTGTTAAAGTCTTTGTGATTCCCCTTAAGACATGATTGGAAGCCATTAATTAAATAATTATTGAGCATGCATTTATTAATTATTCAAAGTAAATAATTGAATAACAACACATAAGATTTGTAATTTGATTTTTAAATTAATTACAAAAAAAAACATTAATGGCGTATTCGCTAATTTTAACACAATACAATTTTTTAATAGGCATGTCATTGTGCGTCGTAGTTCCATTTGATGCCCCAATTGGTATTAAAAATAAATATTTTCCTACCATATTAATTAAGAAGGGTATTACATTTAAGATCTTATTTTGATTAATTAATGGGATACACTAACTAAAGATTTTAAAGATACTATCATTCATTAAGTTGCCAAGCTTAGTATCTATTATTATAACTGTTTTGTATATAATTGTTTCAAATGTTAGATAAATGTAATTGTTTTGTATTTTTTTGACTGAAATGAAGTCTTGAGGATGTCTCAATAGCCGTTACATTGACCGTTCAAGTAATATCAATAATAAAAGATATTTTGGGAGAGGCTTTAAGCTTTATTTTTCTGAAAAAATAATTTTTACACAACATAAACATCAATAGAAAGAGGTTCTTTTTTTAGTGTTACTCTTAAGAATATCCTCATAAAATATGTTCGCAAATAGTTAGTATATCTAAAATTGGCATAAAACACTTGTCATACCACTGCGTGGAGCATAAACCATCTCAAAATGCATCACGTTTCCTATGACAACGGTCAGGAACAGCAGCTTGCTGTGTGAACTTGAGCAGTCTTCACTTGTGAGTGTTAAACATTTGCAACACATCGGGTGGTGGGGGTTCCTATGATTTACACTAACACCTAAGGCAATTACGTTAGTAGATCTACTCGGGGGTTTTCCTGGAGGACGCAATCACACGTAATGGAGAAAACAAAAAATTAATCTAGCGTGGATATTAAGAATCATTTAGGCAGAGTAAATGTAAATCCCTTTAGATTCAACAAGCAGATGGTATATGAAGCATTACAATGTGCTACGCAACCCCATATTGCATTTTTATGATAGTCCCTTAACGATAGCCTTGCGATTGGTTGTAAAAGTCTAATGAAACAATGGCACTAATCTTGAATGAATTATATTAAGTTTATCACAACTGCACGATTGCAAACCGTTGCGTTACAGAGAACTCTTTCGGAACAATTTCAAAAATATTTGCAAAATAACGATGCAAATATTTTCCTCCGATTTATAAATTATTTATGGCTTAGATTATTATTTGTTAGATGAATTGGCTCCGGATGCTAAAACCATGTAACAATGTCAAGGGTGCACTAAACTGAACACGCGACCACAGCTGAAATATTTGCACGAATATAGACGCGTATTAAATCTATATTTGTTGTCAGACTTTCACTGCCTTATACATGCCATGTGATAAAGTAATTAATAGCTGTATTTTTTTTAAAAGCATTATTAAGTGAACAACTTCAGATTCATGTCCCAAACTATTATAACATATGCAAAGGTCTTAAATAATAAATAATTATAATATGATTCTAATCGGATCTTTTCTACTGTATTAGCCATTACATGTTGGGCTGATTCGTCTCAGTACGTTTTGAATCGCACATTCACGTCCATGAACACGTCAATAAAACCTCTTCGCCTTTTCTCGCATAGGACACAAAGCCAAAAGGGAGTGCATTAAAAAAAGTAACTCCCCTAAAAAAGCAACAGACATGATATTTGAGAATGATTATGAATATATCATATCCAACTAATCCAAGTATACAACACATTAATAAAAAATAAAATGATAGTACAGGTTTCGAGTTATCTTGATATATATTGTGTCGATTTTCCTGGACTAAGAAAAAAAAAAGTCCTCTGGAAATAAAATAAAATTCTCTGGATCATTCACTTTTATTTATCTAATCAATATTTATTAAAAATCGAATAAGAAATGTGTATGTTGAACCATTCGTAAATTACATGTATTTTGATAATTAAAAACAAAAGAAAAAAATACAGACAAGATCGGGACACTAACCCAGAGCCACTCCAATATCTAGTCGTAGCTCTACTTTTACTTTTTTTTCAGTTGGACATTAGTCAGTCGTAGGCTGGGTAGCTTAGTTGGTTATAGTCTTTTCTTTGGGTGTTAATTATTAATAATTAAAAATAACAGTGGGACCTATACCACAACCAAACATTTTCGTTTAACCCAAGGTATATTAAGGGATAATACTAGTGTCTTATTTCATGTAAGTTTATTGTGCGTTAGATGTCTTTTTCCTTTTTAATAATAACATGCTTATAAGGGAGTACCCAAAAGAAACCGAACTGATGTTATATGTGGTGGGGTTTTTGTAGTACCGGGTTCGCCGGTAGGCTGATTTTCACAGCTCACGTCCATGAAGTTTTGGTTCCTGCTCTGGAAATCTAGCACAATAACTCTTGAAATGTTAAAAGCGGCCTGCAAGGATAAGGACGCTACGGGGACAATTAAAGTGTTTGAGTGGTTTTCCCGTTTCAAAAGTGGGGAAATGCCAATTAATGATCAACCTCGCTCTGGACGTCCTTCAACCGGCCGAAGCAACGATACTGTCGAACAAATTGGCGAGATCCCCCAGGAAGATCGACGCTGGACCGTCGAAGAAGTTGTGGAGAAATTATGAGTGACTTAGAGTTCAGTACAGCGAACTGTAAGTGAATATTTGGGGATGAGAAGGGTGGTTACGACAACGTTCCTGCTCACACACCCCTGTCTTCAATGGAAAGTGTAATTGGAAGGAGAGTAAAGGATTTTTGTACAAAAATAAAATAAATCACTTAGAACAAAAAATGTTCGGTTCCAGCGTACCCATAACGACCTCGTATATATTTTGATGCAACTGTTAATATTTGAATTTTGTGTCCTTGCATTAAAAAAAAACAAATATATAATATATATGGTGCAACCATATGGTGTAACTTTTTTTTTTCTATTCATTCACGTTCCGCCTACAACTGCGGTCAACTGAAGGCAGTGCAGTCCATTTTTTTTTTTTTCTCGCTGGAACAAGAGAGCAAGCTTTACTCGATAATCTACAGGATATGCACGTGATAAAAAAAAAACATGGCAGATAATAATGACAACAATCTGTAGTTGAACCGATTACTAAAAGATCCTTCCGATAACATTATGCAGACCGTGACCGGTTGTTTGGGACTTTCCAGATCGGCCTTCCCAGCAATTGATCTACTAGTTACTCCATCTAAATTGACATATGAATGAAAGACATCCATTTAATGTATGTTAATATTACATAAATAAATATGTTGTCGATATTACTCAGAAATATTTTAGTTAGTAATAATCAACGAAGTACCATATGAACCGATTTAGACTGATTTATTTGGTAGCTTATTCTGGCTTAAAGCAGAGACATAAATTAATGTATCTAAAAACAGGGTAAGGTTATGAATGAGATTTGGCGAAAAGATTTTTGGGTTAAGTACCGCGCGAAAAAAATATATTTAGGAACAACTTAGAAAGGTAGTTAGTGTGTGTCGGGTTATATGTCGAATAACCCCGAAGCGGGGAGGAGACGAAAAGACACCGCGGGCTAGGGTCACTACAACCTCTAGCCACCATCTGGCGAGCGCCTAGAAAGAGATAAAACGGGTGGACCAGTGGTCTTTCACCCTGGCTGGCGGCCTAGTCGACGAGCAGCTTAATTCGTTTTGATCTGACTCCATAAGTTCTTTGAAGGTGTGCCCCGAAAGTGAACTATGTTCAGGAGAAGAGGAACAGGGTAGGTTTATAGGTAGTTGAATGAGAAAGCCATGGTTTGAGTAGAGCAGCAAGCGCCAGTGGAGAGAGAGAGAGAGAGAGAGAGAGAGAGAGAGAGAGAGAGAGAGAGAGAGAGAGAGAGAGAGAGAGAGAGAGAGAGAGAGAGAGAGAGAGAGAGAGAGAGAGAGAGAGAGAGAGAGAGAGAGAGAGAGAGAGAGAGAGAGAGAGAGATAGAGAGAGAGAGAGAGATAGAGAGAGAGATAGAGATAGAGATAGAGATAGAGAGAGAGAGAGAGAGAGAGAGAGAGAGAGAGAGAGAGAGAGAGAGAGAGAGAGAGAGAGAGAGAGAGAGAGAGAGAGAGAGAGAGAGAGAGAGAGAGAGAGAGAGAGAGAGAGGTCCCCCCCCATAACTCCTTTATTTATTATATAATATATGAACAAGTGAACAAAATCAGTGAACAAATATTTACAGATTTATCCTCATACTGCATTCTAAGATGCATTCAAAGGAGGGTAGGATTACAATTACAATTCTATTTGATGTTAAAATTAACAATGCAGTGTGTACAGGACTAGGTGATGGGCCACTTTTTTTTTTTTTTTTTTTTTTTTTAAATTTCAAAACCTCAACAAAACAATACAATGTACAAAAAAGAAAAATAACAAAATATTTGGATTACATATTTCTCCTCTTACTGCATTTACATGCATTTGGCGGAGTGCATAAATAGAATAAAATTGTATTGTCGTTAAAAGTTCATCGTTCTTATACAACACTAGGTGATGAGGCTCACCTTCTATGCCAACTTTTTTTTTTTTTTTTCCTCTAAACCCCTTGAAGTTATTAATGAATGAAAATATTATAAGAAACTTTGCGAATTTCTCCTCATTCTGTTATGCGTAGATGCATTTGAAGGAGTTCGTGCTACTCAACAATACAGGTTGTGGGTTAATAGGAAAATAACATGAATACAAATCTAAGTGATGGGCTCACCTTCAGTTTAAAAATGGGAGAAAAAACTTACAAACTAAAAAACTATACCTAGAACCTAAAACTAAAGCGTTCCAGCCACGACAGCGTCCTGCCATCGATGGGGGAACGGAGCGGGGGTTATAGTGTTAAACACCGGGTTTGTCAAATATTGTAATGAGTCGAAAAATTTGATATGTCTACGCTGGATGAATTCATCCACCGTAGGCAGCTCAAATATCTCATGCAGCTCACTGTTTCTTCGCTGCTCGAATGAAGTACCTCTGACCACTTTCATCAGTATACCGTTTTGGAATTGTTGGAGTTTCTTAGCTGTCGTATACGTCAGATAACGAAATAGCGGTGCACCATACAGCAGAGTAGGCCTGAGTATGCTCTTGTATATCAGTAGCTTGAGACGCAGTGATAGATTGGGGGAAGTCAATAAGTGCGTAAGCCGGTAAGACTTCATGCGTGTATGCTTCAACTTCTTCGCAAAATGGTTACTAAAATGGAGGTGTCTGTCCATTTTAATTCCCAGATATACTAGGTCGTTGGCTGGTGAATTTTTCTCCGTTCCTACTTTGTAACTAGTAGGGAGCGGGCTTTTTCCCTTTTGAAAAGAGAAAATTACACAGTCAGTCTTGCCCGCGTTTACAGAGATATTGAGTCTCCCCAATCTCTCACTGATCTGGTTACAGGCTGCTTCAGCCTGTCTTAGAGCTACCTTAACACCCTTGCTGCTGCTGTACACCGCTATGTCATCTGCGAAAGCAGTAACTGTGGTATTTTTGTACCGGGCTCCGACAATCTCAGACGTGTATACGTTGAATAGTACAGGGGATAAGACGGCGCCTTGGGGTACTCCACAGGTCAGTGGCACAGCTTCGGAGAAGCTATCACCCACCCGCACCCGCAGCGATCTGTTTTTCAGGAAGCTAGCCAGAATTGAATACAGTTGTTCCGGGCATTCCCAGTCACAGAGCATTTGACACAGTGTCCCGTGAGACACTGAGTCGAATGCTTGGGTGCAATCAATGGAAATCATAGCCGTGGCTATGTTTCTATTCATGTTATGGCTAACTTCTGACTACACCTTCAGAAGGGGGTGCTCTGCGCTCATACTGGATTAGAATCCAGTCTGCTCTGGCGGAATGATATCATTTTCCGAGCAGTAATCTTTGAGATAATTCAAAAGAAATTTCTCAAAGATTTTTCCCATCTGTGGTAGCAGACTGATCGGGCGGTAGTCGGCTGGGTGATCTCCACTTTTGGCTGGCTTTAGTAATGGAAACAAAATGGCTTGTTTCCATGCGTCAGGAAAGTACCGCAATCTTATACAAGAGTTGTATAAGTTTGCTAGTTGTACTATCCCTCTCCTCGGCATTTGTTTGAGCAGCACTGTTTGTATCCCGTCGTGCCCTGGTGCTCAGTTTCCCTGACACCGGCGAAGAATCGCCTTGAGCTGCTTCGGTGATACAAACATGTGGTTCTGTTCAGCATCTACCGGAGGAGGCATGTGGTAGTATCCCGTCCTAGCCGTAATATCCCTAGCGTAATGGTCGGCCAGTTTTGTTGCCTGCTGCTCAGCAGTCAGAACATTGTCGCCTTCGTGAAGACGGACAGTGGCTGTCTTGCCTTTTGTAGTCTTTAACAGCTTCCAAAACTTTATGCGATCTCCGTGAGTGCCACAAAGTCTCTCATGCCACTGCGCTGTTTTCCAGAGTTTCATCAAGCCCCAGATTTGCGTTGTGAGAGAATTCACAACGACCTTGGCTTGCTGATCTCTCGTCCTGTACCATCTATTCTTCCAAGTATGGCACAAAGCAATAATTTTAAGAATGTGGTCTGGAGTTGGTCGCAGAGACGGTGGAATGGGAGTGTACTTCGGGATCGCAGTGTTTGCTGCGTCTATGATCACATCAGTTATGAAAGCTAGTTGAAGATCTACTTCTTCTTTCGTGCGGAGAATGGGTACCGTATGCAGGTTATGGTAAATCTGCGACCGATACAGATCCCAGTCGGCACGACGATAGTCGTATCTCATGGGGCGTGGGGTCGCCACTTTACCATCCACTGCATACAGTACTGGCCTGTGGTCAGAGGTAATAAAGTCAAGGGCGGTGCAACTAGTGATACGGTGGGGTTATTTTGTCAGTAGTAAGTCAATCGTCGAGGTAGCTTGTGGGTTACCTCTATGTCGAAAAGTAAATGTCTGGGGGTGAACGACCGTGAATGGCGTTCTCAACAGGAGTCTCCCATCCTTGTTTGTTACGGTGTTGTACCACATGGTATGTTTTGGGTTGAGATCTCCCACCACCCAGTGGATCTCTGCGAACATGCGTGTAGCAAGGCTGAGTACTGCTATAGAGACGCGTACGGTCTTCTGTACAGGGCGGTAAGGTAAATGGGTCTCCCCAAATTTACCTTGACTGTCAAGTGGTGAAGCTTGGGATCAGTTGTAGTCAGTGGTGAAGCCGCTATCTTCCAATTGATGCCAAGGCGTATAGCAATTAAAACGCCTCCGTAACCGTTAACCCTTTCAATGGCAGTTGAATAACCTTTAATGGGGAACGATTGTGTAGACACCCTAGTGTCTGTCAAAACTACGATATCTGGTCGGTAGAGAGCTAGCAGCACTTCTACCTCATCTATTTTGGTCAGGAGACCATCAACGTTAAAATTTAACACTTGGTAATCTACCATGCCAACTGGGGCCAGTCTCGCTGCTTATATAGGCAGGCCAATCGTGGTGAGAATGGTCCCCCACCTGCGGCTGTTTCCCCCACTAGCTTATCCCCCCTCTCTGACTGGCGTCATAAGCTTTATTATAAAAATATGGAAACATAGATAGATATTTTCTGGTCCAAGAAGAGGGGAACTTCTAATTATTCGTAATTAAGAGGTGGCCACAACACACAACAGTATGTTTTCAAAGGTAGTTTTTAAGAGGTAAAGGTGTATTAAGATCGTTATGAAGGGTTTTGCTGCTGTTGTAATAAGGGGCATTTACTATTGTTCTTAGGACTTTTGATTGAAAGGATTGGATACACTTGATGTTCGAATTGTTTGCTGTCCCCCAGAGCTCTATCATGTATGTCCAGGGTTAAGTATATCTTTGTAGATTAGTAATTTATTTTCTATTGAGAGGGTAATCTGGGAACATTTTGCAGAGGTAAAACTTAAATTAATAGGTCCAAATAATATATTTTAACAGAAAACTGGGAGCTAGATCTATTCTTAATAAACAAGTTAGGCATGTGTGGATTATGATAAAATTAAGGATGTCCAAGATCTTTCTAATTTACTATCTTACTATTTCTTGTGGGATTTCCCGAGCTTCATTGAATTATTTTTACTAGCATTCATCTTCAAAATCAGTTTCTCAAATACGCCCTATTTATTGATACCACATCAATGGGAGTTTCAACACAACTGATTTACTTTTAAAAACAAATTGTCGTTTAATCTGATTAAATATGTTTTTATTTTGTAATTATAGTCAACCAAACCCCAAACATTACACATAGTCTATATCAGCATGTCAAGATATTTAATTAGATAATTTGGCATTATTTTTAGCGCTATTGGGGAATAAAATGAAACTAACAAGGAAAATATCTTGTCTTCATCTAAAACACAAGTTCAGTTGAACTTGAAAGTCTGTTCTAATGACTTAGTGTAGTTATAGTTTAAAAAATACAAAAACACAAGTTTCATATGCTATCAATGAGCGTAACAAGTTCTTTAATTTGGTACCCAACTCAGTATGATAGCATTTGTTTTATATCACAATGTAATCAATTAATAACCTTTCACAACAAAAAAAATTTGTGGAGCTGGAAGCTTCTTGATTTTAAAAATTATCAACGGAATCCTAATGATGAAAATATTACTTCATGTGGGAAAAAAATTGTATTATTTAGTTCAAACAAATTTGCACATTTATAGGCATAATATGATGAGTAGCAAAATGAGCTTTGTAACATATGATGGGATTAGAACGCCAAATAGTGTAAATGATAGGCAGGACAAGTTAAGATAATTTTGAAACTTTTAGGGTTAGTAAGTTATACAAATAGGCCATTCAAGTTTTTCCATGTGAGATCGGGAAGGTGGAAAGCGTTTACGACAAAATTATACCAGCATATAGGAAATTATAAGTATGTATTCTTTATTTCAGAAAGAGTCGAAAGAGCGGTTTTTAATTAGTAATGAGTACAAATTTATTTGGAAAAACTTTTTAAATCTAATTCTAAAAATAAGGTTCGGAAACCTGTTTTTAATTGGTTTCTAATAAAGATAACTGTTAAAAAAAATATATGATGTCTACACATTTAAGAAAGCCTAAATGATACCTTATACAATTCACTAAACGGATGAAATTAATTGTAACCACATAAAAATGGTTTTTGTTAATTTGATAATTTCCTATTATTTATTGTGTTTTTCAAATTAATTGAAATATAAAATAAAATGTATAGCCCATTATTTAAGTAAATCACATACTTTTCAACAAATTTAAGTGTAACATCTATGATTTGAATTTGAAAATAGAAGTTTTGAAAATAAAATGAATGTAAAATAAAAATTTGGAAGTTGCACTTTTACATTTAATTATAAGAATTAGATTAAAGTTTATTTTTCATATTGAAATAAATTAAATTTATATTTTTTTTTTTTGTAGCAGGCATACAACAGTGAAAACACTATCTGCTTGAGCCTAGCAGTAGGAGCTCCCGCGATCTAGCGGAAACATGGTAAACTACTTCGTGGACCTTCATCGGTTGTTTACTAAATGGCAGTCAACTTCATTTAGCTAATTAATCCATGGATCAGCAACCTTGCCGTTTCTTTTTCTACTATTTATAAACTATTATTTTAAGTTTACTAACAGATAAAATGTATTTTTGGTTATATATTAACGAAAAGGAAGTAGAAAGTGAACAAATAATATCAATAAATATTTACCATCAAAAGTATAAATACTTACTTTTTTTTTTAAATATAAAGGGTGTCCCAGAGTTAACGCAAGATTTGATTTAAATAGAAAACACAGTTTTTAGTATTTTTGTTATTTTTTTTATTGAATTATAAAGTAAATAGGATAGGGTTATTTATGGAATAACACATCGGGCAAATGGCCTCCACGACTTTGCTGGCACATACGTACTCTTTTGTCGAAATTTTCCATGACATTTGGCATAAATGTGGTTGAATTTCGTTGATGCAGCGTTGAATTTCCTCTTTTAATGCACGGGTGGTTGTGGGCTTGTTGACATACACCTTTGACTTCAAATAACCCCATAAAAAGAAATCTAAAGGTGTTAAATCACACGATCTAGGGGGCCAATTCTGATCACCGAAACGAGAGAGTACACGACCTGGAAATGTCTCATGCAGTATTTGAATTGTTTCATGGGCTGTATGGCATGTGGCACCATCTTGTTGAAACCACATATTGGCCACATCAATATCATCCAATTTCGGCACAAAGACCTGTGTTTACGACGCCTAATTGATGTTCCTGTATTTTCAACAACACTCTCACGCACTGCTTCGATATTGACATTTGGACGACCAGTGTGTTTAGTGTCTCCAACTGATCCAGTCTCCCTAAATTTTTCAATTTATCTCTTCACAGTTGATGAAGTCAAAACATACTATTCCGAACATATTTTGTATGAAATTTTCGAACTGCGGCCTCCTAACTTTCATTATTTTTGAGATAATGTTCAACAATAAAGACACGTTGTTCTATCGTGTAACGCTCCATTTTTACTAACCCTAAACTTTCAGCTATCACATAGTTCTTTTTTAGGTTTGCCAGCACTTTACTGCACAAATGGCGGCAAATTCAAATCTTGCGTTAATTCTGGAACACCCTTTATTAAATCATGTCGCTGAAAATTGCCTTGTAAACTAATAAAACAAAAGTGAATAACTAAAAAATTAATACAAAGAACCTGTAGAAATTGGCTTCGGAAACATCATGCTTTATTTTCATTATTCTTTAAAGTGTCTTTGGGGAAAAAATCTTTAAATCTTAATTGGGGACTTAAGAAACATTAACAGCCAGCAAAATGTTCCCCATTATTGTATCATAAGCGAAAACTACCCGGCATCTTTCGAGGTATTGTAATACCTCTACTAAAATCTGCTAGGAAAGTAGAGCCCCCCCCCCACTAGATATCAGTACAATTTTTTTTCGGCTGATAATTATTAATAATTTGGCAACCTATTAAGTGGAACGGGCTCTTATGCTAAGAGACCAGTTAATTTATTAAAAGCATTACTACTTCATCTAACGAAACCTAAACAAAAATAGTTTAACAAATTTCGTAAGCTCTTATTATTTTAAACAGGTTTTCATCATGTAGAAGGTCAATCTACTGAACAAGGAACAACTATCATTAGTCGAACGAGGTACCGTCGAAAATTATGGTGATCATTATCTACTAATTACCAATAAGTTCTATACTAATTACAATAATCTTATTATCGCAGCCTGGGAATCCATCAATATCGATAAACGCAAATGTATTTTCTGTTATTTTATTTATTTCAGTGGTCGAAATAGTTGTTGTTAATTAGCAATGAGTTCAAATTTATTTGGAAAAACTTTTTAAATTTAATTTTAAAAATAAAGTTCGGAAACCTGTTTTTAATTGGTTTCTAATCTAATAAAGACAACTGTTAAAAAAAATATATGATGTCTACACATTTAAAAAAGCCTTAATGATACCTTATATAAGTTATTTGTACAATTTATACTTATTATAATGACACCAATTTATTTTATTTTTTTTATAAATAATAATTTACACTATAGAGCACTCACGTTTAAGCAATTGTGGAGATTAATTCCAACCACAACCATCAAAGTAAGAAGCCATTGTGATAAGCACAAAACCATATCAGATCTCTTCGATTTATTAAAAATATCTTTTTTTTTAGTTTAAACACCAGGAACATACAGGGAATTTATATTTCCAACAATCTTTTAAACAAGAACGTGTCCCTGAAAAGAATGTACAAGATGCCACCATCAGCTAAGGGACATAAGTATCGATTGTTCTAAATTCTATCTGGCTAGAAGCAAAACTTAAATAAAGGACATTAAATTCAATCACAAAATGTAACTAACACATTTAAGTAACAGCTAATTGGATTTTGATGATATTTGCAACTAAAAAGATCTTTGAAATATTTTAAATGAGGCTGGGTCTAGTCTCAAGTAAATTTCAGAGAAAAATTCTCAATTGACTATTGTAATTTACCCTATCTACTTTTCAATCAAATATAATTTATGTTCATAGAATGCACATAATTAACGTTAACTTACTTTAGTAATATATGCAAAAAAAAACCGCTTCTAATTATTCTGTAGTACATGGCACACAAAATAAAATAAAAAATAGTAGCTACTCTATAGTTTGGCTTTTTGGTTAAGCATCCTCTTCTAAATAATTACGTTTCCAAAGTGTGAAATTGATTGACAAAGGCAACCCACCTGCGTGATGAGCTTGTACCTGACGTGGGATCCCACATGTTGCTTGCATATAAACCACACCGCATCACGGGTACAGGCAGACATGAGACCCACAAGGACCCTACGAACTCACACAATCGGACTGGATTGCCAAGACATTACCATGAGGCCACTGAATGAGAAGTGACTGTTTACAATTGGTAAGTGAATAATCAACAATTTAAAGTGAGGGCAATTTATCATATGTATTATACGCCTCAAGTCCAGCCAGGTTGAAATAACAAAGAACGGATATCCAACCTTCTGGGAGTAAAACGAAAATAAACAAATGAGAGGAAAAAAAATTTAAATAACAATTGGAACTTGGGAGGGACCGTGGAAGGTTGGGTTTTTTCCCCTTCCAGGATCCGTTATATTCCAATAGAAGACGATCAAATATTTCGTTAGAGGCAGGTGGTTCCTCCGTCTTTGCTATTTTAATATTTTATATATTATTGTTTTTTTAATATTTTAATATTTGCTAACAAGGGACAGGAATTTGCTAACAAGGGTGAGATTTCCTACTGCCAAGCACGAAGGTAAATAACCTTTCAAAAAGATACCGAAGAAAGGCAATCATATTTTCTCTGCCTATGGAATTTTAATGTTAACCCAACATAGAGTGATTTTCAACGAATAAAATTTCGTTGAGGTTAAATTGCAATGAGTTATAGCCTTGGTAAAATACAAACGCCTCGAATACCACTAATTGGCTATGCTCGATGAGACATGGTGAGTACATACATACATTACCGGAGACGGAGCCGCAACCTTGTGGTTGGCTTAGCTCTTTTACCAACGATACCCGGGTTCGATTTCTGCCAGCCATAAGGATTAATTGATTAAGGGATGGACCAAGTAGGGGTCCACTTTTTGTCCTGAACATTATTAGTGAATAACGACGATAGCAATATAGATTTGATTGAGCACAATTGTACATTATAAAAGAGCTTATTATCTTCCAACAACTAATGAAGCGCTTTCGACAACTCTAAACTCTTTCAGGTCTTTTTATTTTACAATTGTACATATTATTTTTTTAGCGATCCAATGTGTATGTAAATTGTTGCAGGCATGTCTTTTAGGTGCACATTCAGATGATTTCCACATTCTAAATTAGTAACAGGTGAAAGTAATCGACTGGCTTTTCTTGAAAGTACTTATAAATAGCCGTGCACAATAAAAATTATAGTCCAGTAGACAATGAATTTATGATTGTTAGATACATAGTATCGTAAACTAACAGCCATTAAATACCAGAGCTATCATAAGCAACTGTAAAAACAGTTATTATGAATTGCCCGTGCTTTCAAATGTTGTTTTGTCATTATTGTCAATGATTGCTTTCACAAAGGAAGAAAAAAATCGAGAAAAATATGTGGTCTCAAATTGGTTAAATGTTCAAACAACCGCTTAAGGGATCAGGGATTATAGCCCTAAGCTGACGGTTAATACAATTTAACTAAAATAGCGCAAATGAGTCGAATATGAAAATTGATAAATAAATAATATATAGAGAGGTAATACGTAGTGATTTGGGCTTTCCATAATTTCAGCAGTCAGTCCTAATCCTAACGTCATAACAGTGCCATGAAGTCGTTATTGACAAACAACGGATTTTTATTTCAGTTTAGGAAATTTAAATTTCTAGTACCAATATGAAAAACCACGGGAGTGAAAAATGGCGGAAATCAAAGAAAAATAAAATAAATTATATCAATGGCGACTCTCAGACTTAATTTCGGTTTTTAAAATCGGATTCCCTATTTTTTTTTTTATCCAAGCAGCTCATTTTTCTTAACTAAGACTGACTGGGGCCGTAAATATGTCATAAAAAAAATAATGCATGTAGATAATGGGAGTGCCACGAACAGTACTTTCCTATTCTATAACCCCAATAGTCTTGAATAATATAAAACTGTTAAAAAAATCAAGTGATAACTACATCAAAGTGAATATCTAATTATTTGCGAAACGGTTAACATTATGGAGCACTTAGTACCCTCTTCTTCCCAGGCCACCATTATCGCCTGGCCACTCAGTTCCCATAAGATATCGACACCATGATTAAAAATATGTATTATGTAGGGATTTTATTGGAATATAAAAAAAAAAATACATCGTATAACAAGTAAAAATCGTTTTCTCAGCCGTAAATAATTCTGAAATGTATCAAACTTGCCTTGTATTTTTTGTTTTGGTTTTTTTTTTTTTTTTTTTTTTTTGGGGGGGGGGGTAGCACCTCGGAAAATAGCAGGATGAGTTATCATTATTTCTTTTTTTTTGTTAATGGAATACAAGACATGGCATAGGCAGTAATTACGATAAACTATGTAATTGTAGCAATTGTGTACAGTGGAAGGCCAAGCCGTGAGAATTGTTTATCAACCATCCTTTATCGCAAACTTTGACCAGAATACGACCACAATCTATCTACCCCACCGGTCCGTGAGGCTATTCATATCGAATTCCGCCAAGATAACATACTTCGCAGTAACGAAGCAAAGGAACAATTGAATACAATCAATGACACTAATACTTACTTAATTTCATTTATCTAGCTTGAATGGGGTACTCAAAAAGACCGAAAAACCAGACAAGGGTTTCAAATTTTGAAAAAAAATCAACGTTTTAAACGAGCAGCTAAATTAATTTACATAATGTACTATTTTTTCTCGTGTAGTTTTATTTGATTTCAAGTATTCTCAGCAGCGTATGTTAACGCGTTTCAGAGTTTAACTTGAAATTTTTACTTTTTAAGGCTGTTTGTTTATTTTTCAAACTTGTTAACCAACCTCAACCCGTGTTTGTCTTTAAAAGGTCTATCATGTGTGGTCAAGCAACCTCATGAAAACTAATATAGGGTTAAAATATTATTGAGTAATAATATGTATCATCTGGTGGGACATTAATGAACTATAATTAGAAAAAGTCATTAAAATCGTGCTCGTAATTTTCGGACCGCAGTTCAATATAGAAGGACGGTATTTTGTATGGAAGTTTTATTTACTTGATGCCCCGATTAGACTAAAAATAAAAAGTCACTCCCTGAAAAATATGTCAATTAATTAATTGATTACATATAATTGATAAAATACACTTTTTTTTAATCATATTAAGTATTGTATTATAGAATTGAAGATCAGCTCGTCGTAACGTTGGGTTTTCAGTGCACTACTAAGTACAAAATTTATAAAACTGTCCATAAAATCGATTTCGCAGCCATGACGACAATCTTAATTGCGGATGACTTCTTTTTTTTTTTTTTTCAATTTCTACATTTATTCTCTCAATTTATGAATCGGGTTAGAAGGGATGAAATGTCGGATTTCTTTATTTTGATGAAATCTATCTCTTGTTTACAAACACTAATACAGTGGGAATTAAATTAATCTGTAGACACTTGTTTCATTTTCATGCTGTGTATACTAGTTTATTGAGAACTGTTCAAGTGTTTGTGTATTTTATATGTATTATTATCAATGGAATCTGAGCAATTACGAGTTATATTCTTATATGAATTTAAACTAGAACAAACCTTTCGAAACACCAACATGGCTGCGGTGGCGGTAGATTGAAGGAAAGAACTGTGTATCGGTGTTCTCTAGGTTTCAAAGGCCACATTATCTGACTGATCGTCTGACTGAAAATGAGTTAAAACTTTCATTTCTCAAATTTATCGATCCAAAACCAAAACGTTTCTTTGTTTGTTTTTGCGACAAATTATTTTAAATAAAAATAATATTATTTGTTTTTTCTTGCATTCGCCTCATACCCTAGGAAATGATATGTTCCAACCCATTAGTAGGTATAATACCTTATCAAGTGTATATGTCAATTTCTGACGAGTTGAACTTACTTAGTGAGATTTTTGGACAAGTTTTAAATGTTCCCAGCTGCTTTTAAGAACTCGCTATTAGCCAGAACACAAAACGAATGACAAAATGTTTTTGATGAACGCTAAACGAAAAGTGCCAAGCATGACGGGTTAGGAAGCAAAACGGACCGTCAAGGTTGTAATCAAGCACCACCATTAAAACGTCTGACGATTGTCTCAATTAGGAGTAGTATATCATTAGAGATTTTTTATTTTTTTCAAGTACATTAAAATAAAATATAACAATAAAATAAATTGTTTCGTGAACAGGATATTTTGCTTAAAGCTAATTAATATGTTCATAGGTTACTATCATTTTATTACCTACATATTCCTCAAGCAGGTACTGTAATTATTTTAAACAATCTTCTAGAGTTTTGTATAATTTATTTTTTATTTTCAGTTTTAATAATATTTTTCGTATTTAATCTTTTTATTTTTAAGCTCTATGTGAGCTTAACATGGTTTAGTAATGTTAATTTTTGTTTTTAAGGGATAGAATCATAAAGATTAATTATGCTTGAAACATAGAAACCGTGCGTAGACTTATATCACATAGTTACCGTTCTTTACTTAATATGACTTAGTTTAATAGGTTTCTGATCTATAAAGTACATGTTTTATAATACTGAAAACTTTGTTTATAATCGAATAGATAGGAAATATACAACAAACAAACAACGTATGGGGGGCAACCACTGGGTAAGGGACTCGCTGAAACACCAAAATAGGCAGTGTCCCCTTTTTCAAACAGCCTACCTCTAAAGAACTGGATTTCAAACTTTTTTTATCCTGAACTTGAGTAAAACGTATTTTTACTTTAAATGTAAAGTATATTAGTACTTTACAATGCGGCTACTGATTTTTCTTTTTTTAATTTAGTGATATGAAAAGCTACATAAAAGGTAATATGCATATGTAAATGTTTAAAACATTCAATAAGATGAGATCTATTAGTTACATCAATTTCTTCGCGAATGTTATTATTTAATGAGGCTGATGCGGTGGTGTGGATTTGATTTCTCGGGCAAAGTTTCGTAAGTTGAGAAACTACACACGTTTTTCTTTATCATTATAAATGTTGTTTAACTCAATCTCATCGTGTTGCCTTGTTAGTGACACAAATAAACGTCAATTATATATCTTCGTAGCTAGACAAAATGGCGACTATTTCAGCCAAAGCACAGGCGAATGGTTTATTATTAATTCTGTTAAGATAAAACTTAAATCCTCTAAGTTCAGGTTAAGGTATGCGAGCGATATTCTTCTAGTACATATAGTATCTTTTTTTCTTAGAAATCGCCACCATGTGCGGAATATGGCAGATGCTCTAGTATGGAAAGGTAGGAATTTTGGAGAAAACATTAATTCCACCCTTAAAAATAATTCTTACATAGTGGGGGAGCAAACAATTTCTAACCACCTCACTTAAAATCAGAGAGAACGATCTAAAGAGTGACGAACACTGACTCAAGTAACGAAACACTACTAACTACTAATCTATCATCAATAATCGTTTTAGGGACAGAGAACCATTTGCCAAATATAAAAATGTCTCAGATAGCAGATGGTACTGGAAGGTGGATGTGATGAGATTTAAACAGACTCGAGCAAACTGAATGGCATGGATCGTTAGCACGTTAGTTGTGTTAGGAGTCAAATTGTGACAATCATAGTAATTTTTTAAATAATTTAAAATGATAAGAACGCTAAAAATTCACCTACTTACATGTTTACTAAGTGTGTAATGGATAGAAGGGCCTCGCTTCAAATTAGAAACGCATAATATTAACGATAGCAATAAAAAGCATACCACGCACACAAAAAATAAATAAATTTGAATAAATTATCTCTATATATCTGAACATATATCATATAACGTTAAGCAGTTACTTCTTATATTTATAAAAACTGATAAATTGATAAATGAGGTTGGTGAAAGAATGATATTATATTCTTGTAAAAAAGATTACTGTACGACGGTTTGACATACTATTCAGTGATGTCGAACCGACACTTTGATTCTATGCCAACATACCGTTTAACTATCGTCGGTTCAAATATATGCAATCAAGACTGACAAATGAACGCTGAACTAAGTGTATCTGGTTTTAAGAAAACCCTATAAAAAAAAAAAACAGGACCTTCATAACAAACAGTATTTAAATCCCAATTGACCTAAACATGTACCACGTACCACCTTGATAAGACTTAGAAAGCACCACTACTAAGCGGAACAATGGTATCGGAGAATAAGAAATAATCATCATTGTGTAAGTGGGAACAATCCTGTCGCGTGACTCTCTAAGCCTCTTATCCACGGCGGGTTGATGCCCTATCTCCCATTTCCACCCCACAGTACACATTTCGAGCTTCGAACCACTGCTTCAGGCGAAAAGTAGGATTAATTCATTTTCTTGGATATATTCGCTAGTCCTTCAATTTAATCAAATCCATGTCAAGAAGTCTCGAGAAGAGACAACCGAGGTTACCACTGTAATTGTTAAGGGCACTCGGAGGGGGCGGTGGGTCTTTAGTTCTCAGACTAATTTTTTCCTCAAATAGCTAGCTACTCATTTCCCCTCTAGAGGCTAGGGCGATCGTACAAAAAATCTCATTCAAGGAGGACTTATAACAGTCTGGAGTCTATGAAGTTAACCATTTGGCCTTAGAAGCGGAATTTAATCCGAACAATAAATTACATCAATTGCTCTGTTACAATTATATTATTAATTACACTATAAAAAACGATAACCTAATTAGGAGAGGAGAGGCCAGGTGAATTCTCACGACCTGGATTCGCTCGAATTAGCCCTGCAGGCAATAGTATCCTTAGAAGGCCCGGTGTCGAAAGAGGGCATGTCAACTCAAGCAGTAATGTGCCTTACAAGGCACCGTCAAGACCACTTACTTACACAACGGTAAAAACAATGCCTCTCCTTTATGACTCATCAAGTATAATAATAAATTACAGTAGACTGTAAGTTCGCTTATAATATTATATCAGTGAAATTATTATATAGTTCGTATAATGTAAACAAAGTTAGCAGAATGAAACTCCAAATAGAGACCGAATAAGATGAATAATAAGTAACATCAAAGTGTAAACTGAATGAACAGTTTAATGTCATTTGTGAAATCATAGTGATGCCTGAAGATGGTGATACATATTTAATTTATACAAACTAAAGTCTCAAGGAATTTTTTTTCCAAAACCCTATAATATTAACTGTTATATGTCCTATATGTTTAACTTATTTAAAGAGTTAGTTGGTGATCTATTTGGACAACAGGTTGACGAAAGAGAGTTGTTAGGTTGTCATCAAATTTATTTAATGAAGGCCATTATTAAACAACAAACTCTACAACTCATTTACATACTCACGCCTAACAATAAATCAACAGTATTGTAATATGTTTACTTTTCAAAAAAAAAAATTAATAATCTCATATACCAGCGATTGGCACAGCCACTGCATGATATGAAATCTCTGAGTTCTATTTCTTAAACCATAGTAAATTTATTAGTAGCAGTTGTAGTACTTATGGTATTAATAAGCGAATTAGAGGGATGAACTGCGAAGAATAGAAACGAAAGAATATAATAGATATTTTTTGTTTACATTTACCAAAGAGATGGAGAGAATCGACCCCTATTAGGGGTAGATTTTGCGAAAAAAGTAAGGATTGGTTAGATTGAGTTCTCTCAGAGGCCTTGGATAATTCTGGAAGTGTAAAATTGAAAACTCAAATAGCCTAACAAGTATTACGGAATCTAGATACAAATCAATATTTTATTTAATGGTTCCGGGGGACATCTCCGTTAGTTAGTTCAGTTGTCAACAAAATATATATTTTTTTTAGATTTGCTTACTCCCCTACTCCACATAATTATTATTTTTCAAAGTTAGGCTTCTCAGGTGTTCATGGTGTTAGCTAATTCTAGACTCTCACTCTCACCTATTAGTTTGTTTTCGTTAATATTTTCTATCGGTTATAATGAGGCGACTTCTATTCCCCTAGGAGGATGAATGAATAAAAAGAGAAACTAACTATCCAATACCCAACTGAAAGCAAAAGTAAACGAGAGTATGGGGAAAAGTAATTATGTTTCATTACTCGTAATTACAATATAACATACTACATTTTCGAGTAGTAAAAGGAAAGGAAATTTTATTCCGAAATAACAATTATTTGCTCGTTTAGTTGTAAGAAAACGAGGATCAAAGAATCTTACTACTACCGGCTTGAATTTGACAAAAATAGTTAAATGGTAAAGGCCCATTCTACAATAGATTAATACTTGAGAGATGTTGTGTTTTTCATATTATCTGTTCGTGAGAAGGAGCCCCACTACGCGGCGTTCTGAATAACATACTCGGTGATTATTCATTGAAGATAACTCACATCTGCTCTAATACTACTTGTTATTTTTTTTATGAATAACTTAAACATGAGAAAGTTTGTCTCTCAAATGATTAAATATGTTAATCAGAGAAACTTTCCCAGCTATTAACAAAAGTTAAGTAACTTCACAAACGAAAAGAATAACTCGATAACGGAACATGTCTGTTGTCACTAGCGGTGCGCAGTGGGATATTTGAAGACCGATCGATACTGTTGCTATAACACAGATATAAAGCTTATTGGACGGTATTTTCCTCAGTTCCAGATTGACAAGCTCTTTCAAATATTTGTGGTGTATCATGACAGATAATATAATGATGAAAAATAATTAAACGCCTTCAATAAAGCTTTATGCGTCTGAGGCGTTTAATTATTATATATCAAACAGTCTGATTATTCCTTCACATTTTATCGCTGTCTTTGAATTGTCTGACTATCAAGCGCATGATTTAGACCGACTGAGTTTGAAGAGTTCTTAATGCTCATAAAATATATGTGAATCACGTATCAGTCACGATTGTTAAATAACATCAAGTAATAGAGAGGCAGCAGAAAGTCAACAAAACACACGCGGGGAACAATCACCATGCGCTTCATGCTATTATAATATTTGCTTTAAACCATTTACAATTCCACTCGTTCGATTGACATGTGAAAAAGAATGGCAAGGAATCATTGGAAATCATTGCCAACTAAGAATCTAATACTAGCGACCGAAGACCAAATGATAAACGAAAACCACTAAACTGGTTGGATTACTAAGTGAAATTAAGTGGCTACTTCACTTAGGAATTTCAAAATTGTATGTTATAATTAAATAAAAAATGATTCTGTCTTTGAATTGACTGACTATAAGAGTTCTTAGTGCTCAAATTTGCATTTTTACACTTTTTTCAAAATTACACTCAAATTTGCTTAGAAGATCAGCAAAAGTAGGCGAACGGAAATTTAACAAATGAAAATAAAAACAGTAAAATAATACCATCATAATATCATTAAATTGTTGAACTAGAACGATCTCAAAATTATCATTCAAGGCATTTAAAAAAAATAACAAACATATGAATGTTTAAATGGTAGTTGATGTGCGATATGTACATTTGGTTTTTACAAGAAAATAGGTAAGGGGATTTAAGTGTAATAGAGTTTTAACAATGTTAGCTATCAAAACGAGACACTGAGTCATGATAGTGAGTCAGTGTAATTTTCTCAACGTCACAAAGTTTATTGTTCCACCTCCGGAACGACACAAATAAAAAACTTTTTTCGTCCCTTGAGATTTCAGCATACGAATTGGAGTCTTTCCAATAAAATGATAAGATATCTGGGACATTACACGATATAATAATATTAACCATTTTAGTAATGTATTAAAACAATTAATAAAAGTTTGTTAGTGGATTGATTTCTACTAAATCAAAACTTTTTAATCCTCAAATATTATAGAGTTTACGCTTTTAAGTACTAGGATTTGAGCTACGGGGTTATCATATCGAAAATAACTACGGAATTTTGTTTTGAGCTGGGAGAGTACCATATGTTACATTACGACTAACAAGAAAAGCCTTAAACATTACGAATAACAGTTAAAAACATGTTATTTCTTGAATATGCCAACATTTTTAGTTTATACTATAATATTATTGAATTATTATATACTGGTATGATATGAATCAGAATTGTGCAACATTTACTCATCCAAGGTCAATGAATGTTAGATAACAACAACATCTTTCTAAGATATCTGGAGTATTAATATTCTTGAAATTTACCATTTAAATACACGTTGCTGTCAAGTTGAAGCACCCGAAGAAACAGTAGGTTCAAAGTAGAAAGCCGGTTGCTATAACCCAACTTGGTAAGAGACGTCTACCTGCAGCTACAGTACAATAACCTCAATTTCAGATTCTCTTACAAACCATCCTTTTATAAACCCTGCAGGCAGTAATTAATTTTGATTCAAATTTAATATTGTTTTTACATCAAGTATAAGGTACATGTTTATAGCAAGTGACATTATCTAAAAAAAAAATCGGTGTATGGTACATTGTTTATTGCTGTCAATGGATTTGTGGCCGTTACGCTCTATATAGAGCAACATGAGGCAATCGAACTGATTCGATATAATAATCGATTGATTGAGAAGATGAAAACATTCCACGATTAAATCGGCCTGCTCAATGCCGAATCGATTGTACAAGGAAGGTCAGATCGTACGCATGATCATTGGTCATGGGACGTCCAATATTGTGTGCCCAACATGAACACGGTTGTACCACAGAAAGCCGGGATTTCGTCAATTCGTCAATATACTGCAATATATGTAATATCAATAATCCGGCAGTATTACTGACAGATCCTATATATATCCCGGGTACAGTGATATAACAAAAAAATAACTAAATACATAAATAATCAGCGAATTAATAGTAAAACATTCCTTGTTTATAATCACCCTTAATAACAAAACAAATAATTACATCAAATTGTTACATTAATAGATAAAACTAAGCATACAATATACATAAAAATCACTCTGTGGTTATGATAAAAAATTGAAGGAGTTAAAATGAATTTGTAAAATATTTTGTCTTTTTGTAATAATATTCCATTCAATTATAATTAATTGGTTAATATGACCTTATATTTTGTACGATTATTTTATTAATTTTTAGCACCTCAATGGCAACTAGAGTAAAAGCACAAACCAAAATGTCTAAACTCCATGTTAAGGGGGGCTAACAGCGCGTTTAAGTTGGTTACCCGGGATTATTAGAGACACTTTGAATTACAAATCTAAATATAGATAGAAAATGAAATTTACATGTTGTAAATCAAGAAGCTGAAATCCATAATTTGATACACAACTCAAAATTATAGAAAAATACTTTTATGTTTTAATCGAAAATATTTGTAAGTCGATGCAACATCAAATGAAACCTCCAAGTAAAACTTCGTGCCTCTAGTTCCAACTAAGGGGAATTAAAGCAAAGACATACAGAGCAACTAGTAAAAACACAACAAAAAACAATGAACCCTTTTAAAAATATAAAACAAAGCTATTGTGCAATAAGAAATAGCGTAAATAAACAGCAGTTACGTAACAGCTAGTAAGAATCATAGTTAGGCCAGAGGTTTCGATCAACGGATTGAGCACATGCACTCTATTTTCGCCGGACCGATGGGGCGGCCACGGGAGTGTGGCACAGGGCGAATATACTCTCAACGGATCTAAATATTCTCGACCAAGAAAAAAAAAAAAACTTACTGACAAGAGATATAGTATGAAGGTATAAAGGCTGCTTATTTTATCGCTTTAGTCTATGGTCTGTAAATCCGTTTGGGGGTCGTTGTCCTTGTGATGGTGATATCAGGAATATTTCTCGACGGTCGACAAAAATAGTCGAGTTTGTCAAGAACATCGAAACCATAAAAACAAGCTTTACTGGCTTTAATATTAAATTCTGAGGGAAATGAGATTAACTGCAGCTCTTAACTAACCGGCTTGAAGTACCCAACAACGACGAAGCGTCAACATTGAATATACAGAAAGAATTGAGGTTAATAGACGCGAGACCATGCTATCGTGTTCTCGCTTGCAGTAAAATTAACAATCTCATAATAATAGCATAGTTTATAGTTAGTAATTCGAACCCGAGCCCCCTGAACGATCTACGCCCAGATAGAGGTCAATCTCCCGGCCGACTCAACCGAAGCAAGAATACCCCTTCTACCTGCTCAGGGTAGGACGATTCCCCGGCCGATAGGCCGACTCAGTGCAGCCCCCTACAGGGGCCGAGGCCAGGTGTTACCTGGCCGACTTCAAACCAATGCCGAGTACCCCCCCCCCCCTAGGCTCCACCATAGGTAGACTCTCACTACCTTCCCGAATCCACCCGCCTCTTTTAGGCATCCCACACCCCATATCCTTCTCATACTACCTTCAAATGGGACTCCCCTTAGTGAAAGGCACCCATCATCCCAAATAATTTCCAGGGTAAAAAACGACCAGGTGATGGGGCTCTTCTTCGGACTACGTAAGGGACTTAAAACTATCTGTAGCGCTAACTACATAAGATAAATCACCCTACACTCTACTGTATATATATATATATTGTAAATTGGTTATATGTTGGAATGTAAATAACATTACCAAACCATAAGTCATTGCAAATGTTGTAAACAATAAAATACGTAGCTGCAAAAAACTAGTTAGAGGCTGGAAGGGTAGATCAGGTAGCAGGCGACCCAGACCGAGGCCTGGGTCACTGCACTGCCGAGAACAAAGCGCCACCGTAACTGGGATATCATTGGCCACAATAACGCCTTACATCATTGGCTACTAACGAGCCACCATTGAGTATAAGTGGGGCCGGGTCTTGGCCTGTAAATCATTCTAACAACGGCTCTCTAACTGGTGGACTTCCAGCTGCACTGATGTTTCAAGACTTGGCCTTCTCATTTATGAGAACCTCTGGACCTCTCTTCCTAACCTCGCTATGTTTTAGCCCGGCCTTGTCAGACCCCACACACTCCTAGTGGGATTCTCTGCCTTCGTCTCGCTAAAGCTAGCAGCTCCTTGGGAGAGACCTCTCCCTCATAGACAACGGTTGCCGTGGCCCTACAAACTTTACCTAGTAGTGTCTACCACGTCAATTCAGTCTGCCTCTCTCCGGTTCACACGGACGGTTTTCGCCTACCCTCAGATACCGAGTGTGAATTCGTGGTCATTCCAAGACCACATAAACTACCTACATTACCTACCCTATACCTCTTCTCCTGAACATAGTTCATTGTCGGGACATACCTATCAAATATGGAGTCAGATAGTAAGGCCCATCATGAAGCAATTGTCCAGGTCATAGCTTAATCAACCCTCACTTCGTCACCAGGGCTAGGGTAACTAGGCTCCCCGCTCGTGACGACACGACACAATCCTAAAACTAAACTAAAATAACACAAGACTGCCTAGACTGCCTTCTGCTATCGATGACTGAACGGAGAGGAGGAAATCGTGTTAAACACGGGATGGTAATGTATTGCGGCGAATCGGGGTATTTGCTAAGTCTACGGCGGATGAAGCTCAATACAAGTGTTCTGCTGAGTTGATATAGTCCTGCTTGATTCTACCTGAAGGGTAGGGTTCAATGTTACTTGCTGTAGTGGCTGTAGGACACAGGAGGTCTTAGGTACACAAACTGGGTACCAATTGTTTAATGTTTACTTCTTACTGTATGCCATGCGGATCATTGTTGGGATACAGATCCTTTGCGGTATGACTGGCAAAATTTCTCTAACATAAATATCACTTCAAAAATATCCTTTAAATTACGTGGTACCACACATATTCAAACACAATTACATTAAATATTCTTCGTATCATAACTCATTATCTTATCTTAGTGTAATTACTAAATCTGAAACGGCTAGAACACTTAGCAAATGTAAATACATTCTTATTGCATGACTTGTGTCGCCGAGATAAATAATTATAAAAGAGCATCATTCTTCATGAGGTCAAGTCAAGGACAGCTACAATCACTTTAAACCCTCTGCCAATATGTCACTTAAAAAATCTGCCAATACAATGTTTGATGATAATCTCCAAGAGGCGAAAATTTGAGAGAAAGTAATTTCGAGCCTCAGATTGGATAAAATCTTTTGATGTTGTAGCGACAGGTGTTGATGACTATGATAGTGACGGTAACCAGAGTTGGAGCCCCAATACAAACTTGTGACTGGTTCTGAATTGCAGTTCTGCAAATTAGAAATTATGCCTCCGAATAAGATACAAGTCGGTCAAAACTACCCCATCATTCAGGAGCCTCGTCATACTTTTCTTCAGTGTTAAGACAAAATTTAATTTGGGCCGAATAAACTTATTTTTTACATCAAATATAAACTAAATTATTTTTTTTATAATACATATAAATAAATTAAAAACCTTAGAAAGTCTATGAATAATATCGTACGAGTTTCTAGAATACTAATTAAACGATGGAGAAAAATACTCATAAAATTGTTACTAAAAGAACCATCAAAGCATCAAACCAAATGAACATTGACTAGAATCGATTAACAACAAGGTCCTAATTTTTCATTCATCCCGAATATGCCGTCAATCAAGAAAATCTATCTCCAACTAGGGCGACCCGTATTCGAATTTTTTCCATGTGTTCATTATAGATCATTTAACTGATGAATTGAATTCTTCTCCATTCAATTGGCTATGTTTTCTTGGATTAATAGTTAATACAGTCGTTTATATGGTTTCATAACTCCCTTGTGTCTAATGGAAATAAATCTAAATAGTAAAAACCACCGGGTATTTCTAAACCTAAAACAGTTTTATTTATTACACTGCGAGTCGATTGTTAGCCTTGAGCTAATAAAATGGCTGATAATTGTAGGGTGATCGGGGAAGAATTTCATCAAGTTCATTGATGGAGAACGTCTCGACATAATATCTGTAGTTTTATAATGCTTGATTTATATATAATATTTATAATCTTGCTAAGAACAAGAAGAAGGGGCTTGAGCAGAACTGTATACTTGCCTCGTGACTTGAATTGAATATGAAAATCACTGATGGTTCCCTGTTATTTTTAAGAAGCAACTTCCCAGAATCTTATAATTTTCTTATACATATGTCTCAGCTTTAGCCCCAGACCTCACTTATCCCTAGACCTTCCACCCATTATGTATAACGTAACTCTTAATATACCAGTCTTTCTTTTCTTTTACAAGACTCTCCTCCAAAAAGATTATTTAACTTACTATACGTATTAAATCTAAAGTCTAGATTTAGGCCATGATAAGAAAAGGATAAACGTATTTGGTAATAATTAGTGAGAATAGTTAGGTGCAAAGGAATACATAACAAAAACGATGCGTACATGAGTGCGGATGACTTGCTATGAGTAACAGTTGGTAGGTTCATCTTTCAATTATATGTAGATAATAGATGAAAGCAAAGATATGATAACAAAAAATGATATTAATACGTAACAGTCGGTAATAACCATCTTCCAATACAACAGTTGGTAGGTTTGCCTAACAAAGATTCGTGTCCAGGTTGTATCCATGTCTTTAACGTATACCTGTTTTCACCTATTATCTATGTATCTTTAAAAGGCAAACCTACCAACTGTTACATAGTGATACTGCACATATGTACACCTCTTTTTTGTTTTGTATATTTTTGCACCTAACTAATTATTACCTATCATGTTTAACATACATACAGTTTTTTCCTTGTTATTAGGCTTCTTGTAAATAACCTTGAAGAAACTTTTACATCTCTTTTTCATTAACCCAAGCTAATATCCCAACGAACGCTTCAACTTAGTTTTATTAATGGAGCCGAACCGCACTTAACGGAGTTGGTGACTGCATCTTCATCGATTGAAGTTGAGAAAAACATTTAAAAATGACGGATAATTGGGGTTCACCAACGTGTATACTCAGAGAAGAACTTCAGAAAAGGAAGCCCAATTTAATGTACGAAAAATCAAAAATTTCACATAAACAAGAATTTTACAAGTATTTTATTTCTGATCCATCAACATTATTTAGTTCTGTTATTTGTTTGTCGGTTTGAGATTACTAAAGAATAAATTAATAACAATCTTTCGAAGGATCAAAGGACTTCAAATCCCATCACCCGAATTTTACACATTAAAGCAGGCATAATCTGCCATGTTGGGCACACGTGATGCCAATACGGCTCGCGATCAATTCCAAACGTGGCCTCAATTGGTGATCGATCCGGCTTACCTAGAACTTATTACGGCGCTGTGACTGTAGAGGTCGAATGACTCCTCCAGCTATTTTTAAACATTTCCTTGTGTATTAGTTTCGCAGTAATATTGTATATACCTACACTAGTATCCAATACAATATCGAATAAAAAAACATTGACAATCTTATTTCATCAGTCCGCCTGTCCGTTTGTTAGACAGTTAAATAATCTTTGTGGAGGAGAGTATTTAAAAAAAAAAGAAAGAAAAGCTTTATTATAAAGTACAAGCAAAACACTGGTATATACAAATATTAAGCGTTAAGTTAAGTTAGAACATACTGGGTCGGATGTTTAGGGACAAGTATGGATCAGGACTGGGACTAAAGCTGAGACACATATGTATAAGGGAAGGGTAATTCCGGGAAGAGGGAGCTAGGCCTAGGGAAGATGCGGTCGCTTACTTAAAAATATTAAAGACTTGCATGATTTTAGAAATATATATATATATATATATATATATATATATATAAATATAATATTAGCATTACAATATCCTTAGCATTATATAACTTCTCCCGTTTTTAATTCCTGAACTCCTGGGCAGGATGGTCATACTAAGAAATAACATGTTTTATAGACAATACATTAGTTTCTAAATACAATTTTCTCAATTTGGGTTATAAATGATTTCCTTAGTATCTAACTTAATAATAGAGGAGAAGGGTAAGTTTATAGGTAAAGGTACTATTGCATCTAAAAAATTGTAATACTGAATGAAAGGAGTAGGAGTTACAATAGTTGTGGTGATACATTCTCTAATTTTTTATGCAATGCGTTAGATATGCAATCATTGCTAATATTCTTAATTTTAATACAAAATGAGTAGGATCTTATATAGTTACATGTTCCAACAAAACTTTCTTGTACATTGCACAGAATTAAATTGTTTGCTACCTATGGTAGCAGTGGTTATTATAAAGTGGTTATTACATTATTGTCATTTCGTTCAGGCGCAGGTAAAAGATAGATTGAACTTGGTTTTGGGTCCTTTCTTTGGTAATTGTATGATGTAATGAATGAGTCCGTTTCGTTAGGCTCATAGCATATTGGGTCCTACCTATACCGTTGATTACTTCCATGATTTTATTATTATTACTATTATCATTATTAGCAGCTATTGTGAGTGTCATTGTCAGTATCAATGTCCATCTGTTCTCCATCTGAAACATATTGTTCTTGTGGTATAAAATGTCTCTTTTTGCTTTTTCTTTTTCTACTACATTATCTGTGTGTACTTTTATTATTTTCTTTCGTTTGTCAATAAAATCTATAACAGGTTTGTATCTGTGTTCGTCTTTTGTTATTGTTATTCGTTTAACGTAGGGTTTGTTTTTTTCTATTTCGGGGTCTTCTTGATTTTTATTCATTTTGTCGGTTCTTTGCTCTTTTTCCTTAGAAATGCCATTCCTAATGTTATTTTGAGCTTTTCGTGATAATTACTAACAAGTTGTTCTGTTATTAATGCCTCTTCTTTGTTAGGATCTTTTATTATACTAAAAGTAACCTCATTGGGGGACATTTTCAAATTTTTATTAAAAGAATTATTAAATGTGATTAATGATAGTTTTAATTTTGTTTCTAGAGATTTGTCTTTATTTTCTTCCCTAATGGTTCGTAACATTTCTATCAAAGTGGATTAGGCTTTATTAAGTAGTCCTAGTGAATTGCAGTGATTGGGTGTTACGTAGTTTGGTTCGATCCCTAGGTATGTCGGTGAGTTCATTATTGATATGTAAAATATATTTCCGGTGTCAGGTTTTTTTTTTACGAGGTCGTTTAATATTGTTAGCATGCGATTTCATTATTTCATTTTTATCTCTATATTTTATTACTGGTTTATAAGAATTATTATGCTTTTGATGGGTAGTAGTTTTTATCATTAATTGTTCATCAAGGAACTGCCCTCTAGTAAACCCACTCCAGCCCTGAGTTAAATTAAGACAATCAACCAAACAGAATCATTAAGATATATATGTGCATATGTCATTGACAAGATATTAATTCGCTGTTAGTCGTGGAATAATAACCTTAGCATAAGGCAGAAAATCGATTTGAACGTTAGCAGCAGAACAAAAGAGCATTAGACCCATTAAATTAGAGAACAATATACCATAGCAAGGTTAAAGCTTCGTCAGTGTCGCAGATGGGTAAAAATTTCCTTTAAGGATTAAGTCATATTTTCCGTTAAACATTCTCGTAACAAAAATTCATTCCAGCGCTGCTTGAAATTTAAGATTGACATTTCAGTACCAATTGATCTATTCGTCGGTAGACCAAAAGTTTTATTTCTATTAGCAAACAAAACTATGAATGCAGAAAACAATGGAACTCAATTGTCCCAGTAAAGACCGGATCCCCAAATCACTTCATTAAAAAATAAAATAATCGTGAAAAAACTTTTACTGTACTTACGGACTAAAATTCATTTTATTTCTTGGACCCTGCCACTGAAAATCATATAACATAGAAAAACGTTGAGTATAAAAAACAACTTAATAAAACCGGTTTGAAACGATATCCGATTTCTAATGTTGTCTAAATTTTATTTAAATAATTTTGTCTTTTTTTTTTTTTCTCGGCACAGTCAAGGAAGAAAAGCAGTAATTTAAAGTTTAAATAATTTCTAAACTGGGAATCAGTGAATAGTAATTTTCACGTTAGTATATTTGTTACAACTTCCGAAATTTCAGATCCAATGACAATTTTTTTTCCTATTATTAATCCCTCCACTGTCCCCACTGTATCTATGGGTTGCCCAATCCGCTGGCTCCAATTCAATCGGAAATCATTAATTTAGAAAAGTCTAGGGTGCTTCACCTAGATCAAGGAGCACAGCTTAAGATAGCAATGTGAGGCAGATTAATTTAAATAAAAATTTGTCGGGTATCGGTATTTTGCCTCTGTACAAAAAGAGGCCAGCAAGAACCATAGTACAGATCATAATCTAGTAATGAATTAGGCGAACATACGCTTCCTAGATTAAACATCTCGACTGATTTAAATTTACAACACTGATAATGTTAGAGAAATAAAAGTAGACCTAGGCAATTAATATACCTAAAGGAAATCATAACAAGAACAATTGTATGCCTCGACTGCTTTCCACCTAAGATAATTTTGATAGGCACATTGCGCAGGATTGAAGGGGTCATCCATCGGCGGACCTTGTGGGTACGCTGCGATTTATTTAGAGCCGCGAGGTCTGTGTACCCGCGGTCGGCTCAGCGCACATGCTCATGCACGACATTTGCACGTTGAAAATAGATCCATGCTTGAGTCTTCCCTGAGACAGGAGAGAAACGAGCGTGGGTTGACTTATCAACGGCCAGCTATCATATATCTACGAAGGCACCATTAAGTCGAGTGGCTCTCATGTTGACAGTTGGAATGTAGCGTCGCATTTTATTTGCGTTATTACAAATAACAATGGAGTATGTTTTTTTATTTAACATTTATGTTCATTAAAGGATTAGTGGTATCGCTTTTTATTTTTCCTCCGAGATCTCAAGACAGAGTAAATTGTAAAATAGAAAGAGAGAAAAAACGGGGAGGGAGAGAAGTTTAATATAAAGGGAGGTCGGTGACTCCTAAAAGCATCATCAGGGTGAGCTGTTAACCGGCAAAGTTCGAAAAAAAAGTGCATTAAATTTAGTAATAGTTATCTTGTATACTTTTCTTACAAAACAGAACAATGAACTGAATATTATTATTATTAAATATATATTCTAACCAAATAAAGAAAAATGATGATCTGGAGACTTCTCGTGACTTCCTTAGACATTTATTAGACAATTTCAAAAAAAATAAATGCACATTTTTTTCTTGAAAAAAAAAACATTCAATATATTTATTAAATCTCAATCGACCGATACCGACAATTAAGAAAAAAAAATGAATTAAGTAAACAAACATTAACATAAAAAACTGTTATTGCTATAGAATAGAATGTATTAATCACGCTGTTTTTACGTTTTTCTCTCAAAACAAGAATTTTTTACTTCAAGGATTCAAAACCATCGGGGAAAATCAGAACTTTAAACCGTATATATTTTCACAGTTGGGAATGGTGCAAACCAGGCAAGATTTTTTTTTAATGATCTTATTGCAATTGATTTTGAACCTAAAACTAATAAGCACATTTCCAGGCGTGATTACATTTTTTTTTTTTATTTCAAATAGATTACAATGAAGAAGTCTACGTTTTCATTTAATTTCATTGCGACATAATATTTCTTTATAAATTAAAAAAAAAAAATCAGATATATTGGGTCCTTTCAATACTACTGTACTAAGACACAGTCAGATGATTGACCTGTTCCTATTTGACACTAAAGCCAAGCCTGAGGAAAATAATGGACGTAGGAATAATAAGGATTGAATAAAAAATAAGTAAGTGGAAACTGGATTATCCACAAGGGACGGACAAAAGAATATAATGATAACAGAAACTCCTCCTTAACCGGCGATTTATAAAAAAGATTAAAACACAGTCCTACAAAACCAGGCAGTTCAGTATTGTTCAATGCACCTTCACACACTACGTGCAAAGCAATATCATGTCATTTTTGTTCGCTTTAGTGCCCCCATTGGCTTTTTTCCAGCTGTGTTACACATCTTACTTAGAAGAATAATCATTTTAGACCGCTCCTTGAAGGCAGCTTTCTCATGTTTGCGAGAAAGTCCTGAAACTATACGCTTACCTTGAAAATATTTTAAACTAATACTTATAACATTTCCTTTTCTCTTCTGATGTTCTGATTTACGCCCTAGTTGTATGACGAATAAAGAAGTTTCCACTGTGCGTTGTCCTCTCATATTGTCAACAGTTGCCTGTTAAATAATATAAAACTGGTTGCAGGCAAGGCAACCACATCGGCCTAGACATACATTCCAATAAGGAAATAACAAGTATGCTGGTAAGTTAAAAAATAATGGTTAAAAAATAGATGTAGGAAGGGTAGGTTGATAGGGAAGCCTGGTTGTTAGGGCACAATAGGGCTGTGGTATGCCCGTGACCGTAGCCTCAGGTCGCGGCTGATTACCTCAGCCTTCAGGTATCGTGCTACCTGCCTGCCCAGGTACACACAGGTCGATGACAAAAGTCCTCACGAGTATGAGTGCTTCCGAAATAATGGTTCCTCGGGCAGTTATGAATCCCCGAGGACGGCAAGTCGGAGAAAGAACCTGACTAGGGGAAACTTCGTTCTCAGGCTGTCAACGAAGAGGTTTTTAACTTTTCAATTAATATCTTTAGGACATCTGTCAGCAATTCGTGTCAGGATAGGCACAAGCGACGTATTTCCGCAACACCAAAATCCTTTCATTGTACAAGTGGCTATTAGATAACCTATTTTATAGGTTAAAAATTCATAACGTAAATAGTCGATGACCAAAAAAATTGGTATATTGGTAAATTGGTATATAAAATTACATTATATTGCACACCGATGAAGGAGGGGGGGGGGAATCACAATACAAAAACTACAGATGAATCCCATACATATACAAAATATATATACTCTCTTGAAAAAAAAAATTAATATCCAATCATAAAGAATATAATTAAACAATTATTAATATAAATAAATAAATGTTTACTTTTCTGTAGTGTCCCACAGTATATTTTATACTGGTACAAGCGATTTCAGCGGCTAAAATTGTCAACTATCTTATTATACAAATATAATTAAAATGATAGAATAAGACATAAACATTTAGTTAAATTAAAGTAAAAAGTTTAATGTCTCCTATTCTTACGCAGTCAGATGTGACTTATTGATAAATATGTTTCTTTTTATGAATATATACAGATATAAGCTTTCAACTTTAATAATTATTTATATAAATTTGTATGTCCTATTCTATCATTTTAATTATGAGACACTTAAAAATGGTGGTATAGCCACCAAAAAAGCTTTTACCAGTATAAAATAAACCGACGGTAGACCAGAGAGAGGTGTACATTTAATAATACGAATAGCTTCTTACAACCAGCCTTCTAACTTAACAGTTATCCATATAGGTTTCAAATGACGATAGACTATTTCAATAGTTCAAATCAATAATATATTAATGAAGTTTCAGCATAACTTGACTGGGGCCTGTCGGTCATACCGGCCCTAAAACACCTTAGATTTTTTCGGTTTATTTTTGCCCAGTTTAAACTACGTCGTTTAGGTGAATTTGATTTGTTAAGAAGAACATTAAACTAACAACTTAAATTTTATTTTTTTTTATTAAGTTTTATCAAGCAGTAAAATAATAAGTGACAATCCCTTAATATTGCTGACGGTTGAATTCGCTTTCACAGAAGAACACGTGGGCCCTATAACGGCAAAGGTGGGAGGAGGAGTCGGTGATGGACAATACTGATACCGCTTTCCATTTGCCACGCCAATTCAGTCTCAGTCGAGGAGAAAATTCGAACGATAGATTTTCAAGTTAATGTGTCGGAAAACAAATGTTACTCTTTTTTTTTACATTTTATCTCTTTTACATTTCCGCAAAAGATATGAGCAAAAATTTAACAAGGCCTTATAAAAAAAAAAGATTTTACATGCAACTATATTTTATGGTTAGTAGTCAAGAGGAACATTGAAATTTAAATATAAGTCCTACACATTTCAAAAAAAACTCCCACACTAAAAAAGTAATTACATACTATTAAAACGGGTGAAATTGCGGTTTTCCTGCGGTCATTGAAACAAAAAGTTTGGAGTTAGTTTTTTAACCAAGAATATATTGTTCTCCTGTTTGTATTAATATATGGATTTATTGTTTGGCTATTGTAGGCCTGCTTCTTGATAGTGCAGCTGGTATTGTCATGAATGCATTAGATTGAATTCTCTGTACTGTCAACATGTGGAATTTCATTCGCATATACATACACACGTCGTCCGAATGGGTTTCATTAGGTATGTCTTCAACTTTTATGTTATTGGCAGTATTGAATGTCTGTTAAGCAGATGGTTCAGTAGTTTAAGGTGATTATTAGGCGTTTAAGGCCAAATCTTGTGTGCGAGTTCACTTCAATCGTTCATCGAGTGTGAGTCCGATATATTTGACTGTGCCCGTCTAAATCATAAGTTGATAAGTCCATTGATACCAAGGGAAGGAGTTTATATTATGACGTTGAGTTTATATATATATATATATATAAGTTAAAGTCAGAGGCAGCTCTGTATTGGAAACTACTACGTAAACATCCCATGATCCCATATATGTCGGATTACAGATAGAAATCAAGGCAGTCTATTTCGAGAACTCGAGTTAGTCTTTTGTTCTTATTTTCCTTACCTTTTCTTTATCACATCTTACCCGGTGGTGAATAACTTATATGGCTTTGAAGAATTAAGGTGAGTATTGGGTCGTTGCGTTTCAATGATAGCTTCATTTTTTAAGCTTACATTTTTTAATTGGAGTTACAGGTCTAAGATGAAATGTGAATTAAACTGTTTAACGACAAGAACGAAACTAAGCATTGATGCCTTAAATGACCAAGATGACAAGGAAAGACAGGCTGAAGTTGGTGATATGTAGGAGTGAGTGGAGGGGATTGCGCTAGACCTTGGGAGGGTCAGCTCACCTGAGTCCCCTTGAACTTGGCCACATTGGCAGTGGGGGCGTTTAAACGGAATTAGGCTCTTAAACACACTTGGGGTGCCAGGATCCGACCAATCCTGGTCAGAGTATTCTCTAAAAGTTGACAGACCATATCAAAGGAATGGGCGGCGGAGCGATTGCTGTGCTTGGCACAAGGCAAAGAAACGACAAAAAAGGAAATCAAACATGGTAAAACAAAGTAATTTAAAGATAAGTATGTCAAATTTTTTTTTTGATAAAATAACAATCTGCCTTATTGGGCAATAAGTAATTGTGATAAATGATCTCATTCATACCATATTTACAATGTTCATTCACTCGCTAATTCATACAGTATTTACAAACAGCCCAGAGATCTCCCAAGTTCACATGGTAGGTAATATGTCAAATCATATTGAATTATTTGTCGTGCTTATGCAATCGTTTAGCCTACATGACTATCTTCTGAACTAAATGATCAACCGTTACCACTAGTCGGATTTTCTCTCACATAAATTGGCAACAAACATTAGGAAAAGTGTTATTAAACGCTGAATTACCCTATCATGAGTTTCGCTGCGGCTTTGAATCAGTTGCAAACGTGGCTTTAATGACAGTTGTGATGACATTGTGTAATTATAGTCCAACACATATTACATATTATTAATCAGAATGTTAAGAACTTTAATTTCATACCCTACTAAAAATATCAAGGAATATGTTTCCAATTAAAACTATTTAATTACATTTTACGGAGTTGCTAATATTGTTTTATCATTTTTGGAACATTGACTAAGAGAAACGTAAACATATTTTTAATAAGTTTTTATGATTTAGGTTGTCCAGGAGGATCAAAAACAATCCAAAGCAGTCAGACATATTCAAGTTTCTAATCATAAATAAATGAAGCTTTTCACTGGTAGTAATATGTTTCTTTTATTTACTTTAGGTGTTTAATCACTTTATTAGAGTGAATTGATCACTTAGTCGGTTTGAATAATAATTTGTCTTTCGTTTGGTTTTTTTTTTGTGAAAGGTATGAGTTTAAAAAGGAAACGTATCACTACAATGCGGTCAGGTCTAGTGAGCCACTTCGTCAAGTTAAACGTCCAGGTGACTCACAAGGACCTAAAGACATTAAACTACCGTACTCTAAGGGAGTGTATTACATGCAAGTACCGTTATAACATCGCGTCCATGTGTGTATACAGGTCATATTACATAAGATTATTATTATTATATAAGATATATAACCTTTCATAAAGGAACTAATGTAGCACGCAAGTAATCACGTGTTTGATCAAGGCTGCTCCTTTCATTATTTGACAGTCAATGATGAGACTGATAGTTTTGTGCAAATGATTCTCATACAAAAAAATAGTGAATCTTACAATTCAACACCTGATTCTATATTTTTTTAACTGCATAAAATTTAGAGAAACTTAATTAAGAAATGATTATTCATAACTAATGCGATTTATTAACGAGTTTATGATTCATGTTCAACAAATTTGAAAAATGACAAAAACGACCTTGAAATGACAACGGGTGAACGGAAGTGCAAGGTACTATTTTTGGATGAGTAGAGTCAATGCCAGAAGTCATTTCTTAATAGCCAAAACTAATTATATTTCGGAGTATTAATAACAGGGATTTGTCTTGGTGAGAGCTGCCTCAACGTTAAGCGGTCAAGCCAAGCCCGAAGGGCGTGGGTATGAATCCAGCCTACGAGTGCTAGAAGTATACGCTAAAATAATAATAATAATAATAGGATCTTATGTTCAAATGAGTTTCGTCCCAAATGTTAATGCACATATAATTTTTTAATAAAAATTTTAGATACACCTAAAGTTATTAGAACTAATTCAAAAAAATAAGTGACTTCAGGCACATGCCCCTATGTTCAGTCTGCGACAAACCATACCCTTTGGCGAACTTTCTGACTGAGTCTACCATAAACCAATAAAGAACTCAATGGTATAGAAATAATCGGAAATTGAGCGGCTTACCTCAGAGAAACTGAATAAGTACAATTTTCTGTAATAATTGTAATAAGAAGGTAGTATCCTCAAGTTGAAGCAGAAAATAAAAAAACATACATTCATGTACATGATTTATAAATGATTAAAAAAATAAATAAATAAAAGTTAACGCTTATTTGTACAAGATTTAATTATAATTTGATGAAGCCTCTCAAATTTTGCATCAGGAAATGAAAAAAAAAATATATATATTCTGATATATGACTAACATTATCTAATATTCATATAGGAACATTCTTTCCTCAGGAAGCGTAAGCGACGCGTCTTGCCGGCTGCATATTCAATATGTTAATAGGGTAAGTTATAAATATGATTTTATTACACACAACAGGTAACATAAATAATTCAAACGCTATTGTTTTAATGACCCCGATAACCTGACAACGCTCCGATGCGGTGAACGCACCTTAAGTAGCTACTGGAAGAACACTTCTCAACAAGGATCGATAACGAAAATGTCTCAGTTGTTTGATGGTAGGCACAGGGTGGGGGGGAGTATGAGAGAGGAATCAGTGCCGAGCCATGGTGAGGCAGTATTATCAAACAGGTACGCGTCAACCGTCCATCTTCTGCCTATTCAAAATAAATTAAACTGGGAATAAGTCCGGTATGGTGTAATATGATTTTAAGTTCCGATTTTTCCACGAGTTAGAGAAATTAACCAGAAAATAATTTTCTTTATAAAGATTTCTTTATAAATAACGTTTTAAGAAATTACTTCATTCAGCATCAGTTACTAGTAAGCAATTATACTACTATTTTTTTTCCCCCATAGCTCTCAAAGTTATAAAAATGGATTGTGGGAAAACTAAAAGGAAAATTATTTTGGATTTATGGGTGCTTTTTTTTTTTTTTTTTTCCCCTTCTTCCTCCCCCTTCTTCATAGCCCCTTTAAATTTACAGATAATTATATATAATTATAGATCCTCAGGATGGGTGCCTTCACTAAGGCTACTAATTTATAGATTCACGTGTAATAAAGTGAGAGAAATTCTACTGTAATGTGCGAGAATGAGGTTAAGATTAATGTAATAGACACACGACATAACTCGCTAAAATTTCTGAATACTTTTAGAAGAATCGGCCACCTAGAGCAACAATCTGTTCCCAGAGACAAGATGGTACCGAAATAATAGCAATAAATCAATCGACACTATACCAAACGGATTTTTTTTTTTTAGTCGATATCAAGGTTGACAGCAGATATAAATCAAACTTGAGAGAGTGTTACGAAAAAGAGGAGGGAACGACACGGTTCTATAAATAAAAGCCGTTATTTATATCACGTGCCAAGTTCCGAAACGGATTCTGGCCGATTCGCCTAAACCTACTTTCACCTTGCATTGGTGGTGGCAGATGGGAAGGTCTTCTCTACAATCGACGTCAAGCCCCGAAAAAAACACATTGTCAACGAGCTTTTGTTGAGCTTTCGAAAAACAAACCGAAAAAAAAAAAACGGGTAAATACTTATAAATGCGCCGGGGATTTCAACAGCATTATAAAAGAGAAGATTTTTCCTTAGCCAGAAGAGGGTCAGAGAAATAAGCAAGCTTATCGCCTGACCCCATTTACCTAGGTAAGGCTGGTGGGGTTTAAACATGAGGGTTTTTTCTTCATCACTATGACGCCAGGCTAGGCTGTTTATAACTCTTAGCTTTTTATTAGGCGGCGACAAAAACGTCACGATAGATAATTTATACGAAGTTACATAAGTAGAAGTTACAAGTGAGTTTCACAGACACTCTTTTGTCACAATAATAAAACAAAGTTTCCCATAGCAGATCACCTCCGTTCAGTTTACTGTAACTAATTTTAATTTATAGTAAACGATAAGAGTCGTTAATAAATGTTTGTGATCGTATACGCATGTCATATCTTCAGGGAGCCGAGATCATTAATTTCATACCCTAGATATAGTTGCCAACTATCATGCTTCTACGGTTGAGTACAATTATACTATTAATGACTATTTGTAATCATAGTTGAAATAAACAGGACGTCAATTTGAAACCCAGCACGTTGTGTTTTTAATTACTAAAACCATAATTAATAAATGACACTTAGCCATGTAAGTATGATTCATGCCTCTGGATCATCAATTGAAACGCCGCGCACAATTTCTCCAAGGCGAAATGGACATTTACCATGACCTAAATAGACGGGCAGACAGCGGTGAAAACGTAATTGTTTCTGATTTTGGTAAAACCAACAGAAGACTAAAAATTAAGAGAAAATTCGAACTAAGGACGGGTTTATTTTTTTTTTCTCCTAGTTTTCTTGGATTAAGAGAACATTGTATATACATAAAACGCGACAAAATGAAAATTACATTATGTATGTATACAGTACATACAACAATTGTTTTCATTAAAGTTATTTGTGACCAGCAGAGGACAACAAAGGAAATTTTTAAAAAATAGACCAACAAAAGTGTGTCTATTTTTCTACTGTCTATTTTAACCAAAATTATTTTTCGTTTTTTTCTATCGTTTGAAAAAAAAATTAAGATGGAAATAAAAATATGACAGCATAAGCCATATGCAAAGCCTGAAACGAAAATAACTCCTAATGATCCTTTGAATTATTGGACTAGTGATCGTCTGTCAGCCTTTATTCTATTTTTTTCTAAATTAACGATAATTTATGCGTTGATAAAATTTATTCATTTCCAATTGACGCCTTCCTAGGTTCAAATTAATTTCAAATAAATGATCATCAAATACTTCGCCTTATTTATAAGTGAGAAAAAAAATACGAACAATAAAAGAACTCCATTAAATAAATCCTTCATACAAATTATTTTTTCCTCATAAGAGCAGGAGTTATTAGGAAAAGCAAAATATTTTAGATTTAAATTAGCTTAATTCATAAGGAAATGATTATCCAACCATTTAATTATCTGTGAATATGATAGATTCTATTGTAATTCTTTTAGTATTGTTAATTCATACTTTTTATCATTAAAGCACCCCCATTAAGGGTCGATGGCCTTTATCAATAGGGTACAATCGTTTTCTTCTATGAGAAGGAATGATATGAATAATCCGAAGGCATGAACACAGAAAAACATGAGTCTGAATAAACTTTTTAAAAAGAAAAACTTATAAACTAATAAATATTGTGAGTTATAATTTCCCCCAAAACTATATAAAATCAGTGTTCACAAGGAAATACTTAATACATCAGATGAAAAAGAGTATACAATATTGTTTAAGAATACATCTATAGATCTTTATAAAACAAAAACTGAATTCTACGTCTATCTTCTATTCCAGAAGCCATTGTAAAAATAAAATACAAGAAAAAAAAATACAAAAGCAAAGATCACTGACCTAGATACAATCCAAGCAAGCAGTTCTAAATTTGTGGGTTGATATTTTTTCAAATTTCACAGCCAATAAACTTGGAAAGCCTGCGGCCCCATTATTGTGATCTTTGGTGGCCTATTTTTTTATTTATTTTTTTCGATAGACAAAAAATAACACCTGAGGGTAGTAGATGCGTAGCATTTTCTTTTCGCGAATCTCAGACAACTATTGGATTATGTCCAGGATAAAATAAATAAATAAAAGATCCAAAAAAATGACATGATAAAGAATCCGATCAGAAAATATGTTTATACAACTACATCTTCTGCAATAGATACATTCCACCTGAGTAAACAAGTTATATATATTTGTTTCTAATTGATTTAACCCTCATTAGAAGGGAATTTTTTTCTTAATATTTCATGGCATAGTGTTGTTTTTTACCTGGAATTCGAAGTTGGTATCTAAATTAATAATAACTTCCGAGGCCCATGAACAACAAGGGCATTAATTAGAGAATACCGGAAAGTTTCTTTGTTTATTGTTTTTTTCAAAACCAGAAACCCTAATGTTTTATAATCTGTCTATTCTGTTGTGGTATTTCTGATTTCTCTATCAAGCTAAACACACGTTAGTTATTATTCAGTTTAGTCTAATCGTAGCAAGATAGCAATTTTTGCATTGCTAGATAAAATAATGATTTTTAAACAAATTATGTGGTAAAAACGCGCAGAAATTATCAAATCGAATCTTTTTATTTACTACGGAACCAGTTCCTCAAAGGACAAGTTATGTAAGAGTTTCTAGATAAGGCCAAAAAGAATTAAAAAATATAGTTTGTCAAACAAAGATACAAAACAAACAAGATACAGAAGAAAAAAATATGATTGCCGAACTGATATGAGTTGGTATGGTATAAAGTCCGGTAGACTGGCTCAGAATAAACTAAACGTAATTGTTAATGTGATACAATTATTAATTTATTCTCCGAAATCTACAAATTAAACATAAGGAAATTAAAACTCGGATAGATATAATGGATACTAGGTAATTTAACTTGCTTTTTATTAGGACTCCAGCAAAAATATATATAGTTCTTCATCCGGACAAAAAAAATAATCTTTAATTTTTTTGAGAAGCTCCATAAGGCCCGTCCAACAAAAAAATATTTATAGATATCACATCCCTAAGTGCACTTAAAGTCCTTGACTTAAAGTAACTCAAGGAAAAAACTAAATAAAAAATCCTTCTCTTCCGTATAGAGCCCTAATGAGGTACGAAAATACAAAGCTTTAAGTAACCAATTTAGGTCACAAATGAAACATTAAAGAACTTACTTTTCTAAATGTTCAAGTGCCGTTAATATAAAAACAAAAGTGTAATCAAGAAATCAAATGTTTCGTTTACATTTTTATGACTTTTTGTAAATAAAGTGAAAAGAAAAGGATGCGTTAAAACCTCGATACTTGCTAAAACTGTTTATATTAACATTCTTACGATAGTGGCCAAATCTAAATAGAATAATTTAAGCTTAAGCGTAAAAGATACTTCCGAGATAACAATGAAGAAATAGGACTTCCTACCACCTTACATAAATTCTTATTAAAAATTTTTAATCATGATCCTGTCCTGAGCGTCTGTGGCTCTCGCGCTCTTCGTCAGCCTCCACTTGTTTATATCCGGCGACGCGGCGGACGGAGGAGCGTGGGGTCTTCCCAGGACTTGGGAGGCCTCTGGGCTGTTTGTAAATATTGTACGAATGAGCAAGTGAATGATGAATTGTAAATATGGTATGAATGAGAATATTTATCTCAATTACTTATTGCCTAATGAGGTAGATTGTAATTTTAGCACAATAAAGAATTATATATATATATACTTTATGTATATATAAAGATTCAACTAACAGTGCTGAATCATGATCCATTAATACAACATTCCTATAATATATGTTGAGATAGTACTTACATTTTAATGTATATTGAAGATGACCAATAGCCGCTTTCACATTAAGCACCGTCACCGCTTTCAGGCTTTACTTCCAACATTTGTGGCTATCCCATGTGAAATATTGCACAGTAATAGTTACTTGTAAACACAGTTTAATATATTTGGTAGAATATCCAGGAAATTCAGAAAACTAACTAATAAAATCCGTTCAGTTCATTGTGGCAGTAGGGATTGACTGGCCCTTGCCCGACCGTTCAGAGTCAACTTCCCTGGACAAGGTACTTGTGGATGTTGCTCAGCTGTTTACATTTAACTTCAGCAAATAGGAAATACTATGCAAGCGTCCATAATTACTCAATTCATATTGTTATTTTTAATATATTTAAAAGTATAAATTATTTGTCATAATATTCGTTTAGTGTGTTTCAAATGATAATCCTATTATCAAATTATATTTGCCATTATTAATTAAAATATTTAAAAATACAACTTCAAATTTGAAGAAATTAAACATAAACAGCTAGGCCGCAAGCACGGATAGGTTCATTAACTCGGACTTTGTAAATCAATCATAGAGCAGTCTGTTTTTTCCAGTCATTTCGAACAAGACGAATTGTATTAATTTTATTAAATTACTTTTAATGTAGTTGTTTGTTAAATATTCTACCGATACCTTATACTGTGTTAACAAATAACTGTTTCTGCGCAGCGTTTCACATGAATAACCGTAAAGGTTGGAAAGTGGGAAACCTGGGTCGTGGGTACTGTGTGCTAAATGTGAAAGCGGCTATTGGACATCTTCAAAACACATTAAAATGTCCACCACTGAATATATTATATACATACCGTATTATTTTGGTCCCCAGTATTATGGATTAACACCCTACGTAACGCGGTAAGAAGTTCCATGTATTCATCGTCAACTCGGAATTATATACTTTCGTTAATGTCGCTAATTCTGCTTAAATTTGTGTTCGTAGAATTAGTTTCGCATGTTTTAATTTCCATTCAGACACATGAGTCAATACATAGGGGTATGGAGTTTTGGGGCAAAAAATGAAAAAGGAATATATCAAAATATTAAATACATAAACATATTAATGAAGGAATTTGATAAAAAATACAGGGTATTTAATAATTTTAAAAACATTTGTTTATTTCCTATGCCTTATCGGCCAGTAAATTTCCAAAATATTAACGGAATAAAAAAAAATCGACACAGACCATTTCTAATGGGGGCTCACAAAATATTTTACATAAGCTATTATTTTCTAAATTGTTTAACATTTTTACTGTGAGTCTATAATTGATCAGTAGAGCTTGTTAGATCGGCTTTGGTTGACGAGAGGGAGTTGTTGGCTTTTCTTATAATTTATTAATGGACTAAGTTTCAGCTATGTACGAGTATGCCTGCAACAGGTTCTTGTGTGAAATGTTCATTGTACAGGCCATTTTGGTGAATTGAGTACCAGTCAGTCAACGTACCCTTCTATCAAACAAAAGGTCCTCGGATGCCTTTGTCCTTACCGGATATCGAAACATTGGCAATTAATGCATTTAATGAAAACCTTACACTCTCATATCCTTACGACTCAAGCCAAGCCCCCAAAAAACGTTTCTACTTATTATTTAACTACCTGAATGTAGGGGGAAATCGACTGTCTGTTATTAATTTAATAAGTAATTAAGAAAGTCATTACCTTAAGTATCTCGGAACATTTTGTCTTTACTTTAAGAGTCCTTTATTTAATTTATTTCAAAAATATAATTTAGTTGGTAAGTAATGTAAAAAATGTAAGTAACGAAATACTAATGACCCTTTAATAAATTACTTGTATCAACCATCAGTTATTCATCTATGTTCTCGAAAACCCACCAAATTTTCGGTTATACTGTATTTTTTATACAGGGTCTACAATACCACATATTAATTGCAAATATAAATATCAAATTTCGTTTCCGGTGCCAGTTTCTATCAGCCATTACCTTTAAATAGACGTAAAGATTTGATAAAGACAGCAATTATTATTTTGAAAAAACGTTTTATGTGTATCCCCTTATTATTATTATTTAAATATATACATACATAAAAACAGTGCAGTAGATGAAAACGGCTCCTTGCACTCCGTGTGAGCTGCATTGTTTAATGCATAAAACATTATACTCTCATATTTCTTGTTCAGTTTAAATAAGCATGAATGTTCATGCAGATATTCAAAAACTTTACACGTCGTAACATTAATGAAATACGGATAAACCCTTGAAATTCAACGGTCGAAGAACGATACAATTTCGGAGCCAAATAAAATTCATTCAAACGTCTTTTTTTCCAAGGTGGGGGACTGTTTTAATCATAAGTTGACTACTGAACAATCCGCGCCATTTACTTCAAGTTTCAATGTCGTCTAACGTCAAAAAATTAATAATATAACATCGAGTTCAGTACAACGCAGATATGCAAGAATGTCTAATTATTTTCACTTTAATCCTTACCTAAGCACTGCCTGAGTCACTAAACTGAGGCAACGCTGTTTCTACAATGTTTATAAAACTAGTACAACGGTGTGAAAGCATACAAACAAAAAGCGTCAAATAAGAGGCATAGATCTATTTTTTTTTTAAATAGTAGTCACTGGAAATGCTTATTTCAATTAGTGCATCAGCCAAAATATAAAACAGTATGTACATTTAACCAATAAACATTTGTCTTCTTAAGACATTGGGAAAAATAACGATGGTAAAATATCTACTTGGTATGTTTGACTAAAAATGTAAATATACAAATTTCTCACAAAAGCCAAATAAAATAAATCGGTGTTTAGGATGAATGAATGCGATCTCAGTTGTTTTTGAATTTTTTTTCATGATGTGTATTTAGCTACCGGGAAAAATCAGTAAACTTAAACATGGGAAACGTAATTTGAGAAAACTTAAAGATTGAAGAAACAATACCAACATTTTTTAACAAGTAATTTTTTGTTTTAATGCCTATTTATTTATTTATTTTTACAATTCATGTGAGTAAATACTATCGCGACACACAGTCAAACTCGTCTACCATAAGGGTCGGTAATAGGATTGAATATGCAACAGAAGATTTAAATATAAATAAGATTTAAATATGACAGATAGATCCAGCTAAATAAAATCATTTATTACGAATATGCAACTCGGGCCTCTCTACTAACCGATAAATAATAAATAGAAGACATTTAATGATCAAGAGGATACACGTGAAAATGGTCGCATATAATGCGAAGATGTAAAATTCAAATGATTTTTTTTTTGTCATTATTTTAACTACGACTTCATTCAATGTTGTTGTTTTTTCATAGTCTGAAACCAGAACAAAAAAAGTCAAGGATATTTTGAAACGGCACATGCGACTGAAAAAAGAGTGTCAAGAAGTTTTTGTATGAGTAAATGAGGGACTACATAAGTGTATTATTTGATCCAAATATCAGTTGCCTTGTCATTTTTTTCTAGCGCATTAATTTATTTTTTTTACCACCTAAAATAAGAAGGAAAAATCGAAAAAGAATCAAGAGAACCTGGTTAAGGTCTAGATTTTAAAGTGCCATCTCCATCACTGTAAATTGGATTTAAAAAACAACAACGTATAAATATAAATTGCTTAAATATTAACATTTACATTGTGTGACAATTATTTTTACAAAAAAAAAACCTTGAAGTTTCTCACGTAATATCTTTAATATCGACATTAGATTAACAGTTGGCGTTTAGACTATTCAGGAATCCTCAGGGCTATAATTCAGACAAAAAACACAAACAGTAATTAAATTTGGATACATTGAAAACAATCTTATTACTTATAATTATAAGCGTTTTTATGTATGTAAAGTATATTCTTTGTAAATAATATTGGCGAAATGTCAATTGTTTGATGTAATATGACTTATAAAAGACATTTTGTAAAAACTATTTTTCACGCAGTATAAACAATATCCCTGTATTAAGTCAAATTGTTAATCTTAAGAAAGATATATACGATATATACTTTATTTGTTGGAATAACCTTGAAAAGTCTTTTGTAATTACGTCTTTAATGTGTCCTTAAACATGGGTGAAAATTATAACTTTAAATCTTAATTAGACATGGAACTTTAGTTAGTGGAATACACCCGAGCTTTTTCACTTTTAATTTTTTCGCCGTACTTTACGATACTGATTTTAACAAAAAAATATATATGTATATGTGTATTCTGTTTACAGAGGGCACGAGAAAAGCAGTGCTTAGCTGTTGTGCGCATGTGCCGGTGATCAACAGGGAACCCCTCTTCGTAGTCAGACAGGATGTCTAATTTCGGATACGGCGTGAGTAGGCTAGATCCTGCGAAGTTGTCTTCTGTGCCAGTAGTTGGCCAATGTGCTGACAAATTTCTAATATTGGCGTTTGCGAAGGTTTTCACATACTTGACATGTTAACGTTTACACTATCTCTCCATACATATTAGATCTAAGAGGTTTTGTTAATCATAATAATAGCTAACTAAGAGCTGATGCAGACATACATAGTATGTTCAAACGTCGTGAGAGCTAATAAACATGATGGAAATATAACATCAAACTTTTCATCAACCAAAGCCGATATCAAACGAATATCCATTCATTTCTAAATGAACTCCCAGTTTACAGCTGTTCTACTGCAGACATTTAATTTTTCAGATACTAATAGATATCAATATTAGGGTGAGGCGATGTTAAGTATAATAAAAAAAAATTTGTTTTGCAATAATTTAATAAGAAATTTAGAAAAGTGATCAGCACGCAATATTTAATCATTGTTTTTCTTATTAAAAAGGTATTTATAAAGTGACCATTCGTTCAAGAGTAATTAATTACTAATAGGGAGAAATCGGTCCCAAGGTCGAATCTTGAAATAGTATAGATACTGCTCAACACATCCATTACTGTTTCAGCCATGAAGATTACTCATGTTTGAAGATCTCCATTACCTTGGAGTTCGTTTTTGTGTGCGACGAGGAAGGAAAAATTATAGAATAGAATAATTTGCAGTATTTTTCCTCATTTTCGTTTCAGATATTACCAGATGCCTAGCTGGCATACATTAAACAATTAATTGGGGAGTTATTATAATATATTACATTATATGTTAATATGACCACCGCTAGTCTATTGTTTATATTTTTTTCTCACGAACATAATTATACGAATGCTAATATGTGACACATTTTTCAGATAAGAATAGACCTAACGTAAAAAGGTATCGCCTTAATCATTTAATTAATAGTTCAGATTCTAAAATGTCGGATCAATAAGATACAATGTTCAACATTATTACAAAGTGGAAGCCTAAAACGCAAATTTTACAAACTATTTCAATGTTATTTTGCTTCTGGAATATATCTATTCTTCATTGTAAAGTTTAATATTTTTAATGAGCCCTCTAATGAGTTTTATCATGTTTTCTCGAGCGATTGCAACATTGCTAAAAGTTGCAGAAACCAAAGAAAAGAAAATACAAGCATGTGAGATTTATATTTTAATAAGCGCGGAATATTGTATTCTAGCTATAATTACGACAAATCCACAAGACATCGTCCCAAAAACCGGAGAGAGTAAAAACACTCAGAAATACAGAGATCAGCATTTAATGAAAGCAGGTCGACGAACTCCCGTGACATAACAAGGTCGTTGAAGAGAACTTATGTCGAGTGCCAGTGGCCAGATGAATCATATCTTTGGGCTCAAGCTGAAAAAACTCTGTCAAATACATCTTAGTTAATATGGAATCTAGAATATATGTTTTTATACCGCCAGCTGAAACAAGGATCAAACATTCCAACACGTTCCAATGAAAATAACGGAGAACCCATCGGTGAAATGTGTACTGGCTCGTAGAGAGTAGGTATCGCTAACAATTTTTTGAGAATCTTTTCGGTCGTTTTTTTGCATTAGACGTTCCAATTAAGGGTTATTCTTTCAATCATATCCGATCCTTTCTGCCATCATCCTCTATCATTGCATGCATCATATTGTCATGTTTCACCTCCAGCGAAAATTCCCTCAATTTAAAAAAACTGAGGATGCTTCCATTTTTACTTTTAAAATTATATTTTTTTAAAATGATTAGGCCCGGGCGGCTAGGAGAAGTGAAAAGTCGTTCAGTAACAACACACAAACAAGATAACCTGGTGGACTCGCAGAGATAAAATAGGCGATTGTACTAAATTAGGTCCTTAGAAGCCAAAAACACTTCACCTTAGGTTTCGGTAAAGGTATTTCAGGACAGAGTGCTGTTTGGGAGAAAGCAGCTAAAGTAATATAACTTTGTATTTCCACGCCGTTATCACCGTAGTTATCTCTCGGTCATCTCGAGAAAAAAAAACCTCAGCAGATAGAAAAAACATCAACGGTAAATCCCACACGTAGCACCTTCGTTACCTACCATTTCTACCGACTCCCTATTATATTTAAATAGGGTTTATCTATGACGTAATCTTTCAAGCTCCAAGGTTAAACAGCTAACTCTCTATTTTAGTTTGAATGCTTTCCTACTTCAGTTGTTCCACAATAACGGATTACACAATCGTATGTATGGCTTTCATTGCACACTTGAAATGGTAAAAATCGTCATACATTAGTTATTCAAAACTCGTAATCGGAATAAGTTTACTTTATACAGTCTGAACATTTTTTGAAGAAATTCATTCATTTTACAATTAAGGATAATAAAAAATCCACACTAGATTATTTTTGTTAGCAACTATATTTTTAAATGTATATGGGAGGGGTTAGAATACAGCTATGCTCCTAGATGAAGTCTTGCAGTGATGAGAAACGGAAGTAAACAAATATATGGAGAAAGTTCTTAACAGAAATTAGTGAACTGAATACAGTAAGAAATAGAGAGTAAGTGAGCGAGGAATGGGGAGGAAGAAGGCCTGGTCAATGCTAGAGCATAGTTAAAAGGGGACTATAGATCTCGGGATTATGATCTTTTAAGACATCGAACAGGGTTGAGTGATTTGTGGCCCGTGGGGGGGGGGGGTGATTGTCATAATTATACAAGCAAGGAAATTATCACAATATAATTATTGACTACTTACTAATAACTAATACTATAATTACTAACTATACTTAGCAGAGAGGTCAGCCATGAATTATGACATTAAGTTCGTAATCTCGCGAAGATTTTTTGATTTAAGGGAGTAGAATATGGCATATGCTTGTTTAATAATGCGTTTTGATTTGTTGCCCAACAATCTTGTAAGTTAAAATCTTTCCGTTGATCCGTGATGTAATGTATTTCAGTAATTTAAATTGCTTTCATCACTACAAGTATATCCCTAGTTCAGGCATGTTTTACAATTATTAGAAGATAAGGAAAAGCTCAACCTACGTGAAAGGAAAGGAACGGTTCGAATCTCACGTGGGTGGGCTAAAATATACTTCAAGACAACCCCACTGCGTTTCCACTCTGGTTTTAAAAGTTACGGCCGATTAAATAAACTACCTTTGATTAAATAAATAATAGAACGCATTGAATTCATAAATCTGACTTGTTAAAAATCCAGGAGGAAACAGATGCCAAGAGCGGTCTCATGGATTACATCACGTGTACATTGTTTACAGCGAAAAAAAATCTTGAAACACAGATGGGGATTATGTGAGAGGAAAACCACGAGTCACACAATCTTCGAGAAACCGCGAAATAACTTCGAAACACCCAACGGCCTGAGATATGAGAAAATATGGAATAACTGAAAAAATAAAACAAATAGCTTCACAGTATGAAATTGATTTAAGTACTAAGCTGTAAATTATCCCTCTGGAGCTGAAAAGCTCGCCTCTTATCAATAAAAGCAAATTTTAACAAACGTATATAGCTTATTTTAAATGTTTTAACTGAAAAAAAATGCATTAGGTTTGGTTTATTTTTAGATGGTACCAGATAAAACAAACAATACACGCACCTTTAATGGCATTGAATTAGTAAAAGATTCATATCTAAAATGTACTGTAATAATAATATATTTATTATCCAGGGACTGAGTCCCTTAAGAAAAAGAATTTATTTAACATAAAGGGCACACTTTGACAGTATCAGTCCCGAGTAAAATTTTCAACGTGCAGAGAAATGAAATAAATGTATACAAAAACAAAATGAAGAAAATATCGACACAAAAGGAAATTTATCGTAGGATATTTACACATAAATACCTAGGGTTACACATAAGAAATTATCAAAGAAATAAATAAAAATTCCCTAAAAGGACATACGTAATAATGCATAATAGTAGCCTTCATAATATACATAATAAGAATCAACACTGTGACATAAGTTGGCATTTTATGAAACTAGTCATTTGTTGGTGGTAACAAATAATTAAACAATCTTGTTTTGAACACGTTTAATGAAGGAGCGTGGCGAAGGGAGTTTCAGAAGGATATTGCGATTGTGACGAATGAATTGCGTAGTATTGTAGTTCTATAGGGGTAAGCGGATTTGGCATAAATGAACATAAGTATTATATGTACATGAGTTTTATAGTAAGTGTTAGAGAAAGTTATAAAAAAACTATAGGTATTTGTACTGACTTCTGACTTTCGAAAATTTTAAAGATAGATCCTATATAGATAATACAGGACTCCAAGGGGTCCGTTTTAATAAAAGATTTGAATTTAAGAACTGTTTAAGTTCATGTTCAAACATTTGGGACATCTTTAATTGCCAACTGTTTTAAACACCGTTTCAATAAACTAATATATTGAGGATCGCCCACTAGAGGACATTAAAGTGCTACAGCGTACAGAAATACATGGAATAAACTACCCTGCCCTAGTCCCCTGTCAGCGTATGCTATTTACGAAGGACGCAGGATTCCGGATCAGAGACTTCACTCAAGGCACCTAATGGAGGACCCTAGGATATGTAGCTGTTGCATAGGCAATTTTGGCTACTGAGAACTAGTAAATCTGGCTATATTTACCTACAGCCTACTTGGATGTTGCACTCACAAGTGAGTTTGCTTTTGAGCCTCTCAGTGCGAATAACCTTAAGAAGAACGATTGTGCACGGCTTAATATAGATTTACAAGTATGGTAACGTGGCTAAAAAGTGTGATGGTTTCACTGTGACAAAATATTTGCTCATCAAGTAAGAATTAGGTTATTCCTTTTATTCGAAGTTTTGAATGGCATTTCTGGTCATACTAGACTTTTTTTTACTCCGATTGATAATAGGCTTTGAATAATATAGTAATTGTGCTAAAGAATTGTGCTAAAGAATTGTGCTGGAGGATATTATATTAATGGTGGGCGACACGGTTTTCAGTCACATCCTCTGAGGATACCACGAGAACTTATTGTCAGACTTAATAAAACATCATACCGAGGGGCTGGTGTGCGGACTTCAGTTTCCGTTTTAGTCTCCGAGGAGGGATGAGTGGTCCAGTGTAATGAATCTGCTAGGGGATTAGGATGGTTGGAAAGGTTACTATGCAATTTCATGAACTTCGAAGGGATGAGTTCGAGAATGTAAGGTATATTGAGATCGTTATGAAGGGTTTTGTTGCTGACGTAATAAAGGGCATTAACTATTGTTCTCAGAACTTCTGATTGAAAGGATTGGATATCCTTGATGTTCGACTTTTTTGCTGTCCCCCATAGCTCTATTCCGTATGTACAGATTGGCTTAAGTATAACTTTGTAAATTAGTAATTTGTTTTCTATTGAGAGGTGGGATGTCCTTTGAAGTAGTCTGTACAGTTGTCCAAAGCGTCTGTTTCGTTCTTGTCTTTTTGGCCTCGTAGGTAGGTTCCAGCTCAGTCGTTTGTCGAGATGGAAGCTTAAGTACCGCACTAACTCAGATACAGGGAGAGGAATAGCAGTATTTTTTTTTAGAGACGTAAAATTGTTCATGGTAGTTCCATCAGCAAAAAACTAAAGCAGCGACATGTAAAATAATTAAGTGACATTAAAATTTAACTTAGTAATTAAAAACATATCATTTATATCTGTATACATATAAAAAATATATAATTTTTTTTTTAGACGTTTATTTATTTTATTTTTTGAGAAAATTACATTATATTTGCAATTTAAGGAACCCAAGAGCTAACAAAAGTTAGATTACAGTAAAAATATTGTAATGCAGATGTAAAGGGATCAGGTGATGGGGCACGCCACTGGATTACAAAATGAGTATATTCGTGGGACTTCAGTGAAACAGTTATTATAAATCATTTTCACGACCGTAATTGCGCGAAGCATTACATTCAATTTGATTTGATTGACAAACATTTACTGGAATTGAACACTGATTATTTGTGTCCGATTCTAGTAGCTCTCCTGCGACGCGGCCAGATCGATGTTGGTGCAGTATGGCTCAAGACTACTACGGAGCAGCGACACGATATATGAAGCAGCTAAACATAACGGAGGTCAGTGGACCAGGTCTCACGTGTGTATAAATCCGCAGGCTAGCGCAACGCAGTTTCGCAACGGGCGGTATCTGTCATTTTGTTTACTTGGGTGCCACATATCCCAGTGGCGCTCTCATTTCTGGCCTCTGTCTTTGTCCGTGTCGGGTGGAGGTTAGGTGTGATGTATTTGGCACGGGCAGAGGGTCAGAGGAGGACTTGTAAACAATTTCGATATCGAAGGATCTATGTCTGGAACATCACACGCCAAAGGATGCCCTATATAATTCAATAGCATTCAACGAAGCAGAGAATTTAGGTTGTGGCCTGTTTTGTTTTTGTTTATGTTATTAGTTTTGTACAAGCTTTTGACTATCGCAAATTTATCTTCAGGTGCTTTATAGATTAGGCCAAACGACAAATGGCAATGAAATAAAAAAATTTAAATGATAAAATTGCACAAAAGTGGAAAAATATATTTAAAATAGTTAATAAAAGTATCATATTTTTCATTATTAGAATAAAATTATTGTTAAATGATTAAAATATACTCAGACAACGATATAGAACATTTATGTATTGATGAAAATATGATATTACAATTAACTATTTTAAATATACTTCTCTACTTATATAAAAATATCCTTTTCCCATTAATCAATAGAAATTTTAAGCTTAATACCCACACTAACCTACTCATTTTCAGTTAATTGGTAAAGCCCATTATAAACTTACGCACCACTTAGATGGTCGAGCTTAGCAAATCATAACAATATCAGCTAACTTTGAACAATCCAAAATAAGTTTCTAAGAATAATATTTGATAAAACAAGGTACACCAAAAAAGTTAAATTCCACGAAGTATGCAGAATGCTGATTATATTTTAGATATTTTAAACACGACAACCACAAAATTTATAGAAAAATGTAAGCGAGAAAAGACATTCAAAATATAACATAGACAAACCACCCGAACCATAAGAGCTTAGTCTATGATATATCGCGAAGAAATGTTTTTAATTGTTTTAATTAAGGAGATTTTATTATACCCTGTGTTAATATTAGCATCACAATAAAACGGAGCTGCTCAGTAACCATCGAAGACAAGATGCACCAAGTACAACATGTATATAATTTTACTGCCAAACTGTTTTAAACCATAATTGAGATTTTTTATTTACTCTTCGGGAAATTTTATCAGCTGGAAAACGCTTAGCAACTTAAGGGTACATAAAAGTCACATATATCAGTTATCGAATCTTCCGGCTAAAACTAAGCTATAGCTGTTGATCGTAACTATAATTAGCCTCCAGTGGCTCAATTAGTATGGCGCATCAAAGAAATAATATTTGAGCGACAGACGGCTGAGTAAATATTTACTACAATACAGTCTATTGGCGAGTAAGAGCAGACAGCACGTTGTTCACGACGTACACACAATATAATGTGTCACAATTTTCACCTGTAGCTATGGAACAATCATAATAAAACAAAAAAATAAACAAAATTGTATATACATGTTTGAACTTATTAATATAATTAATTAATCTAAAAGATAAGTACATAAGTATGTATTTATTTCATGTTTTTTACTTTATATAAAGCCCAAGTTATAATATCCAAAATGCATAGTAATGTATTTAAAAAAAATTGCGATGTTAGGTTGATCCAGCCCATCACTTAAGGGCTGCTTTTAAACATTCAGATAAAAAAAAATAGTTGATAAACAAATAAAATAACAAAGAAAGAATAAGAATCTGGAATTTTTTAGAGAGTTATTAAAAAATTACAGATAAATTATACTTTCGTAGTTTTTATATAAAATTTCTAAAGGGGATTTACATATACCCCTAATCCGTCCCACACTAATGTAATGTCTAATAATAAATACATAATTGCACAACATTTCAAGAGCTTAGTGTAATAAATTATTTTAAAAATTTAGTATCAATGAGACTATTTTGTCATAAATGAGCATTCCAGATTTTGGTGACCACACAATTTTACGGGTCGTTGCGACCTTACAGGTGGTCAAGCGAACACAGCACGATTTAAAATAATAATGTTTCTTTTCTATAGATGTGTCTTTTCTTTATCATGTCTCCTTTGGGCGAGCGCCAAGGCCAACAAAAGCCAGCCAACAAGTTCATTAACAGAAGTTAACGAACTTTCTTCGAGCCAGGCCCCGCTGACAGTAAGATCTTTTTGTGTTGGTAAATATTTTGCTGCAGCGTGAAGGGAATTCTTAGAAAGGATATTTCTGATAAAGCCAAATAGTAAACAGCTAAGCATAGAATGCATCTTGAGTGTGCAGCCTCCTACTAAACCGGCCAATGCGGGTTCAGACAGACCCAGGCAGGATAAACCAACTTTCAGATGTCATTGAGTTAGTGCAAGAGAATAACTAGTTGATCCACGGATAAGTTATTTTCATTATTTAAAAGATCTTGTTTTTGTATTTTTAACACCCGATCCTTTTTTGACATCAATTGCGAACTAAACAGTACTCTTTTTTTAAATACCACAAAACGAACTAAATAATTGAGAAAGCGTTGGGACAGTAGTCTTCAGAGATTTTACTAGATTTCGCCGTACTTTTTTAAATACTTAAATTAATTAACTAAGAGTAAAAAAAAACTGTTTTTTTTTTAATACACCACCTTCTTAACGAACTTGTAAATAACTAACATAGTAATATTTAAAAAAATATTGAAATTGGATAGCACAACGACATTAAATACGCCATTTTTATCGTTAGCCGCCTTAACTGCACACTTAAACACGGAGTCATGCGACCGGGCCGAATGAACCGAAGGTAGTTATGAGGATTTCCGCTGTATAAACCTTTCCTGAATATAGTAATAGTAAACTTTTTCTGAGCGGACAGTGAATCAAATAATAAAAGTAGGTCACCTTCGAATCGAGTTTTTTATTTTCTAGTTCGAGTTCTCACGTACTCTTGAAATCATGTAAAACTTTTTTTTTTTTTTACAAAACAGTAATTTTGTTCGATTCCGATGAATTAAATGAAAACTGGTTTGCCTTCGTGAAATAAACAAACAAAAATGCACAAGGGCAAAAAATAATTTGCGAAACCTTCCCAAATCACCATTCGCAATCTCATAACTAAGCCAAAGCTGGTTCCATCAATCTATCTATTACAATTGACAATTCTTAAACTAATTAAATTAATCGAATTAATATTTGAAGATTACGTTGTATTTATTTATTTTGGGTTTGTACTCTCTCAAATGTCTTCCTATTCGTTCAGTGAGATACATAAATTATATCTAAATTTTCAAGGACCTCTCTCTCCACCTGTGATGGTTCTTTGGTTTTGTACAAGAGCTAGGAAGTCAAAGATATGGAGCTATGGTGAAATTGGACACATGAACTGGGTAAGCAATACAATTTACGGAACAAAAATTTACAGTACTTGTCCGGATAGGAACCTATGCGTCTTGTACCGTGAACAGTTAAAAACAGTTCTTACCAAATGTACCGAACAGAAGAATTCGCTCTTGGCACCGGATGATGAATCCCTAACAGGGAAAATTATATTATGGATAACTATTGATCCGTCCGTGGTCGCATTTTTCCCCGAGTCCTGTTGACAGTTAGTAGTAAGGGACCAGTGACTTTATTTCCCGCCTAAACTGTGATTAATAATATTTTTAAGCGTTCTTACATATATTATATGTAAATAAAGCAATAAATTAAATTATTTAAACTCAAGTACATCAGATAACTCAATATAATTTAACACATTTAAAAAAAAAAGAGTCTTCATTGAAATTATTACAGACAATTAATACAAAGTAATATTTTAAGCAGTGCTTAGGATTTAATTTTATACCGTCTTGTTACTTTTGGAGGAAAAAGGCTTATGAGCCAAAACCACTTCACTTGCCACTTTCGTAATTACCACAGAGCTCACAATATCAACAAAATAATAGTTGGTTAAGAGGAGCTCTGTCTTAGGCATTGCACCGAGTTAACGGGGATGAGATGGCAGTATAGAGCATTAGCAAACGGATAACGATGGGCAGGGAGGCGGGAATGCTAGTTCTGGTAGCGGGAGGACTCAAGATATTGAAGAATGATAGAGATCAGCATGAAGGTACAGTTGTTGATAAATTGGCTATCTTGCGGAGAGTTCTGGATCGCAAGGATTGGATGCGAATTATATTGGGAGGGCTTGGCTTTTCTTTACATAGGAATATTTTTTCACAGCGTATTCCAATTTAGTACCACGATAAAAAGTTTTCCTACTTGTCTATATATCAATATTTACGACAATGATTAAGGAAAACCACGGTTGATCGGACGGGACATTTCTATACCACTACCGGGGATTGAGATCGCTAATAGTCACTAAACACCAAAAAAAAACTAGCTGTTTATGAGGACTTCCTCCCGGTTCGGGAAGCGATACTAAAGGGATGTTGTAAGATTTAAAATAACACATCGCACAGGGTGGCAATATGCAAACAAAATAGATCACAAGTCAAGGAAGGTAGGTCACTTCCTGATAGATCCAAGGTGCACCGCGGCCTCGAACGCTTCCATGAACTATTCCTGTGTTTCATATTTATACCAGCTTATAAACCACCATGTGAAAGATAGACTGACCACGTAGTGATCCCCCAGCTTGCGTTTAAGTAGATGATTGCCAGAGGAAAGTAACGATTTATAATTCTTCTAAAATAAAGAACTATTTTATCTGATATGTAATATCATCAAAAGAAAATCACATATAGGTTAACTGAATTAGATAAAAACAAATTCATTTCCAAGTACAGGAGTGAAAATAGTGGCAAAAAGGATTCTAAGAAACAGTCTCAGCGTCATTTTTATCATAGTCCAGAACAGCGATATGTTTAATTTTTGATGCTCTACACAATATTATAGGAATCAGCTTTTTTGTTATTATATACAACTAGTTACCTATATTTAACGACAATTCAGTACTTGGTATGAGGTTTGTCTACCTAACATCATATAGGCTTCAAGTGCAAAATATTGTGTCAATTGTACTAGAAAGAATTCAAAATTAAACATGTTTATGAGAGTTGTATGTAAATTGTATTCCATCACTGCTTATTATTGAATTTGAAACCGTGCTGAATATGCTAGGAAAATATTGAATTTGAATTACCAAATAAAACCGACAATTAATCATATTTTGTGAGGTTTAGGAGGACTTTCACGTACAGATAGATACAGCAATAAAACATTAGAGGTTTCTGGTTTTGAGAAAACAGACGCAAGGTCACATAAAATATATAAAATCCTTCAGGGCCTAAGTGAACCTTTTTATGTACCATAAGTAATATTCTTTCCATATACAACATTGTAATTTCAATGATACGCGATTCGTCCCTATTGTGATAACCCATGTATGTTAAAACGGCATATAAAAAGTGGCATTGGCACTTCTCGAATAAGCTTCTGCTGAATACGAAATATAAATTTAATTCAAGGGTTCTCTCTACTTATGTCAGACCATGTAAAGACCCTGCTTGTCGTCGAGCGGTTTTCGCTCGAAAAAGCTTTCGAGGTTATAGTTGCTTCATTTTTTAGAGACAACGCTGTAGAGGATATGCATCACACTCAACTTAAATTTTTAGACATACCTTTAAAGAAATACAATTCATTTCTTCATAAGGGGAAAAAAGTAACAAATTTTAGCCAAACTTAATTAAGCTAAATTTTCATTCAGAATTCTACTTCAAAAACGCTTTTTAAAACTGGATAGTGTTTATCCGTTAGGATTAAGTTCGATTGATAACTTCTTGCTAACATGACCACAATTGATATCCTTAAAGAAGAATACCTTCCTATCGCGAACTGTACACCTATTGCTAAAAGCCAGGAATTAACTTTTCCTCGGTTGCCAAACGATCCTACCCCAGTCCTTTGTAAACAGCTCACTTGGCTTTCCAAACAGTACGTTACCTCTCCATAACACATCTAGTTAACCTTGCATTCCTGTCTCCATAAGGGTCGGAACCAATGACAGGAATAGAGTACTGAAGTAAAGGCGAAAAATTCCCCATAGGGGTTACATCATTTTAGCAGTTTGTCTCTTAGCTCATCATCAGACGACAGTAGGAAAGAGAAGCATTAAGATAATAAAGTGACACTTTGGCTCTCTCTTTCACACAAGAGTCACTCCTAAAAATGGTGCGAAACCCATGAATTCAAATACAAGCTCCGAAATATAGTTTTTATAGTCATTTACTACACTGCTAAAAAGAATTGTCAACTATGACGCATTACACAATTAAAGGTTTCGTTACAGCCATGAAAAAGATTCCGAAGGCAGTTTTAATGAATTTTACTGAAAGTCCCAACACATACATCATATTATTAATTAGCGCAATGAAATCATTCATAAAGCGTCAATGAAAGTTTTAATGAATTTTTGTGATTACGTACTGTTAATCAGACCGCAGAGAGATATTTATGTTAATATCCTATAGAATATGTTAAACAAATACATATTTTTTCACAGGAAGTTATTAATTTATTAATGACAACTAACCATATTGTATAGATGTGGGTATATTTTTTATGTCTTTCCTGTATCAAATGGGACCTCTATGTTTCATATATTTTTTTCGAACATGGGACTCACAAATAGCAGAACCACACTCACAATAAGACAGATACTGGTGAAAACGTTTGGGGTTTTTATGAAAAACCTAACTAAACCATGAGAATGGATTAAAATTTCAGGACATAAAACTCTTTAGAAACAGGTTATTGTTAAAGAGACGTATTTTGCTTACAATTGCTTTAAAAATTGGTATCAATACACTATATATTAGGGCAACCTAATATATTAAGAAATTATTCTTAGAAATTTATTCAGGAACAACGATTTCCCAAAATGCTTATTATGTGAACAATGTCGTTGAGCGTTCTTCATTTTTTTCCTCACCACTCGGCAGATTATTCTGTTGTTGTTTTTTCTCCCACGTACTTTTTTTTAATAATTTATGTGATATTTCTGTTGTATAATAATTTAAACATTACTATATATCATAGAATAAATTAATGGTCATGTGCACATCAACATTTAAAAAATCTCCTTGAACAATAAACGATTGTTTTGTTTTCTTCATAGAATCCCTGCTGAAGAGGGAAAAAAACATAACCAAAATGACATAGTCTATAATTGATGAAGGCCAACAATCCAACAATGCCTCAGGTTCCAAAGGTGTTTACACAAGATAGATTGTTATAATTACGTTGTGCAGACAGATTTGTAGATAAACTATTAGGTAAAAAAAGTGAACAACAATCGAAACAGGAATTTTTCCTTTCATAACCACTTTTAATTTTTATTTTCGTAATTACATCGCAATTAAAGAAGGTTGTTTGGGTTTTTTTTTTTCTCGTGAAAGTTTCAAACACAGAATATAATTATACACAGTTGAAGCAACTTTTTGAGAATAAGAATGAAAACATTGTGTGCACAACATAACAAAGAGATCAGGTGAAATTATTGGATTCTATGATATTGTTCTATTGTAACAATTTATTTATTGTTTTTTTTTTTAATTCCGTAAAGTGTGTCTCGGACGGGGTTGTAGAATGTTAAATAATGGGTTATTTAGATTCATAGTATTGTCGTAAAATTTTATTGGATGTCGGGGTATATAATAATTAGCTCGTGTCCCGGTTTAGTCTGGCAGCAAAAACTTACTATTGGTGCGTGGTAAAAGTCTTTTTCAATTAATTAGGCATAGGTTTTGCGTTTTTCTAATTTCAAATTGTATACGCCGAAAAAAATAACGCATACCCTCAGAATTTGATTTATTCAAATGAGGATGATGTAATTTCCCGAGGGGAAACGACCAGTTATTACAATGTGTGGTAACTGGATTTCTAGGGTGTCATTTAAGCGGAAAATTGGGATATGCTTAAAGCCTTGGGCCATGAAATAATTGAAACAGATGGAGTTAAACCCCAAAGGGTAGAATAAGTCTATGAAATAATGAATTGAATTACATATAATATTACAGCTTGGTAATAAAATGTTATGACTGGAGTTCAAACCTTTCCTTTGCGAGCTTCAAATGAAATTATTTTTTGATAATTATTTAAATACATTTCAATTTTAATAACACACTTCATACTGCATTAACCTAGAGAGCTTTGTATATTGCAAGATAGAGAAAGAAATGAATTTTTTTATAGGGGAACTTAGACAGTAGTTTTAAGTACTCACATCTTAAGTGTAGCAATTCTTAATAATCATAAAAAAAAAAAATCTAAATAGTCCCTTATGGTTTTTGAGACACTTAAGAATTGGCCATCCCACCTGTTCATGCAGGCTGGGGGTTCATAAAATGTGATAATGTTGTCAATATATTAACAAATATTTATCATTTCTATCAACAATTAGATAATATTTCAATGAATAATACTACAATATCATAAGCAACCATTATAAATTATATAACCCATAAAAGATATTTTTATTAAATAAACATAATTAGCTTATTTTCAAGAACAGTAAAACTAGCTTTATAAACAGCTAAACAATTGTATAACTTATTAGAAAAGAACTATTGTTACCTTAAAATCCTAATAATAAATACACTACACTTTCTTTTATTTGTCTAAAGACCTTATCAAAAATATCATTATGAGGTCCTATTAACAATTAATCAACTGAAACCATAGTGAACTAGTGCAAGTTTTCAAGGAACATTATAAGAAAAGGATGGAGTGTTTCTTTCTAGGGGGATAACATGTTGGTTGCACCCTCCAGCAACCAGCTTTTCTCCTCAAACCCAAAGAATGAATAGGTGATAAATGACTATATAAGTCCCAGTAGGGTCTTTCGACTCCGAAGCGGCAAAACCACAAGTTTTTAAATGTCTTTCCATAGTCATCCTCAAACTTAAATAGAGAACTCTACAGAATCCTAGCTTATCCTCTTTAATCACAGGAAAACACTTCTTAATCCCCTCGAGATCCTATTTTAAGTTTATTGGCTAATGGTGCTGTCTGTGATTCCTACGATATCAGACACCCATAAATGTACATTTAAATAATAGCACCTAATGTGAAAAAAATTATTTCTATCTAACAAAAATTAATTGTGAAGTCTTAATTTATAATATTATAATAGAACTTAGTCGTTCCCCACTTCTTTTTTCCCCAACAAGGTTATTGAAGTAACAGAAAGATAAAATGATGTCGAGAAACCATTAATAATTATTAGGGAACCCATGAATATTACAATGCACAAAGCATTCCCACAGGGGTATAATGTGACAATAGCAGAAGGAAATGATGGTAATTTTGTCCTGTTTCAAAGTGATGTAAAATATGTTCAACGTTGCCTGGGACCAAATAATATTTGAAGAATCTTAATTCGGGTAGATTTGTTTTCCAAAGAAATATACAAAGGAATAAAAATAAATGTATGAAATTTATGACATTTTTTATTAACGGTTAAACACTCAATTTCCCGATGATTAATCAACTGGTTTTTAGTATTTATCTTTGAGATTCCGAGGAATAAAGCCATTCCTCAGTTCTAAAGTAAATTAAAGTTGTATACTATCTACTACTGTGTATTCCCTAGCATTTTTCCCTTATTTAAATTTAGCTTTCCACAATCATTTCTGGTCTATGCGGTTAATGTCCATTCTCTGTAGAGTTCAACTAAATGTTTTCTTCTTTCATTCAAATCTTTATTCTATTAAATGATACTTGTTAATTATAAGTGCTATTGATGAATTACCACATATTTTATGCTATAAAGCCTAATTTCTCCTGCCATTATTACAAGGTGGCAATAGTCCCAGAACAAATAAATAAATATTAATTTATGCCAGATTCAATAAAATCCTACTGCTTGAATACCAACTTTGTCCAATAAGATATAATTATTGATAAACAATTTTATTTATAATTTTAGTGTATATACATATGACTCCATCGATTCAAATGATTACAACTCTTTGAATATTTAATAAATAAAAATAATTAAACCAATGCATGCATCATAATAAATGTTGCAAAGATTATTAATGTATTAAAAATATAATTAGTATGTAATTGTATTAGATGCAAGCACTACTGAAAAAATACAACAACAAATGTACCTCTGGAGTTAGCATATCATCATCATCAAGGTTCTCGTTCAAATAGCCCCAGTCTGATGGTGGGTCGCTCAAGTCCACCCTAGAGGTCGATGCCAGTTCATCATCGTTGTGCGTAAGACCCATGTATGCAGTTACATTTTGCCAAAGGTTCACGACCCGATTGTATCGACCCAACGAACTGAGTTCATTGAACACTTGTTGGTCGTCTACGAGAAGGGATTTGGGGTGCACTCTTATGTCCTGGGCTGAATACTCCCAGGAGTCAGGACCTCCCACACCAATAGCTGGAACACGAGCTGACCATTCATTGGGCTCGACACGGAGGAGGCTCAACAGGATGGCGATTTGAAGGAGCTCATCCCGGCAGACTTTCTTCAGAGAAAGTATCATCTTGTACAATTTTGTTTTAACACTCAGTCAGTCTGAAACAAAATATAATGAACCAATCATAAATAAACATTTACCAAATTTGATAAAGCAGAATAAATTACAAGACATATGTAATCAACAAATATACCAGATAATGCTAACAAGAGTGCCTCATTAATTGAATGTTATTGTTATTATTATTATGTGTTAACCACTAGTTGTAATGAAATATCAAAGGGAAAAAACTTCGTAATAATTTCATAACTGTGGTCGACTCCAAAAATGAGAGTGAGCCTGCTGCCACGATAGCATTTCACTATATAGCAGAGGGCCAAACTAAATTTAGCCCTGGGAGTTCACAGAGAGATAGGCACAATGATGTGTGCCAGTATAAGTTTCTTGGGAAACACCTCAATCTGGCCAAAAATAATTTCATTTTAAGCTGTAGCAATAATAGATAATGCATGGACTTCAAACCAAGTATAAGACTAAAATAGGCTTAACTGATTGATTAGTGGCATAGGAAGGGAAGGATTGCGGGCTAAATATCATCGAAATTTTAAAAGCATATGCACAACGGTATAGTGCACGCTGTGTGTATGCCTAGCTGGCATGAAGTATCTTGCATTCCACAATAAATATTGCTGTCATGTATTGGTGGTTCAACTATAATTTATTTTTTACATATTTCCCCAAAGAAAAACAAGTCATATCCCCAAAATAAATTCCTGGCTACACCCCAGACATTGATAGTTCAATTTTTTATACTTCGACAGATCTTCACTTGAACACAGCTATGCATATATATTTTAGAAATGTTTACAAACTAAACTAAACTAAAGTACTAAAGTAAAACTCAAAACTAAACAAAGGGTTCTGTTTGTTTTAGTTAAAATTTTAACTTATTAAATTAAATTTTAGGATAAAATTCATTTTAACTTCTAAATAATTGAAACTGGTTGTAATAATTATTACTAGAAGTATTCCAAACTGTAAAATTAAAAATTGATAGTTTAAACCCAAATAACTACATCCTGAATAATCCTAAAGTCGTGCTATATTTACGTCAACTAAGAAATACAATTTTTTTCAGTAAGAAAGAGTTTAATTTAAAACATAGGCCAGAAAACAAGGTTTGAATCCATGTAGGTACAATTAAGAATTGACAACTGCACAATGAAGAACGAATTATTCATTAAGATTAATCAAAATTACATTTGTCAACGCATATCCAGTAAAGTAAAAACAATAACGAGTCTATTATCAATTACTAATGACGATGAAGACATTCAAAATCAAACATTACTATAACCTTCAATGAAACCTCCTGAGTTTCAAAACAACTTTGATCAGGATAGCAATATCAAATAATGAAACGATTCATGCACTGCAAATATTAAATGTAAAATCTAATTTATAGCATTAGAGAAATGAACCTTACCAATGTTATAAACAGACAACGATATCCTGTTATCAGTCTTTAAAGGAAGAGCACTGCACTTGTATTGTTCACTGTTGCTAAGAGTTAACAGTTATTACGAATCAACAGTGTCTCCACAGTTCAAACACAAAATCCACCGGATCCTATTAGTCCTGAGGTGTCGTCTTGAATAACCGGTGATAAACGATTTAAACCGAAAACACCGGTCTATTGGGAACAGAATCCCATTTTCGGAGAAAATAGGCACGGAATTAACACATCCTTCCACTCCTAACCATTACTGTACGGTAACTGCTAAACAACACAGGCGAGAGACGGTGGTAAATAAAAAATAGGGAGAGAATACGCAACTATGACAGAGCTCTAAACGTGAGATGTTCCCCCAAGCACAGTCGAGCTAAAACAGAACTACCTCAGGGCCGCGGTGGCCGCTGGGATCTCTGACGTAACGCACCTGCCTCGCAGCTTACTTCATCTTACACAATGTCCATCAACTAAATACCTGTGAGAAATAATTTAAATCTAAAAACGAGAAAAAAATATATTTATTTTAACTAATTGTGATTGTAAATTTATATTTGGCAAAACCACCATATCATGCAACCGTGACCTTGTTCAAAAGCTTCTTCCAATTTGTTAATTCCTCCCCCAACTTCCGCCACTTACCTTTTTTAAACAACATTTGCACAATTCCATTCCTATGATCGTCGGCATTTCGACAATCTCAATCCTGCTTAATTATTGATTCGACCACGTAGTGCGCACAGAAAAATATCTAGCAAACAGACAATCATCAATAATTTTAAGTTTAAGCAGGAAGTTCGTTTATTTAAGGATCGAAAATGGGACCGATAGCGTATGCAGTGGATGATAGAGAATACTGGTGACTACTTCCGAAGTGGGGATGTTTTTGGTATCTGGTGGGGATAATATTCGTGCCCTTGAAGAAAAAATAAGTCGTTTTCTTCTAAATGGGTGTCAATCAATTTAAATTACGTATAGGGAATATTTTTCCATCACATAAAACGGCATAACCTTGGAGGTAGTCTAGAATTAGAGTAATAATAAATTAAATTAATGTTTGGAAGTCTAACAAATATTATTTCCTAAAATTGTTTTTTCTTGATGTACCTAATTGATGTACATCAATTGATTCCGAAAACAGTTTGAGAGTATTAGCACACGGGTGATCAGAATTAATTTCGCTAGTTAAATTCAGCATTACAAATACTTTTCTTTCATAGGTATTACATATAAGCGCATAAATACGCAAATTCAAAACAAACAACAAACTTGTAATAAGTCGGAAATATTTTTCCTTCATATTTCTTTAAGAAACTAAGGAGTTGTAACTTAAGTCATATTCGGTTATTTATCAAACTCTATGATGAACTAATGCAAACTTAGACAACTAAGGCCGCTTTTGAATTATAACATGAAATTTTCTACAAAGGTTCCATTTGATAATACCTTTAATTAATTTTTTTTATATAGTTTATTAATTAATTTAGAAAAAATCATATCTTATTGAGTTAGGTATCAAACAAAAGATCTCGACGCCCTGATCCATAATTTACATTAGATGTTGGGATTTTAGAATATCACAATTACAAAAGTCATTAAAATCCTGTTCACAGTTTCACGCAGGGGGAAGGTACGTTAAATGGGGATTTTACTTAGAGCCTCGATATTGCTAACAATAATTGCAGATTCATTACTTGGCATTTAAAAATAGTTATTTTTCCGTTGTTTAGGGTATCAACTTTATGGACTTGATGTTTAGGTTAATAATATATAATATTTTTTGGAAGTGTCTATTAATAAAGAGTTATACATAGTTAGACCAATAAAGCTATTAATTGTGCGATTCTTAACGCCTGAGTAAATTTTTTTTTTATATTGTAATATTCCTTTGTATATATAAAAAAAAGATCTAGCTACAACTTAATGTTTGATGTACTAACAATGAAACTAAGCACTAATACTATACCCAAGGATTGTCATTAAAAAACAATGAAAATGGTTCGGTCTAAAAAAATGCACGAATTCCTACAATGAAACATCATAACATACTTAAGTTGTTCACTTTCTGAAGCAAGTTATTATGGGATTTTTTTTTATTTAATGGCATTTTTTTTTATTTGGATATAATTATGTTGCCCTGTTGACCCAATCGCTAGAGACACCACCTGCCTTTCAATATACAGTTGACTCTCGAAAATCTGAAACCAAAGGAATCACACAAAAATTTCGAGATATTGAGAGTTTGATTTTTAGTAAAAGGGGCTTGTCTGACTATCCTGATTCCATGAGAAGAGTGGTGGTCCAACATACCTCTATCGAGAAGTTAAAGGACGCCAACCTGCACCCGTTGCTTGGTGCCGTCGGTGGGTGAGATCTTCCGCCGGAGACGTACATTTTTTGACTCGTTGTAGCATATAATTTATTTATTTTATTTTTTTTCTAAGCTCTCAAACCCTAAAATAAGGAATAAGGAAAAATAAAGAGGAAATTTATTTGGATTGAGTGGACTAGGAGGGACCAATTTTAAGGATTGGTGTAGGGGATGAGGTGTGAAGGGGACCTAAGGAGAGGTGTGATTTCGGGACAGTGGTGAGAGTTTACGGAGGGTGGAGCCATGTGTCAAAGCCATGGGACAGTGGTCGACCAGGCCTAAGCCTGGTGTAGTAGCATCTAATTTATTATTTTTTTTTTTATTTCAAAACCCCTTTTATTGAAATTTTTTACAATCATATGATCAATATACAATGAACAAGATTTACAGAATTTCTCCTCGTGCTGCATACGCAGATGCATTTGAAGGAGGGTAGAATTACAAAATCAACATTTCTTTTTGAAGTTAAAAGTGCAGTATCAAAATAGACAGGACTGGGTGATGGGGCTCACCTTCGGTTTACAATCTGGGAAACTTACAAACCAAAACCTAAAAACTAGAACCTAAAGACTAAAGCGTTCCTGCCTCGACAGTGTCCTGCCATCGATAGGGGAACGGAGTGGGTGTTAAACACCGTGTGGTTTTTCAAGTACTGTTTGACTTTGACTGTGAGTCAAAAAAATTGATATGTATACGTTGAATGAATTCATCCACCGTGAAGCTTACTGTTGCTCCGTTGCTCGAATGAGGTATGTCTGACAACTTTCATCAGTATACCGTTTTGGAATTATTGGAGTCGCCGAGCTGTCGTATGCGTCAGATGACGAAAAAGCGGTGCACCATACAGCAGAGCAGGCCTGAGAACACTCTTATATACTCACTCACCTTCGGTTTACAATCTGGGAAACTTACAAACTAAAACCTAAAAACTATAACCTAAAGACTAAAGCGTTCCTGCCTCGACAGTGTCCTGCCATCGACAGGGGAACGGAGCGGTGTTAAACACCGGGTTTGTCAAGTTTGTTGCTCCGTTGCTCGGGGAAGAACCACTTTCATCAATATACCGTTTTGGAATTGTTGGAGTCGTCGAGCTGATGTATACGTCAGATGACGTAAAAGTGGTACACCGTACAGCAGAGTAGGCCTGAGTACACTCTTGTAAATCAATAGCTTTAGACACAGTGATAGATTGGGGGAAGTCAATAGATGCGTAAGCCAGTAAGACTTCGTGCGAGTTTGCTTTAACTTCCTCGCGAAATGGTTACTAAAACGGAGGTGTCTTCCCTTTTGGAAAGAGAAAATTACGCAGTCAGTCTTACCCTCGTTAACAGAGGTATTGAGTCTCCCCAATCTCTCACTGATCTGGTTACAGTCTACCTCAGCCTGTCTAAGAGCTGCCTTGGCGCTCATTCTGCTACTGTACACCGCAACGTCATCCGTGAAAGCAGTAATTGTTGTGTTGTCATCGATGTGCGGCGACTGAGAAATACGGACCCCATCGCACGGAAGCAAGACATTTCCCCAGTATTAGTGACGGCCAAGTCAAGCGTCACACTAAACGCGCTAAAGAAGATACATGCCATCAACCACGTCATAGTGAGGGTGGTGACCTTCAAGGAGCAGAGGTCTCCTCAATGTTCCTGGTGTCAAGAATTCAGCCACACCCACAACCACTGCGGCCGAAAAATGAAGTGCGTAAGATGTGCGGGACCTCATGAGGTGGCTCGGTGTCCCAAGAATGAGAAAGCCCTGGTGAAGTGCTCAAACTGCGGTGAGGTGCATCCGGCATCCTACAGAGTATGTGTGTGTGAGGCTTACAGCCTATGTAGGATGCCGGGAGAAGAGGAAGGAGCTTTTCACCAGGATGAGACCGGCAAGCAGCAAACAGTAGCCCCATCAGAAGATGAAACGCCAGGACGACCCATAAATGAGACCAGCTCCACCGCCATCTACCAACGCCTGGGAGCACCCGCTGTACACACGATTCACAGACCATACGAAATATACCACTGTTAGGATCTCGTCGACTAAGATTCCGGGCCTTGCGAAAGATATCACAACCGACAGCATGTGACCATCAATGCAAAGTAAGAATGTAAATCTAGACCCTAGACTAACGTTCCTGACAAACGACCAGCGCCAAGATCTTGAATGTGGACCGAAATGGGTAACATCCTTCGTAGATTTATGCAGCCATATGTTTATGGCTATTATATCTGGTAATCAACTAACATGGTGAGTCACTATATACTTAATTTTAACTGTGATGGTTTCATGGCCAAAATAGATGAAGTAGAAGTGTTAATAACACTCTACCAACCAGATATTGTAGTATCGACAGCAACGAGGGTATCTGCACAATCGATCCACATAAAAGGTTATTCTACTGCCAATGAAACGGTCACCGTAACCGGTGGTGTTCTCGTTGCTGTACGCCATGGTATCAATTGGAAGGAAGTGGATTCACCACTGACTACAAGTGATCCCAGGCTTCACCACCTGACAGTAAAGGCAAATTTGGGGTAACCCATTTAGGAGACCGTACGCGTCTCTCCAGGAGTACTCAGCCCTGCTACACGCATGTGGGCAGAGGTCTAACCACTGGGTGGTAGGAGATCTCAATGTAAGACACACGCTGTGGTATAATACCACAACAAACAGGGCTGGGAGACTCTTGGTGAGAACGCCGTTTACGGTCGTTCACCCCCAGACTTTTACTTTTCGACTGAGAGGTAACCCGCAGGCCACCTCGACAATTCTTACCTAGACTTACTTCTGACTAGACAGCCTCAACGTATCACCAGTGGCACCGCCCTCGACTTTATTACAGGCCAGTACTGTACGCTGTAGATGGTAAAGTTGTGACCCCTCGCCCCACGAGATAATACTACGGTCGTGCCGACTGGAAGCTGTATCGGTCGCAGATTTACCATAACCTGCATACAGTGCCAATTCTCCGCAAAAAAGAAGAAGTAGATCTTCAACTAATTTTCATAACTGATGTAATCACAGACGCCGTAGACACTGCTAACCCAAATTTTAGCCCCATTCCACCGACTCTGCGACCACCCCCAGACCATATTCTTAAAATTATTGCCTTGCGCAACAATTGGAAGAATAGATGGTACAGGACGAGAGACCATCAAGCTAAGGTAGTTGTGAATTCTCTCACAACGCAAATCCGAGGCTTGGTGAAACTCTGGAAAACAGCGCATTGGCATGAGCGACTTCGTAGCACTCACGGCGATCACAGAAATTTCTGGAAGATGTTGAAGACTACAAAAATCAAGGCAGCTACTGTCTGTCTTCACGAAGGCGACAATCTTCTTACTGCTGAGCAACAGGTGACTAAACTGGCAGACCACTACGCCAGGGGTATTACGGCTAGGATGGGCTACTACTATATGCCTCTTCCACTAGATACTGAACAGAGCCACATGTTTGAATCACCGAAACAGCTAAAGGTGACTCTACGCCGGTGTCAGGGAAACCGAGCACCGGGGCACGACGGGATACAAACAGTTCTGCTCAAATAAATGCCGAGGAGAGGGATAATACAACTCGCAAACTTATACAACTCGGCAAAGATTGCGGTATTTTCCTGACAAATGGAAATAAGCCATCTTGTTTCCATTGCTGAAGCCAGCAAAGAGCGGAGATCACCTAGCCCACTACCGCCTGATCAGCTTGCTACCGCAAATGGGGAACATTTTAGAGAAAATTCTGTTGAACTATCTCAAAAATGACTGCGCGGAAAATGACATAATTCCGCCAGAACAGACTGGATTTAAATCCAGTCTGAGCACAGAACATCCCCTTCTAAAGCTACAGTCAGAAGCTAGCTATAACTTGAATAGAAACATAGCCACGGCTTTGATTTTGATTGACTGCACTCAAGCATTCGACTCGGTGTCCCACGGGACGCTGTGTCAAATACTCTGCGACCGGGAATGCCCGGAGCAACTCTATTCAATTCTGGCTAGCTTCCTGAACAACAGATCGATGTGGGTGCGGGAGGGTGATAGCTTCTCTGAAGCTGTGTCACTTACCTGTAGAGTATCTCAAGGAGCCGTTTTATCCCCAGTACTTTTCAACGTCTACACGTCTGAAATTGTAGGAGCCCGATATAAAAACACAACAATTACTGCTTTCGCTGATGACATAGCGGTGTACAGTAGCAGCATGAGCGCCAAGGTAGCTCTTAGACAGGCTGAAGTAGCCTGTAACCAGATTAGTGTGGGGAGACTTAATATCTCTGTAAATGGGGGTAAGACTGACTGGGTAATTTTCTCTTTCCATAAGGGAAAAGTCCGCTGCCTACTACTTAGCCAGTAGGAATGCAGCAAAACTCACCAGCCAACAACTTAATTAAAATGGACAGACACCTCCGTTTTAGTAACCATTTCGCGAGGAAGTTAAAGCAAACTCGCACGAAGTCTTACGCATCTATTGACTTCCCCCAATCTATCACTGTGTCTAAAGCTATTGATTTACAAGAGTGTACTCAGGCCTACTCTGCTGTACGGTGTACCACTTTTACGTCATCTGACGTATACATCAGCTCGACGACTCCAACAATTCCAAAACGGTATATTGATGAAAGTGGTTCTTCCCCGAGCAACGGAGCAACAAACTTGACAAACCCGGTGTTTAACACCGCTCCGTTCCCCTGTCGATGGCAGGACACTGTTGAGGCAGGAACGCTTTAGTCTTTAGGTTCTAGTTTTTAGGTTTTAGTTTGTACGTTTCCCAGATTGTAAACCGAAGGTGAGCCCCATCACCCAGTCCTATCTATTTTGATACTCTACTTTTAACTTCAAAACGAAATATTGTTTTTGTAATCCTACCCTCCTTTAAATGCATCTGCGTATGCAGCACTAGGAGAAATTCTGTAAATATTGTTCATTGTATATTGATCATACGATTGTAAAATATTTCAATAAAAGGGGTTAAAAAATTCTCATTGTCTCATTGGTGCAACTTCTTCTTTTCCCCTCTTCTTCTGCTGTGGCTGCTGTCTGTTGTCTGCCGGTCTCATCCTGGCGAGAATCTTCCTCTTCACACAGCTTCTGTAGGAGGCCGGATGCACATCGCTGCAGTTGGAGCACTTCAGTGGGGCTGTTTCATTTCTGGGAGACTGAGCCACCTCTTGAGGTCCCGCACATCGCACGCACTTCTTCTTTCGGCCACGGTGGTTGCGGGATTGGCCGAATTCCTGACACCGGTAACATTGAGAAGCCCCCCTCTGCTCCTTGAAGGTCACCACTCTGACTAGTAGCATCTAACAAACCCACCACAGTATTTAACACCATGACCCCATGACCCTCCCCACATCGATGGCAACAGACTGTCAGGAAAAATTAAGTTAAGATTTTGTTGTTAGATGTGAGTTAGTTTTAAATCTATGGTCCATAAGGAGAGACCCGTCACTTTTAAACATGTTTAGACCATGAATGTATAATCTGCATTATATTTTTGTAACAATCACTAATCGCATTGTAAAATTATTAAAAATTGTATAAAAGGTAGCCAAGCTACAGGATGTCAAGTTTGATTTAATAACAAGTTCATATTATCGAGAGTAAAATACTCATGATTTTTTCGATTTGAGCTGAGAGGTTTAAATTATCAAGACCAGACTCTAAGTACTCTTTTCTTTTCCCGAAATTCCAGTTTAATGTTGACATCATCTTCAGATTGAGTTGCACATCTTGCATGTTTTCAACCAATTCTAGGGATATTTCTCATTTAGAATTTCCTAGTTGACTGGGCAGTCATCGCAACCAGGCTGAGAACTGCAAACGAGGAGATACTTAATTTTGTAAATTTGTTCTGGCATCTCTGTATTTCAGCGATGGGATCGCGTTTTATTTTATTTCCTTTATCTTATTGCTGTCTTGAACTGGCGACCAACACCTTGTCCATCTAATACAGTTAAGATAACAATAAAGTTTTGAAAAACCAGAAGACTTTCCTATGAGATAGATTTAAAGGAGATTATGTTTTTAGCACCAGCATGATTGCCGTAAAACTAAGCGATTAGAGCCACGTGGCTCCAAGCAAGGTCGAAGCTTGGCTATCACCGTTACGGACGCACAGTGAAGCTACTGGGGGTTAATATTATCTGAAATTAAACAATATTAATTGTGTATTAATAATTATGAGTTGCGGCATGTAATTCTTCATGTGTAAATTTTAATAGTTATTGGTTACAGAGTTAATAGTGACAAGACCTAACTACGATCACTTTATTGAAGGGATTTTTCAGTTGGAAAAGGGTAATGAGATGGTCCCCGGTTCAAATCCCAGGTCATTTATATTTAATTTTCTGTAACAATTAATTATAAATTATTATTTTCTATAACAGTCATATATGCCCTTTGAACTGTCAACTTTACTATGCATCACTTTATCGATAATTATGAAATTAAAACAGTGAAAACAAAGTACTTCATAAACTATGGATTCTAAACATCATTAAATTTCAGGACACAAGAAGTTTTGGAATTTTTCGGAAACTTATAAATAAATTACCCTTTAAATAAAGCAGAAAGTATGTCTAGCTATATGTTCCGCTATTCGTTTTTTTTCTAAACCCCTTTAAATTTTAATAAAATGTGTAAAACTATGAACAATATGAACAAAGAATTGACAAATTTTTCCCCTCATTCTGCTATGCGCAGATGCATTTGGAGGAGGTTGGGTTACTTAACAATACAGGTTGTGGTTAAAAACACAATGAAGTGAATATAATGCTAAGTGATGGGGCTCACCTTCAGTTTGAAAATGTTAGCTCGTTAACTATTGAAACCAAAATTTAATTACTAAAGGTATATGCGTGCTCCGAGAGAAAACTACTAAGTCTTTTATTATCTACACATTTTTAAATACTAGAAAAGGTAACATTTGAGAACATGTTCGTCTGAAGCGTCTTTGGGCAGCCTATAACGCTTTCTTTGAAAGACACTGATCTCCTAGCATATCCACGGAGCAGGCCGGCGATGAAAGATAGAGGTATTAGTGGTGCATGGGCATTAAGGAGTTTGGCGGTGAGATTGTCCACCAGGTGGTCAATTGTGGAGCAGGAGTAAATAGAATTTCATTCCAGTGTTTCGAGTCCCGAATAATTTTCGGAGGAAAGAGCATCCAGATTCTGCCTGGTTCCAGAAGGAAACCAGGTCTTCAGGCTGTCACGTTCGTACATAGCCATACCACCACCTGTCTGACCAGCCCAGTCATGGTGGAGAGAGGTATAGTGGAGGAGGGAGACAGAGGAGGAAGGGATGCAGTGTTAAGCCGTATTTCAGATAGAGCGATAATGTGGGAAACGTTTTCAGTAAAATATAAAAGGAATTTATCATAATTGTGAGAAGGGATTGGAATTTATGTGGCAGGTGGTTAAAACATTAGCCATGCTGCGGAGGAGTATTGGAAGACACTGTGACTAGTGACAAGACGCTATGGTAATGACGTCGATCGGGAGAAGAGTAAATATAACGAAATAAATAAAAAATAAGTACTAAAATAATGTCTTAATGAAAAAAAAAAATAAGAAGCCCTTATATTGCTCGGTTCAAGCGTGACGTCAATTTGGTCACCTCTAATTTAAGGGCCTCCTCCTCCGCCTCGTTAAAACACTATGCACAACGCTTTTTACTAAATTATTAGAATTTTCAAACAACTTTTTAGTGCTTTCTTTTACTACATTATAAACAATAAAAGTCAATATCAGTGATATGTAGTCAGGAGATGGTAGTACACCTAGGTGAGTTAAGTGGTAATGAGAATTAGGGCCTAGGTTGCTTAGGGATTTAATGTGCATTGGCTGCAGTTTAAGGAAGTTACTAGTACAGGTCGATGCATAGCTTCATAGATATTTGTCAAATATCATGATAATAAAAATCATTGCGCAATACTTGTTTTTATTGATAACTATTAGCCAAAGAAAAATATTGCCAGGATCAGGACTCGACTCCAGGTGACTTTTAATTGTGGTATACACCTTAACTAAAAGTGACGTTACGTGTTTTCTTTGTTTGTTAGAAGTATCACTGTAGCCCCAAAGCCTTTACAATAGTATTGGGTACAGAGCTAAGAAGAGTGAAGCTAAGGATTTAGGATATAGGAATTTAAGGTCGGTTCCCGACAGCCTGATTGCCTTAGGACATGATTTGGTCCTATTCGGCACGGACTACACGAATTTCTCGTCCAACCTCCACATTCTTAAGAACTCCAGATTATGAGTGTTCAATGTTTCAACATGTTCATCAAAGTCAAAAAAAAAAAGAAAAGTATAATGGTTGCAAGGAAATGCGAACAAGCCATACTCGGTTTTATTTTGTTTCTTTTAATTGTAATGTCTCTCAAGTCCACTCAGTAAATAATGTATATCTTTCTTGCACAAAACATTTATTAACCTTTTTTCAATCAATTAACATATTTACCTGGTATACCAACTCTTCTTATTCTACTGATCACAATATTTAACATAACCACTATAAAATCAAACTCCATCTTATCCTGCTTACAGGTTTATCATACATATAACAACTATAATTTGAAGTACTTGCATGAGTTTGAGACATGTGCACTTCACAGCCCGGAACAACATGTAAACAAAACGCAATTATCTGATACAAAAACTCATCACAAAAGTGCATTCCTTTCTAGACCTCTCACTAGCACCAGCTCTTATCCATGTGACACAGTTATTACGTCACTGGACCTAGTCTGCAACAGGCAATGTTTTTTTAATATATAAAAAAATCCTAGTCCTCCGCTTATACAGGGTAGCTACTGAAACTTGAAAGGGCTTGAAAAAGTCATAACTTGTTCATTACCAACCTTTTTTATCTGATTTTTTTAAAGGTTACAGGTTTTTATCCCTTGGAGATTGAAATGGCTTAAAATGATGTCCAGCAATTGTGGTATCTTCTAGGGATGGTATAATTTGGAGCCTAATCGCCCAGTATGAAAGATCTGAATCAGCCAGAAAAAGGTCCGCAGCAGCGGTGGAAGCTGTATGGTAGCGTTTCCTTGAGGATCTATCTGCCTCTACCCATCATCACTTTGCTCAACTAGGCATTTCTAGAATACCATAACAAAAGATTCTGAAATTAAATTTTAAAATGTTCCCACACACAAGATACAAATGAATTAAGTTTATTAACCAAATGGATAACGGGCAGGTAACAACCCCAAGGTACTCAACAGCAACTGCGGTACCCCATTCAATTTCAACAACTAGCCAGAAGTAATAGACACTTTTTTAACTACATAAAATAATGAGCAATGTGGCCCATTTTCATTTAAATGTGTGCATCAACAAACAAAACTGCAGATCTTGAGGTACTAAGAAACCCAGGGAATTAAATTAGCATCCATAGCATCCCCAAAAATGTACGTTTGATGTGGCGTTGTGGAGTGTAAGATGAAAGAGTTATTTGCCTCTATTTAAGGAATCAATAAGGCCTTTAAATGTAGGACAATGGTTTGAAAATGTTTAAAGCTCAGTGGTCGATGTTAATAAGGAGGTATGGTTATGACAGGATAGAGAACTGCCAAGACAGTGATAGACTTCCTGGAAGAAATTTAATAACGAATAAATAATTTAAAAAATACTGATTATTTTTGCTCTATGCAAATCGATTGACAGCACCAGTCAGTCTTCTTTTTGCGGGGCTACTTGGTTTTATGTAAATAAACCTCAAATAATTCAAGACATCAAGGAGAATATTCAAGCCGAAATACAATGTTGACAACCTGTATAATGCCATGGAAAATACTGTGCTTTTGTGAACAGGGAAATGGTCTTTTGATTGATGTTGTTTTTCAAGCATAATACTAAAAAACTCCATTAATCATATTTACAAATCATATAAAAATAAAAAATCATATGCTCATAAAACTTAGCAAATTATTAATCCACAAAAAGCAACTAAATAAAACTTCTTTTAATTGATAATTCTACATAAATTGACTTGTATCTAATTATTTAATATTTTGTAGCTGAATTAAAACTTGACTATCCCTGGAATGTACGATTTTTTAACTAAAATGTACTTCTAAGTCAAACTCATCAACCACCAGGTTTTCCTCATGAATTTCCTACTTAAGCTCTCAGTATTGACAGACAGGAAATTAAATTTTCTTACAGTTGGATAGTCTAGTTAGTGCCTTGCCCAGTAGACCATGCAATCCCGCTTCTACATCAGGTTTAGTAAGCTAAAATTAATCTAATGACTAACAAGTAATAATAATGGCCAACTCTGTAGATTCAAGACTACACCTTAGGTTGTTTGTATATGCCAGTTTTATAAAATATACTTTCTGTTTCCTATGTGGTCTGATATCTTTTAATTTTTTAAAGATTTGTCAATATAGTATATTTGTTGTTTTTAATTTATAGTATATCATTAAATTTAAATAATAAAATGGAGAAAAGAATTAATTTAAAAAAAATATGAACTTGATTAAATTTTAAGTTGCATATTTTCGAAAAGTTAATTCCAGCTCAAAAATTTCTCCAAAGAAGATTTCTCTCTTGAACTATAACTAAATATAGCACTAGAATATAATTAACTAATATACTATATAAATTACAATATAGAAAGATGTAGTGTATCATGAAATACAACATGTACTTAGTCAGCAATTAGAATAGTTGAATAAAAGACCTACACACACATTGAAGAGACAAACCTAATTTACTGTGTGAATTCTAAGTCCTTATTCATATGAATTGATTTGATTTTGAACAAATTGATTCATTTAGTTTTTGTAATGAAATAGAGGATGTACAAAGGAAACATTGAAGGACTCGCAATTCTTATGATATTACTAGAAAAAGATTACCTCATGAAGTTCAAAGGAGTGATATAGTGTAAGTTTCTGCTTTTCTATTGGCTATTATTATTTGTAATATGATATTGGTGAAAGTATACCAATGTTGTGTTAATACCTAGATTTGTCATCCAAATGTATTTGTACAAGGTGTTGATGTACAATTTGAGTTGAGTGCAGATTTTTACGCCAACTTTCCTTCTGTGAGGGGAACAAATGAATTCAAAAGTCAACAAAAGTCCTTCCGTGGAGGACAAAGACAAACGTTATGGGGTCACTTGAGCTGAAGAGGTATAGTTTTAAAAAATATGAGTGAGAAAAACACATAATTTAGTAGCTGTCACCGTAAAAAGAGTTCATAATTAGCTATTTGAAAGAGCCCCTGAATAATGATAAATGATCCATTTTGAGAACTTTTACGTGGTAACTTTTGGAATGTTTTATATCTTTATTTGGTGAATTAGTATGATTGTAGATATCAAGTATATCAAGTAGATATCAAGGAAGGATAGGTTATTCGTTCTGAACATTTATTTCATAGTGCAGCAAACTGCAGTACTTCTTAAATTAATATTTCATTCATTCAGGTATCTTCTGAAGATAATTTCATATATTTAATTAGGTAGCTAACACATATTATAAGGTAGATAACACTATTTACCATAAACACACTCAAAATGGATCCTTTACTAATCCAGTAGGATACAACTATGATAAACCATAGTCAAATGTCACCTAGTTAAATAAGTAATGGTTTCCCTTTAGAAGTGATATAGTTCAAATATATTAGTTTGCAAAGTAATTATACACATAAATTGATGATCTATCTTGTGAAGATGCATGAGTGGTCAAACTATCAATTTAAGAATGACTAGTTTTTTGAACTGTGAAATAAATATCAAAGAGAATAAATGGCCTACTTTTGGTTATATCACATACCATACATATTATTAAAGATCTCTTTAATTTTGAGATTTTTCAATCAACCACTGATTAATGGGCATATTATTACAATTATTTGAAATATGAATTAGTGATATGTCTTTAGGACCTAGGACCAGGGCATGGCATGGGTTGGTGGAGTGCCCAAAATATACCTATATATTGCCTTCGGTCTTTTTTTATTTTAAAGTTTTATTATGTTTTTACTAAAATTTGAAAAGCAATCTCTTGTAAAGAGATAAGGACCAGGCAAGGTTGCCACTGGAGCTGGTAGATAACACTGAGTAGATACATACAGGCTCTTCATAAAGTTTTTACCTCTCAACATTTATTTCATTTTTTTTTTACTGGAATCACTATGCTGTAGAACAACTCATTTCCCCTATAAGGCTGAGTGAGCCCCGACCAGATGGATTCCCCTTAGAAACAATTATTTAGGAGAGCCAGGAGCTGGGAGGAGATGGCAAATAATGTTTATTGTAATATTTCTTTTATTTATTATTAAAAAAAATGTAAATTAAGCTTACAATTTATTAAATCTCAGGAGGACCCTCAACAACCAAACGTTTACATGAAATAAATAAAATGATTATATATACTGTTGTATAGTTCTTCACAAATTTTCTGTTTAATGCTTGCCTTGCTCTATCCAAGTATTTTGTGATCCCAACAATCCAAATGCAATGGTGCCTCAATGACCTCCTGTAGACTCCGGCAATATGCAGATATAATGTACGAGGTGATATGATGGCTTGCAATGATACATAGAAATCAGAGGTATGTGGGATCTCACATCAAATATTTTTGACCATCCACAAACTAGTCATCAACAGTTCTCTTTTCCGGCAATTGCAAACAATTTGCAACATCTCCTTTCAATTTCCCACTTACTACTAGTCATAATCATCTAGAAGAACACCATCATAGAATTGGTCTGAAGGTCTCAACTATTTGCCCGCTTATAGATATTAAGAGAGAAAGAAAGGTGGGAACTTAGAAAATTTCCCTCAACTAATTATATAGTGTGAACTATACACCTGAAATATATCCTAGGTTTAATAAAGCATAATTGGATTAAGCTGCTACAAAAAATACATTTTCGTTGGCCCACAGTTTTTCATGTTTAGAAACACAACGTTTTTGATGAGTTGAGCCGCCATCCTTAGATGTCAGAAGTTCTTCGATTGGTTGTTCAACAGATACCACATCGTTTACGATATCCGCTTAGTAAGAATATTGTACAGCTTTTCATTATTTTTGATCTTTGTCCATTCATTTAAACAGTCTACTGTCAATCCTTGTTCACTAAGGATGTTACAAAGCAATAAATCACAAAATTTTTAAAAAGGGAGGGTACTTCTGTGAGCGCTGAGTAGGAGGCTATTTTTGATAGGTTTCCTGGTAACTAGAGATGGGCAACATAATTGAGAATTGATTCAAAGCATCTGCTCCTCCTCTACATAAAACCTATTTCAATAACCTTGAAGTTTCATTGAAAAAAAAGATATATATATATATATCAAATAAAATTTCTAGACATCAAACAAAAAATGTATGCATTAAAAAAAAAATGAATGGTGGATTAAAAAGATGTTACTCCATTTCACAATGAAATAGAAATAATAACCTTGATAAAAGATGAGACAGTGGGGTGAATAATAAAGACTTGGCAAAAAAGTACAAAATTACAAGTAGATCAAGGGAGAGGGAGAGGAAGAGAGAGGGAGAGAGAGAGAGATAGATAGATAGATAGATAGAGAGAGAGAGAGATAGGGGGAGAGAGAGAGTGAGAGAGAGAGTGAGAGAGAGGGAGAGAGAGAGAGAGAGAGAGGGGAGAGAGAGAGAGAGAGAGAGAGAGAGAGAGAGAGAGAGAGAGAGAGAGAGAGAGAGAGAGAGAGAGAGAGAGAGAGAGAGAGGGAGAGAGAGAGGGAGAGAGAGAGAGAGAGAGAGAGAGAGAGAGAGAGAGAGAGAGAGAGAGAGAGAGAGAGAGAGAGAGAGAGAGAGAGAGAGAGAGAGAGAGAGAGAGAGAGAGAGATTACATTCATATTTTGAATTTGCCTCACAACCACAATATCGCACCGTCATCTTATTTTCCTGTAAGCCATCATTTAATTGCGATGACTCTCCTTGTATTGCCGGTAAGATCACGACCTCACGTCGCCCAATGCTTACTGGCCTCACTTTATTTTCGTTAAATTAATAAAATTATGCCTCTAGTTATGCTGCCTGAACTATCCTTCTTCATTTGTGAACTATATCAGTATATATAATTTAATAGAATATAAAAAAAAGCGAAGCAGGTAATTTGATTTAAATCCATGGAAAGGAATTTAAAGGTGAAATGTGAGAGCTGGAGGAAAGAGCTTATTATTTTATGTATCTCCCCAGAGTTTTTATTTTATGTAGAAAATCAGTTTTGGATGATCTGATGTACATGGATCTTCAGGACTCGTGGAGGGAGCACCAATTTTCTTCAATCGCTCAATGTCTTCAGACAAAGTTATCTCTTTCCACGATAAAGCTCTATAATTGGAAGTAACTCCTTAATCTTTTTGTTATTCTTTCATGAGACCGCGTGATCAGCAGCCAAGGCGTCTTGGGCAGATGGTATGGTTAAAGTTGAGGATAGTGTGCCATTGGACCTTGTTATTGTTTAAGAGTATGAATAAACCTAAATTACAATTTATTGAGTAACTCTATACAGCTAGAAAGGAGCCCCCACCAAACTAATCGTATGTAGTATTTCCAGCTTCCCTTCGACTTTCCAGCCTTAGTCCTAAAGAGCCCTCCTATTACTTTCGGCTCTACCATTAAGAGCTAAGATTTGATCTGGGATACCCCAAATCTCCCGACGGTCAACAGATACCCTTAAAACATCCCATTGCTCTCAAAACCTCATCCCTAGCACACACGTCAACTCCTGGTATCATCCTTCTTTTCATTCCATTTTGGTTATGGTTGCGTGGAGTACGGCAAACTCTCAGTAATTCTTGGGGACAGGTCGATTAAGCGGGTTAGTTTTATTTTTCTCTGTAAAATCTGCTTTCCGATTTTACGGTGCTCCATTGTATCACATTACATTCTACTTCCAATTAGTGTGGCACTTCCCCTCTCTCTGTAGATAATACCACCTTAGTTCCTATTTTGTTCAAGATATTCAATCCATCCCCATTCGAAAAAGGTGAAATAGCCCGAACCTTGCAGCTCCTTCCATTTCTGGACTGAAAGAAAGACTTTACAGTTCTCATTTCTGTTCACAAACTCTCTAAAACGAGTTGGCTGGATGGCGCCCTTAAGAACTTTTCCATATTGGCCATTATAGAAAGGCCAACCGTATTGTCAAGTGGATGGGATTGTAGCAGCATACTCTTGGCTATACTGGCACATAATAATAATAATATGCGAAACAAGAGACCTGAGTGAGTGTTTGGATTTTGCGCAGTGGAGTTGGGCAGATATGAATGGAAGTGGTGACCTGTTGCGGGCCTCAGTTGCCGCTTGGTCGTGGAAGGAGAGGGTCGGTAATCCACACGAGGTAACCGCAGCGCCAACATACGTAGATATATAATACGTACATTGAAATACGTAGATCTGTTTCATCTTGTTGCTTCGCTTATACAATGCTTCTATTTCTGTTCCATTTTATTAACTAAAATTATTAATCGCTAGATGTAGACAAGTTTAATTGTAATTCTTTACTTGATGAGAAGTGTTTATATTTCCTTTTCATCTTTCTGCTGTATTCATTTGGTTCAACAGATTATGCTACATTTGATAAGTTATTTTTTATGCATGATAAATATCTTGACAATAGATTAAGATTACTTTCAAAAAGAATAAAATAAATTTTTTTTGAAGTAAAAACAATTACAATAAATGTCCAACTTGTTCCCCGATCCACTAAAACATCAGGTTTTTGGTACTATAGTTTAGGAACAAATACTAGCCTAATATGACATATTTTCAAAATATCACCTAGGTCAGTTATATTATATTTTATTAGTTAATACACTAATTCACAAAAAAAGTGATGAGCTTAGAAAAATTAAAATAGTTTTTCCTAATAAAATTATTTCGGCTTTCAAATATTTTTTAATTAGCGATTTAAGAGATAAAGGGCTATGAATATGAAAATACAATAAATACTCAAAATATTAATTACGAAAACATTATACACAGGTTTCTACTTTGATTTCTTCTGTAACTAATCTCTAAACATTTAACAAAAGGTTTTTTTTTTAAGATTTCCCCTCAAGTTATTTATTTCTTATTCATGAGCTGTATACTATCATTTTGAGCACGTAAAGTATAGGCCACTGAAAGCACTTGTCAATAAGAAATAAATAACTAATTGGAAGGCAAAACTAGGAGGTTATTTACTTAATCTAAACCCCCCAATCAGCAGTGGGTTCATAAATAATTCTTAGTTTATTGAAACACCCTCAACATAAAACAAAATCTAAATAGCTGAACTATTGGTAATAAAAAATATTTGTAAAACTTGAAGATCAATTTTGCTGTATCTCAACTCATGATGTTGTATCTCAAAACTTTTTTTTAAATACATTTAAATTTAAGTTTGCGTTACCATCTTCCATTATAGCTTTCTTAAAGTTCGGAAGATAATCTATAACCTTTAATGGTTAAATAAAAGAACGGGATCGATTTTTTCACAAACGTGCTCCTGTCCACTACTTTTTTTAATTCTATTACTCTTCTTGTATCTGAGACAGTGCGGTATTTAGGCTTCCATCTCGACAAAAGGTTAACATTGTGGATTCTAAGGCTAAAAAGAGAAGAACTAAACAGACAATACAGATTACAGACAAGACTGTAAAAAAAAAGCTTTGGACAACTTTACAGACTACTTCAAAGGACATCCCATCTCACAATAGAAAATAAACTACTAATTTAAAAAGTTCTACTAAAGCCAATCTCGACAAACGGAATAGAGCTATGGGGGACAGCAAAAAAGTGGAGCATCAAGCGCAACCAATCCTTTCAAGCAAAGGTTCTGAGAACAATAGTAAATGCCCCTTATTACGTCAGCAACAAAACCCTTCATAACGATCTTAATGTACTCTACATTCTTAAACTCACCCCTTCCAAGTTTATGAAATTCTATCGAAACCTATCCAATCACCCTAATCCTGTAGCACAGTCCTCCTCTTCCTCCTCGGAGACCAAAGCGGCAGTAGCCTCGTGACCTACAATAAATACGTGACACTGAGAGTCCTGGCAATGGCCAGTTTCTCCAATCATGTCCTGAGCGTCTGTGGCTCTCGCGCTCTAGGTCATCCTCCACTGGCTATATCCGATGACGCGGCTGATAGAGGAGCGTGGGGGACTTCCCAAGACTCCGCTTCCTGTTTCGCGTGCGAGGGGGGGAGGTGATAATCATGCGGATTTGAGAGGTCTCTGGGCTGCTTGTGAATACTGTATAAATGAGCAAGTGAATGAAGAATTGTAAATATGGTATGAAAGGGAACATTTAACACAATTACTTATTGCCCAATGAGACAGATTGGAGTTTTGTTACAATAATGATCTGATTTGTTACAAACGTGCTGATGTATCTTAGTTAAACCAGAGTAATCCAGTTTGTATGCAGAATATTCATTTCACATTGGCTGGGACATTTGTCCGACCCTTAACTGGTTATATACGTACTATAATAAACATAGAGACATGTCCGTTGTTGTTTACGGGTGTTCTCCACCCTCAGTACTTCGGTGACAACCCATAAAATATCTCTTTTCAATTTGTCACATTGACAGCTTGCTCCCTGAGAATCAAGGGGTGGACACAGTTCACACAAGAAATCCCCTTTCGTTCCTTCAGTTTTATTTATGCGCTGGGACTGCTAGTTACTCCTCTAATGTTGATTTGCTCCTCATCATGTATCTATCAGTATAATATTTAATAGCTGAACCCGAAGGGATAGGCTTTACTTTCAAACAGGTGGTAACGACAGCCTGTCACGCATTAATGACAAGCATCATACAATATCCCTTCTATACTACAAGAGTATAAGAAAAAACATAAACGTGGAAAAATTCGAACTCATTTCTCTACCTTAACGGGTTTCTCAGAGTTTCAGCTGTGTTGACCTATCATTCCAATTAAAAGTTCTGATTTATTTCTCAAACTGAAGAAAAATTAAAAGTTACTTTTTATGTTAAATTAAACAGACGAAGTTAAATTAACCAAAATATTACTCTTATTATTTTTTTTACCCCCGGAAATTATCTGTCATCGATTACCGAGAATATTGCAATAAAGTCAAATAGATAGATTTTGGATGTATTATCTATTTTTATAAAGCGGCGAAACTGATTTGTAAAACCACATCGAAGCCGCTAAGCAGCCATCAATTAAAAATGCACACTTTTTTTTTTTTTCAATTGCTGCAATGGTTGGGGTTCATCACTTGGGAATCATCTGTGATTATCGGAAGTACTTTGTTGGAAGTTTATTAAGTTGAATTGTTATGCATTGGCCAACTTTATTGAATCATTTATTTGGAACTTACCTGAGGGGGTTCCAAGACCGTTGCCCTATCCAAGTACATCTGATGTCAAGTAGCCCTCCAACGAAGTGCTAACTGCTGCTGTGTATTTAACGTTACCGTCATCCTCATCTTTACCGAATAACTGTTCTTTAGATACAACGAGAAGAGGACGTATTAAATACTTACAGTATTCTATGTTTATAAGAAAAAAATGATAGGATTATTTTATTTATAAGTTTGTTATTACCTACTGAGTAATATGTATAAGTAATGTATATTTTCTGATTGGTAAAGAAGAATTTTTTTTTTAATTTGGATAACCAAAAAAAAATAGTTGATCCATGTCTCAGTAGCCTCATTATTTTACTTTTTACAAATCTTAAGCCTATGGTCTTTTTTCTATATATATGAAGAATATAACGTACGTAAAGAGACAATATCGAGAGATATTTCCAGTCCTGTTTTAATTTAATACACACTAAACGATTGCTTAAAAACGTTACTTCTTAATCCGTCTCGGCCAAAGAAGGTCACCTTTTTAAACAAATAAATAATTGTCACTAACTAAGACATAATTAAAAATAAATCTATTGAAACCGTCTGAAATGAAATGACATTAAATGCTTCATTTCCACTGTTGGCTCTAAAACATTTTAGGAATATCTTTGAAATTAGTATTGCTTTAGCTGTTCTTCACCATGTGGTGAAATCGTTGATTTATACCCACTTTTTTTCAAACACTTCAAGGTGTTTTAGGATAGACATTTAAATTTCAGAATGAGCGAATTGAAAGACTGAATCTAAAATCTTATAAGATCCTGACAGACAGGTGAAATACGTCTTGTACCTAAAAGTAGAGCCTCTTCCTTAGGGATCGCTATTGATGTCTATGAAGTGATATTCAGAACACTGAAGAATTATTGTTAGCATGGAATTAGTCCTGCATTTGAATCTAATGATTATTTCTTAAACCTCTGGCTAGGTGAATGAAAGTGCATTAAAACTAAGTGGGATAGTTAAACACACTCCAAAGTAAACAGTCAATAACCGACTTGTTAAGAATACAAACAGTCTAACGCTTGTTTATGGTCCGTCTAAATTTCTATTCTAAATTTAGTTGGCAGTTATTTAATGCGTAGGCTGCCGCTCTTACACTCTGCCGGCCAGTTCAAGTGCTGTCTTTAACAGAGGCACCTCCACCTCGATATTGTTGTCGGTTGTCATATTGTTTCCTTCCTTGCGAGGATTTAGTGACGTGTTTCAGAACGTATGACATTGTTTTTGATCTGCTGCTAGTTTTTTGTGAATTATGAACAATATGTGGGGACCACTTTAGAAAATATACCTCAATTGATCAAAAAAAAGTGAGTTGATTAAAAAAAATTATTTAGCATGACTGTGATTTCTCTTGATTTGTCGAATATGAGGACTATGCCTGGTTTTTTAGTACAAGTTCAAGTGAAGGGACATGGATCACACAATTAATGGGTTCAGGGACAACGATTTTAATGACAATTTTAAATATTGCAATTACACTCCAATAAACTCAAAATAAAAATGATATACTATTAATCAAGACGTAGATCCTACTTAATGAAAGGTAATTGCTTATTGATTTCGGTAATAGATAGTTGACAACCGCTTATTAGTTATCATAGGGTTGGTTCATCAACTGAAAACTAAATAAAATATCATGCCTTCATATTCTATCCACTAAAGCAATGAACAGAGATTATGAACAGGTGAACCCCATCCCACCAACCCTCTTTGAACTTCGGAAATTTTCCCTCTTCACGCCTCATTCAACTTCGATTGGTTATTAGTTTATTTTAAAGCCTTTAGTTTTTGTTAATAATTGTCATTTTACACAAAGAACGTTTTTGGTAGTATACCTTCGAAATGTAAAAATTACTTACCTAAAAATATATAAAAAAAAAAGTATGAAATGATTATCCAGAAGAAGACAGGTATTATTCAATTTCCGCACTGATCAAATTACGCAAACTGACCAAACAACTCAAATAAGTCCTAATGCCGAATAAATTATTTTTCTCAACGCGAAGTGCTACATTTTTCGTTTGCTTTCCTTTTTATAGAGGATGAAACTGCTGACATTACTTCCTCTTACTCTAACAACCCTGTATTTCTGGATATGAGATTTTTAATCTGTCATCTCTTGTGATATCAAAAAAATAACTACGATAAGCGTTAGAAATGTAAGAGATAGAAATATTTGTTCGTATGTCCTTTTTTAAATAATAAGGATAATTATTATTATTTATTATCAAACAGATTTATTATGTAAATTACAATCTGTCTTATTGGGCAATAAGTAATTCTGATAATGATCTCATTTATAAATCCAAATGGTTGTCACCTCCCTCACATGCGAGAGAGGAAGCGGAGTCTTGGGAAGTCTCCCACGCTCCTCCGTCAGCCGCGTCACCAGATACGAGCCAGCGGAGGCTGACCAAGAGCGCGAGAGCCACATACGCTCTGGACATGATTGGAGAAACTGGATATTGCCAGGACTCCCACTGTTACGAATTTATAGCAGGTTACGGGGCCACTGCCGTTTTAGTCTCCGAGGAGGATTATAGGGATGAGTGGTGCAGTGCAATGACTGTGTTAGGGGATTCGGGTGGTTGGATAGGTTACTATGGAATTATATGAACTTGAAAGGGATGTTGAAATAATAATAAAGTAAATAATAATTTTGCTAGTTAATTATATTTGGAATTTCAGTTATTAACAGGCGGTAGGTTGATAAATATTTGTGAAAATAAAACTAACTGCAATAATACTGGACTGAGAATGCTGGAGGAAACAGTGCTTGTAATGAGAGTAGCCTCCATCATTTGCCATCATCATTACTGATGCCTTTTAGATAGTAAAACGGGAGAGTCAAAATGTGACCTGTTAAAACCAACAAACAGACAGACACTTGTGAACCGAATTGTTTTTGACAAACTAACGACTCCTAAAAACAAACACTGGTCGTTTTAACTAAGCAAACCATTTTCAAGGTCTAAGGAAAATTCATAATTTTTTTAACAAACAACCAACCAGTATAATCGAGTTCTCCCCTTAATCAAATCAATAGTTGTTTTTATTAAATAAAATATTCTGTTCAATTCCTGGTTAAGAGTTACATCTGCAGAAAATTAAAGTCAGATGTGACATAGTTAAGCGTTCCATTGGTGCTGTGGAGACAATGCACACGTTTTCAATAACGTTTTGTAATAATATTCCATTAAAGCCCCTAACATTTATTAATCAGGATGTCACGATCTTTAATTTGATATTCTATTTAAAAACTAATTTAATTTTTAAATACCAAGTAATTTATTAATACCTATTTTATATTTATTTTTTTATGGAATTGCCTTTAATTGGGACATCAATGGAGCACCATCCAAATTAGCACGAGAAACAATGGTTGGTTTAAAGCGAACACGATGGTGATGACATTTTTAACTTGTCTTTGAAATTGCTGTGAGTTTATTGTTAGAAGTGATTATATTAATGAGCATGTGAGTTTTTTGGGAGATAAGTTGATGAGAGGGAGACAAACCTCTGTTTAGATTTTCATATAGTTTATTAATGAACAAGGTTCCGACATAATCAGGTCCTATTGTTAGTTGGAAAGGGCATCCATCACAAAAACGGAGAACTGGTGCAACCGATGGTGCTTCGAGGCCAACCAACTTCAATACACACTACATTTACTCTACGACGAGGACTCAAAAACATCTTCTACACATTTTTAAATTATAGTTGAAAAAAAACTTCTAGGTTTTAAATTGTGTAACCTACCCATTATAGAAAAAACTTGAAACAAATTAAATATTTAACATAATAACTATTATAAAAAGAATGGTTACAGATATATTATAAATACAACAAAAAAACTATAATCGTATTGACCTAAAACAAAGTTTTCAGTGGCTTGGAGAATCAAAGACAATATCCAAAAATTAAGTAGCCAATAACATTTTAATGAATATTTCATATATATTAAAATGGATTATATTGAGACATATATAAGTTAAGGGTCGTAGTATGGCAATGTTAGGCCTAGTACCACGTAGACCCATGTAAACAAAGGCTGTAAACAGAGATAGAGGATTAGAAGCGGAATAAAGACATTTTAAACCTAGCCGTTGTTCAAACATCAGTTCCCTTTACTCTCGATAATAAGATATTTACAGAACATAACCTACGAAATAAAAAAAAAAAAATATTTATGAATTTAATAAATATAAGGAAGTCAGAGCAATGTTTGTGTATAGACATTCGTCTTGTTAAGGCCATATACAAAAATATTTGACTCTGTGCCATTGACTATTTTTTATGAAGTCTTTCGCAATCTAACTGCGCGCGACTAATTTTTTTTGTTGCAAAATATAGATTCGGTGTGATCCAAAGTAAATGATTGAAAATTTATTTATTCGATGCTTATTTTCAGATTGCATTGAATAAAAAGTTTTCATTTTAACAGGCTGATCATAAGATGATATTCTCAAAAAAATAAGCAAGCAGATGACGAAGAATACAATGAAGAGTGTAATTATTGCACATTAAATCAACCAATGTGTGAATTACTATAAAAAACATTCTAAGTGGATCAATATCCGTATCAATTCTGAGCACAAACACGGAAATTACTACTACTAATTACTTACTACGGAATTAATTAAAAGAGTACCTAACTTAGATGAAAATGAGCCACTTCCGCATACATTTCAATTATATTGAAACTGAAACGGCCTGGGTTAGATTACAGGCCACAAATTGATGGTTTTCTTCATAAATAACAAATTTTTATTTTTGTATGCCATTAATTTTAACAGTTGGTCTGCAAGTGAGTTATGAAATATAAGTTTTTCGTCATCTACTGGCTGAGATTTATGACATGAAAACAATATCAACAGATCGGCATCGTTCAACGTTTCAACATACAATGCTTAGCGTTGAACTAATAATAATAATTGAACGGAACCGAATTATTCGAAGTTGGATTTATTTTCGTACACTTCCCGTTGTTGTATCTCAACCAAAATTTATAAATTTTTATTTGCTGTAAGCCATCTTGAAGCAATTGACACTAGTTTCTACTAATTCATGAATATCGATGTTAGCTGTTACTCAAATTGCATGTTAATGTAAAAACCATCTCCTGAACTAGACTTGTGCGTATAAATATGTTAATTGTGTGCGTATGAAATGTTACAGAAGACTGTGATGAAGGGGAGAAATGTCTCATCTCCTTCTGGTCTGCCTTGCAGTGGCGGCTATGTCCTGCGGGTCCCAGGTCCCCGATACCGAGTGCCCGATGTCAGGTTGGTGCAATTTTCCATATTATTTGCTTTAAATATTGGGAAACCAATATGTAGACGAATCATACATATACCACTTGTTTGGGCTACACAGAGTTCTTGATTAGACTTAATTTTTGTTTGAGAGGATTTCAGCAATATGTTTTTATTATTATTTTTTTTGTAGTAATGAGATGAGTGGAAAATTTTGAAATTGTAAATTTTTTTATCTTCAGATTGTTTTGGCTAGAGGAAATTAGGAAAAGTGTATGTAAATATTGTATAAACGAACATATGTTTAAGACTAAAAAAACAAAAGAAAGTGTAGGTTATGAAGTGTGTTTTGTTTTTTTCTCTTGAACAGCAGTTTTCATTTTTGTTACATCAACATACAGTTAGTTTACATTAGGAGAAGAGAGTTTGAAGTACTATAAAGCTCGAGGTAGTGAAGAAATAGGATAAGCGTATTAGAGGACAAAGAGCTTGGCTTAGTCAGTGTTGAAGATAGCTGAATACGGGCCTGTTCCCCTGCGAATAAGTTGTTGTTTACTACAAGTTTGGACTTCTCAGCCTATCTCGTTTACAGATCTCTCCGTGCGCATAGCCACCCTGCGGTTATCTGTACGCACTCTTCTCCGAAACATCGTATCGTGACTATTAACTTTTTTTCATTATTTATTATACATTATATTTATATTTACTAACAATCAGGCCTGGTTAAATACTTTCTGTAGTCTATGACCACTCGGTATTTCTCCTAGTCCCATAACCCTTTCTTCTTTACTGCCCACAGGTTAATATTATACGGTGACGTACTATTCCCCACCGTACCCTGTCTTTTTAATGCTTCGATCTCCTTCCTGATGTGTTGTCTCAGCGCCTGCGGGTACAACCTCTCTTTCACATATATCACTCGCTCATGTTTCAGCGGAATTTCATGGACCGTCTTCCCCGTTACTCCTAGTTTGTTCCCCTCTTTGAAGGAGATATGCTCATAGTCTCTCCTAATCGACTCTCTTCAGTCCTTCTCCCGATTAATTACCCCGATTCTCGCATTATCATCCCTCACGGCTTCCGTACACCGGTATAATTTCTTCCCCAGCCTAATAGACCACGTTCCCTCTCTGTACATCACTCGTGCTCCTACTCTTTCTATGAGGTAACACCAGATTATTCCCTCCCTACTACGTGTACTTTCAAACTCTCCTCCTTGGCCACCCACCTGTCCAATCCCATTGCCGTTTCCCCTTCGATTTCTCGAGGTGATCAGTCTACACGCGCTCGCCCGAAATCGGGGAGCCCCCTCGCTGATACACAATCTGTCCGCCACCTTCCTGCTGAGGATTGTGCTTGAACTTCCGGTGTTTACCAGGCACCGTACTCCTCTCACCACTCGGATTATGGGTATACCGCCGTAATCTCCTCCCACACTGTAATTGTTTAACGCGCGGTCACCTCTCTGCCAGCCCGCTTTGCAGGCCACCGTTTGCATTTTCTTTCCCGCTTCTGCACCTCGATGTCTGCTTCCTACGTGGGCCCTGCTGCCATCTCCTTCGTAGTACCTGTTGCTGCTTCCGGGTTCTCCCTCTTCTTCCTCCGTTTCCGACGCTCCCGATGTCTTCGTCGATTCGGAGGGAGCCCTAGTTCACCCACACACTCTCTGGGTGTTAACTTCCATTGGTCCGTCCGGTCTGTATCTTCCAGCTCTTTGGAACATACATGGACGTTTTTGAGCGATGTGACCCTCCATTCCGCATTCGAAACATTTCGTGCGCGGGCACTGCGCTACTAGATGTCCGGTTCCCTCACACCCATGACGTCGTCTGTCCTCTCTCCTTCCAATAATTCTAGCTCTTCTTCGGATTGTCCTCTTCCCTTCAGCCAGCGTCCTTTTATTCTCCTTATAATGTGGTTTTCTTCTTCTCCAAGTCTTCTGTTTCTTTTTTTTTTTTTTTTTTTATCAGATCTGACCCGTTGGTGAATAACTTATATATATATTGTAACATTCATGATATTTGAGAATATCATGGCCTGCAACCCTTCCAGCTGGTAAGCATCATCCCTTTGTGCTCTTAGGAGTGGGGATGAGATGAAGGGCGAGTCTTAGTCAGTCTTAGCTAACAGCCAGAGAGCAAAGCAGAGCAAGCTCCCGTTCTGTTGACGGTCATCAACACAAGCAGAAGAGAAGAAGAAGAAGAAGAAGAAGAAGATTACACGGATATCATCGATTGGGTGATATTGATATTGTTTTTTTATTATGGATCCATTGAAAGGGATTGAGCTCAATTTTCAATTTTCATTTTTTTATATAATTAATTAGTAGTAACTATCCTTGTTCAAAAGGAAATGAATATTTTTTTATATAATTTTTGTCAGCACTATTTATAATTATAAGTATTTGTTATAACCATTTTACTTGTATATATTTCACAATTCCCAGTTTCTCAATTTATTAATAACTATAACATTAGCCTTGAGATCGGGCGATTCAATCGGGATAATTTCCTATGTCCAAGACATAAAAACAAGTTGAATTAAAGATCTCATGACGGACCTACCAAATTAGTTAAGGTCAATTGATCTAATAAATTAGGAAAAGAAATGGTAGAAAATGAGGTAGGTTTCAATGGGGGCCGCTCCGGGATTAACTTCAAAAATTCTAAAGAAACCAAAGGAATTGTGAGGTATTGCATGTTAGAATAATAACTAGTACTAACTACTAACAATTTATATTTTTCTGATAATTTTACATTTGTTACACAGACACAAATGACGAACACAAACATGTCCGGGTCAAAGTCAGGTATAATAACGGTTGGGTCACAAGACCCCCCAGCCCCCGACCCCGAACCCACGATAAATCATTCCAAGATGTTACAACTAATCCTTGCCCAGTTAAACAGTCAATTTAACGCACTTAAAGAAAATAACAAAGAAATAAACGATAAATTAAACAGTCAATCAAACGCACTTAAAGAGAATAATAAAGAACAAAAAGAGTTGAGCGGGAAGTTTGATCAATTAAGGGAAGAAATAAAATCGGGAAGATCGGCTAAATTCGAACAAGGTTACACGGATGTAAACGATAAATTAGATAGACAATTACGAATTTGTGAGGAGAGAACACTCCAAGGAAATAATAATGTAAATTCAAAATTAAAAGAAGAAATCATTCTATTGAAAAATACGACAGATCATGAAAAAACAAATTTAACAAAGTCACAACTAGTTGATGCTGATTGTCAGACAGATCTTAGCTTATATTCAATTAAGGATAATGAAGAGAAAATGACTTCATTGGAGGATGAACAGAAGATTGCAGATAACAATGATGAGTGTACCTCACGTCAACATGATCTAATAAAGCTTGACTATGAGAATAATATGAGTTTGTTGGAAAATAAATTTTCAGAGTTAGAAGATACAGCGAATATTAAGAAAGGAGAAGTGATTTCATTGAAAGATCAAATTACAGAGCATCAGCTGACAACCAGCAATAACGTGAAAAATTTAAAAATAATTCAAAATAAAATTTTGGATATGAAGAAATTGGAATCTCAAATTCCAACTCATCTTGATGAAATTCCTTTTTGCGTGTTTGATTTGAACAACATTAAAATTAATGAATGGAAGGCATTTAAAAATAATTACAGGGATGTTTTTTGTTCGATACAATATGACTTCAAAAAAAGAAAAAAAAATTATAGTTTTCTTTTATTATTTTCATTATTAAATGAAAATAATACTGATCGGATGACACATAAACTTTAGAAGTTTATACAAACAAAAACAAAACTATTATTAGAAGTATTGACCCTAGTAAAGTCTATGGAATTATCAGCAAGTGAAGCTTTTGCTTTCATTATCACTTAATCTATAAAACAGATCATAAATATTCTTTGAATGCTTAAGTCCATTATAATTAATTTTATAGCAAGGAAATAAAATGAGCTCATACAATTTTATACACGACAACGACCTCCCTATCTTTTCGTAACATTTATAATTTTTTTATAAACACTATCTTTTCACTCAGGTAAAATATTCAAATCACCCACACACACACACAACAATTTTTCTCTATTGTTACTAATTACCAGTAGAATTGTCTAGTATTTTAATTAAAAACCAATATGTATTACTAATCACACTCAACCGTCTTCTCAACAAATGTTTTCCAAATCGCGTTATGTTCCATAAAACAATGTGCCTTCGAACTAATCCATACTAATTAGCATAATAATTTAGTTAAGTAAAAAATTAAAACAACTTGTACGCTCTTCAAGCAATTTAAAACCTTGCAAAATTTGAACTATTATTATTATAAACTTTGTAAAATTTCAACACCCGTTATAAACAACCAATTCAACAAATCGAACGCAGCAACAAAATATTGTGGGTCCACTTAAAAAAAAAAAAAAGTTTCATAAATTTTTTTTTTTATTTATAAGGGAAGGCAATTGTAACATTCATGATATTTGAGAATATCATGGCCTGCAACCCTTCCAGCTGGTAAGCATCATCCCTTTGTGCTCTTAGGAGTGGGGATGAGATGAAGGGCGAGTCTTAGTCAGTCTTAGCTAACAGCCAGAGAGCAAAGCAGAGCAAGCTCCCGTTCTGTTGACGGTCATCAACACAAGTAGAAGAGAAGAAGAAGAAGAAGAAGAAGAAGAAGAAGAAGAAGAAGAAGAAGATTACACGGATATCATCGATTGGGTGATATTGATATTGTTTTTTTATTATGGATCCATTGAAAGGGATTGAGCTCAATTTTCAATTTTCATTTTTTTATATAATTAATTAGTAGTAACTATCCTTGTTGAAAAGGAAATGAATATTTTTTTATATAATTTTTGTCAGCACTATTTATAATTATAAGTATTTGTTATAACCATTTTACTTGTATATATTTCACAATTCCCAGTTTCTCAATTTATTAATAACTATAACATTAGCCTTGAGATCGGGCGATTCAATCGGGATAATTTCCTATGTCCAAGACATAAAAACAAGTTGAATTAAAGATCTCATGACGGACCTACCAAATTAGTTAAGGTCAATTGATCTAATAAATTAGGAAAAGAAATGGTAGAAAATGAGGTAGGTTTCAATATATATATATATATATCCGTTTGCACTAATGATATCACAAGGTATGATAATTACTGAAACTGGGCTCTAGTACAGCCCATAAATATAAAATATTGTTAAAATAAAATGGAGAGCAAATGCAAATTTAAAATGAATTAAATTATGTATCAAAACATTTTATTACAAAGAAAGATGTAATAATAGAAATGAGAGGTACTAAATATTTACAAATTTCGCTCTCGCATTTAGGTCACGGTTCTATACAACCTAGTCTCAGATAGTAATGTATTATATGGAGTAATGGCCTCCATTACCTTTTCTCCGGCAACACGAACACTTAAGGAGTTATTTTCAAAAACAACTCTAGTTCAAGGGCCGATGATTGGATTATTTGCAGAGACCCCATAGCAGTGTCATATTAAAACTTCGATGTACTTACTCCATAAGCTACATTTTGTATGTTAGTCTAATGTTTGTTTAGTTTGTGAGATTTGCATTCTTGCAAGCGAATGCTGGAAACGTTTTGATAACCCACTTGTTCTGCCCGAAGTTGGAATACATAAGAGAATCGATCCATTACCATCATCTGAAATTAAATTGCATTGCTAATAATTTACCAATTCAACATCCCTCTTATACCTGCTAATATATATATATATATATAAGTTAAGGTTCGGACATCGTAGGCAGCCAGCCTAATCCTCAAGTCATCGGGAGGTAAACATCCCGAATGTATTTAGAGAGGCATTAAAAGGCTCAATAAACAGTCTTGTGACAACTCTCGATCTGTAATTACGTTCAACCTCTTTCCTTTTACTTCAAGTTTTTCGTTGACGATCATTAACTTATATATATAAATTATATATATTATATATATATATGTAAAATCTATACATGAATGCACTGCCCCCAAAAAACAGGACACTAATTTAATAAATTCGCTTATTATGCCTCAATAATGATCTTAATGTTATTTATTTTTGCCAACCCATTCAAATTATCAAAAAAAAAAACATCATTTCTATTATTTTACCCTTATTATTGTTTCTTATACAATATTCTTATATAATATAAACCCTAGACGCCAGATTATTTCTCTGTACTGTTACTGAGTCCCAAAGACAATGGCATAAACAAAAGCGTTGAATGTTAAATACCTGTTTGCATGCCAAATACTGTATTTAATATTTCAACGTTGACTATTTATCTGTATTTATTTCTCGAGTTATGATATTAGTCTTATATTTCTTTAATACCATCATCTTCGTTACTATTCTTATCAATTGAAAAAAGGTTACAAAATGTAAAGTTATTAATTCTTTATATAATTCATTGAATATTTGTATATAATACTATTTTACAGCTGTTTCACTTAATTGTCGCATTGTACCTCATTCTGTATTTTTTAAATCTTAAAATGCATTTATTCTTTATAAAGAGTTAATTTATTACTCATGACATTTTTTTAATAAATGTTTTTTACTCATAATTATTACTAGGAGCAACTATTTACTTACTTAAGCTAAATTTTTTTTTTTTTTTTTCCTAAGCTCTCTAGTTAGAATTTTAGGATGAGGGAGAAATATAAAATATTTAGGGTGACCGGATCCTTGTACATTTAAGCTAAATGTTAATGATAATCTTTTTGCATTATTCTTTGCTAACTATGTCTGTGCGAGTACCACCGCCGACAAAAAATAAAACCATTCATTCATTTATATTATTGTTTATATATTTTCACTTCATTATTCCTGTTTTATAGTATTTAACTGATAAATTTTATATCAATGTGATATCTTTATTCTGTCAACCTAAGCGGATATCCCAACAAAACTACCCACACGAAAATATTCCGCTTACTGGGCTACATATAAATAAGGCTCTTCTAACAAGACTACCTGTCGTAGTGGCCATAGACATGGGAAGTAATTGCACGCAGTTAGATAGGCTGGTTAATTCGCACGTAGGGACTGTTCCTTGGCCAAAGAGGATACTATTGGACCAAGACACTTTTTAGCAGGGGGTCGACAACCCCTTGTTCCCCCTGACGTGAACCCTGCTCCTTGATCGTTAGGATACCGGAGGTGGTCCTCACCACAACTCGGTGTCGTGGTTTATGAGTGGAGGCAACAGCCTCCTAAATCAATTTTGATACACTCGAGTTCCATCAAGTGCCAACTACTGAAATCCTAAAAACATTTCTTTTTAACTAACAATTAATAATTTATTTATTAATTTTCCACCTCTAAACTGTTCTTATTGTTGTACGAGGGTGGTCTGAAAAGTTTCCGACCTAACAAAGCTTTTATTGCACTAGCTTCTTTTTATTTTATTATCATCTTCATGTTGAGGTCGGAAACTTTTCAGACCACCTGTGTATACTAACTATTGCTTTAAATGGTTCAAAAGGTCCTTTGAAGTCAATGTAGCTTTACTTCTCAGTAAAATGACACCAATCAGAAGGGTAAGCTAATCTCTAACAGGTCCAGAATAAGCATGACTTTGGTTTAAATTGCGGGGATCGTATAGTATCACTTGTGCAGTCGATCCTTAATATATTTAATTTTGGTATCTACTGCTCTTGTAGTATCCACCGCTTTCAAATTCTGAGTTATGACCATGTCTTACGTTTGCAGACCATAGACTATTTTTTTTCTGATTACCTACTGACCTACCTAATCACATGTACCTTATTACATTTTACTCTGTTGTAGTTAAATTTTCAATTTTTATTTTATTACATACATTACCACACTGTCCCATCATCATAGCCCGGGGCCATTTACCTTCTCAGAAACTCTAATTGGTTTAACTTACAATATTGTGTGTGGTAAATTTTGTCTAGACTTTGACTAAAATATATGATGTGGTAATATCGTTAATATAAATGGAAATTTGGGAATAGAAGTGCAGGTTTTCAGAAGAGCCAAAAAACAGTTACATTTTGGATTACGAATCACCCCATTTGTCGATTTTCTTTGTTCTAGGTCTGATGTTATCACTTCTTAACTTATTTTAAAAATTACTACAAACATTTTTGATAAAATTATAATAATATAACAAAATAACAAAAACAAAATCTCGATTTTTTATGTTCTTAAGATTCCATCTGTATAGACGATAGTGGCATACAAAAAAAGTCCAGGCATTAAAAATTCATTTCGCAGTTGCGAACATGTATTCGGGACCTTTCTTGATAGATTAGCAGGGACACACTCGTCTTTAGTTGAAATAGAGCTGCTTAAACCATAAAAAAGATACTCTTAGTTATTATTTTGAACTCGTTGGTCACTTTCAGTGGCATAGTATTCCCAAGGAATTCTTTGAGACTTTTTCTTAAATATTGAACGATGAGAAAAATGAGAGCTTTTGATCTGAAATAGGCTCTTAATCAAGAAACCTTATACGTTAAAAACGTTTGAAGAAAAACAACACCTAATTTCCAGTAAATTAAAAAATATCAGAGTAATTCTGTTTTTGTTTTTTTAAGAGTATACTTTCAAAGTTTAAGTTAAATTGGATACATTTTATGATCACCACTTCGTTTTTACGTAGTGGACACAGACTTAAAATTTTGGGCTCGGAAATTATGGATTAATTTCTGTTTTACATGATGGCTTACAAATTTATTCTCATTTGATTTACGATACATCAGTATTTAAAACATGTTGGTGGCTTTCTGTTTATAATATCCCTCCCTTTTTTTGGAGGTTAGGTAGAGTAAATAATTTCTTATTAATATATTTTATATATTTTTCTCAGGAAATGGAAGCAATGGACTACTATATAAATACCCAAATGAAAAAGTGGACGACTCGTTGATAATTGGGTTTCTAGGAGCTTACAGCCAAAAGCCGGTAAGTTCATGGTGCATGGATGTAGTATTAACTTGCCTTAGCTACATTATTTGTTCATTACCTAGTCGTGAAGTTTAAAATTTTTATATTTGGCTCGAAGCCTAAACTTAAAAGTAATTTGAAAAACATAGCCATGCTCTCTAAGCACTCAATCCCCCTTGGAGATGGTTTGGCTTAAGCTTTACATAGGATCATCGTTTTATGATAATCTAAGTAAGGTAAATTATGGCCACGGAGTATCCGATCCTCGCATAACTTCCAAGTTGCTCGAATATAGCACCCTTTCATTTTATGGCTTTCAGCATTTAGGCTGTGTCATCTGAAATAAGTAGTTTTAAAATTTATGATTATTTTTATTCTATTCAAATATTGTGAAACATTGACTAGAACGGGTTTGCCATGGACAGTTTAAACATCACGTTTAAAGATATCAAAGATCGAAGGTGTAATTGTGAACACATGTTTCTAACGAAAATATTAAGGTACTAACACTCTATTAAGCATAACTATCAGATAAATAACGTCAATAGCTTGTCGGTGACAGTCCCAGACAACTTGGAGATTTCAAGCAAACGATTTTTCTGGCCAGAAAATGGGGTGTAAATAAAAATAAATATTTCAACAGCACAAGGAAAGGACTAATGCAATGCTTACTTAAAATACTTCTAATGAAATTAAATGTTTATAGTTTTGAGGTTGTTTGTAGAATTGTTTTTCCTCTTTTATGTATGTCGTTTATTTCTTCTCAAATTATTGACGCTATAACTGTTCAGAAATTTTACCACAAGGTGTATGGGGACATAAACTTAATCGTCTATACTATTTATCTGATTCCACACTATCCGTCCTCTTTTTATGACTGCCAATGAAATTTGAGCATTCAACTCATTTCTAACTGATTTCTCTAAATCAGCCAATAAATCTAAACTAATAAATCTGAAAATGAACTAGTGAAATGATTATTTTTAAAGCACATTCTTAAGGCCACGTGCACACATGCGGTTTTAGCCGTTTAGGTGCCACTGCAAGGCCGCAGTATTTCAATGCATACTTGTCCGTCAAGTGGTGAGGCTGTGGTACTGATGGATGCCTATCAGAGAAAACTTGGATGAGACCATATGAGACCCTTACCTACTCAATAGCCCACAATGGACTGAGGGATCGTACGCGTGGGTGCGTCATCGTTGCGGTGATGTGAGCAGTACTAGGAAAAACAACCGCAAATGGGACATACATCCGGACCATAATAGCGTTGGAGCTATGTGAAGATCCTATACTTCAAGCAGTAATCAAGGTACTGAAGCGGCAAATACCTCATGTGTGCACCGGGCCTAAAGGTTCCCTTATAGAGTTTCCTCTCAGTCAAACTTGCTTTAAGACCCCATGCTCTGGCAACTTCTTCACTCTTTACTCTCTTCTCGGGCCAGAATCTAGCTTTCGATATTTTATCAGTAAATCTTCGGTACAGAGAGATGGGACACGATCCTGACACAGCAAGACCTCACCAGGGGCGTGGGCATAACCCGGCCTCTGACCAAAATAAGCTGTCATAGGATTGGCCGAAATAAAACGCTCTCTCATTTTCTGCAGGCAGGAATGGCCTGCCTATATAAAACAGGAATTCTTAGATTTTTTAGACTCATAGTCTGAAAAAGCCAAGAATTTTTCTACTGGCTCTCTGCACTGGCGCTTGTTGCTCTGCTCGAACCATGGGTTTCTTATTTAATTATCTTTGCACCTATCTTTCCTATTCTCACTAGCTTTAGTCTGAATTTGTCAGACACCACTCCTTCCTAGTGGAATTCTCTGGCTACGTCTCGCTAAAACTAGCACATGCTTGGAAGGGATCCTTTCCATGCAGACAACGATCTCTGGGGCCCTACAAAATGTACCTATAGCGTCTTCTTCAGCGGTCCAGTCTGCAAATTTCCGGTTCGCACTCGCCTTTGAAATCCGGAATGTTTTCGACTACCCTCAGACTCCGAGTGTAAACTCGTGGTCATTCCAAGATTACGTAAACTACCTAGCCTCTACCTCTTCTTCTGAACATAGAGCTCTATCGGTGCTCACATACTGAGATCTTATGGAGCCAGATCAATAAACAAATACAAATTAATCTGCCAGCCAACTGGGCCCAGCAAAGGTCTAATACCACAGGTTTATTCATATCTCTTTCTGACGCCCGTCGGGCAATGGCTGCGTCGACGAGATCCCCCCAATGGGTGGCCCCCGATACCCCATGTTAGTGACAGACCAGACGGGCAAACAAATAATGAAAATATACCAGTTTCTCTTCTTAGGAAAACCAAAAATGTCCTGAAACGTTGAGCGGTCGATAGAGAAGCTGTGATTTCAGATAGAGAGCTATATTGGACGTTAACTGAGTCACGTTCTGACTGCTATTTACACCCGAGGAAACAAAAACACACTAGAGATGAGGGGACCAATAAGAAGCAGTTAGTTCCATCAACTCGATTCCAATTGCTAATAACTCAATTTATATTCCGTACATTGGCGATGGTTCCATTAGAACGATTTCTAGGGGGTTCTGACCTCCCGTATATTTAATAAATTGTTAAGTTTTTATACGTTCATGAGTAGGTGGTTTTTTCTTTCAGAATATTCTTAGGGTTCAATAAAATAAAAAGTTCAATAGAATTTTTTTTTTTTTTTTTTTTTTTTTTTTTTTTTTTTTTTTTTTTTTTTTTTTTTTTTTTTTTTTTTCTTAGCTCTCAAACATAAAAATAGGATGTGGGAAAAATAAAGAAAAATTATTTTGGGCTAATGGGTGCCTTTCGCTAAGGGGAGTCCCCCATTTGAAGGATGTATGAGAAGGATATGGGGTGTGGAATGCCTAAAAAGGCGGATGGAATCAGGAAGGTAGTGAGAGTCTACCAAGGGTTATCAATAAAAAAATAAGTTAGATTTTAGTTTTGGTTAGAATGTAAAATTACAGTCTACGGAATCGGGCAAGACGTATTTGTAACCGTGAGTATATTAAAATGTGTGGTGTTTATTTTCAAATTGAACTAGGCTGTAAGTGAAAATTTTGGTTTACTTGCAAGTAATTAGTTCGTTCACAGTAAACAAATTTTATCCTATTCAATAATTTTTATTATCTGTATTTGGTTAGTCAAGTTTATATTCCAATTAATTCATAAATACATGCCGTTTTTGAATTACTCCAGTCTTCCTGGTTCACTGGAACTTTAATTATTTCTGGCGTGTAAACTATTTTTTTAATATTATTATTATTTTCATAGTTGTTCTAGCTAGTCAATGCTTAACGTTTTTCACCCACTGTTGGGCAAATGGTTTGTAGGAAGGGCTAATTCTTGTAAAGCCACCCATGGCTCTTTCAATAATCAAATAGGTTTAATAGGGCAACAATATTTTCATCCACGAGGACTACAGTAGAAACCTAGTCATGGAATTTGATTACTGTGAAATTCTAATATAACTTTATTGTTCTATTTTACTTATCTAAACCTATATTATTATATCTATATATATGTATAATAAATAAACACTTATTGTACCCCTAGAGCTGTTACGAATGGAGCCCTATTGAAGATTATCCAGCCGTTTGGATTTACTGGTGCTATAAGGGCATATTGGAAGCAATATCGAATGCTACTTCTATTTGTACCAGATCTCCTTCCAAGGACTCACACCAATCCAAAGGAAAAAAATAAAAATCATTTTGTGTTGGGGATGACTAAGTTACTTCAGTAGAAGGATATTATGGACATGTAACAGTATGGAGGATAATAGTTATCGAATAGTCATTAAATTGCATGATGTGGCTCATTATAAAAAAAGGATAGCTTCATGATATACAGTTCAAATATGAATACATAACAAAGATACTGAATTTAATCTTCAAAAGATGGCAAAAGTTCTTTTATACTCTAAACTCAATCGGGCCTTGAAGGTAGAAAATGGATTCAGGGAATTCGCAGTTGTCCTAGTGAGAATTCCCAATTGGGTTGTATGTATATTCCCAGGATCTGCTATTGTTAAATTTCATTTAAGAATTAACATATTGTGTATGTAATCTGAGTGAATTGCTGTAGAATAATTTATTATATTCCACTAATTTTATAATATTTTCAATTTGTCAAGGGTCATTGAAGCCCGATTGTTTACCTTCAATTGAATGATCAATTTTTTAAAGAGCTTTAGGACGGCCCAGTAATAGAAAAAAAAAATTTGCGAATAAAATAATAATAATAAAAATTTTGTAGGCAGAAAATTTCATTTATCTATTTTCCATCCAAAAGATATGAAGAGCACAATCTGTTAGAACAAGACAGTAGAGTGTGTCAAACCAAGTGTCCATCTAGTTTTAGTTATCTAGGGTCTTGGGGTTAAGCTAGTTACAGACTAGCTATCAGTTAACAATTCATTTGAATTGGCCACGGATTTGTGATATCGAAGTTCAGATACGACGCTGTAAAATTACGACGTTAAATAACCCTTTTTCCTAGACCCCATCCATTTTACCCCTTGAATCAATTTTCCTTAAGTTAAATAAAATATTGAAGTACATTATTTAGTTCAGGGGGGTATATAATAAATTTGATTAATATTTCACATTACAATAATTCAATTAATTGGATATTTTAGGACCATATCTTAGGCCTTTTGTGGCCGTGTCGAGAATAAGACTAATAAGTGAAACTAATGTGAGCTAATTAATAATCTTGGAAACAAAACTGATAATGCTCGAAAATTAATTTTTTTTAAACGAAAAAGCAAAAGTTACTAGTGCAGTTGGAATACATACACATCAGATAGCAACTAACTACACGCAGAAAGGAGGAATGCTGGAAGAAATACGTCGATTCTACCCTTAGGAGAGATAAGAGTACTTAAGATGTACAAATCATGCAATGACTGCTGTAGAAGCTGCTAAGACTGCTAAGTTCGAAAATCGTCGAAAGCCACTTAGAAAAATGAAGAATTTCTTAGGAGAAGTAATAAAAACGTATGAAAGGTTCTTGGCCATCTGGAAAAGTCATTACGAAGAGTTATCCAATTATGTGGCCTCAACAGGATTACCACCCGGATCAAGGAGAATAATAGCTATTGAGGATATGAATGGCTGCGTTGAAGGAGTACTGATGAACAAGAAATTAGGAAAGCCAGTAGAAAGGGGTGATATCTGTGACTGGCGGATTCATTAAGCTCAAAAGGGAGGAAAGGTTGATGAATGATATGGTTTGTCTTCTCACAAATTATTGATATTTATACAGCCTGAGCATGGTTGACAAAAATTAAAATCTATCTAATTTGCTTTCTTTACAAATTATTTAATATTGGTTTCAAAATTTTAGTAAACAAATTTCTTTACTAGACCGTCGGCAAATCACAAATAAACTTTTTTAAGTTTCTTATTTGTATGACCTTTGTCTTTAGTAGGCACGTTGGCTCACAAGGGTTTCACTTACTTTCAGTGACATCTTTTGTCCCATCGGTAGGGGAACGGAGCGGGGGTTACCGTGTTAAACACCGGGTTTGTCAAGTACTGTAGGGAGTAGAAAAAATTGATATATCTAAGTTGGATGAATTCATCCACCGTAGGCAGCTCAAAGATATCGTGAAGCTCACTGTTGTTCCGCTACTCGAATGAAGTATTTCTGACCACTTTCATCAGTATACCATTTTGGAATTGTTGGAGTCGCCGAGCTGTCGTATGATTCAGATGACGAAAAAGCGGTGCACCATACAGCAGAGTAGGCCTGAGTACACTCTTGTAAATCAATAGCTTGAGACGCAGTGATAGATTAGGGGAAGTCAATAAATGCGTAAGACTTCGTGCGAGTTTGCTTCAACTTCCACGCAGAATGGTTACTAAAATGGAGGTGTCTGTCCATTTTAATCCCCAGATATACTAGGTTGTTGGCTGGTGAGTTTTGCTGCGTTCCTGCTGTGTAAGTAGTAGGCAGCGGACGTTTTCCCTTTTGGAAGGAGAAAATTACGCAGTAAGTCTTACCCGCGTTTGCAGAGATATTGAGTCTCCCCAATCTCTCACTGATCTGGTTACAGGCTACTTCAGTCTGTCTTAGAGCTACCTTGGTGCTCATGCTGCTACTGTACACCGCTATGTCATCAGCGAAAGCAGTGACTGTTGTGTTTTTATATCGGGCTCTTACAATTTCAGACGTGTACACGTTGAACAGTACAGGGGATAAAACGGCTCCGTGGGGTACTCCTCAGGTCAGTGGCACAGCTTCGGAGAAGCTATCACCCACCTCATCCATCTGTTGTTCAGGAAGCTAGCCAGAATTGAATAATGTTGCTCCGGGCTTTCCCGGTCGCAAAACATTTGACACAGTGTCCCGTGGGACATTAAGTCGAATGCTTGAGTGCAGTCAAACGAAATCATAGCCATGGCTATGTTTCGATTTAAGTTATGGCTAGCTTCTGACTGTAGCTTTAGAAGGGGATGATCTGCGCTCATAGTAGATTGAAATCCAGTCTGTTCTGGCGGGATGATGTAATTTTCCGCGCAGTAATTTTTGAGATAATTCAATAGAATTTTATAATGGGGATTCCCGGTAGCAAGCTGATCGGGTGGTAGTGGGCTGGGTGATCTCCGCTCTGAACGCTTATGCACAAGTTAACTTAATAATAAATACAGTGGTTTTTTTTAGGTTTACTAGAGAGTAGGTAAAGTGATTTGATATTGACTGTGATTCGATAGGGATATCTCTGGGCAAATAAAATAACAACTTACCGGAGAATGTGAAGTTCTAGCCTTGCCAATATCATTTGTCTTTGGCTAATACGTAGTTTATTATTAAGTTTTATTATTACTTTACAAGGACTGCTATGACGATAGGTGTTCCTGGGAGCACTACCTCTGGCGGTGAAGGCAGTAAACTCCGACGACAGACTTCTGCCTGGCCGAAGACTGGGGTTCCTGGCGGCAAACATCGGCTCCAGTCCGGCAGGGATAGCCTCTCCCCTGCCCATAAGGCTCATGACGGAGATGAGAGATCTGGGTACCTTAGCCTTCATTGGCCCCGACGGGACCTGCAGTGCCGAGGCCTTAGTGGCCGCCGCTTGGAACCTTCCGATCATATCGTATGTAAGTACTTTCTTATCCACCCTAAAGAAAACGTTTCAACTAATTGGACAGTCATCTAGGTGGAAATGCTTGGAAATAAATACAGGTTAGTTGGAGACTACCACTACCCGATATAGCATCCCATAACCTGGATGAGATCGAGCATTGGTGCAACCAATGGCGGATTAAATTTAATGAAGCAAAATGTTCCCACATTACCTACACCCTCTGCCGCAAGTCTTGTCCAATAGTTTCTTTTTACTCCAATCCTCTCCCTGTATCCGAGTTAGTACCGTACTTAGGCTTCCATCTCGACAAACGGCTGACCTGGAACCCACATACGAGGCTAAAAAGACAAGAACTAAACATACGCTTTGGACAACTGTACAGACTACTTCAAAGGACATCCCATCTCTCAGTAGAAAACAAATTACTAATTTACAAAGTTATACCTAAGCCAATCTGTACATACGGAATAGAGCTATGGGGGACAGCAAAAAAGTCGAACATCAATGGTATCCAATCCTTTCAATTAGAAGTTCTGAGAACAATAGTTAATGCCCTTTATTACGTCAGCAACAAAACCCTTCATAACGATCTCAATATACCTTACATTCTCGAACTCATCCCTTCCAAGTTCATGAAATTCCATAGTAACCTTTCCAACTATCCTAATCCCCCAGGAGAGTCATTGCAATGCACAACTCATCCCTATAATCCTCCTCGGAGACTAAAACGTCAGTGGCCTCGTGACCTGCAATATATGCGTAACAGTGGGAGTCCTGGCAATGGCCAGCTTCTCCAATCATAGCCTCTCGCGCCCAGCCTCGCTGGTTCGTATCCGGTGATGCGGCTGACGAAGGAGTGTGGGGGACTTCCCAAGACTCCACTTCCTCTTTCACACGCAAGAGAGGTGACAACCATGTGGATTTGAGAGGTCTCTAGACTGTTTGTAAATACTGTATGAATGAGCGAGTGAATGAAAATTGTAAATATGGTATGAATGAGAACATTTATCACAATTACTTATTGCCCAATAAAGAAGGCAGATTGAAATTTTACTCCTAAACAGTTTTAGATTTGATTCTGTATATTATATGTTAATTATAATTTTATATATATACGAATTTTTTTAATTAACTTTTTACATTTTGGATTTTAATTATTTGACTACCTTGTGGCATATCTAATTTGTACAATATTTAAAACTACAAATGTTTTGCAAAAGTGTTGCTGATATTACTATATTTACAGCCAAGAATTTGTTAAAACAATTTTATGTTTTTTAACTTATTACAAATTTTGATGTAAACATTTCTCACAATTACTTATTGCCCAATGAGGCAGATTGTAATTTTATCATAATAAAGTTGTGTTTACTTAATATCTCTCAACTTCCATGGTTACTTTTTAGCAGTTGATTACCGCAGTTGCCTTTGGATTTTCCCGATCCCCACTTCAAGAGGGGTCGTGACATCACTGCAAGTTATCTCTGACAAGAAGATTTCTGGTTTATCTTTTTTAAAACTTTTCTTTAATTGACATCCCCAGGCCTGTCATCCTCAGGCACCACACAGCAACTATTCCGCCACTACATCTAAGGAAAACTGATGTTGTTTATGACATCAGTGTTCATTTACTATTCCATAATGCATGGCATTGGCATTATTTAAAACTTAAAAGTGTATATATGTTTCTATTGTTTAGTTGTGTATTTTACATAGTATGAATGACAGGGAATGAGTAATTGTAAGAATGAACACATATATCACAATTACCGATTGGTCTATATTTGTCTTAGTATTTTTGATTGTTTGAGGATTTTTTTATCTCTCTCTCACTCAATTCAAAATGAGATAAGGACTGAATTTACTGGAAGTAAATTATTGCAAGGGATATTATATGAATTATGAAGTAGAGGCTGCTAAACATTAGTATTTTGACCCCTCATAGTATTCAATTGTATACTTAACTGCAGAATCAATAAATAAGTCTAACATAAGAATACAAGAGAAAGTGAACTTGATTGCGCTTAGTTGTTGTTGAAATTTTCTGATCTTTGAAAGTAAGTTGTCATACATAGTGTTGGGTCAAAAATTGTTGTCGAATATCCCCAAAGTGGGGAGGAGACGCCCGCCGCGGGCTAGGGTCACTACAATCTCTTAGCAGCCGTCCGGCGAGCGCCTAGAAAGAGATAGAGTGGGTGGACCTGTGGTCTTTCACCCTAATTCGTTTTGATCAGATTCCATAAGATCTTAGAAGGTGTGCCCCAACAAAGCACTATTTTCAGGAGAAGAGGTACAGGGTAGGTTTAAACGTAGTTTATGTGGTCTTGGAATGACCATGAATTCACACTCGGTATCTAAGGGTAGGCGAAAACCGTCCGGATCCCAAAGGCGAGTGTGAACCGGAGAGAAGCAGACTGGCTTGCCGTGGGAGACACTCAAGGTAAAGTTTGTAGGGCCACGACAACCGTCGTCCGCGAGGGAGAGGTCTCTCCCAAGGAGCTGCTAGTTTTAGCGAGACGAAGGCAGGGATTCCCACTAGGAAGGTGTGGGGTCTGACAACGCCGGACTAAAACATAGTGAGGTTAGGGAAGAGAGATCCAGAGGTAGTTGAATGAGAAGACCAGGGTTTCAGTAGAGCAGCAAGCGCCAGTGAAGAGAGAGAGAGAGAGGAGAGGGTAGTGTCCCAAGTGACGGTGCTGGCCAACTTGTTTTTTTATTCTAAACCCCTTTATTAATAACATTTTAAACAATTTACAATTTGCAATTTCAAAATCAAGTTAACAATTTCTCCTCTTTCTGCGATGCGCTGATGCATTCGAAGGAGGGTAGGGGTTACAATACAATATCAGATTGACGTTAAAATTAACAATGCAATGTATATAATACTAGGTGATGGGACCCTAAAACCCAAAGGACCTTTTATTTAAAATGCGGGAAAAAAAACTTTAAAAACTAAAACCTAAAGCTAGAACCTAAGACTGCCAACTTGGCCTAGTCTCACTGCTTATATAGGCGGCCAGGCGTGGTGGGGATGGATCCCTACCTGTCGCTGTTTCCCCCACTAGCTTCTCTCCACTCTCCGCCTGACGTCATAAGCTTTATTAAACATATGGAAACATAGATAGATATTTTCTGGCCGAGAAGAGGGGAACTTCTAATTATTCGTAATTAAGAGGTGGCCACAACACATAGTTTTGTAGATTAACATAATTTTTTATCAATTCCATTAATTGCTTACATATAACATTATAGCAATGTTTTGGCCTATATAGTATTGTAACGTGGCGTTGATATTAACTTTTCATACCCGGCATTGTCTAGAAATTTCAGATAGTAGCTCTTAAGTGTAAAACATGTCCACTTCTAACGACGGCTGAAAAGATTTGCCAACCCGAAGGATTGGTACCGTTTTTCTTAGAAGAAACAATTATTTTTATATCACTTCAAACTTCGTGTGAAGCCTTTTGTAAAAATTGCTGACAAAGTGAAATCTTCCCGGCAAAAGAGGGTTTTCTAGTTTCAGAAAAATATTTTCCAATTATCAGGGAATAAATACTTAGCTATTCTATGACAGTGGTGTATGGATAATTTTAGAACATGCCAACAATATGAAAATCTAAGGAGCCTTTTTCTTGCATTCGCAATGCTAATATTTGTTGGGGTTCATATATTACTCGTAATATTTTCTCATGTTGTATTTAGCTTGAATCACCATTTGTTTAATGTAGCAATACTGAGTAATAAGTTATAAGGATAGTATCCATAGTAAAAAGTTTTATAGTTTTTAAAATATTACGTTTATCTTCTTACTTAGAAGCTTTGCTTTAATTTTTTCATAATTTCAATTTGAGGCCTTGCTTCCTTGCTTTGACCTGGAAAAAAGTAGTGAGAAAGAATGTGTGAATAATCTGGTGCGAAAACCTAACTTGTATGACCGAAAACTACATTAAATGGGTCATAATATACCCGGCATTAACTACGTTCTACATGGTCATAGGAAAATTCCTAGAAGGTAATTCCGTAATAAATTTGATTCCACACATAGCAGACTCCAGGATATCGAGTAAATAGGGTTGTGATCAAATACCCGCACCACTTCACTCCCAAAGAGCTTATTATTCATGACTTAGAAGCTATCGGCTATAAGGACTAGAGTATTTCTATTTTTGTTTTATATTTCCATAATTTGATTTCCATAATTTATAATAACAAGGGGATATGAAGGGAAAAAATGTTATGAAGGGAAAAAAGAGTTTGTTTTTTTTAAAAAAAGCACTTCTCCCAATTTTTTTTTGTTGAAATCAACCTGAGATAGACCCAGGAAAATATTTTTTAACTTGACTAAAAATTTATGAACCAGGGTGGAAGCGTCATACAGTGTTCACGGTGCCAGGTCTAGAGTATCTCAAAAAATACTGGTCCGTCCTCAACGCTATGTTGGGCGTGGACAAGCTCAGCGCTCAGTGAAAAATAATTAGCTGAGAATCACAGTCAGTGAATTCGAAGAATTATCACGCCTACAAATGATTCCAACCAAGGCAACAAGCCAAAAGTTCGATCCGTGGACCCAACATGGATGACACACATTATGTGCAGCAACAACGTTCTCAGTATCATGAGTAAGACTTAAAGATACTTTTGGCAAACGATCTAAAGTACATCAATTTAAGACACTTTATAATACAGGTATTCCTCCCCATGAAAACGATCAATTTTTGGAGTTTGAATTTCAAAACATGCCACTTACATATATAAATATTTTAACCAGCATACAACAGCTCAAACGTTTGTGCTGTTATGCAATATTGTCACGCATTGACGTAGCACTTGTTGCCGAGACATACTTAATATATAAATCCAGGATATTTATACTCGCTATATTTACAACATACAATACTGAGAACATGAGCCAAGGTGGAGTAACTGTGTCATCACAAAATTAGAAACTACTAACGAAGCAGCACTGGGTGATGGGACTCACCCTTGTAATGCAATGAGGGATCATTCTTCAGGGTGTTGACTTTGACATCTGGAGCAGTGTTAACGATGAAACGAACCCCCCTCGATCTGCAGCTGAGAATAAGTCCAACGGCCGACAATGACATCTTTTACATACAAAAACAATTTGCACATTACTTGTCCTCTATAATCAGCCTCTTTACAACACTACCTGAAAAGTTGCTGTACGCTCAAATCCTGCGTTACTTCGATACCTCACTTCAAACACATTAGTCCCGTTTGCGTGAACAACATTCCACCATTCACACGATCAGTATACTATTACAGGGTCAGCTAGCGTTTAAATGTTTTAGTGTACTGCTTACATTTCATGGTTGTGATTCTATTTCACAGTATGAAATTAATAAAGGCCAAAAAAAAAAATGGAATTTTTAGCTGTTTAGCTAATGTTTATTTTTTTCCTGATGTATAAATCAAATATGCTTATAAGCAATGAGAACATTCTTTAAATGAAGAGAAACAAACTATATTTTTGCCTTCCACCACTATAAGCGACTTTCCGCTAGCAAGAAAGCTCTATATTTTGTTGTGAGAGATTGGGCGTTGGCAAATAAAGGCTGAATCCACTAGTCACTAAAGAACCTTCTATTATATTGCATGGCCGGGGGATAGGACGATGCTGCTCAAGGTTATCCAGAATATTTTCGGTTACTGGGGTGGAAAAGTGTAGGACACTGTTCATCTATACGGAAAACTAAATTCCATTCCTGTATATAGGGGTGATATACTAAGGGAATTCAGCTCTCTACTAATGAACACATGGTTGACTTGGATTCAGCGTCGAATACCATGTGCTAATAGGACGCCCGAGAAATTTATCTCACACCAGTAAACATTTTAGAATTATATAGATGAAGTGTATTAATAAAATAATAATGTACAATTTGTATATAATAATATACAAAATAACTTTTGACTAATAAAAAAAAGTGTTTTATTCTGAAAAGATAAGACAAGAAGTAAGCATTTTTTTTCGGCAACAGATTAGAAAAGCACTTACCATTAATAGTGTTAGCTTAAATTAAAAATTTAAATTATCGTTTTGACAGTCATGAAACTTGAGGTCGTCGACTCCTCCTGCTTTCTTCCTTTAAAAAGTACACTAAAAATAGACAATTAGGATAAAATTAAAAAGGTAACGACAGCAGTAATTGTGAGGGTGGAGAAATTGTTTTATTTGTGAAATTATAACCACCACAACTTTTTAACGATGAGCTTAATAACCTAAGATATCGGTTTATGCAGGATGCAACATATTTAATTTTATACTACGCGCAAGTGTTTTATACTATGCGATTTCCATTTGTACCCCAACGTAACTTACATAATTACATTTACTTATGAGGTTTTTAAAAAGTATGAGTAAGGTACCTGTTCAAAGGTAGCGGCGATCAATTGGGTTCTTGACTAGATTGGCTAGCGTGAGCAATTTTTTTTTTTTTTTTTATAGCCCCTTTAAACTTACAGACAATTATATACAATTATAGATCCTCAGGTGAATCTATTTACAAATTATTTTGTATTTCCTGTAGCATCACTACATTATATACGTGAGCAATTAGAACAACTTGAATGAAATGAAGTGCTTGAGCATTAAAGAATATCGAGAACACAGAAATTTGATTTGAATGGATATGAATCCACTCTTTCCACATAAATAATTTTTTTAATTTCTTACCATAGATAAGGTTTTGTGATATTGTATCTCGGGAGGTACTGAATGAACGAACTCAATGAAACTTGAATGAAGAAAAATCATGTGCAAAAATGAAGAATGAAAGTCCATTGTGGCTTTGATGATTAAAACATTGAAACAAAGAATCGTCTTTTATAATATGGAATAAATCACGAAACACTTTTTGAAATGGGGTAAGAACGATGAAGAATGATAATAATCAGGAAAAAAAATAGTCGAAAAAATCAAGCGAATACAAAAGTTGGGCTCCGCAGCAACTGCTGTGCCAAGAAGAAATTTATGACCCTCGTGGTTGGCTTCCCTTTAAATACTTTATATAGTCAATTTTTGTTGTAGTGTAGGTCCCAACGTTTTTAAAAATGAATAATACTATAAGAAAAAATATACCAGCAGGATGGGAACTCGAACCCAAGACAACATTTAGTTGGGGGATCTACTAACTAGCCTCCGAGAGCTACTAACTAGCCTTCAAGAGCTACTAACTAGCCTCCAAGAGCTACTAACTAGTCTGCTAGAGCTACTAACTAGTATGCTAGAGCTACTAACTAGTATGCTAGAGCTACTAATTAGCCTGCGAGATCTACTAGCTAGCCAGCAAGAGCTACTAACTAGCCTGCGAGAGCTACTAGCTAGCCAGCAAGAGCTACTAATTAGCCTTCGAGAGCTACTAGCTAGCCAGCAAGAGCTACTAATTAGCCTTCGAGAGCTACTAGCTAGCCAGCAAGAGCTACTAATTAGCCTTCGAGAGCTACTAGCTAGCCAGCAAGAGCTACTAATAAGTCTTCGAGAGCTACTAGCTAGCCTGCAAGAGCTACTAATTAGACTTCGAGAGCTACTAGCTAGCCTGCGAGAGCTACTAACTAGCCTGGTAGTGGGACTTTAAACAAACCAACATTAAAAAACATTACCTCTTAAATATTGCCCTTAAGCAATCAAGTTTTACACAAAAAGATCTTATGTTTTGGTTATTAAACTAACATGATCAAACATCTATTTTTAAATTACATAATAAACTATTAATCGCTTATATTTATCGGTTACCAATCCATGAATGGGGGAATTAAGTGAACCCCAGAGCATTGTTTGCCCCTTGAACGATGTTGTTGGACATTACATCAATTAAGCCTTTGCTGCCAGTTTAAAAGTTCTCAGTTGCTAGTTAGATAGTTTTTCATGTAAGCTGGATTTATTCGTAAACAAATTTAAAAATTAGTTTTCTTGTCACACCAAACAGAATAGTCAAACGTTTCCATTTCCTTCCTAAGCTCTCAATCCCAGAATAATAAGTTGACCGATTGTCAAATAATTTCATTCACGTGTTAAAGGCTATCTATAACTTTACAACTAACGAGGTGATACGGACTAGTGACTAGTCTTCTATGAAAATATAGAAAATTTCTTATGTTTAAATAGATTGATTAGACGTAAAACTTAGGGTTTTTATTATTTGGACTACTATCGTGTTGCGTACATTAATTATTGATAAAGTATAAAAAATTGTATTGTTTCAGACGACATGGTGAACTTTATACCAGAAACAAACATGTTCCATCAATACTGTTGAGATGAGACGGAAGGTAAATACTTGAAAACATTTCAGTATTCGTGGAAAGGTTGACACTACACCGGGGGCAAAGGACCGAGGAGGAGTAAATAAAATAATTGTTCAACTTCGTGAAGCATCAATATTTTAAGGCGCCTTTTTTGTTTGCCTAAGAGAAGAAAATTTTTCAAGTGAAAAAAAAAGAAAAAAAAGGGAAACCACTTTCAAGAAACAGCCCCTAAATGAAAAGGATTTACCGCTCCTTCAGGAACCTCCTTCCTTTCTCGGAACGGAGTTCTCCAGCTTGTCCAATGATCTGGATTTTCGCCGTTCGTGTCTCCAGGCCCTGAGTGAAGGATTAGTGACGACTTCTTCCGGAGCCAAGCTTGTTTCAGGGTAGTCTTGGGTCGGTGCTGAATTTTCATCCACTAGCATTATCTATCCTTAAGCCTTGTTCTCACGTCGCGTTCCTTAGCGAACCTTGTCTGAACTATATCTTACCTCACGCCGTGGGAATATTGAGGCTTGATGTGGATCCGGGTGATTCGGGGTGTCTCGTAATTTCCCGTGAATACCAAATTTTTCCACATCTGGCAGATGCCAGTGTGGCTCGTTTGAATTGGTAGAAGTAATTTTCAGCTAAAGTTTTTTGAATCTTTCAGTGTTATTTTTTTAAGTGACCCAAGCATTGTACCTGCTAAATAATAGATCAAACTTAGTTTGTCTGCAGTGTTAAATCGGCATAATTAAAATTTTATATTTATTTTATTAATGTCAGTATTAACTTCTCCGACTTTTATTCAATGAGAACATCTTCCAACGCCATTAGGTTTCACCATTTTCTTCTGCAAAAACTATCCTCTTAATAGAGCATAGGCCGCTTAAGAACAAGCCATTTCCTCGTCTCTGTCAGATTTAAAAACTTCATTCATTTGGAACAACGAAACCAACGAAACTGAAGAAAGGACCTCACGCCGTGGGAACAAGGAAGGCTTAACAGCGGGAAAACGCTTATTTACATAACACTCTAGGTCTATTATTAATATTTAATAGAAAACTATTTAATAGGAAAACTGAAAAACACACAAAACCACTATAAATCACCTAATATTTTGAGACTCTAAATTTCTTTAAATATAAAATGTAGAAAAATAATTTTTAAATTAGACCAATAGTCTTTTCTTCACCTTTCATTAATTATATAACATCCATATCTAGGATTAACCCAAACGATTCAAGGGTTTTCTTGACTAACATTTGTCAAATCAATACTGTAAATATTCACAAGCAAGTATCACAAATATAATAAATAAAACGTTCCATTATAGGTGTTATGGGAAAAGTTATTTTAATATTATATAGAAGCCAGAATAAATAAACTATGATTAATTGATAATTAATTATGGTCGTTATTTTAATCAATCAAATAAGGACTCCGTTTTTGAGCGTTTGCAAGTTATTTATATAAAAAATAGAATTTTATTGATTGTATTTTAATGCACAAATAAACCATTTTTAATTTGTCCCAGCTTGTTCAAATTTGATATAATTATTTGTAAGTTATTGCCATTACTTTTACTAAGTCGTCTATTTTTAATTTTAGTTTATTACTGCAGCACGTTAGAATTCATTTATGATGATATAATTTAATAATTTTAACATTCAGAGGTATGATGTTTCTTTGTACCTTCTGTTTGATGTAATCATGTTTATTTGTGAACATTTATATGTTATTTTTTTTTTCAATTAAGAGTAAAAAAGAAGAGACTTATGGCCTTATTTGAAAAAAAACAAAACATTAAACTGTAGATTAACACATCATTCGTCGTGGACTGTGTTCCTGTTTAACTGAACGGTCAGTGTTTGACTCTGACTGACAGTGAAATACCTTGTAATCATGATTGAGGAACCATCGTACATGGCTGAAAATACCTGAATGACTTTCAAATATACTTAAACTTTAGGTAAAAATAATACTTAAACTTACGTACCGAATTATATTATACTGTAAGGCTCATATAAAAACTAAATTAAGCAAGGCCAGTGCAAGACATAAAACTTTATTTACTCATAAATAAACATGAGTCTTTTTGAAATTCATGTACAACATAAATATACCCAAATAAAAGACAATTCATTCACGACCATCAATCACATTCCCTGTCCTATTTGGGTTAATGCTTGCAAGTGAAAGTAAAAAGGTTTCAGAATAAGGTCCTAATGATGCCTCAAAACCTTTTTTTATTTTCAAAAATACACATTATCATTAAGTTTCGGGTTTAGGACCGCTCAGAATATCGTCCTGTAAACTTCATGACTTAAGCCCTTTTAATCAAACACCAGTAAATTATTGTGTGAGTATGTAGTTTATTGTTTCATCATATCTCACAAACTTAAAATTCTTTCTTACTGAATGATTAAAAACGGTTTTCCTCTCATTTTCATTTTACTTTTAGTGTCGTCAAGATTGATGGTGGTACCACGTGTACCACCTTGAATAAAAACTTTTAAACCAAGTGGTCCAGTAACGAGGTTAAGGTTTTGAACAAGCCGGTTAATAATTTGATAAGGCAAGTTATTAATATATCACCGCACTGAGGCCTATCAGCTCTTGCCCATCCATCAAGATGTTTGTTGCGCGATTTGAAGTTAATTTAAGTGAAAAATTCCTACCTGAAATATTTATTAATGCTATGGTAAAAGATCCCCTTATGAAATGTATTGCAAGCGATGAGGGGAGTGAGGTTCCCGAACACTAACCGGGAGAGTATGGGATATAAATAAATACGTCAGATTTGTAAATCAAGGACACTTGACCAGACGCAGAGGAAAGTTTTACTGAGGATCACGAGGGCCTATAGAACAGTTTCTCGTGATGTGGTTGAGGTTTTGGCAGTGGCAGCACCACTAGACCAACTAAGGCAAGGATATTCAGATTACACGATCTACCACCTCCACTCAAAAAAAGGAATCATGGAGATTCTATCAGTGTCTGTACAAACAGGAATCACAACTTAAACGTTGCAAATACTCAGAATGTTGCTATAGGGAGTTCTCTTGTCACAATAATTCTGAATAATCGTTGTCAGTAAAAGTCCTTCTCAATGCTTGGTTTACCTCTGTCCAACCTTGTTTAAATAACCTGTTATCTTCAAGATCTCATCTCAATACTGTTCAATCCATGCCCTCGGCAAAGACTAACACTAAAACATCAGTCACTTAAACGATTCTGCCACATTTCCTGTATTATATAACTTTTCCGAAAACCAGATTAAAAAAAAAGAGAGTGCCGTCCTCTTTTTGCTTATGGGCACTATTAATAACTTCCCGTCAATAATCCTTGGACCTTAGCTCTACCATGAGAATTTTCAACGCTCAGTTTTACTAATCGGGTTACCTACTCTCGTACTTTTTACTCTCCCCTAGTATTCCACCTGAAACTTTTTTTAGAGTCATCAGCAGTTCATATCGAGAAATAGAGTGTGCAAATCTTCGTTCGTCGTTTTATTTCATCAAATACCTTCACATTTAGTGCATTAATTTGTTCTCATAATGGGAACAATCAATTTACGAAACGAAGTGGCAATGAATTTACCGCCAGATTTTATTGCTTCACTTGGGATATATGCCAGGGGCGTTTCTGTTTCTCAACTTGTTAACTACCAAGTTCACTACGTCAATGCTAGACTTTTTGGCCTCGTTAATGTTTCCTCAATTTGCTGCTTGAAAATATTGTTTGTTAAAAGAGATGTTTGAAAGTGTTTCTTCGAAGTCTTCATCGCTTACAGCCACCAGGTTCTCAGGAGAAGTTCTTGACTGAATCTATTTTTCTCTTGTCTCACTTTTTTATAGAATTCCTTTAGTCTCTTTTCCAACCACGTTCTTTCGTATATTCTTTCTTTAGATTACTTAGCTTCGAGCAGTCCTCAGGGTATTTTAACAGTCATATTATTTTTTCGCTTGACTCCTATCATGACTCCAGCTGACCAGCAACAATTCAGAAGCAAAGGAATACAAATTTAAACATAAATATATTTTCATAGTCTAACAACATGTTTTCTTGTATTTTTATTATTTAAAATTTAATTTTATGTAATTTTTTAATCTCATGAAATTCGAAATTTTAATTTGTGGAACATAGTCAATTATTTTATTTAGTCATAAAATATTAATCTATGATATTACGACTTAAACTACTTTTACGTTTGGCACCTTCTAATATACCTTAACTGTCAACACGACATGTATTTTAACATTTTTTTAATAATAATACTTAATATTTTAGAATCTAAAGATGATAGCTTCAAGTTTTCGAAAACGTCCCTAGTTTCCTAAATAGAGAAAGGTTATTGTGGAGAGGAGTTTTATTTAATCGAAATTGTGTTTTATGGGACAGAAATGTTGTTGAGTTGATCTAAACCCTCTGATAGTTTGATTTTTTTGATTTGATAAATAGAAAATATTTTATGCAACATTTACAACAAACTAGTTATGTGTTACAGAAATGTGCAGACAGATTGGTATCTGACAAAAGAGTCTACCACACGTTTGCTAGGACGCTTCCACCCTCTACAAAGGCAAGCAAATTACTTAATATCAATCAAATCGTATGTTATTATAACATTTTACAATCAATATATTGTTTGCGTTTAAGTTCACATTCACATATTCTGATAAATATTTGTTTTCTTACAGGTTTCCAAGTCAGTTGTCGCATTATTGACTAGGTTTAAGTGGTTAACGTTTGTTATAGTCTATGAAAAGAGTCCATCCTTCGCTCAAGTTAAGGATGCAATTAAGGTAAATATTTGTCATTATTTAAATATTTTAAAACTGAAACGGAATAGAATTTGTATCAGGAGCAATATAATATTAGTAACATCAAAACTCTTCTGTATTAACTTAATAGATATTAGAAAAATAATATTGCCCAAAAAAGTTACATGACCTAGAACTAACTAAAACAGGAGTGAGTTATTCACTTCTTCGTTAATATTATACCACTGAAATCATATTTAAAAAATGTATTTAATAAAATTTTAATCTGTAAAAATAAAATAATTATTGATAACTATAACAAAGAAAACATTCAGGCCACTGATTCTTACTCGTAGATCTAATAGAGCATTCGTTAGTAATATCCTTTTATGGTGGTAATGCCATAATTCTTATGAGCTCAAATCTCTTTTACTTGAAGACCCGTAAATTAAAAGTAGTCACGATGTATCCTATAATTTCCATAAAAAAAAACTCTTACTAACTAAAAACTCAGCAATGAATTGTCACATTGAAGAAATATCTGTTTCTTATTTTTATGTAAGTATTTTTGTAGCATAATGTAAATCTTTATTTTTATTCGTGAAATACGTTTATTTCTTTGCAGGAGGTGGCAATGGAAAACGGGCTTGTTGTTACAGAAGAAATGGAGTTTAAGGATGACTACATCCCAAAGAAAATTAGGGAAATGGATCGCATTATAGAACTAACATTTCAAAGGACACGTGGTAAGAGTTCTGCAGTACAGTATTATTTTCAATGATAAAATTTGTCATTCTTTACCTGAATATGGCCTTTAAAGGCTTGGCAATGTCATGGAGTAGATCGTTGGTCGTTGAGCTTGTTAAACACCGGCAAAATATAATAATTATTTAGCTCCTATTTAAAAGTTGAATTTATTCAAATTGTGCTTATTGCTAATTAAAAACATAATTAGCCTTTATGAATACCTAATTTCAATGGTAAATAATATATTTTGATTCTCATTGTATTTATGTTGTTGATTTATCAGTAATCCTAAGATCAAATGAGTGTATGGAAATAGTTTTATTTTGTATTTTATCGGTGGCAAACCCCTTGCTTTATTTCTTCAATGTCTCCCTGCTTTGAACATTTTGTAAAAGTCGTTAAACTATTAATTAACAAGCTAGCGTTAGTCACTTATTTTTATTAGTTACATGAGCCAGCTTCCATTCCGAGGACAAAAGATTAATGGGTTTTCCCTCCTCCACGAGGGAAATGGTAATTTCTGATTCATAGCAGAGGGAAGGTCTCTCAATTGGTTTTCAAGAATGAGAGCAAATGATACGTATTGAAGTTAAAAAAAAACAGAGACAAATAAATAATTGGTTCATACTGGTCTAGGTTGTTTTGAATCGACTTTTCGACCCATTTAAAGTTATACGTTTCAAGATATTTGTTGGCTTCTGATACCTCTGAATTATTTTTTTTATTTTTGCTATAGGCAATAATTTTTTTTTTTTTAAATTGTGTGTTGTTTTGATCATGTCAACGGGATAAGATGATGAAGTTGTTTTGTTAGCTTAGGGGCCTTAACACTTTCGGGTGAGTCGGAAAATCGGAAACAGATTGAATATAGTTAGTATTCTTAATATAGTGATAGACACGACTTGTGGTAGGCCTGCAGTTAGAGGAAGTACATTGGGAGCAAATGTGTTTATCTGTGCAAGGTAGGATAGAAATGAATGGGTGTTGTAAATCGCGTCCGGGGGGAATTGATGCATAATTTCTTTATGTAAAATTCCATTACACCAAACTGCGTGAAAACCATTTTTAGGTCTACCAAAAACATTCCTCTGCGTTTTTTCATTCATTGAAGGCTTCGGTTGTAAAGTCTCTAAGGCAATAAAATTGCCCAACAGTGGAACGGTGTTACCTGAAAAAAAAAATCATCAATTATGTTTGTTCGCAGAAAATATTTCTTTCAGTGATCTTTCTAAGATTTTGGCTATTCGGCATATTTATAGACCAGTAATTCGAAACTTCTCCTAGCTCTTTGGTAGGTGTTGATATTTCTATTACTTTTGAGCTATCCAGGAATGGGAAATGTATGCTCCTTAATATAGAATTTGATATTATATTCAGGAAAAAAAAAATCGTTTTTCAGCAAGCCTGATAGCTAATTTATATCTCTAGTAATTTAGGACTTAGTAAAAGAAAAATAAGTGGAAAGGTACAAGAAATTACATTAAAAAACTTAATAACTAAATTAGTTATCATTATAAATATTAAGTTAGTAACTCGTACATACGTATGCATACATATGTGCCTACTGCATAAATGCAGCACTACATAATACCCAAGTAAATTATGGCATTATAGCATGCTAGGGGCTAAAGCTTAGGGTCCAATTTTTATTCAACGTGCAAATGGGTATTAAATTCCTTATTACCCCAGCTTAAAGCAATCAATATCCATGGAAGTAGCAACTCTGGCATAAAGAGAGTACAATCTTCTTTAGGAAGCCTTACGACTATAATGATTACAAGAATAGAGTGAAGAAGACAGAAATTCAGGTTAAAATTTAGTCTAGTACCAGCCACTCTGTCGGTGTAAATACGGTTTTGCGTATCTGGCCAATGCTCCAGTTGATATTAGTTGAAGAATTAGAATTTTACATTTCTTTCAATATTCTAATTCAAATTCTTCATTGACAGAATGATGTAGAATTAGTATGTATTGTTCCCATGTGGCCCTTGAGTACTGTTTAATGTTGCAGTGTACGTTTTCGTCGGGGACCACGTGGCTCTGGTTGACTTCGTCAAATGTCTCCGGAACAGAGGACTTCTCGAAAAGGGCGAGTACATCGTCATATCCGCAGACGACGAGATCTACAACCCAGAGCGCAGGAAAAACATCATACGGAGAGGTGAAGTTTACTAAGAATCCATTCTCATTTACTCTGTTAAAGTTGTAATGTACTCGGTACTCAGTAAGCTGGCCGTACTCAGCATTGCTGGGAGGTTCTTAGGATACAAATAGAAGTACTAAAAAAATTTAAAGTAAGGTAAAACAGCTTTTTTTTTTGTTGTGTTTCATCGTAAGCCTATTCCTATTACTATATGTGCACTTCCCTCTGGCATACCCTCGATTTGTTTTATACTGATAAAGCGCTTTTGGTGTCTAAACTACCATTTTCAAATTTCCAAAAAGGCAATACAATTACTTTCATTACATCCAGTAAAAATTTTATATAAAAAAAGTTAAAATATACCATTACAGTTAAAATATTTATACTCCATAAAAATATTAAAAACAACTTTAAAATTTGTAATAAGTTAAAAAACATAAAATTGTTTCAAAAAATTTTCGGCTGTAAATATAGTATCAGCAACACTTTTGCAAAACATTTATAATTTTAAATATTGTACAAATTAAATATACCACAAGGTAGTCAAATAATTAAACTGCAAAATGTAAAAAGTTAATTGAAAAATTCATATATATATAACTTATAATTAACATATAATATACAGAATCAAATCTAAAACTGTTTAGGAGGAAATTACAATCTGCCTTATTTATTGGGCAATAAGTAATTGTGATAAATGTTCTCATTCATATCATATTTAAAATTTTCATTCACTCACTACAATATTAAAAACAGCCCGGAGACCTCCCAAATCAACACGGTTGTCACCTACTTCGCAAGCAAAAGAGGAAGTGGAGTTTTGGGAAGTCCCCCACGCTCCTCCGTCAGCCGCGTCAACGGATACGAGCCAGTGGAGGCTGATGAAGAGCGCGAGTACAACTGTTTAAAAGAAAATGCTCATTTCCTATTCTATCAATTAGGTAACTGATTATTTCGTTTACACTTTTTGAATTGATTCTGTGTAGTATATTTTAATGCCAGTAAATGGTGGCATAATCGCAGAAAGCGCATTTATCAGTATAAAATAAAATGCGGGGGGAACAGAGGAAGGTTTTAGCCTTTTTTAATTTTTTCGTAATATAAAACCATAAAATGAAATATGAGGAAGTAAAACTGTACTTTAAATTTGTCACTTTTACCTGAATGTTCTGATTGAACCTGTCCGAATTGGATATTGGAAATTGTTCGTAAGAATATAGAGTGGAAGCAGTGAATGTACCTGATAGTATTTCGTTATATCACTGAATATTCTACGCAAGTAATAATAATAAATGTTATAATGTTTGTAGCTCATTGGCTCAAAGTGGAACTCGAAAAGAAATAATGCAAGGGACTCATCCATAACGAAAGAAATGATATCACAAGGGAATAATAAATTCAATAGAATGTTATAACTGAAATAAAGTGGCCTTCAGGATATTGTGCTACAGAAATCGTATATTGCCTCTTTTTGAGGGCAGTTATGGAGGTTATGAGACAGTCCGTGTGTACTATACCATGCAGTTTTTTCAAACAATGAATTTCATGGCAATTTATTTCATTGCAGAAGTATGGCATTAGTGATTACTTCAGGACTTCAGCCATACATTATATTTACCTATATGTTTCATTTGTAGATTATCTTGACCCATGGATTCAGGATCCATGGATCCACCATGGAGAGCGTCAAGTAGAGTACGACATCCACGGGTTTAGGTCCGTTCTCAAACTGACGACATCGCACCCAAGTAATCCTGAGTACAAGTAAGCAGGCGTCTTTGCTCGAAAATTTGCCTTTTATATTTATATCATTATTAAGATAGGAAAGGTATTTAAACTTATTTGTTCAATGAATTAATTTCAATATTATTAAAATGACATTCTGCGTTAATCTGCAAATTTAACTGTGCAATGTTTTGCTATCTTTTTTCTTTATCTTCTTTACACCTATTCACCAATGTCAAGTATCATACCACAATGCCAAGGGGCCCATCGCCCAACAGGTTGGTTTAAGTAACGCTTGCGCCAGCAAGAATTTGTCTTTTCGTTAACAGTTGAGTACTTCAATTCAAGATTCATGCAACAAATTACTTTGAAAATTAAAATTAAATTTGTCAGATAGAGTGACAAACAATCCGGACATACAACCGCGATCGCCTCTTACATTGAAAGTAAAGTATGTCCCTCTATACTAGGTAATTATTAATGAGCCACTTTGATAACGCGTAACGTTACAGTGGGCAGCACTTTCGGTAAACTTGCTTTTAAAAAGTGTAATAAAAATACAAAACGAATAAAACTTTATTGTTATACTAAGATTCAATATAATTAATTCTCGAGTGTTAATTATCTTTTTATTTGCTTATCTTTTCTTTCATTTAATTTTCGTAAACCTATATTTATGCTCGACGTTGTGTTTCTTAGCTGGTTTTCTAAATTGGTATCAGTTAGTGAAGCACGTGATGAACTCTTTTTCATCATCGAAAGAAATTTATTTCAAACATATTTTGATCCAAAAGCACTTACAACTAGTTGTGAAAAATATATTCAAAATTAGAATATCTCTTGGATGTAATATAAATATTGTAAAAATTAATTTTTGATGTGTACGCAAAAAATTTGTTTCTTTTCATTGTTTCACTATAATTCAATTAACAAACTCTATTTGCATATTTTCAAAAACACTGTTATCGGTATAAAATAAAAACAGAAAATGGGCATAAAATATTTTCAACATGCTATCTTATTTTACATGCTATCAAATTCTGAGAAACGACTATCAAATGCAGTTGTAAGTTTCATTGTTATATTTAAAGAAATTCTTAGGATGGCTTTTTGGGAAGATATTTAACAGCGGAACATGTTGATAATGATTATTTCTAAGTTGCCCCTCAAATAACAATAATCTCTTATTAAAAGCATTGGTGAAATTACAGGATTTCTACTGTGAATTTACATATTCAATATGTCTTGACCCATGATCCTTTTTAATGTTATTTTCCTTAAATATCTCTCTCTCTCTCTCTCTACAAATAAAACAAATTAATTTTTAGTTCTGCATTGTGAACACAATATCTATTTCCTAATGATCATTAAATTTTCTAATAGTAATAGCTCACTGAAGTTCAATTGTGCCAAGACTAAAATTAATATTAAAATATAGATACAGTAAATATGGGTAAAACCAAAGTTTCCAGGCATTGCCTCGCGTTTTGTACCGCTCAGGTTGTTACAGGAGACGATTTTCGAAGTTTGATTGACCAGGAAAGGTGCTGTCAGGTTACAACAAAAGCTTGACTGTTCATTACATTGTATTAACTGCCGTAAGGGCTATAACCTCGAAATATCTGCATGATTTAAGCTGATCTGAATCGAGCGTGATCAAAACCAACTCTCAACACCAAATGGAAAATATGATTGTTAATACACCGATTGGTTAACCGGTTAACAAACTACCAAAGGTGTGTTTTTAAATCAAGCGGCAATGGTGATTCGATTTTTCAGTCAAAATTTGAATGATTTCTTTTTCATTTCTAATCATGAAGAATTTTTTCAAAAGAACGGTTTTATTGTTAGTTGAAAATTTAACCAACCAATAATAACGGTTATTATGGGACATTGAAGCCTGCCACTATATCCTGGCCGTTCTCTACTGGTAATTAATTGTGGAGAACGTTTTTACCTTTGTAGCGACCGCTAACTACATGAGATAAATCACTCTATACTCTTTTGTATATATATTGTAAATTGGTTATAATATGTTGTAAATTAATTTGAACAAATGTAAATAACATTACCAAACCATAAGTCATACCAGTGTAAATATTGTAAACAATAAAAGACGCAGCTGCAAAAAACTAGTCAGAGGCCCTTGAAGGGAGAGTCAGGTAGCGGCCAGGAGGATGGGTGGGTCCCAGCCTAGAACAAGCAAGTATCACCGCAACTCTGCGGTTTGGTTGGTCAGAATAACACCCCAGATCATTGGTTACTGGGGGCAATAAATAGGGTCTCGTTTTGGTCTGTAAATCGTTCTAACTACGGCTCCCTCTCTGACTGGTTCCTGCAGCTGCACTGATGATTCAAGATTTGGCCTTCTGATTTATGAAAACCTCTGGATCTCTCTTCCTAACCTTGCTATGTTTTAGTCCGGCCTCGTCAGACCTCACACTTTCCTAGTGGGATTCTCTGCCTTCGTCTCGCTAAAACTAGCACCTCCTTGGGAGAGACCTCTCCCTCTCGAACAACGGTAGCCGTGGCCCTACAAACTTTATCTAGTAGTGACTCCCACGGCAATCCAGTCTGCCTCTCTCCGGTTCACACTTGCCTTTGGAATCCGGACGGTTTTTCCTACCCTCAGATACCGAGTGTGAATCTGTGGTCATTCCAAAACCAGATAAGCTACTGACAATACCTACCCTATACCTCTTCTCCTGAACATAGTGCACTGTCGGGGCACATACCTATCAAATATGGAGTCAGATAGTACAGTAGTAAGACCCGTCATGAAGTAATTGTCCAGGTCATAGCCTAATCAACCCTCACTACGTCACTAGGGCTAGGGTAACTAGGCACCCCCCTCGTGACGACCCGACAACCTTCATATATCTATCCGACTAATATATCTATTATATAATATAATAAAAAAAAAATAATAATTTCTGGATAGTAATTAAAGGCCAACGTGGACGATATAGGCTCACCTGACGAAGTGGTTGTTTTCTGCCAGAAAAAGCAGTAGGACTGTAGGTATGGAGGGTGTATGTGATAATAATGAGTGGATATAATTCTCTAGACTAAAATCATAAGAACAATAGTTAATGCACCATTCTACTTTCCTGGATCACATTTAGTCCAAGCACTCTATTTACAATCCCGCTCTTACTTACTGCCCATCCACATCTATTAATGTAAAATAAAACTCACTCTCCAAGAACGAAATACTTCATATCATACAGAAAGTAGCGAATGAAGCAGTTAATCCTCATATGATAGCAATCGATCCCACATATTACAAGTAGTAATAAGCAAGCGCGCATGTCCACACTAAACGGAAGGGCTGATATTCAGCACTTAATTAAAACGCCTTCGACTTGACAATGGTCACCTTTGTGGATTAACCACCAGTAACGTAATCGATATTTTTTTTTAATCCAATAGTTTAATGGTTCTATTGGTTACTTTGGACTTAAAAATGGCTTTTAAAGTAACCTGAAAGTATATTTTAGGGCAATCAACCAGTTACAATATACAAATGTTGAGTTAATCCATGCTAAAAGTTATTTTTTATTAAAGTTTATTTGAATTAATAACAGATTGTATAGTTTATTATGAAATAAAACGTTAAATGCGATTTACATTAGTGTCACAGTCAAATTAAGCAAAGTAATAAAGTGATTATGAAATGTCTCTAATTTGGAATAACTGTTACGAAACACCTGTAAATTAATGATCATTATGTGATGAGCACCTGGTGTTAACGCGACCCCCGCACTAATTTCCCTTCGCCGGGAAAATAGTAATAATAAATATTTGTAAGGGAAACCTAATGGATGATGTGAGTTAATGTGAGTTAAACATCTGCTATAATACACCACATACTTATACAATTTAGGATGTAATAATACAAGTTTTATAAGGGGAGCTCCATTCTTGCCATCGTGTTTAAATATTAAATATCTCATCGCCTCAGATTTTAACTAAGTCTTTAATTAAATCTGCATTACTGGGATTCTTTTTTTAAATTTAGTAATAGGAATTCCTAAAATTCATTTTTATTACCTGTTGAGTCTGAAGCATTTTTAAATTCTGGCTGCATATTCTGCGGCTAATGCTACCGTCTGAGGGCATCAATAACCACTGTGGTTCACATGCCCTAAAACGGACAAACAAACAAAAAAAGTCGATCGTTATGAGCTCAAGTTACTTTCTCAAAAAACTACCAGATATTCTGCCATCATGGTTGATTCACACCCAATCTGGCACTTTCCCCCTCAATAAATATTAGTCTAATCTTATTAGATAGAGAGATTATAAAATACACCTCAAATTACCTGACGAGCTATTTCTCAAATAAGTTCGTCGCTCTCGTGATCACTTGCTGCAGCAAAATCTACAATTACTGATCGTTTCTACTGACCACCACTACTCAATCCTTGGTAGACTCTCACTACCTTCCTGACTCCATCCGCCTTTCTAGGCATTCCACACCCCATATCCTTCTCATACATCCTTCAAATAGGGGATGTATCCCTTAGTGAAAGGCACTTTTCAGCCAAAAATAATTTTCCTTATTTTTCCCACATTCCTATTTTTATAAGTTTGAGAGCTTAGGGAAAAAAAAAAGAAAAAAAAAAAAAAAAAAAGACCACCACTGTTTATGCAATGTTTGCCAAGCTCTGTGGGGATCCTCCAGATTCGTCTTCGATATTCCTAGAGATTGTTGCATATCACCCTTTAAATCCTGCAAAGCCTACACAATGTTTCCACAGAACACCTCCTTTGGCCGCTCTTTCATGATCCACGCTACGTATTTATAGAGCAACAAACATTCTCATGAATATATGTTGTACTAGACTTAAAAATTGAGAAAGAAGGAGTTTCTTCCAAATACTTTTATCTCTAATTGACTAAAAAACAGTGTCCTAATAATATTTTTTTAGCCTTGGTAATTACTATGTCTACTCTCAACCCTCATAAAACTAAATGTATATTAACATTTCTATTCAGTTGCCTTTTTACCTCTAGTATCTGAAGGTAAAGAAAACGGTTATCGTAAAGAAATTTCACTTCATTATTTACCGAATAAAATGTAACACAATATTATGCTTATTCGTTAAACATTTACAATGTTATTTTTTTTTATAATTTTAAGGGGAATTAGAAATAGTTTCTCTTATCTTTTCAGTTACCAAAACGCGATCAAAATGAATTAAAGGGATCGGAAAGGAATATGTCAAAGGGATATTTAGGAATTTAGATTTATCCTGAGTTCAGATGGTATGGAGAGTTTTTATAATCTCGTAACCAGGAGTAGTCATTATTCAAGCTGTAGGGAATTGAGCAATTTGTCATTCTCAGAGCTTTTAGTAAATGAAAACTTGTATGTCCCTCAAAGGATTTTCGCACCATATTGACTATTGAGCAGTTCAGAAGGACGACAAGTAGGGTGACATTACGAGAAGCTGGTTCGATTAAAATCGTTTGAGTAAAATATTTTCTAGAAAAACGAAGTAAGTTGGTGAGAGTTATGAGTATTATAACATCTATTGCACATTACTTATACTACTGCAAATAACCTCTGGTGCAGCATTTCATACGACAGTTTTGGTATGTGTTGTTTCAGGTCTATTTGTGAAGAGGTGAAGAGAATTTCTACTAGACCGCCTTTTTGTGTTCCTCACCACAGCAAAATTATTGGAAGCATGCCCGTAAGTTGCATGTATATTTTAATTTACGTTTTATTTATGTCGTCATAAATCATATGAATATTTAGAAAAAACAAGTATGTAGATATTAACTAGGTTTAAGAGCTCACAGGGGTGGCTCAGTTGACAGAGCGCCTGAGCAGAAGTCTTGGGTAGTAATCCTGACCCTGTCAATATGTTTTTCATTGACTAATAGTCATTGAAACAGTGGGGTTAAAGAACACGTTAACTAGTCAACAGTCATTTTCCATTGTCTGGTGTCTGATAAATAACTTACTTTGACTTTTGGTAAATTTTAACTATACTTCATTATAGACATTCGGGTAGAAGTACACATTCATTTAAAATTGTCACTCAGACGATGTTTTCGAAGGGTTACCTACTGCAAAGTCAAGAAGACCTATTTTACCTAAAGAGTTATGATTATGTAAATAGTGGGTATATAATTCACAGTTAGTTATTGTTAACATAATAATAATAAACCCACATAAAAAATCCCGAACTCCAAGTGTTGGTATGTATAATGGGGCAGAAGTGATGGAAACTTTTACTAAAAGTATTCTTTTGTAGCAATTAACCGTATAATTATATCATATTAAAACATGCATAATTAATTATGAAAATTTTAATCCAACCAGCGGTTACTTTGAGAATAAACAGTAAATATACATGGTTGGCCACTAACGAGGCACGCCGAGTATAAATAGGGCCTCGTTTTGGCCTGTAAATCATTCTACGGCTCCCTCTCTGAATGGTTCCTGCAGCTGCACTGATGTTTCAAGATTTGGCCTTCTCATTTATGAAAACCTCTGCATCTCTCTTCCTAACCTCGCTATGTCTCACTCTCTCACTCTCTCTCTCCACTGGTGCTGGCTGCTCTACTCAAACCATGGCCTTCTCATTTATGAAAACCTCTGCATCTCTCTTCCTAACCTAGCTATGTCTCACTCTCTCACTCTCTCTCTCCACTGGTGCTGGCTGCTCTACTCAAACCATGGCCTTCTCATTTATGAAAACCTCTGCATCTCTCTTCCTAACCTAGCTATGTCTCACTCTCCACTCTCTCTCTCTCCACTGGCGCTGGCTGCTCTACTCAAACCATGGCCTTCTCATTTATGAAAACCTCTGCATCTCTCTTCCTAACCTCGCTATGTCTCACTCTCTCACTCTCTCACTCTCTCTCTCTCCACTGGCGCTGGCTGCTCTACTCAAACCATGGCCTTCTTATTCAGCTACCTCTGCATCTCTCTTTCCTAACCTCGCTATGTTTTAGTCCAGCCTCGTCAGACCTCACACTTTCCTAGTGGGATTATCTGCCTACGTCTCGCTAAAACTAGCACCTCCTTGGGATAAACTCTCCCTCGCAGACAACGGTTGCCGTGGCCCTACAAACTTTACCTAGTAGTGTATACCACGACAATCCAGTCTTCCTCTCTCCGGTTCACACTCACCTTTGGGATCCGGACGGTTTTCGCCTACACTCCGAGTGTGAATTCGTGGTCATCCCAAGACCACATAAACTACCTACAATACCTACTATTGTCCAGCTCATAGCTTAATCAACCCTCACTTCGTCACCAGGGCTAGGGTAACTAGGCACCCCGCTCGTGACGACCCGGCACTTGGTATTATTGTATTTGTCGAGGCCTGTAAAATCAAAGAAATTGTAATGAAAGTAAATTTCAAGACTGAATTACAATCAGAAATTCTAGCCCCTGAAAACGATAGCCGGGACTGTTGAAACTATTTTGGTTGAAAATAAACCCTGCGTGAAGTCATGAATTTTATTCTAAGTGGAAATTTTAGGTAATATAAAAAATATTCCCCCGACTACTTCTACCCCGTACTTTACCCCCGAATGCCTCAAAGATCCAATTTTCAAGTCCTAATAATAATAATGAATGGTGGAGCTTGTAAGTAATTACAATGCTAAATTCATGTCCTCCTTGACCTGCACTCACGGACATGGAATTAAAGATAGAAGCCTTACAGTTCAATCGGTAGAAAATTAAAAGGGCAATCGACTGTCTAGTGCAGATAAAGTAGAACACTGTAGAAATGGCTACATCGACCTCGTTTCTGAGCAGAGCTCTCAACGAGTACACTCAAATTATATGCAAATGCAACTATTAAAAGCTGTTCTGTGAACTCAATTCGTTCTTTATTCAGATATGCTTTACAGAGGTATGGATTTATTTTCTCAAAGTAAGTACTTTATGGCCACATCAATGTGCATATTTTTTTATTATTTACCTGGAGCTAACAGAGCCTCAAGGACGGTATACGTTTTATTTATAGTAGAGTGACTTCAGACCTACGTACATCAATACGTACTTGCTTTCAGAACAAGTTATACTTTACTCTTTATTTTAGAATGGACTTCAGACAACTAATAAAGCAGAGAAATGTACGTACCTTTACAATAACATGATCCTCGGATGTAATAAATGTACTAATAGTTGCGGTTTAACTTCCACTAATATAAATTTTATTAATTATTGATTTACAAAAAATGTTGGCACAGTAAGTCTTCAAATCCTTGCTAATTTTCTGTCCACCTTTTTTCTGTATACCCTTACCAATTAACTTTACCGGGTCATCAAGTGACTATTTCTCTATAAGTGGGTATCCTATTAATACTATGAAACATTGTAATTTAGGTCATTATTTTCAAAGCTGAGATGAGTTTCAAGATTCGTGAATTTCATATTTTTTTTTTTTACACAATGCATATACTAGTTTACTTTAATTATACAATTTTTTTCGTATTAATTGCACAGGTACCAATCCACGCTGCTCACCTGTACGACGCAGTGATGATATACGCCAGGGCACTGACAGAGGTTCTAAATGCCGGCGAAAACCCTAAGAATGGAACTGCTATCCTGGCAAGGGTCCTTAACAGAAGCTATAGGTCCGTCTTAGGATACGATGTGAGTAGTTTACTTTACTTATTATGTATTAAAGGATACTATGAGGAAATAAACATAGCAACAAAAATCTCAAAGTAATTTTTCGAATTTATTTTTTACACCATAATCGTAACTTGACAAAAATCATGAATATGAAAACTTAAGATGTTTAGCTAACTGCATATTAGAAACCATTACTGAGTTTCATTTCTCAAAAAAAAACTTCTAGATAACTTTACCCTTTAAGGGATATATAAAATTGAGAATATCGAAAGACAATCCAGATCTTAATCAAGATTTTTTCTCACATATTTATTAAATAATTACGAACGGATTACTCAGTTTTTTGTTTTAACAAAAAATACTTCAATTGATTTATTTAGATTTTTTAACAAATTGTAAATTGCTAAAGTATTAACAAAATGTAATAAAATCGACTGGTGGGGGAAGCAGAACCGTTTCTATTAGTTGAGTCATAAAACTCAAAAGTTTATGTTTTGGAATATTTGAGCTTTTTCTGTTACGATCTTTACCATGAAAAATAAAAAATAAAATAAAACGCCTATTATTGATTGCAGAAACTGTTGAGTTCAGTTAAGTACACAGGAAGTTTTGTAAGAAAAGGTTTCTGTGATCTGCTTATTGAAGTTTTTCACTTCTGAATGATGATATCAATAATCCGCTCGAGTGAGACGTAGTTAATTTTATAAATAACGTAATATTGAATATATATCAACGATCAGCTTATTAAAGAAACATCAAGGTTAGAAACCTTGCAAAAGGACATTGAAACTTGTAGATAACTAATAGGAAGGACTTCGCTTCAACCTTTTATAATTAATTAGTTATTAAAAGTATTACGATGAATTACCATGAAGTCGTTTTGATTTAGGGCTGGTGAAGAATCACAGTGAGACTGTTGTAGTTTTAAATTATTAACTTATCCTTATGGTAAAACTAGTGCATCAAGAAATAAATTTCTTAAAAATTGCTAATAAATTTTGATCAAAAGAGCGAAAATAGGAATAACGAACTATGTTGTAGATTATAAATTAATATTTATTTACTTTTAATTGAACAATGAATTGAGCATGATGTGGAAACATGGCCAGGGCTCTGCTGAGTGAAGCAGTGTTTATGGATATAGGTAAGTCACGGAGAGGTTGGACACGTGGAGGATCGGGCGTAATCGATTGACATACACAAGGAGATGAGTTGTTTTTAATGAACAAGAGTTTTGATGTTTAACTTAAGGTTGTGCTTGGAAACGGGAACCATAAACTCCTTAAGCACATCGCTCCACATCTTGAAATCGGTTTATTAGTTAAGCTTGCAATTCATTCAACCAGGCACTAAAATGATTTGAACATTCGCCTACGAAGTAGTTCAAGGAAAGAAGAAGGAAGAATTTGGTACCTTCTTTTCTTGAAAAGTTTTGAAAAAAATCTTACAGAAAAGAGCTCTATTCCAAGGTCTCTCATGAGCTCAGTCTGTCTTCTTTTTGTCGAAAAAACGTCCCTAAAGCCGATTTAGTTCAGAAAAATAAAATGTTTAAAAAGTATTTCTTATTTTTTTTATATATGAGTAGAATAGTTTTTTGAGAGATAGGATTGGTTGGATACAAAATAATGCAAAACAAAATGAATTAGATTTAAATCCAGCGTGGGTAGCATTCAATTACAAAGATTTATAAATAATAGATGAAACAGCTATATTGTGAAAAACATAAATTACAAAAAATAATAGACACAACAATATTAAATGATTAGTGCCATTTGTGGAAATACGGAAGATTTATTATTTAAAAGATACAATCTTAACTAAGTATGCTATAAAAATTGAGGAGTTTGTTATAAAATGTGCATTAAAAATAAATTAGTTAATATAAGCCAATCGAAAATCGATACAGATGTCAGACAAGTAACGATGAATGTGCTAAACTTAATGCAAAGAAAGTAATTGACAAAATGCATGACAACATAAAATTTTTTTATATAATACCAATATTATGTATTTGGCTGATTACTTTCAGGTTTAACGTACATCTTTTTGAGTTTCTCACATCTGCGTCCTTCTATTATTGGTAAATGTCGGGTCAAGATTGTTGAATCCCCAAGGTGGGGAGGAGGCGCACGCCGCGGGCTAGGGTCACTACAACCTCTAGCCGCTGTCCGGCGAGCGCCTAGAAAGAAATCAAATGGGTGGACCTGTGGTCTTTCACCCTTGCTGGCGGCCTAGTGGGTGGGCAGCTTAATTCGTTTTGATCTTACTCCATAAGATCTTAGAAGGTGTGGCCCGACAAAGCCCACCTATGTTCAGGAGAAGAGGAACAGGGTAGGTTTATAGGTAGTTTATGTGGTCTTGGAATTCTCACTCGGTATCTAAGGTTAGGCGAAAACCGTCCGAATCCCAAAGGTGAACCGGAGAGAGGCAGACTGGATTGCTGTGGGAGACGCTACTAAGTAAAGTTTGTAGGGCCCCGAGGGAGAGTTCTCTCCCAAGGAGGTGTTAGTTTTAGTGAGACGAAGGCAGAGATTCCCACTAGGAAGGTGTGGGGTCTGACAACGCCGGACTAAAACATAGCGAGGCTAGGAGAGAGAGATGCAGAGGTAGTTGAATAAGAAGGCCATGGTTTGAGTAGAACAGCAAGCGCCAGTGGAGAGAGAGAGTGAGAGAGAGAGAGAGAGAGAGAGAGAGAGAGAGAGAGAGAGAGAGAGAGAGAGAGAGAGAGAGAGAGAGAGAGAGAGAGAGAGAGAGAGAGAGAGAGAGAGAGAGTGAGAGTGAGAGAGCAGTGTTCCAAGTGTCAGTTCTGTACGTTCTGGGAACTTCGGCCAGTCTCACTGCTTATATAGGTAGGCCAGCCGTTGTGGGGGTTGCCCCACCGGCACGCCATCTGGATCCTGCGGATGTTTCGTAGACTACCCCGTAAACTTCTCCCACTTTTACTGACGCCTTAAGTTTATTATTAAAATATGGAAACATAAGTAGATATTTTCTGGACAAAGATGAGGGGAACTTCTAATTATTCATAATTAAGAGGTTGACACAACAATAGATATTAACTAATTTATTTTTTATACTTGTTTTCTAGCATGTACCCATGTCATCCTGCTATGACCGGCGATAATCTGGGTGTTCCAGTAGTCTGGGGAGACTCTCGTTGAACGCATATCATAGTCCCTTCATCACACTAAATCGTCTATCATATTAATTAGAGCATTTATGTATTTATGTGTAGGATTGTGCAATAAAATCTTCTAATGTAATAAATATATTCGTACTAGATTTAGGATGGATGTAGTTCAGCACCTTGATCTAAGCCTAAGCGTTGAGGGAGAAGATATGGAAATAGCTTGTAGCTCCATCCATCATCAGAAAGTTGAAATTCTGGCAGCTGTGCACTAGTGTCAGCAGCATACTGTTATTATAGGAAAGGAACATGGAGCGTAGACATTTCAATAATTTCTGCTTGTTATTCATTGTATTACCAAAGTATTTGGTTTGCTTAAAAACAAATCCTGTGGTCACTTTTGCGTGATTTCACCACCCAATGTTCTCCCGCAATTCATATTTGTCTCGGAATTCTTTCAAATTTGGCACGGATGCTATATACTTTGAAAGTGCCCATGTCCTCGTGGTATATTCATCTCCCCTAACAATCATCCCAAGAACAATCCCTAATAAGTATATTTATATTTATTGGGACGAGTACAGTTCGATTCAACGACGCTTAATGGGTCACAATAACAACAACATAACATCTATTTTGTTTTTTCCCATGGTATTCGTGAGAAATCCGGCATAAATACTGTTTAGTTTGGGTATCGAACAAGAGGCTTCGGCTGGCCTCTATTCTGAGGCGGAATCGATCCATTGGTAATGAGTTAAGTTGCTGTTTTAGAGTAAAGCGCTAACGTGTGAAAACTCATTAAGTAAGTTCTCACGCCTAATAACCTTACTCCATTTATATATTACCAATGAGTATTAACAAAAGAAAATTTGTGTCACAGTAAACTCTGCCACTTCAGATGGTAATTATAATTTTACTATAACTTAAGATTCGTTGGTTTTAGGACTCGAAAAAAAAGGGGAAGGTAAATAGAAAAGATATGCATGGAAGTTAGTACAATACTGTTTATTCTGAGTTCTTAATGCTGTTTACATCCCGAAGTTGGAGGATTAAGGCTGGCCAATGCCGATGCCCGGACCATTATAACATATGCTAATATATATATTTATATATAACATACATAACAAAGGCAAGAACTGAAGAGAAGGGCTTTACTTTGAAACAAATCACTATACAGGATTTCTGGGCTGGGTGACCTTTTGTATAATTTTACATATCATTTTTTAAGCAACCACTCCCTCTGAGCAAATAATATCACGAAAACATACGCGCATGGCTAACTGAACCTTTTGGCTTATAATGAGGGTTGTTTGCTTTCAGAGCCAGGACAACCCGTACAAAGGCAATCCTTAAGGTAATAGCTTTATTCGTCTCTCTTTGGAATTTTATATTTCATTGTTTCAGTGTAACCCGTGTGGACTTATTTTCTGGTATCTCATCGAAGGACAACAAACCGAAATATATAAAAATTCTAAATAAATGATCAAAAATGATTCTTTTTAAAAGATGTGTTGAATATTTTGAATACAATTTGGGTGGTTATTATAGATTGATTTTTGGCCTACTGCGATCTTAAACAAATATTATTTCCCGATCCCAAAAAGAGAAGCTCTATTTTAAAACAGGTACGGACGTATTACGTCGGTCCGTCTGCCTGTGAGTCGGCCAATCACTTTATCTGTATTGTTCTATGACAAAGACCTTGAAAATGAACCAATCTATCTCAATTTTTAAAGCCATGTTTAAAAACAGCTCGAACTAGCCTTTTTATGGTTTGGTTAAGATTTAATAGAAGAAAATGTGCGAGAAAACACCCCATTAAAAAAAAAACTGGTGAAAAAATTTGGGCGGTTCAAATACTATTTTCTGTTTTGATTGTTTTTCCTCTTGGTTGGGCACGCATTAAAACGGAGACGAAAAAGAAATTCATAGATATAAAAAGATTCAGGATGGATTTAAAAGTAAAAATCGTGGAACGGATTTTTTCAGTTATTCAGATTTTGCCATTTTATTTATTTATTTATTTGTAAGTTAGTTAAACCTATAAACTGTTAAATAGTTTTTATGAATAATACCGTAGTACAGATCCTCGTACAAAAAACGACAGCCGGTAACTGTTGGAAAATTGAACTTCTCCTTTCTGGCTCGACAGTTACAATAGCAACTCTGTGTGCATTAGAAGTAAATTGTGCCATTCTGACGTTCGCATTCACTTTAAGAGCTTGAAACCATCATTACAAGATTAACACTGTTGTTGTTTGTCTTGACTTCTGTGACAATATTTTCGGAAACGACCGCGATTTCACAAGGAAAATAGTCCGGATTCGATGATTAGAAGTTCTAGGACAGTGCGATAAAACTTAAAGTGTTGTTGGTTGTAGGCTTCCGCTCCTAGAACTTAGAGCGAACTTTTCCATCAATATTAATTAGACGATGTGGATGGTTTAGTGCACTCGCTTATCTCTCACAAAGGTGATACCACTTAAATATGCACTCCCATGATTTAAATTCAATTATATGCGGAGAGGGATTTATAGCTGCATTGCAATTATTCATGCAGACGGTTGGATAGTGGATTTAGGTAATTGGATTTAGGATTTTGGTAACAGGTCTTCCAGGAATTAATGTCAGGTATAAAGATATTGCGGAAACATGATGAAGTTAGTTTAGTGAGTATCATTACATTTAGCTTGTTAACTCGCCCTCTCTCTTGGTATATTATTTTCTTTAGCAACAATATAAAGTTGCTACATATAAAGTCAATATAAAGTTTTGCAATTTATTATAGATTTTAAAAGGAAACATTTTTCCGGGGTTTCGTGTTAGTTAACACAAACATGCTTACACACTTACTTAACCACCCACCGTCGGTGTGAGAAGTTTTAAAAAGTAGGAAAGTATAGCCAAAGAATTTTTAATGGACAAGGACATCGTTCGAGCATAGATAGTTTAGAGATAGAGCATCCAACCTAATATACAATTAGAACATACTAGGCAAATGGATGTGAAGATCGGTGTCCACTTTTAAAAACAGATCTACTCTGGATTTATTGTGGTAATTGTTTTTTTATAACTTTCCTTTGAACGTATTTGGGTCGGCTATTTACTCCTGTCGCGTCCAGTGTGACTATCAAGATCGTTGTTGTCATTTATAGCTCTGAGAAAGGTCAGGGTGGCTCCTTTGTTACTCTTTGGGGGGGGGGGGTTAATGAAAATTTTAGTGAGAACTTAATAGCCTCTACTAAAAAAAAAGAAAAAATTAATGTCAAACAGCGGGCGAAAATAAAGGAAATAAAATAGCACCAATTATTAGTTGTACTATTGAGCCGACTGATTTATGGCTTAGCCATGAAAATAATAACTGCTTTGTCCAACAGTTTCTGCCTGTGTAGATTCCAGTCCAGGCTGATTGGCGGCCCCGGCCTAGATTGGTGTATGTAATTACCTTAGACCCGCAATACACAACTGCTATTCGAAACTGTTGGTTTATTCGCCGCTCTCATTCAAAAATAAATCCACTCCAGTATTGACCACGTTGAATACAAAAGCATTCCTGCGAAATATAGCTTGGGGTAAATAGCGCTTCTTATGTTTGAAAGACCGATTGGCAATGTCTTGGAAACATTTTAGGATTTGTATGATATATTGCGATCGCGTCATATTAATTTCCGCTGTAAGTACATTACAATTTCATTTTTAAAGATTGTTTGAGAGGTTTTAAGAAATTATACTACTTGTTTTTTACACCTATGAAATTTACATGTACTAGGCTGAGAACCTAATTGATTGGATTTTGGGATACCCTAGGCCTTAAAAAAGGCCAAAATCAGGATCTTCAGTCTAGTCCATTCATTGCAGTGTGGTGTTTTTATCTTTGAGGTTTAACATGTTTTATTGAGTTATAAATCGGCTCGATTTATTCAACTAAGAAGGGAGAAGTCACAACCCCTCATGCTAATCTATTACAAAGTGTCATTTCCATTATACCCTTAATTTTTCTATAATATTTACCTCTCTGCTACTTTAATAATAATCACCATGATATTTACTGAGGTAAGATCTTGTTATTTTTACAATATATTACATGCTTGGTTTCTCAGCAGAGTTGCAAATGTTATATTTTTTTACAATTTTGTTATTTCATTAGAATTCTGTATTGTAATGATTGCTTTATTTGTCAACTAATCATGACACATTATGATGTAGAGTGAGCCGTAGCTCCAGTTCTAGTTATTATGAAATGCATTGCAGGTATACATGGACAACAATGGGGATGCCGAGTTCAACCTGAGTGTGGTGACTGTTCTGGACGATCTCGAGATGAACGGTTCAGCTAGGATGAGTATGCAACGTGTCGGATACTTCAGCTACCCATCCAACATGACTGCATTGCCAGTAAGTTAACTTTGTCAGGAGATACCCTGACCACAAATATAATCATATAACCATTACAGCTGTCACTATGCTTTCTGGTCGAATAAATATGTAATTATCCTGAAATATTGATTTTTTTATAAATAACAGGATGTTATATTAGTATTTATCACAAATATGTTAACTGTGCATTAAATGAGGCTTTAGTGTTGAGGTTTTTTTTTTTTTTTAAATCCCAAGAATTAGCAAGCAGCATAACTTGATAAAGAAATATGTCTTCCATATTTTAAATTCTCACATGAGAAGTTTAAATTCATTATTATTCTATTTTTTTTTAGGAATTTCGGTATTACAACGAGTCAAGAAAAATACAATGGGTAGGGGGTTCCCAACCACTGGCAGAACCACAATGTGGCTTTCTTGGAGAAAAGTGCAAGAAGGACAAGTGGAGGATTATAATCACCCTGGGAGGACTTTTAGTTCTTCTACTTGTAGCAGCAGTTTTTGCTTTTAAGTAAGAATCTATAAGAGTAGATATAAATTGTTGACAAAATGTTAATAGGTAGCTCAGTGATGATTAGAAAAGGCAACTTCTTGCTTTGTAAAGAAAATAATGTTTTTTCAGCATCCAAAAATATTTAATCTTAAATAATAAATCATATATTGCCAAAATGGCTGGTTATTGGTATATTTTTTAATTGAACTGAGTTATTTGCCTAAAAATTCAACTTAGATTATCTTACTTTAATACTTCATCAGCAGTTAATGATAAGCTCAATGATCCTAGAGAAGAAAGTGTACTTTTCTTGAAATATCGAATTTCGACAGCAGTAAGAAGATTGAATGAAGACCTGCAAGAACAGTCGAGGAAAACATCTTAAAAAAAAACTTCAGATATCAAGACTAGAGCTTGAATTGAATTATAAGATAGTGCCTTGTTAAATTATAAGTTTTTTGTTAATGTCATATGAGGGCTATTAATTAATATTGCTGCCTTTGATTTTATACGTTAAATGTTATTGATCATTATAAATGTAATTGTATTATTCAATAGGCCTTAGGCTTTATTTGCATGTTTTTTTTTAATATGTTACAGCAATTCAGAAATTATTTGGATCATATGTTTTAGGCATTATCGTTATGAACAGAAACTAGCCTGCTTGCTTTGGAAAATAGACATGAGGGAAGTGACAATTATTCCAACTGCTACAGTTTCCCAAAAATGTAACATGGTATGTCAAATTTTGATGACCACTTCATTAATGCTAAACAAAATTATAAGATCATTGATTTTTGGCTAAAAAAAATAAATAAAATACTTTAGCAGGACCAGGGCTCTACCTTTCAAGATATTCCTGCTTGAGCATATTATCTTTTTTCTTTGACTAATAATTAATGTAAGTAGTGGGATCAATTCCACAACTAATGAATAATATAAGAACATTGGCTTAATTAGTATATAATATTACTCTATAGAGTAACACCCAAAAAGAGTCACCTGTGCATTGATATTTATTATATGTGAAAATTAGTTTTTCTAAAAACCCTTTTAAATCCCTGTTGATGCAATATTAATAAGATAAGATATTTTGGGAGGTACTTGAAGTTTTTTGTGAAAAAACTAATTTTTCCACAGTAAAAATATATATTAATTAGAATAGATCATTTTTGTTTTCATACTAAGTCAAAATCTTGAGAATACACCTTGGAGGAAACAGTCTTCACTGCAAAACGTTTTTCCTCCAAGACCAGTCCATTCCTATACCAGCTAAAGATTCCCTTTGAAACCTATCCCTCTAGGATATCTTATCTAGGATATCTCCTATAATGCTAATTCCTGTAATATTCTGTCTTATAATTATCTTTTGAGAATATTTCAGTTTATTTGCCTCAATCCATTCCAAGGAGGATTAAATAACTAACCATTACTAAGTCCTCCATGAGAAAATTCACTTCATTCTACATATAATCTTATAATTTTTTTTTAAGTATGAAGCTATCGTAAATTTGCTGGGACTTCATCAGTTTCTTCTTAAAATGTTGGTAGTTTTCTAATTTACTGTCATGTTTTAAATAAAGAAATTATTCTTCAACAGTTACCACAATGTTTTAAAGGAAACTATAATGGAACATTCATGGACAGACTTCTTGTAATAGAGATCCATTTTTTAAGACAATTACGATACCTAGTGGGGAATTAATTATGATTGAGGAATTAAGTATGAATATCATGAAAGTTAAAAAAGGTTCAGCAGAAAATTTAAGTAGAGGAGACATCCCAAAGAATGTGAAATGTTCAGAAAATATGCGAGGGGAATCCTTCAAAGAAGATGGTTAAAAAAACAAGTCTTAGAAACCATATTAGACCATTAACTGATAGAAGATAAAAAAAAATGCATAGCGCTTGAAAAGAGGCTTGTTAGCAAAATACACAGGTCAAGGGTAATTACTTATAATGGAACCAAAATCGTTTAATAAGCAAAATCTATAAATAAAAAAAAAACTTTATCTTAACTTTATATCACTGCATTACCAATTCCTTGTCCTTAAACGACTTCAAAATCAAGATTGATAACATAAATTACAAGTTTATAAAAATACTCATTATCTGGTAAAAGATATAAAGAGTTATAGGAGTTTTTCAGAAATTAACTAGATACATTATTATTTCACATAAGTTGCAGGTTGGCAGCCATGGAGGTATCATCTTTTCTAAGCACCTGATGATGATTTTTAAGCCATCAAAAAGCGCTAGTATTTTTAGAAATAAAGAACTCAGGGGAGACAGTAGTAGAGTTATTTAATTGTTATTAATTTACTCATAATCCACTGTATTGAAGCTAAATAAATGGAAATATCAATATAATATATTTTTTTTATAACATGAGAGAACTAAACTGATTCTAATAATTATTGGTCAAAAAAAAAGAGAAAACAAAGACTTCCATGGTACATGGTCCTTTTCAACATATAATTATTAGAAGTTAATCCATTTGAATTATAAGTCACAAGAATTAATTATTAATTGAAATGTATATTAGTATAGCTGAATTGCATTTGCTTAGATATAGACATCAGTTATATGGCAATGTTAACAACGTTTATAATTGTGACCCTTAGGGTGTTTGATAGTGCTTATATTGTAATTTAATTCTAGATTCAAGTATGCAGACAAAGTTGCTTCCGCAGTATTGTTCCTGATGTAAGCCCTAAAAGAGCATACACTAACATAGGCTTCTACAAAGGGAGTACAGTAGCTATTAAAACTGTTCATAAGAAGTCTGTCGATTTAACAAGAAACATAAGGAAAGAACTAAAGCAGGTACCTAACAAGGTTCACTATTTGTTACTGTAAGTCCTTATATCAGATATTTTAACTATATTTATCATTTATAATTATTAGTTTCTGAGTTTGATGTAGAAGTGTTCCATTCTAACCAAAAATTATTTTTCATAATTTATTCCTTCTATTCCTTTTAATTTCTTGTGAAAATATGTTCGAATTTTCTGTAGGTAAGGGAAGCAAGGCATGAAAATTTGATAACATTTACTGGCGCATCAGTGGAATGTGGGAACATTAAAATTTTGACGTCTTACTGTGCGAGGGGTAGTTTAGAAGATGTCTTAGCAAATGAAGACTTACATTTAGATAATATGTTCATTTCATCTCTTATTGCTGATATCATTAAGGTATTTACGGCAATTTTCAAACTGTTTAAACAACATTAAAACAGTACACAAATTTGAATAAATTTACTTTTTATAGGGAATGATTTACCTTCATGACAGTGATATCATATCGCACGGCAATTTGAAATCAAGTAACTGCCTTGTTGATAGCCGATGGGTGTTGCAAATTTCAGATTTTGGTCTGCATGAATTCAAAGGTATTGGTTGAAGGGTTAACCCTTGAGTAAATCTATCACATATATACCTTTAAAGTATAATTACTATATTACAATATATTATAATATTTAATGTAGAAGGCCTCTTAGAACTAATAAATATCCAAAATGACAACTCTTTTGTCTTCCCACAATTATCATAATATAATAAGTGATATTCATAAATTCAAAAAATATTTAAAAGAGAGTTATAGTTGATACAACTTATTAAATACCAACAACAATCATATGAAAACCATAAAAATTCAAATTGGGACACCCATTTTTTATTGTTGATTACTAAGAGTTTGTTATGGATTTGATTATTAAGAACCCAATCCACAACTGGCATCAGCTATATACATACCACTTAGCATTTTATTTCAATTTATGAATCAATTATTTGTTATTAAGTTTTTTTAGATCCATTCTAAAATTCTATCTCCATTCCAAGCAATGGTGAATGTTTGACATTGAAATCTCCCCCTGAAACAAAGTGTGGACTAAGGGAGAAGATATGATTGGAGAGTATGAGGAGTATCAGCTTTATTGAGAGGGCAGTAGGCAGAAGAAATAGAGATACAGGCATGAGTAGCAAAGTGAAGGATTATGGTGCAGCTTTGAAACCATTCAAGGGAGGTAGAGGAGAGATCAGGATAGTGAGAAATGCTGGAGGGAATGAGGATAGCAGAACCACTATGAGTGATGCCATCTGGATGTTCAGTTTGGTATATGTTATATCCTGTAATAAAGAAGATAAATATGTCATGAGGTAAGATGAGTTTCTGTTAGTAAGGCAATGAAAATGTAGTCGATTGTAGTAGTAATGTAAGTTTGTTCCTGTGTGGAAGAAGTCCTTTGGAGTTCCAGATCAAAAGGAGCGCAAGTAGCTGTAAGAAAATGGAAATATACAGTCAACACATTGAGAAAGAGAGTGTTTGATTGGGAAGGTTGTGTGGTGTGGGATTGAAAGCCACAAGACTCAGGGGAGATAGACAAGAAAATAAAGGTTTCTGGTGGAAGACAATAAAGAAGGAGTTTTACAAAGGTATGGGTGGGGATAGAGATAGATAGTGATCCTTTACTTCACACCTTACCTTCAACTGTGGTTACTACAAGACATAAGCTATATAAAATTTGGAAGATATTGCAATTGTACTTAATTGAAAATGTTTATTGCTTCATAAAAGTCATATGCGTGTATTTCCTTGAATTTAAAAGATTTACTGAAATAACTCAGATGATCCTCCGTCACCGTTGTCAAATGGTTAGCATACTTACTTTTAAGAGCAGAGACCTGGGTTCAATTTCAGCTCACCCAAGGTCAAACATCACCATTCTTCATGAGGTGATGATGCACCAAGGATCCAATTTTAAATTACTGAAATATATCATATAATTCATAATATTTTCTGAAATATTTCATAGAATTTAAAAGATTTATGGAAATAATAATAATTGAATCAGCATCATGTTTGTGATTTTTTTTTCATATTATTTGTGAAAATATTAATTATGGGATGTTGTGAACAGCTGGCCAGGAAGAACCAGATGATAGTTTAGAAATCAGGAGACGCTTGTGGCGAGCCCCAGAATTATTGAGAGCAGAGCACGCCCATCCGAGGGGCACCCAGAAAGGAGATGTCTACTCTTTTGGAATAATACTACATGAGGTAGTCGGGAGATATGGTCCCTGGGGAAACACTCCACTGACATCTCAAGGTTGGTTCATCCAATGTTTCTTTGTATAGTTGTTGGAATCATTAATTTATAATAATTTATTTCTAGACAATAAATAGTGTGTTTATTTACTAATAATGTTTGTTTAAAATCTCCCACTTTTGGAGGGTCTTAATCATAGATATATTGTATATGAGTGAAACTGAACAGTTTTTAATTTTAAATAATTGAAGTTTTTTTATTAATTTTAAGAACAAAAAAATTGAAGCATGATTGAAAATTGCACATACAAAATAAGATTATTAGTAGTTAGAGAAAAAAAAACTTCTCCCCAAGTACATCGAGTATTGTTTAATTCTTGTGAATTTTTAATGGACCGCTGAGGGATGTTATCCCATTTTTTATAACTGCCTCAAATTTTCTAGGAATTGTGGGACACATTTGAATGATTTGAAACCTTAGCATGTCCCAAGCCTACTTAAAAGGGCTAAAATTGAGGAATAGTAGAAGGTTAATTGACATGATTATTCAAAGTATTGTATCACAACTTGCAGACTGTAACCTTGATGCTTCAGAAAGTTGTGGTACTGCTGCACTTTATACAGAGTCAGTTAGACTTTATACTGATAGGGCAACAACCAGACACGGCCTTGAAGCCAAAGTTATAACTATTAAATGAATTTACCATCACACACTTTAGTAGGATGTCAGTGATGTACTATTAGGCAGTTAATATCTCCCTGACCATGGTGGATACGGTTCTTTTCATGAGGCATTTCTCCTCAATTTCTCATCTAGAAGTCAAATGAATGCATTTGATCAGGCAGAGGGAAGTAGGGTAATCTGGAATCATTTCAAAACAATAAATTGTCCACTATACTGTCTACCTGCCAAGTGTCTTGCTACCATGGAGATTCCACTGGTCCCTGGAGAGTCGAGATCCTGTTCAAGAAGTTCTGAGGGCTTATGAAGACTTCTGACTTATGAGAACTTATCATAATCTTCAAACTGTAGCATTGAAGATGCTATGTTCTTTGTTGTCAGAGTATTACATGCTTTTCTAAAAGTATCCTTAGTAAAAACAAACTGATTTTGAGAATGAACTATGATTGTTATTCGAGCTTCATAGAGCAACCTGAGGGAACATTCAAACCTGACTGCCCATTTCTCTCCTTAATCAAGTTGAATAAAATATGTTTTACAATGTTTAGTCATGTTTATATCTACTTATATTAATGCAAAACATAACTACCTGCTGTGATTTAAGATTTTAGTTAGAAAAAATATTTTGCAAAGCAATGAGCTAATTTTGTACTCAAGTCTACTTCATGAATATAAAACATTTGTAGAAGACCATTTGGGTCTATTGGTTTACAGAAATAATCCAAGGAGTCAAGAATGGTTCTGGTCTGAGGCCGGATGTGAAAGGGCTTGAAATATCGCCTTCTGTTATTGCCTGCATGGAAGATTGTTGGCATGAGGATCCTGAACAGAGGCCAGACTTCAGATTTGTCCGAGTTAAGCTTAAAGAAATGCAAGCTGGCTTGTAAGCACACTAACATTTATTTATTGCTTATGAGAAATTTTGTGATTGCACTATGATTTCACTCTATATTCATTTTGATGGTAATAATTGTCATAAACAAATATATACATTTATTTAAACAATTTCAGAAGTTAATGGTATCACAAATGCACTACCCCAAAAAAAATTCAAATATTTGCTTTCTAGTAGAATTGTTTTGGCTTTCAATTCTTTTTTAATTAAAATTAAACGTTTTCAGTGATAAGGGGCTATAGATATGAAGGGAAAGCCCAAAAAATATTCAAAAAATTTATTTAAGAAACCTTATACAGAACTTTCTATTTTGATTTCTTGTGTAACTAACTGATCTCTAAAAATTATCTGATCGCAAAAGGTCAAAATCAGTTAAACAAGAAATTAAAATAGAAATTTCTCTATAATTTTTTTAAAATAAATTTTTTGAATATTTATTGGGGGTTCCCTTCATATTTATAGCCCTTTATCACTGAAAAAGTTTAATAATAATTAAAAAAGTATTGAAAGCCAAACTAATTCTATTAGGAAGCAAATATTTGAATTTTTCTAAGTGCCCCACTTTTTTTTTGGGACAGTGTATATTATGACGATCCTCTTTCTTTAAATTAAAATTTCATTTGTTCATTTATTTAAAAAGATTAAAAGGATCTTATAGTAAGTATACAATGAATAATAATTTATTTTACAAGTTTTAAATAATATGATCTCAGGATTATGATAGAATTGGTTTTAGTGCATGCTTCTGGCTAGTAAAATGATTCACATAAACATAATTGGCTGCCGAAATTTATTACCTAATCAGTATTACAGACAATGATCTATATTCCTACCTCCCTGCTGGTTTCCCACTAACTCTTCTAACTCATTGCACTGCATGGGACATTGCAACACCCATGTTAATTATCCCTTACTACCTTGGTTCAAGTCCTAAATAGACCTCCCTGGACTGTCTTTTTAAGTAGTTATTCATTTTAAATTGTTAAAAGTCAATTGTTCATAAACATATAGTTACAATATATATCTATGTAATTAATATTTTTGTCTTTATCTACAGGAAACCTAATATTTTTGACAATATGCTTGCCATAATGGAAAAATATGCTTACAATTTGGAAGGACTTGTTCAAGAGCGAACTAACCAATTGACTGAGGAGAAGAAAAAGACTGATGCTTTACTTAACAGAATGTTACCAAAGTATGAATTTAAGATTATATTGTAAATGAATTAATAATTACTATTATTTTTTTGGTATTTAAGTATAGTTATATTCAAAATTAAAGTTATTAGTAATTTGTTCACAGAACAGTAGCTGAAGCATTAAAAAGAGGTGATCCAGTTGAGGCTGAAAGTTTTGAATGTGTTACAATTTACTTCAGCGATATTGTTGGATTTACTGAATTGTCTGCTGTTAGTACTCCACTCCAGGTATAACATCAAACAAGGACAACACAATAACAATTATCACACACATTTAAACAACCATCAACTATTGAAATATTCACTTATCTAGGGTTCATTGAAGTAGGGTCAAAGTACGAGTAGAGTACCTGCTTGCCTGGTACCTAATTCCCGGTGACAAAAAACTCTGCCTTAAATATTATTAACTGCCTTAACTGTAATTTATTTCCTCTTCAGGTGGTCGAGCTATTAAATGATCTCTATACTTGTTGTGATTCGATTATTTCCCATTATGATGTGTACAAAGTAGAAACTATCGGCGATGCTTACATGGTTGTGTCTGGACTGCCTGTACGAAACGGAGATCGCCATGCTGGGGAGATTGCAAGTATGGCTCTGCACATGTTGGCCAGTATTAGAAGACTTGAAATAAGACACAGGCCGGGAGAACCATTAAAGCTTCGTATTGGAATACACTCAGGTATAGATAATTGATTATTTAATAAAAGAGTTCCTTTCCTTTATCAGCTGGCAATTGACCAACCTTATGTCAGCATTTTATGTTTCTGCTTAAAATTTATTGATCATTATAATTTTTAAAAATTATTACACACTGTAAGTAAAAATAAGTGTTTGATGCAGAATATAATTACATGGTTTAATTATTATTTTATTCAATAGTTATCAACAGAGGAAGAAGTTTAGTCTATGTTTAAGAAACATATTATAAAAAAGACTATGTTCAAATATATGAGTGAGCTTAAGATAAGGAAGGCATGGTGATTAGTTCAACTGCTTCATGATATGAAGGTTCTGCATTCAAATACCTAGACAAATGGAGATTTTTTTTTCTGCTTGCATCTCAGTGAATATAAATAGGCTCCAATTGAATACCTTTACTATCATTAATGAGAGTAAATAAAATTGTATAGTTTAATATAAATACACATATTTAGAAATATATGGACCCTAATGATTATATTATTATCTAAAACAGCTGTCATTTTACCATAAAAAAAAAAGCCAAAATTATACCAAAGTTAAGTTCAATGCATTTATTAAAAAAGCCAGCAACAGAGCAATAGAGAAAATAGCTATATCTATTTAAGTATTCCAAATAGGTAAATAGCATAAAAATAATTTTATCATTATATTTATATTTAATAAGTGTTTTGAAATAAAAACAGAATTTTAGAGATTTTATGCCTTTCCATGGTGACCATTTTTACTGAACAATAATTATATACTGAACAACATAAGTATATACAAATATATTTCTTCATGTTTTCCTATTTACAGGTCATTGTGTAGCTGGTGTTGTCGGTTTGAAGATGCCTCGTTACTGCCTTTTTGGAGATACTGTAAACACAGCGTCTAGAATGGAATCGACCGGTGAAGCATTTAGGGTTCATATATCAAGGACGACACAGCTGTTGCTGGAGCGTCTTGGTGGGTATAAGTGTGAAGAAAGAGGAAATGTTTATATCAAGGTAACTCTCAATTAGTCATAGATTTATCTTCAGTCTTACTATCTAATAACACCATCTAATCATGTTCATATGTTATTGGAGTAGCGTCAATTTTAGTAAATTAGTATGATGACTTAATTCATTTATAATTAATTTATTAGAATTTATTTATATTTATATTATGTTGGTTTTTTCTTCTATTAATTCCTAAATTATAAAGCATGCTTACTTTTTAATTGTGTTTTTGAGAAAAAATGTAAATATTAAAAAAATCCACTTTTGATATATATTATTACGTTTTTTAAAAAAAAAATTATTTTTATTTTTAAATTTATCTTATTATTTATTATCTGAGGTTTTTAAGGTTCTGCTAATAAAAAATAATTCTGGCAAAAGGTGAATTTAATTACAAATAAAACAAAAACTTAAATTAATTATATATAAATACTTGTTTACAATTTTGCTTCTTCTTCTTCTTTTATCCTCATCAATTATTTTCAAACCAAATCAATTCTTTTTCTTTTCGAGCAATGTCTCTTCTTGGTTCTGCTAAGTCCAATACCACTAACCAAAAGAAATTTTAAAGTTTTTCTGACACACAATTTACAACTAACATGTATCACGGGCTGATCCCAAAACTAGAGTGACTCACGTACTGTGTTCTCATCATAACAACAACAACCAATAGCCATTTTGTTTTTCATCCTTCCTCTTTTGTTTTTATTTTCGCCTTCTTGATACAAGGTTGGATTAAATCTTTATATTTTAATTTCTTTATACACAAATTTTACAATATCTAATATAACAACAATATGTAATAATTTATAGGGTAAAGGTGAAATGTTGACATACTGGCTTGTTGGGGAAGACCCCGAACGAAGGATGGCTCGACTTCAGGATGTTGTCCATTCAAGCTTAAGCTCAGAAAGTAAGAATATAATTGAGTTTATAATTTTTAATTTGTAAAGTTCTAAATAATCTGTATTTTTTACTGCATTTTAACCCATTAAAATCGATTGATAAAATTTAATTATAATATAGTTATAAACTTTTTCTAGCAGCCAATACACTCCCCCAAGTCCTCACCAATAGGCCCCCAAGTCCTCATGGTTGTCACCTCCATCGCATGCGAAGGAGGAAGCGGAGTCTCGGGAAGTCCCCCATGCTCCTGCATCAGCCGCGTCACTGGATAAGAGCCAGTGGAGGCTGACCAAGAGCGCGAGAGCCACAGACGCTCAGGACATGATTAGAGAAACTGGCCATTGCCAGGACTCCCACTGTCACTTATTTATAGCAGATCACAAGGCCACTGCCCTTTTAGTCTCCGAGGAGGATTATAGGGATGAGTGATGCAGTGCGATGACTGTGCTAGGGAATTAGGGTGGTTGAATAGGTTACTATGGAATTTTATGAACTTGGAAGGGATGAGTTCAAGAATGTAGGGTATATTCAGATCATTATGAAGGGTTTTGTTGCTGATACGTAATAAGGGGCATTTACTATTGTTCTCAGGACTTTTGATTGAAAGGATTGGATGCGCTTTATGTTCGACTTTTTTGCTGTCCCCCATAGCTCTATTCCGTATGTCCAGGTTGACTTAAGTATACTTTTGTAAATAAGTAGTTTATTTTCTATTGAGAGATAGGATGTCCTTCAAAGTAGTCTGTACAGTTGTCCCAAGCGTCTGTTTAGTTCTTGTCTTTTTAGCCTCGTGGGTTCCATGTCAGTCTTTTGTCAAGATCAGAGTGACTGGCCAGATTTACTATTCTTACGTCCTTCGGCGAATTCTTCTGGTTTCTTGTTAGCAGAGCCTGGTAGCCATATGCTTGCCTCATGTCTCCTGTGACGATCGTAACGAACAAGGCTCACCTTGTCTCATAGGCGGGTCAAAATGAAAGAGAGCTGCTTACCGCTGTCTCGTCGTTTTTATACTCCTCTGTTACCTTCTTAATTTTTTAACTTTCTTATTTCCCAATGCCAGCTGTCTCAGATATTATTAACTTTTCTTATTTTAAAGTTAACAAATCCAATATTAAAATAATTATATTTAATTCTTGATATTATTTATATGATAACTATTAATAGTACATATAGCGGCAACAAATAATGTTCATCCCTTCATAGCCATGATCCACGGGTTATTTACCGCCTTTTTATGCCCGCTGATTTCGAATTTATATCAAAGGCAACATCACAAACTCACAACATCACCACAATATAAATATCTGTTCTTTGAATTCCTTAGTTTATCTGGTAATGGCTATCTTCTTACAACAGAATTAAAAATCTTCGAGCAATAATGTTATCAACAGAAAATTCTTTAGGGATGAGTGAAACACCAGATCTTTTGAGAAGACCAACAGGAAATGAACTTCTTCCTGATGCAGGTGATGCGACTGCCGCTAGACTGTTGCATCAGCTTCATCTTCGAGCTGTGCGAGCTTATTCAAAACACCATTCTCAGGTATCAGATTTTTTCTAAATGTAAGTTAAAAATGTTCCAATGGCCACAATCTTTTCTTCTAGTCTCTTAAGGTATGAAAATGTAAATTGAAGCACTGGATATTATAAATATAGATAGATTTTTTAAAAGCAATACAAGTTATTATCTCTATGTATTTGAAATTATCATTTTTTCTCTCAGGAAGCCTTGCCAAGTGGGATACCATTTCATCCTCATCATAATGGTCACAGGTCAGAGCCCGTCATTACATTTAAGGATACATCTACATATGTATAATCCAAACAAATTCTCCTCCTATGAGGAAATTGTATTAGAAACTAATTGTCCAATTTATATATCTAGTTTACTGCTTATTGAGAAATATTTTCTCTTGATATGCTCAAATTATTTTCAAATGACACAATTAAGATTTTTATAAGCAAATTAAAAGTGAATGACAAATAAAAAAATATCTCATTGTTCAAGAAAACGTTCATATCAAGTGAAAATTCGAAATTTTCATAGTGTAATGCATATTGGTATTATACTATATTGGTATACAGTATTAAATATTTTATGTAACTGCCAGTATTATATTAAGCAGAAGTTAGTATCTAAAACTTGATGTCTAAGTGTTACCAATTCAAAATATTTTAATGTTACACACTATATATTTTAACTATGAAATAATGAATACATTGCTAACTTTTATTATAAAGGGTTTAATTATCTTACTTAGATTTGAAAAAGTCTATTAAATTTAATGCAAATAATATTTTCTATATTTTTGTAGCATACCAATAATTATTGTATTGTGTTATGAAATTTTTGTTTGCCGACTATCTTCTATTATATAATTTAAATTGAAATATCGTGGGATCAAAGTAAAATTTAAAACATGTGTCCAGAAAGCTTTGCATTCGTATATTCGAAATATTTTGATCATTTTGTGCCAATTTGATAGCCTAGTTTTAGATGAAATAAATGTTGATGTTAATCCAGTCTAATTATAACAGTTAAGAAACTTAAATGATTTCAATTTTTACAACTGAGTAATATATATGTATATGTATCTATACATGTTTTGCAAATGTTATTTATTTAGTTTATAATAAAAATATGTATGTGATTATTGGTGTTGAAATAATACATAATGTTATATGATTTTTTAAATAAATTACAGCTGATTTATCTTTCCACAGTTGGTATATTTCCATGTATGAACTCTTTTGGAAACTATTATTCTGTAATTATGCTTACAGCTTGGACAGTTATTAATTAATTAGACCTGTTACTAAACGAATAACATTGTGGGCTACCCAAAGTGCTTTTACACAGAGATGTACGTTTTTTGGGAAGACAAAATGAGGTATCTTTCATTTCATCATTAATAACCCACAAACAGCTAAAATACAAAATAATCTTTGTAGTAAATGTTATAAATGTATAAGATTATAAATCTGGCTATATTTGCTTTATTTTTTGGCTTGGATACCATAACATATAACATTTTCTTGTTCATTTACATTTCTCATAAAAAAAAATAATTTTTACTTTTTAGTGAACTCAAGTTTTTTTTTAGTTTCAAGTGTATCTATTCAGAAAACTATTTTATTTTTTGAGAAATTATTAGAGAAATTAACGAACAATATGGACGCCATGTTATTTTGGTTTTCTTTTCAGTGAAAATAACGAAAACCCAAAATTATAAGACGGATGATTGGAGGGAGAGGGTGGGGTGAATAATAAATAGCGGACTTAACCACTTGTACAAATAAAAAATATAAAATATAAGGCAGATGATGGGGAGTATAAAAGGCACCAAAGGCTTCATGTTTTTCTAATAAATAACAAAAAAATTAACTGTGAACGTACTTGCGTATGTTACTTTGGGACTGATTCCCTCTGCAAACCTCCACTTTGCCCATGACCCTCCTCTCTACTCTCCTCTGTTGTACTGACCTTTCCCCACCTCCTCACGCTGTGATATTTCTTTATCCTCCAAGTCCAATACTCATTGTTTAACAAACTAATAATTTACTTCTTACAATTTAACAAAATATATACATAGTCTTCTCCTAGTCCTTTTAATCAAACTTTGCAAATCCGATTCCAATGAATAATTTGATCCTGCCTGTGTTACTCACTTTTGTTATTCTACCTCCTAATTGGAGTAAAACCTACACCCCTGAAATCTCATATGCATTATGTAATTTTTTCCATCTTCTTTTTTTTTTTTTTCATATTTTCCATCTTTTAAATCTACTAAAACGAAAACCCTATTAGTATGTACAATTCCACTATTCACAGAAGTATTTTATGATGGTACCACACTTAAATCAACACAATATACATATTGAAATAAGCATTTAGGTTAGTAGTTGTTTTAACAATGTAAGTTTACAGGTATCATTTTAAAAAATATCACTTTACCTATCGAAGTTACAATTCTTTGAAATCAGTATATTTAGGCTAAATAGCAGCATTTCATGAAAGATGAAAGAAATTTCATTAGTACATACATAATATATTGTTGTGGTATTAGATATTGTGGAGTTTTTATATAATATTTAATCCAACCTTGAATCAAGAAGGCAAATAAAAACAATTGAGAGTGAAAAGATAAAACAAAAGACAGTCTACTGGTGGTTGTGATGAGAGAAACGCACACAGAATTACTCACTAGTTTTTGAGCCAGATATAATTAGTTGTTGTTGTTGTTGTTGTGGTGGTTCTGAGAGAACACACACAGTTACACTCTAGTTTTGGGATCAGCCTGTAATACATATTATTAGCTTGAGATTGTGAGTAAGAAAAACTTAAAAACTTTGTTGGTTAGAGGTTATTTACTTAAAGCAGAACAGAAGAGAAATAGCACAAAGAGAAGAAGTATTAATTTTGTTTAAAGAATGAAGGGAATTAAAGAAGAAAAGGAATCGAATTTATAGCCAAGTATTTATATAATTAATATAAGTTTATTTTTTTGTTATGTTTGTAAAATTAAATTCATCTTTTTGCCAGAATTTATTTTGTTAATAGAACCTAATAATAAATAGTAAATAAAATATATTTAAAGTAACAGAAAATAATAATATACTTACAAGATGAGACTCATCGGTGAACGGTTTCAACAGTGTTCTTCTTGATTTTTTTTTTGTAAACATTTTCTTGTTTTATTTAAGAAAAAAATTAAATTACATACAAAAAATGCATATTTCAGTTTTAAGAAAAATATGTTTTATTATTGTTGTTAAATATGGAATAATAACAGTAGAAATTTATTGCTAAAAATGATTTTCGGTCTCTAGGAAACTCAAGCAAAGAAAATATAATTTTATTAAAACGAGGACAATTAATATTTTTGATTTGTCTTCAAACTTTACAATTTTAAAGCTGCACATCATCTCCATACAATAAAACTGGCTTTTCAGATTATCTTGATAGAATTCACAATTTTTTTTTGTTTTAGTAATTTTTATATCTTACACTATGATTTACTTATATGATAAAACATTGATTTTAAATATACTAATATTCATCTATAAATATACAACTACTTTACACAACCATTTTGACGTTTTTTTCTTTCAATAGAAACAAGTAAAGAAGTAAATAAAATCTTATACCAATAAAAATAATTTTTAGGATGTTTCTTCTATTCAAGTATTTTATCTACATGAACAAATAATCTAGTAAACATTTTTAGCATTATATTCTGAAATATGTGGCAAATTTTGTGTTTTATTGAGTGAGGAATATTTTAAATACCACCTTTCTCATTCTATATCATCTGGAAAATGGAATAAAAATAAAAAGGAGATCTCTATACTCTGCATGGTCTATCATTTATTTTTAATTGAGTAAATAAATGTTTGCTTCTACATTCAAAGCTATTATTTATTTAAAATATTATTTTATTCTTTGGCTAGTTCAAAATAAACTGGAAAAGAAATATGTTTTTGAATTAGGGAATCAGATAGACTAGTCAATTAATTAGTAAAATAGTTTTATAAGTTACAAAACAATAGATGCTCACAATTTGAAATTTGTAATACAACAACATTATTAACATAAAAATAAAATAATCAATCACATAGAAATTCAGACTGTAAGAAATGAAGCTTCCAGTGGTTTTTATATCTTAATTTACTTTTTCAACTATCCTTAATATTAGACATTGATAAGTTTACATTATCATTAACAAGCAGCTTAATAGAAATTATATATTTGGATCTTAAAATAACATGATGTTGAAATTAAAAAGCTTCTGTTTTTATCTTGTTATAACATTGAATGAGCTCATGATTGAAGTCATTGAGAAACCGTCGGTCTAAGGGTAAGTCTTTGGTGCGTAAAACCAGAAGGAAGGTGGCTTTTCACCAGACATGTACTGATCGGCGCTTCTTCTAAAAATTACATTAAACATTATAGTAAAATGCTATATGTTTAAAGAACAAGCGATATAATACATGCTTATATATAATAATGATTTACAAAAGGTTTTATAAAAGATAAGTAGTTCTAATTTAATTGTTTAAACTTACGGTGAAAATGTGAGTTGAGGTGGCTTATAGTACGGTTTCCCTGCTCTTTTCGCAGCCACTCCTCTGCAGATTGGCGCGAACACCATTTTTCTAAAATATAAAAGAAAATACAAGAAGAAAAAGATGAAGTTTCTTTCATGAGTTCATCTATGATCATTATTAGAAATCTATGGTACTCCATTCAATAAAAATAGTGTTTCAAACCCATACATATATATGGATTTATCTAATAAACTCTATATTATAAATAAAATCGATAACTCTAGTGTCTGTTCATTCAACATCCACAGTTTATGGACTTATTTATTTTTAAAAAATACCGTTTTGGTACTTATGAGTTATACAGACCATACAAAGTATACAATACAAACTAGCAAAATCACTATTGAAATATGCATCAAATAACTTTTGTAATGACTGTTGTTTACTAAAATACACCTGTGAATTGTACCCATTTTGTACAAAACGCATGTACGCAAACAATTCGATTCGGAATTAGTAGAAAAAAATCCAATAGGATGGGCAGGGGACCTGCCTTGATGGGTTGTCTCCAGTAGGATGATTAATGCCATCTTCCCCAGGCAAATGCCAATTAGTACTTTAGTAGAGCTTTAAATAGTATAGCTGCCAAATGCTGATAACTACAAATGTATCACAATTAAAGTGATTAATTTATTATTTGTTTGGTGCATTATTAAAAATATATTTGGAATAGCAATAGTTATTAAGTAATATTGAATATTTTTTTTATTCAATCCCTTCAATCTGGCTCTATTATTTCATTACTGATTGTGCTTTTGTTGGTTTTTTGTGTTTCAATTAAATGGACAGTGTCTCCCCAAAGCATTTGTCTAAAAGTTCTATTTAAATCGATAAAATATAAATTGAATTAATAACTATAGCAGAATTTGGGGTTATCCCTCCACCTTCCAATAAGACCATGTGACCTCATTATCAAACTGTATGAAGCAGTTTATCTAACACACAAGTCCAATTATTATTTATCATGAGAGCATTATTTTGAAGAGTGGAGACCCCAGCTGGGAAATATTTTGCAGTCCAATAGACCCATTTATGGACTAAATTAAGTATCCTTACGATAAACAAGGAGTCTGTTCTGGTCTATAGACGTGGGTCATAAAAGTATAGAAAAATGAAATGGATCAACTTCTTGTAACTCATTGCAAAGCAGCAACAACAATATTCCATTGTCCCAAGTTCGAGCCCTGTCATTACCATTTTTATTTACTCAACTATTAAGAGACAAAATAGACATTTTTGCTTTTGAAAAACAAAGCAAAAGGAGATGAAAAGAATACTAATTGGAAGAATAACTAACAAATGTCACTAACAGATGTGTGGAAAAAATCGAAAAGACCAATAAAAAGGAAATTTATACTTACTTGCAATTGACGTATTTTCCTCTTTGACAGGAGGCTAGAGCAGCAAGGAGAGTAAGCAGAAACAGGCAAAGGCATACGGAGCTGATTCCTCGTTTCTCTGAGCACCACATTCTGTAACAAAATAAGCTCAACTTTATTTATGATTCAAGAACAACAGAAAAAAATTAATTTACATTTTTAATTAATTGTTGTAGTTACGGATTCGTAAATCCACGGACATATTGTCACAAGTGGGAAATAAGTAGTACGGCTGAGAAGAGAATGAAATTCCTTTATCGGTTTTTTGTTTGTTTTTTTCCGCCTCGGAATAAGGAACAAATAAGTCTTCTCCGACACCACAGGCCGGCACAATAACTTCGGAAATTGGTTTTCGGTAATCCCTCTTCATTTCCGGATGAGTATTTAGGTCTGGTTCCTGTTACCGATGTCTGTAAGTTCATTGGACTGAATTTAGGAATTTAGGGGAGAAAAAGTCATTTTTCAAATCTTCCAGTCAAAAGAACCATTTCTAGAAATAGATTTCTCCTTCAAGACGAGACATGGTATCTTTTTTTTTATCTGGCGCTAAGTGACTCCCTTCCTTTTTCAACAAGCTGAGAACTTGTATGAAATTGATTGACTATTAAGCTTTATGCTCTCTCATGTTTCAGTTACAATAAACTCAAATTGAATAACCTTTACTGACTCATCACATACTCAGTTCACCATGCTTGTAATAAGGTGGGTAGAGGACATGTAATTTTCATGGGTAACTTCTCTTCCCCACGATGGTTTCTTGGCCATGTATTATGATGGGCTCCGCTTATAGGGCCTGTCCTATGTACGGAACCATGTACCCAAAATCGAAACATTAACCTTACCCTTACTTGCAAAGAAATGTATATTACTGTTTTACTAAGTTCTATAGTAGTCTTCCCATTCCTTTTTCAATATTAAAGTATTATTTGAGGATACCCTGTGGTATTTTGGAATAATTATTTAATGAATTTGAAAAAATACTAGGATACCTATCCTTTTGGAAATATATATAAAACAAAAATATAGATAAAAAAACCTCACTGGAATCTTTTCGAACGACATCATATAAGTCATTTTTACTGCAGGCTTCCAAAAATTTCTTTTTTAAATATCTAGTAGCAGTATATTTAAATAATGGACTCTTAACCGTGAGGAAAATTCAAAACTACAAATTTTGAATAACTTCCGAACTAGTACTTGAGAAGTTTGATTAAAAGGCATCAATTTTTGTTCATGTGTAATGTTTTCCATACTTCCCGTAATGTTATTTCAACCGATAACTAATTTGGAAGTGTTGCGGAATATTCCTTCAAAACTGATTTATATTGATTGACCCATTTTCATGACCATACGTAGAGACAAACCGAAAGAATTAGGGCTCCTTATCCGCTTGAAAGTAGAGCCCCTCCTTTCGGGCTCACCAATACATTATTTTGGGAAGCTACACAGGAGTACATAAATCCCAATAAATTTATTCGTTTCGTCTCGCCGAATTTGCCAATCAAAGGGACGTATTGTGTTGGGGGGTTTCATTCGTCGAGATTGGCTCGCGTATTGTTTAGTCGTTGACTAATATTATTCCCAGTGCATGCCAATTGTTGGGCTGTAACCAAATATAAACAAGGCTTTTTGGCAGGTTTTGCAACGTATGATGGTAAATATTATCCCTAATGCTAAATCTCCGAACTATAGGCAATGCTATTTTTTATTTACTGATCTTTTCCGCATTATTAGTTAATAGTTTAAGAATATAAATAATCGATGGAAGGATCATTGAGACTTACCTTCTTCTTTTTCATTATTTAAATTTATACCAACTAAAAGTTGTTTACATCAATGTAGTACATAGAAAGTAAAGAAAAATGTCCAGATATAATTAACTGGACTTAGCGTAGTTATTTTAAATACTTGATAAATGATGGTTGTATCTTTTTAGGGTGATAAAATTATAAAAAATAAAGTTATATTGCACTCTGAATGGCACCGTAAATTTGCATTTAGCTGATGGCGGGCGGACGTTGGTTGAATCCTGCAAAGATGTATTAATGCTAAAAAAACATGAATATATTCCAAGAACAAAAATATGTAACAAGAAACACAGTCAATTTAAATAATATGATTTCAAGGTTTCTTGAAAATTTTCACATAAAAACCTCAAACTCTCAAGAAAATTTATTTAATCATGGCAAAATTCAGGCATCCTCAGGACTTCACAAATTCTACTAATATTTCACAAATCCACCAATAAAAGCATTACAGGATATAATTTCTCATTCATAAAATGTAATTTAATTAAATTATCTACGATATTTTTAGTCTGTATTTGAAGTTTATTACTTCCACTTAATATATTATAGTTTCAGTTAAAATGACAAACAGTAATTTTATAGTATTATTAAATAAAATATGAAACAAGCATCAGAGGAATTTCTATTTTTTTCAATAATATAAAAAACAATTTAGTTTCTGATTTCTACCTCCTAACAGTTCAACATTACAAATGTATCTGTCAAACAATTGTAGAGGTAATGAATGCCGTAAAAGTTAAAAAATGCATTCAAGAGATGGACGGGTACCGGCTCTAGTTTCTGAAATATTTAAATTCATGGGGAACTTCCCAAGCGAGGGAGGTGACAACCATGTGGATTTGGGAGGCCTCTGGGCTGTTTGTAAATACTGTATGAATGAGCGAGTTAATGCAAATTGTAGATATGGTATGAATGAGAACATTTATCACCATTACTTATTATATACTTTACCCAATAAAGGCAGATTGTACTTTTATCACAAAAATAAATAAATAAATTGCGAACTACTCTCATCGTTGCTAATTTTATTTTTTAGTTACTGAAAATAAATTGTGAATAAAGTAAATCATGAATAGATAAATTATTCACCTGAATTACATGATTCTGTTAAATGTTTTTTTTAAATGCCTTTGAATTTAATTGTGTGATCGCATTTACTGGTTTGTTGTTGTGAGGAAAAAAACACAACTTTAACTGTTAAATAATTTATTAGCTGTGACCTTTTAAAAGTTGGATATTTAAAATGCACGGATTTTGTTCTCCTTGAATTGTTTATCCTACGACTCACAGCTAAAATATCTTAACAATCACACATAGATATAGAATAAAACAATAAAATTTCAATGACTCGATTGATTTAATGTTAAAATGATCAATTGGATCAATCTTAGTTTGGCAATGTAGGTCCCAGTCTCAGATAGATCAAGAGAGAGACTCAATTGTCGTTTTCTGTGCCTGTTTGAGCTAGTCTCTTCCTTAGGGACTCGGTAAATCATAATTTTTTTTTAAATATTGTTTATATCAAACATAAAATAAATAAAGGGTAAACCGTTGATTTTAGAACGGTCCATCAAACGGGATGGTTCCTAAATTTCCCATGAAATCCCCTCTACTAATAACTAAAACTACTGAGGTGACTTGTTTTTTAGTGTTCCGTTGGTTTCATTTAAAAACAGAAGCCTTTATGTTTTTTTTCATCTGCCTGTCAGTTGGTTCACTAAAATTGCGGGCAAACCGCTCATGGATGAAATATTGCTTGAATATAGATGAGGGCTCACAACTAGAAAAAATATGGAGGCTTGTTAAATAACTTCAATCAGTTGGAACGACAAACAAAAAAAAAAAATGGAGGTGAAAAAAGACCGTCTGGAAATGGCGTATTGACGAAAAGGGTGGGTCCTAAGATTTGCCAAACCATAGACCATTGTAACTTCAAGCCCCTTCACTACCAAAGTATACCCTTCATTTTCTCTTGGTGATGTACTATTTATTTTTTGTTTGCCAGAATTGATTTTTTTCACCAGTATCGTATTTTTATTTACAGGGGGCATATTCCTAGAATAGTTCTTTTTTTGTATTTTATTCTATTAGAAGTACAAGATATTCAGCAATTATTATATTGACAATGCCTTTGTGATAAAACAAGGCGTGGCGCCTTCAAAGAAATCTAAATACCCTGCACTCGATCCTCAGAAAAATCTCATTTTGTGCTCCGCCGGTCTCGACTTACTCTAGGCTGCCTAAAGTTCAACAGGTTGCTTATAAAGACCTCGAACTGCCTGGACTCTCTCAGTCTCTTGCTGTTCACTCTCTGTCTATCTCGGTATATTTATCTATTCCTGCTACTTATACAAATTATTTACATTCAGGGAGTAGCTGAAAAATATTACCACCATTTATTATTAGGCGGTTTAACGTTGATTTTCATTTTTGATGCAGATTTAACAGTTGATAAATGATGACCGAATCTAGATTAAGTTTTGAAGAAGTTAAACGCGTGATCCAAGACGATTCTCCCAGCAAGTTGGGGGAAGGAACGACCGTTTAAAATGTTTCGACTACTACCAAGAACATCGAGAGGATATAGTCGACCAGCATTAGTACACGCTCAAAAAGAGACGATACCAGGTATAAGGATAGAGTTTTGTGTGTGGTATTTGGTGGAATGTGAATCCTACCAGGAGTAACAAAGACGATCAATTTGGACCGATGAAGCTACAGTAAAATTAAGTGGAACAATTAGCCGTTTTTTTAGCACTTCAAATTCCAACTTCCAATTGCACTTTAACACAAAATTTCTTCTTCGAAACTTAATCTGGATTTTCCCATTGTCAACCGTTAAAGCTGAAAAAACACATAACTCAGTTAAATTATTATACTAACTTATTAATATATTAATAATTGCACATTTTTTTTTCCAGCATCCAATATAGTACTTTTAGGGTTTATTAGGGTGATTTATACACCAGGTTGATTTTGAAACGAGCATTACTCAATTGATTTTTCATTGAAAGCATTCGCGGAGCACGATGTATAGGCTGTACTTTTAAACAAGTACAAGGAAAGGCAACCGTAATTTATCTCTCTGTTTGGCATTCGAGATTTTGTCTATTATTAATCTGAATAATAGATAATTTAATACCGTACTCAGCACGATAGAAATTATTTTATTCCAATAATCCAAAAAATCATCCCTTTAAAAACACCGATTGAATTAATCTAGATTATTAAAGTGGATTGTATGTTATTGACAATTTTAATGATTTTCGTAATTATAGTTAAAAAAAAACATAGAGCACTCAAAGATAATCATCATATCTCGATCATGATTCAGAGAACTAGTGGCTGTGTAACAGTTATTTCTTGTATTCTGAGCAGTGAAGAAGTAAAAAAGACAAGACTCAAACACTGCTCAGACCCTTTAAAAGCAGGCGAAAGTTGTGTCGGCTTAATGTTCAAATCTCTAACCACTGTCATCAGAAAAGAAGAACCTGTTTCGAGGCCGGTAATGCTCCACTGGACTTATTTTTATTTTAGACCGGCTAAAATAATATTTTATCAATTAATATCACTGGTGTTCCGGCGGTCTATGTCAACCTTTTTCTACTTCCCGCACACTTTTTATCCTTGTTGTCACCAACATTTTATTGGACCCCCCCCCCCCCCCCCGAACTCAATAAAAGCGACGAGCTTTGGTGTTTGTACCCAATCTTTAGATGCGCAGGGATGACTGATAGTATGATAATTTGTGCATAGCACAAAACCCCTACCTTGAAGCTTGAGTGCTAAGTACCAGGTTGACTACACCTCGTAGCGATAAATTAAAAAAGAATGGGGTTTGTCATATGGAGTAGAGGTGTGAACTGAAGGTTCTTGGTTCAAATCCTTAGGAGAGGAGTTGTTTTATTCTATTTATCCATAAATAAACCTGTATGGTTTCTAGAAGGATAGTCTGTCTTTCAACGATAAATGGGAATACATTAAAAAGTTTACGTATTATACATAGTCATATTGAGTCAAAATTGAAGTATCACTAAGATATAGTCAATTGATTATTAGACAGAAATATTGAACAGCTGTAGATAGAATCTCAAAGATATAAAAGCTAAATACGAAGACATATTAATGTTGTGCTGGACAGACACCTCCATTTTACGAAGAAGTTGAAGCAAACTCGCACGAAGTCTTACCGGCTTACGCATTTATTGTCTTCCCCAATCTTTCACTGTGTCTTTAGGTTTTAGTTTGTAAGTTTTTTCTCCCTCACATTAAACTGAAGGTGAGCCCCATCATCTAGATTTGTATTCATGTTATTTTCCTACTAACTTCAATCTGATTTTATTTAGCCCAACCTCCTTCAAATGCATCTGTGCATAGCAGAAAGAGTTGTGCGTTACAAGTACATTCGGTGACCATACCACCATTCTCCATTGCCAGTTTTAAGTATCTTATAATTAAAATGATAGAATAGGACATAAAAGCTTAAATAAATAATAATTAAAGAGAAAAGTTTAAATAATAGCTCATATTCTAAGACAGTAATAATTCTTACTTTTTATTAATATGAATAGCATACAACCAGCCTTTAGACATAAGTACAATTTAAGACCAAATTTGATTTTTAAAAAACTGCTAACAAAAAATATTTGATAAAATAGCGGTAACTGATCCTTGGAAGCAAATCATTACAAAATTTAAACTATTTACACATCGTGATGGAGAATAGAGACAATCGGGAATGAGTAAATTAGTTTTCACTCCATCGAGATTTAAATGGGACCTACGCTATTTTTTTTCTTTCTACGTCCTAATATAAGGGGCGGTTTGAAAGGCTTCTTAGTAAAGAAACTAGGGCCATCTGGTCATTTGTCTCCCATGAAACAGGGGCCTCTCCTACCAATACAACACAACAACAAGGGCTGCACTCGATCCTATATGTGCCTCACGGAGAAAATGGGACTTTCTTAGTAATGGCAGAATGATTTATGTCCTATTTTCTATATTTCCACCAGTGCGATTGGAAACTATTTGGACGTGCTGAACCCGTGATTGTTATATAAATGCTACATCAGTTGCTTGTTTCAAAGGTAGAAAGAAATAATGTAAGCCGTTTCGATCATATATATAATATTTCACTAAGAAAATAATATTACCTTTTATTATAAGGGGAAAAACAGTCACATGACCGGGATTTGAACTCGTGACGTTTTCATTTCTGGTAGTAAGCTTTCCCAACTAATCCATGCCTTTGCCTATATATATATCCAATCTAATATACAATACATATATATATATATATATTGCAAAACCTGAAAGGAGAGACTACTTCCCAAAGACGTAATCGTTTTTCTATCTGCTTTGTATACGTTTAGGCCTTAGACATTTAAATTGTCATGAGATTCTGAATTCTAAATTGATATATTAGAAGTAGGAGATTTAGCGTTTGGGTGAAATTCCCGCATAGCGTATATATTTTTTAAAATAAAATATATTTTTATCAATATAATATAATAAAACTCAAAGCGAATTAAGTTTACATTAAATAACTTTATTAATTACATTAACTTTTTTTTTATTGTTGTATCGTTAATTTCTTATTGCAAAATTACTAATGTAACTAGCGCGTACAATGGATGGATCTGTGGCGGTCGTGAAAAAGCATATAAGTCGAAATTATTGACTTAAAAATTGGACAAATCAAGATACTAAAATCAAACGAAAAAAATTAAGCTTACATTTAAATTATATTAAACATAAACTTCACATTGGTAATTCTTTCTCATGCATGGAACCAGACTTTATCAATTTTACGCGACATAAACCACGACAAAAAAGAGCTGTATGTAGTTTTAAATAATTTCTTAGATAACTCATTTTATCCACAGATATGTGCCACAGATATATACAAGGATCAATCCATCGCTAACACTTTTATGTATTTCTTCGGACTTATATGATAGGGGTAGTAACTGTAATTTCAAAGCTTTCTCAAGTCACAGTTCTGAAGTTAAACTAAGCATCAGTATTCTGGTTCATCCCAAGGAAGCACTTAAGGCGATAACCCATGAAGAATTTACAGGATATTCTAAAAGCTCTTTGGGAACTTCATAATAAAAATCGCTACTCCATGGTGTTAGAACTGAGTTAAAACTTTTTTTTATTACTACTTTAGCTATTTGAAATCCCATGAAAATTAAAAAAAATAATTAACTGTTTTACCACAATTAATTAAATGAATAATCAAGAAACCTAAACTGGGTCCCGTAACTGTCTCTTGATATAATGTTTCAGTTTATAAGACGTCTTAATTTTATGTATTTTAAAAAATAAATGCAACAAGTTGACAGGAAAAAAATGAAAAACAAACCCATTCAAATAAAATAATATAGAATCTAACAATCCTTACTCATCAGAGCATGTTCAGGATGCAAAAAAAAAAATTTACTGAAGAGTTACTCAAAACAATTCCAAGTAAAGGAGAGAGCAGAAAATCGTTAAGTACGAGAAGTGGGAGGAAGTAAATTGCACAATTTTGGAGCAAATTGTTCCCATGAAGACAAGGATCAATCCATGGCTAACACTTTTATGTATTTATTCGGACTTATATATTCAAAATAAATATTTTTAATTACTGCCGAGACCAAAGAGGAGGCTCTACTTTCATTCGGGTGCAAAATAACTATACAATTATTATATATGTTGTCTATATGTTCTGTGTTAAAGGCCGTAAAAATGATTCATTTGGTCTGAAATGGAAAACGTACAATTACCAATACTTTACGTATAAGAATGGGATTTAAATGTATTAAATATATTCCCCATAGAAAAATATTTTATGTACAACCGATTACTCAACTTCCTAAAGCATGTTTAGTAAATTTAAGAACTTTATTTTAGATATTTCAGTGAAATTACATTTTCTTAAATATTCCTTTTGTATTTTGCTACATATTTCTGTGGGAGTTAAAATTAAAATTAATTCGTTTTTTTTTTTAATTGAACGATCCAATTTTGGAGACATGATAAAATGCGTGTCAGATTAATGGAACAGGTCAGGTTTTTGATTTTCTTGGACAATTAGACTGGAAAATCGTTTACGTTTCTAAATTAACAGAATTTTGCACTATCTTACCTTTATAATTTCTATTTATCTGTCCCTTCATTTGTGATTTTATACAGTTAACGTTAAAAAGTAGTTGGTGAACAGTGCTAAAAATGTCGGCGAAAAGAAGAGACCTAGTTGCCAAATACATTCGTGAATTTCCTGAGGAAACATTTAATAGTGATGCAGATTATATTGTTCTTGCTACGATAAACCAGTTTCGACTGCCGAACTTTTCCAAGCTAGTAAGCATATTGATACAGGATATAACAAACATTTGTAACTGTATCTTCAAGTGATTTCACATCGCGTGAGTCATCTTTTGATATAGACTTTGATTAGGGCCAATTATGGGATGCAAACGTGAGCCGGATATCTGGCCCGGATAACACTTAACTAGCTGAGACGAGACCTATTTTTCACTGACCCAGGGCTTGTTTTGCAAACAATAAACTGCTTCCTGCTGACTGCTTGTCACAGATGACGACCACCCGTGTGAGGCAATCTTTACCTATTTCCCCACGCTAGCTGAGAATGATCCATTTCCCTCTCTATATATACCTTCCCGAAATTCTCCTCCCCCTCACTCAGTCAGACTCACCTGACGCAGTAACACTCTCGTCTCTCAGTAACAGTCAGTAACAGTCAGTAACGCAGTAACAGTCTCTTCCCGACTAGATGTAAGACAGTAGTTAGTAAAACCGTTACCTCGTTGTACTTATGAATAAACTCTTCTTGTAAAAAGTATATCTGTGTAAAACTTCTTTAACTGGCCGATATCCCCTTTAATAAAAACTAACAATTCTTAAGGGTTTGTTAGAAAAGTATACGGGTAGAAAAATACTTGACAAACGCAGTCTAAGAAAAACCTATTTGTAAAGTACTTACATGGAAATCCTCAATGATGATCTTAATGATGGGTTCATTTAGGTTTCAAATGATGAAACTTGGGAAACTGTTTTCTGGTTTTCATCTGCCCTGTTTAGTCGAATTGCAAAGTTTTAGAAATATGTAACCAGAGCATTAACCTGTATTACTCTGCCAAGTGGCGTCTTTCAGGAGAAAGTGTTAATATTTACATCAGACGCTGCTCCTTACATGAATATAGTGGGGGAAAATTTCAAGATATTTTACCCGAAAATGATCCACCTGCCCTATCTCGTTCATGCGCTACAGCGAATAATGGAATCTGTAAGATATCATCTTTTTTAACTCCACAACCCGTGTGAAAATGGTTAGAGGCAGTTGAATACTACTGAAAGAACTTTAATTAAATAAAAGGCATTCCGTCAAACTTGATTTCGATGCCACTGCGACAGCAAACAGGGCGAAAAATGGTTAAATTGAAGATGAAATTAAAAAACATCCCGGGGGGAAAACCCAAGTTAATTTCAGAAGTTCACCGAGGAACGAGCATTATAAAAAATCTGGAAGTCGAATTGTCTCCAATGGGAATCACGGTTTTTTTTTAGCGTGCTCAAATAAGTTCGGTCGATGTGGAATGAACAGCCATTCGCCCATTATGTTATATTAATATAATATATTTCTTTTGAACATTTTTTTTATCTTCACTATTTTTATCTATGAAGATATATGTTGATTTTAATAAAAGTTTAACCACTGGATTTATAGTAATTGCATTTAGGTTGTTACATAGTTCTCATTTTTAGCTACATATTTATGTGAAAATAATATAATTTTTTTACTGTTACTTTCATATATAATAAGAAAGAAATTAACTGATTCGTTTTGGGCTAAAATAACTAACAGTAGGTAAGTATTTAAAGAAAAAAAATGTCGGGTCAGTTTCGCAAATTTTATAAATCAATTCCAGGCCAGTTATTATTTAAGAGAAAGCCCGTTTGAGGCTCAGCCTCAGGTAGGGCAAAAAAAAAAAAAATAAATAAAAAGTTATTATTTAAGATTCAAAGCTCAGATTTTTCGAAATGTTTAAGAACACGTCAAAGGGGACAACGCAAAAAAATGTTTTTAAAAAAATAATGCTTAGAAAGCAAATGAAAGAAATTGTTTATTAACTAAGGTCAATACCAGCTTTCACATGGCAATATCATCAGATTTATTTGTCACATATTATTTATTATTTTTTACATATTTTGTTATACGACATTAAGCCATTATTGACAAAATGTAGAGGGAGGGATATAGTTTTATAGCGTTATGTTTGTTTCGTTATTCTTTTGTCAATGTTAGAATTTGTTTTGAGATTTTGTAGTCAATACCTTTAGGTTGCTATAGAAAGAACCTTGTAATTTTGTTTACAACTGTCAGTTTACGGTCAGTTTTTACATAAAATGCAAAAATAAGCATTTTCGACACATTGTACTTTTTTATTTGCACAAAGGCTGAGGCTCACAAAGAGATATGTGAAGTTTATGGCGTTGATTGTTTAACAGAACGCATGAGTCAGAATTGGTTTAAAAAATTTCGTTCTGGAGATTTTTCAATGAAAGATGACCAACGTTCTGGTCGACCTTCTGAAGTTGGTGATGATAAAATGAATGTCATAATTGAATCGAGTCGTTGTATAACTTTGCAAGAGAGTGCGAACCAGTTAAATGTGTCACACACAACAGTTGAAAATCATATAAAACGTCTTGGACATGTTAAGAAGCTCGATATTTGGGTTCCGCCAAGGCAGTGAGAGACCTCGCACATCTTTAGCAACACGTACAAAACTATTGGAGCTTGGTTGAGAAGTGATGTCGCATCCTCCATATAGCCCCGACCTTGCACCAACGGATTATCATTTATTTTGAAGTTTACAAAACTTCTTAAATGGTAAATATTTCAGTAATAACGATGACCTTAAATCGCACTTGGTTGAGTTTTTTGCCGAGAAGGACCAGAAGTTCTATGAGCGCGGGATCATGAAGTTACCAGAAAGATGGCAAAAGGTCATCGAACAGAATGGAAGATATTTGACTGATTAAAGTTCATTAGAAAAATTTGAGTTTTATTTCACACTAAAAAACCGAAAAAACTTTCTTGCCAACCTCAATAACAGTTAATTTAATTATATTCATAAACTAATAAGCTACTCTTAAATATATGCTAGTATAAAATTCATTAATCTCCACTTTGCAGAATTCAGTTTAATCCTGAAATAAAATGTAATGTTCACAGGAGCATTTTAAGATGTGAAAGACGGGAGTTTTAAGTTATAACTAGATTAAGCATTGATACGTAAATTTTTGTCAAAAAAGATCAGAAGTTTGGTAATATCTCTGCTAAGCCTACCCCCTTTTGGAGCCCAACTTCAACTCACTAATACCTTGAAGATTACAACTTGGCTGATGTTATTAACTGTCCTGTCTAGGTAACATACAGGTGTCAGTTAGGCCGACAATACTAGCATTTAAATTTTCTACATTATGCCTAAAAATACTTTTTATTTTATGACTTCGGCCGGGATCTTTTTGAAATCATGGCAATGATTTAATTTGTTTAAGAAATTGATATAACAAGCATAACGAAATGTTTATTTTTCTGAAACAATACACAAATATTGAATCAATATTTACAAAAATAATTCATTGTACGTAACAAAATAAAGCATGGATTTGGTCCGACTACTAAGTTGACCGTAAACAGCCCATGTCTTTTTTATTTCTTATTTTTACCACCTAATAATTGTTCAAAACGCTGTGGGAGAGTTCGAGGAAGTTAAAAAAATATCACTTTTTGTTAAAATGCCTATTTGAGTATATCTATGCTTAATTTATTGATAAGTAATAAACATCCACGGAAATAACTGAAGTATTATAAATAGTAAAATTATTCCCTTCACTGAAAGAAATAATTATTTCATCATTCCTCAGAAAATTAAGAGGATTACAGAAATAAATCGGAAAATGGTCTTTATTAGTCTACTTCTTAAAAGATGAGGTAATGACGATAATGAAAAAATATACTAAGAATCTTAAGTTTTTTTTTTTTTATTTTTTGTAAATTAATTAATAAAGTATAAGATATTTGAAGCCAAATAAGTAATGCGTTCTAATAAAAGTTAGTGATCAATTGAAACAGGTATTGAGCATAAATGTGTCTTAGTGTATTATTTAGCATTGTTATAGTTTAAAAAGAAGTTTATGTTCAATTTTAATTTTACCTTAATATATTAACTTTTAGTATATGTACCGCCGAAGCGAGTACTGTTCCTCTGATATTGTAATTGTAAAAGGCAGATTGTAATTTTAGCACAATAAAGGATTATAATAATAATAAATAAATATATTAACATTACTCAACCAAATCAATTCATCTGTGTTCATTGATCAAAGAATTGTAAAACCAATTGATATCTTTTATGTGCACATAAATTACATTTTTGTTAGTTAATTTAATTTAATACCTTGTCAAATCGGATAAACAATTCACTAATTGTATACGCGACGGAACAAGGTATATTTATATAAACACACTCCCTATTGATCAGGTTTATTTCCAGAAGGAACCCTTCCCCTTCATTCAGCAATGTGTATCTGTAGGTATTAAATTAATTTGTATACTCATTGAAATTTATTAAATGTTTATACTTGTGGAGCAAAGTATTTTTAGATTCATGCAGACAACTCAGACTAAACTGTAAATGTTTAACAATATTCCACAACTTAGTCCTTCCACAACTTCCAAGTCCATTTTCTGCTATTTTGATTCGTACTTACCATACTTCTCTAAAAAAGGCAAATACCTGCTTTAGTAACTGGCTAGTTTTGAATTCAGTTGCTAAGAAAAATCACTAGCTAGATAGACATTGGCGACATAGAGAGGCAAGCAATCCAATGAAGTTGTGTATTTTCTTATACCAATCGATGATAATAGCTCCAATCTTATTATTGTGCAATACTATTTCTAATACACCATCAATTGCAAATGTTGTTCTCACTCGAGCCACATTCAACATAATTCGGAACCGGAATTGATTTCAAAGTGCCTGTCGACATCGTTCTCCAGGGACCAATGTGGGAGAACCTCTGCAGTATACTGGCAGTAAAACCTCTCGTTGATCGAAAGCAAATCTAGGTAATACAGTATACCTTCATTGCCATTCGGTTGTCGTAGTTTGGTTTAACAAAGTGGCCAATCAACTAAACTACTTTTATTCTTGGAGGTAAGTGCGAGACAAGAAATTTCAGTCATCAATCAGAGTCCCCAATTTCAAAGAGTAATCGTATTTCGTATGTCTGTATTTAATATTCAAGGAAATATTTCAGAACAACTACAAATTTTACTCCGAAAGTAATCGAAGTGGCATGCACGTACTGGAGAACTTAGAAATTAAATTACATGTAAAAAAAGTCCCTGGACATACAAAAAACGCTCTAGAAGCAAAGCTACTGATCAACCCTAAACCATCAATCCTCCGAATGAGTCGCTGACCAGCCTACATTGAAGGTATGCCACGCTTCCAAGAACAACAAAAATACTTAACTTAAGTTCAAAAAATCTGTATTATTATAAAATCATCAGCCTTTTTGGGCAATAAGTAATAGCCATATTTACCATTTTCAATTCTTCATTCACTCGTTCGTTCATACAGCATTTGCAAAGAGCCCAGAGAACCTCCCTCACATGTGAAAGAGCAAGTGGGATCTTGGGAGGTCCCCACGGTCCTCTATCAGCCGCGTACCGGATACGAGTGAATGGAGGCTGACCGAGAGCGTGAGAGCCACAGACGCTCAGAACATGATTGGAGAAACTGGCCATTGCCAGGACTCCCACTGTCACGTATTTACAGCAGGTTACAAGGCCAATGTTAGTCTCCGAGGACACGTAGGAATGTTTGGCGCAGTGTAATGACTGTGCTAGAGGATTAGGGTGGTTGAATAGGTTTCAATGAAATTTGATGAACTTGGAAGGGATGAGTTCAAGAATGTAGGGTATATTAAGGTCGCTACGAAGGGTTTTGTTGCTGACGTAATAAGGGATTAACTATTGTTCCCAGGACTGTTGTCTGAAAGGATTGAATACGCTTGATGTTCGACTTTTGGCTGTCCCCCATAGCTCTTTCACATGTATGTCCAGAGCGGCACTAGTAACTTTACTTAAATATGATAAAGTCTTTCTGTAAATTTTCAAAAGTTGAAAATTTTCCCTAAAGGATGCTTTCCTTCCTCATATTTTATATATTATAGAAATAATTTCCCTATTTGTTAGCAAATTTAGAATGCATATATTTTATTTTACGATAAAGACTCATCATGCAATTTTTATGTAGTTATGAGTCGTTAATTTTCTGATTGTACCCGTGAAGATAGCATTTTATTCTCAAGCATAAAAATATATGATTTTACGTGATCTGACTAACAGTTTCTGATTTCAAGCCTCGAAATATTCTGAAAAATCAAAAAAAAAGTTAGTAGGTAAGCGTTTAAAATAAAAAATCATTTAAATAATATTAAAAAAAACTATTAATTCATGTATCAGCTGCTTATAGCATATTAGTCAGTAGATGTTTTCCCTATTTTCTCATATCACATAAAAACTTGAGCGTCACTGAAGAGGAATATACTTTTATGAACCAGCTATAAATTCATTATTACCAAGCCATTAAATTATTATTGTTTCCCACTTCTCTGTACAGATGAATCGAGTAGAAAACACTTAGGTTCTAGATTCAAGGCGACGGGCAACACTTCAAACGACGAATGACTTCAGATCGGATCAGATTACAGTTGTTAATCACCAGCCCACCTATTCTACCTCTTGAGTTTTAGTTGTTGCTAACTTAGCTTCTGAGATATTCTACAAAACTGGGTTTGATATATATATACTGGTAAAACTATTATGGAAATCTTGTCAATCGTCGTTAATGTAGCGAAGCTTTTACCCCTATGCAGATATGTACTAAATCATAATATCTTTATTCTCAGTTAAATTCCTTTATTGTGCAATAATTACAATCTGCCTTTTATAAGGCAATAAGTAATTAAGATAAATGCTCTCATTCATACAATATTTACAGTTCATCATTCACTCACTCATTCATACAATATTTACAGACAGCCCAGAGACCCCCCAAATCCACCGCGAAGAGAAAGCGGAGTCTTGGGAAGTCCCCCACGCTCCTCCGTCAGCCGCGTCACCGGATACTTAATACAACATTTACAACATTACATAATATCAATGTAATTTAATGAGGGTGTGGTAAACATAAATAATCTAACGATAATTAACACTTTTTTTTTTTATAGAAAATAACAAAATAATCTTGTATTGAATACATTTTATGAAGGAATGTGGCGAATGGAGGGTAATTTCCGAAGAATATTGCGATTGAGACGAAGGAATTGTATAGTATTGTAGTTCTATGGGGGTAGGTTAGATGGTCGGTAGGGGGTAAATGATCGTCTGATTTAGTGTTAAATATGCAAAACTCATAAGAAGGTTGTTGGGTAAGGAAGAACTTGTAGAGGAAGTATAAGGGAGGGAATACCGAGCAACTTTTTCCGTCTCCACTACAAGAGTGGCACAGGTTGGAGGTTTTAAAAAAATAGCATTGAATAAATTATTCTCGATAAATAAATAAATTTAAAAAAATTACTGCCGAATTGTGGAATGGTATAATTCTAAACAGCTTTATTGTCTTTCCACAACTGATAACATCTTCTTTAATGCAATAGCGCTTTCGACAGCTCTAAGCTGTCTTCTTCAGTTATCTCAGTAAAATAAAAAGTCAAATGATAAAAACTTTTACCTGCTCATATGGGGACAAATTAATTATTATTATTATACGTAACAATGGCCACAGTCATTAAGTAAAATATAAATTATATTCCACTAAAAGTGCTAAAGTGGACGTATTTTCTGTGTACTGTTCTACTATTCTGCTACAATTTTTAAATTTAGTTGTCATTTTGTTGCATATAGAGGATTTTTTATTTTGTGTAGAAACCCTTGTTTTGTTTTCATCCATCCAGATGTCTTCCTGCTTTGATCTTTGCGAGTATGGTCTGCGGAAGGGAGTTACATAAAATTTTACAATTACATTTCATTTGAAATATAAAATATGTCAGTGGCCTTTTTTTACCTGATGCAATAGTCACCTTTTTGAGCGCCGGTTTGATTAATTTTATTTATTATCCATTGTTTTTTTCAAAATCAAAAACTCTCATATTTTCATCCTTTTGTGTATCGGTGATTTATGGTCATTATAAGTATCCTGTTTCTATGAGTAGTACTGATATTATATTATAACTGTGTATTGTTTTTTCAAACTGAGACGACAAAAAGTCATTAAAACCCCCATTAGAATTGTGTATGTAGAGTTATCTAACAAGTGTTTTTTAGTGGTATGGTATTTTGTATGGTCGTTCTATTTGATGTCCTAATGACGCATAGATAAAACCAGTTAATAATAAAGAAAATAAAAATTTTCTTACCAAATTAAGAAGTGTTTTAAAATAAAGGTTTTGATGTCTAGTAATGTGCAAAAGTTACTGTATATTCCTGAACCAAAATATTGAATTTTATTTTCTGAACTGAGAATCTCAACCTAATAAAAATAATATTTAAATTTTCTCCAACACTATTAATTCGTGATTGTTTTGACTCCTTAGAATCCGTTTTATGAAACATCATTGAAATCATTTTGCATTACATTTTCTATTTTGTCCTTAGCCATAGGGAGAAATCAGATCAATACGTATCAAATAGGTTGTAAGCTGTCATTTGAGAAATGTCAAATTTAGCAAAGCAGGAACAACTTTTGACTGCATTTATTTATTTTTCTAAAATAAAGGCTTTCCTTTATTGTGTCTTATCCAAACCATAAAAATAAATTTTAAGGTGCTGTGATTCGCTCCCTTAATTAAAAATGTACTGTACTATGGTAAATATCGTATAAATATATGATGTAAATTTAAATAAATGTTAAAATGATTCTATAATGCTTTTTTACCTTGCTTTTGAAAATCATATACAACAGATGCCTCCAGCAAACTATACATAACAAAGAACAGACAGCTTGAATGGAGAACGTTCGGGCAAGGCGAGGTCATTAATGACTCTCCACGACCGTGTAGATGTCAACAGACCAACACCCGCACTCTAATGATATTGGAGGAGGCAATTTCAGGGCTCGCATAGCAGAGTGTAACCAAAAGTGAAATATGCAAGGCTTTGAAATACGCTGATTATTTTTCGGTTCAAAAACAATAACAGCAAATACAAAAAAAAAAAATAAGTAAAACAATTCGGGCTCGTTCCACCAATTTCAAATCTTCCTTTAGCCTCCTATAGTCTGAGTCTAGAGGTTCAGATTTCTCCCATATGATTAAGGGCACTTAATTTAAAAAGTCTTGTACTTAATCGTTTCAGCCAATTTCAATTAGTTTTTTTCTATTTCAATTTGTTATTTAAAAAAAAAAACTCATTGGAAAACGAACAAAATGAAGTATTTTTGGTTATAAACTTTGTGAAGATTTTTTACTCTCACTCAGTATCTATTGATATTGTTTCTTGCTGTTCCCATTATTTTTTTTTATATATTCAAATAAATATAATTAAATCAAATAAATAAATAAAAAGATAAAAATCATTTTAAAAGAACTTTAAATAGTTAAAAAAACATGTCGAGGCTTCTGACCCATGGATTAACTAGCTGTAATCTTGATCCATAAAAGGGTTAAATTACAATTAATTAATTAATACGACTTGAAGATATTAAATTTAATTAAACTACATGAGGTATAGAGTGCTAAAAAGATAAGTCATAAATTGGTTTAAATATGATCAGTATAAGTCCATCAATGTTAATACAATACCTACCTAAAATTGTTAGGTATACAAAATTGTCTGTTCCTGAAAGATCACATGTTTTTACTTATCTTCTTTTCCCCTGGCAATCGTAAAAATGATGTTAAATAACTTCAAATAGTTACGGTTAAGACCAATAGTTACAATTAAGACACCTACCTATCTATCAAACGAAATTGTTGAGAACGCGGAGCAGAGTTAGCTATTTGACCCTGAAATCCTCGATTCTCCAAAGTTTTCGCCGGCTTCAATGGTTTTACAAGTTTGAAGACGTCCAGCAGCAGCCCCGACAAAATGCTAATTGTGGAAATAAAGACAGAAAAGGAACAAGGAAAATAATGGATGCAAACGAAAGTAATGACCAAGGAAGAAATCGCCGAAGACGAGCTGAAATAAAAAGAGAAACCGATCATTCATAGAAACTGCGAACTCACCATCACAGTTGAAAATAACCATCAAAATATTGGCCAGACTTCCAATTGATATTACAGCCTATATGCCAGATAGAAATTGTTACACTAAATCAATTTTAAATATAAATGAAGAAACTGAATAAAAAACAAATATTAAAGCAAAACAAATAAATCTTTATTCAGTAAACTTAATACTAAACTTAATAATACTTCATTAATAAGAAAATAAACAAATGATTATCGATTGTTAATTCACAAATGAGAGAGAGAGAGAGTCGTTGATCGGTACCTTACGCGTCGGGTTGATCTTCATTTATGGCACAGCTTGAGCGCAACGAGCATTGGGCGCTAAGTGAGAAAAATAGAAGAAAGTTCATCTCGAGTGTCAACAGACATGAGCGGGACACAAGTCGAGAATCGGGAGACCTCCAACTCCGACGTAGACAGCACGATGTTTCACAGTCGACTACTGATCCCCGGGGATCAAAACACTTATAAATACGCACCGTTGAACCCTGTTTACAAACATTGCTATCAGTGTCTCTCTCTCTCTCCCCCCTCTCCCTCTCTCCTGTCTGCATTTAACGAAATATATTGTTAAATACATACTATTACTACTTATCACTACTTATTAATATACAATATGTTATCGAGCATTCCTCGTATTAATAACATTATCTAACTAGGAAATACATAATGAACATAATTAAATGAATCGAATCTCTATGAATGATCGGCTAAATGATAAGCTCAACAGAAATGATCTCTCATCTTTTGAGTGATCGTTCCTGGTTTGAAGATATAGGCAGGATACTATATTATTGACCAAACCCAGTCTCCTGTAATATATCGCTTAGGGTTTGTTGTGAGCAAAGTGATGTGTCCTTATACGTGGTAATTAAGTTTGTCAAGTTGATAGTGCTTGGCTAGGGCACATGGTGACGGGGTATTTAGGTTCCAATTCAGCACGGTAGTAGCCCTGTAGCTTGGCCTTCTGCATGTCCATGCTGTGTTCGTCTCCATTCAAGGCTGTATACGATAGTAATATATCAACAACACTTGTTTGATATTTTGATGTTTTTTAATAAAAGCAAAAAATCGATTAATTTCTTTATAAAGTTCATTAATTTCATAATTAACTGATATAAACAAACTTTTTTTAAATCTGCCTAGTAGGGTAGTAGGTAATTGTAATTAATGATCTTATCCATAGTGACAATTTAAGATTAGGGGAAGTAAAATGCGGTTCATACTTAAAACGACTCAACAGCTCATATTCTGAGAGTATTCATATATATTCACATTTGCTCTCGATTCTTCAAAATATTCATTCTTGGTTAATTTACGTTACGATTAAGGAGATTTTTTTTTTTTCAGGTAAAACCGAAAAATAAGGTTGATGAATACTGTCCGGGATGTAGGAAACAAACGCAACTTTCTCAATTCATTCCAAAAACCTTTTAGCAAGCCAAAGTTTGATGTTGAGCAATAGGTGCAAGGAACGCATGCTTAGTGTCCGGAAGTAATTTCATTTCAGGAGAACGTTTCCTACCCAGTGTGTGTGCTCTGCAGGAAACTAGTTTCGTGAGCCCGAGTTTCCGCAAATACGTCTAAACTTCCCGATAGATCACAACATCATTAAGAGGAATCTTTTTCTTAAGCAAAAATTAAAGTTTGCCAGTCTCAAAGATACAATTATGATCAAAGGTTCCAGCCTTACCATATATACTGTCTCACAGTTATTTAATTATTCATTTATGCATACATATACGCATTCACAATGTCCAGATACCAAACATGCATGACTGTCATCTGTTGCACACAGACAATTTTTATTTTGTCACGCAGTGATGCTATTAGTTAATATATAAACGTACATGAAAATGTCTCAAAACTTATTTTCCTAAGTCCGCCGCCGTTTTGTGCAGATGTTAGTCATTGGACATTTGTTTACTCGTTTCAAAACGAATCAAGTAAATCTTAAGAATAAACACTAAATAAAGGCTTTAATTGATTGTATTTTCCGATTACTGTATGAAATCCTAGTCCCCTCTTAGAGGTGACTTGAGAAAGCCTTCGAGGGATCCTGCCCAGCAAACAGAATCCACTTTCCTCATCAATCTTCCAAGTTAAATTCATTGACATCTATATTCAAAAGGGCATCTTTGTTGAACCAAGAGTGGGAGATTCGCAAGTTATACACTAGTACCGTTTATCACTCATTGACAAATATCATAACATATGGGATTAAAGCTGTATATACCACCTGAAAATATATCGTATAAGAGGTTATTTGGAGATGTTATCCCCAGTCGTTTCATTTTCAGGAATATCTTTGTATTTTAATAGCATTAATATCTCTAATCTGGCCTTGAACCTTTTTCTCCCTCATATCCCCTAGTTATTATAAATTACGAGATCAGTATAGATTCTACATAAATTAATCTATTTACAGTTAGGACATTATACGAGGGCGGTCTAAAAAGTTTCCCACCTAACAAAGCTTTTATTTCACTAGCTTTTATTCATTTTATTATCATCATCATGTTGAGGTCGGAAACCTGAAAAGTTTCCACCTGTGTATGTCCTGTAGCTTGGCTAGATATTGTACAGTTTTTAATAATTTGACATTGAGATTTGTTATATTATAAAAGTATAATACACTATATACATTCAGTCTAAACATGTTTAAAAGTGATTATTATGATACAAGTGATGATAAAAAGTAGACATTTTTTTTTTTTTTCATAGCCCCTTTAAATTCACAGATAATTATATACAATTATAGATCCTAGGCGAATCTATTTACAAATTATTTTTGTATTTCCTGTAGCGTCGCTACATTATATATAGTTTTTGTTATTTTATGTAATGGAATAAACAAGTATAATTATACACATTACACGTGACTCGTCTGAACTGACTCTAATAAAGGTGATGGGGCTCACCTTTTTGATCTAAAAGTAAACGTTAGAAATAAATCGAAACTAAAATAGCTTTTGCACAGTGGTTTGAGAAACTTTGATAATAACAAAAATGGGAATGAGTTTGTTTGTTTTGTTTCATGTCGAATTTTCTTACCGACTTCCCATTAATAAAACTTGTCTAAAATATGTATAGTGTATTGTCTTCACTACACACTGTGTTAACTGACTGTACAGCGCTAAGAGTATCCATCAATTGCAGAACGGTATCATGAGTTGTCCGACACAGCTCTCTCGAGAAGTTAAAGAACGCCGAGCTGCACCGATTGCTTGGTTGTCTCGTCGGTGGTTGAGTTCATCCACCGGAGACACATAACTCGTTACAGCACCTGACGAACCCAGTGTTTAACGCTATGACCCAACCATCATTCCTATATCGATGGTAACAGACTTTTCGGGAAAACTAGCTTAAGTTAGTTAGCTAGATTAACTTTAGTATTAGCTCACCTCATTCTTAAGGTGAGCTCTATCACTTTTTATGTCCACACGCCTTGTATGAAGTTCATCACACTCCCATAGAAAAATTTTCTAAACCTTACATATTACATAAAATGTACAGTAAATATAATTAGCACGATGTGGATTTATGTAAAGATTGAATATTGTGGAATCTGTAGCACACTCATGTACATTGCACTTCCGTCAATATTCATGAGTGAGTGCATATAAACGGCACATGATGAATCTTGTGTGTTTGAAAGTAGAGCTTCGACCTTCGGGAATCGAATGTTTTTGGTAAATAGCAGGTTACTGCTATCAGTAACATGGTATGTTATGATTCCGCTCAAGTTGATATTTTCCGATATATTTATCGTTTGTCGGGGGGAAAGCAGAAATTGATCTTCTACCGATACTGTGCTTAGATGAGCGTCCATAATCCTTAATAACGCCCTAGTTATAAGCGGCTCTTTAATACCTTGCTTATCTAGAACCTCCTACCGTCCTGCAGCGATGACGTTTCTCCTACAGCCCATTTTTAATAGATTCATAGCACGGGGTAAATACTCTCCTTGACAAAAGTGCTGCTACCTACCAAGGTATTTTTCCGGCATTGTCTTCTAATTAGAATCTGCTAGTTAGTTTTGCTTAAAAAGTTATCAATATGTCTGAAACTTCACAAATCATCTAAATACGAATCTAATATAATAATTTGTATAGAGATTAAAATTAGGAATTAACAGAAAGGAATTAAATCGTCTGAGAGTGACACTTAGTAAACCATAAACTCCTCAATACACACCACAATCCCAGGGGTTGGAAATGCGGACTTGACAGGAGTGTTTGGGGAAAATATTAAGGACAAAATAGGAAATACTGTTATTAGGTCAAACCGGCCAAGAGCATCGCGAGAAAACACTATTTAAGATCGGCCACCTACTACTTATGCGCCAATACAAGATTGCCAGGAAGACATGCAGGGAAAGGCAGGAGGGAACACAAAGACGAAGACCTCGTACCAACTGGGAAGAAGGAGCGCAGGAAGCATTCCAGAGTTAACAGTTAAAAGTAAAGGACCGTTCCCTAGCAAAGTGGTTAGCATGCTGGCTGTTAGGAGATCAGATTCCCGGCTCCTACCAGGAATTTTATTTGGGAATAGCCCTGGTCGTGGTTCACTCATCCTCTTGCAGATAAATGAGTAGCTACTTGCATAGAAGATAGCAAATCCATTACGGAAAACTAAAACCAATGGTTGAGAGGTGACCGATGCAATTGAATCTACTAACTCAAGTGACAACCTTCCTTCGGCCTTATTCCTTATTATTATATCCTCTTTATTGTTGCACAAAGGACACTGGTTTATTGTCCAGTCTCTATAGACACCTTCCTCATACTGCAAGGTGGAGGGAAATGACTGGAGTACAATGATGAGAATATTTAGGTATGTCGTAGTGTTTCTGTTTCAGTGACGGGTTCGGACGAAATTCCGTTCAACCATAAATGTTTATTTAAGCGGCAGCGATTTTGACTGCTTCGCTATTCCACCAGCTGTTCTTATTCCAGCTGCCGGAGTCGAACTTCTGTGACAATAAACATACAAGTAACGATATCGGTTGTTAGTAACCTGAAGGAAAGAAAACAGTCAGGGAATGCCTACGCAGCAGTCGACTGTTTGTTTTTGATCATTCGGATACAGTGACCTGAGGTGCTCTTTCACAAAGGGCAGTGAGTATGGAGGATATTTTTGTCGATGCAAAGCTTTGATGAATCGGTTTTTTGATCATTAGCTCCGAAAAAGTATAAATTTAGTTATTATCCAAGGGAAACAAAATAGTGGCTTAAACAGGACCAATATCTCCCTTTTAATACGTAACACGAGACTGAAAGTTCATTAAACGAGTTATATATTGAGTTATTGGCTGTTTTTCACTGTTGTATATTTAGCTCGTTTATCTATGAATTTAAATGTTTTCATTTAATGTTGTATTTTATTTAACTGATTTCTTCATATTGTTTTTTTTCTGTAAATGTCGATCCATTTGTGACTTTATTTACTGATTGCAGTTAAACTATTTATTTGTTTATTTTAATTTCATTCTATTCTATATGTTCATATCCCTATTTTAAACATTAAACTAATGTAATTCAATATGTGACAAGATATCTTTGTAAGAGTATTTATACATCAATACTCACAAAACAAGATGTCATTACCCTTACCAGTTGTTCTATTACTAAATTTAAAGCTTCCAGTATAATACTTACCTAACTCGTTACTGACACTATTGTAAATGAGAAGGATCAAAAGCTTTCCAGTAGACTTAATTATCAATTCCGCTGAGAATATTTTAGCATTATTTGACGGTTAAGCCTTACTTATCACAAATCTTACTCATTCGATTCATCATGTAGCATTACTGCTTTTCACTAATTGTCCAAAATTAGTAAATAATAACATTATTAAAAGTCAGTCTCTGCCAAACAATCATAATTTTGAGAATTTGTGACTGTGTGCTGTTTTTTCTGTCCTGTGTGTTTTCATTTTCACTTAAGTACAAAACCTATTAATATCCTTCACATGTTAGTTATACATTTTTCTGGCTCTGATTCAGCTGTTGAAAGGAACATAAGTTGAATAAGTATGAATGGTTATTCCGACTATTATCATAAACTTAACATATAAAACAAACCCTGCCCCGTCACTGAGTTCACCGATAAAACAAGGCGGCTTATGTACAAAAAGAGTGACAAATGAGCAGAAAAAACAGACAGACGGACGGAGACAATCGCCCCTGGGTGAAGGTATAGACATTGGGATCGTAAATTAGTATTTTCTTGTAATTAATCTCACTTATTTTCTTACTCCCATAATATACAATGTCTAATCTTAATTTCAAACGCGTCTGAACGGACTTAACTTTTATTCCGTTATAAAATACTGAAAGTCTGAGTTTTCAATGGGTCAAACGTAGATAGTATTTTTCTTCAAAGCAACCTTTGAGTAATTAAAGGCAATCTCAGTGCCACTTAAATGAAAGACCAAACGTTAAGACCGACCGCTCGAGATACTCACTCTTTTCATCTACGAGGTTCTTAAACAGGTCCCGTCGTCAGAACTGCTATTCAACTCCAATCGGCATTTATAATGTCTACAAAGAGCTTGCTCCGGCTACACTTTCAATGCAAAACCTATCGACTAATATGCCCTTACATTTTTATGTTTATCATAAGGTGTTCATGTAGTCATTTCAGTCTTTCCGTATAAACCAACACATAACGACAAAGTTTGGTTCTAATTCTAACTATCTCGTCTAATACCGTTGCAAATGTTGGAACATAAGACTCATACAGCCAAGCGAACTAGTCGTTTGGGCATGAGTTTATACAATTAATAGATTAGTAGGTTCCATTTTTTTTATTATTTAAAACTTTTTTGTTTTTATAAAATAATTATGTTATGCATTGATTATCTATTTTTACAAGTAGTTAACCAAATTTTATTCTCGAAATATATTGTAACATACCTTGCCTTCAGTTTTGTCTTAGAATTCGGTTAAATAACAGGACACTAAAATTTAAAATATTGGTAATACCACGCGCATTATCAGAAACGTAAGTTTACCACCGCCGAAACAACCCACTTGGTGAGGCATTGCAAAGAAGAGGACGCTCTTTCTGAACGGACAGAAATTTGAAACCGGTGACATCAGCCTCAAGAGGTTTTGGACAAAAACCATTATTCGATGGAGAAGCTCTGTGGGACTCTGTTGAGGCAGTCCCGACAATTGGCAAGATTGGGAGTTTCCCGATCAATCATAAATGGTAATTCCCTATGAGTTGGCCACTGAAGCCCCGAGGTTGAGTATAAATTTGTTATCAGAAAAATCAAATGACCATCATTCCAATAAAAGGATTGTTATTTACTATGAAAGGATATATTGGAGAAACCATAAGACCAAGAAACAATGGCTAGACAGCAATCAGCCAGCTGTCCCAGTTGCTAAGCAAGGGTAATTCGAAAAAAAAAAAAAAAATGCTCTCTCTACTTTGGGATTACGAAGGCATAATTGACTATGAATCCATTGCAGAAGGTAGGACCATTAATGCAGAACTTTATAGAAATCAGTTACAAAGAATATATGATGTGGTGAGCCATATTACCCAGGATTAGTTAAGAGAAATTGGGTTTTCAACAAGATAACGCCCAACAACTCACTTTTTGTTACACGAAACAAAAACTTCAGGACTGAATGGGATTGAGCTTCTCTCTCACCTTGCTTATAGTCCGAACCTAGCACCTTCCGACTACCATCTTTTCCGGTCAATGTCTCACCATCTTCAAGGAAAAACCTTCAATTCTCTGGACGAGGTTCAAAATGGAGCTGTAGAATTCATTCGTTCAAAACCTAAAGTGGTATTGTGAAGGAATCCAACACCTTGTCTCGAGATGGAAACAAACCATGGAATACAACGGAATATACTTTGAACATTAAACAATTTTTTTTTAATTTAAAATAAAATAATGCTAAAGTTAAAAAACGATTTTTATAAAAATTCTTCAAATTTTATTTATCTTCCTAGATGTTTTATTTTACTTTTTTAACTATTTTAATTGACTATTGATTACAGTATGTTACCATTCTAAAAAATAAAAACATGCATAACTGTAACATCAATAAAAACAAGAAAACCACCTGGAATGTATTAAATTCATAATTTCTATTGGCAAAATTTTTATTTTAGTTCTTTTGCAATACCATATTTTTTTCTGGATTCTTATATATGGAAAAAATAAGTACTTCCAACTTTATTATTTTAATTACTAATACTGTTGGCTCTTGATGATACGAATTTCTTAATAATTTGAACTCCTCAACTGGTAACTTAATATTTGACACTCGGTAATAAAAGCCAGTAACGAGGAAAGAGGTTGCATTCTATAATTTAAAACGGAGCCACTTCCATTTTCTTTAGCTTAAAATTTTCCTCGTAATGTTTACTCTCAATAATTAATTAATAAATCAATACAACTAATCCATTAAGCATTTATTTATATTTATTAAGCAAAAGCTAATTAGCATATTTCAAGGTATTGTAAAATATACTGCGGTATACTTCGGGCATAGGCTCTACTGTCGTAGGGGTACCTATGCTCCCAAGGGCATCATATTGCTGTCCCCTTACTTAGCCACCAGCATTATAACGCATTCAACCCTTAGTAAAATTGTGTAATAGATTAGAAGTTAAATTAAAATGACTCATATCTGGGGTTTATAATTTAGTCCACCTTCATTCACCAAAGGTAATTCGTGTCAGATAGATTAAAAAAAAAAGTAGGTAGCAATTACCCACAATTAGGAATCAAAACTTTAATCTTACATTGTAGGCTTCATTAGCTTGGATACTTGCTCTTGATAAATAACTAATACAAATGGTAGTGAACTATGACAACAAGATTTTTATTATTGATAATAAGAATATGCTAACTTACTACCATAATGAACAAAACCACGATACCGCAAACACATAAAAACTTAACACCATCCTTATGCATCTGAAAACATGTTCTGGCTTCAAACAAAAATGTACTGTGAATTTATGATAAGACTGCAGGTAATTTCTGAAGATATGGTTTTTAACAATGGAATATACCTGGCTCTTTTTTCTTGGATCTGAACCAGTCTAGCTGCAGATGAGGCGCTAATGGAGAGTTGTCTTCCCTGAGAATTGCCCTGGGAGAGTAGGTATCACCCTGTTTCCTGGTTTCCAGTAATCTGCTTCAGTTCTTAAAGGATACTCATCGACCCCAATGAACATCCGTTCAACCTCCATTTCTTTAATAATGTCTGATTTTTGGATAGCATTGACATCAGATGTGAAAGCCTTGTCAAAAATCTCCACCAGCGATACTGTAGGGCTAGTCTGAGCTCTGCTGCTTTTGTACGTTGAATTTTCCCAAGGCCTAAGTTGCCTCGATCCGCTCCTCACAGCCTTGTCCCTGACAACTGAACACCACACGCATCAACACCAGTCATTCCAATTGAAAACGAGTCAATGGAAACAACACCACTTCTACTGTACTTTACTTTTACACGGTAGTTCCATTCATGAGAATACATACAGACAGACAGGAAGACAAATAAAAACAGATGGAATTCATCGACTACTTATTTGTTGCAAAAGAGATAACGAATTTATCCTTAAAACAAGTCTTGTATAAAACTAAATCAGAATGCTGAAAATATTGATTACATTACAATTAAACTTGAAGCTTATGTCACAAAGTACATCTTGTTTAACAATATATTTTATTTTTAATTCTTATAATTTAAAAAAAAATAAAATAAAATTTTTGCTTTTTGTCATACATTGTCACCATGTGACAATTCATACATAATACAATATAGTTCTAGCGGGTAATTGCCAATATAAATCTAATCAATAATGCTATAAACAAAGCGAAGCTAGTTTGATAATTTTCGAGTTCCGCAAAGGATTTTCATTTCACAAACTTCTCTTTGGACCTTATTGTTAATTCTGGTTTAACTGATGACGCATTTCTCTTTGAAATATGATGACAATGACCTTTTTAGTTATTACAATAGTAACACCTACTGACAATTTCCCACAGTTCTATATTCAGTGTAGGCGAAACAAATCTGGCTCTTGGTCGAAAGCAATAATTGCTGGTAGTGCGGGGAGGCTGTGACACAGTCGGACATAGCCACTTACCCAAGTTTGAATATGGATGAGGTACAACTACTGGAGGGGCTGTCACGTTACATTTAATACATTTTCGCATCGATTTCTCAAAATAAAAATTATTTAAATAATAATGTTACAGTTTGATTGAATAGTTATGATGGATCCGCCAAAAATATTCTAAAGCAAAATTCCCTTACAATGGTCGATCCCGGAATAAAAATTATATTTAAAAAAGTATTAGATAGCCAAATTAAAGGATGTTTTAATGTGGAAATAAGAGCACATAAGCATACAACATAAGGAACGGTTTGAGGGGTGTATTCCAATGCACACAGGCACATCGAAGGATGGTGTGGAAGAAGGATATGCAGAAGTTGAGCTATCAGCGCGAATCATCTTTAGGCCAAGAGAGATCTTTCTTCAAAGGGGAAGTCGTTGCTATAAAAGAAGCGTTAAAATATGACCAGAAACTGGCAGGAATAGTGAGTGGCTACCAGTAACTCAAAAAGTGCGATCACTTTGCTAGAAAATCGGTACTCGAGTGACCTATTGATCATTACCGAAATGCGACCTCTCTGGTTGAATCATAACTTGATGGGGGAAAACAATAATTCATTGTGCTTCATCACATTCCAGCATTACTGGAAAGAGGCAACAAATCATGCTCTTTTGTAAAAAAAAACAATCAAGTTAAAACTGTCGCTTTCACTACAAACAAGGTCAGACTCAAAATAAATTTGGAATAGGAATGACGAGCTATTTTGCGAAAATAAGTTGGTGGTTCCATGGAACCACGCTTAAATCCGTGGAAAACTGCTGAGAAGACAACGAGGAGAGAAGTAACTGTAGATTCCGCATAATGCAGATTCCAGTTCTCACATGGCTATTTGATAGAAAAGCTAGATCAACCGACATGTAAAAGCTACAGCCCAACGAGAATAGTGAAATATGTGTAGATAGGAGTGCCCGGGCTAGGAAATACCAACATATCTAAGCAGCATCAATTCGAAAAAATGAAGAAGAAGTTCAAAAAAATACCTCAAAGAAATTCAATTCTTGTACAGGATTAAGCGTCCCCGCTGACATTGATCATGATATAACGTAAGGGGGGCCTTAATAGCCACTGTACTACATGGTAATACTAATCACTGCACTGTTTAAAGTAAAAAAACATGCTTTTTATTTCAGTAATTTACATTCTCACATTTAAACCTTTACTGACTGAGCTTGGTAACGGCTTATTATTATGAGCAGTCATATACTTTTAACAACATATACGTATACATATATCATGCGAAAAGTGGTCCGACATACCTCTTTCGAGAGGTTGAAGAACGCTGACCTGCACCCGTTGCTTGGTGTGCCGTCGGTGGGTGAGTTCATCCGCCGGAGACACATTAAGTTTTTTGACTTGTTGCAGCACCTGACAAACCCAGTGTTTAACACTATGACCCAACCATCCCTCCCACATCGATGGCAACAGACTGTCGGGGAAAAATTAGGATAAGAATTAGTATGTAAGTTAGTTTTAAGGTTGATCAAATAGGTGAGCCCATCACCTTTATTAGTCAGTTTAGTCCAGTCACGTATAATGTATATCAATATGCTTGTTTATTTGATTATATAATTTCTATAAAATAAGGCGAAAGCATCTCATCAAGACCGAGTTGCCCACAATCACGCCCCTGAGACACACTTGGGACATAGATTACGCTATCTATCAGCTACAGGACGTCATCGATCGAGCTGCCGATGCATCGATCCCGAAATTTTCTCCGAAGCCCCCTTCTCTGAGAAAACCTCCGGATCACATCCTACAACTGATTAGACAGCGTAATAACATCAAGAACAGGTGGTTTAGGACCAAAAACAGGGACTTAAAACCGGTTTTAAATGCTCTCACAAACCAAGTTAAGTCCCTGATGGCCCAGTGGAAAAATTCGATTTGGGAAGATCGCCTCACCAGTCTCCACGGTGACCACAAGCAATTGTGAAGACCTGCAGGTCCAAAAAGAACGGTGTAAGGCTGGCCGTGAACGGGCAGTTCATTCCCACCACCGAACAAGCGGACATCTTGGCGGCCCATTATGAGGAAGTCAGTCGTGGCCAGGGACAGCCAATAGGAGCCCTCGACCACCCCTCCCCCACCCTCCCTACCACTACCGAAATCTACACCTCACACCGGCAATGCGCTGCATTCATTCGAAGAACGACCGGCAAGAAGGCCCCAGGTCAGGATTCCATCCAGAACATCCTACTCAAGCAGCTGCCGAGGAAAGGAATCTCATTCATAACGAACGTGTTGAACTCCTGCTTCAGGATGCACTATTTCCCCCAGAACTGGAAGCACGCTGTAGTGGTCCCCCTTCTGAAACCAGCAAAAAGCGGTTATGAGCCATCTCATTACCACCCCATCAGTCTGCTGACTCAACTCTCGAAGCTGTTCGAGAGAATCATCCACGTACATCTCTCCGGGCACTGCGAGTCACAAGAAGTCATCCCACCAGTGCAGACTGGTTTCAGCACAGGCTTAAGCGCGAACAACAACCTGGTGAGATTGCAACACCACGTCGCATCGAACGTCCGGAGCAACAGAGCTACCGCTATGATTTCTCTGGACTGTTCGAAAGCTTTCGACTCTGTGGACCACTACATCCTACTCCAACGTCTGAGGGAATACGAATTCTCGGATCAGCTGCAGAACCTGATAAGATCCTACCTTACAGGCAGAACTTTTTCGGTTCGTATAGGCACTACGTCTACGACCCGAAGAAACTACACTGCCGGTGTCCCCCAAGGATCGGTGCTAGGCCCCCTGCTGTTCAACATTTACACCGCCCACATCGTAGGAGCCTCGTACCCCAACTGCGAGATATCCGCGTATGCGGACGATATAGGTGTTTACAGCACTAGCATCAATCCCTCCAGAGCCCTGAAATTCGCTGAGAGCGCTAGTCAACGGATCTCCGAGAAACTCGATGCCGTCCACATTCAAGTCAACCCGGCCAAGACGCAAGGAATTATATTCAGTTACAAATCCGGAAAAAAGAAGCTCCCGAAATCCTTCGTCTTAGGCGGCAAAGAGTGCCCTGTAAGCAACAAGCTGTGCTACCTCGGGATTACCCTCGGTAGGCACTTGTCGTTCACAACTCATCTCGGCAAGAAATTAAAGAGTGTTAGGAAGAAATTCTTCAGCCTCGGACACCTACTTCACAGCCCGGCTTTATCGGTACGCCTCAAGCTGCTGATATACCAGAGCGTCCTAAGACCTGCATTGATGTATGGGACCCCTCTCTTCAAGTATCTGACTCCTATCACTCTCCAAACGCTCCAGCAATTTCAGAACAGAGTTCTCCGCACCTCCCTCAAACATACCCCGTTCGACCGAATGAAGGCAGACGAGATGCATAAAAAATTTGAAGTGCTCACCATTCAAGATTTTATCAAGAGAAGGCACATCAAATTTTTTGACTCACTCAGACATAGCCACAACCCACTATTCTCCGACCTTCAACCACCACCAATGCCCGTCAGATGGAAGCACTGCTGGACCGCCGAAGCCTGGAGGATGATCGACGTCATTGAACCCGATGACTGAACGAACTACACCCAGCCGAGATATCGAGGCCGATCTCCCGGCCGACTCAACCGAAGCTACAAGACCCCATCTACCTGTTCAAGCAGGGTAGACCTTCCGCCCGAGTGGCCGACTTATTTCAGCCCCCTGCCGGGGCGGGCCAGGCTTGACCTGGCCGACTACAAACCATTGCCTAGGTACCCCTAGGCTCCACCCTCGGTAGACTCTCACTACCTTCCCGAATCCACCCGCCTCCTTCAGGCATTCCACACCCTATATCCTTCTCATACACCCTTCAAATGGGGGACTCCCCTTAGTGAAAGGCACTCATTAGCCCAAAATAATTTTCCCACATCCTATTTTATAAGTTTGAGAGCTAAGGAAAAAAAAAAAAAAATAAAAAAAAAAAAAAATAAAATAACAAAAACCTGTGTATAATGTAGTGATAGTATAGTGTAGTATAGTGTACAGGAAATACAAAATGATTTGTGAATAGATTCACCTGAGGATCTATAATTACATATAGTTGTCTGTAAATTTAAAGGGGCTATGAAAAAAAAAAAAAATAAATAAAAAATAAAAAGTAATAATATTATTTCTTCTCGTATCCATTGTCTTGAGGTTAGTATTCTGATTTATATATGTGGAAACCTGTTGTTCGATCTCAGCTCCCCAAAAATGTTTGGGTTTCACTCAATCGCCCAATTTTGGTGATGGCTATAGTCAATCTCCCTCGTGAGAATAAATGAGAAGTTCCTTAAAATAATAAATTAATGAATCCCAGCTTAGTTAACCAAAATTGAGTTGAGCTATAACTATATAAATATATAGAAAAATGCCAAAATTTGCGTTTATTTATTGAAATGGGTGTTTCGCGCTAAATTTTATTAGCAAATATACGAAAGAGCTGTACCCATAGGATATAGGTTCTTTCCATGGCACAAATGGGGATACGTGGGGGAACTTGGGTCACATTCAAATGTTCATTTTGAGAAGTAGCACCTATTCCCTATAAGACTCCCTATACTTCCCTATAAAAACAGTTTATCGGCATGTTGTTCCGAGACGAAATACTCCAAGTCAATACCGCCCTCTGAAAATACCACAAGATTTCACGTCCAATAGGCAGGATGTAGAATATGCTGTCCACTAAGGGTTGACAGTAACAAACCACTTACATAGCTATCCCATTTCCTTCGAAGTATAGAAAACTGGCGTTAAAGATTTCTGAGGATAAATATTATTTATTGTAGGAGTTCAGGGTATAATAGCTAAAATATTATTCACTTCATCCAATAACATTCACTCTCCATTAATTGTGGTGATATACACGGATTCATTTTTGTATAAAATACAATGAAGGGAATTATGGAATAAAATTACCTTGAAAAAAGTCGGGTCCGTTTTTTGACTTTTAAGATTTCTCAATCAGTTCAGAAGATTTATAATATATACAATTTAAAGGTTTGATTGTTTTATTGTAAACAAAGACACATTAAAGATGAGAAAACAATTATTTCAAAGATATTCATAAAAAAAAATTTTTAAGAAACGATAGAAATGGAGTATTATCTCGTTTTGAATTTATTTCTTACCTCCGGAACGACAGATATATGTTGTTTTTTTTTAATGAAATTCAGTTCAAACTCGAAGTAAAAAAATTATTTGGAATATTTTTTCAAAATATTTAAATTAGAAGCAGAACTGTGAGGCTACTGATTATATCGTGATTGGGTAATTAACTCTTACTCAAATGAACTTACCTAGCCCAGATAACCTGTTCAATAACGGCCTAAAATATAATTTAACAGGTTAAATCTCGAATGATCTGTATAACTTCGCTTCTGGTATGTTTTGTCAAGGTTTACGAGAGAGTATAGCTAAATAGATATGTCATTGGCTGGACTTAAAATGGAGATAGCTAAGTGGAAGAAGCAACCGATCAAAAATCAGGAAGCCCTGGGTCTGAGCCCATGCCCTGTCGCTATTCTGTTAATAATTGGATTTTTAAAGTTTCACGAAAGCTCAAAACAATCTAGATAACTGTAAAAGAAAACTTTTAAATAAAGGTACTTCTTTATAATTTTTAGCTTTACTGACTTTTATTTAAACCAGATGAAAATATTTTAAGTAATTAAAGAAACAACTTGGGACCTGGTATTTTAAGTTTAGCATTATACTTGATATTACACCTGAATCCCATAGTTGAAAAACTTAGAGGGCTGGATCATGATTTCTATTCTGTATACTCAAAAGGGTACTCTTCGAGATCCTTCAAGCGAATACTCATTTGCTAATAATAATAATAAATAATAAATAAATAATACCAATGTTAGTATTTAGGTATTGAGAAGTTTCTATCAGAAAAATTCGTTCAGGTTATCTAGAGGTAAATATAAGGGTACATGCACGTTTCCAGTGCCTCAGAAAAACTGGGCATTTATTTTTTAGTTCATAAACTAAGGCATTGCAATAAATGTGTTTTTCTTAAAACAAATCCAGAGGAAAGCTATCCGTTTGGTTCATTGGAGGAACGCATCTGTTAAATAAAGTGGTTATGCGATATAAATGATCTTTTCTGAATGGATGTTTAATATCCATAAAATTAATGATATATAAAATCAAGGGATAGTGTTTTGAGATATATAAATAGTTATATACTCACAGAAATTCATAAAAACCCATTCAAATCCAAATTAAGTAGCTTTTGAGAATAACAATGAGAGATTTGAGATATTGCGATCAGCTTTTGAGTGACAGAAAAGCCTCTCAATTTTTTTCTATCAAAAATTTTTTTATCATAGTGTAGAATTAATAGTAATCATTAATTATTAAAATTTACACCAGTGGGATCACATGACACAACTTATATTACTGTGCCGAACACAATTAAGTGTTTTTAAGTTTGGTTTTCTGCTAAAATTAAGAATTTAACTAGGAACGCCACTTTAGGGGCAGGCACTTAAAAGCTCGAAAATATGATAGCTTAGATCAGGAGCGTCTAATTCGATTTCAGCCTGAGGCTAAGTTTTATAAAAGTTTCTCACGTGGGGTGAAAACAAAATACAACTAAAATATATTGTTGCACTATATAAAACAACAAGGTGGAAATTCATTAGGTAAATATTTTGGATTTGTATTATTTTATTTATGGTATGTGAAATTAGACTTTTGGTCGAATACTGAGCCTTTTTTTTTCAAAGATAATTAATAAATTTTTAAGAAACCGACGCTCAGACTCCTGCTTGAACTCAAATATTTCTCAATATTTTTGTTTCTACTTTATCTTTAATGACCATTCAATAAGGATTTTAGAAATTCGTTGATCAAATGTGGGGAAAAATTGGAAGACAACAGATCCTACTTGAACCCCACGTTAATTCTCTCGACAATCTAAAGTTATTTATTAAGTTGTTTATATTTAATGAAGAGTCAACTCATTGGTTATTGGTGACAACTCTTGGGTTTATAAATCGTTGAAGTTGCAGCTCTTTTTTAGGTACTGGATGGTGCTCATTGCTTGACTTGCTTGAATAAATGCGGTTAAAGTTTCGTTGTCGCTTTATGTATTTTTGGCCTGTAAACAAATGGTCGGCAGTGAGTGGAGTGTTATCACACTATTCACATGCAGGCCGGTGGAGTCTTGAATTATCGAGGTAATATTATTATTTGTAGTAGAAAAATTATCATAAGGAAAAATCTATGAAAGAAAAAAGCCTCCCTTTCGGTAATGACAGCCAGAATGAAGCGCTGATGACCTAACGATGCTTGATGAGCCTCAAACAAAGGTACAACCGCCGACTGAGTCATTAAAAGGCTGAACGCCCGCTATAAGTGACTTTTAAAACCTCCATTTAGCAGGTTTATTTTCGTGCCTCATGACGCCTTCTTTTAAAAGTTAATTCTGTAGTCTTTTTGTTTTGTTGCCTTTAGGTCTCGTAATCATTTTTTTCACAATTGATTGCGTAAAATATGACCCGTAGACCTTACCGTGTATTTAAGGAGCAATCTGTCAGGTGCGATTTGAACTTTTTCAAACATAAAATTAAAACATTTATAGAGATCGATCATTGAAGTCCCGGTGGCTAAGGACATATTAAAGGTATTCAAAAGAAACTAGAGTCAAGATACAACAATGGTGAATTAATACGTGGGACTCAGTTCTAATATTTTTTATATTGTAATAGTAATTTTTAAAAAATTAAAAAAAAAACATTTTTGTAATGGTTATAGGACAGATTTTTGATATAAAATACCAATTTTTTTTTTAAGAAACACAGAGTATCCCCTTATCGAGAACCCTGCGAGTACTTATCCATATTATTTCTTAATTTGATACGTCCACTAATTCGTTTATAAATATACATAAAAAATATGATTTAGTTCATAATTCACATTAAAAAAAAATTACTAAATATGTAAAAAAACCGTTCCATGGATTAACTTATGAAGTATATTACTGATAAGAAATCTCTTTTCCATACTATCGGAATAGTGAGACTATAGTCCAACCGCGACTAGTCTATAGTTCAGGGGAAATTGTTTATGAACGCAAAAGATAGGTGAAGAGATAGCTGACTGTCCGTTCCCAAAACTCAGATGTTTGATGAGAGGTGGGTAGCAAGACTTTCCCGATGCCTTACTTCAGTTAAGCTATGGTACAAGGCCAATTATATTAATCTACTAAGGATTAGAAATGTTTTCCAATTTTCCACTTTGGCAGTAGATCCTAAGTGTGCATTCGGCCCGCCATGAGCACCACTCAACATAGCTGGACACTGGAATATATTGACGGCCCACACTGATAAACTAGAAATCGAAGATATAGTGGACAGGGGTCCGAAGTCTATATAATTTGCGGATTTACTCGGATTATAGAGGCTTTGTATAAGCCGACTACTAAGTCCTCATCTAGCCAGTCTCCAATCCAATCCGGAGCTTTATTGCCACGAAAATAAACAGATTTTTAATTTTTTTTACATAATTGTACATATTAACTTTTTGATATAAGAATTTTTCTGCATAACCGGTAGAACTCCCCCCCCCCCCCCGAAAAATTCACCATAGTAAATAATCATCGTTTTCGATCGTTTTTTTAAATATTATGTAAAGATATAGCGGGTTTTATTTAGATTATTACATAAAATTATTCATAGTTACACATGAATACTAATAAGAAATAATTATTAGGACATCCACAACTGAAGATTTTCCAATCTCCTTATTATCCTTCCCTTTTTTCCTATTATTTTTGGTGAACCAATATTTGTCTTACAATTATTCCAGGAGCTATGTCACTAAAAAGATTGAAAATGACTGTGGTGACAATGACTTGTGCAATGCTTTGTTCCAAATAAGGTGTAAATTTACCAGGTAGTACATAATTACCCTGATCAAAGTACTCGAGTGTAAGCGAAATAAAATCACAGGGATTCGGACCCACTAATGCCGAGAAGGGAGACAGACACACTACCCTCTTGCATTAAAATTCTACTGAAACTGGATTCAACATGAATTTTGGTGTTCTAATGGTTTTACTGTAATCTATTTAGTCTCATTTTTTAGTTTCATTTGTTTTTTTATTTGTAAAACATTAGTTAAGACAAAAAGTGTATATGTATTTCGCCTGGTCTCTGCATTGAAGTAATCTGATACTTATGTATTAAAAAAGGCGGTGTGATGAAAGTCATCCCATGCCCGGTGAAATGAAAGAAAGAAAGAGAAACACGGCCTGATAACATTATATACTTTTAAATAAAAAGCTACGTTGTGGAAGACAGAAAACCTGAAAGAAAAAAAAAACTAAAATGAAAAGTGGTTTTATAATGACAAGAGTGAAACGGCCTCAGCTGTGCAGGTGTCAATTAAGAGATCCCTTGGAGCCCTTATGCAGAGCTTTAGTCCGTGAGCACGGCCCTTTCCACATTCCCCTTTACTTAATTTCCTTGTCCTTCCATTTTCTCTTTTAATTTTCCCCCACTCGAATTTATAAACACACATCCAAGCCTTGCTCCATTATTCCCGCGTATTTATTCTACAAGTGGCTTTAGTTATCCCTTCAGAGAACCCCCCCCCCGGACTTGACGTCCTCTGAGTTACACGGTAGCGAAGATGAAATGTAAACTTAAGCCCATACTTCTCTGAGTTTACTGGCGTCTTTGCACCTAAGTTCTACTTCGGCCTAATCCATGGAGCTCGGTAGTTCGGGCGAGCCCCGATATTTATTTCGAATCAGTTCAATGACTTCCGCCTTATCAAAACCCAAGAGCTCCTATTTTCTTCTTTCATGGCAATTGTTATTGAAAGTCGACTCACATAAAATAATAGAATGTTATCAAACTATAAACTTTCTTAAAAATATTGTAGTTAGTGAATCGAAAATATTAAGAGCTCAATTTATTACAAAATGTACATTAAGGCATCCTATGTGATTAGAATAGAACATTTTCTAGATGTTTATACAAATGCTTTCCAAATTTAAGTTCCACGAGCATAACTTACAGGTTGATGTCTTAAAATAATAAGCAATTTTTATTGGTTACAATTTTGTTTTTTTTCATGAAGAATTTAAATAACAATATTTGCTAAAATTTGTTATAATAAACATAAATAGCATCTTTTATAACCATTAATCGGTTATTTCTCGGAAATAAGTAAATCCGATACCCCAGTTGATAATAAACAACATTTAATTTCATAAAGATGTAATCGAAGTAATCGAACCTCTAATATAGATGTTCAGAAAATGGCAAAACATTTGTTTCATAATTTTGAATGAACGGTTTTTCGATTTTGAGATTTTCAAACGCTCATTATGGGATAAGGTTATTGAAAATCAGTTTAGGCAGAACATTAGTTTTCATACAACTTCGATCTTTTTTTACTTTACTTTACACGAATAATGAATGTATAAATTAGTCAAAATATCGATTTTGAAATAAACTTTTCTGTGAACTATTGGCTTACTTTTGGATACACACATATATTTAATAGATAGATGTTGTCAAATAAATCTGTTTCTCTGGTAGATTTTTTAATAGTACGATTTAATTATATTTATGCGAAATGAAGCAAAAACCGCCCATGTCAAAATTAGTAACTTTCTGCACTTTTGCGGGTTGGTTTCTTTCTAAGTTTTTTTTTTGCTCATTCTTTTTTACTAAAGCTAATAATCAAACGAGGCATACACCGGAAGACCATTTTACCTCCAGCAAAAAACTGTGAATTATGACCTCATGCAGAGTTCATTGATTTTAGGGAGTTTTTGTTTTTTCACAGACGGTTAAAAAAAATAAAGTGAGTTTTAAAATGAAGCTTTGAAGGAAGGAAGCTTTTGGCTGAGCTCTGAAAAAAGATATTCCGGGTTTAACAATCGATGGGTTCCTGTGTTTTGCGTCAATTCTCCCCACACACAATCGGTATTGGTATTTTTACAGAAATACACGTAGGAGTTTAGGATAGTGTTTTATTCACAGGTAAATATTACACTCTATAGTAATCGAAAGACGTTACCAACGGTAATTACCTATGGTAACTTGATTTGTCATTACTACTGAGCGAGAAGATTAGTCTATAAATAATATTTTCTAGTCTCTACAAAATGTTTTTTATTCAACGAGCGATTTCGACAACTCTACGTTGTCAGTTTCGGTCTACAAAACGCCACAAGGTTGGCAATATCGTTATAATTTAATTAAATTAAATATTACAAAATATTTTGTTTTAGTTCTTTATTTTTTTTGACGAAAATTTACTTTTTCGACATTAATAACTGTTAATAAGCTAATGTTATCAAATACTATGTTATTTCAAATAAGCATTGAAAACATTTATATCATTTCACAGTCAAAAAATATTTAGACAACCAAACATTAATTGTCTTTCAATGAAAATTAATGAAGCACTATATATTCATATGACTTGCTGTTACAACAATGATTGGTGGACTGCAAGGCGTAGAATAGAAATTCCTATGGAGGAACAATCTACATGAACTTTACCTTAGTGTAATATATTGCAGTCATATAATATATTAGAAAGAGGTAGGTGAAGTCCGCTTTTTCCGACTTAAGTCCGCGTGCAGCTACATTCTAAGATTAATACTCTAGAACATTTGTTAAATGACAACAATAGAGTTTATCTATCATACTTCTGGCAACAGATAGATTTTTTTTCCGTAATAATTCAAGTTCCCAATCTATGTTGTTAGAATGTTGTCTATTAGAAACGTTCCAGGACTTAGTATTCATCCTTTTCGGTAATTACATTCTTACTATTTAAATTTTGTCCTGGAAATCTAACGCTAGTAATACTTTATAACGTGCATACATTTTTTAAATCTGCACATTTTTTTTTTGCACACGGTAGTTTCCCTAAATCAAAATTGTTTGTTTTTCTGCTGTTTATTTTTATATTCGTTCCAATCATAATGGAGTAGTATATTATAACCATATTTCAGCTATCGTCATTTATTAATATTATATTAAGCATGGTTCATGTCTGCTCGAATGCCAATAGTTTAAACACTAGTTGTTTGGGCTCCATAGACAGTAAATAAGTTTTGATTAGAGGGGTAATTCAAAGTAGGATACTTCAGTGTTTTGTTTAAAGGTAATTTTTGTTTGAGAGGATTTTAGCAATATTTTTTTATTATTTTTTTTTGTAGTAATGAGATGAATGGAAAATATTAAAATTGTAAATTTCGTTTTTTTTCTTTATCTTCAGATTGTTTTGGCTAGAGAAAATCAGGAAAAGCGTATGCAAATATTGTATACACGAACAAATGTTTAAGATTAAAAAACAAAAGAAAGTGTAGGTTATGAAGTGTGTTTTTTTCTCTTTAACAGCAGTTTTCATTTTGTTACATCAGCAAACAGATAGTTTACATCAGGAGAAGATAGTTTGAAGTACTATAAAGCTCGAGGAAGTAAATAAATAGGACTTTGTGTATTAGAGGACAAGGAGCTTGGCTTAGTCAGTGCTGAAGACAGCAAAATACGGGCCTGTTCCCCTGCGAAGAAGAAGTCGATGTTTACTACAAGTTTGAACTTCTCGGCCTATCTCGTCTACAGATCTCTACGTGCGCATCGCCGCCCTGCAGTTGACTATATGCACCCTTCTCCGAAACATCGTATCGTGACTATAAACTTTTTTCATTATTTATAGTTACTAACAATCAGGCTTGGTTAAATTAACTGTTAAATTGCTGATCAGTTTTTTAAAAATAAAATGAATGGTTATTTATATATTATTCTTGGTACTTTGTTTAATGTTTATGCCTTACTGTTGGCAATTTTTTAATCGACTCAATCCAACATCTATCTTCTCACGACGTTACCGGTGCAATTTTCTGGCGTTTGGGGAATTCTTGATTCTTAATAGCCCTAGCGCGAACACTATTTAACCGATTTAATTAAACCTTTAAGTTAATGTTTGCCGAAATCATCAAGGCTGCTTCACATAAGCAAATGGGTGGAAAATGATTATCGTTTAATTGATATCCCATGAGAAACTCCCAGCGCACTTTAAAAATCCTGAATGGACATTAAAAAGTATTAAATAAATTTCTGTATCTAAGAAAACATCTTTCTGCAGGGTGCCCTTATTTATTGCAAAACAAATAATAAAAAACAGGAAAAGAACAGCTCAAACTTATTTTTCCCATCATCCATCTTTATGCTCTGAAAAATACATGAAACAGGACTAATAAAGACGACAACCGTAAACCTTGTGTAGATATAACAAAATTCATATTTTATTCCATCATAATTCCTTATTTTTCTTATAACATAATACACGTCTACAACCTTCTTGGCTGTTCCTTACTCGTATATGTCCTGTAGCTTGTTTGTTTGTAGTAGTTCTGAGTCATTATTTTACTACTAAAAGAAATGTGAGTTGGCTTCCACATACATTGAAAAAGAAAGACTCGCTGATCCTATAATTTCAACATGTTAAACATCCTGCATATTTCTTCACGATTGATACGGTGTATGCTTCATTTGCAAGAGGAAACTGCATGTTTTCCCTTTGAGGGTGCTGCAAAACAGCACCGGCATTAGAGTTATGAAAATTTAATTTCATTACTTTATTACTTTTAAACTTTATGTTCTTCAAAACAGTACAGTAGAATCAAGAGCCATTACACGGGTTTTTTTTTTAGGATTTTAGAACTATAATATTTGGGGCGCTGAATCTAAATATGAAATCAGTTTTTCTCTATCTGCTCTACTTTTTTAGATCAGAATTTTTTTAACATTCTACAAGAAATGTGCGGTTCTAAATTACACATACAAGGATTAGTTCCTGTTTAGATAGTTCTAGGAAATCCAACAGATGGAGTGGATTTTATTTAAGAAAACAGTAGTTATAAAGTTAACCTAAAACGTACTGTCTTGTAAATGTGTTTTTGAATAGATATAAAATGATTTCAAACAGAAGAAATTGTATAAATCATCCTGATTGCTATATATGCGGAGAATAAACGTTGAAAGAAATCAGAAAAACTGATAGTGATTTTGAAAAGAGAGCTTATCTTGTATATACTTGGGTGATCGAGATAAACCCTGTGCACCTCATCAGGTCTGTAAAACCTCTACAGAACATTTGCAACAGTGGACTACCGGGAAAAGAAGCAGTCTGAAATTTGGCGTACCGATGGTTTGGGGAGAGCCCGAAAACCACTTCGATGACTGCTATTTCTGCCTTGTAAATATTACTGCTATGAATCGAAACAACCGTAGCAAGATTTATCCTGATTTAGTCTATCCAAGACACCCGGCCCTTCACTCGAAGAAAGTTTTACCTGTTCTTATCACCCTTAATGATGATTGATCATTGATGATATTGATGGAAGTGACAATGATTATGAGCGGATGTCATCAATTCCTCATCTTTTCAACCAGAATGATTTAAATGACCTCACCATCGTTCTCAATCTGTCATAACAAGCTTCGTAACAAGGAACCAAAATTACCTTTTATCATACAAGATAGAAGGGTCCGCTACACTTCTTCAATTAAGAAGACATTGTATTTGTATTTTGTCCCGAAATTAGAGAACTTATAGAAAAAATGGGTCTTCCTGACTATTTTCAGGATGATTGGTGCCTATTGATTGACAGCTCAAAGCGAAGTTTCACATGTGTCTTTCAAAACAATGGGAAAAATATGGTTCAATACCAATTTGCCACTCAACGAAAATGAAAGAAGAATGTAACACCATAGCTTTGATCTTGGAGAAGATGAAGTATCATGAACATCAATGGGTAATTTGTGTGGACTTAAAAATGGTAAACTTTCTCCTTGGACAACAAACTGGCCACACCTAATATTCTTCCTTCTTGTGTATCTGGGATCGCAGAGACAAAACACACCACTGGTTTAGAAAAGAGACAAAACATGTACTTTGGGGAAAAGAATGTCCCTAACGACCGCTTAGTTAAATGAGAGAAAATCATCTTTCTTCACAGCATTTAAATCTGGGCATTATGAAACACTGTGTAATAGGTCTTGATAAGACAGGATCATGCTTTGCATATATAGGGGGGAAAATGCCTCAGTTAGTATGGAAAAATTAAAATAGGAATTTTTGACAGTTCACAAATAAGACAATTCATTAAGGATCCTGCTTTCGTAAATTCGATGAATGAGGCTGAACGAAAAGTCTGGACTTCATTTGTTGCAGTTGCCGGAAACTTTCTGAGCAAAAAAAAAAGCTGAAAACTATATTGAACTGGTAAATAAGATGCTTAACACTTTCAATTCCATGGAGTATTATAGTACACTATTCACATAGCCAGTTAGACCGTTTTCCTGAAAATTTAGAAGCCACCAGAGAGAAACAAAGTGAATCATTTCACCAGGACATTAAAACTTTGGAGGCCCCCACTACCAAGGAAGATGGAACACGCACATGATGGCAGATTACTGCTGGAGTTTGAAAAGGGACTGTTCCAAAATGCATTCAATAATTTCACGGAACTGAAGCTTCTGAAGTGTCTAGTCACTGAATAGTTGGTTTCATCGATGGATTTTTCCTCTATCTTTGTATATAATAATATTTCTATAATATAATAATAAAAATTCAGTGTTTAGTTTTTTATTTGTTAGGCGGATTTAACTAAAATACTGTAACGTATATTTCACTAAAATGTTATATCTTAGAAATTCGAGCTCCTAGGCAAAAACTAATGTCATATTTAAATTCAGGTCATCAAATTAGCTCCGAAAACTCCGGCACTTGCTGGGCTGTGTTATCTACGCCTGTTTCACTGTATTATATATTTTAAAGGTTTTAATTTTTTTTCTAAAACAAAATAAATTCATTCCCACTCAATCTAAAAACAAATAATATTTTTTGTAAATATCAACTATGTTTAAACTAGTTCAATTGACTGAGGCTCGAACGAAAACACTAAATTGGAGATAAATAGCCTTTATGACTCGAGCAGCAACAAAAAACAAATTGAACGCGACAATAACAAAGAAGTCCTGAATCGTTCAACAAATGTCAGGCAAGTGACCGTCATACATTCATTATTTGAAGGCTGCCAGTGACGCCACAATTCTCTTACCGAGCTCCACATCTGCTGGGAGATTGAGCGTTAGAAATGGGCAGGGGATGTGTACTCTATAGCCTGGCTTAAGGCATTAGGGTATGCCAGAAATAATTTTATATTCACCAGATCAGATATGTTACATAAGAACATTCAATACCGACTCTGAACTTGGCTACGACAGAATAATTGAAAACCCCGGAGACAATCTACTTTCAATCCAGAAGGTACAGTTACCTTGATTTTATTTAAGAGGAATTTAAGATTATGACCAATACTTAAGAACGCATAGTGTACGGTGAATCAAAAGTAATTGTATGACATTTTCAAATCAAAAAAATAAATCGTGTATTCAATGCCATTTGAGCAAACTTTATTGGAGTTTTTTTGTTAATATAAATATTCCAATTTCAATATTTCCAATCAATTTTGGTTTTGATAAAAATATGATTTTTAGTTATCTAGAACGTTTAACAAATACTTTTTTCTGTTTTAAATAAAAACTCCGGTAATCTGATTCCCGCGAGAAACTGTTTATATGAAATAAATTGAGTTCATCGAACTAATTCCAAGAAAAGTTAATGGATAAAAACAAATGGTGAGGCTATTGATCCTCTGATCGGCTAGTTATAGAGAACTCCCAAGTACCAGAATAGGCTCAGAGGTGAAAACATAAAGCTTTCTTTAGGTTTAAATTACATTAATTGTTCGCTTTCCTTCAATAATTTTTTTTTAAATGCAAGCGCTTTCGACAGCCCATGTCTATCATACTCAGGTGCCATTTAACGACAGTCGTAGAAAACAAGCGATGGAAGATAACATCACATATTGTTAGAACGGTTTTTACACGGCACCTGAGGATGACAGACGTGAGTTCGAACACAGTGCCATTAAAACGTAAATTATACCATCTCTTTCAGTTCATCAACACATTACATTGCTGGTTTTGAGGGGGGGAAGAAAAAAAAAACACCAGGCCATTAGATACTACGATAAATGAGCTGTCCGAAAATTGATAGCGATTACGATTAACAACAAAAACTACAAGAGACAAAACTTTGACATTAGTGATTGTATACTTACCACTCCACGGGACTGCTCGGTTGAGCAGCTGCCATCTACACTCAGTCGAATAAGCGTTATGCCGCAAGCTGCATATTTTAACTTCAATAATGCCGAAATTATTTGTCCGAAATTGTTGACGTAGAATATGTGACAAAAATACTTAACTTTATTCCCATCTCAATCACTGAAACCCGTGTATTCAATAAGTAATTTCTAATTTCGAACAACATTTAATCCCTCCCTATCTCTTGCTACATGAATTAATATTTTGGAATATTTCTTAGAATTTCTTGTTATGTTACTGTCTTGTTAATGTGAAGTAAGTAAGTAAGTTTTCTTTTAGATAGAAGGGAGTCAGCTAAGAGATTTTCTTTCTCATACTTATTCAATTATTATAACTAATCCATAATGGGTTGTGCAATGTACCTCCCAGAACTCCCAGGAAGATAGACAATTGTACGTCAGCTGTTTGAGATTTCTAGCCTCTCACCTTGGGTTTAATAAAAAGAACTTATTTTTGTTTCTTTTTATTGAAAAAGTAATGAGTGAAGCACCATACAGAGAAGTAAGATTGTGAAAAAATGACTGTAAGTATGCTGCTGCAGCACACAGAATTAGACAGATCGGTCATTCTGACATGAAGGAATGGTGTAGAAATTTCAAACGAACCAATCGAAGTTCCACATGAATGAATTTCATTCACATTTTTTTTTTAATTTTGTACAGGTTGTATTTATTATTCCCTCAAAAAAAAATGATTATTATGAAACAATTATTGGGAACATTTTTTCTACTAATTATGTGGAACCCTATTTATTGCAGCCACCCAAATTTGAAACGAATGGAATCACATTCCCTTAGACATTTAGACGTACTTAACAACTCGTTTTTAATTTTTATTCTCCCAAAGAAGAGATGACGCAGCTTATTCCCGTCACGGTTTTGATGCGGAGCTGTATCTTTGATGATTACGCTAAGTAGATTTCTTCTTCAATTTTGGACGGGAAATGAAGTTCTTCAGATTTAAACAGCCAAACTCCTTTAGGGACACAGCAAAAACATAAAGGTCCTTAAAACGTTTAACGGTCCTTAAAAAGTATGGTTCCGAGGCTATCTCCCTTGACTTTTCAAAATGTCAACTACTGAGAACGATTTTCGCCCTCTAACATGTCTATGCACAAAATGTATAATTCGCAACCCTCATAGGAAAGGTATGACAAAAGCATTTCTTGTAAATGAATTATAATGTTGGAAACCGTATTAAAGAGGTGAACAGTAGAATTGCAAACCACAACTAATTATTATTTATATGTATTTAGTTGTAATTGTTGTATATTATATGGTTATGTATAAATTATGTAAGTAATGTTATTTAAACTGTTTTTGAGGGTATTCGAAACCATGAAATTAGAACTAATCGATACTCCAATACTCCGAATCAATCATTTGAAGCTGGACAGTTAAAAGGGAGTTCCTTTAAATCACCTATAATTTTTAATAATAAAATTCTTGACAATTACACTTGCAGTATATTGCGGCCATATAACAGTTCCAAGAGAACTCCCAATACGTTATTGTGATTACTTATTTTAACATAATAACTAATTAATTAATTTCTTTAATTCAAAAGCAATAGTAGAGATATTACTTGTTAAAAAATGAATTTTATAATTAAGGAAGTGAAATACTACTCCTTACTAAGCAGTAAGGGTGAAAAAATAAATTTAAGCATTATTTTAATCACTTGATAGTGATAGCGTAAGCTGCTGAAAGCACTGGGGAAAATAAATATAAAACTTCTGGGAAGACAAAATTACGTCACGTTATTTTCCTAATATTTTAACACACTTCATAATAAAAAAAACTTTCTATTCGTATTTCTTAAATATGATAAATAAAAAAGATATTTGTTTCATGGTGTTAATATATCATTGATAAAAAGTTAACAGCAGACGATGTTCTGTATGAAAAGCGTTTTTCACGCAATTTTAGAAAAATTATGTTATACTAATTTTAAGGCTACAAAATTTTGCTTTATCAACGGTACTTTCAAATTATCCTAGGTTTGTATAATAAAAAAATCTCTGGCGCAACAACTTATACTACTTCTCGATAAGTTAATTGATTAAATGTAAGGTAAATGTAAATGAAAAGATTCGTTTTTCTAGTAAAGTATACGAATAATGTTTTCCATTCTAAATCATTCAGATAAGCAAATTTAATAGTTTAGGTTTATAAATGTTTTCATGTATATAAAGTTATATTTTTGTTGTAATATTGATTAATCGTTTTAAGGTGTCAATTTTTTTTTTTCAGAAAGGTTACCAATTTGATATATAACAATGAATTGTAAGATACTATAATTCACAGGTGAGTTGTACTATTCCTTTGATCACTATCAATCGTGTTATCTATTATTTTGTGTTTTGTTTTGTATGTAATTGTCTTCTACGTGTGCAAATTTATGTATTTTGTCTGATTTGTAGTCCAAATGATACATGAATAGGCGAAACGTTGACTATTGATCTAATATTAATAATATATTGTAACATTCATGATATTTGAGAATAAAGACCAGGAACCCTCACATCTGGTAAGCATTTTCCCTTATGCTCCTAGGAGTGGGGATGAAATAAACCAGCAGTCTTAGCACAACCGTCGAGAAGAACGGACTTAGCAAGCTCCCGAATTGGCGGTTACCATACAGGAAGAGAGGAGAAGAACCAACAGCAGAAAGTAACGTTGATTGGATTACAGGAAGATCATCGCTTGGGTGATATTAATATTGTTTTTATTATGGATCCATTAAAAGAAATTGAGCTCAAATTCATGTTTGTAATTAGTAGTAAATATCCTAATTTAAAAGGAATTGAATATTTTTTTATACTTTTGTCAATAATCTATGTTAATTATAATTATTTGTTATAACCATTTTATTTGAATATATTTCACAATTCCTAGTTTCTCAATTTATTAATAATTACAACATTAGCCTTGAGATCGGGCGATTCAATCGGGATAAATTCCTATGTCAAAGACATAAAACAATTTGAATTAAAGATCTCATGACGGACCTGCCAAATTAGTTAAGTTAAATTGATCAAATAAAGTAGAAAGGGAAATGGTGAAAAATGAGGTAGGTCTCAATATATGGGAGATACCGGTATACCATACGCTAGCCACTTATAATCAAATTAAAACTTCTAAAAATAATCTATTATTAGAATCACTAATAATATTCTATGCCTGTAGGCATGTTCACAAGTAATATTCTGTGCACAAATATTAGAGCTGTATATGCTGGCAGATGTCCAGTAGATCTAATGGGTTTCTCTGTATTCGAAGAGTCAGTCAGTCGTAGCGTCTCTTCTTTGGCTCAGACTTGAATAAATAGACATATTCAATAAATTTTTCAAGGCTAATGTGTATTTTATGTGTTCTTTTCGGTAGAGAACATTACCATTAGAAGAAAATTATACAAACGCCTTTATTAGTCTGATATATTTTTCAAATACTTACTTGCCCTTTCGAAGTACAATCCACTTCGAACGCGCATAAGGCTACGACGATCTTCCCTGAAGAAGGGTCTCCTTGTACTGGATCCTAGAAGTGGAAAGAGGCCGTCTAACTGCTATGGCCACTACGTCATATCTAGCGTTTGCCCGTTCACCCGCTCGAGAAGACCCTTAAATTTCCTGTTTATTGTTTACATCAATCATGTCGATATGCTTGTAGTAAACAGGGTTCTTTAAATTGACATTTCACGAACAATTGGTCATTTGTCTTTTGTAAAATTGATGAAATTATGGAAACACTCCACATCATTATCAACAAAGAACTTCTTTTTTATTATTGAGACCCTGAAGCAAGATCAAGACGGTGGTGCACCAGTGATCTACGTTACAATTAAGTTAGTTAAACTATTTATTATTTTCATGATTTCCTAATGGAAGCTTAAAAGATTTCGTTGAAATCGAATAAATATTCATAATCTACATCTAATTTCTACTTTCAGTCCGTTCGCTTTACAATTACAAATCGAATGATGTGGCACAAAATATACTTACCTCCTCGAAGAGAACGGTTACGAAAAGATTCATGACGTCGAAGTCATACAACATCCGTTATCGGTTAATTGTTGCCGCTTAAGAAGTTATCATACTTCAGGATTTTGAAACGCTAGCGTCTTATAAACAATAATTGTGGGAAAACATAAATATATTAAATTATGGTTAACCCCAAATCCGAAAAATACTCAAATAATAAGACAAGGTTTAAGTAAAGATTATACCGGACAGAAAGTTAGAGCAAATATGTTCACTGTTGGGTGTAAAGTTCAATTTATTAATGTGACAACTTGGTGATTGGAAGACGCGATAAAACTTTAAGCATTGTACTTTTATGATTTTTTAATATTGACAGTTCTAAAAATCGGTATTCTGATAACATAAATACGTGACAGGGGGAGTCCTGGCAATGGCCAGCTTCTCCAATCATGGCCTGAGCGTCTGTGGCTTTCATTCTCTTGGTCAGCCTCCATTGGCTCGCATCCGGTGACGCGGCTGATGGAGGAGTGTGGGGGACTTCTTGAGACTATGTTTCCACTTTCGCATGCGGGAGGGGGGGGGGTGACAACCATGTAGATTGGAGAAGTGTCTTTCGGTTGTTTGGAGATACTCTATGAATGAGCGAGTGAATGAAGAATTGTAAATATAGTATGAATGAGAACATTGAACACAAATATTTATTGCTCAATAAGGCAGATTGTAATTTTATCGCAACAAAGTTAATTCACTCTCTCATTCATACAGTATAGATTTTTTAATACTATGCCCAAATTTGTAATATTAATGTTTCTGCTAGTACACGACATCTAATGAGAAAATATCCCTCAAAACCGACAATATGATGGAATAATATACTACTCAGACTTTACGTGTCTACAGTCGATAATGTTAATGCCTGAGGTAATGTTACATCCTGGGCTGAGTAACTTTGGTCCATGCCGTTAGTGTAAAGGTACTGGACATCTGAGGCTAGTGAGAGATTGTTTCTGCTCATAGGATGAAGTTCAGGCTAGTATTTACATCCATTCCTATCCTGTTGTAAGATTATATTGTTAGCCATGTATGAACAAAAATATGATAGAAAGAAGAAATTAATGTACTGTGGGTTCATGGATAGCCGTGTGCATATACATTGGGTGAAGTGTTCGCTGGGAGATCGGTTTGGGCTAATGAAAATCTCACAGCTCTTTTTCATCAATCCAAGCCGGTCTACTAACAAACACTTCAACTCATTTAAAAAAAAAAATGTTTAAAAGTTTAAATTAGTTTTTGTTCTGCAATAAAGTAAACAATTGGGCTATTTCCATTTTGGGACGACTTCTTCATCTTAGTGTTGGAATCTTATCGAAGTTCAACAATGGAAAATCAAATTTTCATCCTCCTCTAATATCCTCAGTAAACAAGTGAGCATGACGTTGGAGCCTAAGGCACTTTCTTAGCACGCTATCAATAAGATATTATCTCAAGAAGGAACAGCATATTAGCTACACAAAAGATTAATAATTATTAAATATATCAAGAGTCAAATCATTCAATAGCTCAACACAGGAACGACATTCACACGTTTTGTTCCTAAAATTTAAAAATATGAGCTGGTAATTAGCGTTTTTATTTGGTTGTTTTCTTCCTGTGTATTAAATTTAAAATCAATGTGACTATCGGAAAAGCTATTCTCAGGTCGTTTGTTGAATGCTCTTCTGGTGTGGTTATGGAGGTGTTAAACTTTGTATGTCGTCTATCTTACCATTTATTTTAAGGTTTGAGTGACATTTTTTCAAATTTAAATGGGTTGAACCTCTGCTAGTAAATACGGTGGTTATTTATTGCTCAACGCCGGTTAACATCTAGTTTGATTAGTTATTTTTTCATTATATCGACTCTTCGATGGACAAGCTCAAGTTATATTCGGTGAAATATTGAACTTCTTTTAAAATCTAAAAATAGATTGTTCTTCATCTACACTGCCTGTATGAGATTTAGAGTCAGTTTAAGACTCAACGTTACCTGAGTTTGATTTTGAAATAATTTTGAGTCAGAGGTGCAGTTCCGGAGCCATGGATGATTTGGGTGCCAAGATGTTATCATCCGGCTAATCTATTAAGAATTCTGCTCTCAACAATTTATCGTTTACTTAAAAAAAAACCTATTCAAAGTTATAAATACCTCACTCCCGTTTCCATTTTTTTTGTTCATTAAAATAGCATGACATCTTTATAGAGAAAAATACAAATGTATCAGAAGATTCATGTTTCGTTTGAGAACCATGTTTCATATTGTTCGGCAATTATAATAAATCATATGTTAACATATTTATACTTTACTTATATTTTACAAAAGTCATAATGAAAGGGGTCGATGAAAATATACAGATAGGTATTTTCAACAGGATTTAATCAGTTTTTTTTATTATATCCCCCAAAAAATATGTGGCTATGAAGTGCCACTTATAAAGCGTGCTCTGATACAACATGGACGCATAGTGTTTGGCGATACACTTCATATCGCGGAAGCCCTTCGTACCCGGGCATTCCGTTGCTTCCTCTTCAATTGGAAAGCAAGAAGACTTTGGTGTACTTCTCGAACCAGTCCTTGCACGAAGGCTATGAGACGCTTGGCCGTTTCACTGGCGGCGATGACTAGATAGCGGCGATGACTGCGGTCTAGCCGGGAGGGGAGGTCCCGTGCTGTCCGGGAACTCGCACCTTCGCTTTGGACAAGAGGTTGCGCATGCCTAGGCCTCACTGCATTCGCCAACAGCAGATCGGTCTTCGAGCACGGTGAAGTGCTCAATTTGGCGCAGTGCGAGACAGCCAAGCTGCTCAAGATCAGGATGCACCAGTACAAACTGAGCATAACCGATCGGGTATCGGGCTAAAGCCTCGAGAGCGCAACAGTGTTCCCGTTCATGAAGAGACTTCGTCCTAGGAGGAATCGAAGTGTGAAAATAATGGGACATGCCCTGTACAAAATAAAATATGGAGCTGCCACTAAATGCAAACAATCAAACAAAAACAAATTGGGAATGGAACAAGGAAAAAAATGAAAGAGGAAGCAACACAAACTGACCTTAAACTAGATAAAGGACGGGTGGATGACAAGATTAACGACCAAACATTAGAGGCCGAAGTAAAACTTGAAACATTTAAAGTAGAAGATACGGACACTGATGGTAATCGAGAACCTATATTGATTGAGAATAATTATAGCTACTTAACTTTATTGAACGATTTGTATCTGTTTGCAATTGATAGTTACTGATAAACTATCGGCTATACCAGTGAAATATATATCAAAGAATAAAAATATAATGTTTGTCTCTCATGTTGTAAGTGTATCTGCTTCATAGGGTCATGGTTTTGGGTTCAAATAACTCAATAAAAATCAAATTTATTTTCTAATTTATGATACCAGCAATGAAAAGTATTTTGGTATGATCGGGAACTGCTAGTGAGCTAGTGGGTTCGAGTCCTGATCCAGCAAGTAGTATTTATTTTATGGACTACGATTTAAATAGAATCCATCTTTGGTTTATACTTTTTAACTCATCCTTCGAGTGATTTATTAATTTAAATTAACATTTTCTTATTTTTTACATAATTGAATATTAAAAAGTTAAAATATGCAGGTTTTATTATGTATATCATGTTTTAATTGGTGTTTCAGGGAAAAAAAACAAATAAGCAACTCATTGTGTTTACATCTTATAATGACACAGTATAATCATAGCTATAATATGATGAAAGCAATAGAACCATGTCCATGTATAACACAACCAACATTCCTTTGCTAAGGTCCCTTTTCCGAAATGTGCACTTATCATGATTGACGTAGCTATTTACCTAAACTTAGTCACGTGGCTGCTGAGCTCTGATGACTTAATTAAGCTCAATAGCCTTGAGTTATGCCCACGAAGACGCTATTCGTAGTAAAGTTTTTTTTAAGGGATCATAAAAAAAAGTCCTAGGACTTAGGCACTAGCTAATTCACAGGAAAACATCTTAATTTTTTTCCTTCACCTGCTCTGTCTTAATTCAGTTGAGTCAGCTAATCTTATTCAATTGTTCTGGAATTAAGGTTTTTATTATTGGCCGAGTAAGGCTGATAATTAACCAGAAAATAAAGAATTCTTTTTTTCATGCCCACCAATATTAGATTAAAACCCTATATACAAATTTCTTGGATGGAAAATTTCTAATTGAAAGATTTCTTGGATATATGAAAATGTACAACTGTTTAATACCAACTATTTATTTGAAGATCAGAGCAATCGGTGAAAACTTCATTCCAAATATTATTATTAGTCCAGGGACCAATTCCTTCATTCTCAGCTTCTCAGCTCAAGATTAACTTAAGATTAACGACTCCAACTTTATTTATATTGGACTTTTGTGCATATCTCTCAAAATAATAAAAATAGGGTAAGGGAAAAATAAAAAGGATACTTATCTTGTATCTGCAATCCGAAAACATGAAACTATTATATTGGCCATAAATAATTCACGTAAACATTATTTTCTCTGTGACTAATTCACAGGATACAAATATCATATATATAATAAATACCGATTTAGAAAATTATTTTGCATATCCTAAATCGGTTGTTGCAATAAAGGCCAGAAAAAGAGATATCCAGATGGGATTCACGTTACAAACAATGATAGGTTCTTTTTTGATAGATTCTTCGAACGTATTTCCAGCTGTAGGTGGAAGAGGAAACTACGCATGGGTTTTTTTATTAATTGAAAAAAAAATTAGAAACATCCGCATCATAATGACTTCTTTCTAAGATATATATGTATTTACACATACGAGGGTGGTTTGAGAAGTTTCCGACCTAACAAAGCTTTTATTTATTTTATTATCACCGTGCTGAGGTCGGAAACTTTTCAGCCACCTATGTATAGCGTGTAACTGCTAATCCCTCCACCGACACGGGATAGCTAAGGGTATTAATTGGCAAAACTGAGTGGTCATGAGTCGATTTCAGAGAGAGGCAGAAGCAGACTAGACTGCCCTTGGCGTTTAAGATGTCATTATTAATTGTCCTACTTCAAAACTGAGATGTTTAGACGCAGGGGGAAAAGGGATGAGAAAGATCATAAAAAGGCAGAAGTTTTTAAGACTCACTCGGAAAGAAAAAATAACACGGATTTATTCCTCCTTGAAATGTAGAAAAAGAAAGGGAAAAAAAGAGGTTATTTATTGACTTTTTTCAACTGGTGTCACTTTCTTGAGATAAGGTCGCCGGATTCCCGGAAGTGTTCGGGACGACGCTTTTGTGTTCACGATACAAATCCTTTTCATGAAAAGACACTGCTATTCACCCCACGGGTTATCTCATTTTGTGAAGAATATATATTTAAATGTATTTATGTGATATGATAAATGGCAAAATCATTGCCTCTATTCAGACAAATCAGACTGTTGCAATGTTTGAGAGCTACTCCGGTAACGTGGTCACTACCAACCCCAAAACCAATATCAATGAAAACATGAAGGGCTACATGTTAATCATCGGAGAAACAAAAACCGAAACTTTTTTATTTGTATTTATGAAATATACCAATGTGTGGAAAAACTGCTCATTATATTGAAATGTACTCCACAACCAGCTCGTAAAGTAATAATTAATAAATGCTTAGGGCATTAGGCAATTGCCTTTGTTCAAAGCCCTGCCACGTCAAAAATTTGATGGATGCCTCATAAGAAGTAAGCGAAGGAAGGCTGCAGATCATCTTAATATGCTTCCCACTACATGTTGTATTTCATTAGATCACACCCTTGTGTTATGTTATGTAATAAAATACATTTTTTCCTTCGAAACCTTTCAAATCATTTGCTATTTCCAGCTACTTTCATTCATGATTGTCTGGCTGAACGTATACAACCATAGCAAGCATACAAACGTTTCAATCGACTTTAAATCTATATTTCACAATCCTCTGAAATACACTAACTCAAGATTTCGTAACTAAGATGCTTAGGCTACTCATATTTTCCCGTTCGTTAAGGACACATCCAAGTAAAGGCAAAAATAATTTCATAGATAAATCAATAAATAAACTTTTAGAACACAGGAATAAAAATTAAAAAAGTTTTTCGTATTGGTTTTAGCACAATATACAGCTCATATTCCAATTTATGGAATGGTAACTTTAACTGATTGAGATGGTTTATAAGACGATATGAGGTATGTTTCGGCCTTTTGGCCTTTATTTTCTTTGTATACACGAAAAAAAATAAACTTAATGACTTAAATAGGTAAAATTGCTATAAATAAGTACAAAAATATTTTAAATAATGAAAAAAAAATAAGGACGCTACTGATCCATGAGCTAATTAATGTTTAAAGACTAATGATTTACTTAAAACATTTTTTTTTCAACAGCATCACATTGTGTAAATGAGAGAGCGGATGAGAAATTGTAAATTTGGCATGAAAGAGCTCATTTATCACAATTAACTCTTAGCCTTTTATGGAAAATTGTATTGTTTTTCTCTTAAAAAATATTTAATACGGTATAAATGAGATCACAGACACAATCAGTTCTATAAGGTCTACTAACCCACAGTGGTTAGGGTCCCACCACGGCCAACCAGAGTAACCAAATCCACTAACACAGTGATAACTCATCTAGTTACTTTAATAAACTGGATTCTTTAATATTTTGTATCTACTGGCTACACTTTGGTCAAGTCAACGCGCTTCCCAAACCACATCCTGTTTCTTTGAATATGAAGCTGATACTCCACACCATTAAGAAATTACCTAGATTTGATTCGAATCTATGATTTCAGGTGCAGTATTATATCATATGTTATAGTTTTGTGGTAAGCAGGCAGACTTTATTTGCAGTGCCGCAAATGTAAGTTTCTTCGTTTTGTTGGAGAAAATAATGAATGAGATCCCAGACACATTTTTCATTGTATAACGATAACAATAACAACAACGTAATCCGACCACTCGCTTATAAATATTACAATATAAATTATATTATGTATTTCTCTAGAGACTATGCGTACAGCCTCCTCCACCATTCAAAGGATAACCGAGTGCAGTCACTCACGTCGCTCTTACTTCTCTTTATCCTCTCGCACTGCCGCGGTGCACTTCGTGGTCTGGTCTATTTTCGAATCTAGGACTGAGCACACAGTCCTCGTTGGGTTTCAATCAGCTGGGCAAATACACGCATTGCCATATTGTTGCTACTATTGAGGACAGCATATTTTATTATTAATTATTAATGTAACCCAAACAATCTTTGTTCTGAATACTGTCACCTATAACAATAAGATACAGAAAAGTACAACGTAAATTACTCTGTTTCGGTTTGTTAGCTTATAAATAATGCTTATGTATAGATATGGTGACTTAATGAAAATGAATGATTGTAACCAGTACTGAGAGGTAAAATAAAAAGTTGTATGAAATTAAGGGATAATATTTATGAAGAAACGGTAATAAATAACAATAATACTAATGAAAATATAATTAGATTGAAGGGGGTCTGTACCTCTTTAATAGTTTCAAGTCCCTACAAACTTAACATAAATTCTTCAAACTTTGCAAATACTGCTATAGTTCGTACTTCAGCCACATCAGGTCACGTATACATGACCTCCCAGGTTTATTTTATTAATTAAATATTATTTTCAATTACTCTTTTGTTTTTTTTAAATCTGTGGAATTAAATTGATTTTTTTAAACATATATAAACAAAATATACGATGTTGAGATTGGACAAATAATATCGAGAGTATGTATATAGGAGGTACCCAGGAGACTCATAAGTTTCTTAAAAAGGAATACAGTAGAGAAAAACTACTATTTTTGACCAAAATTAGTATACTTTATATGTTTAATCTGTAAATCGCCTTTATTTTAATATGTCCTGTTGCTGAATGGTCACTCATAGATATTTTATTCAATTTAATGTTTATAATTTTCCATTATTGAAATAATTAGCTTATGATTTATTTTTTACTGGAAAACCCCTTGAAATTGATCATTGTTACACAGAAATCAGTCAATACAATACAATAATTTTTTTTACCGGAAAAATGTTATTCGAAAAAAAAGAGATGAAATCCACTGCTAGCCAAGTACTAATCCAGCCACTATACAACCACCACGGGATGGCTCAGGTGATTATATTTTTATTATCGGATAAGAAAAGAGATCTTTTTTGAAGCAGGACTTTGCGGGGCTTCCTGTCCTCCAGTGATAGGTAGCTCGCAATGGAGTTTTCCTTCTGAGGATTTTCCCAATTATTTTAGGATCTCTGAGATACTGAGTTTTAGAAAGACCTGATATTAAAAAAAAGTATGAAGAAAGAAAAAGCCCCCTTTTGGATTCAGACAATAGCTAACAATCAAATCATTGAGAGTTCGGCGTTTAACAAGAGCAATAAATAAATAAAATATTTATTATTTGTAATGTGGCCATGGTGTTTACACTCAAAGTTATCAAGGCACGTCCATAGTGTACAATAGCTGGAAGCAGCTAAGACAATGCCTCGCAACACCGGAAATGTCAGCCTACTCTTATTATGTAATTGAAGGACTCACTGCTAAAAGGAGGAAGCCGCGCTTTTCCAATTTCTGGAAAACTGAGGAAAACTTTTAAAATTCTAAGTCATGTGAACAAATGATTTTTGATCAATCTTCTTCATTGTTCCTACATATTAGGACAGTATTTTCAGTCTTCCAGGTGATGTAACACTTGTTTGATTGTTGAATCTACCACTATTTGGCACAAAAAATATCTTATACCTTCTTCAAGGAATTGACTGCAAAAAAAAAAATACAATTTTTTGTTTGATTGTAGTTCACCCTAAAACCACATATAATTTTGTAGCACATATTTGCATCACATCTTCACAGTTCACAGTCTTAAGAAACAGCAAGAAGGAGTATGCGTCCTGAACACTGTTCAGCAACAAAGGGTTACTGCTTTGGGTGTTTTGGAAACATCCTTACTTGTTTATTCAAAAGTAGTCCAACACTCTCTCTAGATAAGATTTTTCCTGCTTTTATTTTAGATGTTTCATAAGTGAAGACATTTCTTTATGTAAAACTATTTGCTAATCATTGGATGATGTAAGGGTTTTTAAAAAGATTCCTTTAAATAGGTCTACGAAGTTGAAAATCATCCCTTAAGTAACTTCAGAAACTTTTTTTTACTTTTCTCTATACTCGAGGAGCTAACTCTTTGTGGAAACAGACTGACGAGGCGGGCAGCTCCATCTCTTAAATAGCATGAGAACTAATGATTGGAGCTACACCTTTCTTGTACCGACGAAAGAATTTTTTTCTGCCACTAAACAGTACGTGTAAGTCCAAACTGCCTCTCATTTTGCGACCTCATTTAGCAACAAACCCTCCAATTGATACAATGCAATGGAAAAAAAAATTAATTCGATTGAGTGTTTTCTTTCATTCATGGATTGAATCTGAAAATGTTGGTAAAATGAGATAACTATTCGCTTCAGTCATTCTTACTGAAATCAGTTGCGTTGCTCAGGTAATGTAGAATAGTATTATACATGCATATGTCGCGGGCACATAGTCATATCCGCCATTTGCTTAACTAGTCCCACAGCGAAAATTCAATGTTTTGAGCATATGGCTAGACGTTTGCTCGAAAGCCAAGACAGTTAATCAAACTCCTAGCCGTTTGACTTAACTTAAGCCACTGTCTGGTCAGTTGGTCAAACAAGATAAAAACACAACTGTAATCTTCTTATTTTATCCTTTTGTTTGTTTGTTAATTCTCCTTCAAAGTTTTTATCTCCAGCTAGATGCTTATTATTCTGAATCCTTTTTAAAAAAAACCGTGGACAGTGGCTACCTGAAATAACGAAATTCGAGAGCTTGAGCATCCCAGGGCCAGCAACACCTTTAAACCCCAGGTTCTTTCTATTACGCACATAAGATTTTATAGAAGTAATTGGGAAACTGAGGATGATTATTAAACCGAAACTGACGCTATTTATAGGTTCCGAAAGTCAGTTTGATTATATGTCAGGTTGATAAAGTCGCTGGCAGAGTCATAATGCGTTTCAAGCGTTCCACGTCCGGCAGTAAATGTTTTCATTAATAATTGTGAGATTTGCAACACGAAGAAGTCGGTTCCCCAGAAAGGGGTTGTTGTGAAGCCTATTACATCACAACCCGCGCAATCAAATTGACTTGATTGATTTACAATCAACTTCAGATGGAGACTACAAATGGACATTATCAAGATCATACACCAAATGGCGTCCTTTAAAGTCAAAGATTATCAAGTATTTTTTCATATATTTCATTTTTGACTAACTACGTAATGCCCTTCTGAAACTTTTGAAGTGCCTACTTAAACTCTTGGTGAAATGCTTAGTGACTTAATAAAGTGTCTAGCCATATTCTCGATCATTGGAAATTTGAATGAATAACTACGCATTCACATTTGATTGTATTTATATAATTTGAGCAAATGACGGTTTTATATACTAAACTGCAATATGTGCACACTGTAAAGTTATATTATTTATTGAGATTATATAATGATAGACATATTTATTACTTCAACCACTTCTATTTAAAAAATTGATGCTATGGATAACCAATATCTATTAAAAACTTTCATGTTGATGAATAAAAAGTTTCGCTTTACAGTTTAAATCAAACCGCACTTAGCTTATATCGCACAAATTAACTAATTAGTAATCATCGAGGAAGTTAACCTTAGAAGTGATAACAAGATATTACTGTTATTGTCCCTTTGCCAGCGTCGATAAGTTGCCGGCCTGGAGCCATTAGGGTTGAGTAATTGAAATTTAGTATTCAGTATTTAATCCATTTCCCCTAACTGGACAGATCTTCGGGATAAACAGTGACCCACTGTTCTTTGAGGTTGTTGTAAACTTTATTACACTTTCTTATTAATCATGATCAAGTTAACCTATAATACATTAGGTCTTTGATCCAATTACCCATAGTAGAAATGACTAAACTTACGTGGGAGAAATCCATGTACGATATAATATTGTTCCCGCGAATATTATCCCGAGTTCTTACCCAATTTTTATCAAGGCCGCAGGAAAAATAAACATAAAAAAACATAATCCTGATTACGCAACAGTAGCTATTTAAGTGCTATTTTAATATTTTCCTAAGGTTGCCCGCAAGGAAGTGGAGTGTTCCATAGAGAAGGGAAGAGGAAATACTGCTTCCATTAGTAAAAAGAAAATAAAAACTAAGTTTTTTTTTTTATTTCAAATATATTTTTAATTGTGTAAGACGTTTGAAGGTCTTCGGAAAAGGTGCATATTACCTAATAAAAATGATTCTTTTCCAGATGCCATGATGCCTGAGACGTTTGTTACAATGATATAATATATGTATATAAACAAAACAAATGGTGCAGAATGTAATAAAACTACTTTGAGGACCCTACCTGATTTTCTTAAATACTTTTATTATGAAAAAGGCCAACCAGTATGTTTGGTCAATCATTTTATTTGATAAATTATGAATTTATAATAAACATCTATTGATGTTGTCAACTTCCAATATTTTACTTGTTAATATAGAAATTATTTTAAAAATCCATTTTGCAATACCGTATTTAATGTATCCATAACCGTGATGGAATAAGCTTATTTAAACCTTACATTGAAAAAGAGGCCAATATTTTTCAAGTTGATTTTATTTTACTATCCTATTTAGAGATTTAGTAGAATATATCTTATTATAATATATACACATTTAAGGCCAATTCGATCATTTTTACCATCTCTGACTGCTATCGTAACAAATACTGTTGGTAATAAAAGTTAGTAAATATGTGAAATTTTCAAATTCCGAATAACAAACGACTTTTTCAAACTACATGCTTATATGAAACGATCTTCATAAATATTCATCCGAACCAAACCTTCAGGGCCAACTAAAATGAATATGTCCAGAATTTTCTGTTTTTGGTCGGCAATTTAAATTATGAAACGTTAATAATAAAATGACAGCGAAAACTAATTAAACAGGAGCCAGACGAGAAATTTCCCCTGGACCGTTAAGACAGAAGAAGCTACACTGTGTTCACTGCTGACTCATTTTGATGTAGGTTTGTGCTACATAGTTAATGAGTGCCCTCAGTAGGTCTGTATATTAACCTTTTAACCTTACATAAATGGGGACATTTTCCCTTTTGCTGGTTACAACTATTTTCAGATATTCTTGCCAGTAAATAAATGCAGTCACTTGAACTATATCGGAATATTTGTAACCATTAGTTGTTCTAGCTTAGATGGATCGTTGTGGAATGAAGATTTATTAATATCTTCATGATGGGCGGAGAAAGTGGGAGTGCCCCAAATAATAAAGTGCACAGTGCCCAATGGATATTAATTTGCGTCAGATGCAATGCCATTGACATTTATTATAAAAACAATAAATTATTTGTTTGGAAAGACGAATAACTGAATCACAGCAAACATTATAAACTTTTTAATCCAAGGACCAGTAGTTCTTCTTAATTTTCCGTTATTTCTTTCCACAATAATATGAAAATGAATCTATTTTCTTTAAATATATCAATATAATAATAATAAGAAAATGGGGAAACAATATTGAAACATACTAGTGTGACTTAATACGATTTTACAAAACTTACTGTATGAGTGTGAAAACTAGTTATTGTTTTGATTTATAACATTGGTGTACATAATGATTATTGTAAATTTTTAATAATTTTATTTACATTCTATAACAGGTACCAACTATTACTAGGTAGCAGTACTACCTAAGTATACTTGGTATTAGTATTTGTAAACCATATCGGTCAACAAACGGAAAAAAAAATTTTAAAGTTTAAGCTGTAATATTTAAAAAAAATTCCTGTAGAACTCAGCTGAAACGACATTAAATACGTGGGTACCTTTTTTTTGGCTCACAACCTTTTAATTTTTGGAATATCTATGGAAATTATTTATGCGTTACCGTGTTAATTTGACGTGTTTTCAATCGTTGGGAAAAGTCAAAACTTTTAATCTTCTCAGCTTGATGAATCTAAATGGCAGCAGAACGGACCAGACTTCTCCACTTTCGAAAAAAAAAAACTGGCCCAATTGGAGAACAGATCGGAAAATAGACATCATGACAGTAAAACTGAGCCTTTCATGATCAGCAGTAATGCTTATAACACATCATTGCAAACTAGATTGCATATATTATGGCTTTAAAAGGGTTTTTAATAATACTATGCTTGATAAGCACTTGGATGGGTGACTGCCTTCATTTGAAGTTTCATTGTTCGCTTCGACGCCCCCTAAATATACAACCTACACAAGACAACCAATCAGAGCAGCGTGAGCAGCCTGAATTTGTCAAGGGTATGGACCCTTAGATAGCATTTCTTGTTAAGGAGAAGAGTCAAAATGTGTAAAAAAATTTGTTGGCGTATTCAACATCGCATTGTGCAGGCGATAATTATGACCTCCTAGTCTCAGTTCGAGTTAATTAATTATTCAAATAATTTTTTAGCATATGTGAATACTTTTAATCTAAGTTTTTTAAACGTGAAAATGTGGACTAGTAACCAATAGACCGGGGATATGTGAGAATACATCATTCGAATGTCACATATACTTTTTAAGTCCCATTAAGGCATTTTTTATACTTATTTTGGCACACCTTTTTATATCTTCCATTTAATATTGATTTTTACTGAATAACGCGTATGTACAAAATTTTGTTAATACTTACGAATAACGTAGCTTATTATGATCATATTGTAATATAAACGAAGTTCTACAATACTTTTTTAGGAATTCGTCTCGTTTTAACAAGAACAAGTTTCTGAGTGATATTACAATTATTTCTTGAGCATCCTTAATGGTTTAAATGGGAAAACCATGATATATTTATGATTAACAATTTTGTTAAGAAAGCAAGGAAATTCCGTAGAATTTTCACTAAAAAATTCAATTACTAAGTGAAATTATACTTTTATTATGTTAGGTTTCTACCCAAATTGTTTGTATTGTGTTGTACTTGATCACGTTCATATTTTCTGTCCTTATGTGGTTTATAGACAAATAGTATACATTAACAGAGGATCAGTCACTTCAAAGCAAAACCCAATGCCCAATAAAGCATGTATAATGTGTTTTACACATTTACGTATATGACCGTAATTAACATGGTAACTTATTGAGTGTTTTATATTTATATTTTATAGATCTTGAGGAGTATCTAGAAACATGTGATGTCCTAGGAGTCCCGAAACTTTATGTATAAATAGGACACCATTTAATTTCAAATTCCTGAGTATCTTTTATCACTATATAAATACGTCATGAATGTTAAATAATAAATAAACTTTGTATAAATGTATTCAGTACTTCATCTCTGTATTTTATAATAAATTTATGCTACCATGTGAAAACATGTGATGTCCTGAGGAGAAGATCTTAAATCATATTTGCTGCGCCTTGACTACAGACGCATGCTTTACATGACTGTTAAGAATATCTGCACATATATATATTTTACCTCCCAAGTCAATGAATAGGAACATATAATTTAACAAACTAACTACACTAGTGAGTCTCCGTAATTCCCGAAAAACACTGCACTTCTCCACTTCACAAGAGATGAATAAAATAAAGATGTATTAGACATAGCTTACTAAATTAGGACGACAATTTCAATAAAGAAAACATTCTGAAAAGGAACCTCGCATAAAAGTTCTTCAATAATTACCCTCTTGAGAGCGAAACTCCAGTCTTTCAACACAAAACTGATCACCATCTTACGTGTAATACACGTGTAAAGTTTCTGGAACATTGAATAATGACTACACTTATCACAGACTATACAGACAGACAAAAGACGAGATCGAATGAAAGTCGACCTCTAGGGTTAGTAGTTTAAATTTTGGATATAAATTTGACCCTCCCACCATTTTTGATCAGTTTATCCAATTAAATGTTGTCCATTTTTGACAGTTAAGAAAATAAATGGTTATTGAAAGCCAGTAAGATAACTTTCATATTAGCTACCCTTTCTTGGTCCCCTCTTTCAGGCACTGAATCATACTAAAGCCACCAACGTCGAGAGGTGTGAAGTACTTCGTTGGTAACTTCAGCGTATATATATATTTATTATATATTTATAAATATATTTAGAAAATATAAAAGTTGAAGCTTAAAAATGATATAGATAGCTCGAGTACAAATTATTGTGATATTTTGGAGTATATTCAGACTTATTTGGGAACTAAATTCATAACTATCTATATATACTAAATAATATATATATATAAATATTTATTGAGACAATAAAATGATCAATTACACAAAATATTAATATTAATGTGATAATGTGTTAATTCAAATACGATGATTTGCATTATATTACAAATACAAATTTTTGGTAATAAATTTACACAGCTGTTTACGAGTTGTTTTTATAATAAAGGTTCTTCCGTATATATTAATATGGGAAATATGCAACAGTCAAGCATTTAAGGCAAAAAAAAACTTTTCTTTTTGTAAACATCGCTATTAAACATTGAAATCGTGGCGACAACTCGATATTTCAATGTTCCTCAGTTAGAGTCCGGCACTGAAAAAATCAATAAACGAATCAACTTTTATCCTAATAGAAATTAGGAACATAAACTTGATGATTTTTTAAACTTTTCTAGTGAGTTGAGTTTGAAATGTTTTGTCCTGGTCTGGCAGTACCACACAGGAAAGACCTATGTATCAATAATATTTTACAAGATACTATTGCAACATGCCTTTACAAGAAATTATTTTACACGCGTGTTTAGTGTGTCAGTATGTTGGTAGGGGTTTTATAGACGTTTGCTATTGGTGGTGTGTCCGCTGTATTAAGTCTGGATATACTCCAAAATAGAACAATAATTTATACTCGAGCTATTTATATCATTTTTAAGCTTCAACTTTTATATTTTCTAATCTTGATCTAATTATCTTGAATTTAAATTGCTGAATTGGTTCTTTATGGATATTTGATTACTAACTAAAACAGCCTTGTGAGAAACATTCGGTTTGCTATATTCATTGAATGTACAACATTAGAGTATACACAGCACATCATGTTAGGTTATGCAAAGATAACTTATGAAATAAGATGACTAAAAATAAAGCAAGAATTCAAAGAGATTAATTAGTTTATAAAGTAAATGTCTTTCTCAGTAACAAACTAAATGTCAACCCCGAAAAAATTCTCAACTTGAAGTCTACAATGGAGAGGAAGTAAAAATTCTTATTAGTTAAAGAAGATCTATAGACATTTTAAAGTTGTGATCCTGAGTTTGAAATAGAGTGGTTTTTTTTTTTTACAATCTAAAAACTATCAATATTAACCAGCAATCCAAGCACGACTTTTTTTTATGTTAAAAATGTCACTTTTTTCTGAATAACAACACTTTTGTTTAACTTAGATACCATTATTATTAAATGTTTATATTATAACTTTGACGGATGAGCCATGAAGCAACTTGTATGCTCAGTGGAACAGTAGATCAGTTCCTAGAGTCCCATTCATGAGTATGAACCATCCAGATTCATGCTGCTGAGCCTCCTCTGCCTCGCGGTATGGTAAGATGCCCACTGGCAAGCAGGACACGTAGCAACTGTGATGGAACTCCTAGAGAATTTCAACTTTCAACCGCGAACCGCTTGCACGAGGCGATATGGTTTATGGTGGTGAAGAAAAACTGGCACTTAGTACCCGTCTACATTAAATAATGACTGAACGAAATAAAGAATAACCTTTATTCTTTGACATTAGTTCTCCTTTAATAACAAAAATGACTCCTCTGCTGCTTTCCTCTCAATATAGTTTGATAGTGTTGGATGAAATGGAAAGAAAACAATTAATAAAACGGGACTTGGATACTGAGAGAGAAGAAGAATGACGGATAGATGGATGTTTAGAGCCCCAAAGGGTGTGTGGGAGAAAAGAGCACTATAAGGAGATACAGATTTGTGAGATGGGTGAGAATAGATGAAGGAAGGCGCGAAGACAACTGGAAAGGAACAGTTCTTACGAATTTAGTTTTTCATCGAGCTTGCGTGAGAGACTATCCTAAATAATGCCGCAGTAGTCAAAATGAAGAAGGATAAAAGACGAAACAAGAAGTTTCTCCAGGAATGATCGCATGACTGGATTTGGGATACACGTCCGATTCATGTTAGAAATTGTTCCGGTACTAGGCCAAGGTTTTTTTTTTACAAATGAGGAACATGAATTGGGCTTCAAACAGTCAGTAGATCCAGGAGAGGGCTATCTTGAGGGGAGGGGGGTATCTTGACAATTGATTTGGGCTTTACAAGGTTTATTCACCTCGGCCCAAAAATTAATTCGGTCAGGTCTTGGATTTTAAGGGTAGCAGTTAGTAGATCTAAAGGATGGAAGGAGAGGTATATTTGGGGGTCATTAGCATAGGGATGGAAAGTACAGTACTTAATTTGGTTGTGGAGTTCAAGTTAGAATAGAGTTGAAGAGATGGAAGAGCCCTAGAACCACCAAATTAGCGCCATAAAAAGCTCATAAAAGAAGCGAAGACATATAAAGAAATTTAAAAATACTAGATGATCTTCGATCGGAACCAGGTAAAGGAAAACCAAATAAAAAACTAGACTTAGCATATTAAAAGTGCTTTCCATCTAAAGAGCTTGTAGGCAATTTGCTAAGGTTATTTGCAACAGAAATCCATTTTATATTATAGCTAAAGTCATTCCCCTTCTTTATTTAAAGCTTCACTTTTTAACCATCTTGCCCCTTATACGCACGCGAAGAATAGTTAATGTAAGGGAAGATAAGTGCACTTTATACTTTATAAGGTAATTTGTTCGTACATAGCCTAGTTATCCCTATTTTTTTTTCAATAACTATCAAATTGTTTCGAAATTGCTACTACTATAACTTGTTTCCTTCAGTTATGGATCGCATTTGTGAGGTACGCGTATAAACGAAATAAAAATCATAGATAATTAGTTAAGTCACTTTGCTAGTGGACGTAACAAGACCATGGAGGATCTAACATAATATCGGAACTCAAATAAGATCTGCATGTGTCCCTTCCCACATCAAGATAAGTGAAATTACAAATTCCGTCATGTTTGCCTACTGAACAATAAAAAATTACAACGAAAGTCACAGATTGACGTTGCTGCTAAAGACGGTTGGTCTACTACAGTACAGCTCCAAACAAAAAAAAAAAACTATCCAAAATCATATAGGTTTTATTCCAAAAAGTTTTATTTACAGTAAAAATATGTTACGGCATTGAAACCTTGATAGGAAAGTCTAGAGATGGAGAGGTGTGGTATGTAGACAACGATTTGGCCACCGTACCCTCTAAGTATTTCGATAACTACACTTTTGAGCAAAAGGACCTGTGGAAAATGTAGTGCCCAACACTAACAGAAAATTATTCAGCATAAGGCCTAATTGACAAGTCTCTATCAGATATAACAAATAAACGGTGAAGACTGTATTTAAATTTTTAAATAAGTCTAATTCCTCCAAGAAACTAATCTTCAAGTACAAACAGAAGAGACACAACCTCGGCATCTTCTTCAAGGTATGTCACATAAAATGTAATTTTTTTATTTGTCTTATGGTAAACTACAAAAAATTTTATTCCTACCAAAAAAACCAATTATAGTATGCGTGTGCTGGTTGCGGGATGAGCTTATATTAATAGTTATCGAGTACAACAAACAACATCTAGAATAGGGTTTCTAAAATATTTATTTTAAAGCCAATTGAGACTTTTTTTTTAGGCCAAAATCAGATACCCTAAAGAAGGCAGAATATATAAAATGAATAATACATTAAACAATTAAATATCAGATCGTTTTAACTACCAATCATACAGATAAACTATACAAATGACCAAAATCCTCACACATGTGTCAAAATAAAATATCTCTCTTTGAGGTAGGCGGTAATTGATATAATTGTCCTTATTTTCAAAAATTCTTTCATTTATCGTCACAATTATCTTTTTATAGAATTATGTTGAACTACTTTTATAAAATATCGTCTTAATCCTGCTTCAAGATACGGAAAATGTGATGTGCTGTTCAAATGCTTCTCTACAGAGATATTTCCACTGTTATAAATTTTGAGTTAAGCCTCTGGGATCGAGTCGCATAATTTAAAGAGATCTAAAGCCACTGCAACAAAAGACCGAGGTGAGCAGAGCCATTTTGAACTAAAACGTAAATGCATTGTTAGTTTATAAATTCTCTAAAATGAAATCCTTTGTGATAATCGCTAAAATAGAAACATCTCTTTGCTGTCAATGGAAATGCAGATTAATTGAAATGTTTCATTTCATCTCTAAATAAATCTAATACGATAAAGTGATTATTATAACATGATTTCCTGGATACATTAATGTTCAACATTTTACCAATCTAACGGTACTCATACTAGATAAAATAAATTATTCCTACCTATATATATTTTTTTTTCAATAATTTTCTTTATTTTATAAGCGTCATTTAATCTTTAAATAGTCGTAAATAGTAAGAATGTAATAAAAATGGAAATCACTTATTTACTGTTATTTTTAAACATTTATTATATTCACCTCAGGAGTTACATACAAACAGTGATAAAAACCAATGAAGAATAGAAAAGAATATTTTTTTTCATTTTTGGCCCATCTCCCTTGGAAGTGACAATATAATATAAATAAATAGATTCAGTTCTGGTTAATAAAAAAGAAATAAGCTGTCACAAAGAGAAAAATGAAATAAAGTATGCACTGTCTTAAGTAAATGATACAAGATAAAGAACTAAAGGTTAAATAAGCAAAGAGAAAATTATAGTACTGATAAAAAAAATATTTCCCCAATTAAAAAGCATGTCTCTAAATAGTGAAATGGTGTCGGGTTGGTATGAATATAAAAAGGAAGAGTTTCGTGTTATTAGGATGAAATTCACAAGTCCGAATTCTCCAACGGTCATTGAGATTCAGTAGTTGTGCGGAGAGGGGCATTTCGGTTGTACCCGTTTTATAAGGTATAATACCACTTTGATGTTATATCTATTCAATTTCAAAGCCTAAAAATATGAAAAGAAATTCATTGACAGACAGTCACAACACAGTAGTAATTAGTCTTTAAAGTAATTCTAAATTATAATTTGAGATCATATTCGGTTCTTTATGAAACAATATTTCATTTTTAACATATACTGTGGCTCAATGTACATAAAACATATAGAACGCTATTGAATATATTAATATTAATATTAGTGAAATATACACAACTACAAAACTCCTGCAAAAAATGTAAACCAAACAACTACAGCATTCTGATTACCGTTGGAGAATTTTTACTGGTGAATTTTATCCTTATAACACAAATGCATAATTTCATACTAGCCCGACACCTCCTCTCTATTTAGAGAGATGCTTTTTATTTTGGGAAATATTTTTTTATTAATCATTTCGCTACATTAATATTATATATAAATGTCACTATATATGTCAGAGGACTTTTTCCATTTACACGTTTGAAAAGACAAGTATCCAGGGTATATGAGTAGGACATCTTTGGTAAGCTGCTTGGAATAAACTAGATATTTCTGCAATTAGCATTAGCGATAAAAAGTAACTGCTAAGCAGGAAAAGAGATGCTTTACTTTTCCTCAGAGAATTATCAGTCCGATCATATACTGCCTATGGAACGAAATGAAATTGTTTGTTTTATGACATATATTCTGAATAATAAAAACAATGATTATCAAATAAATTACCACAGTCGGGCAGATATTTATGATAAAATTTAACTTATGTTAGTTTCAGATAAATTCATATAAAATAAAGTCACAAAATACTATATAAAAAAATGTGGTCTTCTGAAATAATGGGTACAAACTTCTGAATGTTTCGAGTTTAAAACTTCAACGAATTAAATGCTTTAATAGGTTCTTCACTGATAATAAGACTTCATTAAAACCAGTGATGCACAGGCAAGTTGATAGAAAATATGAAATTGAAAAAGACAGGGTTTGAATATGGAATGGAATAAGAATGACAAGTAAGCAGATGAAGCTATCGCATTTCAAACTCTGTCGGAGCAGACGAAAATGGAGCGACTGATAGTTGGAATCTTATGTTAGAATTCAATTTAGGTAGATTTATAGCACAACTTATTTACTACTTAATTGCTAATTGAGCATCTATCTGTTTATATACAGTTTAGTAAATATAGAATTATCGAAGAACTAAAATGAAAAATGTATAAAACGATAATTTGAGATTTTTAACGTATGATGAGAATCTGGTGAGTAGAGTTTGGTAAAGATAGGTCACAAGAAAGTAGATGAAAATATCCACATTGACTTTTAACATCGTAGCTATTCTTAAGCGGAGTTCATAAGGTTTTTAGTCTTTGATGAGGTAACAAAAGAGACCACCATAAACATCGCATCATTTGCCCAAATGCCGAATGATAGGAATCATGGAAACGATACGATCATTATGAAGGGTTTAATCTACGTCCACAATCTCGAAGCATCTCGATCAGGCATCAGCTAAAAAAAATTATCGGCCAATGTAAACATGAAAAAATTGTATAAAATCATAATATAATACTATATTAAATAATATAATATATTAAAAGTTACTTAACGGTCATTGACTTGATATTACCAATACACGAATGTATTTAAAATGTAAAGCTCCCAACGAGGACCTAGATATTCCCACAGGCTAAAATTTCATGAAGGCGTCCAAATGTTTATTGTGCAAAGGGCAGTTAAAATAAAAAAAATTATTAGACATTTTTCCCTGCATATAGTTTGATTCGAATTCTCAATGGCCTGGTTGCAATGGTTGAAGGTTGCAATGGTACAATAAGTGCGGAACAAAATAAACCAAAAAAAAACTGCGGGAAGACAAAAAGTTTAATTAATTACTAAAATAAACCCAGGATTTTTCCTAGTATGATTTCTCTCCCAGTTACGGCCACGTTAAATAAACAAGGTAAAACATATATTGAACGTTTTATCAAAAACTAAATTTTTAAGAGCGAGTAATAAAAATCGCCATTTTAATATCGTTGAGACCGATTTTAGTAGCTTTTTTTTATTACTTAGATAAAATAGTTTGTCTATTTATTTTTCTTTTCTTTTTATTCATATCTTCAAAATTCTACAGACCGGAACAGTTTTATATTTCATTTCTTTTACTATCTACTTCTTAGATCGCGGGTCCTTGTTTGATTATTTATTTATAAAAAAAAATCAATTCTAGTTAATTTTTACAAAAAATGTTAGTAAAAAAATTAAAATCTGTCCTAATAAAGAAAATTGGTTATTGTGATAAAGATCTCATTTATTTTATATTTGAAAATAATTAAAAAAAACCTTTCTTTCTTGTTAACTCCGTTACAAACATATATTTGAATAGGACATATTAATTTCCGAGCAAAAAGGAAGAGAAGAATTTCTAAAGAGTTGAGTTATGAGACCCAACGATAATAAGTAGTGTATTTAATACATTCCAAGTGGGCTTTAATAGGTTTATATCAATAGTTTAGATATTTTTATGGCAAAAAATACTAAAAAGTATGTTTTTTCGGCATCATTTAATAACTTTTTTGATATTAGAATTGAATCCCGGCCGAACTTGAACATCTCTCAACGGTTTTTCTTCAATTTTACGCACATATTTCCAAAATATATACGAATTATTTTATAATATATATGAGGAAATTTATAAGCAAAAAAGTGTAGGATAATCTCATTCTCGAACTTTTGTTTTATAAATTCATTTTATGATCATTTTTGTCATAATTAAAACTATGTACGTCTACGAACTAAACATTTAACGATAATAGATTTTGTTGATAATAGACTACAATTAAGGTTATTATCAGATATTGGAAGCAATATTTTACTGGATTAAGTTAAACTACTAAAACAAATTATGTTGATGAAATTTTTACTTACGAGTGCTTTTTTTTTGACTAATTCTAAGAATATTGCCTTCATTAAAAAAATAGTTTATTATTTAAAGTATATCTAATATTATATGGATTAATTGTTCATTCATTTTAATAATTCCATTAATAATTTCCGGTAAAGGCGAAAATGACATTTCCTATTTTTATTTATACACTTCCTAGTATTATTAGGCAACATCAGTGAGATGGATGTTACACAAGCAAAGGTATTATGATTTCTTTCTAAATAAATTATATTTCGTTACATATAACAAAATTTTTACAACTTCTTAGTAAATCTCAAGATATTTTCAAATGTATTTTGCCCTAATCAATTAATCGAATTCACCTTCTAGATTTTAGAGTTTCGTTTATGTTTGTCTTAACGATAAATTCACAATAACATAATCGTGATCGAAGCTTTTTGGAAAATAATATTTGAAGTTTATTTTTTATGGTAGTTCCACTAGGTGCACTTACGATGGAACAGATAAAAGCGGCTGCATGAAAAATTATGAAGGGTGGTCAAATAATAAACTATTAGCAAATTTAAATGACTTTTTCAAATCAAATTGAAAAGGGTGTCCATTTAAGTATTGGATCGTTCTATGTTATGAGTGGGATTATTTTAGCTCGCTAAAATTGTAAAACATCGTCAGAACTTTTATAAAGATAATGTTCCGACCTTTTTATAACTATTATTGGCTATATTTATGGAATATTACATTGATGATTTTTTTTTTGGATTTTTTGTTACAATATTAAGGAGTAATTATTGCTGAATACAAAAAAAAAAAAACCTTTAGTTTTGGGATACAATTCACTGGACTAACATTTTGTAACTTATTTATACTCTTACTATTTAATAATATAATCCTATTCCATGATTCTTAGTGAAACAATGTTAGTTACTGTTTGCTAGCATTTTTAATAAAGCTTATAATCCTAACATCTAGAGAGGAGTAGGAAATGAAATACGCACATAAAATTTTAATGAAATTTGGTCTCCTTTGTGAAAAAGTGGTAGAATATAACTGCCCCTATAAATACACACTTTCAAATTCCAACTTCCGACCAATAATTTTTACTATCCACTTATCAATATTTGTATAAAATCAAATATCATTTAAGATACGAACACGTGAATATATATGTATCCTTTTCACATGTTCACACATTATGAGGAAATATGTTCTGTATCCATTCTTTTGCCAGTTTTGCAATTGGTGAGAGCTAAGTCGAATATCACTCGTTTTCACTTAAATTATCTTGTTTCAAGACAGTAAATGAAGCGGGTAGAGAAACTTAGTCTTGATTTAGCGATTCACGTATCTGCTTAAAAATCCATTCAAAAAAGTTATGACTCAATTGGTTAATTTTTTTTCCTGATTGTTATATTTCAATAAAATATATATAATTCTTTAGGTCCATTCTCAGATTTTATAGGAGGTTAGTCAGGTTTTGCTTCAATACTTATTGTTTCAATAAGACAAAAACATCAATTTAGTGTCAAATAACCTTAGGTTCTAGTGTGTTAAATAGGTTTCCATTAATGAAATTAATTATTTTAGTTATTGAAAAAATAACGTAAATTACTGATATATTTGTAATGTTTCTGATCCAGGTATTTTTTCATCTATTTAGTTTAGTTTCCACGACTGAAATTTAAAAAATTGTCTTTTGAAAAATAGACCTACCCCAATGGAGCCAGGTAAAATATAATTCTATTAAAAATTAACCATAAAGCTGCAACTTTGAAATTCAGCTCCATTGTTGGGACATTCAATAGGTATGCTTTGTATAAAATTTAAAGTTAAATAATACATTAAAAATAAAATCTATTTGTCTTTATAACTAAATAAAAGGCATTCTATTTACGGTTTTCTCGGTAATGAAGTTATGGTAGCTTATTATCCATTTGAAGTAATTACCAGTAAAATAAGGTAAAGAAATATCTCGTTACACTCCAAATTAAAATGAAAAAATATATGACAAGCTATATATAAAAACTAACGCTTTAAAGATATGATGTACCATTATTCGTAAGAATCGTTTAAAATTTTTGGTACTACTTTTTTTTTTTTTTCTGTATTTTGCACATTGCTGTTGAAATACATTCAGTTATAAGTTATAACAACTACTACATTATGAAAGATTGGCCTATACATCGCTATTATACGACGTACAGACACGAACAGATATGCCTGGGTACTTACCTGTCGGATGCTGAGGTTGGTATGGGCCGGAGCGGGGGTTGTCGAGGGGTTATATACTAGAGGGAGCCTGCGCCACCTACACCCCCTCGTGTCAGTGGTCTTAGTAGCCCTTATGTCTAGCATCTCACTGTACTATAACCATATCATACTATAATGTCTCATATTGTGCTATAACATGAATATATTACGCACATTCTCTATTTTATTTCTCCATAGCCTATTCATTTCCTACATAGCTTTCTATACAACTCTGACATGGTCTTCACCGGTTCGGAAATTCATCTGTGCATAATTACGAAATTAGGGACAACTTGAAGTAATGCAGGACTATAATAAATGATTACACAGGCCAAAAGGTGTTTTGGTCCCGGAGTATTTGGAGCTGAAACCATATGAATTTGATGCCCTGAATTCAAATACGAATTAGTTTTTGCCTAATAACTCAAATTTCTAAGATATAACATTTTAGTGAAATAGACGGTTCACTATTTTAAGTTAAATCTATGGATCAATACGGGATTTTTATTATTGTATTGTACAAATATTATTACATACAAAGATAGAGGAAAAAGTCATCGATGAAATGATCCAGTCACTGAACACTTTGAAAGCTTCTTTTCTGTGACTTCATTGAATGCATTTTGGAACAGTCCCTTTTCAAACTCCAGCAGTAACCTGTCATTATGTGCGTGTCCCATCTTCCTTGGTAGTGGGCTTCCATGGTTTTAATATCTTGGTGATATGTTTAATCACTGGTGACTCCTAAATTCTTAGGAGAGTGCTGTGTGGAATAGTCCACCTTAATACTCATGTTAAACCCAAGGGATTTAAAAGTGTTAAGCATCTCGTTTACTAGCTCAACATAGTTTTCAGCATTGCGTTTGCCCAGAAAATTTGCAACAACTGAAACAAACGAAGTCCAGGCTTTTCACTCAGCCTCATTAATCGAATTTACGAAGGTAGACTCCTTAATGTGTTGTCTTATTTGTGGGCCGACACAACTGAGGAATTTTATCGCTATGTTTGCAAAGCATGATCCGTTCTTATCAAGACTCATTACAAACTTCTTCATAAGGCCTGCATTTCTTCATAAGCATTCTTTATATGCAGTGGAGGTCGTTAGTGATATTCTTTTCCCCAAAGTCCATGTTTTGTTTCTTAGTCCACTCTTTTCTAACCCAGTGGTGTGTTCAAGGAATAAAGCATATATAGTGTATACACTTTGCTTGCCAAGGAGAAAGTTTACCATTTTTAAGCTCACACAAAACCACCCATTGATGTTTAATTTTCGTTGAGTGAGCAATTGGTATTGTACCATATTTGTTCCCCTTGTGAGTAAAGACACGATTCAAACATCGCTTTGAGCTGTCAATAAATAGGCACCAATCATCTAGAAAATATGGCTCCACTCTCAGGAAGACTCATTTTTTCCAGGAGTCCTCTAATTTCGAGTCAAAATACAAGATTGACTTCTTGAGAGAATAATAATATAGGAACCAATCCTTGTATATGAGACTTAGAACTGCACGAACTGGAGTTAGAACTGCACATTACAAAATCGCTGATCTAAAAAAATTAGAGCAGATAAAGAAAAACTGATTTCATATTTAGGTTCAGCCTTCCAAATATTGCTAAAATTAGTTCTAAAATCCTAGGCCCCAAAAAAAAATTTTCTTCTGGGCCTGTGTTATCGGTGCACTGATGTTTTACAGACTCTACCAAACTTACTTTCTAAGATCCAGTAAAATAAACCTCAACAGATAGGTACTTCTGTCGAGCAGTCATATCTGATAACCCCATCATAGGAGCAATGGGTTATTATGAAAGCGAGGCCCTCAAAAGACACACTAATACAAGAGCAGCTTCAATCTGTATTTAAATTAAATGTGCAATCTTCGTTTTTCTTTATCTCATTTCATTTTTTTTTAAGGTATGCAATATGTAGGTTTGCTTCGTTATTCTCCTACTGATCAAAGGATTAAGTCATGTAAATAACATTTGAACTTGTGTATGTATGATGCCAACATACATTTTAGACAGTTCATAACGAATTTGTAATTATTATTTGTATATAAATCTTTAAAAACGTACATGAATCCTCATTGTATGCATAGTATACTTATTTATTTAAATGTTTCGTATACAAAACAAACAAGAATAAAAAGAGCAGACAAAAATGAATACGAAATTGTAAATTCAGATTAGCTCTAATAAAAACATTCCCGAAAACAATGATACATAAAGAAACCAAAAAGTAACAATACAAAGAAAGCTGCAAAAATGGCATGATTATATATGAAGTCTACATATTTTAAATCCATAAAAACAAATTTGGGCGTTTCCGTGGAAAAAAAATGCTTAGAGGATCTCATAACAACAAACCCATGGAGTGGCCACTGACAACTGAAAGATCACATCAACAAACACTACCTAAGTATCAGGTATATAATGAGTCCTAAAGTATGATTTTTTGTGAGAAAATTTGGTTTTGTGATGGTTTTCCTCCAAATAAGCGTAGTTTATTTTAACATTGTACTTGAAGTTGTGTACTATTGCGGTGACATCGTGGGTTTTTGTTTTTTGTATTTTTTTACCACCATTTTTCCTTATGTTTATTTTTTTTTTTTATCTGGTCTACTTTGTACTTATTATACAATCTAAAATAATACAGTGACTCTACTTATTCCTCCATAAAAGAATTCGAAGACCTCTTCGGCCGCTGAAGACCACCACAATTAACAGAAAACAAGCTTTCAAAAAAAAGGTGATAACTGCTACTCAGATGCTCACCGGAATAAATACTCACGGGTACAATCTAATGGATTCCACGAAAAAAAGACGATTTGAACCACACGCTGCTAGAAAAAATAATTAATAGAAGTAAGTACTTTGAATGAATATATTCAAATTTTTCTTATAAAATGCATTAAATTAAATAAAAATATGTTTATACATTGTTAAAGGTAGAACAAAAAACATATTCCATTACTATATGAATTTATTAAATGATGATTTTACCAAGTGAATTAACTGTACTAGTGGTATATGCAAATATATAAATTGTTCTCTTGTTACAACAACACCGTAGCTAGTATAATAATCTGCCTTATTAGGCAATAAGTAATATAGATAAATGTTCTCATTCATACCATATTTATTATCCATCATTCACTCGCTCATTCATACAATATTTACAAACAGTCCAGAGGCCTCCCAAATCCACATGTTTGTCACCCCCCTCACATGTTAAAGAGGAAGCGGAATCTTAGGAAGTCCTCCACGCTTCTCCCTCAGCCACGTCAACGGATACAAGCCAGTGGAGGCTGACGAAGAGGGCGAGAGCCACAGGCGCTCAGGACATGGTTGGAGAAACTTGCCATTGCCAGGACTCCCACTGTCACGCATATATAGCAGGTCACGAGGCCACTGCCGTTTCAGTCTCCGAGGAGGATTATAGGGATGAGTGGTTCATGTACTTGGGAGGGATGAGTTCAAGAATGTAGGGTATGCTAAGATCGTTGTGAAAGATTTTGTTGCTGACATAATAAGGGGCATTTACTACTGTTCTCAGGTCTTTTGATTGAAAGGATTTGATACGCTTAATGTTCGACTTTTTTTTCTGTCCCCCATAGCTCTATTACGTGTGTCCAGATTGGTTTGAGCATAACTTTGTAGATTAGTAATTTATTTTTTATTGAGAGATGAGATGTCCTTTGAAGTAGTCTGTACAGTTGTCCAAAGCGTCTGTTTAGTTCTTGTCTATTTAGTCTCGTATGTGGGTTCCAGGTCAGTCGTTTGTCGAGATTGAAGCCTAAGTACCGTACTATATCGGATGAAGGGAGAGAAATAGAATTAAAATAAACTAGTGGAGAAAATTTTTGGCAGAGGGTGTAGGTAATGTAGGAACATTTTGCTTCATTAACTTTGATCCGCCATTAGTTGCACCAATAGTCGATCTCATCAAGGTGTTTTTGAAGGTTATGGGATGCTATGTCGGGGTCTGGGTGGGATGACAACACTGCAGTGTGATAGGTGTATATCCCATCAGCGGTGTATAGGCTATAGATGATGGGACCCAGGACACTGCCCTGTGGAACTCCTGCTTTTATGGGATAGTAGTTAGAATATTCTAAACCACAGCGAACATGAAAGAAGTGGTTTCAATTATGATGAGAGGACTGTAGGATTAGGAAAAGGGTATGTGGTAAATATCTTTTGAGCTTGTAGAGCAAACCTGCGTGCCAAACACTGTCAAAAGCTTGAGCTATATCAAGAAAGAAAGCGGTGCAACACTGTTTGGTTTCAAGGGCTGAGGATATGTGATCAACAACGCGAAGGCCTTGTTGAGCAGTGAAATGTCGTTGACGGTAACCAAGATGGTGTGTAGGAAAAATGGTTTTTGGATTCAACAATTGGAAGTAGACGTTTTAATAGGATTTTCTCAAATATTGTTGAGAGGATTGGGAGTAGGTTAATTGGACGGTAAGATGAGGCTTCATTGGGTGGTTTACCGGGTTTGGTGAATATGGCAATAATGGAATGTTTAGGTAAATAATGAAAGGTGAGGTGTAAAAGTATGGGTAAGATGCAGAGCAAATTCCTCCGCCCTATCCCCATCCGAAGCCACCCAGGACCCATCATCACGACGGAGTGGGTGTGAAACAGGATGATACTTTAGGATTTATTTAGTTACATTCCACAGGGAGTTATCCCTGATAGACAGAGAGGAGAGGTGGGAATTAAAGGAATCGAAACGGAAGGATACCAATCTGCAGTACTAATTGTACGAGCGGCAATCGGCAGGATGCTGGGATCTTTGTCACATTGTTCTGGAGCGGCGTTTGGATTGGATTAGATCTTTGAAACGCTGAGGTAAGCGATTATGAATGTGAATTATTGGATGACAATGGGTCGACGATTCCTCCCAAGCCGACCTCTGCACCAGAGTAGTGAAAGAATGCACTGCATCGTTTAGGTCTTGGGATGTTTCCAGGGACACTTTGAGGTCTACGGAATCTGTAAGAAGCTGGCGGAAGTGGTCCCAGTCAATTAGGCCCCTAATAAATGAAGGAGGAGCCAGTTTGTGTATTGGTCTTAGGGAAATGGGAATGAGGTTAAAAGGCTGGTGAGATCTGAAGAGCTTGAAGGTGAAGAAATATGCGAAATGTGTGATTGAGGATGGGATGGAGTTTGAGGGTTGACGGGATCAACGGAATGCTGAGAAAGAGGAACTTGCGGACGAGTAGTGGGCAGTGCCTGTGACTGCACTCTGTTCCGAACGGCATCAGCAAAAGAGACAGAAGGCCTCAAATTTCTGGCGGGGGCGCTTGAGCTACCTGTGGTGGCTTCTCTTCTTCTGGCCGACGACGTAGTTCGCTCCTGGATTTTGTAAGCGTCGCATTCCTTATAGTGGGCCGGGTGGCCTTGATTGCTGAGAACGCATACTGTAGGTGATTTTAGGGGCTTTTTGCGCAATTAACTTTTGTGTTGCCCACTGCACTTTACACACTCTCCTAGGTGGTGAAAGTATGATTTCGTGTGCCCATATGCCTGACAGTTGTGGCATTGGACTATGTCACGTTAGGGGTAAGGTTTTTCAACCTCTACTCTTATTAAGTTCGTAGATTTTTTCTACTCCTGGTGTTCGCTCTAGATCAACAAAGAACAAGGGCAGTGGTGTCTTTATCGGTTCGTCTTGTTCCCTGTCTTCACGTAAAACGTTTGTTATTTTGCGAGCTTTGAAACCGAGAGCTGAGAGTTCTTCAATTTCATCAGCTGGTGTGGTCGGGTGAAGATTTCTGATCACTACTCGTAGCGATCTTTCCTGCTTTAATGGGTAAGTGTGGAAGTCAGCCTTGGTTTATAATAATATTAATTGATTATTACAAAATAAAACATTTGGTTATCAAACTTCTGGGCCTTTACAGATGTGTACAGAAAAGAAATAAGCAATTTTATTTATTCTGAGAATACTGTGCTTACAGAAGTGCACACTTTAACCATTAGAACGTAACTTGGGTGTTGTTCAAAACATCGTTACAATTTCAGGTGGATTTAATAGTTTGTTAATCATAGCATTGTTAATCATAGCAACTTTACTTTGTTGATAATAATAGTTTGTAAGATCACTATCGTAGACCAATTATTGCAGCGCCTTACCAACAAACAGTTAGATAAGGTCGATAGTAAGATAAGGGCGATTGTTAATGGCAGGTATTTGAAATTAAAACCCCTCACTTCAGGTTTTTCACTTCACCTCACTTCATAGAACTGGAGTTGTTATTGATTGAAACATGACAGCTTCGCTCTCATTGGGATTTGCCATAATTAATTGTATTCAATTTCAACTGTGATTATAACAGGAATTTTCAGGAAATAGTTCAAGGAGAACACATCTACTACCTCCAGCAATAGTAACACAATAACCACGGGGAAACTGAAAAGAATTATAATAGTTGGACTAAATGAGATCCAAATTTAAATTTTCCAAACTAAAATCAAGTGATGTATCTCTATGATGTGTAGTTTTGAGATGCGTGCTAGAGAGATACCACTGAAAAATAATCATTTAATGTAATTAAGATTTCAGAGAATATTATTCGCATAAGAAAATTCTAGGGCAAAAGTTACACCTTAATTCTGACAATCTAAACATTAAAACTTGTTAAAAATTTATTGGAAAAATAAAATTTGATACATGGCACAGTGAATTTGTAACTTCATTTCTATTTCAGGCTTGATTTCAATCACATACGGCTTCGGTGCAGGATTGGTGAAAGTCCAGATTGGGTTTTATACGTGAGTATTGTGTCTCTCTGGGTGTGTACCACTGGGAGGTATATGTTTTAGGCATCGGAGAATCGTAATAAAATTATAAATCTATTAAATTGCTACATTTAACTAGAAAATATAAGCTTACATTATATAACCAAAGACGGAAAGAAAAGTAGGATATACACTTCTCTTCAAAATTAAAGCAACACCTAGATAATTCTGCAAATATTTATCTTATTTACGCAAGCCACTGGTTTAAATCACTCATCCATCCTGGAGTAATAAGATATAATGACCCATCCCCTCAAAATTCTTAAAATTCTATCAGAAATTATGTGTCCATCCAAATCCCCTAGAAATTTTTGTTAAGTATGGCTTATTCCTCCTGGGTGATTAAAGTGGGAGTAGCCATCAAGGGGCTACCACTTTTGTAAATATTTAGTCACTTGGAGTTCTTTGTAGGTCAGTTTTGTCCGTTCATGTCCTGAGCGTCTGCAGCTCTCGCGCTCTCACTCAGGCTCCCCTCCACTGCTATAAAGCAATGATGCGGGTGCAGTAGTATCTCCCAAATCCTTGCCTCCTCCATAACTTTGATGGTGGTAATACTGCGGGCCAATTAGGGATTCCTAAGCTAAGTATATATACCTATATTCTATGAATGTAGATTGTAAATACGGTATGAATGAGAGAGTATATAGAAATTTCTAAATATGGTAGGAATGTGATATTTTACCACTATTATCTATAGCCTTTCTAGTAATTTTATTCAAATAAAGATTGATTAAAATAAATATATTTAACTAAGCTAAATTGTGTGACTTGTATATTATGCAGTCGTGAATTGGAACAAGTGAGAGTGACTAGATAGAACCATGAAAGCAAACTAAATAATCTCAACATTTATTTTACTAATCCTTAATTCAAATAACCCAATAAAGCCTTTTAAAGCCAATTTGAACAAAATGTATATCACGTGGGAAAACATGAGATTTTTTTCAATGTATGTTATCGAGTTTTCGATTGAGTGATGTAATAGAAAACAATCGGAAGTAATTTAATTCACCAGCAATCTGGGGATGATGTTCTCTCAAAAGTTCTTCTTCAACTACGGCTACAACTATTTGGATAAATAGTAATTGGGATGTTCACAAACGAAGTCAAATAAAACTCAAATATTAAGTCTTAAAACTACAGAATGCCAACACATCACTTCTATATAGGCTTGTAGAGTGCATGCGATACATATGAAACGATCAAAATTATGCGAAGTTAGTTCGGAATTCAAAACTGATTCACCTCATCACAATATTGATGAACCTGTGATTTCTGAATATGACTTCTAATTTCGGCATGAGGCATGGATACGCGCTGGTTCTCCTGCTGTTCAACTTCACTCTTGGAAAGGGCGAGTAAAAGCATAAAATTCAGACAATTGACACTGTTAATGGTGTCATCTAAATCGTCGATCGCGTTCGAAGGATCATCAAAGTTCTGAACGATATGTTTAGTTATCTGATAGAGGAATCCTTCCTTAGAGATGACGCATCTTTTTGTAGAGGATGCCGTTGCCACGAAATGTGATATATGTAAGATATTGGCTACAATTAAAGAGTAAATTATTATAAGCCAAAAAAGTATTTAATCTCCAGAACCAGGAGTAGAAACTACACTATCAAAAGTGAATACATTAATAGTTAGATAGATTTTGCTTTATTCTATTTTTATAGTAATACATTAGACACAAAGGAGCCAGCAAAATATTGTAAATTTACAATCTCTTTATGACGTATAAAAAGCGTTTTGTGGTCATAAATAAAGTGCCATCCGCCGTTCCCTCCCTTCTTTAACTTTGCTGGTGCTCTTTAATTTATCTTAACCTACACTTATTTATGCCAGACCCATGTAATATAATCTCACCGTTTCCTAGCATCAGAAGAGGTTGTTTTTGTCCAATATTTTAGGTACATGTTACCTATCATGAACCTATTATTGCTGTTATCCATATTTCCCCAATTCTAATATCAATCCCATCCGAAAAGGGGTTCAGTGCTTTCGTCAAAAATAGAGCACTGGAACATTCTTTGACGAAAAAACAACTTTCTTTTTTTTTAATTCAACTATAGATTCTGACAATTGATCCATTTAAAGAATCAAAATTTGAATTGTATAATTTTATGACAAGTGGGTATGGGGGGGGGGGGGGAACGTAGGTTAGTGTTTTCGTCAACAATAGTGAATTGCCCTGCTGACTCCACTCTCGAAGCTGTTCGAGAGAATCATCCACCTACATCTCTCCGAGCACTGCGAGATGCAAGAAGTTATCCCACCGGAGCAGACTGGTTTCAGCAAAGGCTTTAGTGTGGACAACAACTTGGTGAGACTGCAACACCACGTCGCATCGAACGTCCGGAGCAACAGATCTACCGCTATGATGAAGTGGACTGTTCGAAAGCCTTCGACTCTGTGGACCACTACACCCTACTCCAACGTCTGAGGGAATACGAATTCTTGGATCAGCTACTGAACCTGATGATTTCATACCTCACAGGCAGAACTTTTTCGGTTCGGATAGGCCCCACGTCTACGACCCGAAGAAAATACATCGCCGGTGTCCCCCAAGGATCAGTGCTAGGCCCCCTGCTGTTCAACATCTACACATCGTCCCACATCGTAGGAGCCTCGTACCCTAACTGCGAGGTATCGGCGTATGCAGACAACATAGGTGTCTACAGCACTAGCATCAATCCCACCAGAGCCCTGAAATTTGCTGAGAGCACCAGTCAACCCATTGCTGAGAAACTCGACGCCGTCAACATCAAAGTCAACCCAGCCAAGACGCAAGGAATCATATTTAGTTATAAATCTGGAAGAAAGAAGTTACCTAAATCCTTCGCCTTAGACGGCAATGAGTGCACTGTGCGCAACAAGCTATGCTACCATGGGATTTCCCTCGGTGGACACCTGTCGTTCACGACACATCTCAGCATTTAAAGATTGTTAGGAAAAAGTTCTACAGCCTAGGACACCTACTTCACAGCCCGGCTTTATCAGTACGCCTCAAGCTGCTTACTTACCAGAGCGTCCTGAGACCTGCTTTGATGTACGGGACCCCACTATTCCAGTATCTAACTCCTAACTCTCTAAAAACGCTCCAGCAATTCTAGATCACACTTCTCAGCACCTCCCTCAAACATACCCCGTTCCACCGAATGAAGGCAGACAAGATCCACGAAAAATGTTTAGTGCTCACCATCAAAGAATTTATCAAGAGACGACGCATCAAATTTTTCGATTCACTTCGACACAGCCACAACCCACTATTCTCCGACCTTCAATCACCACCAATGCCCGTCCGATGGAAGCACTGCTGGACCGCCGAAGCCTGGAGACAGATGGACCTCATAGAACCCGAGCCCCCTGACGGAGACTGAACGACCCACACCCGGCCGACTCAACCGAAGCAAAATGACCCCTACCTGCTTAGGGTAAGTCGATTTCCCGGCCGATAGGCCGACTTAGTGCAGCCCCCTGCAGGGGCGGGGCCAGGTCTGACCTGGCCTACTACAAACCAATAGCTATTACACCTAGGCTCCACCATAGGTAGACTCTCACTACCTTCCCGAATCCACCCGCCTCCTTTAGGCACCCCACACCCCATATCCTTCTCATACTTCCTTCAAATGGGACTCCCCTTAGTGAAAGGCACCCATCAATCCAAAATAATTTTCCTTTTATTTTTCCCACATCCCATTTTTATAAGTTTAAGAGCTATGAAAAAAAAAAATATTTTCGAGCAGTTAAATATCGAATGGACGATACTCATTTTTTGAAAATTAAAACTTTTATTGTTATTTTGTTAGCCTCCGTAACTTTTCACATTTCGAATGTTAATGTAGTCATTTTTGTTTGATAAAGTAAACATCTAGGATATTTTTACGTAAACAAACTTTTCTGAGTTCCATAAACACACCACAGTTAATTTTACACTTAAAGCTAACGGTAAGGGCTTAAGGACCTATCCACAGGACGACCTGGTGCATGCTTCAATATATACAGGGGCTGTATCTTTTTTCATGAACTTCACGTTCACATTAGGGCAATAACTCTTACATCTACATCGGTTAACGATCACCATATTACCTTTGAACACATCAATAAAGCATGTTTGTGACATTTTCCATTTCTTCTGCCCGGAGGCTTTGATTTTATGTGAAGAAAATACACAATTTTAGTTATGGAAACTGCCTGAAGGTAGTCTGTTGATGACATCAAGTGGCTTCTTTATTTTCTTCTTTTTCCAATTAACTTTCCTATGTTTACTTCTTATTTTCGTAATTCAATTTTGTAGTAGCGGTTTATACTTTTCACACTTATAAATATGAAAAATTCGTTAAAAGAAACTAGCACAATGTATTAAACTCCTTTTTGTTTTTTAAATTGTATATGTGTTGTAATTTGACAAATATTGTAAAACAAGAAGAATGAAAGTGCCATTCTATCAAACAGTTTCAAAATTTGTCTTCATTTTTATTTTGAATCTGTAATACTGAACATTGGCTTTTCTTTTAACTCATTTCATGTCTGATCTGACATCAACATTTATTTTAATGTACTAAACGCACCCACTAAATGCCAGCAACAACTGAAACCCATTTAAAAGATTACATGTCAGGTTTCGTATTTTTTTTAAGGTAGATTGTATTGAGCCCTACGCCCAAGTCCCAATGACTTGGAGGACATGTGACTTTCTGAGGTCTGTGAAGTTCTATTGTTTTTTTTCTCACTTAATGAATGTTCTGGTTTTAAGGCTAGATGATCACACTCATCCTCTCCTTCTATATGCACACCAGGTGTTCTATCCCGACAACGATCTTGGTTCCATATCTCAGATCTTTCTGAGTATGAACATCAAACTCGTAAGTCTGGTATACACACATGAGAGTCTGTAATATACAAAAGAAGATGTGATCCTAAGAAAGTTTGACATGCAGCCAATTACAAGCTTCGCTTTGGACTGTCATACCCCAGACAGCACCCCTGTCCCAATAGTCGGATAGACTGGTCTGTAGTTCATGAAGATGGTTTGGAGGAGTTATTGTTAACCAAACCAAATTAATAACAAAAATTCACCACCGTATTTAGCACTCAAAACTATATTTAAATTTTTTTTATTCATTACATATATTTTTATAATCTTTAATAGCTGCCGTTATCAACTGTTTATCTTAGCTATATTCCTGACTTATTAGAACACATATTTTTGATTTTAATATCAGTCATCATGTTATAATTGTAATCTATTATAGAATATTGTAATTTTTTATCACCGCTGCTTAGTATCTGAATGAAATATACTTAGCAAGAAGAGCCACAAATGTTTTGAAATGACTTTAATCACCAATTTTAATGACCATATAAATTTTTTTTGCTTAAATCGCATGCCAAAAATAACCGACTTGTCTTTGGCAGATTCTGCTGCTTTTTTTCTCACAGATGGTTTCAGAACTGTTATTAACTGTGACTGGCACACTCCACTAGCCCGGGGCAAAAGTAATATTCATTTTGTTACAAGCAATTAATGTTGAGGGACCAGCTCACCTCTGTCTTCACATCCAGCTGGTCTTGTCCATTGCAACATTGCATATAAGTTTCAGACCCTCAATAAAACATTTATTGTATAACATTGGTATTTTACTTTATTTTAACCCTGAGGGTGCCTGAACTTGCCGAAGCTTATATAAAAATTATATGAAAAATTTGCTGGAGTCACCTATGAATTTAAATGGAATTTTTCCAATATGGCCTTCTAAATGGTTTTACTCCCACTTTACTTATAAATATTAAGTTAGAAATAATTAAAAGGATTAAAAGGATCCCTTTCACTCCAACAATATCCATTTTTTTCCCCCATCAAATTGAGAGCTTTGAAAGGAGGGAGGAGGAGATGTTTCCATGGGGGGGGGGCAATGTTTCCAACAGCTAAGCCATATTATAAGGAATAGACAGTGGCTCCGTTAAAGATTCAAAGAAAAATAGTATTATTATTTCCAATTCTAGAAGTAACTGACTGTTTAGTATAACAAATTAAATCGTTTTTAATAAAGTAATTCATTGGCGTTTCTAATTTATTATAAGGATCTCTTGAGTGGGTTTTAAATAACTGATTAACTGGCAATGGACAATTTCTCCAATCATTCCCTGAGCGTCTGTGGCTCTCACGCTCTTGGTCAACCTCCACTAGCTCGTATCCAGTGTCGGGGATGGTGGAGGAGTGTGTGGGACTTCCCAAGACTCCACTTCCTCTTTCGCATACGAGATGACTACCGTGTGGATTTGGGAGATCTCTAGACTGTTTGTAAATACTGTATGAATGAGTGAGTGAATGAAAATTGTAAATATAGTATGAATGAGAACATTTATCACAAATTACTTATTGCCCAATCAGGCAGATTTTAATTTTATCATAAGAAAGAAGTTTGAATAATTGTGAAGAACTACTTGATATTTTTTACCCAAAATACTTTTCTTTATTTGTTGAACTATATTTTGATTTAAAATAATTTTGTCTTTTAGATAACAGACGTAAATAGATTAGTTAATTACTCCAAAAAAAAAAAAACAGTTGAAATCAGCTCGATGACAATCCCTCGACAGTCACGGCTAAAAAGCTATCAAAGACTAAAAGTCCTGAATTCGTTAACTTTGGTAAGACACATTAGGCCCGTAGATATGATAAAAATAATGCAATAATATCATTTCATAGGTATCGCGTGTTTAATGGCTTTCCGTTGTACGCGATAGGTTTATATCAAATCTGAGCTGAAGGAAATTCACCAGTATACAGAGTTGTGTAAATAGCATACGATTCAGAGAACTATTTGTTAAATATCTAAATATATATTTGCCAATTTAAATTTTCTTAACTATATATAATATAAAACACATATAATCACTTAGTGAAAGCATGTGGTAAACAATATATGCACTCGTTTCTAAGAATACAAGAGAAAGGAAAATTAATTAAAAAAATATCATAGGTGGTTCAGTTAATCCAACACGTGAGTTTCTTAAGAGATCTCCATGGTTTTTTTAGAAAAGAAGTGATTTTCTAGTTATTGAGAAATAAAATACAATGTGTTTGCCACAAGACAGAGTATTATTAAACGCAAAATCCCTTTCGGCAGACTTCCTGTCAAAACGGTGTCCTGCACCATATGAAAATACAATATACAGCATACTTAGGGTAACTAAAATACATAATGAATAAACAAAAATTGCACATATGAAATTTAAATTCAAAACTATCCGTGTCATCAGTTATATAATGCTAATATGATATATAATGCTAAAAGTAGAGGTGGTTGAGCAGAACGTATACCTGCCTCGTGACTTTAAGTAAGCAACCGCATCCCTTCAAGACCTCCCTCCCACTTCCCAGAACTACCCTCAGCTTTAGCCCCAGACCACACTTGTTCCCAGTCATACCAACCAGTATTTAGTAATGTAACTCTCAATATTTGTATATATCAGTGTTTTGCTTGTACTTCATACTAAAGCTTTTCTTTATTTTCTTTTAAAAGACTCTCCTCTACAAAGATTATTTAATTATTGATATTAAACTAAATGTAAATACTCCAAACGAAAATATTTACAATCACTCAAGATTAATTACGTGTTGAATGGATTGCCAACCTATTATTCAAACAATCATAACAAAAAAAAAAGTATTAAACTATTATTCACCATTCGTTAATTTACTTTCTACGTCCTCTGTTTAAATATTTTTAAAAATACGATTTTGTTGTACTAATCAAATTATGTGTATTATTACAAGTATTATGGAATACTCTTACACTCCTATTTAAACCGTGGAAAAGAATGTGAAAAATTTTGATAATTTTTATATTATTAACATTTTACTGTCATAACTATAAAATAGAAAAATTTCTATAACTTTTTGTTTTAAACTTTTATAGCACTTTGTGCCACTGTAGACTGCTGGAAATTCTTTAGGTAGCGTTACAATCCTTAAGGAGACCTTAAATATATCACAAACTGAGACCATTTAATTTTAAACAATAACTCGCGATAGTTTAAAATTTGGAGAACACCAGTTTCGTCACTAAAAAAGCTTTTTGCTTTTAAAAATTATAAACATAAAACCTTAACATCATCGAAATTCCAAAGTTTTACTCATTCCATACACCAAGTTGAAATCAATCTCTCAATCGGTCAATTTTTATCTACCGTTATTAAAGGGTAACATTCCATTTTTATTTTTAACGTAAAATTCATGAACTTACTAAATAAATAAGTTAAAGAATCTGAATTGGTTTAGGAAAAGTTAGGCCCTACCTAAATAATCTTCTACGAACGTTATTCCAACAAGTTTTCTCAAGTATATTTTAATTTGCTTAAGTAATTTCAAAAGTGTTTGGTGGAATACTTCTAAGTACTTGTCGAAATCCAAGGTGAAATGAATTTGATTTTAGTTCAAGCTGTAGGATATTTATAAAGAAAATAATTTTTCTGTGAAATAAAATGGCTTCCCGTGGCTAAACATTCATTCTAATACAAATCCTTTTTCTTAAAATTACCGGATCACTTAGTTACAAACAAGTTTTTTATTTTCTAATCAGAAAGAGAATAGTACTTCGTTTCTTCTAAGAGTACTGTGCTGTAGAACTGAAAAAATGAATGATGGTATTGACAATCCAGAAACCAATGCTCCTACAATACAAAACTGCATATAATCTACCTGCAGTTTGTTGATTTGGACGGTTAGTTCTGAAATAATAAGCATAAATTATAAAAATAATAAAATACATCCCTTATGCTTTCCAATGATTATAAGGTGATTAACTTTGACATAAACTTGTAATAATATAACTTTTAGTAATACAGGTCTAGAAAATACACCAAAATTTAACATATTATTATCAAAACATAATAATCATAGCAATCTTTTTTATATTAAGACCTTTATTGCCAAATATCTACATACTAATGTACTACACAGCTTATTAGTGTAGTGATATCTCGTATTCATCACTTTTCACAAGTTTTGATAGAAGCGCATACACAGTAACTGATTACCGACGGCGGTGCTCAACTCTGAAAGAGAATTTATGAGACGACTTGATGGCCCGTTTTTATAGATATGATAAAAACGTTATAAATGATTGAAATAGGAATTCAATGCTCTACAATTTGAAAAAAATATAAAAAAAGGTTTTATCTTCTTCTTTTATTCTGTGGTGATTGATATACTGTGTTTATGCTAGAGAGGGATATCGTAGAAATCCAGGGAATCCAGGTAAAAATGGGCTATGAACCAGGATGTACAAGTGCAATTTTTGAGGTCGGCATCAAAAAGATTAAACAACGGTATTTTAGAAACGACAAACGAAAAGGTTAACTGTAATTTATGAATTCCGGGACCGAATGGAGAGGCTCTACTTTCAAAATTTTTATACGCAGATTAGTATTCTAGCAACATTCGTTATTGGATTCAATATGAAGGACTGTAAATATGGTATGAATGAGATCATTGATTATTTTTGGTTGAATTTATGATCAACCTTATCCTACCGTATCTCTGATAAATAATGATTGATATGATTGTGGTCAGAGATATGGGAAAACACTGGGGTAAAGACATAATCTAATTTGTTCTTTCAAAAAATTATATTTAAAGAATGAAACTTATTTTAATGAAAAAATTGTCCCATGTGAAATATTTTACATTGTTTGGCCATTATTTGATTCCATTTAAATGAGTCCTATTGACTTTGCACATAAAATAATGTCTTCGTCAATTGAACTATTTATCAAAGGAAATGCTTCATTGCAGATCCTTATAGGAGCCATCATGGGTTCTTTCCCAGTCACAGCACGTATTACGGACGGAGCTGTTTTTGTTGTGGGAGTCGATCATCAGTCTGTGCCTAGTGCCCATACATGCTCGGTGTGATGCAAAGGTCATTTCTTGATGGCTTACACTCTCTGACTAGAATTTTATAAATATTTAACTGATCCGAAAGTACAGGTTCCGGGCTTGATGGTTATTAGAAATTGTAAATATCTCAACAGGAATTGACTACCCGTCATTTTTCTTGTTTTTTGTTCAAGACATGAGTAAAATTAATCATCCAAACATTATATTTACCCCACTTGTATATTTGAATAGAAAAAGGTGAAATGTTATATTCTTCAAAATATTTATTACTCCATCTGCTTCACCCGCTTGTGAATCTGAACGCAATAAGATTATTTTTATTGCGGTAATCCTCCAGTTTAAGTTCACTACCAGACCCTTTAATCAATAAGCATGAAGATATACAGCCTCTGCCTTAATGGGCAGTCAAAGGAACGTATACATTTTTAAAATGTACTTATCAGTTGTAGCTTAAAAACGAACAAACGTCCTTACCCTTTTCCTTAGCCTTACCCGGCGGCTCTGGTACTTATTCATTCCGATCAACAAGACTTCAAAATTAATTCTATCCATAATGTAAAATTGATGTAATTTTATTTACAGGTAATTAATAGTATTGAGTCGAGCATTAAAATTAGTACAACCTTTTACAAATTCACTATAATAATAATTCAACTTTAAGCTTAATTAAAAACCACATTTTTAGTTTAACAGCCAGGAGCAAGATTGAATAGATTCTGGCCCTTGCAGAGTTTATACACATTTCCAGATTCTTGGTTTAACTCACCCTTGAGCAAGTGCTATCGGGGCCTTAACAAATTAAATTTAGTGACCTTGAAAACAAGGGATTTGACACTAATGTGGGTCAGATTTTACATTATATTTTCCACCCCTTTTTACCCTGAAGAGTCTGAGCTTTAACCTAAGCGGCATCGGGAGTGTCACTACTCACCCCAGTGACTCCAAAAGCTATACATTCGACACTGATATCGGCCGTTTTCGATACTTTTTTCACGATATAATCCCAATCTCACATCCCTTCTACCTAGGAGCTTTATACAGAGGTGCCCAACAAAACCTAATGAAAAACGTTTTAAATTGGCATTCCAATAGTATATAGGAAAATCAAGCAATTTTCTATTATTATATCCATTGTTATTCGGTAATCTTGTTTGCAACTTGGTGACTTGATGGCCCGTTTTTATAGATATGATAGAAATTAGTAGTACACAATTTTGAAGGCCCTAACGATGAAGAGCCATTAATTATACTGTTACCTGTGATTTAATATTAATGTTTTACAATGATATTTAATGTGGTATCTAACCTAAGCGTCCAGATTATTGATACGTATTATATATGGGCACTTTAAAGGGCTACAATTACAAAACTATTAAAGCTAACGTATTCATAACTTTTCAAGGTTAAAACGGAACTCTTAGTTACTTATGTTACATTTGATTTGAATTTTATTCATACCTACATAATAGCATTTGATGTGGTGATTATAAATTATAAACCTATAGACAATTTTTTATTTAGCGTAGCCGGTAGGAAAAGTCCTAAGTAGGCTAGAAATCATGAGGTGAAAACTTTTTTTGTCACAAATCTAAATATATTTGGCCCAGTTCTGTCAGTTTTGAGCTTTATCTTTCTTCAATTGGAGCAGAAAAGTATTTTGGGACGCTAATCGGGTTGTACCAAACAGGCAATCAGTTCTACGTAGCCATACAGAGTGGCGGTCATATTTATAGCGACTAGTCAGCACCATTCATATCCGCTACCCTATTGACTGTCATCTTCAGGCAGCCGAAAAAAAAAAGAAACAGACGTTCCAAGATATCAGCAACAATCATTACATAAAGACACACTCCCCTCCATTATTAGAAAAGAAACATTTGAGTGACGAGCAAGCAAATATTTCTTCCTAAACGATTTCAAAATAAACAAGTCAGAAACTGTGTCATGCTCATAAGACATTTATTTCATAACTATTTTTATCCCATGATATAGTCTCTAGGCAATAAAGCGCTGTCTCACAAACTTCACAGTTATCTGGTCATTACAAAGTCATTCATGAATAGTAATATAGCTTACCTATACCAGGAACTAACTTCCGGTTCTGAACTTCTCAGCTGACTGAATTTGTAATAACTGTCTTGCCAGAATTTACATAAACAATATTGCAATCAATATTTTCTAAATAAATTAAGAGCCATGTAAATTTATCAATTTTTATATTTGTAATTTATATATAATTCATCAATAGATCACTAAAAAACACTATACTTTTCTTATTATTTAAAAGATTTTTTGAACCGAATATTGTTTTACATATATTGTATTTCCTGAATCAACTAGGTTTATTTTCCAAATAATTCTTGTTGATAATGAAATCGCACTTGGACAACCACATTTTTGCAGTGAGTGGAAATTCGTTCAACTCCTCATTAATATTTTCCAAAACAAAATTCCCTCAAGGCGAAATCCTTACACGTGACGTTATGTGGCAACTTACATTTGCAAACTTAGACAGACAATACTTAAAACGGGCGCAGTCCCAACTCAAGCTTCTCATTTGCAAAATTACATGACCCAACTTGTCTCAGGGAAAATTTAAATAAATACTGCAAAACCCGTACACATGAAGTTCGCCCTTGAACCCACGTGGTGGGGCTGCAACGCCCGTTAATTTAGACCTCCAACCTTTGACACAAATTGAAACATTTTAAAACTACATTTTACAGGACACTGACATGAAAATGTACTGACAAAATCACGCCGGGTGCAAACTATATAACATAACGTGGCTCCAACAATATGGGAAAGGAATCAATAGATGAACTCCACCTTTATGTTATCCATGCGATTTTCTCATTTTTGACTGGTTGTGACGTTAATCACAGTTATGAATTGATAAATAAATAATTAAAAAAATTAATTATTTTGAATACCGCTGTTGTAAATCATAATTATGGACATGCAAACTGATAGATCTATAGAAGAAAGACGTACCTGAAAGAAAGTATCCCTCTTGGTTACACATTTGAATTGCTTGATTTCTAACTTTTTATGGTGACAATATCACGTCTTATATATTTTTATTTTATTACTTTATGATTGAATTTATAATTGTTTGAACGAATTTGTTGGGATAAGCTGGTAATGTTCTCAATCCTGGAATATTTGTTTAGAGTTATAGGGACACTAAGGGTTTCCTAACCCCCCTATAATACATTTAATAAAAATCTAACATCTCTTTTTTAGATCAGCCTAGGTCGATATCTCAATAAATTCACCCACTCGATTAACTTTGTATTATATTAATAATTAAAATAATAGAGTCATTTCTCACAGTTTGGCTTTGCTTCCGAAGGGTTACAAATTACATTGGATATGAAGAGTGGCTACAGCAGCGATCCTGTGGATATACATTCCAGCAGTATTATGAATGTAACATATTTTATCATTTCACATAGAGTACATTGTACGTACCATTAGTTTATATGCTGCAGCTTTAGAAAAATCTACTGGTATGTGACATGTCAAGCTATCATCGCGATCAGTCACTTTAAATGCATGAGCTCATTCTGCATCATCTGGTGTCTCCTCATAAACTTTTACTTTATCTTATAAGTTAAAATATGCTACCTTTCACCGAAGTAAATTATCAATCTGATGCTCCATTTTTTTTTTATTATAGTGTATAGTTCAAGCTCTCATAAGTTATATATTTCAGTATGACCATAGATTATTTCGATAATGAAAAATTTTACATACTCTGAATTGAATTTTTTGTTACACAATTGTGAAAAATCTCGTCAAAAGGCCTGGAGGTATCTTGTTTTAACTATCTTTCCGAAATATGGCGGAACAGAATTTACCATTTATTTTGGAAGCCATTTTCTTAGGAGTCTACTAATGAACTATTCCATTCTAAGAGTGAGACTATTACAATTAACGTTCGACAAGGACTGAATGCTAATAAGATAACAGTGTAGGGCAGGGGACGCTATGACATCACGTGAATCGCTTAATGGACAAAAGGTAGGAAGCTCAATTTAACCTGTTTGTAGTCATAGTTAAAACTTTTAATCAATATAAATAACTCTACTACTAATTAGCTGGTTAAGTCATAGATGTATCTGGTTGGTTCGAATGAAATGGGATTCTTAAGTGATTATATTAAACTGCATATCTTTTTCAAAAAGCTGTTTATTTAATCAAAATATGCCCCATTTACTTCAATACACTTTTCCCAACGAGATTTTAATGCATAGATGCCTCTCTTGAAGAAATTCTGATCTTTAGAATCAATGAACTCTGATATGGCATTTTTCAGACTGTCCTACTGTTCAGGCCGTAAAAACAATTTAAAAAAAAAAAAAAAAAAGTTGGCAATGATGAGCATACGTTCAAGCGATCCAGCTTATTTCGCTCAGTTAGTTCGTACGGTATCCACTTATCCATTTTTTTCACCTTGCCAATTTCAGAAAGATGTTGCAATATTGTTGTATGGTCAACTTACATTCTGGCAGCAAGTTCCCTCGAAGAAACAGTTGGATTCGTTTCCATCAATGCTTTCAGAGCATCATTTTTCACAGACGTTTCGGGTCTTCCACGTGGTTCATTTTGCAGGGGAAAATCACCAGACCGAAATTTTTCAAACCAACGCGTGCAGCTTTTTCAGCATTATTACCAAGTTTATACTCAAATAAGAAAATTACACGAATATCGGTGCAAAATTCAAAGCAAATGACAAAAGGGAACACTTTTGAGAAAATCTTCTTTGCTAATATGTGACTCTGGCAATGGACAGTACGACTATAAACCAGGTTATGTCAAAAACAAAAGTATAACAAAAACAGTTGAGACAAACGTTCACATTTAAAGAAAATCCGACATTTCATACGCACCAACCTAATATTAAAGTATAGTCAATTTAAGCAAAATCATTATATCGTAAGAGTTTCAAAGAACCACGGGTAAGAAGAATCTTGATTCAGACCCCGAAGTAGGGAGTTTTTATTTACTTTACTACACCTTACAGATAATGATATGTGATAGCATTTGCTTTACACTCTGAATTAATTTAATCATCAACTTTACATCAACTGGATCCTTTTTACATAATATTCTTAATAAAACGATCTAATAAGTCCTAATCCTAAGTAATAGCATTAGAACAAATCAAAAACACTGTACGGTTACTTATTATTATGGTTATTATTTACAGTTATAATATATTTGATTTTAATACATCGCAAACAAAAACTGTGCAACCAACTCCACAAAAAAATTAATTACAAATAATTAAACACGCCTGTTGGAAACATACTATGACGAAATTACTGTTTAAGTAATTCAAAAATAAATAAAATAGTCCATAGCGGTAAAACAATATGCACTCATTGGCTGGGAAGCTACTTGCAATGGACCACGCCTACTTCTTTCTAATCCTAAATGACAATAGAGATTCGGGCGCCGAGAGTATACACTTCCTTCACGATCTTTCAGTCGTGAAGGCTTGCCGAATCAAATACACTGGGCATTTCTAGGCGCTGGTCTATCGACAGCGGTGTCATCAAACCTCTTTGAATTAAAAAATTAATATTACTAAAGAAATATAAAGTGATACCCTCCAGTAGCAAAAGCACACAATATTGTTATCAGTTATAGTATTGACAAAAAGTAAGGTATTTTTCATTTATCTTAAAGAATCTGATATTACGAAGCATTTTCTACTTGACAAAGAGGATATCGCATTACACAAGTTTTGTATTTTACTTAAGCAAAATTCAGTTATGTTTACCTTAATTTAGAAACAACACTCCAACCTAAGTTTAATGTGTTAAATTTTAATAACCCCTAAAAGCGTAATTATCTTTTCCAGATTTTCCCTTAGATCATAATTATTAGAATTGTATTAAATTTAGCATTGATAATGAACTAAAATTTATGTGTGCTAACAAAATTTAAGAGGTAGCACTAGTGAGATCTTGATTTCTTAAAGGCCACCAAACGGGGTGAATATTGTCCGTGAGGTGAGAATTTTCAAGATAGCTGCCTCTTTGTCTGGAAACTATCCTGACAATTTACACCCATGACAATAGCCACCCTCTTTGACTACAATTTAAGAATTGTAAAAAAAAATCACTCGAAATCATTTTACCAATCAATAAAACATCGTAAATAGACCACATAAAAACAATATATTGAAATTGGTTCGAAGGCCATTAAATTATAAATTTCTATTGTTGGCTCTCAAACTTTTTTTTTGGAATATTCTGAAAATTGATACACCACTTTTGCGCCCAGTTAGAGAAAAAAAATGGCTTGAAATCTAAAAGAAATTCGGAGCTATGATTTGATAAATCATCAATGTAAGGGAAACGAGGTTGAATTTTCGACAATACATTTTTCCCACACACTTCCAGTTATTATATCTTAACCAAACGAATATATTGGGTGGATTATTGATTGCAGCTTTGAAATTTGAACATTTTACAGTAGGCACAGACAAATTATAAACCTTTTTCACCAAACCAATTTAGATAGAATTAATTGACATTTTAGAAGGCTTGATAATATTTTTTAGATACAACTTGAAACGGAGAAAATGGCCTGGACTGAAATTACCATATTTACAAAGTGAGATTGAGCAGTCAACTGATATGAAAAACGTCACGAAAGGGGGATCAAATTAACAAATCTTAAAAGGATTTGGTTTTTCAGCCTTTCCTATTTCAAAAAAAAATTAATAAAAAGTGTTTATCTCTTACTTTTTCGTTTTTTTTTGAGTTTTTGAAAAGTTAGCTTCCGATTTCAGATTATTGTTATTATTCAAGACGTATGGGTGAAAACAAAAGAGGGGTATCTCATTTTGAAAAAATTAGCGAAAGCCTAAATAGAGTTCTTCAATTAAGTAAATGACTTGCTACTCAGCTTCAGCTTCTTGAATATCAAGTGAGACACCGCTATCAGTCTAAGCACTTGAAAATTACTGTATAAATTGCTAAAAGCGCTTGTGAATAAGAAATAAAAAATTGTAAGACAAAAACAAAACGTTATTTATTTAATCTAAACCCACAAACAGCAATTTAACCATCAGGTTCTTCAGTTCGTTTAGTTTATAGTAACGACTAATGTCGTATTCTTGTCTGTACTTGGGTTAGAGAAAAAAATTAGTTCATATATAAATTTCATGCGTTTTGCGAGGCCAAACTCATATACGTAAAACTTGTATTGACGCAAGCAAGCAGGTCGATGGTGCTGATCCACGGATCTGTACGTAATTTGGCCTTCCTGGCAAATGGGGAATCGGTCCAAATCCCGATAGATTTACCTGAGACTGCAAATCCTGCCCTGCCCAGCCGTCCTCTGGTCCAGGATCTTATCACAGTTACTTACCTGAGACAGAATTCTGGAAGCTGACCTGTCTGTCTCAGGTGAGTTGATACAGTCTGTTTCTGTTGAGTGGACTCTAGGTTCGAAGCCTATCTTCTTTTTTTGAACTGCTTGTCAACCTTTTAGGGTTCAGTTGTTGTTTTTTTTTCAAAACCAGAAACTCTTGTGTATTCACCATTGACTGTCGGTCTGTTTGGTCTTTGTGAGTCCTCTGTTCAAGCTTAATACATGAAATTTAACATGAAGGTCCTATTTCATCAAAACCTTGTATTTATTTTCTTATCCGTTCCAAAAAATCTTTGGAACTTTATTCCTCGTTTATCAATTCACCAAATTTTTAATTCCTTCTTTCCGTCTTTATCAGTTCGTCCGTTATCAGTACATCTCTACAATCAAACAATTCGTAATTCGCCATATTATTCTCAAATCAACACCATGAAGTAAAATGAAGGATCGTTAATTAGTCGACTATAAATAATTAAAAAATAAATTTAAATATTATCCTGCCACATTAGATTTGATGACTAATTTAGGATAGCTAATTTAGCGTCCAGATCTAATATGTTATTAGGTCTATTAATACAAAAAATCACTAGAACTTTCGAAAAAATCGTTTTCACGACCATAAAAAAACACTGAATTGTGCACCATGTATACTTGAGTTAATTGTGTCCTTTTTAGGATGTAGATTTAAACCATACTTCATAAATAAAGAGTTGGGGCATCCAAGTTCGTCCTGGAACCATGTGCTCGATATCAACTCAGCATTCTTAATCTATAGTTTCCTCGGCAAGTGAAGCCATTTAAATAACACTTCGAGCTGACCATATAAAACCATAAGTTTAGTTTTAAACAATTATAAAACCTTCTTCAAAATAATCATTGATTGCATTAAGAAACCTATGTATGCGGTTCAGCCGACCAACCTGAAATAAATTTCCATATTTCCCAATGGAACCCCACAATTTAATATTCATTTGTTTGAGTAGCTAATTCAGCCTACGTGAGGTCCAGCATCTGTATTCTAATATAACACGTTTACTGGTGCATTTATGGATGTACATCAGTCATTTGAGCAACTTTGACACGCCGGCTGGCCCTTCAATCTGAAATCCATTCTATGCCGAACACACTTCCTTGCATTTCGCCCCTACCTGTCTAACCGCTATTCCCAAATCCACTGCGTTACAAAACACTCTAAGTACTTTCCAGTCGAGGACTTCACAAAGTTGAGCTCTGGTGCAATCAATGGTGAATACTCTTCTCCTTCTGAAATCTGATCTAGTACGATACTCCGCCTCAACAAAAAACTGATTTGGAACACTCACACGTGATTCAATAGACAAAAAAGAGCTCTAGCAAATCATATCTCGAAAACAAATTGTTGATTTACGAAACCATCTAAAAATCAATCTGGAATTATGAACTTGAACTCTAAAGGACAGCAAAACACTCAAACATCAAACACATCCAATCTTTCCAATCGCCCTTAGAAGAATGATAAGCAGCCCTTCCTATTTAACCAACAAAGCCCCTCATACTGATCACATAATCTCTTTTTTTACTCTCTCTCTCTCTCTCTCTCATATTAAAAATGTTATTGCTATCAATCGCTACTATTTATCAGTGATTTGGACGCAAGAGCACCGTGGGGGCTGTCCCCGAATCCTGCTTTGGTCTCATTTGTTGGGGAGGTGATTTTGGGAGATTGGTAATTTTTTTTAGAAAATAAAATACATATTTTTTAGACCTTACATTATGATATTATTATTGTTGCAAATTCACCTTCAAACCTAATGATAATTTTTCACTTAGAGTCCCCTTCGTTTGATAAAAAACAGTTTTCATTGTAGGCACATGATTTGTGAAGTGGTGAAACATATTTACTTGATGGTGCTCATTGCAGACATAACTAGGTAAAACATAATTAACGGTTCTGAGCGAAACTGTAAACATTACTTAATTCTTAGAACAATACTCTGTAATTAGTAAATGCTAACAAAAGGTTGCCTTTCAAAATGCCCACATGATTATTAATGGATGAACTAGTGCTAACAAAGACTCAGTCCCATTTCCTACTGCACCACTAAACCTTAACACCACCGAATATAGAACCCACTCACTCCAGGCAAACATTTAATAGCTCAATTATTGAGCTTTCATTGTGAGCTATTAGCATGGATTATACATTTTACATTTATTATATGATAATGAGGAAGCGAAAATAGTTTTAATTATTAATTAAATATTATACTATTAATTTTAATAATAAAATGGTCCCATTTATACCTTATTTGCAGTACAACGTTCATTCACTTATCCATGCATAACATTCAATTACACATATGATTGTCATATAGAACATTTCCTGTGAATATCGGATTTTAATTTTTGTAATTTAAACCGTTATAATGATTTCGACGATTACCACAGGTCGGAAATCAAGTTTGAAAATCAGACACTGAGGTAAGCAAATTAATTTTACAATGTCTAACTGTTTTATTGTTGTATCGTTCTATCTTATACCAACTCTTAAACTAGCGCATATAATAAGTAATTTAAAAAAAAAAAATATTGTATAGATCCGACAAACAACGTATTTCAGCTCTGACAACGAATATGTTTAGTTTAATATAGATTTTTTTTCAGTTATTATAACAGCATTTTCCCGTTTATCGTTACACGCTTGGTAAATGAAGTTGAATTAAAATGTCTGTTGGTGTCATAGAGCTGAATAAAACCCAGAGCGTTCCTGTCAAACTCCCTGCTTTGCACCATAAGTCCTTGCTTTCGGCCATAAGTCAATGGTGGACCACCCAGCATAGACCATGTAATCCCGGATATTTGTAGTTTAGCCGGCGGACTGTTAACGCTTTCATAATTGGCCTTAATTACAATATGCAAATGTCCTGCCTACATCTGCCTGTTTAAACTTCATACAATAACTTATCTTAAAATCGAAACTCATAATACATTGTTTAAACTATTCATTATTAATTTATACAACATACATTCATTTAAATAATTGAACTAGTAAGTCAACATCAATTTAACTAACAGGCTAACAGAAAGAATAATTATAATGAATTTTGATTGTCCCATATACCCAGCTTTGCGTATACATTTTACGAAGTTATTCCTTTCAGAATTATTTGGATTTTTATATAAATGTCCGTTGCAATTTCCTTCTCAGGGCACCAAATGGGATCTCAGTACCTCAAGGAACCCAAGTTGCTCTCATATATATTTTAGTATTTCATACAAGAATATTTATTCCAAGAACTGTGTACCAATGACCCGCTATATCCTGTTACTTGGATATTCATTCGGAAAATGATTTTTCATGCCTTATATTTCGTAATCCTTGTGACATTGTCATGGGAAAATTTCATTTTAACATTAAAAAATGGTTAAATATGATGTATTTCGTGTAAGCATAACAAGTTTGTTGAAAATAGTATCTAAAATAATACACATTTCGATACCACCAAAGAAGAAGTTGTGTTTTATTTTTAAGTGACATCCCAAGAAAGCCAAAGTCATTTTTTTTTCCCCCCCCTTAGCTCTCAAACTTGAAAAATAAGGGTAAAGGAAAAAGGAGAAGTTTATTTGTATTTAGTGGATCCTTGTACTAGGAGGTTCCTATCACTTTTACTCCTCCAGCCAAATCACCTGAAAGAGAACGATTAACTTTGCTGTCATTGGCTCCTGATCAGCTCTCAATAAATCAACAATAACATCATATTTTTCAGCACACTTTCCTTTCTGGTCTTCTGAGCAACAACAATTTCTTCTCTTATATTAGTGTTAAAGCCAATGTGAACTGCTTGTTTATTTAACAATCGTGGTGTCATTGTAGCAATTAATAGTGAGATTGTTTTAAGTCTGGATTCTAGTGCCTCGCCTTTTTTGTCGTATCTTTAGACAGATGCGCTCCTTCTGAATCGCACCTCTCATGTTTTATTTTAGTTCTGATTCTCAGTATTTTTATTCATGCAAAGTGCATTGTTTTACCGTTACTTTTAGATCTCATTGTTCTTCTTGTGGTAACCGATTTTCTGTTAATTGGGGGGTTTTTTATTCACCGCTAAAGACGATTTTCAACTTGGAACCATGTGCAAACGCAAACTCCATTAGGGAGAAAAATCAGGTATCATTTGAATCATGATTTGGCCATTTTATGTTGTAAAGGAATGTCGATACCCTTCGATATAAGGACATCAAGGAAATTGTAGAAAGGTAATTTTCACATTATAATTTATGATTATTTATTTTACTTTGTTTTATTTTATACGTTTACAAATCTCACCGAACAGATCTACTTGGGCAAATACCGTCCATTTAAAAATCATTGGAATCAATTGTCGAACCAGCGTTCCTCGATCAAATAAAATCACTGTGTTCTCCTTCTTTCTTTTCATGTTCTTTAATATTTTTTTAGTAGTACTCTTGCAACTTTCTTTACTTGGTCTTGATCACCCACCAGCAGGTTTCCTTTAGTCCTCCAAGGTCGCTGATCTTTTGACAGTGGTTTTGTGATCCAATAAAGCTCCTTGCTGTCTTCGGCTTGTTCGGAATCCTGTTCAAGCCCGTCAAGCTTTATTATTGTATTATGTCAATGTGTGCTCTTCCTAAAAAAAGACCACAGGTACATTAGTGCCTTCTGTTTGTTTGCCTGAGCTCTTATTCACTATATTTGCGTTGTTTACTTTTTTTACTAGGAGTCATCCGACAATAATCGTTTTCTGTCAAATTCTTTGTGGCCAACCATTATTATCCTCAACGATCAATCTTGATTATCTCATTTTAACTTACATAGAAACAGATTTAATTTAACCCAGCAACATCTAGGTGGTCCTCACTAGCAATAGCGGTACCACGCTTATTGTTTGCTTAGTATGTCAAAGTGGTTCTGTCATAAATTTAAGTAAAAAAGTCTAAATGTAATGCTAACAAGACCACTGTATCGACCACATCATTCATTTATCAGACCTTTACTTTGTAATAATATTTCATAAGCCTTGAACCTACCCTGATGATCACAAATAAGATAATGGAATCACTAAACCACATAATTGTGTTTGCTGTTTCGGTTTTCAGTAGGGAGTTGGTCAGTTTTAAATTTGGGATGATATTTTGATAATCTAATTAGATGTTATTTTGTAATCTAATTAGTAGAATAAGTTTGTGTGAACTCTGTGATTCTTTGGTCCTACGCTATATTTTTTTTTTTATTAGTGAATCATCTTTGATAGACAATGCTATTTGAACTGAAACGTGCAGGTTATACATACTTTTATAATAATTATGAAGAATAAAAAAAAACATTTCGTTTAATTGCTCTCGTGGGTATTTATAGAATTTATTTAACATTAAATTAATATCTTATAAACTGAATGCGCATTTACAAAAATTGGATTATATTAATTAGTCTTATATTACTTGACCATACTCTGCAACATGTATCATATCCTTCATATAAGGATCGCATGTATTTCCTACATGTCCCACACCAACACCACAATCTACAATATATACCTAACACGCAGAGATAGACATACAAACACATATCAACCAGTGGTTTGTCAAGTGAATTCCCTGCTGACAGATAAATCAACGTGATTTATATATCCTCACAATGGATCCCGATAATAGATGATTCCCTGATAATTTCTAAGTAATGGATGACAAAACAAAAATATTATATAATTAAGAAATTTATAATAATAAAAACTTTTCACGATATATTGCCAACTCTACAAATTTAAGAAGTAAGGTTACCGGTACAGTGAACAAATGTGGAAAACAAAAATGTCGCAGGTGAGCGACACAGGAATAATTGCGAAGAGGAACGTACCCTGATGAGGTTGATATCCGACCTCATAGAGCAATTGGCACATCAATGAGGCCCACTACCCAGAGCCCTGAGGCGGAGAATTAGGGAAAGCCATAAACCATTAGACAAGATAGTCTGAAAACCGGAAGGGTGGAGAACCATTTTTATTAGATTCATTTTGAAAGAATCAATTCGGATTCCACTCACTTCACTCAAACATCAACCAGCTGCACTGAGTTCTTGGCGCATCTAATTCTTGACGTAGATCTTTCTTTCAAGAAGAATCTCTATGTGATAGGAGTACTTCATGGTGTAGAGCAGGCTTTCAGCAAAGTTGGACTTCTCTTTTAACTACGACCGCTACTTCCACATACTTACTTCTTGCTTGGATAACCGTTTTTTTTTTAGGAAAAATTCATTGGCCTCCTCATTAAGACTCACCATGGTCCTCCAAAGCTTCGGGTATACCAAGGCTCAATACATGCTTGCTTACTTTACATTAACTTTACCTCTGATATACCCACCACCCCTGATAAAATTACATTAAGTTATGCAGACGATGCAGCAATACTCGCATCACGCATAGACCCTACTCAAGCTCCTCTGACATTACAAAATTAATTGTTTCAACTTAACTCATGGTGTACGACCTGGAAAAGCAAAATTAATTCTGCTAATTCCTTACACAAGACGTTCGCCCTTCGACGTGGTCAATGTCCTCGACCTGTGACACAAACTGACACAGTTAGATACTTAGGACTTACATTGGATAAGAGACTGACTTGGAAACCCCATACGACAATGAAACACCGGCTAACACTTAGTCACTGATTAAAACTGATTTGTTCTAATCAAATTGACATAAGTACGCTACAATATATCTAACTAAAGTGCTAATCGTGTTATGATAGAATTGCTCTGGTACATAGCATTAAAATTGTTGATCAATATTATCATGAAAAGCCAGTGGGGGTAGCCATCGACAATTACATAAAGTAGTCCATTGCAATTAATTTAATCAAGTTCCAATAAAGTTTAGAAATGGTCTAGTATCGTGGAGGGATTATTAGACAATTAGTTTATTAAAGTGGTTCCCAGCTGGTAAACAATCTTATTCAGATTTGCAATCTAATTACCCAAAACAAATCAAAATACATTATTTTTACATTTCAAAATAACAAAATGGAACAATGATATCCCAAATACTTAAAGTACTTCATTATTTAGGAATAAACTTTGATAGTTTAAAGACATGGACTCAACACTAATGCTAACTAAAAAAAGTACCCTCAACATAAAATTTAAATTTATTGCTATATAAAGAGGATCCAAATTAGCATTTACCCATAAAGTCAACAGAATATACTTACTGAAACCAATTTGGACTCACAAATCTACAGTTCTGCCAAACAATTAAATTTAGAAATGATACAAACTTATCAATCCAAAGTGTTTTAGCTTATTTCTCAAACGACACCTTTCCTCAACAACAGGGTACTCTAAAACGATTATAAGATTTCGACAATACATGAACATGTACGGGCAACATGAACAATGCTATGAGAAATTTATATTCACATTAACCCACTTATCTCCCTGTCGGGTCGTCACTAGAGGGATGCCTGGTCGCCCTAGCCCTGGTGACAAGTGAGGATTGTATGAGTTTATAACCTGGACAATCGTTTCATGACGGGTTTACTATCTGACTCCATTTTTGATAGGTATGTGCCCCGACAGTGCACTACCATACCTCAGGAGAAGAGGTACAGGGTAGTTTATAGGTAGTAAATGTGGTCTTGGAATGATCACGAATACACTCGGTATCTGAGGGTAGGCGAAAACCGTCCGGATCCCAAAGGCGAGTGTGAACCGGAGAGAGGCAGACTGGATTGCAATGGGAGACACTGCTGGTAAAATTTGCAGGGCCACGACAACCGTCGTCCGCGAGGGAGGGGTCTCTCCCAAGGAGGTGCTAGTTTTAGCGAGACGAAGACAGACATTCCCACTAGGAAGGTGTGAGGTCTGCCAAAGCCGGGTTAAAACATAGCGAGGTTAGGTGAGAGAGATGTATAGGTTTTTCATGAAGAAGCACTCAGAATTCCAGCGGGAGCCGCGAGCCAGTGAGTAGTTGCCAGGAGTTGCCAGGAGAGAATGATTTACAGGGCCTAGGGGGCCGCCTTAAGTAGACAATAGCATTCGACTTCATTGTCCTCTGGGAGGCTGGCAAGGGTTGCTTAGGATCTGCGGTCGGTTCCCTCATCTGGTGAGGTACCTGTGACTGACAGCTGGTGGCCCATCTCATGTAACTACTTGGCCCCCGCATTTTTTATTGCTTAACACATTTATAATGATTTATATTTTGTTCATGTTATTTACATTTGTCTATTATACATTTAGTTCATGTTATTTACATTTGTTTACAATATATATACAATAGAGTATAGGGTGATTTATCTTATGTTAGTTAGCGGTCGGTACACTCCCACTTCCATACTCAACATAGATCGGACACAACCTAAAAAAAAGATGGTTGACAAATTTCCTTTAGCAAATTACTCACGCTGACTGGGTGCTCTTTCTCCCACAAGACTATGACTTATCATTTATTTTAGTGACCCTACATTAAATGATTTCACACTTGTGTTACATGTGAGAATTGAAAATTAAAGTTAATCTTAATATTAATTTCAAATTTTCAATTCATTGAACATGTTCAATTTCATGTTTTTTGATTTTCAATAATAAATTTGAAAATTATAGGTGCCGTTATAGTTGATTTTTCAATAAAAATGACGATAATCATATTTTATTTTCAGTTTGAAATTAACAATTAAATATTACATAATCAATTTCAAAGGAAGGGTCCTCGTCATCCCGGTCAGTAACTTGGCCCTTTCTCCCTAAAACAATGACAAGGATACTTCGGAGATGGTTCGTTGCCCACAAAACTTGGAGTGTGGGGGATGGGGCCGTAGCTGAACGTCAACAACCGACCAACTGCAGCTTGTGTTCAATATGGCTTGCCATGAAGTGCATCCAGCTCAAACACGATGCTTTGTCTTCAATATGATAGTTCATGTTTATACAGTAACGCATAAGCATACTCCTGAAATGCTAATTAATTTTCAGTTAGTTAGGAATTGAAAATTCATACATAATACACCGATTCAAAAATACATAATCTTCTGCATGTATGTATAAAGGTTCATTTTGAATCACTGGCATACACTAGCACACAGAGGTACCAGGGTATCCAAACGTCCTTTTGAAGTTCCGTTATTGTCAGCTTTGCCATCATCTTTCCGGTATGTTCCAGTCTAGGCAGCAGTTACTCAAGGTCAGTAAACGTTGTCCTATTAACTTTTCTCTCATCTATCTATATCTTTTGTTAAATCTTATTTCAACCGTTTCACCCTTGTATTTTAGAACGATATCCTTGCGATCTTTGTGCTATATTTGTAATTTTACAATCTGCCTTATTGGGCAATAAGTAATTGTGATCAATGTTCTCACTCATACCATATTTACAGTTTTTCATTCGCTCGCACATCCATACATTATTTACACACAGTCCCGGATTTCCCAAATCCACCTAGTTGTCACCTCCCTCCCATGCTTCTCCGTAAGCTGCGTCACTGAGTATGAACTGACCAAAAGCGCAAGAGCCACAAACGCTAACATGATTGCGTAAACTGGCCATTTCCAGGACTCACACTACGATGTATTTATTTATAACAGGTCACGAGGCCACTTCCGCCTTAGTCTCGGAGGAGGATTATAGGGATGTGTGGCGCAGTGTATATCTTTGTAAATTAGTAATTTATTTTATATTGAGAGATGGGATGTCCTTCAAAGTAGTCTGTACAGTTGTCCCAAGCGTCTGTTTAGTTCTTGTCATTTTAGCTAAGTGTGTAGGTTCCATGTCAGCCTTCTGTCGGGAGGAAGCCTAAATAGCTTACTGTCTCGGATACAGGAAGAGGGATGGAATTGCATTTTCATTAACCATTGGTTGCACCAATACTCGATCTCATCAAGGTGTTTTTGAAGGTTATGGAATGCTGTATCGGGTCTGGGTGGGATGACATGATTGCAGTGCCATCTGCAAATCATCCCAAATTTGTATTGGGAGTACAAAGACCATCAACCGCTGATGGGATCCAGGACACTGCTCTGTGGAACTCCTGATTTTATAGGATTCATCCTTCATGTAAAATCAGACACCTAGCTAAGTTAAGACTATTTTAGTTTCCTGCTACTATCACACTGACTATGGTATCAAATTCGAACCTTCCACGACTATTTTTTGGAAAGGTACGAATGAATGCTAACAAAAGAATTTGAAAGACTTTAAACAACAAAATTTACATAGCAGGCCAGATTTTGATGGAATAAAACAAATACAGAACGTTACATGAGGATGGTCATGTTGGAGGAAATATTGCCAGACGTCTCAAGTATGGTAGCCCAAGAGGGAGATCAAAGAAGGGTCACCCCTATAAAAGATGGTTTGGTGATGTGTAGGACAGCCTCAGAATGATAAGGATCTGATGTTGGACTCCCAAAAGTACAGAGATCTGCGTGGCCGCCTGTTTCTCAGGAGGCCTGGAGCCGAGGATGGAAGGGGGTGACTTATCCACAGTCACATGAGAACCAAGTTTGGCTAAATTTCTCCAGGCACTCCAGAGTAATGATGGAATATAGTTACATACATACATTATATATATCTGTACCTCGGAGGGATACAACACATACAACATTTTTGGGATACAACATTTTTTTCATTTTATAACAACTGCATGATGTAAATAACAATAAATAGAATATTTTACCAGAACATTCTATTTATTGTTATTTACATCATGCAGTTGTTATAAAATGAAAAAAATGTTGTATGTGTTGTATCCCTCCGAGGTACAGATATATATATATATATATATATATGTGTTACGGCTAGCGGTACGGCAATGTTAAGCCTAATACCACATAGCCTAAGGTAAACAAACCCGTAACGTGTGTATAGAGGATCAGGAGGAGAATAAAGCCAGTTATAAAACAAACCATCACGTTATATCATTAACCTCCTTATTCATTCTTTTTTCTCGATTGTCTACAGCTGGGAGACGATTACTTTTATATATATTATACATATCATATAATTTATATAATATTTATATTATATATATTCATATATTTATTTATTTATAAGAAATATTTATATATTTAGGCAAAAAATCATCAGTATTTACACGAGCATGGGAGGGCAGAAATGATACGACCGTGCCGTATCTTCCCCTATGTAATCCCTGGGAGCATTTTAAGAGCACGGCCGCTTCGGCGCTTCAAAGACACGTTTTTCCAAAGGCAGCTTCCCACAGCGGCTAGTTCCTAAATCACATTTCCTACCGTAGGTAGACGTGTTTTTGTCCCCTATCCCTACCGAATCATGTTAATGCAATTACATGTTTATGTACCTACGGCTATGTTAATCCTATTGCTGGCTGTCATCTCAAAGGGAGCAGCTTGAAAGTATTCAAGTCTTACAGCGAAAATGATAATATATATTGTATGTTTAATTATCAAAGGCATTCGTATAATCCTTTATATATAAATAGATTTTACGGAACGATTTCCTACACACAGAAGGTGGTTAAATATTTACAACACACTACAAGAAAGAAAAAATAATATTTAAAACTTAAGGATCAAATTTCTATCAGCCAGGGCTCCGATTATTTATTGTACTTTTATGACAACATTGCCTCACTTTAAATGGAACTAATATATTCTACAGTGGAATGCCGATATTTCGTATCCCGATTATTCGTATTTCCGGCTAATTCGTAAAAAATTTGCCGGTCCCCAGAGAAAATCCCGGTAAGTGGTTTAAAAACAATGCATTTCAGTCCCCCGGTAATTCGTATTATTTTTATGCTCGAGGTTACTTAAAACGTCTTATAATACGTATTTCCAGCTTAAAAACCTCGTCAATTCGTACTGTTCAAGAAAGGTAAAGAGACAGTGAGAGACCAGAGAGCGGAATGAGTGCGAGATAAATGTTTTCTAGGAAATCAAGTAATCCCTTCTACAGAAGCAAAAGGGAATGACAAGTTTTCTATGAAATTCCATTTGTAATTCGTACTCTGTTACTGAAAAGAAATAAAGAGAGGAGAGAGGGAAAGTTTTGGGAAGATTTTAGGAAGATAAATAAGCTTTTCTTTCGTTTCTACAGTTCAGTCTCGTTTTCGTTATCATTGTGACACGTTACCATTTTGACGACGGCCTAGCAGTAGTGGGGATGTTAACCGACGAAGAAATTTTAGATCCATCTGAGGACGTTGATGGTGAAGATGGAGAGGGCGATGAAGATGATGTACCAACAATTACTGTTAAGGTTGCTATACCATACATGAACAAAGTGTGCCATTTTTTAGCAAAATCAGATGTTGGTCTGAACACTCTCGACTAAGCAATTGACAATACCCGTCTGCAAGGATTGCGTAAAAAAAATTACGGATTTTTTCGAACCAATGTTTGATTGGTGTTTATTTAATCTAGAACATAAGTATGTACATATTTTTTATTGCATGCATTGTTTATTGTTAAGTTTAGTACTAAGCAGTGTTTATTGTATAGCTTTTATCCTTACTACATTGTACACACATGTTTGCATTAATACGTTTTTTAATTTTGTACTCCCGATAATTCGTTACAAACTGTCAGTCCCTTGACAATACGAATTATCGGGATTCCACTGTAGAACTAAACGAATGTGAAAAAAAATTGAATCCCCACATATTATGTAATAAATATATTTACGACCATCAAAAATAATCGTAGCCACTTGTATTGAAGAACATGTACTGAGATTTTTCAAATGCAAAATAAATATTTTAGCTCTTACGCAATACGAAGTGATGTGAGTAATGTAAGACCACATTATTGTTCCATTTAAACAATTCAAAAACGATCAATTACTTCTTCAGGAATTCAATCGTATTTTCTAGAATACTTTGATATATGGTGATTATCCTTTGTTGTTTCAAAACTTTGGTTGTAAGTTTTTACTCTGCCCCGATATTGTTCATTCTTTTTGTACATCCTTACTTTTATTAATATATATTTCCAAAAATACAATTTCTTTAATAATTTGATTTAACTATGATGGAAAAATGGTAATTATTAATTATTATTAGAACCTTGAATTGAATTATTATATTTACGCATACTTTATCCTATAATTTTGGCGACCGATATGCCCTTCTTCTTTCTGTACTTCAATATTGCCGTTATCAGTTTTCTCTGAACTCCTTACAGAACATCTCTGATATTTAAATTCCAAATAATTGCTTCAACACCTAAGACTCGCCTCATTATCTCCTTAAATTATTACTTACATACATACTTGCTCTGCTGTAAGACCTATTTCTATACCCTGTACCTAATATTTATAAATACGACAATTATTAACTAAAAATTATTTGAATTATTATTGTGTCTAGCAAGAACATCGGACTATACGTGATGATATTTATAACCCTAATGAAGGATATGATCTTATAAGCTTCCAAAAAATAACGAAATCTAATTTAAAAAACAGCCAAATTCGTACATTTACTAAACCCGGAATTGGCAACATTTCTGAGTCCTAATCTGAAGGAAATTTAAACTGCTAGACGCTCACGACGGTGAGTATTCCAGTAATAGGAAGTTAAAAGCCTTAAAGCTGATCATTGCCCAAACATATTTTGCCATATAAGTTATTCCAAAACAAAAAAGCAACTGGGTATCTCAGGTAAGAATCAAACATGAATTACGACCGATCATGCCGGGACTCAAGTACATGCATGAAGTCAAAGATTGAAAAGAAATGACAGTACTCATTGGCGTCATTGTGCCTTGAGATTTATTATGGGCAGCTAGCTCATAAGAAAACCCTTTGGAAGGATCTTCTAACGACAAAGTAAGGAGAAAGCACCAATAACAAAAGATGTTTTTTACACAGTGGTGACGAAACATTACAATAGCTGCAATATTGTTTTGTCTATTTGCGGGATTAGGCGCCTAAGCCGAGATGTTTTGCCACCGTCGCTAGCACTAATCCATTGTCAGCCATTAAGTCAAACTGTAGGGGGTCTTATTGCCCCATGAAAAAGCACATTGAGTAGTCTGTGAAAGGTCAGACGTTAATGGATAATGTGAGCTATATCTTGAACGCTCATCAGCTGAATAATATTTGTATATTCTTGTTAATATCAACAGTGCTATAACTATTACTACCATACCATTTTTTTATTGATAGTTTACAGTTTATAAAATCTTGTTAATGTTCATCACGTCAATACGTTATCACCTGGAAAACCGTCAGAGTTCTTCCAGGAGTCCTCTAATTTCGTGACAAATACAAGAATGTCATCTTGAGAGAAGTATAGCAGACTCTTTTAACTCTTGTATAGTAAAAGGTAATTTTGGTTCCTTGTTCCAAATTTTTGTTCTTCAACCTGGAAGCTAGTAATTCAGAAGCTTCCTTTCATAAGTTGAGATCTCTGGTGAGGTCATTTAACTCACCTGATTACAACGTTGAGGAATTGATGACATCCCCTCATAATCACTGTCACCTTCATTAGTATCATAAGGGTGATAAGAAGGACAACACTCGTCCTCGCAGAGCTTTGGCTACTGGTGAAAGGTTGAGATCGGCACTTCCTTTGAATGAGGGACCGGGTGTATTGCAGAAACTAAATCAGGATAGGTCCACTTGCTACGGGTGTTTTGATTCATTCCAGTAATATTTACTAGGCAGAAATAGCAGTCATCGAAGTGGTGTTCGGGCTCTCTCCAAACCATTGGTACGCCGAATTGCAGACTTTTTCTTTTTCCGGTAGTCCACTGTCAGAATTTCCTGTACAAGTTTTATACATCTGATGTGGTTCCGAAGTTTTGTCTTCACCGCCAAGCCTAAAACCAAAGTATCCAGCTCTCTTTACGAAGACACTAACACTTTTTATGTTTTCGTTTAACGTGTATTCTCCACAAATGTGGCAAAACGCATCAGAATGATTTACACAACGTCTTCTACTTAAACTCATTTTATTTCTATTCAATAACACAAATACAATACAGTACGTTTTAGGTTAACTTAATAACAACTCTTTCCTAAACATGAATACCAAGCGAGGCCTACCCTACATGGTGAGAACTCACAAACTAACCTCAACTCTAGTTGAAGCGTTAAAAGTCACTTAAGTTAACAGATGCTTACTCCTTCTACTGGATTTTCTTGGAACTAACTAGGTAGCAGACTGACAATAGAGCAAATATGCAGGAATCAATTATTGTATATGTGATTTAGAACTGCACATTTCATGTAGAACTGCTCGTTAAAAAACCTCTGATATAAAAAAGTAGAGCAGATAGAGAAAAACTGATTTTATATTTAGATTCAGCGCCCCAAATATTGCTAAAATCATTTCTAAAACCCTAGGCACAAAAAAAACATTTTTTTTCTTGGTCTCAAGTATTCATATGGCCGAATCAGGGTTTCCCTTCATCCAGAAGTCAATACTCCCTGAGCAACTTGCTGTGCCAACCCCTTCTGAATAAAACCCAGAATACATCAATAATCTACTAATTTTAATTCTGCATCGCAAGTTTCGCTTATTAGGTCTCTTCTTTCCCCCCTAATATCGATCGTTTTTTTCATGTATCGCCTCCTACTCACCATACCCCTCCCATTCCACGTTTCAAATCCCGTCCTTTCCAATTTTTTTTCTTCCCCTACCCGACCAGTGGTGCTCACTAGTTTCATTACATGAATGATGGAACACCCAAAATGGTATTTTTACTTCGATTCGTTGTAATTCTAAATATTTTCATTTATCAACCTAGTATATCAAGTTCCATTTTATGATCTACATCGGTCATAATGTGTGTACTTAACATGTGTTCATATATTTGAAACGTTATTGTGAAAAATATTCTTTTTTTAGTCAGCCTGTGTCTGACTATTCTACCTCAACGGCCGTTAAAATGCGCTATGTTGCCTAGATGAGTCATTTTGATACAGCGATGTCTTCTTCTATCTTTTGTTGTTGTCACCCTGGTCACGGTTTGTGGCCCAAAGTGGCCCCATCCCTGTTCCATCCAAACAAAGAGGAGAAAGACACAGGTATTGGCCGATCGAGCAAAGCTTTCGTGCCAAGACTTCAATTCAAGGCTCGGCAGATGAGTAAGCAATGCTCTGCGGTATCGCTTTCCGCACTATGCAGACAGTTCTGGTCTGTCTTCTGTTCCTTCATTCCTTTATTTAATCCGCCATGTCCCGATAGCCTCTGTGAACTATAGTATTCAGAATAGCGGTAATCCTTGACCGAATGAAAGTACTTCTTTAGGGTTCTTCTCTTCATTGAATTCAACGAAGAGACGAACCTGGTACTCACACTTCATCGGTTCGGTCATTAAGATAGTCTTTCCAACTCCTAGGTACCTATTCTATTCTCCTAAGAAGGGGAGGCGGAAAAACTTTGAGTGAGCTGTCCTTTCTTCACCTTAGCTCTGAGGCACTACTCCAGATCTTCAAAGAAGATGGTCCTATAGACCATCACCATGAACCTGCATTGACATGTACGTCTGACCCTTAGTGAGGTGCACCGACCACGGCTAGTAGACACACCTTATGATTCCCAACACCACAGCCTGGAAGAGAATCCTTGAAGTCTCAGCCTGAATACCCTACTCAAGCCACCTATACTGACAAAACAGTCAGTGACTGAAGTCACTCTGTAAGCTAGGTACTCGATGAGGGCTGAAAGGTTAATGTTCCCCTGCTTCAAATCTAGGCAGGTCAACTCTATGCCCATTCTTAGGTCATCTTTATTCAGGCACCACTCTTCTACAATGGCAACACAGCTGCAGGCTCTTCTGAAGACTGGAGGAGTCCACTGCAATGGTCTTCACCTAATCATCCACATTTCTTGAGGACCTTATTGAAAACCAATTTCCAGCTCCGAGGCTCTTGTACCTGACCTGAAGGTATTCACAGACCTGATTGATTTTGCACTCCTATTACTGGCACCTTGCCCCATAGGGTTCTCTCTTGGCTACAATTAAGTCAGATGTTCACCATGGTTACTCGTCTTCCGAGGATTTCTTCACTAGAGAGTGGCCTCTGCTGTGCCCCTCATGTGTTGCTGATTTAAGAATGCCATCTTTCTATCAACTCTCTTCATTTAGAGTATCATCCTAAATGGAGCCTAATCATTCTCCATAAACCTTGTCTTATACTAAGACCACAGGACTCCTCTTGTCATATATCCCTGGAGGGTCCCTTCTGGGATGGAAACCATTAGTCATCAAATGACATGGAGTTAGAATACAAAATAAGAAAAAATCTGCAATATACAATTAAATTAAAAGAAGAAAAATAAAATTAATAAATATTATTAATTAATAATTAATAAATAATAGCATTAAATAAGTAAGTATTAGTGGTTACTCTTTTAAAAACTTGCAGCTATGGGTAAATAGTTTTAAAAAAATAATAAATAAGATAATAATAATAGTAGTTATGATCCTAGTCATGATTTTCCAGCCACTCAGAATAACGAGTACCACCACGTTAAGGGTATCAGAAATGTGCATGGGCCACACTTCTATCTATTAAATTCCCCAAAGGGCTAAAGACCAAAGAGTGTTCATTAAAAAAAAAAAACATTTTCATGTTTAAACAAACAATGTTGTTATTATTGTTTGTGATTTTACTAGTGATTGTATCTTAATCAACTAAATTATTGTTAAATGACAAAATTTTTGTCTTTCCACAATTTAGTATTTATTCGCCAATAACGTTTTCGACAGCTTTAACCTCTTCAGTTTGATAAAATGAAAAGTCACATGATAAAAACCTTGAATCTGCATATGGAGACATACTAAATCTATCATTAAAAGCAACATTCAATAAGTAACACATATTCAAAATATCAATTGAACCTAGTCCAAATCATGAATGATATTATTAATGACACCAATGATATTATGATAATGATGATAGGACTATGTCTGTAATCATAGAGTGTGGTGGACAGTTATTAGAGGAGAACCCAACTATCAAATATAATAAACCTGTTAGAGATAAACCTAAAAAACATTAAATTCTAATTCAAACCGTGTGTAACACAAAGCCTGATTCAACTTAGCCCATCAGCCCCAAGACACAATTGCGTACCAAAAGTTTAAAAAGACGGAATGCCATTAAGACCTAAAGTAGATTTCACAATGGCACCAACAAAAAAAATGGTTAGGGAATTCATAGCTGCAAGGAATTTTAAAGTTAAACATTCAATAGATAATTCCACAGAAGTAGTGAAAATATTAGAAGGAAATTTACTGGGAGATTGCATCCTGGTTTTGTTTGATATAGTTAATTTATTCTACAGTATTCCCCCAGAGGAGGTGTAGCACTTGTTGGTAAAATGCATGCAACACAAGGAATTTAACCTGGGAGTCAGCATGGAAATATCAAGATTTTTGGAAATGTGCCTCAGACAGAACAATTATATATTCAATAATGATTTCTTCACAAAGACTCAAGGGTTAGCAATGGGAAACTCTTTGAGTACATTATTAGCAGAACTATAACTAGAAGAATCAGAGAAGGTATACATAATGTCTAACAAAAATTCATACGTACTTGTGTCCTTCATGGGGAGACATAAAGAATTAAATGAGCTATCTAAATATATAAACAAAATAAATAAATACATTAAATTTACGACAGAAATAGAAAAAGACAACCCCAATTATTTTCTGTATTTGATAGTGAGTAGAAAAGTGAAAACTAAGATACATTCAAAATATGCAGGATGACTGATGTTGAGATACATAAGACTTCTTTGCACCATCACAGTCACAAGGTGGTCATGTTCCACTTTATGATTAACAGGTTACATAACATCCTACTAGACAGGGATAACTATGATAAAGAGTTTAGACACATACACCAAGTAGCAACGATACAGATGCTATAACAAGAATCAAACAAAAAATTGACCACAGAAGACTGACAAAAAAATATATAAATAACTCGAATGTTAAAAAATGGTGCACTTTCCCATATTTAGGAAATATTTCCAACAAACTAGGGAATATTTTGAAAAAATGGAGCATTGGTGAAGCCTTTATAAGTAAAATCACTTTACGCAACTCAAGTTCCCGCACTAAAGACCTGATTCAGTTAAAAGATAGATTGGGTCTGTATAGGATAGGGAATGCAATAAATCTTATATTGGTTGGAACAAATAGAAAATTATCAATCAGATGCAAACATCTTAAACAAGTCAGTTCTACCAGCATCTACAGGAGAAAGGGTACCATGATGCACCACATAGAGTTGCCTTGCTACACCCTACAAATGATAGAAATTAAGTAATAGTCAGGGAAGTATTAAAATTAAATGAGATTCCCAAATATCAGATAATATAAATAAATAAGAAGAAATAATAAACTAATATGCTAAGAAACCCACCCCCTCCATACCTGCTAAATAAAGCCAGTCACAGAGAGATGTCAGAAGAGGTAGCAAACCAATTTTAAAGGATAATTGATATTATTTTAAATTTTATAAGTTTTTCACACTACCAATAGGGCGAGTAGCCTTGAAATTAGTTTATTATTGTTTTTTAATAGTTTCTTTTTAATTATGTATTACTTACATTACAAAATTTAATTTAGTAAAATAGATGGACCATTGCACCTGGTGCAATTCATCAGCACTGTTAACATTTTGAATATGTTTTGCACATTGATTGTTAAAAGTGTTGCTTTTAATGATAGATATTGTTTGTCTCCATTTGCACAGTCAAGGTTTTTATCATGTTACTTTTCATTTTAGCAAACTGAAGATGACAGCTTAGAGGTGTCGACAATGTTATTGACAAATAAATACCATATTGTGGAAAGATAGAAGCTTAATTATACCCTTCCACAACTGGCGCTAATCATTTAAATTAGTGTTGTTGAATAGGTTTATATTTTAGATCAACTTGTTAATTTTTAGTACACCATCACTAGACTAAGGATAGTGTGTATGTATCAGTACATATTGATCACAGTACTTACATACTGGGACTCAACTAACAACTCGATCCTTATGAAAATCATGAAATCTAGTGAGGGTGTTAGGGCAAGTCCAACAACTCTTCAATTATTGCATAATTTAATAACTACTATAAATATTACATACACAGGCAGTTTGACAGATCAGCTTTTAAAACACTTTGAGTGGGTAATAAATGTTTTAAAGCTCAATTTTCATTATCGATAATAAATGATAAATGAAATAAGGGTTTTATAAATACAATTACATTTTATAAATTACATATATTGAAAACATATAACAAATGATTATTTATACAAAAACGAAATATTTCAAACAGAAATACAAAAACATTTACACAAAATACGCAACTTCAAGCTAGCTAACCATGAACTACATAAAAATATCTGGGAAGTATTTCAATTGGCAAAAGATTTTTATTTTATCAACTGCGTCTCTGATATGAATATGAGCATGAGGGTGTGGAGTAGTAAAATTTCAAATCTTATAAGCATATTTACTATAAAAAAAAAGTAATATTTAGTTTAAAATAAAAAAAAAAAAAAGGATAGGACTGCTATATTGAGGCATATTAATTAGAGAATTTCAAATTGCCACAAAAGGTGTTGAAATTAACTAAAAAGTGGTTAGAGGATAGCCTTTTGTGACTATATTTAATTTATATGAAACATCAATTTAAATTAATGAATAAAATTAGCTATTAGTATAAACCATAAATATCTATAAGCTATGAAAACATTGATGCACTAATGGTCATTATTGAAACTGTTCAGATTTATTTTTTAAACTGCATAGTAAATATATCATAAAAAATAATAAATTAAACAAAATTATGATAATACAAACTGTTGCAATTAATCAAGGAAGACAATATTCCTAGCATACAAAACATTAGCTTGGTGTAATATAAACAAGATAATGGAAAGCAAAAATAAAAACAGACAAAGAAGTGGCAATGGATGAACAGCAGATGGTTAAGTAAAAAAAATAGTAAGGATGACAAAACAGTTTTTTGACTTGAAGCTGGCCGACTTATATATAACTAACTAATATTATCGCATATTTTATTTTCAAACCATGATGTTTATTTTTTGCCTCTATAGAACTCTTGTGTATATATGGTCAGATAAGAATATGAACTTACAGTATATCAAACTTTTGACTATAGAGGAAATAAAAAAAACAATCTAAATGAGGCCTTTAGTTTCAGATTCACAAATTCCAATTGGTTTGTAGATTCATCACAATTTTATGGACCAAGGGCTTAGTAAATAAATAATTATTGGGCAAAAAAAAAAGGTAGTGAGAGGGCCGCAATTCAAAGAGGGATTATATACCACAACCAATAATTATTAAAATATCTAAAAATGATTTTATTTTTTCCTATAGAACCAATATTTTTGGAGATATGGAGTTCTATTAACTTGGAGGGTTCTTTGGAGACCTCACAATAGTTTCATGACAGTATTATAGAATGATCTTTTATAACTTCAATGCCAATAGGTAACTGTGCTAAACCTTAAAATTTCCAATTCTTGAAAATGTTGCCATTGGAAGTATTATCACAGAAACAGTTGCATCAACCACTTGTTAATCATGTTAGAAAGAAAACTTACAAAAAAGCAAAAGAAAGCCGGCTGCTCGCAACTGGCACCAAACTACGAACAGTAAAAAGTCCTGTAGGTGTGTCATCACATCAATAAAGAGCAAAAGTTAGTTTAAGACAAATATGACTAGTGCTTGATATCTGGTGACAAGCAATCCTCTTAAAATACCCCATTCCATCAAATGGATGTAAAATAATATCCAAGTGCCTATTCTGACATAAGAGTGATTGAAAAATCATAGGCATTTTGAGTAGAGACCCCCAAAAATATTGAAAAATTATTTAAATTGTTGGTATGGGCAGGACAGGACTGTCCATCTCTAATGTACCATTGAAATACTGACAACAGATTAAAATAATTAAAATAATGGAATAATAACAAAATATTAATACAGTTCCTCTAAATTAAAAAAAAATTAAATATTTTGAATATTTGACCTTTTGGCTATTTTGAATTCTTTCAAGCCAGGTACTGACCGCTAATAATTATCATCCGGAAATGATCGAGATATTTCCTATTATTCCTCAAATAACTCCACAAATCCGGAAACATATAGCTAACACCGAAACCATTTCATTCGAAATATTGTGATTTATAGTCAGTCCTCTGACTTTATTAATATGATCATCATTGTCATATTGAATATTAATACATAGTCGAGTACACAGACTTTTAATTATTTAGTCGGTGCCAGTTGTGGATGGATAGTATTTTGATAAACACTCCTATTTCTCTGTAAAATGTTAACGCTGGCCAAGAAGGGTTTATTTAATCTTTTAATTGTTCCACTGTTGTTCTGATTTGGAGTTTGTATTAAAAAAAACTATGTTTTACTACGAGAGTACTCTCTTTAAGCCATTTATAACTGTTTAGGTGTGAAATATGTACTTCCCTCTGCACTGTTAGCACTGGGATTTGGGGTTCGTAATGCATGCTCACCAGATGATTTGGTGAAATTGATTAACTTCCAACTGTTATAACAATTGGTTATATACTTCAAAAATTGCGACAGACGCGCAACACCTTCAACATGAACCGAAACACTAGGATAATCAATAAAACACTGTGTGCAGTACTTAATCAACGATTGGTACTTATACTTACTAACAAAATGGAAGTAACAGTGCAAGTGGTTATCACAGTGAAGCCACCACAGCACCCTGCTTAGGATTAAACTAACCAATATAATTAATTATAAACATTATATTTTAACAACAAAAATAATATTAAACAGATCTTATATTGAATATAACACCTTATTATTTTTAAAAATATCTTGATATAAATATTTTGGTATCTAAAACGATACCAGTCTTATTTATTAAAGCCCAAACAGAGCAAACTATTTACACATCATAAATTTAAATGCCATCTGAGAGTATGTAAAAAAGAAAAATTGAATAAAATAAAACTAATATCGATAAATTTTTAACTGTGTGTTAATCAAACAGTTTGATTTTTTATAAAATATGCAAAGTAACATTAGCATGTTTTTTGTTTAATACTTTGACAGAATAACGTTTTCAACAGCTATTTAATAGGATAATTATGTGCAGAATTTTGGTCAAATTATTATAAGGTAATGTTACTTTGAGTTATGAAGTTTACTCTCAGACTGCATTTTAGAATTATATGATTTATATTTTTATTTCTTTTACACCAGCTTATTATGTTGATATGATTATGTAGGCACATGTGTATAAATAATATAGGTTTTGAAATAAACCGAATTTTAGACATTTAGAGCAACGGATGCGAGTGCACATCGGAGAAGCTCTCTAACTTTTTTATCTGATTAGTTAGAGATGTACTTTCAGCTTTCATTTGTTCTAGATCAGCAGTGATCCTTTCTAGATTAGCGGTTGTGTTCTTATTTGATTCTATTTCAATCTGAAAATAAAAATCTTACATCAAACATAAAAAATCTTAGAAAGATCCATGAGAAACATACTGACTTATGGGAATTTTAACAATTACTTAAATTTTAATATAAAGCTTAACAGATGAAAATGTTGATGATTTTAGATTGATTATAGTTTAACAGGTTATATGTTTTACTGAATTAAATCATCTCTTTTAAATAATAAAGACAACAATTTTAATACTTGATTATAAGAGGTAATATTTAAAATTTATCATTACGTTTAAGTGTTATCTCACTCTGTGACAATTAACCAACAATTTTACTTTAGTAAATATTTACTTTAAAGAGTTTTTATTTTAATTCATCTTATTTTCATATCTTTTTCTAATATATCAAGTTCCTACATCCGTAAGACAGATATATTTTTCCCATTACAATGTGAGAAGAGACCTTAAATTAACAACAAAAACAATATAAATACACAAACCTGTTCTCTGAGATCTGTTATTTCTCTACTAATAGTGCCTATTTCAAGAGCTAATGAACCAATCGATGAACAATCAGAATGCAACGTTGTTAACAAGTTAAATGCTCGTTTAGAAAATTCATCTTTTTTTGTATTCTGAAAAATATAAGTTGAACTTTTCTTTTCATCATGTGTAATATGTAAATATAAACAAAGTTTGAACCAAAATTTAAAAATTACCCTGAACATTTTTTCTTCAGTGACAGTAAAAAGCCTTTCCAAGCGCCCATTTAAAGTATTAATCTCTTTTTGAAGGTCTTTTGTATCTTTCAAAATTTTTTCAATTTCATCTTTCTGTTTTTTTATGTTTCCAATAATTTCCATAATTCTACGAGTATAAGCTGATCTAAAAAAAAATTACAATTTACCATAATTCACACATCTGATAAATTTTATTATTCATTGAGCAAACAAATCAATTTTGGTCTATATTTTTTTGAAATGAAATAGCAATAAATAAATAAATTGTAAACCTATTTATATTCTTAGGTAATTTATCATATTCTTCTTCAAGCTGTGCGATAATTCCTCTTTTCATAACTAACTGTTTATTTAATAATTCAATTTTTCCTTTCAATTGCTTCATTTTTTCGAGCTCATCTTCATTTTGGCTCTAAAATAATAAAACATACTGTTAAATTTTATTCAGATTTCTAAATCAGTGTGCTTTCATTAATTTACCTAAATTTCACAATAAATAGTTAATAAAAATTCAGAGGACTTAAAACAGTACATATTACATAAACAATTAAATTTGCCTTCAGATTTTCAGTAAAAATATGAATTTTGAGATATAAACTAAATTTTGTAAAGAATTTCATGTTTACCTCTCTATTGGCCATCTTGCTTCTTGCACCCATATATTTATCTATTAATGGTTTACGATAAGATTCCCATCTAGAAGATAAAGAAAGTATTTTTTCGGCCATAACTTTAATGGAATCTTTAATTTTTTTTAGATTTACTTCAGATTCTGGAAGTAAAGATAGAGATTTTTCAAGAAGCTCGATTTCTTTTGATTTTTCATTTGTTATTAACAGCTCTCTCTTACAGTCTTCTTTTATCTGTTCGAAGAAGAAACAAAATCATTTATTAACAATTAATTATTAATAATGATTACATATATGGATGGATATTGTTTTAATGAAAATAACATTAAAATGAAAAAAATTCTCTGGTACATAATAGATGTGGTCTCTCATGTGGTGTGGTGTGGTGGTTAGTGAAACAGCTTCATGATATGAAGCTTATGGATTAAGACCAATCGATAGGAAGTGAATTTAATTTGTCTCTGTAGGTGTGTAATTAAATAAGATTCTGCCCTGAATGGACTTCACCGAATTACAATATATTAAATAGTTTAAAGCTAACCAGCAACAATCTACATGAGTAGTCCTACTAAATGTGTTAATAGAGTTAAATTTATCCTAACCATTAACCTTGATAACTGCATGGCTTTATAGTGCTGCTGCACCGTGACTGGCAAATCCAAAAGAAAAAAACTTAAGGACAATGGTATTAATGATTCATTTCTTCTCAGGGTTCTCTTAATTATTAAGTAAACCATCTAAAACCTGTAAGGTAATGTACTTATCTTCAAACTGGATTAACTATCTCTTATACAGAAACAAATGAACATTAAAGATTTTGCTAAAATATATGCTGACATTGGCCTTGAAGAATCAGCCCTCCTATCCATTGCAATCTAGAACAAACTGTTATGTTGAGTCTGTCTAACTTGAGTTTGGCAGTGAGGAAAGAGATGCGCACTAGCCCAACATTCTTTCCCCCAATCCCTTCCCACTCATGGTACCCCTTTCCAACTGGCACTTGAGTGGGAAAAGGCTGCGTGAGCTCCCCTCCTCTACTGGCAGACTACACTTAGACAGACTCTACCTCAGGAAAAGTGCTAAGGGGGTCAGGACTTCAACATCATATCATTTCCCAACTCAATAATATTTTTTTCCTATTCACACAGAAAAACTGATTTTCTGAGACCTTACAAAAAATACTGCGGGGGCAAACTTAGTCTAAAAACTTTTATTTAAAATAAGAGAATAAACAATTATAACAATTTTATATCCAAACCTTATCTAAAACACCTTGCTGTTCCTTTACTCTGATTTGCAATTCATCTACATTTATTCTGATCTTGTTAAGTGGGTCTTCATTAACTATCTCCAGTTCTGGCTCATTAGATGTTTTCAATTCATTTTCATTATGTTGACTACTTAAATTATTATGAATATTAACATTTGAAGCTGAATTCAACCCAGCATTTTCTTCCTATGCAAAAATAAAACAATTCAGTAATTCGGGTCAGCAATTTAAAAATATTAACTTTGTTAGAGGAAACTATTTTAAATACATACCTTTGAATAAAGTAATGATTCAGTAATAGTAAGCCATGTCTCTTCAGTATTACAAAAATTGCTAACAGTGTTAGCACTATTTTGATACAACTGAGGGTGGGGTAAAACATCAGTGGATTTTGGTTCGCTACAACCAAGTAAACCTTTTGTATTTAAGACAATTGCTGATGGTAAGAAGTGTTCTGATGTTGTTTGCTCAGTAATGAATGGAACACTGTTAATTACATACTCCCTCCATTCTAAAGATAAAGGAAATGCTACAGTTCTTTTTCACAAACATTCATTAATTTTTATATCATGTGTAATTATTAAATATTTATTTAACATAATTATGGTATTTGGACCATTTATTGTTTATTCTATCCTTGAATTCAGGTGTTAAATCAATTTTAAATGAAAGGAAAAAATTCAACTATTGGAAATGAAATTCTCTGTCTTGCCTGCACAGACTTTTGAGCTACCATTTTTCAACACAAGAATGTATACACTGATTTCCAAATAGACAAATAATTAACATAATATAATACCTTTTGGGCTCTGCTTCAACTTTGCACCTGGTGCAACAATTCCAGTTTCCAACGGAACAGATATAAATGGAATGGCAAATGTTTTTTCGACATTAATCTTTAAATCCAGTCTTCGTCTGATTTCCTTCCCCATGTTAAATAATAACTTAGATACAGGATCTAATATAAAATAAAAAAGATGATTACATAAGCTAACATAAATAAAAATAAAACAGCTACAAGGAATAAACATACCATCTGGTTCTAGATAAGGTTTTTCTACTTCTCTGGGTAGTTTTTCAATCAAGAACATGAATACGCGTCGGATATCTACCACATTGGAATAAAGAAATGTTTGGTATCCGACATCCCCATTGTAGCCTAAGCCCTGAATCATATATTAAGAAACTGTTAGTTTTAAATGTTTAAATGTACTGATTCATTTAAACTGGGATTAAGAATTCATCACCTTACAGGCTTGTGCGATCGAGCTGCCCAGATGAAATCTAGCAGCCATATTTTGAGGCAGAGATTCAGGAATGTCTAGCTCAGGCTGAATGATTTTTAAACATTTTCCAGCAGCTTGAACAACTATTTCAGTAGAGAATTGTTCCAAGCATTGAATGTCTTCATCTATATTGCTGCAACATAATTATCAGGCTTTCATTCTATTGAAAAATAAAATAAAATACTACTTCTGTAATACATTAATACCAGCCAATGTCTTTCAAAGAAAGGATAATTATCTTGTCAACTTCATCCATTTCAAGCACACTGAGTTCAAGCTTAAATTCATGTTATCATGTTAGGGTTTGCAAACAAGGAAGGTTATTAAGCAAATCTGAGAAATCGCCAGTAATAAACCAATATCTTTTTCAATTGCTGCTACAAGTTATAAATTTATTGATTTGATTTTAGTGATTGAGATAGTACAATTAAGCTTCCAGTGCTAGATTATTTTGCTTAGTTAGATAAATTCTGCCCTAATGAGTATGAAGTAGTGATGGGCGAAAAAAAAAACTGTTATAAACATATCTTTAAAAAACGAGCCGTTATATGTTTTAAACTATAACTGTCACTTACCTTCATTTACTTTATTTATTAACCTTTGGTGAAATATCATTGTCTTTAAACTTACAATATCATTATAATGTAGTTATCCCACTTTATTTGATAATATTTTCCAAGTTATTTCTACTGGTAACATCTCTAGCAAGCTCTTACTTTATACCTTAATAGATATAACTAACATATAATCTCAAAACTAAATGCAAGGCAGGACTATCTAGTTTGTATTCCATTATTGTTTCCTCCTCTTCAAAACTTCTACCTTTTCTTAACAAATAAAATCATTCCATAGGTACATTCAGGAGGTAACTGAGTAAAGAATACATCAGGAAAATTGATAAAGGCATGACAAGATTGATTCATTTTTCTTCTTTTTTTTTCCATGCCATGGAAGCTCTTCCATTCATTTAATCTTTACCAACCAGTTTCACCTACTTCCCAAAATACATATACTGCCTCATTTAACATCTGTGGCTATCTACCAATCCAGTATGACACTGCTAGATTCCCGTTTCCTGCTGCCTAACAATTTAACTTTAGAAGAGCTGACGAGACACATCTTCTTATTAATATTTACAGTGAACTGATAAAAGTTCATTTTGTGATATTCATTATGTACCCACTTCGAAATACACATTGCCTTAATCTCCTCTGCAACCGCACCACAAACTTTCTCAGACTCTGAACAATGCCTATTTGGCATAATAATTAAACTTCATAGTACCCATCATGAATATTGGAACTATTCGGAGGTTACCACATTCAGTGCTCAGCAAATCTAAGTCATCCGATAAACAGGTGTCCTATTGATAAATGTGAGCAAAACAACATAATTTGCTAACTAGAATGGTATTTGTCTTAGCCTGGGGACACCTCAGAAGCCCAATCTGGGACACATGAACCAGTAGTAACATTTCAATTGCTATTGCCATAGATTATTATTCTTAAAAAATCAAAGAGGTTATAATTAAAATAAATTAGTACTTTTTAAGTAGTATAAGGTTCATTAAAAAAAAAAAAGCAGTAATATAAACATTAGGTCGTATTTATTTCTCATTTTGTTCAAAGTGTCTGTAATACTTAATTTTCATTATAAGTCTTTAACTTAATACTCTTGTATTTTACATTACTTATTTTAAAAAAATAAAACAAAACACATCTTGGGGTCTTATTAAATTTAACAACAAATACAAATAAGGCATAATCAAAATAAACCTGTCATAAATTTAAATACTGTGTATATACGTATCAGTTGTTTATTTGTTCGCTGGTTTACATTTTCATAATATGAATAGAAAAAAAAGATGATTTTGATGGTTTTGTCATTTTTCCTTAACCTATAACAATAATGTAGTAATCACAAAACTATTTATTTATTTGGTAATTTTTTCACTCAGAAAACAATTGAAACATAAAATAATAAAAAAGTGAGTAAAAAGTAATTACCCTGAAACAAACTTTGCTATAACTACATACAAATTTCTAATGCAAGTAAATTTATCAGAAAATACTAATAATACATATATTAAATCTTTTTATCAAACCGCATTGCTTGATGTTTCCTGAAAAATCAGACATTTTTCAATTATTATATCATAAAACAGAATAACTTTAAAACCTTTTGTTTTTTAATTATTTACTATCTCTGAAATATTAATTATAGATCAATTTGTTTTGCAATAAAAATTCAAATAAATAATCCTGTAGCAGCTAGTAACGTGTGTATTTAATATTTCATTTCACAGGAATAGTAAAATCATTAAACCCTCAAAATTGTCAATAGGTTTATATTTATAATTTTCCTAATTTTAACTTTATGTGTACTTCGAGAACATGAATGGTTTTATTTTTACCCAAAAGTGACGATGTTATATTTTTGGTTTTAGACTAGATGTATTATAAACTAACACAAGATATTTTATTGGGTAAATATTGAAATATATCCTCAAAATGGTGGATGCTATAATGTTAATTATGCTTTTATTAAAAGATTTTCTTGTGTAAAATGTCTATTGAATAACAGTTCTACTACAGAATACATTATTTACAGGCAATATATTTATTCACTAATATTATAATGATTAGAGGGTGTAGTCAGTCAAGTCTTTACACAAAATTCACTAGGAGAGTAGTAGATTTTGGGTATCTCAATCTGATAAACATAATTACCAAATTGAAAGTGAGAGCTTTTGAGCTATGAGGAAAATTGGAAACTAATGTCAATAAAATCCCAGACAATTAATTTATTCATCAACTAACTTAACGATTTTTCAAAAATTGTCTTAGAATGATCAATTTTGATTTTATTCACAGTACTACTTAATAAGAGCAGACATAGTGGGAAATGCATTTGTGGCTACATGTTACACAAAGAAGTTAGATACAGCAAAACTTCTAGATACAAATAGGCTTTGTAGATGACTTTTTGTGGAAGTAGCTGTATTTCAAGAATGGGACATTAGTGAGGTCAGAGCATTCTCCCTATACCATTCATATTAACAGATTTCTTCACTAACTTACAGTACAAGTACATGCACAGGTAGCTCCACTGTTCTCTGTCTGCACTTCAGGCCACCCATTTAACTTTTTCTTTGTTTCATGGACTGTTAGACTTAGTACCTCTTCAAAGTCCTGTTTGGCACCTGTGTATGTAGCATGAGGAGTATTATATTGTTAATCTTGTTCATCGTATTTTGATCATATATTGTAAAAATTTTTAAATAAAAGGGGTTTTGAAAAAAAAAACAGCACTGATGATATGGGTTACATATGAAGTACATTTTACCACAAGTCTTCTGAGAGATCTTCATCCATACTCCAGCTCTACTTTTCATGTCTTTTAGGGTTATGTTAATGTGTTACAATTGAGAACACTATTCTACTGCTGATCTTTTTGGCCTGAAGGGATATTTGTACTCATTCACAAATGGTTTTCTCTGACCGCACATTCATCTTTGTCAAAGATCTACTACCGTCACTTAGAAAATTAAGCCTAAAAGTCAATCTAACAGGGCAGATGATATCTTCTGATCTCACATTGGGCATATCAAGATCACAGGTGAAAAATACGTGTCAAGATACCAAACACTTATACACCCTCTTTCGATAAAAAAGAAAGTGTAGAAGACAAAGAAAGTATTTGATTCAAAGGCTAAGAATAGCTAGATGGAAAAGAGATCAAAGCAGGTTATTGATGTTAAATGTTAATGTTTTAAGGAACATGGAGGATGTCTACATTGCTGACAACAAATAGATAAAACATCCTTCTCTTCTATAGCTTCAATTAATTAATTTCGCAAATAAGATAGTGAATAGATGTTTCTTTCAATTAATAAATTTACTAAGCTGCCCTGATTTATATAAACTAGTCATCTATTTTTGGTTTCAGAAATAATTATTAAAATTTATAAATGTATTTATTTCTATTAGGCAAAAGGCTTTGACTAAATTAATTTACTAAATAACTAGGAAGCCATAGTAATTAACATTACCTAATAATTGTAAAAGGGATCTAATACCATTAACTATTAACCTATTCGGGGAAGCATCATTCGCTGGATATCATTCATTTTATGAAGCATGGAAGGCTTACATGTATTGAAAACTTATTCAAGATGAAGTTATACAGAAATGCTAAATAAAAACCTGATTCGCAGAGGCAAAGAACATTCCAGACTGAGATGGATAGATGATGCAAGGCCCTTCCTAAACGTAAGGAACAAGAAACAGGCTGCAGCAAAGAGATAACGGGCAAAGTCTCATTGAGGAGAAGATTCCTTTAAGGTTTTACTTTTTCTTCTATAGTGGGTGTAGATATTTCAAATTAATTTAATTTAGCTATGATGTATGATGCAGATAAAACATTACAGAAAAAACAAAGTTTTCAGTTTGTATGCAGACAAAAGCCATAATTTTTGGTAAAAATTTAAGGACTAGTCAGGAGGTTGTATAATCTTTCATCAGCTAATATTTTCCTCCTGTATTTGTTTTTTTTTTGTTTTTTTAAGGGGTGGTGCTGGAAGTCCCTCGAATGAATTTTGGACTGATAATAGAAATTTTCATTTCAAATTATAACTGACAAATAAATAATTATGAGTTGGTCCCTCGATATTTTTATCATTATAAATAATAGAATTTTCATTTATTCCAAATTTTAACAGCCAAATACTTTACCTCTATTTCAGAATACTTGTTCTAGCATCAGGAACTAATTAACAAAAAATTATTAACTAAACAATTGCAACTAGCAATTGTCACACTAGTTTTATGTCTGCTTAGCTACAATATGCACCGGTGTGTTATTTCATCTGATTAAATTTTTTTTAAGAAAATTATCAACAGATGTTGATATGACAGTTGAAAATAATTAAATAAATAATGTTTAAACGTCAAACACTTTAGGCTCTAAAGTATTAACAAGAATGGCAACAATTACAGTTCTTGCAACTGATCTTAAGAACACTTTGATAGTTGGCTATTCAAATTTTTGTTTCAGTCTTTGCCTGAGGAGTACAGGAACTAGCGACATAACCGCAAATCCGGCCAGAAGCAAAATAGAAGTGACACTCAAGGTGCTTGATGTGCTGGACATTTCATGAAGTGTTCCTCCAGCCTGAATTGCAAGAAATGACGGTGGGGCCACTCCTAAAAAAAAGTCAACAATAAAATAAAGCACAAAACACAAATTCAAAATAAAATAATAATTTGGCTGCCTTTAACTTTTTGAATGAATCAGAACTAAGAAATAAGTTTAGTATATGGATATACTTCTAAATAATAGAGCACTATAATTAGTAAGAAAAAGTCATTAAACTTAACATTATAACAACATAAAAAGTGACATACAATTTTTTAAAATATGATGACTATACCTGTATGATAAACTCACAAGGAGAGGCTACAGTCATGGGGTCCCCAATTTAAATATTATTATGAAATACAATATGTGTGCCTATTACAATTATTTGATTATATCTTATGGCAAAACAGCTACTCTAGTTCCTGTTTTTTTAGGGAAGATGTCAGGTGTACAAATACTTATTACTCACATGGTTATGTTGCATGGTGATATGCTATATTATGTTGATAAGGTTTTGATCAGGATCACGTAATGAAAAATGAAGAAATCTTTATGCTGTATTTTCCGATAGAATCGCATAATAAAAAGGAAAATAACAGTTTATTTTCGAAAGCACTCAGGCCATAAAAGCAAACAATCTTCAATGTTAAATAGACAAATCTTTTATAATGGGGAATCTGAAGTAATGTGACTTAGAACATAAATTTGAATATTATATCAAATCTATGAAACTGCAGCTTGATAAGTATCGCTATACAAAAAAATAATTCTATATTAGTTACCTAAGAACGTTCCAAGCCAAAAAGGGAGAATTGGCACATTAATTACTGGAGCAGCAATATTTATGAACCAGTTAGGCAAGAACGGGGTTACTCGTAAAAATAACATATAATTAAAAATATCATCTTTGTGCTTTTCCACCTAAAAAAAAAGAAAATATTATTAAAATTGCAAAATAACTAGTAAATTTGGGGATCAAAATCTTCAAAATTTCTATTTAAACCAGCTGGTTTTTCTTACCATAGCTGAATATTTTTCTGCCTTCTCTGGAAAGTACTTTTTAATAAGTTTTCGGCCAACAAAGTATGAAATCATATAGCAAAGTGAAGCACCAGTTGCTGAACAGAAGCACACAAGAAACAAAGCTACTGGAAAAGGAAAAAGAAATCCTGAAAGCACACTAAGAGATATTGATCCAGGAATGGCAAATGTTTGCAGACTAATGTAAATGTTAAGGGAAAGTTATAAAAATAAAAAAAAGAGCATTTATTGTTTAATATTATAATACCTATATACATATATATCCCATATACAATTCTGACTGTTTTTCATTTAAGTTTATAAGAATATATATATATATATATATATATATATATATATATATATATATTTTTTTTTATGGAATATAACTACCTAACTACAGTCATTATAGTGTGGTTCATTTTTGTGTTTGGCACCATTTAAATTAACACTGTTAGCAGAGGGTAACACTCTTTTTTAACAATGGGATATTTTTTGTACAAGTAAATAATTTTATTATTATAGTTCTGTCATGAGACACAAGCAATTAACATTTCCCCCACAATAGGTCCCAAGGATGGTCAATGCTTAAAACAAATAACCAGAAATGTAAGCAAATTTTTTTTTTTCAAATCTTCAACATGATCACAAATTATTACCTGGCTTTAGATATTTGGAAGTGAGATGAAACTTGCTGAGTGTGAATTTCAGTGTTCAGATTGGTAGCAGGCAAAGTGGAGAAATATGAATTAGCCATATTAACATAAAAAGATAAATAAAAAAATACATGAATATAAAAGGTTCTGACCAGCCCCCTGTCTTATTGTAAACCCCGTCCTAGCAGCTATTATCTCTAATTATAGCTTTGTGAACTCACCAACACAAAAACTCTAAAAAGCAACATCTACAGAATATCCTAAAGCTGACCACAATCTTACCTACCAGCTTATCATTCCCGTTATTATTACTGTTAATACATTATGCTGCATTTATTAATTAATATTACATTGTTGGAATAGGACATTCACAAAAACTGTCTGACGATCTTAATCTCCAGCAATCATAGTTATTTTTCTCCAGTATCTCCTTCTTCACAGCCCTGCACCTTGGGATTCACCTTTCTTCTCAATCCCCGAGATTCCAATGTTTTTTGTCTTTAGCGTTACTTTAAGACTTGTACCAGCCATATCAACATCTTTTCTCTTATTTACGGCTCAGTAAATTTATGTTTTGTTCAGGACCAAAGTTATTCATTGTTAATGTTTTCTGCTTATAGATGAAAATGTGAGGTTTTTTTTTCATAACTCTCATGGGAATATTAGAAGTGTTTTCAAGTGTGTATTTTGATCGTTGGAAAAATTTTGGTGCCCTTCTATTGATACAGGGTAATGTTGCTCAAATGTAGTGGTGACTTTTCTTATTGGGTCTTTAATAACCCAATGTTCCGACGATTGCAGTAATCAAACTTACATGGATCTTAATGTAGTATGATTAATATCAAATAAATTTATTTGTTAACATTCAGTTACTAGGGTATAGATTTCCTATATTCTCCCTTATTCTTTTGTTTCCCCAAAATCTAACATCTCGCAGATTCAAATAAGATACTTTTGATTTAAATATTTAAAATTAAATACTTAACTCCTCCCCAAAGAATGGAAGGCTCACATATTTGGTATCATGGAAAAGAAACTTTTGATTGAGAGGTATATTCTCTTTTGCACATAAAACATAAAAAAACTTATAAAGGATACAAAATATATGTCACAATCACTGCAAGCAATACTTCAAAGAAATATTTGTCTTTGTAACGATCCAATACTTTTCCTAAGTTCCGGGCATCATCCATGTCCCGTGGAAGTTTGATATATATTCTTTCATCACTAAAATTTAAAAGTAATTTAAACTTCTGCAAATCAATCAATATCAGAATCGATCAATATAAAGAATGAGTTTTAAAAACTTACTCTTCAAGCTGAGGAAAGCTAAAGTAAATGTAAGTAAGTGCAGATAATGACAACACAAAAATTAACAAAACAGTTATTACTGCTGTCCTTGTAGTTACTTGGGAATCACTCGGCATTTTGTTTAGCTGTACCAAAAATATCTGCACTAAACAGTAATACCTTGCTTAATTTCAACGTAGAGGTTAAACAATACAAATTCCTTAAGTGTCAATTATAAAAATACACTTATGTAATTATAACTCAATACAAAATTAAATACCATTATTTAGGAATGGTAAATTGAGAACGTTTATGCTTAATGCACTCATTATACCCACTGCCGAATCTCTATGTTTAAAACGTATTATTTTAGCTATCAGTAGTAAATAAATAAAATATTTGGGTAAGCAAGGATTTGAAAATGACTACGTAATAATTGAGTTGTTTCAAAACATTACATATAGCAACAAATTCCATGTAGGTAGAATTGTTAAATTAGGGTTATGTTAAAATTAGTCGTGTTTATAGATCTATATGCTAATAGGTCTAAATATAATGTCCTCGCCATTTATTTCCATACTATAATATCAAAAAGATTGGTTTTAGTTTAATATAATTTATTCTGGTAGAAACAACACCTTGTCATGTATTTGGGACCTTCTGGTTACCCCCAGATATTCCTATAACTGACTTGCTAGTTATTGTAGAGTCCTTTCTAACTAGAAGAACTTTGAGTGGGACTGTTTTTCACAGGTATTATTATTACGTCCTTTAATTCTTGACGTTAAATTTCGCTTCAACAATCTTCTCGAGGCGTCTATGGGCCTTTGATCTTCTCTTCCCTGTTCTTGAGGCTTCCAATTTAGACTCTCTCTTGCAATTTCTTTTTATTGTTCCTCAGAGTATGACTTAACCAGCTCTACGCCTTCTCGCCGTGGTGTTTGCAGGCTCTTAGTTGGTGCGTAGCAACTGCTCTTTGTTCCTTACACTTTTCTCCCACCATATCATTAATGTAGTAGTACTACGACCATATCATTAATGGTAATGTGCTTCAGACAACTGTCAACAAAGACCTGTAGTTTTCGTGAGTGAAAGCGTGTATACTTCCATGCATCGCATCCATAAAATCATAAAATCAATACATCACAGAGTCCCGCGGCTATGTTTCTTTTCAGGTTTTGGCCAGCTTCTAATCTATAGCTTCACAAGGGGGTGTTCTGTGATAAGGCTAGCTTGAAGTTTTGTCTGCTCTGGTGGAATGATGTCGTCGTGCGCACAGTAGTCTGAGATAATTCAAAAGAATTAACCCCAGAATCCTCCCCATTTGTGACAGTAAACTGATCGGGCGTTAGTGGGTAGGGTGATCTCCGCTTCTGGCGTGGGTAGTAGGGACAAGATGTCAGGAAAGTACGGCAAATTGATACCTGATACAAGAATTGTACAGGTTTGAAAGTTGTACTATCCCTCTCCTCTGCATCTGTTAAAGCAGGACCCACCGGACCCGTAGTGCCCTGGTGCTCGGTTTCCCTAACACCGACGAAGAATCGCCTTGAACTGCTTTGGACATACAAACATGTGGATCTGTTCCGTTACTAGCAGAGGGGCGGGGGGTAGTCACCTGCTCTAGCCGTGATGTCCTCAGCGTTGTGATCGGCCAGTTTGTTTGCCTGTTACTCTGCCGTAAGATGAGGGTAGCCTTCGTATTTCTTATTGAACTATCTCTGCACCTCTCTTTCCTAACCTCGCTATGTTTTAGTCCGGCGTTGTCGGACCCCACACCTTCCTGGTGGGATTCTCTGCCTTCACCTCACTGAAACTAGCACATCCTTGGAAGGGATCCCTTCCATGTGGACGACGGTCTCTGGGGCCCTACAAACTGTACCTAGTAGCGTCTCCCCCAGCAATCCAGTCTGCCTCTCTCCTGTTCACACTCTCCTTTGGAATCAGAACGGTTTTCGCCTACCCTCAGATTCCGAGTGTGAATTCTGTTCATTTCAAAACCAGATAAAATACCTACCATATACCTTTTCTCCTGAACATAGTGCACTGTCGGGGCACTCCTTCTAAGAATTTATGGAGTGAGATCAATAACAATAAAGCTGCCCACCAACTAGGCCACCATCAAAACTCAAAGACCACAGGTTTTATCTCATTCTTGACGCCCGCCTGGAAGCGGCCGGGTCGAAGATAATCTAGAACTCGGCGGGCGCCCCTCTATTCTATGATCTGATTAATGTATCACTCTGCCCTAATTACCATTTGTTTATATATTTAAAATAAAACTTTTTAAAAAGTCATTGTTACATTGAGCTTATTTAATTGGCGCCCAGCTAGGGACTTTGGCTGTGATAAGATGTGGTGAACCGACAGAAATCATAGCAGCAAACATACCAACAACAAGTACAATGGGTGAAGCTGAGTATCATGGAGACCCAGGCAGACACTTTGGTAGATTTTTTACACGTTATGAATACGAATTAATATGTAAAGATACGAATCCACATAAAACAAATCATTCGAGACTAGTTGTAGTGTTTATTAAACACTTTTTTATGTTATAAAACATAAATCATATTATAATGAAAATCCTATCGACTTAATTTCAAGACTGAACACTTATGCACATGACGCCATAATGATAAACAATTAGAAATGTCACGTTATGACAAGCAAATATCCCATCACGCAGTTCATCAAATACAAATCAAACTGAAGAACTTCATTTACCATACTACGTTTGAAAACTTAGAAGAAATTGACAAAACTCTTAGAAACCACGCTGCGCAAATTGTTCAAAGAATATATGGAAACATTCTCAACCTTATTACAAAGGAATTCCAATTATAAAGGAAAGATATATGACCCAAACTTCCAAAAAAAAAAAAAAAAAAAGCACGTTATGAACAACAGAAACGTTCCGGGAACGGCTACTTACAAGAACAGCGATATTTTAGACAAAACCCAACATTAAAGAATCTTATAAAATAACACTGTACAACGATTCCGAATCAATAGATCCCAATATAACCCAGATTATGTTAAACCTTATTACTAACACTAATAATAGTTCAATACATTTTATAATTTATAGCATTATAGGTACCATTGGAAAACTATCTTTATTTTATTACATAAAAATGAAACTTAGTAATCCCAAAAACACCTGTATTCTACCTCCCACTATCACCTATAACCCTACCTTAGCATCCGCACCAACTTGTACAGCACAAATCCTTCCACCAGTGGATTTTACCAAACTCAACCTAAACGCTACATATGCACCTAATTCTTGATGGAACAAGAATCCTAAAGAAGGGAGGAGTTAAGGACGCAAACAGACTGCATCGGCAGCTGAAGAAGTACTCACTCACATCCGCTCATCCTTCCCTGTATAGACCTCCACTAGAATCAATTAGCTCTCACTCTCTTCCCACTTAGACGTAAGACTGTCACTATACAGATTGATTTCCTCCAAAAAAATTTGTTTTACAAGTCCATCAAGTAGTAAAGTTCTTTAGCTTGACTATATTTTTGAAACTGCTTGATAAATGACTACGAAACTTCGAGAGATTGTAAACAATACTAAAACGTATGAAATGAAACAAACCCGAGCAATTTATGATTCTCTATCTAAAGAAATGAGGGATTTGAAGTAGCTAACTCAACAAAATTCGGTCGGCGAACACCATACAAGAGTAATGAAATGCTTATTCATTATACTTTACTATAGCTCTTAAACCACTCGAGGAATTTTTACCAGTTTTTAAGCGATTGTTAACAACGCCTTAGAACTGATTGATAAAAGTAGCCCCAACGTTTTATTAAGACTAAGTCTATTAAAATAAGGAATTCAAATATTTGAACAATTAAGCTCAGAGCCGGCGCTGGTCTATTCCCTCGCCAGCTAAAAGAACGTTGCTATTACTATAAATGACTATATCTCCTAAACTGCTAAAAAAATGTTTACGAAATTTCAAGCGATTGCTAAAAATACTAGGAAGTATGTAATAAATTAAACTCGAATAATTTATGATAACGGCTTCTAAGGAAATAAGGGATTCGAAGTAGCTAGATCGACAAAATTAGGTCGGCCAACACCATGAAAGAGCAATAAAATACTTATTCATTATACTTTATACTATAACTCTTAAACCACTCGACGAATTGGTTCCAATTCTCGATTGATTGTTAACTAACTCTCAGAGCTACGTGATGAAAGAAGCCCCATCATTTTATTATGACTAATTCCATCGAAATAAGGGATTCAAAAATTTGAACAATTAAGTTCCAACAGAACAGCTGATGCATTCCCTGACAGGCGAAAAGATAATTTCTCTTACTATAAATGGCTATATCTCCGAAACTGCTAGACAAATTTTTACGAAATTTCAAGCGATTGCTAGCAGTACTAGGAAGTATGTAATAAAATAAACCCAAATAATTTAAGTAAGCACTTACTAAAGAAATCAGAGATTCAAATTAGCTAGCTCGACAAAATTCGGACGGCCATCACCGTGCAAGAGCAATGGAATAATTATTCATTATACTTTACAAATACTCTTAAACCACTTAACGAATTTGTGCCAATTTTTAAAGGTTTGTTAACAACACTCACAACTCCTTGATAAAATAATCTCCAACGTTTTATCAATCAATACCAATTCCAGGGAAATAAGGGATCCAAATATTTGAACAATTAAGTTCTCCTTGATTAATAATAAAATAACTCCTTCCTCAAACCAATTCAGACTAAATAGATATTCATCATACAAGTCTATATCTCTAAAACTTCTTGTGGAATCATGATGAAATGGCAATGTGTTAGTTAACAATACTTAGAAGTACCTGTTGTGCCTACTTCTTCATCAGCTTCTCTCTCTCTCTCTGGTTTAGTCCACCGTTTTTAGTCCCCACATCTTCCTTGTGGGATTTTCTGTCTTCGTCTCGCTAAAACTAACAGATTCTTGGAAGGGATACCTTCTGTCGGGGCGTCACTAGGGGAGTGCCTGATCACTCTAGCCCTGGTGACAAGTGCGGATCGATGTAGTTTATAACATGGACCATTGTTCCATGTCGGCATTTTTATATCTGACTCCATTTATTGATAGGAATGTGTCCCGACAAGACACTATGTTCAAAAGAAAAAGGTAGAGAGGTAGCATAAATGATAATACCGGTTCAGAGTTCAAACGGGGCACGGCAGTCTGGTAGGCTGGGCGGCAGGCGCGAGACAGCGTGACGACTCATAGGACAGCAGAGAGAGAGTAGGATTCAGCCCTTAATTTACTAGCCTTAAATACCATATCCCCTACCTAGTGAGAGGTGCGGTTGGCTGACAGGGGTATGATTTACGATGCACAGGTAGCCAGTGCCTCTTCGTTATATGGCCGTTGGAATAAAAGGGTGTGTTTTTTTATGGTTGCTAGCAGGGGCTGAAGGTCTATCTTAATAGGGGTAAGTGTCCTTACCCTCGGGTTTATTGCCGCCTGTCGGTGCCCGAATGACGACTGCCCGTCTCCTACCACGCCGCGACCCTGATTTATTCCAAAGAAGCTTACAAGATTTACATTATATTATAATACATTACTAACCCGAGTGTAGGGTGATTTACATATATTTATTGCTACGCTACATGGCTCCCCCAAATTGCCCTACACTCGGTAATTATTCATAGTTTTTTTTTTTTTTTTTTGTTTTTTTTACATTGACTTACATTACATAATAAAAACGTACATGATACAAACATACTTCTATCAAACATGCTTACACAGTTGTGTACATTGGGACATTTTTGTCAAACAATTATTACAAATAGACAATTAAATATATACATTACAAACAATTTTTATCGTTCACATAGATGAGAATAAAAGAATCACTGTTGTACTTGATAACGTACCCAGTTAACTCATTAAAATGTAACAATTACAGACAGTTAAAAGTATTAAGATATACATATTTACGTACACGTTTGACAGACATTATTTTACAATTGTTGTGGCCCATTGATCGCTGTTAACATTTACGCGCGAGAGAGAAAAAAACAAAAACAAAACATGTGATATACAATGACTTAAAGTAGCAAGTGCGAACTTTCGGTCCTAATAAAAATTATTAGAGCGTATCTTTCGAAACAACCTACAACAGAGAGAAAAAAAAAATATTATTAATTTATATTTTATCAGTGAGTTTATTTTATATTTACCGTCGTGCTACCGCACTCCTTGTGCAGAGGTATGGTGGTGGAGGGTTTCCTAATTCCTCTGGTTCGCCCGGTGGAGGTAAACTTTCGGCTGTGTCTAGCAAATAGGCTGGCTTTACACGGTCTAGGGAGATGCGAGTCTCTTTATTATCTGCCCTTATGACCAAGGTTTTATTTTTCCTGCTGACTACGAGATGCGGGCCAGTATAAGCCGGTTCTAGGCTACGCCGGTGTTCTTGTCGAACGAAAACGTGAGTGCAGTTGTCGAGGTCCTTGCTGACGAACGTCTTCCTCGTGTCTTTCCGGTGTTGAGTGATGTCGCGTCGGACGTCAAGATCTACTCGTGTTGGTGTAAAGCAGGTATGGGCAACCTTTGACATGTTATGGGCCAAACTTTAGTGTGCAAATACGTTCGCGGGCCGCGTTTAAAAGTAGTGCATTTTAAAGTAGTGTTCATAATTTTTAGCGATAGATATCAGTCAGCCATGAAATAATACGACAATCTTATTACAACACAATTTATTAAAATAACAAAATGAAATGAAAAAATAGGTACCTACAGCATTAAATTAAATCGTTAAATTTAGAATTGTTACAAACTACGAAAGTTAAATAGCGACACCGAAATCAATGAGACACTTGAGCTTGAATTTGGGAAACTAATTCATCGATGTTTGGATTAATTCCACTGGTACAAAGACGTAAAGAATTTTCCAAATTATCGTCAGTCAGCCTTGTACGATGTTTTGATTTATTAACTTTCATCAATGAAAAGAACTGTTCGCATTTATAAGTACTGCCAAACGCACAAATCAATCTTCTTGCAAATTTTCTAAGCTGCGGAAAATGGTCTTCTTCGAGGTATTTTTTGTAGAAATCGCACAACTCCACGTCTTCAAATTTAGATTTTAGGAGTGAGTTTTCTTGAATCTCGATCAACTCCATTTGCAAGTGTATTGGAGCATTTTGTACATTACTTTTTGTTGGAGTAGCAAATAAATTGAAACAGTCTTCCATGTGTTTGAAATCGCTAAATCTGATCGAAAATTGCTCCGACAGTAACTTGAGTTCTTCAGCATATTGAGCGTAAGCAATATTTTCATACGCAGAGAGCGTGGTGAAATGGTAACTGTTACCAGACAGCATATGTGCCTCCCACAAGCGGATTTTGTTCTGAAACGCTTTCAAATGGCTGTACAAATCATTTACTAACTGTCCTTGTTTTTGAAGTTTCAAATTTAAATCATTCAAATGGCCTGTAAGGTCGACAAGAAATGCTAAGTCACATATCCATTTTGCGTCACTCAATTCAGATAGTGGTTTATCTTTTATTTGCATAAATTCTGCTATCTCATTTCTAAGCTCGTAAAACCGTTTCAGCATTTTCCCTTTGCTTAGCCATCTGACTTCACAATAATATGTTACGTCGTCATACTCGGCTGATATTTCATCCAAAAACGCCTTGAACTGACGATGGTTAAGCCCTCGGGATCGAATAAAATTGATGGTTTTTACTACCACATTCATAACATTCTGGAGTCGAATGGACTTAGAACACAAGTTCTGTTGGTGGATAATGCAATGAAGGACTATCAAACCATCTTTTTGCACATTTAATTCAGTTGCTTTTTCATTCAAAATTCCGATGAAACCTTTACGTAAGCCGACCATAGAAGGTGCACCATCTGTGCATACTCCAACTAATTTCGACCATGGCAAGCCAAAACTTGTGAATACCTTTTGAACTTCATTAAAAATGTCCTCTCCTGTAGTGGTTCCTTTTAGCGGCTGTAAAGCAAGCAATTCCTCAGTAATAGTGAATTCTTTATCAACACCTCGAATAAATATAGCCAGTTGAGCTATGTCAGACAAATCGGTGCTCTCGTCTAATGCTATGGAAAATGATTCAATACCAGTCATACGGCCAGTCAATGTTGTTTTTATATCATTAGCCATCATTTCTATACGTCGTACAACGGTTCGTCTTGACAAACTAATTTTTTCAAATTCATTTTTCTTTTCAGGACACAAAACACTGCAAACTTCTGACATACACTCCTTGATAAATTCTCCTTCGGCAAATGGTTTCAATGACTTTGCCAATTTTGAACTAACTATAAAACTAGCTTTCACAACATTATCAAGTTGTGTTCTTTGTCTATGAAATATTTGCTGCTGTTTTTCCAAATTTGCGGTAAGTTTCTGGATTTTGTCTTTTCTTATTTGTCCTGTCAGTGAGAGCAGCGTAGGATGCTTAGTTGAGTAATGCCTCTTTATATTGAATTCTTTCATCACCGAAATGGATTCATTACACATCAAACAAATAGGCTTACCATTGTGCAAGATAAAGAAGAATTCTTCAGTCCATTTTTCTTGAAACTGGCGACCCTCTGCATCTACTTTTCGTTTCCTTCCACCAGACATCATTTTCATTTACTTATCGTTCGATAAACTTAATAAGAAAATAGGTATAATTAGTAAGCACTCAAGATGCACACAAAGTCACAAAGCAAACTTATCACCACGGTAGCTCGAATAGGACTGAACTAAGTTCCGGCCATCCACCCGCTTATATAGGCAAAATGAAGGAATGATCTAGAATCGTCTAGTGTAGAACAATACAATTGCGAAGCAATAATCCTTTGTTGCGCCGCCAGTGTGGCGGCAAACATCAATGGCTTTGAACTTTGATGTTTGCCGCCTCACTCTTTGATGATCACCGCCACTCGGCTTGCTCGCTCACTTGATTCCATGAGTATGAGTAAGTAGTGTATTTTTTTTTTTTAAATTGGGTTTTTCAAAATGTCTCGCGGGCCGGATCAAATCTTACAGCGGGCCGGATCCGGCCCGCGGGCCGGCTGTTGCCCACATACGGTGTAAAGTATTCTCCAGGAAGCCGTAAGGGTTTTTGGTATGTTCGCTCGGCGACACTGCACCCTAGGTCCTCTTTGATTACACTTCGTAGGCCGAGCAGGACTGCTGGCAGGCTTCGCGTCCATTGACGGTGTTGTGAATGGGCGGTTAGTGCGGCTTTAAGCGAGCGGTGCCATCGTTCAATTCGGCCGTTTGACTGTGGATGGTAGGCGGTAGTCCGTATTCTCTCGACGCCCAGGAGGCGAGTTAGCCTCGTGAACAGGTCTGATTCAAACTGGCGGCCTTGGTCAGTCGTTATTCGCATAGGTGTGCCGAACCTGGCGACCCAGCCACTAAAGAAGGCGTCGGCTACGGTGGTAGCTTCCATGTTGCCAAGTGGGATTGCTTCCGGCCATCCCGTGGCTCGGTCAATCGTGGTGAGGATGTATCGCTTCCCCTCTGACGTTGGCAGTGGTCCTACGAGATCGATATGCACGTGCTCGAACTTTCCCGCGTCCGCGAATCGCCCTGGAGGGGTGATGGTGTGACGGTGTATTTTTGAGGTCTGGCATGCTATACAACATCGCGCCCATCGAGCCACGTCAGCGTTCATACCCGGCCAAAAAAACCTCTGGCTCATCATCTTCCGACTTGCTCTTACTCCTGGGTGGCTTAGGCTGTGCAGCTGGTCGAAGGTGGATCTTCGAAAACCCGAAGGCAAGTACGGCCTTGGCTCCCCCAGTGAGGTCTCGCAAATGAGAGAAATGTCGCTGCCGGGGATGTTAACGGGCTCTAGCCTGCATGTGGTGTTCTGTTCCCTGAAGAGTGTTAATTCGTGATCTTCTACTTGAGCCGTGTGTAATTTTTGAAAATTTTCAGGTACACAGACGTTTTCTATTCGCGAGAGGGCATCCGCCACGACGTTGTCCTCGCCCTTACAATAGCGTATTTCTGTCGTGAATTGAGCTATGTAATTTAAGTATCGCATGCGTCGTGGGCAGGAAGTGTCACTTTGTTGGGCCATGGCGTGTGTGAGTGGCTTGTGGTCTGTATAAATGATTACTTCCCGCGCTTCGAGATGCTGTCGAAAATATTTGACTGCTTCGTAGATAGCTAATAGCTCTCTATCGAAGGTGCTGTATTTCGACTGAGCAGTGTTGAAAGCGCGGCTGAAGGAAACCGATGGGCCTTAGAGCACCTCCCTCCATCTGTTGTAGTGCCGCACCCATAGCTGTGTCGCTGGCGTCAGCGGCTAGGATGAGCTGCCCGTCTGTTGATGGATGAGCAAGATGGGCGGCGTTTGCCAGAGTCCTGCGGGTTTCCTCGAAGGCGCTAGCAGCTTCTTCGGTCCAGTCGATTATGGTACGGTCATTTTTCTTGGCCCCTTGTAGGTAGGCGTTAAGTACCCTCTGGTGTTCCGCTGCGTTAGGTAAGCACCGGCGATAAAAGTTGATCATACCGAGAAAACGTCTGAGGTCTCATATCGTAGTTGGTCGGGGGTAGTCTAAGATCACCTGTACTTTAGCTGGCGATGGAACGATGCCCTGGGGTGAGACGTGGTACCCTAGGAATCCGACCTCGGGCTGTCCTAGCACGCATTTCGCGATGTTAAGGGTTAGACTATGAGCCGCCTGACGACCGAAGACTGTTTCCAGGTGACGCTGGTGTTCCTCTTCGTTGGCCGAAGCGATTAGTATGTCATCGAGGTATACGAACACAAATTGTAGATCTCTAAAAATGTTGTCCATATACCTCTGGAACGACTGGGCAGCGTTGCGAAGTCCGAACGTCATTCGGAGGAATTCAAAAAGTCCGAAGGGTGTGATAATAGCCGTCTTGGGGATGTCCTGAGGGTTTACCGGAATGTGATGGTAAGCCCTTTTGATGTCAAGTGTTGAAAATATGGTAGTGCCAAACAACTGGTTGTTAAAGTCTGAAATATTGGGCACACCATAACGGTCTGGGATGGTTTTATTGTTCAGTTGTCGGTAGTCTCCGCAGGGGCGTATTGTTCCGTCCTTTTTCGTAACAATGTGAAGGGGGCTGGCCCACGGGCTGTTGGAGGGCCGACAAATTCCTTCGTCCATCATTCGCCGGAATTCTTCCTTGGCGGCCTGATATTTTGCTGGCGCTAATCGACGAGCCTTGCTGCATACGGGCGGTCCCCGAGTGTCTATGTAGTGCTCTACCTTTGTCGGCGGAATTGAGCCCATAGGTTGTTGTGGTCGTGTTAGCTGAGGGTAGCGCCGTAAGAGGCCGGCGTATTTGTTGCCGGGTGGTATGTTTGATATCACGGAGAGCGTAGCGACGTGTGTTCTTCCCGTGGTACGACGACCGGTAATGCCATCTATCAGCTGGCGGCTCTGAAGATCTACCAGTAGGTGGTAATGAGCCAGGAAGTCGGCACCTAGAATTGTCTGCTGGACTTCTGCCATAATGAAGTTCCATTTAAAAATTCGCTGCAGGCCTAGATCGAGGTTCCTGTTAACTTCTCCATACGTTGGAATGCAGCTGCCGTTAGCGGCGTAGAGCTGGTAGTCGGAAGATCTAGCCTTTTTTACCTTGGGTGGTGGAAGTACGGAGATAGCTGCTCCCGTATCTATCAAATAATGCTGCCGAGTGCGGACGTCTGTCACGAATAGGCGGCGAAAGGTTAGGCCTGCCATGGGTACCGCTTTGACCGTGGCGACTTTTAGTTTCCTCGTCGGTGTGGTAGCGTCATCAACCCACCTACAGGGCCTGCGACATCGATATGCTTCCTTACCAAATCTGTCGTGGTAGAAGCATAAGCCCTTATTACTAGATCCGGTAGTTGGTTTCGGTCGCTGGTATCGCCGAGCGGGCCCGTTTTCTTCTCGTCTGTTCATGGAATTGGCCAGCACAGTTACTTGTTGGGTGAGCTGTGCGATGGCTGTCTGGCAGTCACAGCTGGAGCGTGGCAGGCTGACCTCGTGAGTTGATGTGGGCTGGACTGCGTGTATCGCGGTTGTTGAACTTAAGTCCATGATTTTGTCCGCGATTAACGTCAGTTTCGATAATTTCGCCTCGTAGTGCGATGCCAGTATTTCGCGGACCCTGTCTGGCAAGGCGCGAAGCCAGAGGGTGCGAATGACGTCCTCAAAGGTCGTGGGTCCTGCCAGTGCTTGCATTTGCCGCAGGAGATGTGAAGGTTTCTGGTCTCCGAGGTGTGTCTCTTCCAATAACCGGATCAGTCGTCTGTAGTGGCTCTGGCTGTATGTTTCGATAAGCCGAGCCTTTAAGTCTTCGTAGGGACTATCGCTTGGAGAATACGCTAGTTCTGCGTTCTGTGTTAGTACCCTGAACGGAAGCTGAGCGTAAATGTGCTCCGATTTGGCCTTAGGCGAAGAGATCCGGCTCGTTAAAAAAATATTTTCGACCTGCAGGAACCACAGTCTTGGGTCTTCTTCATGAAATTCGGCAGTTTGCACGTCCGAGAAATGGCGTGTACGGTCGCACAGCATAATTCGTCGGACGGAGCTGGTGAGTTGGCCATCGTAAGAAAGGTTTCTTCTGAGATCACGGTGGTTTCTCGCGGCGGGTTCACCAGTTGTCGCGGTGGCTTGATCGCGTTGAGCTTCTCATTCACGTCGAAGGTTACCAATTGTCGGGGCGTCACTAGGGGAGTGCCTGATCACTCTAGCCCTGGTGACAAGTGCGGATCGATGTAGTTTATATTTTTATATCTGACTCCATTTATTGATTGGAATGTGTCCCGACAAGACACTATGTTCAAAAGAAAAAGGTAGAGAGGTTGCATAAATGATAATACCGGTTCAGAGTTCAAACGGGGCACGGCAGTCTGGTAGGCTGGGCGGCAGGCGCGAGACAGCGTGACGACTCATAGGACAGCAGAGAGAGAGTAGGCTTCAGCCCTTAATTTACTAGCCTTAAATACCATATCCCCTACCTAGTGAGAGGTGCGGTTGGCTGACAGGGGTATGATTTACGATGCACAGGTAGCCAGTGCCTCTTCGTTATATGGCCGTTGGAATAAAAGGGTGTGTTTTTTTATGGTTGCTAGCAGGGGCTGAAGGTCTATCTTAATAGGGGTAAGTGTCCTTACCCTCGGGTTTATTGCCGCCTGTCGGTGCCCGAATGACTGCCCGTCTCCTACCACGCCGCGACCCTGATTTATTCCAAAGAAGCTTACAAGATTTACATTATATTATAGTACATTACTAACCCGAGTGTAGGGTGATTTACATATATTTATTGCTACGCTACACCTTCCATACATAAAACGGTCTCTAGGGCCCTACAAAATGTACCTAGTAGCGTCTCCCCCAGCCTACCTTCAGATACCAAGTGTGAACTCGTGATCTTTCAAAGACCACGTAAACTACCTCTAAAACCTAAACCTAGCCTGTATCTCTTCTCCTGAACATAGTGCACTCCTGGCACCACATAGGGGCACATCTTCTAAGATCTTATGGAGTCAGATCAATATACAAAATACGAATAAAGCTGCGTTTAAAACGCTTCATTACAACAGGTTATAGGGAGATTACAGGTCTGTGATTCGAAACTTTCGATTTTTCCCAGATAAAATGGAATTATGTAGTAGATTTCTGTATTTTAGCGTAAATAAAACGGAATGAATCATCATTTTATCTGGTTGATTTTAGAATATATTTACATCTTTTTTTGGAGGGGGGGGTATCCGTCGTATATTACGCTGATATTGCTCATACCAATATTCTGCATCGTCTGATTAGCCAGCTTTCAGTTATTGTGTAACATTCTTTAGTTTCACAATATGAGATAAGAAATTCAAATGATGTTACGCGTAGTTTCTTATCGTATTGCTGCCGCCTCAGTTATGTAATATTCCTTTTTAGCTAAAAATGTGTACTTCAGTCAAGGAAGGTCAACCCTTCCTTTGTATTTGTCCCTCTTCTACAACCCTTCCTAACCCTTTGCTACCTGCCTCCGGCAAAGATCCAACACTTGTCCTTAAACCTTCGTCAAGGAATGTTCTAGTGATGTAATTCATTAATATTTGTATATATACCAGTGTTTTGAATGTTATTCATAATAAAGTTTTATAAAATACTATCCTCGAACAAGATTATTTAACTGGCGCACCGAACAGGCACCTGGCAGTATACTCAGTAAATTCACGGGAGTCCACCATCTAGAGATCCCTCACTTGGCAACGGACAGTGAGACCACTCCGATAGCGTGAGAAGACCGATGCAAATCCCTCTGGAAAGAAACCCCACAGGACAGGACTTCACCGATATTGGGTACTGATCTATTTCAATAGATTTTCACCAGGTTATACCCTAAAGAAATTTGTTACATATCTGAGGAAGTTGAAGGAAGAAAGAAAACTGGACTTCACTGAAGACATCATTCACTTGGTAAATACAATTATTATACACATACTGACTTTATGACATCAGTAACTGACAGACTTAACCTTTTAAGAAACATTACAGAAACAGAAGAAATGGACGGAACTAATTACATAATTAAAGATTCAGATTTTCATTTGATCCCAACTTTCGATGGGTCATCAGACACTTTAGTAGATTTTATAGATAGTATAAACTTAGTATTCGAATATTCATGCAATGCTAATAATTCAAATAAAATAGGAAACTATCAAAGATTATTAGCACACGTCCGTAATAAACTTGTAGGAAAAGCAAGATCATGTAAAAAATTTTATACTAACATAGACTAAAATAAAATTATTACTAACCGACATTAAAAAGAAATTTAGAGACACTAAAACCATCCAGAAAAGCATTTGTGAAATCTATGAAACCAAACCCCATTACAATGAACATCCTTTAACATATATTGACAGACTAATGATCCTACGAGAGGATTTAAGTGCTAGAATCAGAACTAATGACGAATTTACTTTAGAACAAAAAGATGCAAAAATGGTTGAATACGATTTACAAATAGCTACCCATTGTAAGCGACAATTACACCCAGAATTAAACGCGCAACTTATCCATGTAAAATACGAAACGCTTGAAGATATCGAACAATTTCTAAAAAGAGAAACCGATGAAATTATAGAAAGAATTTACGATAAACCTCAAAAACGCGCACCCCAACAATCAAATTATAAAGGTAGAAACTTTGACCCTCATAAACATTACGAAAGAAGAGAACAATATGAGATACGAAACAAATACCAACCAAGTTATCATAGGGAAATATATGAACCAAGACAACAATATCATAACCAACGACAAACAAATCCCAACTACCTAGGAAAAAATTATGATCCCAATTTTAAAAGAACATGGGAACAAAGACAAGACCAAATACAACAAAATTACCGACAATATACCCCAAACTATAACCGAGACAATAACGAGAGACACAACCAATCATGGAAACCTCATGAACAAAGAAAATATTTCAATCCCCAACCAAGACAAGAACAACAAAGAGAGAATCAAACAGTTTCTATGAGAACAGCTAGCAATCGCGTTCACTATACAGAAAACGATAAGGACAAAGAAATCAAACAATTAAAAGAACAAATTAATAAGATATCCCAAAAAATTGAACATTTTTTAGACTTCGGTCGCAATGACAAAGAACCAACCCCCCGAACAGAATATGCACTAAATCATACTGATTCCTTACCCAAACTTAAGGATAAAACAGAAAAAACTAACGAAGTAGCCGAAATAAAATGTCATAATGACGAAATATTAATAAACGGTATTAAATTAAAAGAAAAAAGAGACCACAAATACTCGGAAAATAGGACAACAGAAAAAGAAAAAAACAAGTACACTCAAAATAAGGAAGACGAAACTAACTATAATAATGATGGCATGGACATTGAAGAAATTGAATCACTCTCAGTAAAAGATAGTCCAGAATATGACACAACAACTATAGATTTAGAGCAACTTATTCCCCAACAAACAGACGAACAGATAATACAAGACGACTTATGTTCTAATGAAGCGACTGCACATTCCCAACGCTCTTCTAATAATAATAATAATGAAGAAAAACACCAAATAATCATAAAAAAGGAAAAAAGGACTATTCACTTTTCAAAACCGCTTGGAATAACTAGACAAAATAACCAACAAAATAAATCAATAAAAGAGCAATATGTTCAAAAATATCATGATAAGGATATAAAAGCCTAATAAATGACTTAGTAAAGACAAAAATAATAAAAGATAAGACTGATCGAATAGAAAAACTAAACCAAAATCGGAAAGACATTCCAACAATTTATAATGAACAATTAATGATAAAAACTACTACCCGTGGAAAGCATGATAATTCTTATAAACCAGTAGTAAAATATAGAGATAAAAATGAAATAAAGAAATCGCATGTTAACAAAATTAAACAACCTCGCAAGAAATATCTGATACATCGAAAATTTGTTTCACATAGCAATAAAGACACTTGCACTGATTCGGACAATTCTATGGACTGCAAAAACTACTCTGAAAGTAAATGACCTGACTAACATTAACGGAATGTTACACTACACATTAAACAATGTAAAAGTAATTGAAAAATATATTTAAAATATACCACTTTTATAACATATGCCTATTATAGTAAGAACTAACCAATATACAAAAAACATACTCTACTCTATAATAACTTAACAAACCTACCCTCTGATAGTAGATATGATACATGGAACCAAGAGTAAAATTGACCTACTGAGAAATCATAATAGAAGACATAGACGTGGATTGATGAATGGACTAGGAACGGCTATTAGCTGACTAACTGGTACTATGGAAGCTACGGACAAACAACATTATGACAATGTCATTAGTAAAGTAAAACGTAACAACTTTAATACCGAACATAATATTGAACAGATAGTAAACATGAATAAACAAATTATAGAGACTTTTAACACGGATATTAAATTAATAAATGAAAATTTTAATAAGGGTATAGGCAAAATGATAAGCATTGGCAAAGAAGCTTTTCAAGATATTTATATAACTTTAACCAACTTATATAACAAACTAAATGACTCGACGCTAAGACATACACAACAAATGTAACTCCAAGAAAAATCAGAAATATGATGGCTTATGAGCAAAATACATTGCATTATACATGAGGAAATGCTCCATGTATTTGTAGACCTGCCACTAGCAGAAATAAATGTAAGAACCTCTTTGCTCATACCAATTCCTGTAAATAAAACTAATCTTTATTATTCTATTGATATAAAAAAAATACTAGTACTAAGAAAAAAAAAATGATTATCTTTATAACATTAATTGTAACTATCTTATGAATAACTATTATTTTACTAACCCTACTTTACTGCTTAATGAATGTATAAACAAAATATTTTATTATTAGATTCTACAGTTCAATGTAATTATACTCAACATAAGCTATCCAATATTAATTATATTCACGATATAAATTCAAATACTATTATTAACAATCGTAATTTAGACAATTGCAACAAAAATAATACTATTTACTTACCTCTAATATCCTTTATAATGGTAAAATATCTCAATATAATTTTATTAAATATACTAACCCTAATGTTAACATATATTGATGAACTAAATGTATACCTAACTATAAGAACACCTAAATTAGATAATTGTTATAATAACGACACTATTTTTCTTCCAGACACTGCTCTGATTAATGTATCTAATGTAGATTGTTATAAAAAAATTCCTCCCATTCATAATCATATTGTTGCTCATAAATATCACCAATTATATGATAACTCCTTTAAAATACAAATCGATAATATACTATACCTCAATTAAATGTAACTCAAGTAGCATTAATATCTTTAATAACCAATGAAAATAATTATATGTATTCTATATTATCCATTATTATTGTAATCATTGTGACAATCTTATTTTTTATATGTCACAAATATTGTAAAGGCTGTTGTTCAAAAACTATCCCAATAGATATCCCCAGAGTTGTTAACCAAGCTCCTCCACCAACATCCATAAATCCTATTATCCTGCCCAGGAGTTCAGGACCTAAAAAAGGGAAGAGTTATGTAATATTCCTTTTTAGCTAAAAATGTGTACTTCAGTCAAGGAAGGTCAACCCTTCCTTTGTATTTGTCCCTCTTCTACAACCCTTCCTAACCCTTTGCTACCTGCCTCCGGCAAAGATCCAACACTTGTCCTTAAACCTTCGTCAAGGAATGTTCTAGTGATGTAATTCATTAATATTTGTATATATACCAGTGTTTTGAATGTTATTCATAATAAAGTCTTATAAAATACTATCCTCGAACAAGATTATTTAACTCTCGAATGATGAACGTACTTTATTGTTACAAAATCAGAATAACTTTCAAATCGTATATTCCCATGAACTATAACTGTACATAGAAAACGATATTGAAGATAAGACCCATCCCTCTTTGCCTAGGTACCCCTAGGCTCCACCCTCGGTAGACTCTCACTACCTTCCCGAATCCACCCGCCTCCTTCAGGCATCCCACACCCTATATCCTTCTCATACACCCTTCAAATGGGGGACTCCCCTCAGTGAAAGGCACTCATTAGCCCAAAATAATTTTCCTTTATTTTTCCCACATCCTATTTTATAAGTTTGAGAGCTAAGAAAAAAAAAAAAAAAAAAAAAAAAAAAAAAAAAAAAAAAAAAAAATCCCTCTTATCCCTTGAATCCACATTCAAGTCAACCCGGCCAAGACGCAAGGAATTATATTCAGTTACAAATCCGGAAAAAAGAAGCTCCCGAAATCCTTCGTCTTAGGCGGCAAAGAGTGCCCTGTAAGCAACAAGCTGTGCTACCTCGGGATTACCCTCGGTAGGCACTTGTCGTTCACAACTCATCTCGGCAAGAAATTAAAGAGTGTTAGGAAGAAATTCTTCAGCCTCGGACACCTACTTCACAGCCCGGCTTTATCGGTACGCCTCAAGCTGCTGATATACCAGAGCGTCCTAAGACCTGCTTTGATGTATGGGACCCCTCTCTTCAAGTATCTGACTCCTAACACTCTCCAAACGCTCCAGCAATTTCAGAACAGAGTTCTCCGCACCTCCCTCAAACATACCCCGTTCGACCGAATGAAGGCAGACGAGATGCATAAAAAATTTGAAGTGCTCACCATTCAAGATTTTATCAAGAGAAGGCACATCAAATTTTTTGACTCACTCAGACATAGCCACAACCCACTATTCTCCGACCTTCAACCACCACCAATGCCCGTCAGATGGAAGCACTGCTGGACCGCCGAAGCCTGGAGGATGATCGACGTCATTGAACCCGATGACTGAACGAACTACACCCAGCCGAGATATCGAGGCCGATCTCCCGGCCGACTCAACCGAAGCTACAAGACCCCATCTACCTGTTTAAGCAGGGTAGACCTTCCGGCCGAGTGGCCGACTTATTTCAGCCCCCTGCCGGGGCGGGCCAGGCTTGACCTGGCCGACAACAAACCATTGCCTAGGTACCCCTAGGCTCCACCCTCGGTAGACTCTCACTACCTTCCCGAATCCACCCGCCTCCTTCAGGCATTCCACACCCTATATCCTTCTCATACACCCTTCAAATGGGGGACTCCCCTTAGTGAAAGGCACTCATTAGCCCAAAATAATTTTCCCACATCCTAATTTATGGGTTTGAGAGCTAAGAAAAAAAAAAAAAAAAAAAAAAAAAAAAAAAAAAAAAAATCCCTCTTATCCATTTAGGCATCCCACACCCCCATATCCTTCTCGTACATCCTTCAAATAGGACTCCCTTAGTGAAAGGCACCCATTAACCCAAAATAATTTTCCTTTTATTTTTCCCACATCCTATTTTTTATAAGTTTAAGAGCTATGGTGGAGGGAAAAAAAAAAAAAAAAAAAAAAACCCAGACCAATGGCAAAAAAAAAGAGACCGCCAGAATCAACGATGTTTACTGCAACGACGGATGCACACCGTAAGTTAGATGATTGTAACAAAAATGATACTATTTATTTACCCCTTTTATCCTTATATCTCTGAATATAAAACTATGTATCAGTTAATGTTTATTGAATTACAATCTAAGAAAGGTTGGTAATAAGAACACGTAGAACGTTGTTACAAGACTGCTTTATTTATTCCAAGACACCTCTATCTATCTATATTACATGTAAACATATATACAGATAACATATGTTTGCTCCTATTTGACCCTAGTTTTTTATAGACGATAGTCCCGATTTTAGGTTCCCCCATTCGATCCCGGACTTTGAGGTTTTCCCGTTCCACTCGTCTCGCTTTGTCCCTCGTTACCCATTCTCGGACTTTGTCACATATTTTCCTCAAACCGACAGTATTGCTCGCCATTTTCTCCGCCATTCCCTCGTCTGCTACCGTCTCTGCCCCATTTCTCTGTCTTCCACGCATCCCAAAGAGGATCTCGAACGGGGAGAACCCCGTCGCGATGTGGATCGAATGATTGTAAGCGGCCACCGCCTTCGGCATCGCCTCATTCGCCGGCAGACCCTTTTCCGCGTGATATACCCGCAGGTGGGCACTCAGGGTGCTGTGCAATCTTTCTATCCCTCCTCTACTTTTAGGGTGCCCTGGGGTATTAAGATGCCAAGAGACATCGAGAGTCTTCATTTCTTTCCAGATGTTGGCATTGTCGAATTCTCTGCCCCCATCCAACGAGATCCGGTCTGGCACTCCGTAAAATTGGAACCAGGTATTCAATGCCAGCATTACCGCGTCTGATGACCGTTCTTGCACCGGGTGGGGCCACCTTGCTAAAGATGTCGATTGTGGTAACCCACTTATACCCCCTCCAAGTGAAGGTATCAACTTGTAAGTCACTCAACGGTGTCTCGGCTGTGGGCGATTCTTCTTGTCGCCCCCGTGGCGGATGTCTGTCATACGTCGTAGTAGACAAACTGCACATGCCCCTATCATTTCTTTTAAGCCCTTTTTCATTCCCCACTAAAAGTACCTCCACCGCAAAGCTTGCACCGTTTCCTGAACTCCATGGTGCTTCGTTTTTCCTTGGTGATAGGCCAGCGTCACTTCCAGCTGCTGTTCTCTGTCTTTGAGTGTCTCCACCATCGACGTGCACCGAATAAATAACCTATCCACTCCAAGTTGTTCCGTTTGCCAGAGTCTTTGAATTCTCTCCCAAATAGTGGCATTCCCTACAAATACTCGATGGGTCTTTCCGGGTTCCGAGGCATCTTTCAATGCACGGAAAATTTGGTCGTTCCTAACCCCTGGTGGCGACCAAATCGTCGCGATTTTACTTCTCCCATATGCGATCTGCAGCCGCCCTGAGGTCTTGGATTTCCAAATGATCTGCCGTCTTTTGTCGTTCACGATCCCTTCTATTACTTCCATTTCAACCGGTCTTTCGGCGGTGGAACCTTCCTCTTCAAGGGTTTCCTCGCCCTCACTATCTCCTCGCGTACCTCGGCTTCCATCCTCCCCGGGTGTCCATTCCCGGAGAAACTGTTGGATTTCCCCGGATGGTTCCCCTTCGTCCAATGCATTCACAGTAATGGCTCTGGACAGCCAGTCTGCCACTACGTTCTCTTTCCCGGGTTCATATATGATCTCCATATTGTACTGGGACAAAACCTCTTTCCACCTCGTGACCCGTGCCGAGGACTCCTTTAACTTTCCTACCCATTGTAGGGGTCTGTGGTCGGTTTGAACACGGAATTTTCTGCCAAAGACATATGGGCGGAAATGGTCTATAGCCCAGACGATACCTAGGAGCTCCCTCTCTAGAGCACTATACCGCGCTTCCGTTTCTGTGAGCCGTCGACTAGCGTACACCACCGGGCGCTCCCCACCGTCTCTCTCCTACGACAACAGTGCCCCTAGTGCGTATTCGCTGGCATCAGTGGGGATTGTGAAGGGATGTTGGAAATCGGGAAATGCTAATATTGGTTCCTCCTGTAAGCTAGATATACATTTCCGGATGTTCTGCTCCATGATTGGGGTAATTACCACCCTCGCTCCCTTTCGCAGTAAATTATTAATAGGCACCAGGTATGCCGCCATGTCCGGCACAAATCTTCTGTAATAATTAAGCGTCCCCAGAAGTCGCCGGATCCCCTTTACATCTGTGGGCACACCATCCTTCTAATCGCCTCGACCTTCGTAGAGTCTGGCTTAACCCCCTCCTGTGCGATGGTGTGGCCCAAAAAATTGATTTTCTTTCCCAATAGAGACTTCTCCATGGACAATTTGTCTTGGTCGTTCGCGCTCATCTTGATCTGGTGATAGCCTGCCTTTAGATCTAGGGTACTAAATATTGTCGCCCCGTTCAATCTGTCTAATATGTCCTCAAATCGGGGAATTGGATACTTCTCGTCCGTCGTGTTCTCGTTTAACTTCCGATAATCGATAACTACCCTGTATTTCTCCGTCTCGTCCCCAGGTCTATTTTTCTTCCTCACTGCCCATAGAGGACTCTTATATGGCGAAGTGCTATTAATTATGATCCCTTGCCGTTTGAGACTCTCTAGCTCCTCTCTAATATGCCTACGTAGTGCCTGCGGATATCGCCTACTGTGAACGCGGATAAATTAGCTGTGAGATCACCAATATTCAATTTTAGGTCAGAATTAGAACGAACGAGTTTTCAAGTTATTTCTCTGATAGAGAACCAATAGTGGACTGTGATATAAAATAACGACGACAAATACTGAAATCGAGTAAAACATAACAACAAATTATATTAATAATAAATAATTACTAATTTTAGATTCGATAAATTCCAAACTTACCAACAACAGCAGAATCCCGTCGCCGCTGACCCGTCTCTCTGTAAGGGAAAAGGGGTGGTTTTCGGGATCGGATAGATCGAAATTGAAAGGAAAATTTTAGGAATCAATCCCCTTTTACCTGTCCGACGATCGGTCCAGCCTCGGGCATGAGCTTCTGGCCCACTGTTTTCCTCGATTTCAGGCGAAGGATACAACAAACTGCCGTACCATGTATCTGTTATGACTACCATCAGATTAAAACCGATAACTTAGGATTCGACAAATTAATCTAATAAGTTCATCTCGGCACTCGACAAATTTGGATGCTACTACAACGAACCTACGATCCAAAGTGACCTGTCTCGACAAAACCCCAACGGTGTCCAATCCGCGAGGTCGTCCCTGTTGTATCTCCAAGGTAGCAGCAGCAGCGATAGCCAGAAATAATTTTTTTTTTTTTTTAACATTTGAGTGTTTTTCAATAGAGCCTTGTATTCTATATTGTTTAACCAAATTTTGTTATTAAATTTTAGATTGGCTCAAACACCTACCTTCCCCAACATGTCGCACCCAACTATCACCTGCTACTCCCGCGGCATGTTTCCTACGATATGTATCTTTAGATCTCCCCGTTTCCACGCCCACCTATTTCACCCTATGACTACCTCTCCCACTACCTCGCAAGGGCCTCCCAGGGTGATTAAACTGTTATTACATACCTGGATCTGGAGTGCCCTCTCTCCGCCATACAGCCTCTCCAGCGCTCCACGGGACATGATGGTGTTGGTGCTTCCCGTATCCGCCAGACACATCTCTCCTCCTTTGACCCTAATTATTGGCAACGCACACATCCTCTCCCGAATTGCATTACATCTCAGGATGCGGTCGCCTCTCTGCCGACACGCTCCTCAGGCTTCATCACGTTGCTCCCATCTGCGTGACGCAACCTTCTGCCCTGTCTGTCTCCAGTCTTTCTCCTTCTCCTTCAGTTCCTAAAGTCCCTGATGACTCATCTTCTGATGATCCACTCTCCCCAGTTGTCATGCTCAGTCTCTCTCTTACTTCTTGAGTGTTTACCTCAATCGGTTCTGGTCGTTGGTATTCTCTCCTCCGGAAGATATACGGGCAATGCCTCGCGATGTGTCCTTCCTCACCACACTCAATACATTTCGTGCGAGGACACTGTGCCACTAAATGCCCTGCCTTCCTACATCCGTGGCATTTTCTTTCTTCCCTGGGCGGGGCAACCTCGGTCTCGTTCCTCTGAATCTCCTTTCTCCTGTCGTTCCCTTGTCTCTTCCGATAACGGACGTTTCTGGTCTCCTCCTTTTAGAAAATGGTTCAGTTCCCCCAGTTCCCCAGTGAATCTCTTCAGCTCCGAAACAGCCTTCCTCAGATCCTGGGTATTCATCGCTTTTACCCTTATCAGCGCGAGCGCCGTGGCATGAACTTCTGGCATAGTTCCCACTCTTCTAATATCTGCTCCCTCTACGAGATTCAAGATGGGCTGTCTCAACACTCCTCCTTCAGTCATCTTCTCTCTTTCGCGTATAGAAGAAAAAAAACAAAAAAAAATTATGCCCGCACTCGATAACTCTCTTTCTCCACGGTTCCCGGGTTTCGGCACCAGTCAATGTTTATTGAATTACAATCTATGAAAGGTTGGTAATAAGAACACGTAGAACGTTGTTACAAGACTGCTTTATTTATTCCAAAATACCTCTCTCTATCTATCGGTATTACATGCAAACATATATACAGATATCATATGTTTGGGGATTAAGGCTGGGCATTAGCGGCGCCTGGACTTAACTTATCAAGAATCTTATAAAATAACACTGTAAAACAATTTCGAATTAATAGATCCCAATATAACCCAAATTATGTCTAACCCTATTACTAACACTAATAATAGTTCAATACATTTTATAATTTATAGCATTATAGGTACCATATGAATACTATCTTTATTGTATTACATAAAAATGAAACTTTGTAATCCCCCCTGCTGTTCAACATCTACACCGCCCACATTGTAGGAGCCTCGTACCCTAACTGCGAGGTATCGGCGTATGCAGACGACATAGGTGAATACAGCACTAGCATCAATCCCACCAGAGCCCTGAAATTTGCTGAGAACGCCAGTCAACACATTGCTGAGAAACTCGAGGCCGTCAACATCAAAGTCAACCCGGCCGAGACCCAAGGAATTATATTTAGTTATAAATCTGGAAGAAAGAAGTTACCTAAATCCTTCGTCTTAGACCACAAAGAGTGCAAAGAGATATTGATCAAAAAAACAGCGATCGGGACCAAGCAGAAATACAGAAGGAGATACATATATAACAAGAGTCTCCCTAACCTAAATGAAAAGACTCACGTATCGTTTAGATTGAAGACGGTTCTCCGTTAGAAGTCTGTAGTTTAATGCTAGAGAAACCATTACAAAAATTTCTTGGGTGTTCTTGAAGGAGTAAGAGCTCAACATGAAAAGCATCGTGGTTCTCCAGTAAACCATCATTCTGTACTCATTGGTATCTTCAACATCACCGCAACTAGGGGAACTAGGCTTTGTTACATTATTATTTTTATGTTATGCGTTGTTCGTTTAGTATTCATTTTTTTTATAGTTATATTTTTTTCTATTAAATAGTCTAATTAAGTAGCCTCTGGCTATACAATGGCATTAATTCCAATAATGATTTTACCAAACGTTGGTGTCATAATTCTGCTGTTTTGTTCTTGCAAAATAGTTAGGGCAGCACTATTTTATTACTAAATAAAGTGTCAGAGCATGGAAGAAGTAATGGAGGGGGAGTTAAAACTTTCATAGAATATTCATACTTCTCTGCTTTATATATTACATATAAATAAGATACGTATATTCAGTGAAAATAAATATTACACCTCCATTCTATTACGTCCTTATCTAGGTCTGAACTTAAGGTATCCTAATGGGTCTATATTTCATTGGGAGGGAGTTGATATTGTGTTCAATACACATAAGCTCCAATCCAAAATGTAGTAAACTTGCTGGCCATATTCGCCCAAACAATAGCTGACATTTTTCTATCGTGTGTCGGGTGTGGATTTTCTTTTATTCATGGATCAAATGATTATTCTACCCACGACTATTGAAATTTACTTTTTAATTATTCTATTATATTTTGAGTGTTAGAAGATCAAATAATTCTCATGTGTGTGATTCTGAACATTTAACTAATTTCAGTGGGCATTACAGTAAAATGCAAATACAATTATGAGATCGTTAAATATTAATGCTGGATTATATTTTTTTAATCACCACTGACGACCATATTCTTGCATTTATTGTTTATATAAATAATTATAAAAATATTTGTTCAATAATTGAGCAGCAAAGATAGGAAAATGGGATGTTTCATTGAAAAAAGGCTGGGACGTGTTTTTTTTGTTTTTTTTACATATTCTCCCCTAGACCAAACATTTTCTATATTGATTTTTCCCACAAAATTTTCACATATTCATCAAATCAATTTCGACTTATTTTTTATAACATTGATAACCTTGTCTGATATTACCACGGAAATTGAATTGGTTCGTCCGCAGATTCTGCTGCTCAAACAGCAAAACATCATATTTATTTATCAATTATAATAACATAATTAGGAATTTGCAATATTGGATAGTGAACGAATGTTATTTATGTCATAGGGTGTAAAAGGTCGTGATGCACGATAATGAATCCCTGTTTCAGTGTTAGTATCTCCGTCTGTAGGATGTGAGTATCATCCGATATGAACACTTAGATAAAATATAAAATGATTTTTTACTCACTTGAACATTGTATCTCCTGCAGTGAATCTTAGGCAGTTGATTTTTTAACATTTAGATAAATCATAAAGCATCCATCTCTAAACCATGAATTCACTGGTAAGAAATCTTTCTACGTTTTAGGTGTATTTTAACCCATAGCAATAAATAAGTCATTAACCTGACAGCGGGATTAGTTATTTCATACTTCAGTGCATAATCCATATTATTTTCTACTAAGCTCAAATCAACGATTACCACGTTCCCTCGAGTTAACGCGTACATAATTTGTAATCTCACAATGTCAATCCACTCAAATATAGGACTTTTTCTTCATATATATTACAATTTCGGTTAATAATCATTGACAGAGATTACCCATCAGACCCGGATACTTTAATCTGCTTACTTTTATGATAGTTAAAATTTTCTTTTATTACTAAGTGATTGCCTAATCAACTAGAAAAAAAAGAAGCGAAATCCTACTGATTAACGTCAATTTGCAGATTTACGGTATTACTAATTACCGATTATAACATTTGTTTTCTTATAGTCGGCAATCAAAATAAAGTCTGGAAAGATGCTAACAATAAACCCCAAAATCAATTATAGAACCAAACATATCCTGTTAATCGATAATTAAAAAAAGTTTTTTTTATAGGCTTCACATCTTTTATCCTTTAAGTCAATGTACTTTTCTACGTCACTACGCCAATACTTGTCAATGTAATTTATTTACCATCCTTCAGTAAATTATTATTGGTTTCATGGTAGGAGGGTACATCTATGTACCACCCTCACGACCATCATAGGATTTATTACTTTATTATTTAGTACTATTTGTACACTTATTTAATAGGTGCGAATTGAGAAATTAAGTTAGAAAAAAACATATACTTGCATTAATTGTTTCGGAATGCCACGGTTGTTAATTACTGTGACATGATCATTACTGACTTTTATTAGAGAAAATTCTCTTATTTAAGAGGCACTACAGCTATTTATTTGGTAGCGTCGGTATAAAACATTCAACTCCTTCTTAAAACAGCTTAATGCACATTAACTAAAAATAAACCTTCCATGTGGTCATCCCCTTATGCGTTGAAAACTCATTTTAATTTACCACTATCAAATCAATTTCAAAAACACAGAATACACGAAAACAATATAGTTTATACTAGTTTAGTAATATCGTGTTTTTTTTTTGGTTTTTTTTAGATCATTTCCATATTATTACTTTATTTTGAATTCAAACCCTGCTTAGCGAATGCATCAGAAAATGGATTCTGCGTTAAACATTTCACGTAAGTTCCAAGCTATTAAGTAGATATACTTTAAAAGTATAAAATAAAAGTAAGATATAAGTAAAATATAAAATGTACCACTCATAACACAGAGACTCAGCCAAAAAGTAAAATAGTTCCTAGTTCCAATCTCAAATAATTATAGTAATTATGGGAAGACAGTAGAGATAACTTTATTTATAAATAACAATCTAAAACCACAAAATATATAATGATAATAATTTTACACATCTTCACACATTTAATCATTAAAGTACCATATTTCTCTTATTATTATATGCTTAATCATTTTTTATTTAAAAATCATTGTTATTATTCCAAACATTTTTTGTGACTTTGAAAAAAAAATAGGGCCTCATTAGAATGAATGATAAAAAGAATGGTTTTGGTGTTATGATTAGATAAATCATAGGGAAATAAAAACGGTAATAAAATAATTGATAACGTACACGTGGCTTGGAGCGAGAACATGAAGTGTAATTATATGAAGGTTACATCAAGGTTACAAAAAATGGTTACATGATAAGGATTAAAATTATATTAAATAGTTATTAGTTTTAATTATACATAACAGTCTCCCCCACTATTCAAGAATTATTAACATTAAAAATAGTAGCATGAATCAAAAAGTATATGTCTTGTGAGGGGACATCAATACTGGAGTAATATGTTAGGATCTCGAAACCTTTCTGGGAGTCTTCTCTGACGAACAGGTCTGTTTATGGGACATAGAGGAGTCTGAAGAAAAGGCTCTGTTGAAGATGAATCTGGAAGATCATGAGGAGGCACAGCTGAAGCTGGCTCGGTTGGAGATGAATCTGGAAGATCATGAGGTGCAAATTGAGTGTGAGGTTCCTGGGGTGGACCTGGAGCTCGAGGAATTTCATAAGACTGAGAAGGGCCAAATGAAACAGTCTTTTTTGCTTGTACAAGGGTGTTTCTCAGTTGATTTATGTGACGCTTTAAAATTCTCCTTGATTCGTCCAGGCGGACAAGGTAATGTTGTTGACCCAACCTTTGCGTCACCTCACCAAACTCCCACTTTGGTTTGTTATTTTTGAAGACACGGATTTGCACTCTCTCCCCCACATGAAAAAATCTTCTGGTAACTCGCGTTGACTGAGAAGAGTGTGGTTTGGTTGGTAACAAGGCATCCAGGCGGATTCGGAATTTTCTTTTCAAATATAACTCAGCAGGTGAGCAGCCATTAGCAAGGGGAGTTGATCTGTAATGCAATAGAATATTTGTGATTTTTTCTGGCATAGGGGTATCGTCATTTGACAAGGCCCGCAACTTATCCTTAAGTGTCCGCACATTGCGTTCAGCAAGGCCATTAGTTGCTGGATGGCCAGGGGCTATAAATTTTTGAAAAATTCCGTTTGTGCGGCAAAAAAGATGAAACTCTTCGCTCTGGAAAATGCTAGCGTTATCTGAAACAAGCTGATTTGGAAATCCATGCGTTGAAAAAATCTTTCTGAGAAGATTTATGGTTGAGGACGTGGTAGGTTCTTCTTTGATAGGTTCAACTTCCGCCCATTTTGACTTAGCGTCTATGCAAACAAGAAAATAATGGCCCTGGAACGGTCCAGCATAATCTATATGGACTCGTTCCCAATTCTCGGATGGTTCATCCCAAGGGTGAACTGGTACTTTTGGTGGAGCCGATCTTGTAAGGGCGCACTGCTCACAACTCTTGACAAGTCGCTCAATCTGACTGTCAATTCCAGGCCAGTAAACATATTTTCGGGCTAATTGTTTCATTTTCATGATCCCTAGATGTGTTTCATGAAGTTCTGATATAACTTGACTTCGAAGGGATGTAGGGATGACAATACGATCTTGGCGGAAGATGACATCTTCATGCAGTGTAAATTCTGAGTCCACGCAGTCGTTTTTTAGTGACTCGATGATTTTCTTGAGTTCCGGATCCTTCTTGGTTTCCTCTTGAATAGTCTCAAATGTAACTTTATTGCTTGAGATATGAACAATTTGTTCAGAAAAAATTTGGTGAACTTCTTCTCCCATCAAGGTGTCAGTTGATGTATGGATAGCATGAGCGGGAGCTCGTGAAAGGCAATCAACATTTTTATTTTCTTCGCCAGATTTGAATTTTACTTTATAATCAAATCCTGACAGAAATGAGGCGTATCGAAACAATCGTGCGCTTGTCATGCGTGGCAATTGTTTATTATGCTGAAAAATTCTTGATAGTGGTTGATTGTCAGTTACTAGGGTGAACTGTTTGCCAAAAACATAATCATAAAAATGATTTACACCAAATATAATAGCAAGAGCTTTTTTTTTTTTTTTTTTTTAATGACATAAATTATACGTGACTTGACGAAACTGACTAATAAGGTAATGGGGCTCACCTTTTTGATCAACCTTAAAACTAGCTTACATACTAATTCTTATCATAATTTTTCCCCGACAGTCTGTTGCCATCGATGCGGGAGGGGTGGCGGGGTCATAGTGTTAAACACTGGATTTGTCAGGTGCTGCAACGAGTCAAAAAACTTAATGTGTCTCCGGCGGATGAACTCACCCACCGACGGCACACCAAGCAACGGGTGCAGGTCAGCGTTCTTCAACCTCTCGAAAGAGGTATGTCGGAATAGCAAGAGCTTCCCTGTCTAGCTGGCTATAATTAGCTTCTGAAAATGAGAGTGAGCGGGAAGCATAGGCAATAGGTCTTTCAGCATCATCTACGGGGTGGCTTAGGACTGCTGCAACGCCATCTGGGCTTGCATCACATGTAAGAATGACTGGTAAAGTAGGGTCAAATGGAATCAGAACGCGGTCACTACAAAGCTCTGCCTTTAATTTCAAAAAGGAGGCTTCACAATCACTTGTCCATGAAAATCGTTGATCGTTCTGCAACAACCTGCGGAGGGGGAATGACAAGGCTGAAAATTGTGGAATGAATCGTGAGTAATATGTAAGAAGTCCCAGAAATCTACGAACTCCGTCAGCATCTTTAGGGCGTGGCATATTGTTGACAGCTCGAACTTTTTCCGGGGATTTTCGAATATGGTTGTGCTCCACAACATGACCTAGGTACTCAATTTTTTCTTCAAAGAAAGAACACTTACTTTGGTTGACATGTAGGTCGTGGTCAGCAAGACGTTTGAGGCAGGCGCGCAAATTTTGAGTACATTCTTCCAAAGTTGCTCCATGGCATATTATGTCGTCAAAATATGCTTCTGATTTTGGCAACCCCTGAAGAACTTGAGACATTATGCGATTGAACTCGGCTGGTGCAGACTTGATGCCAAAACTGAGGCGGTTCATTCTATACATGCCACGGTGTGTTGCTATGGTTTGGATCATTGCACTATCTGGACAGACTTTTACATGCAAGTACGCCTTATATAAATCAATTTTACAAAAATACCTTGAATTACGTAGACTGTGTAACACATCTTCTATTTTTCGTATGGGAATGTTAGCTGAAATTAATCTTTCATTGACACCTGATTTATAATCAACGCACAAGCGTACACCACCATCTGGTTTTGGGATAACAACTAATGGTGATCCCCAATCACTCGTTGTAACCGGCGAAATTATTCCAGCAGCTTCCAGGGAATCCAATTCTTTTTCAACACGTTCTCGTAGAGCATAAGGTAAATGGCGTTCTCTTGTGAAACTAGGTTTTGCCCCTTGTCGTAGCTGTAACTTAACTTCATAATCTGGAATGCAGCCAACTTCCTCGGTAAAGACAGTTGGGAACTCAGCTATTATCTCGCCAGGCGCAGCGACACAGCCCACCGCAAGTACACTTGACATATGGTTTTTGGTGGTATCAATTTCTCTCAATTCAATCATTAAATCTCTAATCCATTGACGCCCAAGCAATGCTGTATGGCCAGACGGAACAATATACAGGTCACCACACGCATTTCTACCTTTATATGTGGCGGTTACCTCAACTTTTCCTCTCGGAAGAATTTCGTTGCCTGAGTACGCTCGAAAAATGGTATTTGTTGGTTGGATTTCTAGTCCCAAATTCAATTTCCTAAAATCATCCTCGTTTAGAAGAGAAAATCTTGCTCCTGAATCGACCTCCATGAGCTGGGGGTTTCCATTGATTTGGACGGTAACGATATATTTATCGGAGTCGGGGTTTCGTTCGAAAAGGTCTACAAGATATGAAATGCCGTATTGATGTTCAGCGTTGACGTGAGAAATTGCATTTGAAGATGATGCGTAACTAGGTTTTTTATTTTGTGACAGGGTGGTGATACAAACTCGTGAAACGTGTCCCTTACGGTTACATGACGTGCAATGAACTTTATCATAATCAACGCGACAGTCTGCTAGTCTATGATTATTTCTAGCACACCTTGTACATAGGTCTTGAATCCCTAATGCTTTATAATCTATTCTATTTCGGCTGTGGGATCTATTTTTGGCTCCTGATGAATGAAATTTATTACGAGAATCAGGGCGGTTGGACAAACGGTCTTGCGATTTTCTTCGAAATTGATACTTCCTATCCCTTTGTGGATAATTTGATGACCCAGATAAGTGATACGTGTCACTAGAGAAAGATGAAGTACCTGTATTAGACTGCTTTGAAAATTCCGCACTCTCAATATGAGCGGCCTCTAGTGCAGTGGCTTTGGCTAAAATTTGATCAAAACCAGTCACAGTTGACTGCAGAAGCTGTTCCCTTATCCAGTTATGACGTAATCCTCGAATGAACTGAGCTCTGAGGAAAATATCATTCACCGAGATACTTGTTTTCTTCCCCTCTGAATTTTTACACGAGTCGGAATTACATTCTACTTTGAATTCACAATCTCCTATGTCTCGCTGTAACGCAGCAACAAATTCGGAAATCGACTGATTTTCTTTCTGGGTAATGTTCAAGAAATAGTGTTGGGTCACAATTGCGCTACGTTTAGGGGTCAGCATGGTCATGAGATTAGAAACAAGTGTCTTATACTCAAGGGACGTGACAGGTTTTTCTGGTCCAAGGAATACGGTGAGTGCATTGTAATGTATACTACCCACAGAACCACACAAGAGCTGAGCTTTCTTGTGGGATCGACTAAATTTTTCATTGTGCAATAATTCTCGAAACGTTCCATATAACATGAAAATTTCTCTTTTTTTGAATCAAAGTTTTCAAAGATACTCACATTCGCGAGGTTGTTCGTGTCTGGCTTGGGGTCTTGTTTACTTGATGTTTGAGAGCTTAGAATTGATGTAAGCACACCCATGAATTCTTGAAATTGTTTTGCATCCATTCTTGATGATCTTGATAATTAATTCGAAAGATAAATAAACAGAAAACGGATAAATCAGCGAAAAAGTACAACGAAAAGCACTCGCGGTAAAAATTATGACTTACCGCGTATACAAGGAATACGAACTGTCCGCAATGTCCGTGTAACACGTCGCGAACTGAAAACTCGGATAGTTTAATCAGTTTTTTCTCGTCGCCAATTGTTATGATTAGATAAATCATAGGGAAATAAAAACGGTAATAAAATAATTGATAACGTACACGTGGCTTGGAGCGAGAACATGAAGTGTAATTATATGAAGGTTACATCAAGGTTACAAAAAATGGTTACATGATAAGGATTAAAATTATATTAAATAGTTATTAGTTTTAATTATACATAACATTTGGTAAATGTTCTGTGGAGCTATAAGCTTCCCAGAAAGTTCGACTTCAGGATTGGCTTAGGAACTCCAGCTAGCCCTAGCGCTAGTTTACTTGGTAGGTTAGTTAGAATTAGGGTGAATTCTCCTTAGGTAGATTCGATTGCCACTTGAATTTGGTTCAAGTAACTTAACACTAAATGATGATTCTATTTCACTAAGGAAAAATATTATAAGTCACAATTACATTTCACGTGCATTTTGACAAACCTCCTTTGAGCGGACACGATAAAGAAAATGGAAATCCAGAAAACAGAACAAGTTGAAAGTAAATAAAATTGATAATTGTGCATAATATCCTTCCGTAGAAATTATTTATTTATTTGTTCATCCATTTTTTTCCAATTGTTGACTCCATTAGTCCATTAACAGCCAACCTCTACCCTTGAATCCCATTTGTCACCAATTCAAACTGGAGGAAACCTCCTATCACTTTTTGAGAGAATGCAAAGCATTCAACAGACTGAGGTTGTTCATCTTAGGCTGGGATAGCATCCCACTAGAACAGGGATGTCAAACTCGTTAACCACCGAGGGCCATATTAAGTATTATGTATTAAATCGCAGGAGGCAAAACAATAAAAACAAATGGAAATGAAAATGTAGCATAGTTTTTATAAACAAATCAATATGTACAAAACAACATTAAAAAATATATTTCCAGCAATTCTTTTAAAAATACTTTACGTTTCTTTTTTTCAAAAAATATTTTTTTTTAAAGAAACTTGGCAACGTTTTTCATAAACGAAATCTTCAAAATTTGGTTAAATTTGTTGAGTTGTTTTCATTCACTGACTGCTAACGAATAGCTCTTGACTCTACTGGCATTTCGTGACTCATTGCCATGGGCAAAGTACGCGATCATTCGAATGACCTCGATACTTGTTAGACATGTCGAAGCTCTTGGTGGGGCGCAAAACCGTGCCCGGTGGGCCGCGGGTTTTACATGCCTGCCACTAGAATAACTTAACTCCATCAAATGGAGGTCGATTCTTTACTTTGTTAGGGCAGGTTGAGATTCCAGGATGATCAGTAGAGTTGGATGGGTATAATACAGAGGCTGATAAAAAGGGCCATAGGACTAGTTGTCAAACTAATACATTTTTATTGCCTCCCCCTCTATGGCATCTAGCATATCCATCGCCTCTAGTACATCATCAGGCAACATATTTTATGCCGTAACAAACTAAAAACAATGTTAAAAAAAAAGATATATATTAATATCGTCAATGAAAAATATTTCCTGGTTAGGAAATCGTCAATGTATTTCAAATAGTCCATATCAGCAAGCACAGTACTTACTCTCTGAATGACTCATTCATACTCTAATGAATGTGTCATTCAGAGATAGTTGTTCCTTTCAACGCCAGGACTTCAAATCCTCGAATAAATAAATATTGCACTTTTTGCTGTTTTGAAGGATCCATTGGTGTTGCTTTACAAAGCAATTGAAAATGTTTCTAATCTAGAAATCTTCTGTTTTAAACTTTTTTTGATGTCAACAGTTTAATATCTATCATTTGGACTACAATTCGTCTTGACAAGCTGATATTATTCTTTCTGTATTTTTTCTTGTTAAAACTTAAAGTTTCAACATGCAGCAGACATTCTTTGATAAATTCACCCTTCACCAAATGACAGATTTCTTATCGATTTGTTGGCTTACCACATGGTGCTCATAGACAATCAAACCACAGTATGTTGTAACTCTTAATATTTGTATATACCAGTGAAAAAAAAACGTATCTAATAATTAAAGGGATTAAACTGCTTTTGGACAATTGATCAATTAAACATAGCATCTGGTTTCTCCATTTACTTTGAAAAATTTTATTTAATTCAAACATTACATTTTTATTTAACTTGATGGCTATTAGTGAGGGAGGCATTGACTCAGTAAGGAGAGAGTAAGTGATTTACTTGCTCAAAATTAAATAAAAGTATCTTATCAACCTTACTCAGAGGACAAGCTGCTCTAGAAAAAGGTTATTCTCCCAGCTTGTTTTTTTAATCTGTCTGATTATTTATGAACAAACGATTAACACACCCATCGTAAGGGAACAAACACCCATCTTCTGATATTTCATAGATTCCAAACCAATCTTAAAAAACTGATAATCAATATTTATATTTTACCAATTAATGTTTGTTAGTGAGCAGGAATCAATCGAAGAAAGTTACACCTACACATACACCAGACCTGAACTGCATATGTGCAGTCATGGATACAGGTATTACAACTGCTGGAAGAATACTAATAGAAGTGAAACACGATATAGAAAAGTGGTACAGTTCAATTACTCATTATTGATTCATTATTACATTCATTATTTAGACCTTGAGTTATTTTTACTGAATGATAATTTCATGCATGCTCATAATCTACTACAAAAAAACACACACACTACTAGTTGTGGTATGAAATCCCACTGTTATTATAATTATTGACCAGCAGAAATAAATATTGATAGGGCTGGGAATCAAAACTGAATCTTTAGTTCAGTTCTGTTTAGCCAATTGACTAGGCATAGAGATTGTTTGGTTCAGTTGGCAGAATGCCTTGACTGGAAATCAGTAGATCCCAGGTTTGAATCCACGGTACTTCTTAATATCCTCTTTCTTTGACCATTAATTATTTTTTTAAATAATTATTATTATTATTATTAAATATGCACTTATCACTTTATCCTAGCTGTATGTGTGTGCTCATTTAGGTTTTCATTGACAAATCGGAAATTAGAACTATAACTGTCCTTGATCTATTAAAATCTGTTCTTGTTAGTATAAAAGTGAATAAAATAAAGCCTTCAGCCCATAATTAGCAAAATTTGTTACAGTACGATTACACAACACTCTTAACAATTATTAATAAAACAATGTCTCTTCACAATTCATTTATTATAAAAATGCTAAAAACTGTTTGGTAGTTAAACCTACTTCTATTTCCAAGGTATAGACCAGACTCTTTCAAGAGTAAGACCTTAGTCTACAGGGCTAACTCAGAATTGTAGTGTGAGCCAGAAAAGTGTGTTCGTAACTGAGCTAGTCAAAGAAGATTGAGTTTGGTTCTCACCCCTGAGATGTCTACCCCATTGAATAAACATTTGATTTAAACTGGTTAAAAGAGGGTAACCAGTGGACTTCACTGCTTTCCTGTTTTAAGTCAGAGAGCGTCCCAATATATAACCACTGTAAAGTCAAATTGAAAATTAGTGTATTTGTGCCTTGCAAATACTAGTAGCATCCTTACCGAAAGTGATTATTACATTAATAATAAAACACGCATTTGTGAAGAGAAATGGCAATTGCATTAAAGATATTTATAACTGTTTTCAATTTATAAATGTGTTTACTACTATAATCCTTAAAATTATTAATAGAATAGAAAATAATATTTATTCATGGACTACGTCCACTATGAATAATAATTATTATGTTATAATAGGGTACAACTAAATCCAATGGCTACTATTATTATCATATTAGAAGAGATTTTAACTTGTCTAGTTTTTGAATTTTTTTATCTGTTATGAAAATTAACTAACAATGAATGTACATGACTTTGTTTTAGCTCAAAGACGTTCCCCGTTCCAGAGTAGAATGTTGCGATGGATATAAAAATGTGACCATACATGAGTCCGTTTTCAGCTGTGAACCAGTATGTTACCCAGCCTGTATTCAAGGACATTGTTCCACCCCCGGCAATTGCACTTGTTTCCACGGATATGAGCACCAAGAAAGCTATCAATGTGTCCCTGTCTGTAAGCCAAATTGTTTAAACGCTGCATGTACTTCTCCAGATCATTGTGAATGCTATCCTGGATATAATAAAGTTAACAGCTCTTCCTGTGCACCTCACTGCTCACAGCCTTGTATAAATGCTATATGCCATAAGCCTGACGAATGCTTGTGTAACACTGGTCACAAAAAGAGTTTGCATAGTCAATTTAATTGTGAGCCTATATGTGACATCCCATGCATTAATGCAACATGCACTGGTTACAATGAGTGCTCTTGTTTGAATGGTTATAAAAAATTGGCTCTACAGGGCAACATTTGCAGGCCATTTTGTGAACTCGAATGTCTTCATGGAGAATGTACAGCTCCTGGCGTGTGTACTTGTCATGAAGGGTACATAATGAAAAATGATTCTTCAAATATCTGTGAACCTGAATGTTCTAACTGTACAAACGGATTTTGTTCTGAGCCAAACAACTGTACTTGCTTCCACAACTATACCATAACTGAAGATGGATGTGAAGCTAATTGTCATGACTGCATTAATGGAGAATGTATAACACCATACAAGTGTGAATGTTTGGATGGTTATGAAATGAACGATGATAGCAAATGTATTCCGTACTGTACTGATTGTCAAAATGGAAACTGTGCAAGGCCTGATGAATGCATGTGCTTTGATGGTTACAAAAGTAGTTCTGATGGGAGCTGCATTGCGATATGCAAATATGGATGTGGAGGAGGTGCATGTGTTGCTCCAAACAATTGTTCATGTGAAGAAGGTGACAAAGTAGAAGAAAATTTTTGCTTTCCATTATTAGATACAGAAATCAATAACAGATCTGAGAACTATGTCCTTAGCAGGTTGCAAATTCCAACTCAGCACTTATTAAGTACATTAGATTTATCCTCAGTTTATATAAAAGTGGATTGTAAATTTAAAACTGACATCATCAACTCCAGTAGCTGTGAAATCACTGATTCCCTGCATTTTTCGGTTGAGTGTTCAGCTATTAAAAATTCTGAAAATGGTTTCAAGTTACTGTGTATATGGAGTACATTTAATCCAGAAATTAAGAATCTCTATGAGGAATTTTTACCTTTTGTTGTTCATAACAAAAATGAGAGCTTAACATTTTCAAAAAATGGAAAAGTAGGCATGACTATCCTTTTTCCAGCAGGTATAACAACAGAAAATGGGGGTTGTTACATGTGCCCATGTGAAACAGAAAGAAGGTATAACAATCATTACTAAAATCAATTAATTGAAAACAAATTGTTATTTTTTTTAACTTATGTTTGGTCCTTAAGACTATGCCTTATTTATTCTATATGATTACTACTATTAACTGCTACAATATATGTTGTCTATAACAATCAATCAATCATCTTGAGATCCACCAACTGTTTCATACTATATGGGAAGAAGTAGATCCCATTTTGCCCCCTTTTTAAGTCAGTCAAAATGAAGAGTGATTATTAACAATTGCTGAACATAAATAAATAAATTTATTTCTTTGGTTGAAACAAACTATAGACATAAATATAAAATTTAAGTGTGTTTATAATCATTGATTCAGCATAATCACATTATTATACAGTTTATATACATTAAATAAAAAAATGCCACCTAGGGCAAACCCCATAACCATAACCCACCACCTGAGGAGTTAGGTACACCATTGACTACATCCCCTCCCTCACTCCTACCACTATAAAAATTACTTTACCAAGATACAGTAAACCAAATTTGTAGTTCTAATTCAGCTTAATATATTTATTTACTTGGGTTACTCCTTTAAATGTAAATTCTATGGTGCTAGGGTAATAGGGGATATGTACTTTTTTTACTGTTTTCAGAAACTATATTAGGTATAGATTCTAACTATAATAGGTATTTATCCCTGTTGACCTTAGTACCACAGCATTAACAAATATATAAAACATTTTATAGTGGACTGTACCCATACTGAATAAAATAAAACAAGAATTGGGTTTATAGGTCTCCCTACAATTTAGTTTTCAAAACACCAAGTTCTTTTTGTAAATTATTGATGTGCAAAATCAATTGTTTTTTTAAAAAATCTGATTCATATAATTATCACAAAATATGTTCTATCATATGGATGTATATAATAATATCTTGTCTTCATTCTTACTTGCTTGATTATAAGGAGTAAAGAGATTTGTAAAGAGACCGCCCTTTTATGCCCACTAATTTCGAATTTAAAGTCTTTGATAAATAAAATTTTCAACATCTAAATATCACAACAATATATATATATAATTTAAATAATAGCTACCTAATACAAACAATAATATACAATAACATACTTTAGATAGATTCTTGATTGTTAATGGTTGGTAGTCTCTTAACTCCTTCAGACTCCCACTCTCTGGTCTAACCCATGGTGTGTCTTCCTCCTCTGAAAGTCTCCCAAATACTCTCATTTTGGTCCAGAACCACCTCCTATTTATAATACAAACCATCCCCACGGTTTTCCTAAGTTAATTAACCCTTCATAACCGATGCACATAATTTCATCCAAAAAATCACTTCCTAAAATTAGCTTCGTTCTTAGAAATAAATTTAATCTGTAATAAAAATATTGATAGAATATTTATAAAATATTTTCTCACTAAGCACTAAAAAAATCAAATTTATTTTTTATTTATTTTCTTGTTTAAATAACTTTTATCAAAACTTCAATTTTCTACTAGTTTTATTATTTAATCTCCTAAATTTGAATTAAGCTAAAGGCTTAAATTAACTTGATTACAACAATAAAATAGACCAGCAATTGAAATTGTTACTTTATCACGCAATTATATGTTTTCCAAATTCAAAACACTTAATTCCTTAAAAAAAGTTATCAAACAATTTAATGATAAATTATTTATTGTTAAATTGTGATTTTAATATAATGTTATGAATATCTTCAGTCAATTAATGACTTGAATTTTTAGATTGCTGGTACAAGAAGCTTTTAATATTTCATTTACACCATGTGACTCAAACAAATTACAACGATTGATCAATGATTCAAGGAGTAACTGGCAAAGTATGTATATAAATCCCAGTTGTGTATGACTACATTTTTAATTTAAGCCTCCTCTTACAAAAAATGATTGCTATTTTGCATACTTTCAGGTATTGTATTAGGATTGGTAGGGTTGGCTGTAATCATTCTGATGCTGGCAATTCTATATCATGTTATATATCTCAGGAAAAATAGAAGGCATGACTATGTTGGTAAGAATCCCATAATTTATAATTCAATGATAAACATTTTAAGCGACTCGACCATAAAATACATTTAAGCATAAACTTAAATATTCACTTTATTAGATATCGCAATTTAATTATTAAACTTTCAAAACTAAAAATTCATTTTTATTTGTTTGGTTTGTAAGTACAAGAACCGTTCATGATACACAGTGTTGAAGATTTGTTTGATGTTCAAAAACTCTATTTTTTGGTACCACCAGTTTAATAGTGTTTTCTAGAACATTACTGTTTCATCTACTACATGGTAGCATTGATGGTTAAGCAAGGAAGAAAAGTTTGTGGTCTGGTATAAAATCATGGTTATTCAAGAAGGTAGTTTAACTATATCATTACGTCAGTAAACATTCCAGAATTTCTGTTGAAGCAAGGTTCTGTCCTGGAGACATTTTTGCCTTTAGTATAATAATTGCTTTCCTCACTTCTTTTGGAGAGGAGACAATTGCAGTGGTGAATGCAAGAAAAAGTGTGAATTTGGACTCTACATTACACTCCACCTTCTCTTTTCTAGTTTTGGCCCGCAGACAATTTTTTTACATAATGGGTTTTAAAATGAGTCAAGTTTGTATTATTTTTCATGCTTTTAATATCTGTCTATAAGACGTAAATAGAGTGGAAATGTTTTTAATATGTTAAAACTTATTTATAATGCTTTTATATGATCAATAATATTACATTAACCAATGCAATCTACATTTCATAATCCTGATTTCAGTTGACCCATCAACCGATCAACTGATGAGTGAAATGAGAGACGACGTGCAAGAGAGTTAACAAATGATGATAATTAGTTGAGGAATGAAAATCAAATGAATCTCTTCATTATTTTGTTATATTTATTACCTATAGTATTTTAATGTTATGTTGATTAGTTAGAAGTTTAAGTTAATTTTAATTATTTTTCCAATAATATAGGCTGTATTAATTAAGTTATTTACATTTTTTTTACATTAAAAATATTTAATATAAATTTTACTCATTTTTGTCCAATATTGATTTAAACATTGTGTAATCCATAAAATGGGAATTTCCAATATGACCATTTGAATTTCGAATTACCTAGCTCAGGTAATTTGTTACCCAATAAGAAATAATACTACTCCAACAAATTTTGGAAACTAAATAAACCTAAGTCTGTATTTAAATTACAATGAAGCACACCACTTACAATAAACAGAGTATGTAGGCAAATCCACACTAATATTACCTATTCTAATTACAGTATAACCACCTATTATTCGAAGGTAAAGGCTGTTTTGTGGCGATGCTTTGGGTCCATCTGTATTTGGTGGTACCCCGCTTTGTTGAGGTCTAATGGGCGTTACCCGAGACTCTCGCTGGGAGGATGTCCCTGCTGGTATCTTCAGCTGCTCTACATGCACGTTCCTGCGCGGTTCGTGAACACTCTGTATGGTTACGATATTATGTTCGCGAATCGCGACCACCCTAAAGGGGCCCTCGTAACGGATCAGCTCTTTACCCCGGTTCGATGCATTCTTGCGGTATACGGTGGTCCCTATTGCGACGTGACCTTCGATGGGTTTGACGCCCACGTTCTCCCTCACCACTTTCCTACGTTTTTCGGCCGTAATCCTCGCGTAAGCCTTCCCCCAGACTTTCCCCAACTCCACACGGTTGTTGACGAGGAGTGTGGCCGTCTCGTCTCTCTCCCCCGTTCCTCTGGTGTCTCGGCGACGTCCCCGCAGGCCAAAAAGAATCTCGACGGTGAGAACTCCGTAGCCGTGTGTATCGAGTAATTGTAAGCCATCACCGCTAGTGGAATAGCCTCAGCCGGCTCCAACCCCTTTTCGGTATGATAGATGTGGAGATGATCCCCCAGGGTACTGTGGAGACGCTCAATTCCGCCCCTGGTCTTTGGGTGTCCCGGGGTGTTGACATACCAATTTTGGAAACTAAATAAACCTAAGTCTGTAATTAAATTACAATGAAGCACACCACTTACAATAAACAGAGTATGTAGGCAAATCCACACTAATATTACCTATTCTAATTACAGTATAACCCCCTATTATTTTTTCAAAGCTATAAAAGCACTTTTGGAAGTTGCTCCAAGTTGGGTTTGGCATTTCAGCTTGCTCACCAATCACAATCGGGAAATGCCAACACCGGGTGTTCCTGCAAACGGCTCATACACTTTCGGATGTTCGCCTCTATCTCGGGAGTGATGATCACCTTCCGTCCCTTTTTCAGGAGGTCATTGAGAGGGACTAGATACGCCGCCATTTCCGCCGGGACAAATCTTGTATAGAAATTTAGCGTTCCTAGAAGGCGTCGGATTCCCTTGACATTGGACGGGACCACCATCTTTTGGATAGCTGCTATCTTCCCAGCATCTGGTCGACTCCCTCCTTGGAGATTGTGTGTCCCAAGAAGGTAATAACTTCCTGGCCTAACTGGGACTTTTCCTCTGACAATTTCAATCCGAATTGCCTCAATCGGTTGAACACAGTTTTCAGGTGCACTTCGTGTTGGGCCTCATCCGCGCTAAATACTAGGAGGTCGTCCATATAAATTTGGCACATGGACTCATCGATACCCCTGAGTAACTCGTCCATAAGTCTCTGGAACGTGATAGGTGCGTTTTTGAGACTGAATGGCATCCGTGTGAATTCATAATGCCCTCGTTCGAAGGTAAAGGCTGTTTTGTGGCGATGCTTTGGGTCCATCTGTATTTGGTGGTACCCCGCTTTGAGGTCTAACGTGCTAAAGATCCGCGCCCCGCTCAGTCGGTCTAAGATGTCATCGAATCTCGGGATCGGGTATTTCTCGTCCACTGTGTTGTCGTTGAGTCGCCTATATTCTACGACAACTATATTTTTCGGGTCCCCCGTCTTCAGCATTCTTCTTCCTGACTCCCCACAAAGGGCTATTGTACGGTGACGTGCTGTCCTCAATGATCCCCTGCCTTCTTAAGTCGTCCAACTCTACTTTGATATGGTGCCTCAAAGCTTGCGGGTATCGGCGCTCCTTTACGTAACTTACTACCTCCCGTTTGAGCGGGATTTCATGCACTGTTCTACCAGTGACCCCCAATCTCGCGCCTTCTCTAAAGAATATATCCGCGTATTCCCTTCGGAGCTCATCTCTCCAGTCCTGCGCTCGCCTAATTGCTCCTCTCTTCCCTCCTATACGAATGTCCCATCTTCCCTTTTCGTTCCTCACCCTTGCTCCTACCTTCGCTAGCAGGTCACATCCAATGATCCCCCCCTATTACTTGGGCATTTTTCCCACTATATGAACTCTGAGTTCCTCCCCGCCTCGACCCCATCTTTCTAGACCTATTACCGTTTCCCCTTCTACTTGACAGGCCCTCCCCCCAAGGTAACCAAGCTACAAGAACATACCTCTATTTGGGGTATACTCACTCCCTCGCTCATCCTCTCCAGGGTCTCCCGACACATTATCGTGTTGGTACTCCCAGTATCCACCAGACACTGCACTCCGCACGCTACTCGAATAATTGGCAGACCGCTGTATGTACCACTCACGCTATTACTTATTAGTGCGTGGTCGCCTCGCCTCTGCCTCTCTGCCTGTCGTCGACAACTTCTTTTAACACTCCTGGTGCCTCCCTCTCATTGTCGGTATTGGATATTTCAGAGGTTTATGACGCCTCTGACTGCGGCCTCTCCCTCCTACGAACCCTCTGAGTGTTTACCTCCATTGGCTCGGGTCGATTTCCATTTCGTCGGCGGCTCATGTACGGGCACTGCTTGGCTACGTGCCCCTCCGTGCCACACTCGAAACACCTGGTGCGTGGGCACTGTGCTGCCAAGTGTCCTATTTTCCCGCTAAAGGATTTCGGCACAATGAAACACTTGTTGAATTAATAACACACGTTTATTTTACTTTTATACACAAGGTACATGTTCATAAACAATATTCTTAATTAATCATAATAACAAAACGTAGAGGATCCAACACTGCTATCCCTCAGGTTGGACAACACAACACAATTTATCTCTCAATATCCCACATCTTTCCCCCTCTATTAAAATATATTCTACAAAAACAATACAAGAAACAATTTTAACAAGAAACCCTTTTTTTTTTTTTTTTTTTTCAATAAGACATTAAAGCTCATTAATTAGACATTACAGCTCCTCAATTAGACGGCGAGGAGCAGTTCGATTGCGCTGAGGTCGCCCCCCAGATTCAACAGAGAGTGGAGACCTGTCCTTGTCCTTTGACGTACTGGTCCCTGGTTTAGCCTGCTGATCATTCGGTTGTTCAGCTGGACTTTGCTGCACTGGTACTGACTCGGTGTCCTGACTTGTAACTTTGTTCTTTGGTGAGGGAGTAGGCCGTCCCAGCCAATCAGATGATTCATCGCTGTCCGATGAGTTGTTGTATTCCGGAGTATCCACGTTGTCTTCCGGTCTGTTAGGCCCTTGTAAAGATATTCTGAGTTGATCTATGTGACGTATCCATGTCTTATCTATATCAGGGATGTAAACTCTTCTTCTTCTGGGACCCAAGCATTTGATAACTCTTCCTTTAACCCATTTCTTCTCCCCTTTCTGAAAATTCTTCACCCAAACATCTTTTGATTCAGCAAATTTGTCTGACGGCAGTGCCTTTCCCGATTGCAATTTAATTTGTTGTTTTTGTTTTGCTTCAACTCTAGTAGCCGTTTTTGAAGGATTTGGGCGGAGGAGATCCAATCTGGTCCTCAAACTGTGACCCAGCAGAGCTTGTGCCGGTGACACATTTGTGGTGGCATGAGGAATATTCCTATACTGTAACACAAAACTGTTCAGAGCTTTGTTGAGGTCTGTACTAGTTGATTCAGATAATGCGGTTTTTAACAACCGTTTGATTGTTCTGACACTGTTTTCTGCCGCTCCATTTGTAGCAGGGTAATAAGGTGCCCCTCTCTTGTGTTCAATCCCATTCCTTTTCATAAAAAGTTGAAATTCTTCTGATTCAAATGATGCGTAATTATCAGACACCAATACCTCGGGGAGCCCAAATCTGGCAAAAATTTGGCGTAAAATTTTTATTGTCACTTCCGTTGACATTGATTTCGTAGGAAAAGCTTCCACCCATTTCGAATGGCTGTCCACTACTACTAGGTAATACTGACCCGCAACTGGTCCCAAGTAGTCCATATGAAGCCTTTGCCATGGTTTTGTTGGCCATTCCCATGGAATTAAAGCAGCTTTCTGGGGATTGTCCTTCACCGAATTACAGGGTATGCAAGACTTCACCGTATCCTCTATATTCGCATCAATTTTTGGCCACCACACATATGATCGTGCTATTGCCTTGCTTTTCACTATCCCCATGTGTGTCTCATGCAATTCGTGAAGCACTGAGGATCGAAGTTTTGTCGGCACAATCACTCGATTTCCCCATAGGAGTACCCCTTCCTCTTCATGGAGCTCATCACGGCGAAGAGAAAACGGGAGGAGTTCTTCCGGGATGGTATGAGGCCATCCAATTTTCAGATACGTTGATATTTTCTTCAGGATGCCATCTTTCTTTGTCCACAACAAGATGTCTTTATACTGTAGAGGTAGAGTTTCGTTTTCTTCGAATACGTAAAACAGCGCTGGGTCCAAACTTTCTCCTATTTCCGGATCAGCCTTTAGTGGTGCTCTCGATAACCAATCTGCGCTGTTTTTATTTGACTGCACCCATTCCACGTCATAGTTATAATTTGCTAGAAGTAGCGCCCAACGTTGCAAACGGTTTGCCGCACAAATTGGCACTCCCTTTTTTGGTCCAAAAATTGATAACAAGGGTCGATTGTCATTAGCCAATATCCATTTCCTTCCAAAAAGATACAAATGGAACTTTTTCACACCAAACACCAATGCAGCGCCTTCCTTATGCAATTGACTATACTTCGTTTCCGCTATAGTCAACGTTCTGCTAGCAAAAGCTAACGGCTTTTCTTCTCCATTTGGATAGACTTGTGAAATTATAGCTCCCAGTCCTTGGTCCGAACCATCAACGGTTAACTTGATAGGCAAATCTGGATTATAATGTGCTAAAGAGCGATTTTCCTCGACTATCCTCTTGATTTTTGTGAAAGCGGTTTGACAACTGGCATTCCAATCCCATCGAATGTTTTTCTTCAGAAGCTGGTGAAGAGGGTGGAGGGTCGATGAGAGTGCAGGTAGAAATCTCGCCAGATAGTTCACAAACCCCAAAAAAGCTTGCAGCTCTTTAATATTTTTAGGATTTGGTGCCATTACTATAGATTTTATTTTCTCATCAGTCGAATGCAAACCTGAAGCGTCAATTCTGAATCCAAGATATTCAATGGATGTTTTTCCAAATTCGCACTTTTTTGCAGAAAGGGTTAACCCCGCTTTCTTGAATCTTTCAAGAACCTCTATGACTCGTTTTCTTAATGTCCCAAAATCCGGTGCTCCAACCACAACATCATCCAGTAGGGCTACCACCCCCTCAGTTCCTGCTAACACATTGTCTACCAATTTCTGAAATTTGGAAGGTCCAACACAAATACCATAGGGCATACGGGTATATTGGAATAAGCCTTTCTGCGTGGTTATAGCTACCAGTTTGCGAGATTCGAGATCCAACTCACACTGTTGGTAAGCATGGCTCAAATCCATTTTGGCCCAAACCATATTTCCCCCCAATCTCTGGAACAAATCTTCAATTCTTGGCAATGGATAAGGATCCATTTTCAAGCAAGGGTTGAGGGTCAATTTATAATCTCCACAAATCCTAGTTTGGCCATTTCGCTTCATAACCGGAACAATAGGGGAACCAAAATCACTATACTCAATGGGCTCCAAAATTCCTTCCTGCACCAGGCGGTCAATTTCCTGATCAACCTTGTGTCTTATGGCGTACGGTACCGGCCTTTGTTTTATAAATTTTGGTTTGACTTCCGTTAAAAGATCTAATTTGATTTGTCCTTTGTTATATTTGCCAAGTTTTTCCGTAAAAACTTCTGGATACAAACTCTTGAGTTCCTCCTCCAACTTTTCTGCCTCAATGCCATGTTCCACATTTTGATAAAAAATTGAGTGGGCTGAATCTTCAGCAAAAATGCTGAATCCCAGAGCTTTGAACCACGATCTACCCAACAACGGTGGTCCCTCTGTTTCAACCACATAAAATATCAAATTTGGCACCTTTCTATCTTGATATTCTACGTCCACTGTGACATAGCCCACCGGAGAGATTTTTTCTTTGAGATATGTAGTAAAAGTCTTTTTACATGGAATTGGGGTGACCTGAGGGAATTGTTCATGAAATAATTTTCTCGGAACAATAGTGCTATGGCACCCAGTATCAACATCAAAACAAATAACCTGGGAATTTAGCTTAAGTTCAATTTGATACTCACTTGCGCTACCTTCAAGTATTTTATAAAGATATTCTTCATCTGAGTTTTCCTGGACGAAATGTGTTTGTTCAGTTTTGCCGGTCTTCTTATCTGGAGCAGGTAACTTGATTTTATTTGGGCAAACTTTTTGTAAATGCCCCTTTATTTTGCAAACTTTACATTTATAATCTTTGAATCGACATTTATTTGCATCATGCCATGTCGCCCCACAAACTTTACAAAGATTGGTATTTACCTGTTGATTTGGTGTTTTTTTTGCTCTAACATAATTTACGGGCTCTTTTTTGATTGGACCACTACATGAAAACTCATTTAAATCATAATTTGTGGAAGAAGCTTCTTTCGATGTTGCTATCTTGACTACATTGTCCCACTGGGCCTTTTCCGCATCCTCCTCGAATAAACGATCTCTAATCGGCCCTTTGTTCATGCCGACCACAAAACGATCTAACAAATTTCCGTCGAATCGAGCTCCAAAAGCACAGTTAGCTGCCAATGACCGCAGTCTGGCAATCCAGTCGTTAACCGTTTCCGTAGGATCTTTCGCGGCGTTATAAAATTTGTATCTGGCGGCAAAAACTGATTCCGCACCCAAAAAATGTGAATCAAATAATTTAACTTATTCAACATACGTGTTATCCTCCGGTTTCTTGGGAACCGCCAGGTTGGAAATCAGTTTATACGCTGAGTCATCCAACGAATTTAACAGACGAGCCCTCTTTCTCTCGTCATTCTTTATCCCGTCCCAATAAAGAAATTTTCTGTTCTCGACTTGGCGATGCCCCAATCTTTATCGAGTGTAAATTCTCTCAAAGTACCGACTAAACTTTTGGTTTCTTCTTCGGCCATTTCTGTCTTCAATTTAAATAAATTCGAGACCTTTTGAATGTCGTCCACGATGTAACGTCACCGAAAACACGAATTGTAGAAACTCAAAACTTCACTCCGTTAACGCGTAAACACGAACGAATCATGTGGACGACAATCCCATCCTCGTCGCCACTAAAGGATTTCGGCACAATGAAACATTTGTTGAATTAATAACACACGTTTATTTTACTTTTATACACAAGGTACATGTTCATAAACAATATTCTTAATTAATCATAATAACAAAACGTAGAGGATCCAACACTGTTAACCCTCAGGTTGGACAACACAACACAATTTATCTCTCAATATCCCACACCCGCATCCGTAGCATTTTCTTTCCTCGCGTCTCCTGGGACGGCCTGCAATTGCTCGGTTCCTGTCTCCCACCGCCGTTGCCTCTCTTCCGCCGTACCCCGTCTCCTTTCTCCTTCAGGCGACCGGTGTGGTTTTGGGCCTTCTGTAAGATACCCTCTTCCAGCCCTCTTCTTCATAGCCTGTAACTTCCTCTTCTCTGGCACTAGTGTCCACCATCTCCTGGGCACATTCTAGAAACGTGCGCTCTCTAGGAATTCCCTCTTTTCTTCCTGTTTCCTTTGCCAACTGCACTTTTAAAATCGTCGACAGGAACGCCATCCTTGCTTCAACCTCGGCCGCGCTCATGGACTCCCTTATCTTCTCGGTGACACCATTGTATCTCGCTAAGAGTGTTCCCGCATACTGGCCGTTCGTTTGGTGGGGCTTCTTTATCTACCAGAACATCTTGAAGATATCCTCTTCGGGTGTCCATCTTCCCCCTCCGAACGCTTTCTTTAACCGTTCTTTTACGGTACTCCATGGGGTCTCTTCGTCCGCCTGAATCATATTGAGGATGCTTCGCTTCACCCTACACACGAGCGCTGCTCTCAGCGACTCAGCGTCTCCTTCGGTGATAAGGTCTTCCGCTCGTTTTCCTTCTATTCGCGTCATCAGCCTGTCACCTCCCTTCAGGAAGTGATTCAGTTCCCCGGTCTCTCCTACAAATCTCTCCAGATCAGAGATCAATTTTCTCACATCTTGAGCCGTAATTGCCTGAATTTTCATCCAGGCCATAGTAATTGCATGAGCGGCTGCCATAGTTGTTTGGGGGAGCTGTGGTATATCCGCTGCTGCGTTGAGCACCCCTGGTCTAAGTACTCCCTCCGGCAATCCCGTAAAATAAGAGAACAAAAAAAAAGGAGAGAAAAAAACGAGAGACGAAATAAGAGAGAGAAAAAAACGATAGCTTCCCGGGTTTCGGCACCAGTTATTCGCCACCGGGTAGAATGTGATAAAGAGAAGGAAAACGGGATCGTAAGAATAACTTCAGTTCTCGAAATAGACTTTATTTCTCTTTGTAATCCGACATATACGGGATCATGGGATGTTTACGTCCCATGATCGCATTAATTTACAATACAGAGCTACCTCTGACTATAATTTATATATATATATATATATACATTAACATCCTTTGTGATGCTATCAAATTCCAATTCATTGGTAACATAAATATTGCACATAAACTAACAATTAGATTTTGCACCTAAATTATTACCCTTTAGATGCTAAAGCATTTCCAGTTCATTATATAGGTGCTAAGTCCTAATAAAGTAGGGTGTGGATTATCATCCTCAACATCTAGCCATTGGTGACCAATCACGCTTGTTATGAAAAAAGAGTATGTTGCTAATGTAACCACCTGAATTTTGAAGTAGAGATTCATTGTATTCAGGAAAATATAACGCATGAGTATGTAAAACACATGTTTTTTTTTTTAATTTATTACAAAAAATACAAAGTAATTGGTTTACAAAAGAAGTACCTGGGTGTATACTAGTGGGACGTATATCATGTCGTAATTTAACAGGATACCACATTTGCCTCTAAAAGTATTTAATTCATCAATGATACTTTTTACTGCAAAGTCATCTCGTATCCGTCCTTTCCTTCCGATGCGGGTCACAATAGACGCTGCCAATGTTTTGAGTGCTGCGGAAACTGCGGAAAGGATTTAACAATTTTTTTGGTGAAGTAGGAGGCATTTTGCAGTGTCTTTACATGCTATCAAAACTTGGGACTCGAAAAGTTCACAAAGGAAGCAGCAGTGGAAAATTCTAAGAAATATTAGTCTGAGTTAAATGTTTCTCAAGGAGCTCAAAACGAGCCACTGTATTATTTTGAGAATTGAATTTAAATAAACTGGCTAAAGACCTTTTTTACCTAAACTAGTAATTAAAATTATATTATTAACTTTAATACACCACATGAAATTATACATACATACCAGCATTCACAAAATGTTCAAGAGTCGGAAACCTTTTTTTGACTCGTGGGCAAATTATTGAGAATACCATCGTCAGGCAGAGACAGGCATATCTCACAATTGTTCTTCTCATTAGCCTCCCCCTTTCGTCCTTAAACAATCATTTACTTAAATGGATTTCATTTATTTCCTTTGGCATATCAATACATTTTAATATAATTACACAGCATTAAACAGTAATCTAGTGCATACTTGTCCGTGCATATTACAGTAGACAAAACCAGCAACAGGATCTGGCCAAGGTATTGTCAGGTACTGGTCTCACCACCTCTGCATTATGATCGAAATATAAAATTCAAGTGTGTAGAAGTTAAGGTTCGGACGTCGTAGGCAGCCAGCCTAATCCTTAAGTCATCGGGATGTAAACATCCCGAATGTATTTAGAGAGGCTTTAAAAGGCTCAAATAAAAACAGTCTTGTGACAACTCTCGTTCAGTAACTACATTCAACCTCTTTCCTTTTTCTTCTCGTTTTTCGTTGACGATCGTTAACTGGTGCCGAAACCCGGGAGCGGAGTGGGTTCGAGTCATTAACGTGCGAGTTGGTTTTTGTTTTTTTTTTCCTTCTCATTCACTTTCGTGTGATTTAATTAAAGTAGGTAATGGTGGAATTGCGGCCGGCAGCGTTTGAAGTTCCACAGTCACCTAAAGAAACCATGGCTGAAGCCCATGCGAACTCACTGGCATGGATGAAGGTGCGGGCAGTGACGTCACAGGACATGAGGAAAATGATCTCAGACCTCGAAAAATTTTCTGGGGAAATAGGTGAGTTGAATCATTTTCTCAAAGGTGGAGATAGGATTATGGAGAGGATACAAGCCAAGATGGACGAAGGGTTACTCGACCCAGGTGACGCTAAGTCAATAAAAGCAGACCTGGTGTGCAGGGTGAAAAGGAAGGTGCTGAACCTGATACAAGCGGACGAGGAAACCCCATGGGAGATAGTAAAGACGAGACTGAAAAAAGCATATGGGGGGGGGACGATGGACCCCAGAGGAGGATATATTCCAAATGTTTCGAGAAATGAAATCTCCGAGACAGAATAGTGGACAGTATGCTGCAGTCCTGGTTGTCCGCTACAGTAAAATAAATGAGAAAATGAGGGAGACAACTAGCGCCGATGAAGTGGAGGGCAGGATGGGATTCCTGTCTACAATCTTAAAGGTACAATTAGCGAAGGAGACGGGAAGGAAGGAAGGGTTCCCTAATGAGCGATCGTTCCTCGAATGCGCCCAGGCGATGATAGATGCTAGCGCAAGGGAAGAAGAAGTAAAAATGAACGAAGATGACAACGATTGGAGCCAGATCCCATATAGGAGAAACAGGACCCCAAAAGCAGTGTGGAAGAGACAGGAAACGCCGTTTGCCGGTAGAGACAGGGGAGCGACAAGAGAGAGAAGATTGGGAGTGACGAGGCCTAGGTACGCACCTCGGAAAGAAGAAAGGAAATGTCATGGTTGTGGAAAGACGGGCCATCTGGTAGCTCAGTGCCCTCGCACTAAGTGCTTTGAGTGTGGGGAAGAAGGACACATAGCAAGACAATGTCCATACTTGTTTCGTAGAAGGGAATTTCACAAAGCAGAACCAATGGAGGTGAATAACCAGGAAATCCGGGAGAGGCGGAGCGCGACACCAAGAGAAATTGGATCATCGGGCGACGAGTCATCAGGGACGTCGGAGACAGACGGAGAGGAGTCGAAGCGCAGCGGGAGCAGACGACGAGAGTGGCAGAAGAATCCCTCGCGCAGATGGGAGCGGCGTACGGAGGCCTGAGGAGAGTGGCAGCAGAGAGGCGACCGCATCCTAAGGTGCAATACAGTGCGGAAAAGTATGTGTGGTTTGCCAATTATCGAGTTCGGGAAGGGGGAGAGGTGCCTCATTGATACTGGCAGCACCAATACAATAATATCTCGTGGTGCGTTAGAGAGGTTGCGTGGAGGAGAGAGGGCACACCAGATCAAGGTATGTAAGTGTAAATTACTTACTCTTGGGGGACCCTGCGAAGTAATGGGAGAAGCGGTCGTGGGGCTGGAAGAATGGGTAAAAGACGTAAAAGGGATTCGGAGATTACTGGGCACGCTCAATTACTACCGCCGTTTCGTGCCGGACATGGCAGAATATATGGTACCCATTAACAATTTACTACGGAAAGGAGCACGGATAATGATCACGCCGCTGATAGAGCAGAATATCCGCAAATGCTTGGCACGTTTGCAGGAGGCGCCGATTTTGGTTTTCCCTAACTTTGAGAAGGATTTCACGATCACCACCGACGCAAGCGACTATGCCTTGGGGGCAGTATTGTCACAGGAAGGCGAAGACGGGGAAAGACCGGTGGCTTACGCGAGCAGACGCCTGACGGACACGGAGGCGCGGTACAGCGCTCTGGAACGAGAACTCCTCGGGATAGTGTGGGCCATTGGGCACTTCCGTCCGTATGTATTTGGCAGAAGGTTTCGAATACATACGGATCACCGACCTCTTCAATGGGTCGGAAAACTCAAAGAATCCTCCTCAAGGGTAACAAGGTGGAAGGAATTCTTAGCCCAATACAATCTGGATATTGTATATAAGCCAGGCAAAGACAACGTCGTGGCAGATTGGCTGTCGCGCGCTATTATGGTGAATGCCATAGAAGAAGGGGAAACATCGAGCGGTATGAGGCAGTTCATTGAGGATTGGACGCCTGGAGAAGCGGGCAGGAGCAGCACGCGGAAAGATAGTGTGGGCCATTGGGCACTTCCGTCCGTATGTATTTGGCAGAAGGTTTCGAATACATACGGATCACCGACCTCTTCAATGGGTCGGAAAACTCAAAGAATCCTCCTCAAGGGTAACAAGGTGGAAGGAATTCTTAGCCCAATACAATCTGGATATTGTATATAAGCCAGGCAAAGACAACGTCGTGGCAGATTGGCTGTCGCGCGCTATTATGGTGAACGCCATAGAAGAAGGGGAAACATCGAGCGGTATGAGGCAGTTCATTGAGGATTGGACGCCTGGAGAAGCGGGCAGGAGCAGCACGCGGAAAGATAGTGTGGGCCATTGGGCACTTCCGTCCGTATGTATTTGGCAGAAGGTTTCGAATACATACGGATCACCGACCTCTTCAATGGGTCGGAAAACTCAAAGAATCCTCCTCAAGGGTAACAAGGTGGAAGGAATTCTTAGCCCAATACAATCTGGATATTGTATATAAGCCAGGCAAAGACAACGTCGTGGCAGATTGGCTGTCGCGCGCTATTATGGTGAATGCCATAGAAGAAGGGGAAACATCGAGCGGTATGAGGCAGTTCATTGAGGATTGGACGCCTGGAGAAGCGGGCAGGAGCAGCACGTGGAAAGATAGTGACAGGAGTGCGGACACACCATCAGACGAGTCTATAGGAGAGAGACCGCGTGATGTGGAGACGACGGACGAAATTATCAATGATAAGCGGAGGCAGATCATTTGGAAAACTCAAACATCGGGTGCTCTGAAAATACTCCATAGTACGTACGGCAGGAGTCAGATCGCGACGATTTGGTCACCACCGGGAGTTCGAGGAGATCAAATTTGTCAGGCTCTCAAGGACGTGTCCAAACCCGGCCAAACACACCATTTATTCGTGGGCAACGCGACTGTGTGGGACAAAATTAAAAAGCTGTGGCAGAAAGAGCTGTTGGGGGTGGATCGCTCGTTCATTCGGTGTCTTTCCGTGGTCCAAACCCTGCGGGACGAGGAGCAGCAACGCGAGGTAACACTGGCGTATCACCAAGGAAAAACCAACCACCGCGGTGGGCAGGAGACGGCACAAGCACTACGAAGGCGCTATTTTTGGTGGGGGATGCATCGGACTATTCAGGAGGTAATTGGAGCATGCGAAGTTTGTCAGAAGACGAAATATGACAGACATCCCCCGCAGGGACTCCAGGAGGAATCACCCACGGCAGAAGCACCACTGACGGAGATTCAAGTGGACACCTTCACGTGGCGGGGTTTTAAGTGGGTCACTATCATCGACCCATTTAGCAAAGTGGCTATGGCCTACGCGGTGGGAGACAAGTCATCAGATTCCATATTACAAGCCCACAACACATGGTTTCAATTCTACGGCATACCAGAGAGGATCTCGTCGGACGGGGGACGGGAGTTTGACAATGCAACCGTGAGAGCCGAAATGCAAAAACGGGATGTGGCATGGCATTTTAATACCCCCGGGCATCCCAAGAGCAGGGGAACTATCGAAAGGTTACACAGCACCCTCAGCGACTACTTACGCGTGTACCAGGTGGATAAAGGCCTGTCGGCGAACGTAGCGATGCCAATGGCGGTGGCGGCATACAACCACTCGATACATGCCACGACGGGGTTAGCACCCTTCGAAATTTTGTTCGGATTACGAGTGAGACCGAGGAACTGGCCAGAGACGGTGGTGGATGAGGGAATGGTGGCACAGCTCCATAACACCCACATACAGCTCGGAAAGATGTGGTACAAAGTACGCGATAAGATTATGCGCGAAAAATCCAAGCGCGTGGCACGGGCAAATTTGAAGGTGCGGGATCGCATAGGAGCAATATCGATTGGGACCGTTGTGTACAGAAAAGTCGTGTCAAATCGTAGTAAGGAACTTGTTCGGTATGAGGGGCCCTTTAAGGTCATCATAATTCGGGAACATAATCTCGTGACCATCGAGAGTATGACCACCCCAAAGAAGAGGCGAACCGTTCACATTGAACAGTTGAAACTCCCAACACAGGGGGGAGGGTGTTGAATGTGCGTAAGATGGTGTGCCCTCGATCCGATATGGAGCAACTGATCCGGAATCATATACTTCACATGTGCTGCTCAGAGAGAGTTTTTGTTTTCATTACGTATATTGTGGATGTTCCATTTTTTTTTTTTTACCTGGCAGCCACCGGGTCCAGGGCGAATGTATTATTTTTTGTTATTATTATTTTTGTTTTATTTCAGTATTATCTCTTTTCTTTGTGTCCTGTTTTTTTGTGTGGACTATGAATATATTACACCGTAAACGTGATGTAAGGGATTACAGGCTGTGTGCTGCGGGTGGCGGACCTTGGAGTTTACGAAGAGATATGCGTAAACTGGCAGGGGGGAGTTAAGGTTCGGACGTCGTAGGCAGCCAGCCTAATCCTTAAGTCATCGGGATGTAAACATCCCGAATGTATTTAGAGAGGCTTTAAAAGGCTCAAATAAAAACAGTCTTGTGACAACTCTCGTTCAGTAACTACATTCAACCTCTTTCCTTTTTCTTCTCGTTTTTCGTTGACGATCGTTAACTTAGAACTGGCACTATATGTAGGTTATGGTAAATTTGCGACTGATACAGCTCCCAGTCACCACGATCGTAGTCGAATTTCGTGGGGCAAGGGATCACAACTTTGCCATCCACCGCGTACAGTACTGGCCTGAGTTCAGACGTAATAAAGTCGAGGGCGGTGCAACTCGTGATACGATGTGGTTGTCTGGTCACTAATAAATCCATTGTCGAGGTGGCATGTGGGTTACCTCTCAGACGAAATGTGATAATCTGGGGATGTACGACCGTAAACGGTGTTACTTGTGGTGTTATACCACAGCGTATACCTAGCTTTTAGGTCTCCTACCACCTAGTGGTTATATCTTTGTGCACATGCACGTTGCAGGGATGTGTATTCTTTGAGAGATGCGTACGGTCTCCTATACAAGACTAAACGGTCTCCTATACAAGGTAAATGGGTTCCCCAAATTTCCCTTAACCGTCATGTGGTGGAGCCTGGGATCACTTGTAGTCAGTGGTGAAGCCACTTCCTTCCAAGTATTACCATGTCGTACGGGCACGAGAACTCCACCGTAACCGGTGACTCTCTCGATGACAGTTGAGTATCCCTTAAAGTGGATTGATTGGGTAGATACCCTCGTGTCTGTCAAGACTACAATATTGGGTTGGCAGAGTGCTATTAACACTTCTACCTCCTTTATCTTGGCCATAAGTCCGTCAGTGTTGAAATTTAATATTAGGTGACTCACCATTAGTTGACAGACACGCAGGCCGTGAACATCTGGCTGCACAGTCACGAGTGCGGTCACCCATCTATCTCATCTGACGAAAACGACAGCGCAGCGCCTCCAACGATTTCAAAACGGCATACTGACGAAGGTGGTCAGACATATTACATTCGAGTACCGGAAAAACAGTGAGCTTCACGAGGTTTTTTGACGAGATGAATTCATTTACCGTAGACATATCAAATCCTTCGATTCGTTGCAACATAGGACAAACCCCGTATTTAGCACGATAACCCTCACTCCGTTTCCCTGTCGATGGCAAAACGCAGTCGAGGCAGAAACGCTGCAGTTTTTTTAATTCAGTATGTAAGTTTTATTTTTAGTCCCTGTTTGTAACCCGAAGGTGAGCCCCATCACCAAGTCCGTCTTTTGTTTCTATAATTTTAACCTTAAAAATATATTCATTTTTAATTTACACCCTCCTTACAATGCATATGTTATGCAATAAAAGGAGCAACCCAAAACCACCAATTTGTAATATTATTTATAATTTGTTTCAAAATGTTTAAAAGAAGGGGCTGAGAAGAAAAAAAAAAAATAAATCCCATACTCGAAACCGGCTGGCGGACTAGCCGGCGGGCAGCTTTATTCTTACTGATCTGACTTGTTTATTAATAACATCTTAGAAGGTGTGTCCCGACCGAGCTCTAGGTTGAGGAGAAGAGGAGCAGGGTAGGTATTATAGGTAGTTTATGTGGTCTTGGAATGACCACGAATTGACACTCGGTATCTAAGGGTAGGCGAAAACCCCTAACCCTATTCCTATCCCTATCCCTCTTCCTCTCAAATTCCCTCTCCCTTCCCCCCTTTCTATTGCGTCCTTATGTAGGTCTGAACATAAGGTACTCAATGGAACCTAATGGGTCTATATTTCATTGGGACGGATTTGATATTCGTGTTCAATTCACAAAAGCTCTAATTCTAAATGCCGGAGCAAACTTGCCGGCCATGTTCGCCCAAACTATAACTGTCATTTTTCTATCGTGTGTCGGGTATGGATTTTCTTTTATACATGGATGAAATGATTTTTCTACCCACGACTATCTACCCACCGTGCGCGATTGGCTATTCCTGGAAGAGATAAGTCGGTATTGATCAAGAAAACAGCGATCGGGACCAAGCAGAAATAAAGAAGGAGATACATATACGAGTATAACAAGAGTCTCCCTTCCCTAAATGAAAAGACTCACGTATCTTTTAGATTGAAGACGGTTCTTCGTTAGAAGTCTGTAGTTTAGTGCTAGAGAAACCATTACAAAAAATTCTTGGGTGTTCTTGAAGGAGTAAGAGCTCAACATGAAAAGCATCGTGGTTCTCCAGTAAACCATCATTCTGTACTCATTGGTATCTTCAACATCACCACAACAAGGGGAACTAGGCTTTGTTACATTATTATTTTTATGTTATGCGTTGTTCGTTTTAGTATTCATTATTTTTATAGTTATATTTGTTTCTATTAAATAGTCTAATTAAGTAGCCTCTGGCTATACAATGGCATTAATTCCAATAATGATTTTACCAAACGTTGGTGTCATAATTCTGCTGTTGTGTTCTTGCAATATAGTTAGGGCAGCACTATTTTATTACTAAATAAAGTGTCAGAGCATGGAAGAAGTAATGGGGGGGGGAGTTAAAACTTTCATAGAATATTCATACTTCTCTGCTTTATATATTACATATAAATAAGATACGTACATACAGTGAAAATAAATATTACACCTCCATTCTACTACGTCCTTATCTATGTCTGAACTTAAGGTATCCTAATGGGTCTATATTTCATTGGGAGGGAGTTGATATTGTGTTCAATTCACAAAAGCTCCAATCCAAAATGCCTGAGTAAACTTGCTGGCCATATTCGCCCAAACAACTGCCATTTTTCTATCGTGTGTCAAGTGTGGATTGTCTTTTATTCATGGATGAAATGATTTTTCTACCCATGACTATTGAAATTTACTTTTTAAATATTCTATTATATTTTGAGTGTTAGAAGATCAAAATAATTCTCAATTGTGTGATTCTGAACATTTAACTAATTTCAGTAGGCATTACATTAAAATGCAAATACAATTATGAGATCGTTAAATATTGATGATGGATTATATTTTTTTAATCACCACTGACGACCATATTCTTGCATTTACTTATGAAATAAAACTATTTGTTCATTAATTGAGCAACAAAGATAGGAGACAGGAAAATGGGATGTTTCATTGAAAAAAGGCTGGGGCGTTTTTTGTCCTTTTTTACATATTTTCCCCTAGACCAAACATTTTTTATATTGATCTTATTTTTACACTCAAAGTTTTCACATATTCATCAAATCAATTTCGACTTATTTTTTATAACATTGATAACCTTGTCTGATATTACCACGGAAATTGAATTGGTTCGTCCGCAGATTCTGCTGCTCAAACAGCAATACATTCATATTTATTTATCAATTATAATAAGAGAATTAGGAATTTGCAATATTGGATAGTGAACGAATGTTATTTATGTCATAGGGTGTAAAAGGTCGTGATGCACGATAATGAAACCCTGTTTCAGTGTTAGTATCTCCGTCTGTAGGATGTGAGTATCATCCGATATGAACACTTAGATAAAATATAAAATGATTTTTTACTCACTTGAACATTGTATCTCCTGCAGTGAATCTTAGGCAGTTGATTTTTTAACATTTAGATAAATCATAAAGCATCCATCTCTAAACCATGAATTCACTGGTAAGAAATCTTTCTACGTTTTAGGTGTATTTTAACCCATAGCAATAAATAAGTCGTTAACCTGACAGCTTGATTAGTTATTTCATACTTCAGTGCATAATCCATATTATTTTCTACTAAGCTCAAATCAACGATTACCACGTTCCCTCGAGTAAACGCGTACATAATTTGTAATCTTACAATGTCAATCCACTCAAATATAGGATTTTTTCTTCATATATATTACAATATCGGTTAATAATCATTGACAGAGATTACCCATCAGACCCGGATACTTTAATTTGCTTACTTTTATGATAGTTAATTTTTTCTTTTATTACTAAGTGATTGCCTAATCACACTACAATTCATGTTAAGTTTATTTTTAGCATCAAATAGAACCACGATGAAAAATATTATGAAGCTAAAAAACAAGGGTTGTTTAACTTGCGAACATGATATTAATTATGGTTTTACGCACTTTTTTTTAATTATGGTCCATTAAATATGATACGTACTGTCAACTAGTCAAGATTAGTTAAAAAAGTGCATTGGCTTTGATTTTCAAGTATTTAGTCAATTCCACTAAATTATTTAATGTAGACATCAAATGAGACCTCTATGTAAAATTTCAGGTATTTTTCCTATAACAGGGAACTTACAAAAACTAAAACAAACAAGCACGGGTTTAAAACAGAAATATTACTAGTATTGAAAAAAAACAACGAAATCCTACTAAGTAACGTCAATCAAGTAACGTAACGTCAAAATTGAAGATTTGCGGTTTTACTAATTACTGATTGTAACATTTGTTTTCTTATAGTCGGCAATCAAAATAAAGTCTGGGCAGATGCAAAACCAATTATAGAACCAAACTTATCCTTTTAATCTATAATTACAAAAAGGTTTTTTATAGAGGCTTGATATATCTTTTACCTTTACGTAACATTTGTCAATGTAATTTATTTACCATCCTTTAGTAAATTATTATTGGTTTCATGGTAGGAGGGTACACCATTGTGCCACCCTCACGACCATCATAGGATTTATTACTTTATTATTTAGAACTATTTGTACACTTATTTAATAGGTGCGAATTGAGAAATTAAGTTACAAAAAAACATATACTTGCATTAATTGTTTCGGAATGCCACGGTTGTTAATTACTGTGACATGATCATTACTGACTTTTATTAGAGAAAATTCTCTTATTTAAGAGGCACTACAGCTATTTATTTGGTAGCGTCGGTATAAAACATTCAACTCCTTCTTAAAACAGCTTAATGCACATTAACTAAAAATAAACCTTCCATGTGGTCATCCCCTTATGCGTTGAAAACTCATTTTAATTTACCACTATCAAATCAATTTCAAAAACACAAAATACACGAAAACAATATAGTTTATACTAGTTTAGTAATATCGTGTTTTTTTTTTTTTGGTTTTTTTTAGATCATTTCCATATTATTACTTTATTTTGAATTCAAACCCTGCTTAGCGAATGCATCAGAAAATGGATTCTGCGTTAAACATTTCACGTAAGTTCCAAACTATTAAGTAGATATACTTTAAAAGTACTATGTACCACTCATAACACAGAGACTCAGCCAAAAAGTAAAATAGTTCCTAGTTCCAATCTCAAATAATTATAGTAATTATGGGAAGGCAGTAGAGATAACTTTATTTATAAATAAAAATCTAAAACCACAAAATATATAATGATAATAATTTTACACATCTTCACACATTTAATCATTAAAGTACCATATTTCTCTTATTATTATATGCTTAATCATTTTTTATTTAAAAATCATTGCCTCATTAGAATGAATGATAAAAAGAATGGTTTTGGTAAATGTTCTGTGGAGCTCTAAGCTTCCCAGAAAGTTCGACTTGAGGATTGGCTTAGGAACTCCAGCTAGCCCTAGCGCTAGTTTACTTGGTAGGTTAGTTAGAATTAGGGTGAATTCTCCTTAGGTAGATTCGATTGCCGTTTGAATTTGGTTCAAGTAACTTAACACTAAATGATGATTCTATTTCACGAGGGAAAAATATTATAAGTCACAATTACATTTCACGTGCATTTTGACAAACCTCCTTTGAGCGGACACGATAAAGAAAAATGGAAATCCAGAAAACAGAACAAGTTGAAAGTAAATAAAATTGATAATTGTGCATAATATCCTTCCGTAGAAATTATTTATTTATTTGTTCATCCATTTTTTTCCAATTGTTGACTCCATTAGTCCATGAACATCCAAGCTCTACCCTTGAATCCCATTTGTCACCAATGCAAACTGGAGGAAACCTCCTATCACTTTTTGAGAGAATGCAAAGCATTCAACAGACTGAGGTTGTTCATCTTAGGCTGGGATAGCATCCCACTAGAACAGGGATGTCAAACTCGTTAACTACCGAGGGCCATATTAAGTATTATGTATTAAATCGCAGGAGGCAAAACAATAAAAACAAATGGAAATGAAAATGTAGCATAGTTTTTATAAACAAATCAATATGTACAAAACAATATTAAAAAATATATTTCTAGCAATTCTTTTAAAAATACTTTACATTTCTTTTTTTCAAAAAATATTTTTTTTAAAGAAACTTGGCAACGTTTTTCATAAACGAAATCTTCAAAATTTGGTTAAATTTGTTGAGTTGTTTTCATTCACTGACTGCTAACGAATAGCTCCCGACTCTACTGGCATTTCGTGACACATTGCCATGGGCAAAGTACGCGATCATTCGAATGACTTCGATACTTGTTAGACATGTCGAAGATCTTGGTGGGGCGCAAAACCGTGCCCGGTGGGCCGCGGGTTTTACATGCGTGCCACTAGAATAACTTAACTCCATCAAATGGAGGTCGATTCTTTACTTTGTTAGGGCAGGTTGAGATTCCAGGATGATCAGTAAGGCTGGATGGGTATAATACAGAGGCTGATAAAAAGGGCCATAGGACTAGTTGTCAAACCAATAAATTTGTATTGCCTCCCCCTCTATGGCATCTAGTATATCCATCGCCTCTAGTACATCATCAGGCAACATATTTTATGCCGTAACAAACTAAAAACAATGTTAAAAAAAAAGATATATATTAATATCGTCAATGAAAAATATTTCCTGGTTAGGAAATCGTCGTTGTATTTCAAATAGTCCATATCAGCAAGCACAGTACTCTCTGAATGACTCATTCATACTCTAATGAATGTGTCATTCAGAGATAGTTGTTCCTTTCAACGCCAGGACTTCAAATCCTTGAATAAATAAATATTGCACTTTTTGCTGTTTTGAAGGATCCATTGGTGTTGCTTTACAAAGCAATTGAAAATGTTTCTAATCTAGAAATCTTCTATTTTAAACTTTTTTTCATGTCAACAGTTTAATATCTATCATTTGGACTACAATTCGTCTTGACAAGCTGATATTATTCTTTCTGTATTTTTTCTTGTTAAAACTTAAAGTTTCAACATGCAGCAGAAATTCTTTGATAAATTTACCCTTCACCAAATGACAGATTTCTTATCGATTTGTTGGCTTACCACATGGTGCTCATAGACAATCAAACCACAGTATGTTGTAACTCTTAATATTTGTATATACCAGTGAAAAAAAAACGTATCTAATAATTAAAGGGATTAAACTGCTTTTGGACAATTGATCAATTAAAAATAGCATCTGGTTTCTCCATTTACTTTGAAAAATTTTATTTAATTCAAACATTACATTTTTATTTAACTTGATGGGTATTAGTGAGGGAGGCATTGACTCAGTAAGGAGAGAGTAAGTGATTTACTTGCTCAAAATTAAATAAAAATATCTTATCAACCTTACTCAGAGGACAAGCTGCTCTAGAAAAAGGTTATTCTCCCAGCTTGTTTTTTTAATCTGTCTGATTATTTATGAACAAACGATTAACAAACCCATCGTAAGGGAACAAACACCCATCTTCTGATATTTCATAGATTCCAAACCAATCTTAAAAAACTGATAATCAATATTTATATTTTACCAATTAATGTTTGTTAGTGAGCAGGAATCAATCGAAGAAAGTTACACCTACACATACACCAGACCTGAACTGCATAGGTGCAGTCATGGATACAGGTATTACAACTGCTGGAAGGATACTAATAGAAGTGAAACACGATATAGAAAAGTGGTACAGTTCAATTACTCATTATTACATTCATTATTTAGACCTTGAGTTATTTTTACTGAATGATAATTTCATGCATGCTCATAATCTACTACAAAAAAACACACACACTACTAGTTGTGGTATGAAATCCCACTGTTATTATAATTATTGACCAGCAGAAATAAATATTGATAGGGCTGGGAATCAAAACTGAATCTTTAGTTCAGTTCTGTTTAGCCAATTGACTAGGCATAGAGATTGTTTGGTTCAGTTGGCAGAATGCCTTGACTGGAAATCAGTAGATCCCAGGTTTGAATCCACGGTACTTCTTAATATCCTCTTTCTTTGACCATTAATTATTTTTTTAAATAATTATTATTATTATTATTAAATATGCACTTATCACTTTATCCTAGCTGTATGTGTGTGCTCATTTAGGTTTTCATTGACAAATCGGAAATTAGAACTATAACTGTCCTTGATCTATTAAAATCTGTTCTTGTTAGTATAAAAGTGAATAAAATAAAGCCTTCAGCCCATAATTAGCAAAATTTGTTACAGTACGATTACACAACACTCTTAACAATTATTAATAAAACAATGTCTCTTCACAATTCATTTATTATAAAAATGCTAAAAACTGTTTGGTAGTTAAACCTACTTCTATTTCCAAGGTATAGACCAGACTCTTTCAAGAGTAAGACCTTAGTCTACAGGGCTAACTCAGAATTGTAGTGTGAGCCAGAAAAGTGTGTTCGTAACTGAGCTAGTCAAAGAAGATTGAGTTTGGTTCTCACCCCTGAGATGTCTACCCCATTGAATAAACATTTGATTTAAACTGGTTAAAAGAGGGTAACCAGTGGACTTCACTGCTTTCCTGTTTTAAGTCAGAGAGCGTCCCAATATATAACCACTGTAAAGTCAAATTGAAAATTAGTGTATTTGTGCCTTGCAAATACTAGTAGCATCCTTACCGAAAGTGATTATTACATTAATAATAAAACACGCATTTGTGAAGAGAAATGGCAATTGCATTAAAGATATTTATAACTGTTTTCAATTTATAAATGTGTTTACTACTATAATCCTTAAAATTATTAATAGAATAGAAAATAATATTTATTCATGGACTACGTCCACTATGAATAATAATTATTATGTTATAATAGGGTACAACTAAATCCAATGGCTACTATTATTATCATATTAGAAGAGATTTTAACTTGTCTAGTTTTTGAATTTTTTTATCTGTTATGAAAATTAACTAACAATGAATGTACATGACTTTGTTTTAGCTCAAAGACGTTCCCCGTTCCAGAGTAGAATGTTGCGATGGATATAAAAATGTGACCATACATGAGTCCGTTTTCAGCTGTGAACCAGTATGTTACCCAGCCTGTATTCAAGGACATTGTTCCACCCCCGGCAATTGCACTTGTTTCCACGGATATGAGCACCAAGAAAGCTATCAATGTGTCCCTGTCTGTAAGCCAAATTGTTTAAACGCTGCATGTACTTCTCCAGATCATTGTGAATGCTATCCTGGATATAATAAAGTTAACAGCTCTTCCTGTGCACCTCACTGCTCACAGCCTTGTATAAATGCTATATGCCATAAGCCTGACGAATGCTTGTGTAACACTGGTCACAAAAAGAGTTTGCATAGTCAATTTAATTGTGAGCCTATATGTGACATCCCATGCATTAATGCAACATGCACTGGTTACAATGAGTGCTCTTGTTTGAATGGTTATAAAAAATTGGCTCTACAGGGCAACATTTGCAGGCCATTTTGTGAACTCGAATGTCTTCATGGAGAATGTACAGCTCCTGGCGTGTGTACTTGTCATGAAGGGTACATAATGAAAAATGATTCTTCAAATATCTGTGAACCTGAATGTTCTAACTGTACAAACGGATTTTGTTCTGAGCCAAACAACTGTACTTGCTTCCACAACTATACCATAACTGAAGATGGATGTGAAGCTAATTGTCATGACTGCATTAATGGAGAATGTATAACACCATACAAGTGTGAATGTTTGGATGGTTATGAAATGAACGATGATAGCAAATGTATTCCGTACTGTACTGATTGTCAAAATGGAAACTGTGCAAGGCCTGATGAATGCATATGCTTTGATGGTTACAAAAGTAGTTCTGATGGGAGCTGCATTGCGATATGCAAATATGGATGTGGAGGAGGTGCATGTGTTGCTCCAAACAATTGTTCATGTGAAGAAGGTGACAAAGTAGAAGAAAATTTTTGCTTTCCATTATTAGATACAGAAATCAATAACAGATCTGAGAACTATGTCCTTAGCAGGTTGCAAATTCCAACTCAGCACTTATTAAGTACATTAGATTTATCCTCAGTTTATATAAAAGTGGATTGTAAATTTAAAACTGACATCATCAACTCCAGTAGCTGTGAAATTACTGATTCCCTGCATTTTTCGGTTGAGTGTTCAGCTATTAAAAATTCTGAAAATGGTTTCAAGTTACTGTGTATATGGAGTACATTTAATCCAGAAATTAAGAATCTCTATGAGGAATTTTTACCTTTTGTTGTTCATAACAAAAATGAGAGCTTAACATTTTCAAAAAATGGAAAAGTAGGCATGACTATCCTTTTTCCAGCAGGTGTAACAACAGAAAATGGGGGTTGTTACATGTGCCCATGTGAAACAGAAAGAAGGTATAACAATCATTACTAAAATCAATTAATTTGAAAACAAATTGTTATTTTTTTTAACTTATGTTTGGTCCTTAAGACTATGCCTTATTTATTCTATATGATTACCAGTATTAACTGCTACAATATATATTATCTATAACAATTTTTTTTTTTTTTTTCCTTAGCTTTTAAACTTATAAAAAATAGGATGTGGGAAAAATAAAGGAAAATTATTTAGGGCTGATGAGTGCCTTTCACTAAGGGGAGTCCCCCATTTGAAGGATGTATGAGAAGGATATTGGGTGTGGAATGCCTAAAGGAGGCGGGTGGAATCAGGAAGATAGTGAGAGTCTACCAAGGATTGAGCCTAGGGGCACATTTTAGTCGGCCAGGCAAAAGCCTGGCCCACCCTGGCAGGGGCCTGAAATAAGTCGGCCAGGTGTAATCCTGGCCCGCCACGGCAGGGGCCTGAAATGAGTCAGCATCTCGGCCGGAAGATCAACCCTGCTTACACAGGTAGATGGGGTCATTGTGGCTTCGGTTGAATCGGCCTCGATCTCTCGGCTGGGTGTAGGTCGTTCAGTCATCGGGTTCTATGACGTCGATCATCCTCCAGGCTTCGGCGGTCTAGCAGTGCTTCCATCTGACGGGCATTGGTGGCGGTTGAAGGTCGGAGAATAGTGGGTTGTGGCTATGTCTGAGTGAGTCAAAAATTTGATGTGCCTTCTCTTGATAAAATCTTGAATGGTGGGCACTTCAAATTTTTTATGCATCTCGTCTGCCTTCATTCGGTCGAACGGGGTATGTTTGAGGGCGGTGCGGAGAACTCTGTTCTGAAATTGCTGGAGCGTTTGGAGAGTGTTAGGAGTCAGATACTTGAAGAGAGGGGCCCCATACATCAAAGCAGGTCTTAGGACGCTCTGGTATATCAGCAGCTTGAGGCGTACCGATAAGCCCGGGCTGTGAAGGTGTCCGAGGCAGAAGAATTTCTTCCTAATTTCTTGCCAAGATGCGTTGGGAACGACAAGTGCCTACCGAGGGTAATCCCGAGGTAGCACAGCTTGTTGCTTATAGGGCACTCTTTGCCGTCTAAGACGAAGGATTTTGGGAGCTTCTTTTTTCCGGATTTGTAATTGAATATAATTCCTTGCGTCTTGGCCGGGTTGACTTGAATGTGGACGGCATCGAGTTTCTCGGCGATCCGTTGACTAGCGCTCTCAGCGAATTTCAGGGCTCTGGAGGGATTGATGCTAGTGCTGTAAACACCTATATCGTATGCATACGCGGATACCTCGCAGTTGGGGTACGAGGCTCTTACGATGTGGGGGGTGTAAATGTTGAACAGCAGAGGGCCTAGCACCGATCCTTGGGGGACACCGGCAGTGTAGTTTCTTCGGGTCGTAGACGTAGTGACTATACGAACCGAAAAAGTTCTGCCTGTAAGGTAGAATCTTATCAGGTTCTGCAGCTGATCCGAGAATTCATATTCCCTCAGACGTTGGAGTAGGATGTAGTGGTCCACAGAGTCGAAAGCTTTCGAACAGTCCAGAGAAATCATAGCGGTAGCTCTGTTGCTCCGGACGTTCGATGCGACGTGGTGTTGTAATCTCACGAGGTTGTTGTTCGCGCTTAAGCCTGTGCTGAAACCAGTCTGCTCTGGTGGGATGACTTCTTGTGACTCACAGTGCCCGGAGAGATGTACGTGGATGATTCTCTCGAACAGCTTCGAGAGTTGAGTCAGCAGACTGATGGGGTGGTAATGAGATGGCTCATAACCGCTCTTCGCTGGTTTCAGAAGAGGGATCACTATAGCATGTTTCCAGTTCCGAGGGAAATAATGCAGCCTGAAGCAGGAGTTCAATATGTTGGTGATATACGAGATTCCTTTCCTCGGCAGCTGCTTGAGTAGGATGTTCTGGATCGAAGCCTGCCCTGGTGTCTTCTTGCCGGTCGTTCTTCTAATGATAGCTGAGACTTGCCTGTGAGAGGTCCAGATATCGGTAGTGGTGGGGAAGGGGGGTCGAGAATTGCTTGTGGTCACCGTGGAGACTGGTGAGGCGATCTTCCCAAATCGAGTTTTTCCACTGGGCCATCAGAGACTTAACTTGGTTTGTGAGAGAATTTAAAACCGGTTTTAAGTCCCTGTTTTTGGTCCTAAACCACCTGTTCTTAATATTTTTACGCTGTCTAATCAGTTGTAGGATGTGATCCGGATGTTTTCTCAGAGAAGGGGGCTTCGGAGAAAATTTAGGGATCGATGCATCGGCAGCTCGTTCGATGACGTCCTGTAGCTGATAGATAGCGTATTCTATGTCCCAAGTGTGTCTCAGGGGCGTGATAGTGGGCAAATCGGTCTTGATGAGACGCTTGTAGAGGTCCCACTTGGCCTCATCGTACCTGTATCTAGAAGCAGGCGGCTCTGGCATGTCGTCTTCTAGTTCATAGAGAACAGGTCGATGGTCGGAGGTGGTGAAATCTAAGGTGGAGCATCCGGTGACCCGGTGTGGCTGTTGTGTCAGGAGCAGGTCAGGAGTGGAGGTTCTGTCTGGGTTAGCGAAATGACGGAAGGTCGGCAATCCTGGGTGGATGACCGTAAATGGAGTTTTAGTGATATAGCGGCCTAGGGCGTTTGCCGTAGTACTGCTCCACCAGCTGTGGTTAGCATTTAGGTCACCCACGATGACGTGCCTTCGGTCATGAGCTACCGTAGTGACCAGAAGCTTGTACGGGTCACAGGCGGCTCTCGGTCTTCTGTAGACTCCTGACACAATGATATTTTTCGTGAGCCGTAGCTGGAGCGTGACTATGAATTGGTCGGGGCCTAGGTTGACGGGGGGGGGGCAGTCTCCTACAGGGTATACCGTTTCTGGCTAACACCGCCCGCTACTCCTCCAGAGATAGTTTCCGGTGTCTTGGCGGTAAGCAGTATAACCCGGGAAGCGGCAGAAGTGTATTTTCTTCAGCCGGGTATCAGTGAGGACGACAAAGTCTGGTGAATGGCACCGTAGAATTACTTCTACGTCGGCTTGTTTGGGCGTAAGGCCGCAGACGTTGTAATTTAAAATTGCGTGCCCATTCATTTTGCTGCTTGTTTTTTTAATGCACTCATCATTTCAGTTATCGCTTCGGTTAACTTGTTCTTCATGGTCGTGAGCAAGCTGAGCAACACGGGCATGACGGCATCGTTGTTATTGTTGTTGTTATTGTTACTGTTGTTATTTGGCTGTGGTAGGGGCTCTGGGAGAACTTCCGGAGCCCTGGTGTTTCCTGATGCCATCTGGGCATAGGAGGCTGTCTGACGTGGTGGAGGGGGAGCAGGCTGGTATGTGGCCCTTCTCGGCCCGGCTTTAGTATTTTGTTGTGCCTGCTTTTTGTTCTCAGCGGCCTGTAGGAGCTGCAGTCTGTGGGGACACTGTTGGAATGAGGCAACGTGGTTACCCCCGCAATTCGCGCATTTCAGGGGAATTGAGGCGTCCCTGGGGCAGTCTTTAGTTTCGTGAGGCTCGCTACACCTCACACATTTTGCCTGCTTGAAGCAGTACCGCCTAGTGTGGCCGTACTCCTGGCAGTTAAGGCACATTGGAATGCCCCTTTTGTCGTGAAATGTGCTCACACGAAAGAGCACATTATTAATGTGGCCGATCTGCTTGATCATGGCTTGAGTTAGAGTGTGATCTCCGATAACGAGGATCGGCTCGATCTCAGTCTTAGCACCGTTATGGTCGGAGCGCCGTAATCGATATACATCGATTATATTACCGAGTTGTTGTACTTCGGCTTATATCTCGTCGATCGGGTGCATGAGATCGAAGCCGTGGAGCAGGAATTTTTGTTCTGCTTTGTGCCGCGGGGGGCAAACGTGTGAAAAGGGATATTGAGTTCCCTTAACACAGCAGCTGTTCTTTGGTGGTCGGAGACAGCATAGCACAGGACTTTAGTGTCCTGTTGTGTTTGTGAGATTCTAAAGTTTCTCACACTATTTTCAGTGAGTAGACGGGTTAGGTCGTAACTGTTTATACGGCCTAAAATTAGGGGGGGGGTGGCGATTTGGGGGCTGCGGGGGCGGCAGATGTGCTGGCCTCTGGTTGAGCTGTTGTGTTAAGAGGGGTGAAAGAGTTTGAGGTTTTAACCTCAGGGGCCTGGGGGAGAGTACGCTTTCTGCAAACTCTCTTGGGATGTTGAAATTCATCAGCGGGGACCCTACGGCTTGCCATACCCTACAAAGGTCCTTGTGACGCACGTCCAGTTAAGGGGGAGAGCCTCACTTATAATAGTTAAAGTACTTACCTGTCTTCATGGGAACAAAGCGTCACTGACTAAAATGTTAAAACTTTACCAGACTTGAGCTTTTGCTCACACTTGCTTGAGCACAATGGAAGCTGGATCTCTTGTTGTTCAGAAACTATCCATTCAGTTTTAACACAATGAGAGCTAGGTTAATTTCAAGAGAAGATAACCTTTTTGAATGTTTCACACTTTAGTTGCAACAATCGATACAAGATTAGAGGAAATGTCCTATAACAATCAATCAATCATCTTGAGATCCACCAACTGTTTCATTATGACTATATGGGAAGAAGTTTTTAAGTTAGTCAAAATGAAGAGTGGTTATTAACAGTTGCTGAACATAAATAAATAAATTTATTTCTTTGGTCGAAACCGATTATAGACATAAACATAAAATTTAAGTGTGTTTATAATTATTGATTCTGTTGATCACAACTTTATTATACTGTTTATATACATTAAATAAAAAAATGCCACCTAGGGCAAACCCCATAACCATAACCCACCACCTGAGGAGTTAGGTACACCATTGACTACATCCCCTCCCTCACTCCTACCACTAAAAAATTACTTTACCAAGATACAGTATACCAAATTTGTAGTTCTAATTCTAGGTTTTTCTAAGTCAATTAACCCTTCATAACAGATGCACATAATGTCATCCTAAAATTAGCTTAATTCTTAGAAATAAATTTAATCTGTAATAAAAATATTGATAGAATATTTATAAAATATGTTTCTCACTAAGCGCTAAAAAAATCAATTTTATTTTTTATTTATTTTCTTTTCTAAATAACTTTTATCAAAACTTCAATTTTCTAATAGTTTTATTATTTCATCTCCTAAATTTTAATTAAGCTAAAGGCTTAAATTAACTTGATTCCAACAATAAAATAGACCAGCAATTGAAATTGTTACTTTATCACGCAATTATATATTTTCCAAATTCAAAACATTTAATTCCTTAAAAAAAGTTATCAAACAATTTAATGATAAATTATTTATTGTTAAATTGTGATTTTAATATAATGTTATGAATATCTTCAGTCAATTAATGACTTGAATTTTTAGATTGCTGGTACAAGAAGCTTTTAATATTTCATTTACACCATGTGACTCAAAAAAATTACAACGATTGATCAATGATTCAAGAAGTAACTGGCAAAGTATGTATATAAATCCCAGTTGTGTATGAATACATTTTTAATTTAAGCCTCCTCTTACAAAAAATGATTGCTATTTTGCATACTTTCAGGTATTGTATTAGGATTGGTAGGGTTGGCTGTAATCATTCTGATCCTGGCAATTCTATATCATGTTATATATCTCAGAAAAAATAGAAGGCATGACTATGTTGGTAAGAATCCCATAATTTATAATTCAAACATAAACATTATATTATTAAACTTTCAAAACTAAAAATTCATTTTTATTTGTTTGGTTACTCATTTAAGTTTATTTAACAGCATTCAAAGCTTCAATTTTCTAATAATTCAATATTTTAAACTTTAAAAATTTTGATTAAGCTAAAGTCTGCTAGTCACTCTATATGGGTGTCCGCATTCCAGTGCTGCTGCTTAGTTTGTGATTCACTGTTTGGTTCTAGATTTTCTTCTTTAGTGAAGTCAAACTTTTTTGTTTTGTTTAGAAACAAAAATTCCCTGCCTATGTAAAAAATAAGTTATAAATTAGCCCCATCACGGTTTCCCTGATTATTCTTCGGGGAAAGGGTCTGGTCGGTGTTCACTCAGTCTTGTGCGGCGAAATCTCTAAAAAAAGTCACTACTTGAAAAAAGAAGTAAAGATTCTTAACTATTACGAAAAGCTGGGTATTGGTTTGGGAGTTTCAATTCTAGGTTTCATAAATATTTCAGTCATTGTTTCGATTAAAACAGTGTTCTTAATAATAGCTGCATTTTATGCACAAATCCACCTTTTTCACATCACTTCAAACATTAGGTTTCATAAAAAAATTCCTTTCAATTTCTGACACAAATAACATTGTGAAAGTGTTTTTACACTTGTATTTCTCCCAGGTGACAACATTGATACAATATTAAAATAAAACATTAAAATTTTGCTTTAAAATATTATATGTATTTGTGAATAAAAGAAGGCACTCTTAACTGTAGTATAGTCCTCTAATTTGATGAATGGGTATATGTTGGTGTTTGATTTTTTTCATAACGATGATGAGTGTAACTTATTTCCTAAATGACTATTGATATTGCTAGTTTCTTTTCAACAGTAAATTGTAAACATTCTGTAAGTAGAAGAACCATTCATGATACATAGTGTTGAAGATTTGTTTGATGTTCAAAAATTCTATTTTTTTGTACCACCAGTTTAGTAGGGTTTTTCAGAACATTACTGTTTCATCTACTACATGGTAGCATTGATGGTTAAGCAAGGAAGAAAAGTTTGTGGTCTGGTATAAAATCATGGTTATTCAAGAAGGTAGTTTAACTATTTCATTACGTCAGTAAACATTCCAGAATTTCTGTTGAAGCAAGGTTCTCTCCTGGAGACATTTTTGCCTTTAGTATAATAATTGCTTTCCTCACTTCTTTTGGAGAGGAGACAATTGCAGTGGTGAATGCAAGAAAAAGTGTGAATTTGGACTCTACATTACACTCCACCTTCTCTTTTCTAGTTTTGGCCCGCAGACAATTTTTTTACATAATGGGTTTTAAAGTGAGTCAAGTTTGTATTATTTTTCATGCTTTTAATATCTGTCTATAAGACGTAAATAGAGTGGAAATGTTTTTAATATGTTAAAACTTATTTATAATGCTTTTATATGATCAATAATATTATATTAACCAATGCAATCTACATTTCATAATCCTGATTTCAGTTGACCCATCAACCGATCAACTGATGAGTGAAATGAGAGACGACGTGCAAGAGAGTTAACAAATGATGATAATTAGTTGAGGAATGAAAATCAAATGAATCTCTTCATTATTTTGTTATATTTATTACCTATAGTATTTTAATGTTATGTTGATTAGTTAGAAGTTTAAGTTAGTTTTAATTATTTGTCCAATAATATACGCTGTATTAATTAAGTTGTTTACATTTTTTTTACATTAAAAATATTTAATATAAATTTTACTCATTTTTGTCCAATATTGATTTAAACATTGTGTAATCCATAAAATGGGAATTTCCAATATGACCATTTGAATTTCGAATTACCTAACTCAGGTAATTTGTTACCCAATAAGAAATAATACTACTTCAACAAATTTTGGAAACTAAATAAACCTAAGTCTGTAATTAAATTACAATGAAGCACACCACTTACAATAAACAGAGTATGTAGGCAAATCCACACTAATATTACCTATTCTAATTACAGTATAACCACCTATTATTTTTTCAAAGCTATAAAAGCACTTTTGGAAGTTGCTCCAAGTTGGGTTTGGCATTCCAGCTTGCTCACCAAACTTCTCCTTCACCACTTTCAAGTCTGCTGTAGCTCAGAACATTCAAATTACCTTCTAGATGAAGCTCTGGAGTTCAATCAACTAGTGAGTTAGTTTTCTGGCTCCCTTCTTCTACACCCTCTACACAGTAGACATTCCAAATAGTTCCATTACATTTCCTTGCTACCTTTGATGATTGCACTGTCGTTCTATCAAAGCGCTCCATGACCTCCAAACACACCACACCAAAATTGAGTATTGGTGCAACCAATGGCTAATAAAAGTCAACAAAGGAAAGTAACTACCACGTTACTTTCACTGTACTACACAGATCCTACCCCCCATTTCTTTCAATAACTTTCCCCAACATCTGACACTATACAGTACTACCTTGGATTGCAGCTTAACAAAAGATTAACAAGAGTTAAGAAATGCACTTGATCTCCAGTACTCTCCCCCCATGTCCTGAACATCTAAGGTTTTCACTATTGTTGTCAAGAGATGAACTGACTGTTGGACCTAGCTCACACCTACATATACCAGGATGTTCAGTTAGGCATATTTACCTGGATTGCCTTTTTAATCCTGTTACTCGATTACAGGTCAAGTATATCAGTCCTACTTTGTTGAGTAGGTATATACTAGATACATACATAGATATATACTAGTAGATATATACTGTATACATACCTAATTGGTATTTTTTGTAGGAAAATTTGTGTGGGATAAATTAACAGGATCAAATATGGAATGCTTTATTTTAATAATAAACAAATGTAAAATTATTATTAACACATTACAACATTAGATTATTAATTATCTTATATGTACTTTTAAGTTCGAAAGGCCTTTTGTAGTATCACATAATGATAAGTGGATCACTGCACTTAAACGTTTTATCAGCTTTGTTACCACCTATAATCTAAACTAATATTAAATTAATTAGGTTTTTAGTTAATACAACTAATTATTCACTATTTAAATGATTACATCATAATAAAAATAAATATATATATATATATATATATATATTGTAACATTCATGATATTTGAGAATATCATGACCAGCCACCCTCCCACTTTGTCCAGCATCAGCCCTTATGCTCTTAGGAGTGGGGATGGGATATAGTCAGTCTTAGCCAAGAGCCAGAGAGCAAAGCAGAGCAAGCTCCCGTTCCGTTGACGGTCATCAACACAAGCAGAGGAGAAGAAGAAGAAATCCGAAGAAGGTTACACGGATATCATCGATTGGGTGATATAGATATTGTTTTTTTATTATGGATCCATTAAAAAGAGATTGAGCTCAATTTTCATTTTTTTTATATAACTAATTAATAGTAACTATCCTTGTACAAAGGAATTGAATATTTTTTATATAATCTATGTCAGCATTCTATATAATTATAAGTATTTGTTATAACCATTTTACTTGTATATATTTCACAATTCCCAGTTTCTCAATTTATTAATAACTATAACATTAGCCTTGAGATCGGGCGATTCAATCGGGATAATTTCCTATGTCGAAGACATAAAAACAAATTGAATTAAAGATCTCATGACGGACCTACCAAATTAGTTAAGGTCAATTGATCTATTAAATTAGAAAAATAGAATGGTAGAAAATGAGGTAGGTTTCAATGGGGGCCGCTCCGGGATTAACTTCAAAAATTCTAAAGAAACCAAAGGAATTGTGAGGTATTGCATGTTAGAATAATAACTAGAACTAATCAATAACAAATTATATATTTTCCTATAATTTTACATTTGTTACACAAACACAGACACAAATGACGAACACAAACATGTGCGGGTCTGACTCAGGTACTGGTGGGGTTGGGTCAAACCCAGCCTCTAAAGGAGACCCCTCAGCCCCCGACCCCGAACCCACGATAAATCATGCCAAGTTGTTACAACTAATCCTTGCCCAATTAAACAGTCAATTTAACGCAATTAAAGAACAAAAAGAGTTGATCGGGAAGTTTGATCAATTAAGGGAAGAAATAAAATCGGGAAGATCGGCTAAATTCGAACAAGGTTACACGGATGTAAACTATGAATTAGATAGACAATTGCGAATTTGTGAGGAGAGAACACCCCAAGTAAATAATAATGTAAATTCAAAATTAAAAGAAGAAATCATTCTATTGAAAAATACGACAGATCATGAAAAAATAAATTTAACAAAGTCACAACTAGTTGATGCTGATTGTCAGACAGATCTTAGCTTATATTCAATTAAGGATAATGAAGAGAAAATGACGTCATTGGAGGATGAACAGAAGATTGCAGATAACAATGATGAGTGTACCTCACGTCAACATGATCTAATAAAGCTTGACGATGAGAATAATATGAGTTTGTTGGAAAATAAATTTTCAGAGTTAGAAGATACAGCGAATATCAAGAAAGGAGAAGTGATTTCGTTGAAAGATCAAATTACAGAGCATCAGCAGACAACCAGCGATAACGTGAAAAATTTAAAAATAATTCAAAATAAAGTTTTGGATATGAAGAAATTGGAATCTCAAATTCCAGCTCATCTTGATGAAATTCCCTTTTGCGTGTTTGATTTGAACAACATTAAAATTAATGAATGGAAGGCATTTAAAAATAATTACAGGGATGTTTTTTGTTCGATACAATATGACTTCAAAAAAAGAAAGAAAATTATAGTTTTCTTTTATTGTTTTCATTATTAAATGAAAATAATACTGATCGGATGACACATAAACTTTAGAAAGTTTACACAAACAAAAACAAAACTATTATAAGAAATGCTGACCCTAGTAAAGTCTATGGAATTATCGGCAAGTGAAGCTTCTGACTTCATTATCACTTAATCTATAGAACAGATCGTAAATATTCCTTGAATGCTTAAGTCCATTTAATTGATTTATTTAATATTATTTTATACACGACAACGACCTCCCTATCTTTTTGTAACATTTATAGTTTTTTTATAAACACTATCTTTTCACTCAGATAAAATATTCAAATCACACACACACACACTCAACAATTTTCTCTATTGTTACTAATTACCAGTAGAATTGTCTAGTATTTTAATTAAAAACCAATATGTATTACTAATCACACTCAACCGTCTTTTCAACAAATGTTTTCCAAATCGCATTATGATCCATAAAACAATGTACCTTCGAACTAATCCATACTAATTAGCATAATAATTTAGTTAAGTAAAAAATTAAAACAACTTGTACGCTCTTCAAGCAATTTAAAACCTTGCAAAATTTGAACTATTATTATTATAAACTTTGTAAAATTTCATCACCCGTTATAAACAACCAATTCAACAAATCGAACGCAGCAACAAAATATTGTGGGTCCACTTAAAAAAAAAAAAAAAAAAAAAATTTTCATAAATTTTTTTTTTATTTATAAGGGAAGGCAATTGTAACATTCATGATATTTGAGAATATCATGACCAGCCACCCTCCCACTTTGTCCAGCATCAGCCCTTATGCTCTTAGGAGTGGGGATGGGATATAGTCAGTCTTAGCCAAGAGCCAGAGAGCAAAGCAGAGCAAGCTCCCGTTCCGTTGACGGTCATCAACACAAGCAGAGGAGAAGAAGAAGAAATCCGAAGAAGGTTACACGGATATCATCGATTGGGTGATATAGATATTGTTTTTTTATTATGGATCCATTAAAAAGAGATTGAGCTCAATTTTCATTTTTTTTATATAACTAATTAATAGTAACTATCCTTGTACAAAGGAATTGAATATTTTTTATATAATCTATGTCAGCATTCTATATAATTATAAGTATTTGTTATAACCATTTTACTTGTATATATTTCACAATTCCCAGTTTCTCAATTTATTAATAACTATAACATTAGCCTTGAGATCGGGCGATTCAATCGGGATAATTTCCTATGTCGAAGACATAAAAACAAATTGAATTAAAGATCTCATGACGGACCTACCAAATTAGTTAAGGTCAATTGATCTATTAAATTAGAAAAATAGAATGGTAGAAAATGAGGTAGGTTTCAATATATATATATATATATATAAATAAATATACATTAACATCCTTTGTGATGCTATCAAATTACAATTCACTGGTAACATAAATATAGCACATGAACTAACAATTAGATTTTGCGCCTAAATTATTACCATTTATATGCTAAACCATTTCCAGTTCATTATATGGGTGCTAAGTCCTAATAAAGTAGGGTGTGGACCAAGTACTACATTGATAGGGCACCTAATATATTCCACCGGTGTTATACCCAACTATAGTTGCTCATAAGCAACACCATGTCAATCCTTTTGAAGCTTTTAGTTCACATTGACCCTGTTCGAACATCATTTTTCCGTTACATGGAAAGAGCAGCGAAGAAAAAGTTTCTTACTTTTAAGATTTACATCCCTTCTATTGCGAACTGAGGACAAGGTCTTAGCAGCTAAAGGGTTTTCTAAACAAATTTTGTACTTACATAATCATAGCAATAGGTCAAAATTTCATAGAACAAAAAATAAACAACAACAAAAGTTTGAGGCATGATATAATCACTATCATGAAAATCAATCAAAAGAAAACATGATATACACAACTTACTTCATAAAGCAATGAGTATTTTTGTACCAGCATTAATGATATAACTATGACATTAAATATTCAAAATGTAATTTACATTTGTTTGTTCAAACATAAAAACATTCCGGATACCTTATTTTTATTAACCTAATCATATAAATTATTCTTAGCAACCTAATTATATTTTAAGAACAAAAATAATGTAATAAGTTAAAATATTTATACTTTAAAAATGTACATATTTTATTTACAAAAATACTGAAAAATACTGTGCAACATTACTGAATTCAGGTGTCATATTCATAAAAAAAGAATCATAACATATTTTGCGATATCAACACATGAAACTTCCATTTAGGTCACCTTATATCAGACTCAGTTTGGTAATGGAGGAGCAGTTGGTATCAATGGAGCCTGTGAATCACTTGTTATATCTAACAGAGCTATGTCTTCATCAGGTGACAGTCTCCCATCAGCAATTGCGCTTACAGACCTGTAACAAATTAAGATGTCAATTGACTTTCATGAAATAGGATAACCTTAAATTATCTATTTAAAAGTGAATGAAAGATTTATTGATAATTGTTATATTATAGAAGAAAGGGGATGAGAGAAAATTAAATACAACTCTCTTTATATTAACTATTCTCAGAAGTTTTCTTAATTTTTTAACTTGAGTTTGCCATATTTATTTTTCACTCTGCTGCAGGAGCAGTTTAAATTAATAGTCAACAAAATATTCCATAAAAATGTTATTGCAACATTAAAAATATTCTAAGACACTTTTCAATGTGTTTGTTTTATCCAATATATAATGAAAAAAAAAATATAAAAATAAATACTTAAATTCTGCAGCTATATATTTTCTGTAGGCTTTCTTGCATAGACACATAATGGAACTTAACTTTTTTCTTTCAAGTAATTTAACATAACTATTCATGCATTACCTTTCATTTATTAAATATCAGTATCCTAAATTAAAAAAAAACAAAAGCAGTCCTAATTAAGAGAAGTGTTTAGATAAAAAGCACTTAAATCTTTTAACTGAAGTGCTTTCTATATTTGCTTGAATTTCAATTGTTTGATGACATCCACATTGAAAGTTAGTTAGGTTTAATAATATTGTGATATTTTTCATCAGTATAAAAAAAAATTTTACTACTTACTTGGCCACATCATTTTTATTTCTTTATATCAAAATAGGTTATTTTTTGTTAAAAATTCTAGTGTAATTCTTGGAAACCAACCAATCTTTACTCAAGTGCTAGTACTCATAGATAAGTGAGATATGGGAGTAATTAGTGAGCAGTAATCAGTTATTCAAAAAATTGATTCAATTAAGTACTTCTTTGCTCTAATCTGATAGCTTAAATTTTTAGTATGGTTTTCAAGTTACTTCAGATAAGTACTTATAAATTGATGTGTAAGTTGTAGCTTCATAAATACTAAGTTTCCCTTAATAACCTGGTAACGATAGTTGGAGATGCCTGTAATCTAGAATGAAGGAATGAATCATTTTGTTTTAAGAAAGCTTGAAAAAAGAGGCGTTACATTAACAGGTATGAGAAATCGGCTTTCATACATCTATCTATATGCATGAACATCAAACGACCCAATCAGACTGAACTTTTTATTGTACATTTCACAAAACTCATAATTATACACACTCAATGTTGCAAAAGCCACAATAACAGGAATCAGCAGAAAAAATTATGATTTATTCTTATATTTCTCAAATTCTTTCTCTCAACTAGGAGCTCAGGACCTATTTGAGATAATAAGTCCTATTTTCTCCCCGATTAATACAAATTAAAAATATTAATGCACCAATATTCAAGATGAATACTATCTATAATACAAAGATACTAAAAATCAATTTTTTACACCAATAATAGAGAAATCACTGGTCAGGAAAAAATGATATACAAATTTTTTAGTTTAAAAAAAGAACTAAATGATGTGATGAACAAGGTTGACAAAATAAATCGCACATTTTTAATGCAAATACTAAGTACTATATTTAAAATAATTAATATTTAAGAAAATCACAAGGGAAACTGACAGACAGCTAGGTCTTGGCCCAACACTTTTAATTGTTACAAAATAATACAATAAATTGTACGTAAAGAATTAAATAAAACTGTCCATTGATAAAAAAAAAAAAAATTAAGTCAACAGTGTTGTATCAGTTTCTAACACATATCACACTACTTAAAGTTTATTTGAACTTTATTATAATAATTATTAGCCAAAGGAAAAGATATTGGGACCTCTTGATCTTCCATCTCAGCTATTTCATACCGAACAACATCCATGTCAATATGTAATCTGTCTAACTGGTTTTGTTTGGCATCCAAGAAATGTGTCAAAAATATATCGCGAAAAAGTAATTTTATAATTAAAAGAGTCTCATCACATATGATTAATAACATCATCGAGATCTTTACACTGATCAATAGTGACAAAAAGGGGGTAAGAATTCTTGATTGGACCTCCCTTTATTTTTATAAATATAGAAATCTTTGCTTATAAGTTTTGGAAAAAGAATGAAACCCTAAAAATTGTGAGGCCTTTGATTCTTAGATCAACAAGTAAAAATAATTATCTGTTCGTACCCACTATCGTCTGAACTGGGTGTGTTTATTAAGCGATAAAAACTATGCCTTGACAATTTTAAATTATTGTTATTGTTATTATAAGAGACTCTGTCCTGGAATATAGTTACATTTTATTTCAATAAGTCATCAGACCAATGCAGGAAAGTTATTCCTGGCCATCTTCATTTTCTTAAGCTCCAATCTGCATGATTCAGATATTTTTGAAAAAAATAATCTTGACATGGCAGTTATTCATTTTTTGCCATTAGTATTAAAATTAATTTTTATTATCCAGTTTACCCTTCATCCAACTTATACCAAGATGCGAGGTAAGAGATTTAAACAAGAACCCCTCTTTTATGATTTTCGATGGTGGTATTGTTTATGGTGTCACCTCAAGTGTTTTCATAAAACTTTACTCTGTGCTCGATTGATGCAGGATTTCTCTGGCAGACCATTTAAAACTGGCTGATAGTAGTAATTGAATGCTTGCTAATAATAAATTATCAAGGTGTTGATTTTGGGATAGAAAAAATAAATTGTTCAATATAACAATGTTTTTATTAAAATAACTGAAACCTGTAGCTATTCATCAAACAAGAGTATCATTCAACCTGTAAACAAAGTAAATGATAGCTGAACATAACATTCAAAATTAGATGGAAAAAAATGTAGATTTCAATTCAAATAAAAACAAAAACTTAAAATGGTAATTAATAACAGAAACTTCTAAACCAACCAGTGGGCTTTCCATATGGTATGAGTTATGCTTAGACTTTTATATTAATTCTTACAATAATTTCTGCAGTACAGTTTCATCAATACCTATTAAATGATTTTTGCAACAAAAGAAAAACTATTAAAATCAGGTTGGATGAAATTAACCAAATTTCTACTGTTGGCTCTCATGATTCAAGATGTTATTTGTTGAAATAGGTTTGATTTGAATTTTGGGATACTGTATTTAATATTTCTTCAATCGCAGCTAAAAAGCAGAACCTTAAATCTTATAAAGCTTCTGAACAGTGGCTTGAGAAATACCAAACCAAATGGGGCAGGTTTTTGTTCATGTTTAGTTTATTTTTTATACTTCCTGTTATCATGTTAAAACATATTCAACATACTCTGAAGTGTTGTGGAATATACCTTTAAAATTTCAAGTCCACTGACACAACTTTACGACCATACAGACAAAATATGATTGCTCTGTAACTGTTTGAAAGTAGGGCCTCTCCCTCCAAGCTCAGCAATAAATTAAAAAGCATATAAAATATAGTATTATGTAATCAATTTAAGTAAATTAAGAATTTTAGTTCCATCACTAGTCAAAGGGAATCCAAACAAGATTAAAATTATGTAGGAAAATTTCCAGATTCTAAACTTAAAAGCCTATTATTAGTCTACGAGTATTTACCAGTTTAATACCTTAAGCAGTTTCACTACAATTATTTACAAACGTTCAGCCAACATGATAGCTAAGTAGACCAATGAAATACAGTTCAATTAGTTTAAAAAAATCTATGTAAAGGTGTAGTAGATCTTTGAAAAATCATTTACAGTGCAAACAAGTATAGGACTGTTTAAGCGATCAATTTATTGTTCTAACCATTTACCTACCTGCATAAATACAATTTTTTCATTTTTTGGTTCTGAAGTTTAGTAGATATCAAAGAAGTAGATTTCCCATTCATATCCCAAATTAACTAAAGATTCAGGGCTCTCTGTACTGTAACACAATTTGAGCTGATCTTATATCCCATATGATTTCCAAGAAAATAAAGACTAATTCTTCTTTTTACACAGAAAAGGCTCATTCAATTGTTAGCTTATAGAGTTATTATGGGTGAGCTCAATGAATTCAGAATTTTCATTTGGATAATATTTAAAAAAATATTATATAATTAAAAAACTCAAATCAACAAATGTAGTTAGTCTTAAAATTATTAGGATACCTAAATATCCCCTAATAATTTTAGAGTTTACCTTTCAACTCATATGATTTTTTCTTTTTAATGAATGTATGTATTTTAAAGCCAAAAACATATTTAAATAATGGTTAATAAATTTAATACAATCAAAAAATGTAGGTAACAAAGGTAATCATAGTAACAAACCACTTAAGAACTAATTTGCGTTTATATTTAAAAAAAAACTTTTATATACATAATCCATTTAAAAACTGTTTATTAGTATTCTGTAGGACCTACTTAGCACTCACCAAAGCACAGCAGCCACCAAATTCAATGTGTATTGATGGGTCAGTATTTTCCCATTATTCCTAACAAGGCAGATTTCAGGTCAATATTTCTTTGTATTTTTATTTTCTTTATTATTTGCTGTGCAGATGTTCAATAGGGGTCAGGCCCAGAGACTAAACATTTAGAGATAAAATCAACCTTATCTGAAATTTGTTGTTATCAATTTGAAATGAATTTACTTTATTTAAATTGTACCTACTGTTATCTGTAGGTGATGGTATATATTCCTCTTTTGGCGGTATATATTCCGCACAGATCAATTAATAATCCACAGTGGTAATAAAGTTTTTTTAAGTCTTTTTTATCCTTTAGTCAAAAAATGTTTTACTTACTTTCATCCATGAAAAGTACGCTCTTCCAGTAATTTTATAACTCTCTGGCAATGCTTATCTCTTAAATATATATTTTTCTCTAATGAAGAACTTCTTCCTAGCCACTTTCTCAACAAGATTGAGCTTCATTCAGTTATCATAAGCTCTTCAAACTACTTGAAGTTATGAACAATTTTCAATGACCAATTAACAAGGACTTATTTCAATTTATTGTTCTCTTCACTAAGAATATATCCCAGGGGGATGTTTCTTAACCTGTTTTTGTACTCTATCTCCAATATGTTCCACACAGGATTATATTAGAGATGTTTGAATTGGATAGAATTCATAATGGATCTTTTCAGCAGTGCTTTGTGATCCAAAAATTTTAATTCTAAAGCCTACTAATTTAAATTAAGAAAAAAATAATTAAAGGTTAAATATTAATTAAGTTTTTAGGTGACCCAATAATTTTAGTACTAACAGTGCAGTTACATATTATCGTAATGAAGAGGTTACAATATATATATAAAAAGGTTTTTAATATTTTCGTTCAACATCACGCCTAATGTTTGTTACAATACTTTCATGATTACCTTGAGATTGCGGAGTAAATCACATTAATATTTAGTAAATAGTCACAAATGTGTACTTTATGTATATAATGTAGTTTATTCTCCTTAATAATAATAAATGCAGTTTTGGATAATACCGCTTAGTTGATGACTAAATAAACACCAAAGTAAACATCAACTCAAAAAAAATGGTGCTATCACAATTTTTAAATTATTAATATGATTATTTTGTTATATTACAGAAAAAATTATATAATCAATGCCAATCACATAGTTTAATCAATAATCAATTTTTTTTTAAATAAACCTTCAGTAGGCAAAATCGGGGAAATCAAAAACATAATAACAGGCTATTTTAAGGTGGCACAAGCAAAACAATGTGGTTTTACTGGCACCACTGCACATCAAATTTTAACAATTGTTTGGTACATTTCATTTTAAAAAAATATTTAAATGAAAATGTTGAAATATATATACATAAGTATGGTGTGAGGGTTGTTATCAGTTAAATTTTTAAATTAAAATTGCCTCATAATTGCCGAAAGCTTTGCTAAATATGCATATGTTACAATTCTTAAATGTGCAAAAATTCAAAAGATATCACCCATAAACCACATAATGATTCCTAGTTGGTTGCTGGTAAATATGGTATTAAAATATAGTAAATAGTGATTCTTGAACTATAAACACGTGCATGCTTGTTTTGTTGTTTTTTTTACAGAAATTCGCTGTGATTGTTGTGCAATCTTTTGGGTAGGACTAGGCAAACAAACTACTTCCCCTCCCATTATTTTTGTATGCATATTTTTTTATGGTATTTTTAGCAGCTATCTGTATCAATTAATCAATTCAAGTAATGCTATGTAGGCAATTGTAACTCTTTTCTTATAAAATGTAATGTGGTTTGTGGATAATTTTTTGAGATTTTATGGTACGAAAAATAATTGATACAGCACATAGTAAACAAAAGCTAAAGTTAACTTAATATTTAATTTCATTTTTATTTCAATTGTGATTCAATGCATGTTAAATAATTAGTTTTCATGCAGCATAACTTGTGTCAATGAATAAAACAACAACAAAATCAGAATTAATAAATCTCCGCTAATTCATGTGCAAAATCAACTTTGTTGATTAAAGAGTTAAGGAACTCAATTAATTCACCACAAGCAAACATGACTAACCTCACATTCAAAAAATGAGATTCGCCTCAATTTCAAGGGGTGCTATTTAGAAAATGGAACAAAAAGAAAATTTTAAAATAAATAACAAGTAATTAAGAGTGTATTATATCTATAACCGCATATATCTAACTTATTAAGCTATATATAATATAATATATATAATAAGAACACAGTTTAGTTACATGTTAAACAATACTATAAAAATAATCAAAGTTTTAATAAATTAGCGTTTAATTAATTACACAGTAGAACAGATGGCCTTTAAAAAACAAAACCTATCTAACCAAGCCCAGAGGCTTTATTCAAACAACGGAACAGCCCGGAAAAAGGTTCTGTTCAAAACTACATCCCTGGTCAAGTTACAGCAAGGTACAAGTCAATAATCAGTATTCATAACTATATTCCCCTATTGGAAAATACTCATTAGTAGAAAAAACAAAAAACATCGTTTGTTTGTAAAAAAAAAAAAGTTTATTAAATAGTTATGCATGTTGTTACCGGTTATAGCTTGATTGTATGATTAAACAAGTCTTGTCTGCCTAGAGTAATTTTAATATTAGCAAAATAACTTTTGACGGATTCCACAACCGCCTTAATTGCTAAACAGAAGACTGGTAACATAAAAAATCAATTCTCTTCTAATTAGGGCACTCATCTTGAAAGCTCTAAGATGATGATTTTAACTTCTTGAACATTTTTAGAGCTAACAAATTGCGCCCTGAAAAGAAAAGAATTGATTATATATTACAACTTACCATTATTATTATTATTATTATTTGTTCCGGCATTTCTGCACCGCGGCCTCAGTGAGACCTATTGTGCGCCGTCCATGTCCCTGTCCTATATATGTGACAGGCCCACGGCCTTTGCAAATCTGAGGATACTGAATGGATCGATCAGTTCACATAGTTTGGGGTCTACAATGCGATCACTACCAAAGTGAAGGTATCACCTTCTAGCTAAGTTATCACAGTCACATATTATATGACGTGCCGTTTCTCCCTCTTTCTTGCAGAATCTGCAGATTGGTGATCCCACTATCCCCAAATTAAAGAGGTGTTTATTTAACCGACAGTGACCTGTATAGAGTCCTGTCACACTTTTGAGTGTCCACCTGTCCATTGATAGAAGTGCTGAGCTTCTTCTCTTACAACTTACCATTAACCTGCTGCTTCGCACCCGGAAATCAATGTGTGATCATTGACTAACTACTCAAAAAACCTTCTGGAATATCTTTGAATTTATTTTTCCATTAATGTCTTTAATTTCCATCTTCAACCATGGGGAAAACCAGAGCTTTAAATCTTAAGCAGCTATGGAGCAGTAACTCGAGAAAGCTTAAAAATCAAATAGAACTGAACCAATACAAATTGAATTTTAAATATTTATCTCACATACTTTTTTTCATTCCACATTAACCAAACAGTATGGAGCATATAATAGGGTGGTGTTTAAAATAGCTTAAAAATTTAAGATTGATTAAATCATTTTTATGGCTGTTATAAGAATAGACAGACAAAATCTGTTTGAAAGTACTTCTCACTTTGGACTCATAATTAGTTTAATGATCAATGGGATGATAAATAAATGTACTTTATATTATTATTATCATCATGAAATTACATAATGAATTGTACAAACCTTGCTAATTGTATCCTTTCTCTCTCTCTTCTTCGCTCTTCCTTGAGTCGATCAAACTCATCTTCTTCAGGACCAACAATGCTACTAGTCATACTCAATGTATCACCAGCAATACATGTCGAGCTAGGAACTGATTGAACCGAGATTCCTCGACTAGGCGGGGCTATGGGGGTGTTGAGTGGAGCTGAGGAAACACCAACAGAATGCCTCCATTGCGGAACAGGTATTGGTTCTGAACTTTCGAAAAGGGATTGAGCTGTTGGCCGAACCTAAAAAAAAAATGGAATTATTCATTCTTTTTGAAATTATATTAGTATTTTAGGATTATGTTGACTTTTATAGTACGTGTATTTAAGATTTTTCACTTTGTTTTAATTAAAATATTCACTGATATGATTTTTAAATAAAGACCATACATAATAGAGATGGGTTATTTTGTGATTATGATTTAATCACAAAAAAAAAAAAGTCGAGAAGTTTGTATCTTGATGTTGAAATATTATTAATATTCTAGAGTAAATAGTGAAAGAGTGTGTGTAATCCTTCTTAATTTGGTCTACCCTTTGCAGTTAATAAGCTTACATTTTTATAATTTCAATTAAATAAATAAATAAAATAAATTGGTGAGTTGATTCAATAAATTAGTTAAAAGAAACAATTACATATACAAGACTCACCTCAGGTTTTTTAGTTGCCATTGATGTAATTGTTGCTTGTTCATCCACCTCTTCTATGACCTGATTTGCTATACGCATGCTTCCTCCTACAGCTCCGCCAATAAATTTCCCAGTTAGACTAGTCTGGCTCTGGCTCTCAGCTAATCTAAACCCAGCTAAAACAACATATTCAATATAACAATTAGCTTTATTTTAAATTTACTTATTTTTAGGACTATGTTGGTATTTCAAAACCAGAAACCTAATGTTTTCACCAGTGTATATGTTCTGGAGATTGTGAGCCCCCGGCTCAATCTAGAAAAATTAAATTATCCACGAAGTTTCCATTTGATGATACAACAACATGAAAAATAATTAATATCACAACTTGTGCACAGTATCCTTCTGAATCGATTTTTATTACAGATTCATACAGTAAACTGCACTTTTTCCCTTGGGTCATCAGGCTCATTTATAATTTGAACCTTGGGACTTCTGCAGGCTGACAGGTCTGACCTGTTTGGCAGCCTTACACTTTAAATAATATTCTGTTCCATTTAATAATCCCAACGTAAAATATTTTATGATCTTATATAAAAATATATTATTTTTATAATGTAAATGGTTGGTATTATTGAAATATAAACAACATCAAGGAGTACAATCATTACCAGAAGGATAGCTGCCATCAACAGTAGCAGGAGTGTTAGATTCCCTGCTAAATATTCTCCTAAGTGTTGATGTTACCGAGTTGACTCTCGGGATAGACCCCATGTTGCTCATGGATGTAGTAGAGCCAGCAGATGTGGTTCTAGGCCGGTGCATTGAAAGGCGAGAAGAGTTACGGCCTTCAGCTGAGAAGTGTATGCCACTCTGGTTATCATCACCCTGTAATATTTTATACAATTTATTTTGGCATAATTCAAACTAGATGATCTAATGGTCCTGGTCCTGTGATTTTTTGTCAAAAATTTATTTTTATTAACTTTATTATTATTTAATAAATAAAAATAAAATACATGACTTAGAAAGTGAAGAAACTAAATCTAGAGAAACTGAATTTGGGGAACTGGTTTATATTATTAACAGGAAAGTTTTGCATGAGCAGGTATAAAGGCCGAAAATATACAGCCAAAAGTAAAAGTTTTAGGGCATGTCATCAAAAAAAAAGATCACAAAGATAGAACTTAATAAATAATAATTATTATTTTAAACAACTGGCTTATATAACAATATTAAGCTTAAGTAACATTCATATTAAGTAACTACTGATTACTAAACTAATTAATTATTTTGAAAACCTAAAATAATGATTCTAAAAATAAAATTGTATCAGTAAAAAATGCATCTTGTAAAAGTACCATGCCTCCTAGGCCTAGCTCATCAATCTTTATGGTCGAAGGGTTAGGATTGGCCATATTCCCAAACTGTACGGCTATATTTGCTGTAGATGGTTGAGGGATTTTTTCCTTAAATGGCTCAGAAGCCAAAGTATGTGGCAGCTCTGTAGGAAAAACATCATCCCAATATTGATCTTTGATGAGTTCTGGATGTTCATGATGCATTTCATCAACGATGAGGTAAGCTACCTAGAAAGTAAATAAATAAGTAATGCAATGCAATAGTAGTGAAATCAAAAATTACTTAGTTTTTTGAAAAACATGAAAAAATTATTAATTTCTTCACCTCTTATATTACAAAGAATAAACCCAACCCCTGAACCCAGTTGTTTATGTACATATGATATGCAAGTATCATGTCCTGTTTATTTTATTTTTTCTTTCCTTTTAGTAGTGGCAACTCAATGCAATAGAACCATACAACATAAAGTTTTAATTAATTCTCTTTAGGAAAGTGTGAAATGCCAACAGAGTTCAGTTTGTTGTCTAATGTATATCTGCCAAATCAATAAAGATACAGCCCCAAATAGCACAATTGAGCATTATTATCAGTATAACTCCCTTTTTACGTTCTAATATTTAATACAACAACTGCCATTTTCTCTTTCAATAAATGTTAGGTCATTTTATTCATTTAACATATTTTATGTACTTATATAAGCAGTTATACCGTTTAATGAGTAAATTTAGAATTAAATCCAATGCTCAAAATCTCATGAAAAAATAAGGCCGAACAAGGTGTGTGTCATAGATGGTGTTGAGGTACTAGTCATGTCATTTTTATTTAAGCTTTTTTAAGCTCCCAACCTTTATTATTTTCCTTCGTTACTTTTTTATTAAAGCTACTCATCTTCCCTCAATAAGTCGAATAGACCAAGAATAGGCCCACTCAGATGCACTTACCACTATGCCACATAGATAACCTTAATGATCAAATGTTTTTAATAATTATAAAATCAAATTATAATGCTACTCAATAAAATAGTCAGTTAAGTCTCTTATAGCATTAAGGTTTTCTCCTCAAATTACTGATACTTTTGAGAATTATTTTATTGATAGACATAATCCACATCTAAATCCCACCAACAATGCAATGATACTCACTGAAAGATTCCTATCAACAATCCAGTTGATTTCAAAGTCATCGTCATCTTCACCAAAAGGATTAATAAGACTTTCTGCCACTTTTAGCCAGCCCATATAAAAGAAAAACTATAAAAATACCAACATATTACAACATGGACTTGTTATTATTGAAAATAATTTAATAAAAGCAGGGTAATTTAATGAAAGGCATTAGAGAAAGAAACAGTATGTAACCTCAATTTTTCCAAAACCTAGACCTCAATATTTGGTAAATTATTTATTTGGTATAACAAATTTCATAGCTAGTAGTGAAGTATCTACAATTCTCATCCCCTAAAAGGGATTTGGGCAAGTAGCTAAGTTGCTTTAGTTGAACTTAACATTTGCAATTGTCTTTGACAATTGAATAAATTTATCATAGTTCCACATAAAACAGTGCTTGGTTTAAAACTTAACTATAAAAGTGGATGTATCAATGTAATGACTGAAATTAATTATAGCTATTTTCATAAAATTATGTTGCATGTTTCAATCAAAACTACATTAAATGTAAACATTTTTAAAATAATGCGTCATCAACAATTCACTTTAATAGAGTTTGGAAATAACTTGCACTCAGTAATTAAAGTCCAAACTCAATTCCTGCATATATCACTATTTTTTTCTCTTTAACCAATATTTATTATCGTTTACTCCATTGAGATTACATACCACAACTAATAAATATAAATATAAAACTAAAGATACATTTCCATCCAAAATAATGAAACATTTCAAATAGATAATTCCTAAAACATGATAACTGACTATTATGTTACCTGAAGTGTAGTAAAGACTGGGAAGTAGAGATCTATTGGGTTTTTACGCCTATTATCCTCAACATCTAGCCATTGGCGACCAATCACGCTTGTTATGAAAAAAGAGTATGTCGCTAATGTAACCACCTGTATTTTGAAGTAGAGAGTGGTGATTCATTGTATTCAGGAAAATATAATGCATAAGTATGTAAAACAGAGGTTTTTTTTTTTAATTTATTACAAAAAATACAAAGTAATTGGTTTACAAAAGAAGTACCTGGGTGTACACTAGTGGGACGGATATCATGTCGTAATTTAACAGGATGCCACATTTGCCTCTAAAAGTATTTAATTCATCAATGATAGTTTTTACTGCAAAGTCATCTCGTATCCGTCCTTCTTTCCTTGCCCGAGTCACAATAGACGCTGCCCACACTATAGGCAGCCAATGTTTTGAGTGCTGCGGAAACTTGCTGTTCAAATCTATTATTACACTCTTTTCGCTATCCGTCATCAAACCTGTAGAAATTCCACTTGATTAGTAAAAGAAATAACTGCTATTATCCTGTTGGTAAAGAGAATTAACAAGAGGCATATGGTTAAATTTCAAACTGATATAAATTCAAAAGATATCACATCAATTATTGGATATGAAAATTAGATAGTAGGGTAAATAAATTACCTTTATAAATCAAGTTTCACTGCCATAATAAACAATAAGACATTATTGGTCAGGTACATAAATGATAAAATTTAAAAGTATCTAGTTGTTAGATAGATGGTTATAAATTAATTTATTACATGACGGAATTTTAGATTATTCATCCATTTAATCTATATAAAGTTTTTTTGAATCATACGCACATTTTCTAACTGATATTAGTTGCCTCAGATTAAGAGATTAAGATATTTTTTAAAAATAAATATATTTTTTTTTTAATTAGGGGGATTTTGTTGTTGGTTTTTTGAACTAAGGATTTAACAATTTTTTTGGTGAAGTAGGAGGCATTTTGCAGTGTCTATACATGCTATCAAAACTTGGGACTCGAAAAGTTCACAAAGGAAGCAGCAGTGGAAAATTCTAAGAAATATTTGTCTGAGTTAAATGTTTCTCAAGGAGCTCAAAACGAGCCACTGTATTATTTTGAGAATTGAATTTAAATAAACTGGCTAAAGACACACTAATTTTTGACCTAAACTAGTAATTACAATTATATTATTAACTATAATACACCACATGAAATTATACATACATACCAGCATTCACAAAATGTTCAAGAGTCGGAAACCTTTTTTTGACTCGTGGACAAATCATTGAGAATACCATCGTCAGGCAGAGACAGGCATATCTCACAATTGTTCTTCTCATTAGCCTCCCCCTTTCGTCCTTAAACAATCATTTACTTAAATTGATTTCATTTATTTCCTTTGGCATATCAATACATTTTAATATAATTACACAGCATTAAACAGTAATCTAGTGCATACTTGTCCGTGTATATTACAGGAGACAAAAACAGCAACAGGATCGGGCCAAGGTATTGTCAGGTACTGGTCCCACCACCTCTGCATTATGATCGAAATATAAAATCCAAGAACAAACGATAATGGAATAAAGTTACTGTAGGTATCACAGTACTCTGAAATACTTTCGAATATTCTGGAACAAAAACAAAAATTTATATCTATTAAATTAAATTATACTGATTATACAAATTAAATATATATATTTCATTAAAAATATATATGTTAAGTCTAAAAACATAACATAAATCATCAGATATAGTGACAAGGTTCATTCGTCAAGACCCCTAATAGGGATTATAGAAATTAACTACCTAAACATTTTGTCAGAAATATATAATTTAAAAGATATTACACACAAATTCTAATATTTTTCTTTACGACTTATCATATTATGTACAACATATAACTTGAAGGCTACTAAACCGATAACTGAGTTAATTAATTAAAACTTACTTTTTTTGTTCTGGTAGCAGAGCATATCTATAGGTGAAACTTAAACTGTAGTAGAGTGTGAGGAAGGCAGCGAGGTCAGGCCACACTAATTTATAAATGCTACCCCTCCACCTGGAAAAAAAAATAATCCATTATAAATTGTAGAGAAAAAATAAACATGTAATATGCAAAAAATATAAAGCTTTATAATGTTAAAAAAAATATTCCAGGTCATTTTAAGTAGTGTATTATAGCGTTTTCTCCCTATTATGACCCAACCTTTGGTTGCATTACATTTTTTAATAAATGCCTTAATGTACATTATAATTTTTTCTAAAAAAATATTAGCTAAATTTTAGTGAAAATTCTATAATTGCAATAAATATATATAATTAATAATGAACTGATCTTTAATTTAACCCTCCTCAGTATATTCTGAATCATGAAGTAATTATCCATGACCCTTCATTATTTTTCATAGGGTCACTTTTATTTGTAGCATCAAATGGGACTACCTACACAAAAAAAAACTGAATGTTACTCAAAATTGTAATTTTTGAATACCAATTAGTAATTAATAGCATTTAATTGTGTTTACTGGAGATAGATATAGGTGTTTTTCATTTCTTCCTAATTTTAAAGCACCTAATATCCATATAAAATTTATTCCCTCAAACTTGAGCACAGGGCTCCCAAAAACTATAACAGACAAGATAAGGATGAAAACATAATGGTTTCTGGTTTTGAAACCATACCCTAAAAAAAGGTTCTACATGTGATGCGCTATCCAGAAGTGCAAAGTGGAACTTTTTTATCTTGATTAACTTTTGAATAGAAACATCTAAATCGGTAATACAGGACTGATGTTATTGCGACATAACAGCAATCCATTCAAAGTAAATTTAAACATTCAGATTTACTAACTGAACCAGGTTAACGATGCACTGCATTACATAGTGAATCCTGCATTCTTCCCTTTGGAAGGGAGATGGAAAACTTACATGTGATTTTTACACCTATTATTATATATGTTTATATTGAATCAATGTATCAATGTACATTGTGGGTATTGAGTGCAAGCGAGACTGAATATGAGATTCAGCACAGTTAAATTCACCAACAATCAACAATATGCATATGTGGTCCTTTCATATATGTACTTATAATATCAGCATTCAACGAACCTTTTGAAATCCAGGTATTCTATGACAGCAATTAGACTAGAGCATTGGTAAACAATTTGGTTTTTCATATTCTTCTGAAGAACTACTACTGAAGTATTTACTATACTAATAGAGTGTTTATTACAGGAGTCATGCTTAATGTTTTAGGATATGCCATTGATGTAGCTTAGTATCTCAAAAAGAGTCCATAATCTGCTTAATTAGTAATAACTGTTTATTATCAAAGGGGTCAGGCTTTTCAAGAGAGCCTATGCATTTTGTCATTAAAGACAGTAAGATTTTTTTTACAGATAGGTTCCACTATTATTTGTAATTATTAATAATTAACAATCAAAGAATAATCATACTAGCCATAATATAAAATAAAATCATCTTCATTCTAACCCTCTTCTAGGGATTGAAGAAAAATAGCGCTATAGCCTGGAAAGTGTTATTACAGGGAAAAAATAAAACAGCTAAAAATGGAAATATTTATTTTAATATGTAGTACCTACATAAATAGTTGGTAAATAGGTAGACAAATTTATAATTTAAAAAATATGTAAACAGGACATATGTATAAAGAATAAAAAAAAATTAACGAATTGTCTTTACTGCATCCAAAACATCGGTTGTGTTACTATGGATGATTCTGTTGCATTTTCTTCTTCATTTTCCCTCTTAAGCTTATCGATTAGGGCCTCAAGGCTCAAAATCTCATTGGTCACAAGGCCATTGTCGAAGTCATCGTCTATTAAAAGGTATTGCCAACTTCCGTTATTCATCTGTGATCAAACTAAATGAAAGAAACGTTAAGAAGTTACAATGAAAAGCATGTAAGAGAAAAACTTACCTCTTCGGTTTCTTGCTGCCCAGTAAAATTGCCTCAACAGCTTTCTTGAAACAGTTTAAAATTGTTTCAATCTTTACGTCCATCCATGCAGCAAACAAAAAAGTGGGTGCGTCCAAAACTAATATTTTTGGCGAAGTTGAGATCTCCATCATTGATAAATAATGCTGTACCATCCTTCTCCTGTAGCCTTGCTTCAGAACTTTGATGACGCTTTGGTCGAAGAGTTGGAGCTCATGTGTGGTTTTGGGCGGCAGAAAAACCAACTTAATGTTTTTTTATTTCCCTATTTTGGATGCACAGCGCAATTGTCGATGAGTGAAAGTATTTTTCGGTCTTTCAATTCGGTGTCCCAATCATGAAGCCGGTCATCCATGCTCGAGATTGATACGAATAAATGCACAGAAGAGTTTTCACGTTTTTAAGCCAACGTGACTTTATATATTTTCCGATTGCAAGCGGTTGTTTCAAGTCAGCTCTTGTCATATTCGTGCAAACCAGGATTGTTAATCGTTCTTTGCTTAATCTTCCCCCTAAGGCATTTTTCGAGTTTTAAAATCAAAGTTGATATGGCATCGTTTGGAAAAACAACCCAAATTCATCTTCGTTATAAATTTCTGAGGGTTCCTAGCCAGAGGTAAGAGTCGAAATTTTGTCGGTGGTTGTTAAATCAGGATTCACTGAAATTGGCTCATCACAAATTTGTTTATAAATGATCGAGGGCCTGTTCTTAAACCTATCAAAAAAAACCAGTTGAAGTGGTGCAGTATGATATATGATCACCAAGGGTCTTTCCACATGCCAGGCCCTTACTTGCAAAATCGGATTTTGCATATAAAAAGGTTCTACATGTGATGCGCAATCCAGGCGTGCAAAGTGGAACCTTTTTATCTTGATTAACTTTTGAATAGAAACAACATCTAAATCGATAATACAGGACCAAATTTTGTTTAATTTTAAATTTGTTCATAAATTAGAGCTCCTGCCCTGGATGAACCAATTTTTTAGAGTGGTTTCCAGCTCTTCATGTTTCGCGGATTGTATTTTCAAACGGCTGGTTCATTCATAGGACGAAAAAAGAAGATCCGTTTCGAAGAAGGAGTTTATAAAGAAACTTTTTCCAGATAGTTTAATAAAATAACTCCGGCAATTGGTAGTTTCTCGTAGCAAAAAAATCCAGTAGACTGTTTTATTATTGTTTCCTATGTTTTTTGGAGTTAATTATTTACATAATTATGTAAAAAAAAAACTTTGGTTAACAAGGTTTTGTTCGGCCGTCCTTGGGTACAGAAGGGCCCTCGCTGCATTCCAAAAGGCACTGGCTGCGGTTCTACCTCAGGAACATCTTTAAGAAAAAAAAAGGCCAAAAAAGTGCAATATGCTTGAATTTGACGGGTTGATTTTAGGTGCAATTGGAACACAGTTTATTAATGCTTGGCTTAGAGTTAATCAACCATGAGTAATCATGTTTTTCAAAAGGTTTTGTTTTATAGTATGATCGCTGAAAGTGACAAACCATACTTTATCAGAGTACGGTGGACTGTGAAGTAGCCTCTGGAAGTTAGGTGCACATAGCCTTCTTTCTGTAGGCATGATTTCTCTCAAGGCCAGCATATCCTGCGGGTTGAGGTGAGTGCACTAAACCTACAGGTAGTACAAGGTGCCAACTTGCATGAAAGTATGGGAGCTTATTGAAGATTGTCTGAATATGCAGATCCTAATCACGTTTGTATTCAGCTCCAATGACTGTTTCAAAGTACTGTATCTAGAGTTTTACTCTGGAAACCCCGTTTGAGGTTTAGGCCTCAGGAAGGGGAGGAAAAAAAAAAAGTTTTACTGCGGGATCTCGATGAGAATGTTGAAGGTGGTCAGCAAAATTATTGAGTCCTTTCAAATGATCAGAAGTTGATTCAGCGCGTACCACCTCCCTTCCACCTCCGTAGAAAAGTTGCTGAATGGTTGCAAGAAGCTCAGGAGAGTATCTGCCTGGAGAATTATGTGGGCTATCGTACGGTGAGCCAGATAATAAGCTCTGATTGCTCGTTCATAAGAGTGGCAAGTCATTATTTTTTCCGTGTTGTTCACCACATAAATTGAGTTGAACAATTCTGTCTGGCCACTTCCTTGCATAATGTTGCCGATTGTTCCCATGAAGGACATCAGCAGATGAAAGCCTCCTAGTCTCACCAACTCATTACACATTTCTTCTGGGCAGCAGCATGCAATGATCTCACGTCACTATCGTTGTTTCTTGATTTAATGATCTTGTTTTCTCAATAGCACAAAAAATTGAGGTATGCGCAGTATCGTAATCACTGGGCGGTGCTCGAATGAATGACTGGGTACCAACATGGGTGGTTTTATATGGCATGGCTTTAGCCACCTCCTCCATGAAACTCCCATCTTTTCAGCCTCTTCAGCTGATGGTATATTCATCATCTGAAGAAACACTTGCCCCAGAACGAGCGAACTATTGGGGGTTGCACAAACAATCCCACGTGTCCGTCGAGTTTGTGCACATTGAAATCTGCGTTATCGAACACCATTTGGGAGACCCTTTCATTCTCGACAGCCAGAGGGGAGAGGGGCGCGCGCTCTATTCCAGAAATTTCACACTGTAGCTTCTGTGTAAGAGGAACAAAAACCTAGCCCTGATAACACCTCAACTTATAATATTATTATAGGCCTAGTAAACTGTGCAAAATAAAGGTCTACATTTTAAGAGAAGTTTTCACGACATGAAAAGAGTTTAGATCGAATCACCTAAAAATCCAATTTTCTTATATTTTACAAATTATGAGTCAAGCATTGGGTCTACTGGCATCCTTTTGTACTGGAATTAAACCTGAATAAATTTGCTACAACTTCACTCCCTAACGATTTTCCTCGTAGGATCAGTATTTTGTCTAATGTTTGGCTCAAAAGTTGACCTTTCACTTTAGGTTTAATAAGGACTTAAGGAGTTATTGGATCTACCGAGCTGCGACTAAGCACAAATTGTGGAAAATTTAGTCTAATTTAAAAAAGGCAAGAATAATATTTTTCACTACCACGCATACTTTTAAAATTGCAAGCAAAAAAACAAAAATTGTGCGAAACATTCGCTGTTTTTTTTGCGAATATCTCAAAACACACCAGGAAATTTTTGTGGATAACTCCGGATTCGGGAGAAACATAGGAAACGATAATAAAACCAACTACTGGATTTTTAAAGAGTAACGGCCTCTCTTGACACCGTTTGCCTGGGTTATAACAGAACCACCTCGTTCAGTTCACCAAATATACTTCGATTACCATTCCTTTAAAACGCAACTGCCAAAAGATTTGTAATATCAGTTAAATACTATCTAATGTTGAGCTAACTTGATTGCCTTTAACTGCCATTATTATGTACCACACTGCAATTTGTAAAACGTTATGACTGTTTTCGGAAGCAATTATTTGTGTATTTACTACCTCAATGTTGCGTAATAATAAATGTGAATTGTCTTGAGTAAAGTATCAAATGGCTTCACTGCTACTTGGTAAATACAGTATTTGAAAATTAACTCGACTTGAAAGACGTCTTGATATCATACTTAATTTTCTTTTTTTAATAGCATATTATAAAGCATTTCACGTAGATTTGAAACTATAAAATCATTTAAATAGCATAGTGAATCAAGGCTGCTCAAAACAACACGCTTTTTTGGCAACGACCTTTCCTGCATATTGGTAGGTCTACTTTTTTTTTTTTAATTCATAAAACTACGAAATAGTTTTCTCCATGAATCTGAATTTTGTAAAGTTAAACTTAAAACTTGGATTTCCGCAAAGAACAGACATATTTTGTGTTATATATGTATATATACATATATAGACATCCTAGTAGTGGGTTTTTCCGCAGTTGAAACGCCTTGATACCGGCAAGACTGGAGCTCACTATCGATTTAAAGAAGGCTCCACTGAGGTTTCAGACATTACCACTATGATTTATTAGTTCCGGGAAATATGACTAGATTTTGTTTCTTTTTACCCGCCCTAATCGATCGCCAGTCTTTCCCAACGCTTTGTCTTACAATAACCTTGCTTTTATGACTTTCTATTATGTCTTGGAACGGTTCGATAAACTATTAAATTGGGCGGAAGGCCGAACCACATCAGAGGGCTGAGTGCTTGGAGGCCGAACAGGCTGGTTTATTAGCCTATAAAGGGACCCACAGCCTTCTGGGCCAAAGAGATACTAGCCCGCTTTTTAAAATGTCAAAATATTTTAAACAACATTAATGTAAATGCTCCTATTTTCTACAATATTCTGAAATAAATGAGAAGGGAGTAGGCTACGCGAACATGCCATACATCATCCTGAGGCTGGATTAAAAATTAAATCCATTGCTAAACATTTCTATTTTATAGAAATTAATTTCCGACGACCGAGGTTGTCACCGTAGTTAAATACAACTACCTATCCCATATGTGTTATTAAACAAAGCATGCAACTAGTTTAACATCATCCCAAAAAAAACTAAACTAAGAGGTTAAAGAACGCTGACCTGCACCCATTGCCTGGTGTCGCGTCGGTGGATGAACTAATTTTTCATAACAAGTTTTTTGACTCTGTGCAGCACCTAACCAACCCAATGTTTAACACTAAGACTCCACCAACCTTCCCGCATCGATAGCAACAGACTGTTGGGGAATATTAGGTTACGACTTTGTTGTTAAATGTAAGTCTATAATTCATAAGGAGAGCCTCATAACTTTTAAACATGTTTAGATAATGAATGTGCATTATACTTTTGTAATAATAAAAATCTTAACATAAAATTATTAAAAATTGTAAACAATGTAGCCAAGCTACAGGACGTATAATGACCAACTGTAAATAGATTCATTTATGTAGAATCTATACCGATATCTATAATTTATAATAACAAGGGGATATGAAGAGAAAAAACCTAGTTATATGCTTTGTTTAATTACACATTATAAGGGATGGGTAGTTGTATTTAACTACTGGGACAACCTAGGTTAGGACAAGCATATAACTAGATTAACATAATACCAAAAATCCATTGTGAATAGATTCATTTTTGTAGTATATACTGATTTCCATAATTTATAATAATATGGAGTTATGATTTCCCCCCCCCCTAAGCTCTTAAACTTATAAAAATAGGAATGTGGGAAAAATAAGGAAAATTATTTTTGGCTGGAAAGTGCCTTTCACTAAGGGGAGACCCCTATTTGAAGAAGGATATGGGGTGTGGAATGCCTAGAAAGGCGGATGGAGGGAGTTATGAAGAAAAACAAAATCCAATATAAAAGGAATATGCTTTACCTCAGAGAGATAGTTTACACGGGTACCAGTGGCTTAACTATATCATCTGGGGCCCGTGGCAAATTCCTTTAATGGGGGCCCTATCATTTTTTTTTGTTTAGGATATGTTGAAATCATTAATGATTAACTTGAATTTGTATTATGGTATATATCTGTACCTTGGAGGGATACAACACTATGTCCATTTTCATAACTTTACAGGAGAGGAGTTTTAAACTTTTTTTCAACAAAAAGTGTTATTGGCACAGCTATTTATTGAGATGTTGAAACAATATTTTACCAGAACATTCTATTTATTGTTATTTACATCATGCAGTTGTTATAAAATGAAAAAAAACCTTTTTTACGGTAATAAAGTCAATATGGAAAAAAATGGACATAGTGTTGTATCCCTCCGAGGTACAGATATATTTTAATATTTTTATAAATAGGTACAATATTAAAACAATATTTCTGAGCTCGCGGCCACTTGGGTCGGGGGCCCGTGGCATTTTGCCAGCCCAGCCACCCTGTAGTTACGCCACTGACGGGTACACTTTTTTATCATGACATGATGTTGATGAGCTAAATTATTGATACAAACGTAAATAAATCATCATAATCACTCCTTCCATCAAGATTTCTTTTAAAATACAAAATAAAACTGATAATAAAATTGATTTATTAAATAATATACCCAGGTAAATAAAAATATAAACGTCGACAGAATTTTTTGATACTGAGTTGCGTTAAAGGACGCTAAATTACGTAAATTATTCTGATCAGTTCACATTTATATCATCATAAAATACTACTACTAACCTTCTGCTTTTTCAGCAAGCGTACAATTTAACAACTTGGAAATGACATTATTACGGAATAATAAGTGAAGGTTAAACGATGTGGCGATTTTCGCGACACGTGCACAATTTAATCGAAGTTGCAGCAACGACAAATTACCGACACGCAATTTTATTGACAGACGAACGGTAATCCCCGGATTGCATGCCGAGTAGCTTTTATAATGCCCAGAGGATTGATTGTATCATCAGACCATGCTCACATTCACCCACGTGTCGGTGAATCAGGAAACAGCGGAATCATGGAAGAAAATGCTTCTTGCTATTTTTTTGACAACAAATCACGTTATACATTTGTGAAGGCAGCGCATTCGACAAAACACAATGCATTTCAGTAACACAACTTCAAATGTTTCAGTGCAAGAGGAGCTTTATTGAGATTGTTTATCTGAGGATGCGTTGTTAGTCATCAGCGTCCGCACATACCAACGTTCCGGGTAGCTGAAGGAAGTAGGTTTTTCGAAAACACACAGTCCATCTTCTGGGGTGCTTAACATAAAGTATACATACCATTTGACCATAAATTTGAGGGTGACTCGATAGATGTATCCTTGATATTGTCAATGACAGCCTTTTGCCACCATCAATTACTCTCCTAACAGAAAAATTTACTATTCATAGATGATGACAACATACATTTTATGTCGCAAAGATGCTAAAAAAAAGTCGATCAATCTGATAATTGAAAATAAGGTATCAATAATTATTTGATTACTTGGTAATTAAATGAAATGTATTTTCGGTACGTTTGGAACTTTAGTCATGAAAACATTTAAACGTTTCTAATGTTCTCATCTCTCAATCTGAAATGCATACTTCACTGTCATGGGAGTTTGTTCCTAATAATGTCCCGGACTACCAAAAACAACAAGCACAGCACAAATGGTCGAATTTTCGTAATTGGTCCCCTTCAGAAGGTTTAATTAATATTTCGGGATAAATTCCCTAATAAAATAGTGTGTTCAGCGGATGATTCAGCTCCAGCCATGTGCTCGATTCTGGATTTACGTTGAAGGTAGGAAGTGCATTTTTAAAAATTTAAACAAGTAGGGTAAGAGCCAAAAAATATCACAACACAGCAATACGATTTTTGGCATGAAGCACCAGGAAATGGGAGGCGTGGCGCCGTGGGGGTCCACTCCGCTTCTAATCCATCTCCGTTGTCGGGTAAACAATTCATTCGATCAATGTGTGTTTATTGTTGGTTAGAAATCGGTGTTGAAAAGTTGATTTTCCAGCATGTATTACTTTTTCTATAGTAAACAAGTGGAAAATTGAAAATACAATTTAACACACAAAAATCAATTCAAACCACTTTCACATTACGACACAACACCAGTTAGATTAAACTCGGAACCACTAAAAACCTCTGAACAGAATAAACTACCTTGGGCTGTTTAAAACGACGATTTGGACAACTAAAATCTTAGATGGGAAGACGGTCGAAGTTATTTCTTGAAAACAAATTGAGAAAAGACAGTACACAAATATTTTATCTAACCCATTTGAACCTACGGACTTGAGCTATCCGGATATGTCACCAAATCTAACATTAACAAAATTCAGACGATACATTCAATTATACCTAGACCCATAACTAAATCGCCTTGGTACGTATCAAACAGAACATTGCTCAGAGACATGAATATATCCCCATCCAAGAAGTTATTCAAAGACGATACAGCACATTTCACAAAACAACTACAAGGAAATACAAACGAACACATTGACACGTTATCTTTACATGCACTTCCTGAATGAAAACTCACTTCTCCGGCCAAAGAGAAGCTTAAACGAGACTTGCTCAAGGACTAACCTGACAACTTCATGCCACGTGTCCCAACATCAAACATCTCCTCTTCTAGTCATTTAATTTACAAATTGCGATTCATTCTGTCGAAATAAACATTGTATGTTGTTTGAATAAATGATTATAGAACTTTCATCAGATGAAAATTTTTATTAGAAATCGCGTTTTAAAACGAAATTCTTGTACGCATTACTCACAAAAGCAAATAACAAATATTATACTTTTTTTTTTATGTTAGTCGTAAATAAACGAGATTCGTTATCTGTAGCAACAGACTATCTCATCACCTGACTTCGATAAAATTAACAGCCTGCTAACCAACTGATCTCTAGAAAAGGAAAAAGCAAAATAAAAATATGTTAACTGATATGACAAAATAAGATAAAATACAGGTAATTTACAATTCATTTTTCATTCATATTATACAATAGTACACAAATTTATTTAAATGCAGAATGCTAGTGTTTATATCTTCACTCAGGTCACAAGTTATTGCGCTTTGCAGTATATTTTTAGTTAATAATGGTGGGTTGAGTGGGTGCATGAAATGTATATCCCCACAGTATTTTGTTTACAGAACAAAAATTTTTCATTATTGACAGCTTCATATTCAAGGACTAAGAAGTGAAAATGTGATAGTTACATTACATACTACAGAAAAAAAAAATCAATTACTTCATCAAAACAAAAAAAAATCAAAATCAAAACTAATTGCTCCATGCAAAAAATATCGTAGGAAAATTAGACGTTTCATTCACAATTCAACAATATTTACAATAAGACCAACAAGATAACCAGAGAAAAATAAATTCCCCTGATTATCGGATAGTTATATAGTAGTGTAGTCATATTTAGTCTGATTTCAGTGATGGGTGCCCCTTAGAGGCTTGTTGTTGGCGGGCCTAGTGCCATGATGTCCACCAATTTTTCAAAATTAGAAAAAAAGTATATACTACAAACTGTACATATTCTTTATACGGGAAACTAGAAGACCTAAGGGATAACAACTAGCCCCAAAATCCGGGGACCGATTGCAACTCAGTCCCAATTATTGTTGGGTAGGCTCATTCACCATAACTAGACTAGGAATGAACGGAAGATGTTGCCTATCAAAAGTACTTAATTTTACTTTTTTAACCACTTTGGTAACTGGAAATGTTCCAATATCTAATTAATATAATTGAAATGTATTTTTTCAATAAATAAATAAATTGTAAACAACTAAAATACTGAAAAACAAAATACCAATTAAAATAAAAAAAAAATTTATTTATCTTCGGATTTATTTTTGCATTATCGTCCTCAATGAGAAATATACATTAAAATTTCTTAGTTGCCTGAGGCAATATTGCTATAAGACTAGAGGAGCCACCCAAAAGTTCGACTAAGAACAGCCTCCAAGAAACTAAACTCCACCTACGTAAATAAATTTTTAATTATTATATTTTAGTTGAAAATTTATAAGTAAAATATGACAGACCAGGCAATAAAAATATCTTAAACATTAAAAGTCAATATTTTGAATAAACGAACAGTTGATAAATACCATTAGGTAGCGCTAGCCTACGTAAGTAGTAGATAAGACAAGTGTTAAATGGATTTTAAAACATAAGGTGACTTTTCAATTGTGAGTGGAGTACCTATCAATCTAAGGTGTATCCTTCTCGGTAACGATGTTGCACATTAACAACAGGTGACATTTGTTTAAGTGACTAAAGCTAAACAGCAATAAGGGAGACGATGAGTCATCAGTTGCTGTCCAACGTGGGTACCATCCGGGCACGATGGCCCGAATTATAATTAGCTATTCAGTCTTGCTTGCCATTCAGTCTGACATGTCGAGTCACGGCCTTCCACGAAGGGTTGAAAACTAAGTCTAAAGACTTCACTTAGGTATCCAATTACCTTAATTGAAGACCACCTTATGCTACATTTCTAATAGTCTTAATATAATTGACGTAACGGTAATAAAATCAAACAATACAAAAATAAAATAGAACGTCTTACACCAATTATGAAGTAAAGGAAGCAAGAAATAAACGAACAATTTTGAGAGATAGTACGTGTGGAGGCAGGGATTTTTAAAATACTGATTAAAAAAATTGAAAAAGTTAGTAGTATACGCTCAAAATAGTTAATTTTATTTATCAAACCGATCTTGGTAGGTAACCATAGTTTTTTTAACAAATAGAAAATTTTTTTTTTTTCTGTGCACCAGATTTATTTTTGTGTTAGCGTCATGGCTTGGCCCATCACCATAGGGAATAATCAGAACCTTAAATCTAAAATAGCTTCTGAGCAGAGTGACCTGAGAAAAATAGATACAGGTAGAAGCGGGTTTGTTCGTATATACCGAACTGACTTTATTTAAGTTGGTTAATTCCAATTCAGAAACCCTTATGCTTCCCATGTTTGTCTGTCTACCTAGGAGATTGTGTCAACTATTTGACTAACATACTAACATGAAATTTCAAATGGAGATTCTGTTTGATTACCCGATTTTCAACTCCATAAAACATAATAATACAAATAAATCTGCTGCATAAAGTAGGGTACACAATTAAAGGTCTTGAAATTTTGATTATTAATATAATAATTATAATAAGCGAAAAGCAGTTAATTAAAATGCTATGAAAAATTAATGAAAAGTTTCAATTATTATGCCATGAACAAATATTTTTTCCTAGCATATTGCTTAGAGTGACAAATTAAAGTGATCATTGGCATGAATAATGATATAAAATTTGTGTTTTGTTTATTCGAATTATATAATTACAGCCGGTAACAGCCATTACAATCGTGTTGGCAACTGTAACTCATTCAGTATTTTACATGGACACATGATATTTTGCATGATAGTTTCATTTGATGTTCCTATGATTAAGAGTGGGGGGGTGGACAAAAATAAAAACATGGTAAATTACAGCGTGTCGTATTTAATTGCTTGGTAATGGAAAAATAATTGTTTTCCTAGCATATCGTATGTAATTAAATAACTAGACGAGCTGGTCAAGAATATGTATAGTGTGTTAGGTGTTACCTGGCTATAAATACAAAAAAACAACAACATGAAATCAGATGGCTAGTTTTAAAGAAATATATATATGACAATTCCATGAAACTTAGGAGCTATAACTATCCCTTAATTGAGTGATGATGTACACTTCCACAATTTTTTTCGCACATTTTCCGTTACTACAAGTTAAACTGAGTAATCAAGGGCGTTTCAAATTTATTGCATTATTTTCAACACACAAAAACAGGCAGACCAAAGAGCACCGTAACTTTTTGAATGCAATTTTCCAAATACACAATTTGTAAGCATGAAACTGAGGTGTTGGTTAGAGCAGCGCAATCAAGAAAGCTCATTCTCTTAAAAAAAAAAAAACGAAAAAAAAATCTTACCTCACTGTAGCTTTCTCTTGCCCCCGATCTGCTATACATTATGATTTGACGCAGAATTCTTTGTACATCACTCGGATGTCAAGTTTTAAACATTTTTGTTCTGATAAATAATGGTTTAATTTCTATCATTCATGAACACTAAAATTTTAACGAACAGCTAGTGAAGTTTAAATGTATCTTTGCAGGTTCTCATCAACTCTAAATTCGGACGCACCGCATTTTGGCATTCCAAAAGGGGAAGTATGAAGAACTTCAAATTTTGGATCCCTCCAACAAATCTATTGGCGACTTGTCGGAGTCGGTCACGCTATCTTGTAGTTGATGCCGGACGGATCCCCCCACCTTACCCGTCCGAAGAGCTGACGTACAAGTGCTTATCGAGAACAACACTTAGTACCTATTCACCCCTGAAATTAAATCCACTAATATTAAATAACAGATAACAAAGTAAAAGGGTCTCATTACTAGCCTTCGCCATTTTTAGAGTGTCCTGCGCCCATTTTTGAAAATTTTTCAAAAACACCTTCCCGAGAAAGGCCTATACGCCCTCCTGTTAAGGGAATTCCCAAGCGACCTGTTGTCTCGTCCAAAAAATATACCACTTAAAAATTCATTAAAAGTTGACACGATTTGCACTGCCGGAGAAAATGTTGCTGAATGTATTATTTGAATTCCTTATAAATTGCAATTTTTTACATTTAACTCAATCATACTTGATAAATCATAGTTCCCCAAGCCCACCCGTGACATAAAATGGAGGTAACAAGTAGGTAACCTATCACTTAAGGACTATTTTGGAGCAATGAAGGGAGGTGAACTAAAAGTAACTGAAAAAACAAATGTAAGGCACCAATTACCATTTATTGTTTTTATAAAATAACTTTTTATAAGTATATATTTTTATTAGAATTCGTAAATTCCTCTCAGGAGAAATAGCACATGCAAGGATTAATTTTATTATTACAATGCCAGCCTTATTTAATAACCTATAGCATGAAAAAGTTTAAAAATCCTACCGGTATTCAAAGAAAGCGAAATATACGGAGTATCAATAACCTAATTATCCTTGTGGCATTGATCCCACTATTTTGAATACTTATTACCCGGAGAAATAAAAACAGAATTTCCTATAGACATAAAGAAATCGAGGAACGATTGTGTACCCGCTAAGAAAGAAAAGAGAAAGGCAAAAAAACAAAAGAAATGTAGGGAGCGAAAACGTGACCTGGAGCTGGCAGGGATTAGAAGGTAGAGACAGATGGAGCTGACTAATATCGTGCTTCAAGCAGACAAGATACGGGCTGTCTTGTCTTTCGACTGATGGCAGCATCCATCCGAATTCAATGAATGTAAATTCAGGCAAGGGTCTATTTAAAAGTAATAGTTTCGGCAATAGGTACATGGATCATGTGTTCTACACAAGTGTCCCCGAAACCAATCACACAAGGCAACAGTGACTTTGCGGCGCTGTGTTTCAGACTCAAATCTGGATAATTCCAGTTTCTAAATGTGAGAAAATATCAGATTGGCCGAATTCACTCCAGTTTTTGAAATAAAGGCAATACGTACGCTTATATTGAAAGAAAAGTTTCGTTATTATTGGTTTATTTATAGCCTGGCGAGGAAAAATAGTATGTGTTCCAAAACGCGTAGCAAGTTTTAATAAAAAAAAAATATAGGTTGGAAAGTTCAAAATTTGTTTTTATTTATTAACATATGCAAAACTTTCATTTTACAATTGGAACAGAATTATGAATGACAATTAAATAGAATTAATCAAACTAAACAATAATAAATAAAAATGTTACAAAAAAGAATGTAGTTTTTTGTCCTCTAGTGTTAGTTACCTTCTGATTTGAGCTCTTAAAAAAAAGAGTTGCCCAGAATGTTTTGATATTAGACAATTTAATAGATTTGAATGTTGATTTTGCAAATACAATAGGACAGCGTAGGTGTGCGTGCACCTTTCACATATGGAACCGAAAGAATGTTTAGAGAAATATTTCTGTTCTACAAGTTACTTCGTAGTGACCTGAAAACTCTTCCAATATTAAATCGTAACATCCTTCGGTTCCTATTTTTCTTTTCTGGTCGATGGTATTATGTACAATGATTTTTCAAAGCCGTTGCTTTTTCTAGACGCGGCACTATGTTAACAATAGAAATATTCTTTATTTTTTAGTAGAATTGTTCGTTGTTAACTTTATAATAACCGATCACTATGAACGGGAATACGTCTTTCACTCAAGGCTAGGCGTAAACTAACTTTTCCCTCCTCAACGCCACTTGGCTCATTCTCATTGGCCACGTGTTCCGTATTTTAAATTGATCAACATAAAAAATAACAGGTGGTGGATTATGGAGAATCACAATCCAGAACAACTTAAAATATTTAGATCAAATGAATTTTAGATTCTTGCATATCTTATAATTGAGGACTGAAAATGGAAGACGCAGTAAGAACTAAAATAAACAATTTTTCCCCTGTCAAAACGTAGTAAATACCAACGTTTTTAGCCTGAGAGAGGAAGTAAGCGTACAACACACTCTGCAGGAATGTAGTTGAAAATGTATTTATATAGGCGTTTCCCAGGTAAGAAACCTTACTATTTACTACGTTTTCACGCGTGAAAATAATAATATAATATATGATATTTTGAAGAATTGCGTATTTTAATTATGTTTTAAAGATGTGCATAATATCCTTCTTTAACTTGTATTCATCAATCGTTTCTTGCTACGTTTTAGACCTTACATCATTCCATTCTAAGGCAACGTCTACACAATCCAAAGAGACAAAAAACCTCGGTAAAGTAAATTAAGCTACACCATAAGTAATATTTTTTAAAAAATTATATTAGGATATAAAGCTCATTTTTTAAACACAACAATAATATGCTTTTTGGTTCTTAGAGTGTTTTTCCTTTCCTCTCACCGTTTCATCTAGTGTCGATTCCCTGCATCAATAAAATAAAAATTTGCCAAATAAGTTCAATTTTCGTTGAATAGAATAAGAAGAAGGTTTTGTCCTAAATGAAATATGCTAGTATACAAGCAACACACTGATAATGTTAAACTAAAATAAAAACTTCACAATAAATAAATAAGATTTGAATAAACATTGAAATCTAACGTACAAAATTGTATAAAGAGTTTTCTTTCGTTATTGTAACATATACTAATAATAAACCTTTTGCCTGGTAAAACTGTACAAAATAACGATCATCACATAATGAGTATGCTATTACGTCACTAACTATTATGGCCACTGCGGCTCATTTCCCAGGAAAGAGAACATTGCATTATCACGGACGACTCCACAACCACAATAGAATATCAGCCAATCCCACATAAAGAGAAATACTTCACTTTGAAACGTGTAAGGGAAATTTTCTTTAATCTGTATGCCTTTTCGTACAACGATGGCGACCATAAAACCATAATTATTCAAACTACCTCAGATTACTCTAATTAACATTTGGAAAGTAGGAGAAAAATCAATACCTGGAACAATAAATCAATTCAGAAATAAGTTTCTAAACCTTTATAAAGGTTTATAACAAATTAAACACGATACCTCAAAATTCAAAGAGATTGATTTTAACAGGACAATAAGGTTTTATTTATGGATTTATGGAATTTATTTTCCATAATCATTTAATTTAAAGTTATAACATTACACGTCCTTTAAGTGATTTAAAATAAATAAATGCCTAATTTTATATTTTAAAACTTAATTTTAACAAGGGGCTCGAAGCATACACATAATAAATAGTGTACTTATACTACTTATATTTCTCTGTTTATCGGTGGGAAAATGCTTTAACCTTATTTGCTTATTTATTTGAATTATAAAACAAAATAATAAACAATAACTACAGAACAGGTAACATGTCATTATTGATTTATGTACACACAAACATTTTAAAAATGAAACTACTCTGAGAAAACTAACAAGAATTGTGTTCATTCTCTTTCCACTACCGTAAGTGCTGTGAAGTTGTAGCCAGGAAAAACAGCTGTAGTCTCCAAATAGTCTGGTCTTCTTTTCCACGTCCATTACATACCCCCCCCCCACTCTACTGTCTCTCTAGTACAATATTGTTATGACCTATTTTATTATTATGTTGTTATATACATAGAACAGGCGATCTAAGGATAAGTAGTCATTTTTTTTACATTACTGAAAAAATAAAGCATTTCCAACGATTACAGGTATAAATTTTTTACCATTTAATCACATATTTTTTAAATTCGTCTAATCGAAATAAAGAACGTAGAACTACTCGACTTCGACGCTTGATAAAAAAAACTACGCTCTATTTATATAAAACACATTTTTTATTTACTCCCAAAATTGTATTTGTTGTTATCTCTTTGAAATTTATTTTGAGTAAAGAACTCTAATGGGTATTTAATTATGGTAAAAATTACCACTTACCAAATAATTTCTAAGGCTTGAGATATCTTAGAAGGCTTGTTATCTTAGATCCTATTACTCTACTTCAACGAACATCCAATCAGTGTATTTCCAAGTGTGGATACAGTACTTTGTAGGACCAATGTCATAGAACATTCAAACAGAAAAACAGACGAAATACGTTTGAGCTCGGCGATAATAAATCTTATAAGGTGTGCGTGTAATTTAAAAGAAAAAGGAATAAACCACCACAGAAGGATTTAGATTTACAAAGTATTACACTACACAATATAATTATAGATCACTGCTTCATCCCAATTATGTGTTTAAGTTGGTTTTTTTAATTCATTAATATTTAAATTCTCAAGTTGAAATTTTAATAATTTATCCAATTGTTAAGATGCTATGGGATTTTATTTCTCAATAAAAAAAATTCTAGACTTCCCAATTAATAAATCATGATGTTATGTTTTCTCTCAGGCCTAATATCATTAAAAATGATGGACTTATGCATGGAACAACAACAGTCAAATATTACCGACAATTTTTGTATGTAAATCTGTCGCAAAACGTTCCTTTCAGTGGATGTAAATGAGTTGTTACGAAAGACAGTTATGTAAATGAAACGTCACCGGCAAATGTGTATAGTCAAAAAGCGAACAAAATCGCCTTAATGTTCGCAATCAACAAAAGCGGTTTTTCCCCTTTCGACTAAGAAAACTACTAACTGGCCAAGAACCAAACCAGTATCAGACTGTCTAGCCATTGCTAATGTTCAGAAGAGAACAAATTCATAGACGTGATAGTATTCTGCTTTTGTCAAGCAAAAACCAGCCTTCTTTAGAGTTCAAATATGCGTGCGTTCAAATTTAGTGGATCCATAAATATAATTAGCACTAATCATAAAAATAAAATTGATACCTATCATCTGCTGCATTTTAATTTATGAGATTGCAAGCCATCGCATAATTCAGAGAATGCAGAGGCTGTACTTTTTAACAGACGGATCCGTACGTTTGTCGGTAATTTCTACGGAAGGAATTATACAAATTTAATAAGTAACAATAATAAATTTAAATAAGTTTATACAACAATGTCCCGAGCCTTGCCCACAACTCAGAAATTTTTCTGAGAATTTTACTCAAGGTACTTCTCAGAAGCTATTAAAGATTTAATATAACTAATTTTTTTTGTCAAATAGTTTAAGACGCATCAAAGAAAGTCAATCAAAACCATTAAAAGATAGTATAAAATGTTTTAGAGAATAAAATAATAGTAACCACGTTTTAATTTCATCGCACTTTTCTTTTTTCTTTATGAATTTATTGAAAAGGCACCTTTAAATGGTAGGGATGATTTAACTTATAAAGTGAAGTAGTTTTTCACCATCATTAAAAGTAATAAGAATTAAAGCCTCCTTCGTTTTGTGCGAGAACTATTAAAAAAAAAACACAATTTAGTTAGAAAATAAAGTATTTACTCAATAAATTCAGAAATATAAAAATAATGTAAAATGCTCTAGCGAGTCAACTGATCCGTGGACCAATTAGTACATTCACGCGGTAAAAGAAACCCCGATCGTTTCAACTTTAATTCGTGATTGAATTTGGTTCAAACTGACAACTGAGATTACTATTAATCACCATTCAAGTGATATCATCAATTCTCAATTGTTTAAACAGCATAAAAAAACCTACTATACTATAATTATTTTAAAGCTGTTATTAAGATATATAGAGACAATTTAGCTTCTATGTTTTTTTTTAAATTTATTTAAATAATCGACTTAGTCCGTTATCGTTTAGTGTATAGGAGCGATACCAATGCTATTTACAATCGATTTTTTTGTTCAAATGTGATTTAAGATAACGTAAATTGAAGCAGTCTGAATGATAGTGAAAGTAGATATTTTTTTATCAACTGCCCTACGAAAGTATTTGGAAGAGGCTAGGAAGATTCTATCCTCACATGAGGGTAATATTATTTATCTTGTGGTGGACCCAAGGACCCACAACACTTCGAAGTATACTGATTGTTTAATAGCGAAAATATAAAGAATAATGAAAAAACAAACATATGGATAATGTATAATAACTTTTTAAGGTTTCAGAACAAAGATTTGAAGTTGCCCTGAATTTAAATTGTAAAGTCACAAGTTTTATAGATAGTTTTCTATTTTTATTGTTGAATGATCGGTGTGATTTATAAATTTAAAAGTAGTACTTTATTGTTGACAATATGGAACAGAGTGGGAAATCCCTGTGATCCCTTCTTGCAGCAGGGGAGGTGACATTCCCGAATGTGATGTGGAGGGATTCTTGTGGTTTGTGAATAAGTCTATATTGTATGTGTATGTGTATTGAAAATACTGTATGAATGAGAGAGTTAACGCAATATTGTACATATGGATGAATGAGATCATATACTACAATTGTGCCACCTACCAGCTACGGCAACAACCTTCGATAAGCGTCTACCTCGTCATGATGTGTTACGCTATAAATTATTTTTGTTGTTTATTGCAGTGAGCCTCGGTTAGGCTAGGTTATATTTTTTTTTATCAAATTAACATTTTTCGAATACCAAATGAAATAAATAGTAAACATTTTTAAAAAAATTCGGCTGACCACTGAATAGAGTTCTTTCACTCAACTTTCTACTTTTATTTCATTTGTATAAAATCCATAAATACAATTAAATTCATCATTTATCTGATATAATTTTATTATATATACATTATTAAAAATCTAGTCATTTTTAAACTGAAGGAATGTCAATCGTGTTTTGATTATATATGTGAATTGATACTTGGTATTAAACCTAGCCCGCACAATCTAGGTGGCAGTGGATCGTTACATTGCTCCGTCACGCTATGCGTGATCGTTTTGCGGGTAGGAACTGACTAACGCCTTAACCCGAAATAGGGTAAGCAAAGAAGAACTCCGGGTTGTTAACCTCTTTGTAAGCTCCAAGGTCTTAAACCATGTAGGGGGAGGCGGCAAACGTAAATTACGCTAGGTACGCAGAAAATGTATAAGGTGCTCCAAAATCTACCTTTTGCGAGTTTTCCTATAAATTGGAAATGTGGGAATTCAATAAATAATTTATCCGAGAGATAGTGGTCTCATATATAGCTCAGGCGAACGAAAGGTGCGGTCAGATCTTGTACGCCTTATCATAATGTGTTCTTAACCACAGGAAGAAGAACTTCAAATTATGAGCTTTGATTTGAGGAAGCTCAAACGAGGAACACTAACTGATAAAGAAGGAAAAATAAACTACACATTTATGGGAAATACATCATAATGTCACGTCACTGATTTCGACATAATTCCAACAGTTATCGCCCGTGTACAATCTAGAATCTATTGGCCTGTCTAAATATGTACAACGTTTTTAAAACCTATTATTATTTTCAGCTGATAAGGAAGGCAGGGTTTCCTCCATTTGCTGTTACGCAATGAACCAAAGCACTAAACTAAACCTGTTTTGCGAATTTAAGTGTAACAGCCATTTGACATTTGAATAATTTTAATGTTTACCAGTAATTTACTATTACAGGCGTGATATATTGAATTTAAATTAGTGAATGTTGACGATTGTATTTAGTGTACTTTGAAATAAAAAATTATTGTAAGTTTCTTCAAATCTCTTAATCCTTTTTTGGCCAATTGTTTTTTAACTTTATGATATTACGACAATAGTTACTGAAATTTCTGATCTTTTGTAGCTTATGTAGTTCTAACTATGACTCTGCTATGCCTTCTGATTTGTCATTTCGTCTAAATAAATTATTACAGTAATTATTCCCTTATTGTTTATGACTAAACATTAACCACATAGATTATAATCTTAAATACTCAAATACGGTCTCTTAATGCACAAATAAGAAGAGAATAGAAAATATAAAAAGAAGCCTATCATCGTAAAAGAACGAAGAGAGATTGAAAGCATAAATGAAGAAAATTAGAAGTAGCATTTCGTTGTAAAACGATAATACGTAGTGGTTATAACTTTTTCGCCTTATACATTTAATATTTTCACAACCGTCGTAGTACTTTTAGACCCTGATTTAGGATCTATGAAAGTAAGTTGGCATACCTCTTAATAATATAAATCTTTCGAGTCAAACACGCTGTAGCAGTGTCCAAGAAAGCAGTGTTTGAGTAGTAGCTGTATCCTTGAAACCTCCAGCCAGTAAATACTTTTCATAACTTTTAAGATGAGTAACGGTTTTTTGTTAATTTAACTTGTTCCTAAATTATTTAATCCTCAAAACCAATGCATGCGTCTTGAGAAGAATTATCTTCCTAATCATATTTGACTATTAGTAGTGTTATAGAAACAAGACAACCGACGGGCAGTTGAGTTTATAGACACACAAAATAAGTAAACAATACAAAAGTCATCAAGGTTACTTGACTGCATAATGCAAAGGTGAATATAATGCAACTATATATAATGCGCAGGTTGAATAGGACTGCTATTTGAGCTCTATTTATCATCGGTGACACTCCATAAATTTTCATTAATTCAAAATAGTAATAAAAAAACTACTAAACCTGAATTTTACTTTATTAACTGGGTTTCACATCCTCATAAACTTTCATTAAGGGCTGAAAAGGCAATCTCCTTTCTGCAGGTGACTCCTTCTATTAGCGAAGGTTAAATAAAATTCAATGTTTAGTCAGGGACCTTTATACCATGGATCAGTTGAACTAAACGCTTTATTGTCTCACAGCATAGAGTATTAATCTTTTTTTTTTAGTATGTATTAATAATATAATTAGTACGCACCGAATATGTTACATACCCCTTATTTCCGCCAATAATGGAATAGTGGCACTACAAATACAAATTTATCTTTACCAATATCTTTATATCTCTTGCCAAAATTAAAACTTTCAGTTAAAAACAAATACCAACAAGCCAGAAAATATCTTTCTTAACAATTTCTTTCTTAAAAATCTCATTTGGTCTTGCCCGCGATTCAAAATAACAGCCTAAACATTTAAACGTTAAGCGAACCTGACTCCTATCGATTGCAGAGCTTCGCATTATTCAGAGGAGGTTAACGAACTACGGTTCGGATCGAGTCCTAGAATAAATCGGCATTGACCAAGTTCATTTTTCAGTGTGTTTCATTTGTGCAGTATCGTGTACAACCGCACCAGCCAGAAATATACACGGTTTGTACCCAGATCATAGGTTTATAAAAGAATACTGACATGATCGCATTGAAATAGTCTCGGGTTCGTATGCCAGCTGTGCAATATACACATATATTTTTTTGTTGCATTATTGTAATTGTATTCAAATAAAGACTATTTGAACTGCTGCATGGGGGCAAAAAATAATTTATTTATTTGCACATTTGAAACTAGAAATTCAATTGAGATTTCAGAATTAATTAGAGAATATACTGTCGAGTATTTACTTTGGACTCACGTGAATAAGAATAAAGCCATTAAATATTTGTGGCCCAAACTAGCAGCTTAGCTGCCCCCTGCTTACTTCTAAAGGGGAAAGCAACAAATCGGTCGATCAAATAAATCAACGGGTGTTGTGTCAGTGTTGTGTAAGTCTTGCTTCGGAAATTTTTTTCTGAACTTTTTGAGATAACCCGCAATAAAAAAAAAATGGTTAATTTAAAAATTATTAAATAAAGAAACATACTGGAGTGAATCAGATACCAAAAAATACTTATTTATTGCCTGTACCCATTAAAATTAACTCCTACTGCTGCATGGGGGCAAAAAATAATTTATTTATTTGCACATTTGAAACTAGAAATTCAATTGAGATTTCAGAATTAATTAGAGAATATACTGTCGAGTATTTACTTTGGACTCACGTGAATAAGAATAAAGCCATTAAATATTTGTGGCCCAAACTAGCAGCTTAGCTGCCCCCTGCTTACTTCTAAAGGGGAAAGCAACAAATCGGTCGATCAAATAAATCAACGGGTGTTGTGTCAGTGTTGTGTAAGTCTTGCTTCGGAAATTTTTTTCTGAACTTTTTGAGATAACCCGCAATAAAAAAAAAATGGTTAATTTAAAAATTATTAAATAAAGAAACATACTGGAGTGAATCAGATACCAAAAAATACTTATTTATTGCCTGTACCCATTAAAATTAACTCCTACTGCTGCATGGGTGCAAAAAATAATTTATTTATTTGCACATTTGAAACTAGAAATTCAATTGAGATTTCAGAATTAATTAGAGAATATACTGTCGAGTATTTACTTTGGACTCACGTGAATAAGAATAAAGCCATTAAATATTTGTGGCCCAAACTAGCAGCTTAGCTGCCCCCTGCTTACTTCTAAAGGGGAAAGCAACAAATCGGTCGATCAAATAAATCAACGGGTGTTGTGTCAGTGTTGTGTAAGTCTTGCTTCGGAAATTTTTTTCTGAACTTTTTGAGATAACCCGCAATAAAAAAAAATGGTTAATTTAAAAATTATTAAATAAAGAAACATACTGGAGTGAATCAGATACCAAAAAATACTTATTTATTGCCTGTACCCATTAAAATTAACTCCTACTGCTGCATGGGGGCAAAAAATAATTTATTTATTTGCACATTTGAAACTAGAAATTCAATTGAGATTTCAGAATTAATTAGAGAATATACTGTCGAGTATTTACTTTGGACTCACGTGAATAAGAATAAAGCCATTAAATATTTGTGGCCCAAACTAGCAGCTTAGCTGCCCCCTGCTTACTTCTAAAGGGGAAAGCAACAAATCGGTCGATCAAATAAATCAACGGGTGTTGTGTCAGTGTTGTGTAAGTCTTGCTTCGGAAATTTTTTTCTGAACTTTTTGAGATAACCCGCAATAAAAAAAAATGGTTAATTTAAAAATTATTAAATAAAGAAACATACTGGAGTGAATCAGATACCAAAAAATACTTATTTATTGCCTGTACCCATTAAAATTAACTCCTACTGCTGCATGGGGGCAAAAAATAATTTATTTATTTGCACATTTGAAACTAGAAATTCAATTGAGATTTCAGAATTAATTAGAGAATATACTGTCGAGTATTTACTTTGGACTCACGTGAATAAGAATAAAGCCATTAAATATTTGTGGCCCAAACTAGCAGCTTAGCTGCCCCCTGCTTACTTCTAAAGGGGAAAGCAACAAATCGGTCGATCAAATAAATCAACGGGTGTTGTGTCAGTGTTGTGTAAGTCTTGCTTCGGAAATTTTTTTCTGAACTTTTTGAGATAACCCGCAATAAAAAAAAAATGGTTAATTTAAAAATTATTAAATAAAGAAACATACTGGAGTGAATTGAAGTAAAGATACTAAAAATGGTTTGGACACCTAAGAACAATTCTACCTGTATGTTTACCTAAAGAAAGAAGAGTGGTAGGAATAGAAAGAGAAGATTGAGTTATCGGTAAAATTTATATCGAGGGGGTAATTCTGGCTCAATTGTTGTTTTTTTATAATAGGAACAAAAATACTCTAGGGCCAAATAATCTATGGAAAACTATGACATACTGATAACGAACGTATATCTGGCAAACAAAAAAAGTAAAATGACTAAGAAATAAGAAATAAATAATGCAATAAAATAAAAGATTGTTTATTAAAACACAATCAGTAAACAGGTAGATGACATACGAAAACAAAATATGAAGAAATCAGTAAAATACAATGCTATATTAAATGAAAACCATTAAATTCATACATACCAAATAAAATACAAGCTAAACATAAAAGTAAGCAATGAAATAAAAATATAAATGTAAATAATAGAACATAATGAATTGAAAATATATTATAATGAATAAATTGTTCAAACTAGTAAGTTTCTTGTCTGAATTGTGAAGAGATGTTGTTTTGACATGTATAATTTTACAAAAGCAAGACAAGTTCAAGAAAATAATCTTCCTGGCTCATTTATAAATGCAATTTCTATATAAATCCACTGATGGCAAGAACATTTCTACGTGAGTGTAAATAAATGATATGTCGTAATGAATGGATGTAGCTAATCGAATTAAATTCTCCTACATAATCAATAATCCCATCCTGACTAAAAATGCTAAACAATAAGTGAAAAACTTGCATATTGCGAATAACTACATATTGCTTCACAAAAACATTTAGACGAATCTATAATACATTCTATTTACATATAATTTATAAGTGTAATTGGCGTACATAAAGCGAATCGTATCTTTCTACGAGTTGTTCGGGTAAAGCTTGCTGTCTTAACGTCAATCAATATTATTCAATGATTCAAAATCAATATGAACAGAAAGCGACAATATTTCGATTAGTAACGTAAATGAAAGGGATTTTGGCAAAATCCTACTAAGGATGGATTGGATGAATCAATTTTCCATATTCCAGGATTTGAATTCGGCTATATTCGTTACATATTGGTCACTGACTATGTATAGAAAATGTTTGCGACCACTCCTGGTCCAATTCAAAATGAAGTATCTAACCACTCTATACATTATTTATTTTCACGAGCGTTTTCAGCAATTTATATTTTCATTCAGTAGGATGGAGTTCTTTAATATAATATCTTGAAAATGTATTTTGATTCAAGATTGACAGGCTTATATGGCAATTTTGTGCCAGTTATTGGTTGGTTATTGACCCATATGTAGAATAAAACTATTTACCTGCCTGCAATATAATAACTTTATCTACTTTCAAAGGGATAAGGGGGGGGGGGCTCTTTTCATAAAAACTATTATTTATTTAGGTAACTAATTATTATTTATCTAGGTACATTTGCTTTTTTTATTTGATTATTAGGAATAGCCATCTGCCCTAGTTGCGAATAATCCAGAGGGTAGTAGAGTGGGATTCTCTACCTCATAATATCCGCCATGCTTCATCCCTACAAACCTTCAAAGTTCTTTATTCCAACCCCTACTCACAAACCAAGGAGACACGCGGTATTCTAGGAACGAATCACTCATTCATTACTTTATATTTCCTGACTAATATTTTTGTATTAATTATTTATCAGCCAGTTTCTATCTTATCGTTCTTGTTACCTTTTGTGTTAATTTTATTGTTTTTTATCTAATGACTCACTATACAGACTTCAGCATATTGTTATTGGTGTTTTTTTGTTTGGTTTCTTGTAGGTGGATCCTATGGACTTTATTTACTATAAGCAGTTAAACAATTTTTATTTTTTATTAGAGGTCTACACTTTATTTTACGTTAATATTACTATTTTGTTTTTATTTTATTTTTTTATGATGTTATAGCTTATTTTATGTCAGATATAAATTTATTATCAGAACATTAATGTTATTCATAGGACACTTAGTCCCGGAATACATTTTTTTTCTATTGTATTCTATTATAAATGTAATCTGGCATGTGCTAAGTTGCGCCTTTCTTTGTTTCTGCAATACTTAAATATCAACGTATGAAAAGTCCCCCTACCCCTAGCAGCAGGATGATAATGTGGCCATACTCGTACTCCTCGATGATTTTCCCCCCATTCCGGCGAAAGGTCAGGGCTCTTTATTGCAGGTTGTTCCCGAACGGGTCTTAGGTAGGACCCAAAGGCAATCAACAGACAGAGGTCAATAAAATTTTAATCCGGGCCCTAAAGCCACATACGTGCAGGACGATGCTCCCCAATCAATAAATACTTGATTGTAACTTTCGATGGCCAATGACTTTCCCAATCTACTTATTTAAATTATAACTTAACAATAGTAGAATGCAATAAATACTCTTAATAAATGTACAACTCTCTCTGGTCTACTAGTGGTGCTATACCGCCATTATCAAGTATCTTATAATTAAAATGATATAAAAGTTGAAGTCAATAATAATTAGTAAAAAGTTTAAATACTGTATCCTATTCTACCCTTTACACCCTGTTAGTACATAGCTGCGTTAGAATAGGAGATGTTGTTTAAACTTTTCACTATATTTATTATTTATTTACGTCCTATTCTATCACTTTAACCAGAAAAAGCCGGTATAGCAGCCAAAAGAGCTTATTTAGTAGAAAATAAATTGTGGGTATCCCAGAGAGAGTGTACATTTATTAAGATTAGTTATTGTAAGGTTAAATTTAAATTATAGAGAGAACTGTACATTTATTAATATGAATAGCCCACATCATGCAACCAGCCTTCCAGCGTAAATTCCCCTCTTCATAACAAATAAAATGAATCTACCTGCTGAGTTAGTGTTCATAAAAATTCTTAGCACACAAGTTTGAACTGGAAACAGCCATCTTACCTTAAAAAAAAAAAAAGTAAAAATTACTAATAAAGAAATAGTTTTGGAAACATTTGTGTATTTTTAAACAGATATGTAAATTTATACATGGTTGGCTGCGAACATCAAGCGACGTTTCCATAAGCGTAAATTTTCCACTTGGATTAGGCGTGAATACGGCTGGGATAGAGATTAAATTGAACATACACACACGAAGAAAGGTTAGCAGAGCCTAGACCCCAAGTACCATTTCTCGCTATTTCACCAGCGTGTTCCCGTTTTAACTGCGATTTCAACATCGGAATATTCTGATTTTAAACTGGAGGAAGAGCAGATTTTAATTTATAACAGCATTTCTCCTCCTCAAATCGCACTTGAAATATTTTAAAATGACATCACCTTCAAGGGAAGCAAGATACCTTATATACTTTGGTTATAAGTTTTATGTGTTGGTACTTATTTTACTCAGAAACGGTTTGGTTGATTGGAAGAATCCTTTTTATTTATTTCAAAATAAAATTAAGAAACGCCCCCTTTTCACCAATTTTACTACCAACTAACCACCACCGCTCACCTCATTGGGGGGGGGGGGCTATTCATATTTAACCTTAAATAAAGTGAATACAAACGTTCCCACCCTTGTTTGAATTGTTTCCGATTCCGGAACCCCCCCCTGCCTACTAACTAGCCTATATACGAAGTAACCTCCATTTCCCCAAAAGGAATATACAAGCGGGTTAAACCCAAACAAACAGACATAATGATATACACTCAACCATCATGAATCGAACGACTAACAGGCCATGATCAGAGATATAAATTAGCTGAAATGGTTAGCTAAGTCAATAAGTGACAGTTCTGAAGAAGTAGGCAAATAACTTCAGCCGTTCTCTGTAATAGGCCAATATTGACGGAACACAAGCAGCCAGAAATTATCTGCTTGATTTAGATTTCATAAAGGTGACAAAACACTATTGAAAGCTTCATAAAATACTATCAGACCATACTGTAAAAGTATCTACTACTGTTTTAGTGCTTCCACATTCTTCCTATAACATAACATTAATGAACAATAACATAGTTAATAACATGAACTGTTGTATTGTCGATGTAGTTCAAATATGACGATAATATGGATATTTGACTCTTTTAATGCTTGTTACCATGTGTGTGCCGGCGGTTGAGTTTTAGGCTGAATCGATTAGTCGTTCCACAAAGCTTTTGCTGTAACAATCAATACGACCAAAAGAGTTTCCATACAGTGGAATTAACATCAATAGACATTTATTCAGCCATAGTTATACAATACCAATTGAACAATTGCAATGATTTCGGTCAAAAAATGATTTGAAAATTCAACGTTCTGAGAGTATTAAAAATATTGTGTAGACGTTTTGTTAATAATTTTTTTTTCAGAACTATTTTTACAGAATAAAAATGGATAAGCTCTGATAGTATCCAATTATCAAGTATGGAGTGAATCAAAGTAGTATATATTCAAAAATATCATCCTAAAGGCGTATTGCCAAAATGGCAAGTATAAATATGATACAATCAGAAAAGACGGAAGTGTTTTTTTTTTTTCTATTTATGGAATTTGTTTGTGCATGAATGGAAACTTCGGCCTATAAGCTCAACGAAATGGGTCCACAACCCCAAGATGACATTTATGAGGATCTCTTTAGGTTAGAACTGTGCCCCGACAATTTATAACTCAGTCTCACTATTTATAAATGTATCGTGGACAATGCACTTCGTCTGAGAATTGGCCGACAACGTGATCAACAGATGGATTTTTTTCTTGGAAGGTATACTATAATATCTTTTTTAATCGATTTTAATTTTACCATCTTCCAAATTACTTAGTATTTAAAACGTTAAAGTTGGAACGATGATACCTTAATATTTGTTAGCTATTTCTATTGACGCAACACCTATAACTGATTTGTGTTATTGGAACTGAATCCGAATGTAAAATAAAATGCTACCTGTAAAAATATAGAATATAACCGAAACATTAAAATGATGTCGCTTCAATATTAATAGATGGTAAGTGGCAACAGTAAAATAAATAAAAAATATGTAGATCCATATCGCCTCAAGGATCAAAGGGTTCTGTTTATTTATGCCAAATATTTTCATACAGCACAATGTCGGTTTCAATGCCCAATCACTTCAACAATGAAACCACTGCAGCACACTTAAGAGGTTTCTCAATCCTCTTAGTATGGCAGGGTTTATGACAGCTTCGATAAACACTTTCACGTTACTAAAGTCATCCGTAATCACAATAGATATGCAAATATATACTTGTGAACCAGTTACACCTCTCAATATATTTTCAACTATCATATACATACAATGTACTCACTACGTGTATATATACAAGTATGTACGACGGAACGAAGAAGTGGGGAGAATGTGGGATACCCTTACACAAATCAATCAAACGCGTGAGATGCTATACAAATTAGAAAAATACTTTTCCAGCACCCAAAAACCTAGCGGTACTGACAGCGTCAGATTACTTCTATTCCAGCCAACATCAGATCCACACTCTTTAAAGAAACCTCCGGGTCATGGCAGCCTAGCACAGGAAATACGACCAAACATGAATACAACGTCGAAAACTTAGAGGTTGCTGGGAAAGAACACTGTCTAACAGCCGTTAGTTGAAACTTCCATGTCTCTAAGTGAACTTTCGACCCCTGCGAAATATATTGGCACCGGTGTACTACGTCCTAAAACCTATCAAGGAGGAATTAATAGTGAAATTGAACCAAATGTGGAATATGTTCTCAAAAACACAAAGTTTACACAAACTCATACCACACATTTCATTACAAGCATATACATAGCGCCGATTTTAAACTCGCACAATTCCTCAATCAATACAGAAACACCTAACTAGCTTGAACGATTTAAGATAATAAAAACTGAATCATGCGATGAAGACGTACAAACTTAGAATTTTAAAACATACGACTGCAAATTGTATGAAAAACAAACAATATGTAATAATAATAATATATAGAAATAGTATATATATTAATGATCTGATACAGTTCAATGGAAATATTTCGAATGCATTATTCATTAAACAACCTTGTAAAGAAATAAGGCTCAAAATGATTGATGTGAATAGCAATTTATGTTTGTAATTATTTTTATAGGAGGTGAAGGAAAACCGCCCATCGACAACCCATTCACCTAAATGCATGTCTGATACCGATCAAATGTAATGATAACTTTTTCAATCGACTGTCATCTTCAAGGTTGAAGCTAAATTATAAGATAAAAATCAACCGGCGGCAAATATTCAATGGCATTCATGAAGAACTTGATCTAAATTAAGCTAGACAAACTTTCAAAACAGTGAATATTCCCATCATTTTCGAAGCGCCGACTAAAAATTTAAAATGGTTCGCAACGATTAACATGACATTTGGAAGGATAGAAACAAACCATTGCACTCTCATCCCGATATATCCAACGTTTCTCAAGAGGGGGAAAATTCTTAATCTTGTATAACATTACCACTCATCAACTGTTATTGGATTTATGTATGTATGTTTTTTTCATTTATGTTTTGTCATCTGTTTGCCCGGAATCCTTTCAGAATCCTTTGAATCTAATAATTCGCAATTAGCTAATAAGAAAGTTATTAAAACATTTCGAATAAAAGCCAAAATTATACACATTCACAGTATTACAGGCAAGAATAAATGACTAACAGACTAAGAAAACTTATTGATCCCTTCACAAAACAAGCCGTATCAGATAACGTAATTGAGAGAGGTGGGGGCAGAGGAGTTAGTGACAAGTAAATGTGTTTGCAGATCACCTCCAGCACTGGATAAATACTATTAAATCCTCACATTTACTAAAGTGCAAACACGATGTTGTTGTTTTTTAGGTTGGAGTATGGTTTCGTTTAAACACTGGAAATCAAGAACAAAGCCTACTCTGGTGAACAGCAAGTCCGTAAAGTATGTCGCTAGTTGACGGTTGAGGGTAGAAGTTTTGATTTAAAAATACAAATATGCATTTGCTCGTAATTTACTTGATTTCAGTACAAACCGACATTTTCAGTCTTAAAAAATGTACCAAAATTTAGTAGTAAAATACAAATCCATTTCATTTTTGCTTTTTTCATAATTATATTCAAGTTTTTACTATTCTGTAGATTTGTATTTTAATGTAAGTAATTGTAAAAAATGTTTTTAACAACGTCTAGATTAATAATGATTCCCTACGCTAAATGGTATTTAATTTCAATTTATTTCTATTTTTAATGCTTCAAAGACTATTTTTTTACGTTCTCTGGATTTATAATTTAACTGTCAATGTGAGTACATATCTTTAGTTACTTCATTCATTTCTTTCCTGTTAGTTTTTAGTTCCTGATGGTGTCATGGTTTGAACCGTCAAAAACGTTTCTATTTAAATGCAATCAGCTGTGAGCTGACACATCCGTTTTTAGGTATTGTGTCCTCAAAGAGATAAAATATAGATATTGTGCAAGAGTGAACTGGAAAGGGGAATTGTTTGCTGGCAACATTAGACACCCGTCGCGGGAGATTGCCCATAGAATTGCCCCACCCTCCCAGATAATTGCAGAGGCCAAGGTTGCCAGGCATCTCCAGATCCTTGGTCAGCCCCTTTCAAATCCTTTGGGGTACTAGACAGAAGGTGGGTCGTCATGGAAGTAGTAGAGAAATCATGGTAGTTAACGCTAATCTGCTGGCATAGTGAGGTGGTATTATAGAGCTTGATCATCAACTATTACGATCCGTAATTGGAAATATGGACACCTAGAACAGGGGTAAGGAGAGCCCCACAGCATATATTAACCTACTGCATTGCATATAGGCAATCCAATTTTTAATTACTCAGTCACATTTCATAGCCATCATAAAATATAGACCTACTACAGTAAAGGAGTATTTTAACCAGGCATCACAAAAGACCGGAGCGCTAGTGTTGGATGAACACATGGTACCTACCACGCTCATTCAGGCACTGCCTTTTTCGAAAAAAGTTTAGAGTAATACCAAAGGTCTACTACGAGTGTATATGTGTATATGTCAAAGAAACCGAATATCATTCACACCCAAGATTGAAAAAAGAGAGGTTTGAAATTTTGTATTAACATTCAACAATAGTACGTTTAAATTAAAAAAATTCTCTCACACACAGGAGCAATTAATGTGACTGTTTCATGATGATTTTGAGTATAGATTCATACAAGGACTGTAAATAGGGGGACATCCAGTCATTATTGTCAAAACGGAGGGTAAATATATAAGGGGAAAAATTAATATATAATTCCTTATAAAGGTATAAATGTTTTTGACAAGCCATTATCCTCAGTGGTTCTAAATGGTGGTCACCTCTGTCTTACTGAAACTCATAGGCATTTTTGTTAATTTAAACTTTTATATGTTAAACGTTACAAAACTTTAATTCCGGTCATTAAATTTTCAATGGGGGAATTCCCACCGTTCATAAGCAATAATGTTGATGAAATTGGGATTAAAAAATGATTTATTATAGACAACTTATCTCTGAATGCAAGACACCACGCTGCTAACAGCTGTCACATAGAAATATTAGGTCTGCATAACCTCTTTGCAAATATGGGCATAGAGCAGACCTTGGAACGTTAACATTAATACCATCATTACCTAAGTGATTTTTTCAAGAAAAATAAAAAGGCCTTGTAGTGAATGTTAAATGCGTGTCGACCTCACAGAATAAACTCATAATTTACACTCCGGCTATAAATGAGTAATAACTACGGAGGGGATTCATTTCTTTACGCAATGTATTGGCAGAGACATGGTATTAAGCCTATAGATGCATTTATTTTTGACAAAATATCACAGGATATTTTGACAAATATATTTTAATACCCCCAAAATTGTTCAATTAGGTTTTTCGTACAATTTAAATTAATTTTTTTTTTAAATACGGCATGCATTTAATTTAAATTTTTTGGGGGGAGTTTGCTGCCAAGATTCTTTATATTTACTTGGTTTCCATTGTCGGTATGATAATAATTTTAACTACGATTATGTGCCTGTTGTCCGGTATATTTTATTAGGTTTTGCCAAAAAGGAATTTCCAAAAATTATGTCAAGCTTTGGACTGCTGTAATTTCCTTTTATTTTATATACTATTAATGGAACCAAATCAACATCAAATCGACATTTGTATTATTGAAACTGAATCCAAAAGGCAGGGAGTCCATAGTTTTCTCACAACATAAGTATCTTAAAACCGCTTATTAGGAAATCCTAACCCAATCGTGAAAGCCATAATTTTTATTATTCTATCTAATTAGGACATTTACTGCTCCCCTGGCCAGTCACTAGGTGTCTGTGGAACACCTGCAAGATCTAATTTCGGCGACTGCCTCCATGCCTCTCCTAAAGGATTCTCCATCGCCCCTGCTCGCTAGACTAGTACTCCTTAGAAGGGGCCTCTCGGGGCGCCACAACCTACCCTATTGAAACTCCCACCCACGGTTCAGTCTGTTTCCTCCGGTTTCACTTTCATCTTTGGAATTCGGTCGGTTTTCGTCTGAAGGTACCTTTAGATACTAAGTGTGAATTCGTGGCCACTCCAAGACCGCATAAACTACCTGTACCTCAACCTCTACCTCTTCTCCTGATTACAGTACACTGTTGGGGCACTTCTTCAATATGGATTCAGATAGCTTAACAATAAGTCCGGCCACAGGGACAAGTCATTGACCAAAACTTATTTGTTTTTTCCACCACGTGGTGTAGGTCTTTGAGACCCGTACTGGTGACAGCCCGGGTGTATCTTAACGACTTCCTAAGTACGAGAAGCTCCCTTCCGTGACATACAGTCGTAAAGAAAGCTAGTAACCTAGCTGATTGGCTTGCGTGTTCGTACGTGATCTTCCTAATATCAGTCACGTGCTTAGTAAAGTAATGGTCAAAAGTGGACAGTAATTTTGGGAATTATTGGCCAGTTACTCTATTACTGCTTAGGCCCGAGTTCCATTCATTATTTCCTGTAATTTTCCTTATTATATGATTACAGATCTCAATATATTTACCAGATAAAAACGAATTTTCATTTACATGTAATGACTACAAGTGGGACCATATCACCCCTCTAATATTTATTATTTACTTTCAATTTATTTATATTTTGTCTTAAATATTCATTGCTCACTCTTTAAACGTATGATATACATACATAATGTCTTCCGACTATTAACATTTGGCTTTTTAAGTGGTAAAGAGAGGGTAAGGCCATGACTGAGAGAGACCCCAACTGAATAAATCTGAATACATGGTTTCAAGCCCAATTATGGCGTTGCTTCGATAATCAGATTGCTATTACCTGAAAAATATTTTAAAAAGTTACCATCATATTATATGTAATGTTCCTTTTAAATTGTATGAAGCAAAAATGAAAGATAAAGAGAATATATCTGTTAAAATGCTAAAAACAACCTTCTTGTTGGCACTGTAAAATGATAAAGACAGTTAGATAAAATTTTTATGTCAGGTTCAGACGACTTCTTGTAAAGGAGAAAAAACGGGGCCAGAATACGAGATGGCTCGTAAGCGAACACCTCTTCTCTTCCCAAGGGCGAGAGTATCATTATAATGTTGAAGTCACGTTTCCTGCACGAATTAGAGGGACTACATCTCATCTTAAATCCATCTTCAAATTTAATAGTTCTCTGCTTAAAGAGAAAATAGTTCTCTGCTAAGCAAATCCAATTCCAATTTGTTAAGCTACCAGTGAGTGGGTAGCTAATGATAATGCCCTGAATGGGCGATACATACTAATTTGCGTTGAAAATTGACAATAAAAATATTAAGAAAGGGAAATTTGATTAAAAAAAAAATTAGAATTGTCCAAGTTTTCAAATTTCAGTCTTAAATTTAAATAAGTGGGTATTTATATATTTTTCTTCAAACACATGCGGATTATGGTAAATTTGTATTCATATTTTAATATTTTAGGGAATAATCTATAGAGAAATAAAACTAAATGCAGTTTATAAAAAAATAAATAGCAATTTTCGAGTTATTTTCAGTAATTAGCAACTAAAAAGTACCTAAAAACATTTCGTATAATAAAATTAAGGAGCAACTTTTTATAAAATGCAGTGTTTTGTTACCATTTAGACACATCACTTTTGGTAGAAAACACATTGGCACAAACACGTCTGGTGGTCTAACAATACCGTCATTATAATAATATCAATAATTGATTTAATAGGATAGGATTTTCCACATCAGACACCATCGATTTCGCCCTGTGTATTTTTTTTTATTCAGAGGTTTGCAAGTCAGTGGAAAATTCTTAGGGACGTTGCATGATGCAATAGCGATTAAACCGTAGAGTATAGCATGCTAAGAGAAACCAGACGGTTCGGTTCTGCGACTTTCCTCAATAGACTACTGCCAAAACTATTTCTGCACCAAAGTTGCTCTTTTCAAAAAATAATACAATTCCATATCAAATAATTTGACAAAATAATTAAGATGCACATCCATCGTTGAAGTTTTACTATGAGAGAGTTCTGAGAAATCATTGAATTGAGATATCATCTCACAAGAACAGTCCAAAACGAAGCGGTTTTCGGATGAAAACTCAAGACGCCTTACTTTAAGAACAACAAATAATTGTACAGAAGAACTAATTAAAAATCCTTGAAGAACCCCTAGGTGTAACTCCGTTACAGATAAGAGTTAACTGTTTCATGGGCACTTTCAACCGAGTATTCGCGAATCAACGCAAAAAAATTCGAAAGACTGCCAGTATTTTCCACGACTTGACTAGACAGGATTCCAGCTTTACGTGACCACGATGTTTGTTTTCTTCTTTAAACCTTTGAACCTCGAAAAAGAAAAGAAAGGGACTATCCTTTCTGATACAGTTTTCAGTTTACCGTAGTATAATTTATACGCAAGATTTTCCGGGAAAAAAATATATTTCTCTTTTACAACTTCAAACTAAATGCTAAACGAAACCGTACCAAGATGCGTGAGCTACTTGATAATTCCTTCAAGAGTCAGAACAGTGAACAATATTTGTTCAGGTTCATCCTTTTGAAGTACAGTTCTGTACGTCATTACAATTGAATCTTATTCTAAACCGATTCAATCGCAGAACAACCCAAATAAAATGTTCAATTAGATAATGAATTAACATAATTTGCAAATAAGTTCGATGTCCCAATGTGTATGTAATATATGCAGGAAAGGGGCTCATGTCTGGTCTGAGAGCTAGCGAACGTCCAAGAATACAAATATTACTAATTATTATTCTATCCCACGCCAAGTGTTCTCAAACACTGCCAAATTTAATACTGCCCCGTAATTTGTACAAATTACATTCGTTAAAAACATACAGCTTTTGAGATACAAATTAAAATTTATTTATAAAAAAATTATATAGAAATTTCTATTTTTATTTCTTGTGTAACTTACCGCTAAAAATTTAGCAAAAAGGTTTTTTTTTTGGGGCCCCATAGCCGCAAAAAGCTGAGCGTTGTTGCTTTAGTATAAACGTTCGAAACTAAATATATGCAGCCCGTGCATTGGTGTTTACCTGAAACGATTACTCAGAGATTAATTACGCGTTACCAAGAGACAGGTTTGTGCAATCGCCGACCCGGATCAAGCCTGCGACAGGGGCAAATGATGGCCGGTTTATTGTACTACACACGCTTCGGAATGGGGTTTCAATTGCTACTGAGACTGCTCAATTTCTTCGTTCAACTGAAACTGTTAGAAGAAGACTTACTGAAGTTAATTTAAGACCAGAATTTAAGAGACCGGCATCTCTGGGCCATTGTTGACCAGAGAACATCGGAGAGCTCTGTGCCCGCCGTCGAAGCAATTCCACCCCACATTCTCCCCGTGACATTACACTCACCATAGCGCATGGTAAACTATCAACCGTCCCTCTGGCGTATAAAGAGAGAGACATCACTCATCGAGAAACATCACTCATCTGAAAACAGAACGATGTTCCATCCGTTTTCAGTACACAATGGTGTCCCCGAGCAAATATAAACGAGGCTCTGTCACCAGACCGACCTGATCCGGGTCTGCGATTGAACAAACCTGTCTCAGGGTAACGTGTAATTGATCTTTCGCTTCGACCGTCTTCCACTAAAGCAACAACAAGGGCTACTTGCTCGATCATCAAAACCATTTTTAAATTAAAATAAAAAACCTTTTGCTAAATTGTTAGGGACCGGTTACTTATGAAAATAAAATAAGAAGTTTTTAAGAAGTCTATTTTACACAAAATAAATTCTTAAACAAAATTGTATTTAATGTCCTATTGTTTTGAATATTTCTTGATAATTCTTCCGAATTTATGCATCACCTACCACTTATTTCCAAGCGATTTGATAGCTCCTTTTTAGTCCTAAATACTGTACTTTACTTGTTTTGTTTTTTACTTTTCAAAATTATTAGTAATACTAATAGTAATCAAAAACTTTTAAGAAAAACCATTTGGGGAAGGGTTGAAGCTTTGCATACAGCTGACAGTGCCCCCTAACAAGATAAAACGAAACTCATCCCATCACACATATTCGGCCTGAAACAGTAAATGGATATTTGGAAACTATGTGTGAGCTCTAAAAAAAAGAGTACATTGTCGGCTACATCAAAGTGATCTGATTATGCGCGGGTGTGTATGTACGTGCATTCAAATACTGAGTCCATTCAATGAAATCATTGAACCCGGTCACGGACCTTCCAGCGCAATAGACTCATTACAATATATAAGCTGATTTCGTAACGAATAACTCCGAGTTACAAAACTTAGACCGATAAGTATCACCTCATTATGGCTAAACAAAATAGGAGTGAAGTACCCATCAATGTATTCCAATTTTAAACTGTACAAGACCCTAATGTATTTTATACCCAGTTCACTCACTAACAGCAATGGGGTAAATTAAATCTAATGAAATTTATAATAAAAATAACTTTTTTAATTGTTCACGGTGATTAAAATTCAATGCATTAAAACAATCACTTTAAAAGTGAGTGGCTAATGAATTAATGAGTTGGATTTACATGTTTCGATGGGCTTTGAATACAATTCTTCACATAAGTCTCCATTTTAACTACGACTTATTTTTCCGATTTTCGAATAAACCTATAGGTCGTGAAAGGAACCGTTTTGGATTCATTCATTTATTTTTCAATTGCACAAGTCCGTTGCCAGTCAGTTTTCACTCTTACTGATGTTCGTATTTTTAGTATGAATTTAAAGAGGTTATAAATTAATTTTGATTGTTTTCCTAAAATATGGATTACATTACAGCCCTCACATTAAACGTATTTTACACTGTTTCCGTAAAAGGCTATTTATTGTTCTCATGCGTTAATAAGAGTGAAATTTTATTGAGGTATTTGATGCCAAATAGAGTATATCGCGTGTAACTAGAAAAGAGCGACTTAAAGACGTAAATGAACGAGATGAATGAAGCCATGTAAACATTATGAACGAGTCATTATCCGATTAATGTTTTGTTATTGCATGACGTAATGAACTGGACGTGCCCCAAGGTGATGTTGGCAAGGTTCACTGCACAGTTATTTACCTCCAATGCAGGTCAGGAGGACCGCCATTTGAAAGGATAGATAAGCCAGCCCATTGGCTGTTTCATGCACGAATGTTTCATTTGTCCATGAACATGGATTTCATTCATGTAACATGAATTTGTAAATCAACACGGCATTTCCGAAAGAATCTTCATCGTTCATGAATACATTATACACGCAAAATCTCTTGTGAACAACGGACATTCTTAGACGTTACATCTAGGTAAAGCTACTAATTACACTACATCTCTTTACGACATTGTATTTCCAATCAATAAAACAATAAAAAAAAAAAAGAAGCAATATGCACTACCTTTGATTTCTATTAATATAGTCAATAAGGTAACACTATACAATGAAAGGGTGTGGTGGAGCAGGACTGAGGCATAGGTAACAGTTTGGTCGAACCTCACCTTTAAGGCAGCACATTTTTTCAGCATTCCCACTGCGGTTACAACAAGTTGGTACAACTTAATGTACTTTTTTGAATAACCCCTGCCATAAATTGGAGTACATAAGGGTGCTATACTTAAACTAATTACAAAAGGATAGTTTGCAGTTCCTTACTGGCAGCTGTGGGAAAAGCTGGAGATCCGTCCATCCATCTGCGGGACCTGGATTATTAAAGAATAAGGAATAATTGTGCCCACACGAAGGAACGTTGGGCAGATGGCCTCCTTAATGTCTTTTCTGGGTCTTTGACCGGTTCCAGAGGTTGTTGTATCTTCCACTGCCTGAGCAAAGATGGACTGCACTGTCTATCTCTTCGGGCTAAGCTTCACTTTGAAACAGGTACTTTTTGACTTTGTAATGTCTGTATGTGTGTGTGTGTTCCACCAAAGCAGCCGTAAAAATGCTTAAATCTATCTGAAATTCTAAAAGTAACGAAAGTAAACGTAATCCTGAGCAACACTGTATATATTTAAGTTACGAAATAATAATAAGAAGTATGAAGAAAAGATAGTGTGAAAACAATTATAAGCTTTATATGTATCAATAATAAGCTCTATATGTATTAAGTGCTTTCTCTGTGACATTAAGCTTTCTAAAGTCAATGTCGGCAACTATTCAAGATTTAATCTTCTGATTTGCGTGAGGGAGAAGTAGTAGAAGTAGGGATCTGTGCAGAAGAACGGAAAATTCTCGTTTCAATGGTGTATGTCAACTTAAGATTGAGAATTGAATCGTCATTTCGAAGAAGAAAACAAGCGCATTAAAATCGATTTTTTTTTATTGCATAATATCTATTAGATGACTTTGATACTTCTATTAGTTGCTAGAAGTAACCGAAAACCTAGGCATAATATAACAGTTTAATTAATAGGCTTAAATGAAGCAAGAAATATTCATGAGACAGAAAAATTAAAAATGTACGAAATATGTTAGGGCTAAGTCATCAGAAACCCACGTACAAAAAATAACAGAGCAAAATTATGTCATGCAGCAAAGAAAACTGTAATTAACTTTAAGGCGTCTTGCTCATTCATCACTTCAATTAAGATTTCGTGCGACGAAGAAATGCCTACAGTTCCCAATGAAAAGAAACGACAAACCCGGAAGAAAAAAAATAATAATTAGCACAATGGATCGTTAGCAGTGACGCGCTGGTAACTATCACGTCCAACTACTTCAGTTTCATTTGCGTGATTAGTATTCACCACTAAAGCAGAGGCAATCACACTAAAGCAAAACAATACATAACACATTTGATTAAAGTGATTCTAATGCAAATCGGTTACCAATCCCTGAATTAGTGCAGAAGTAACATAACATAACAAAAAACGAGGGGTTTTCTCTCTAAATATAATAACAAAATCTATTAAAACTGTTGTAAGGAGCACCCACCCCACACATAGTGGGAGATCTCGTCGACTCGACCACCACCTGCCGAGCGTAATTAAGACATACATAAACCTGTGGTTTTTGACCTTTTCTGGCTGCCTGTTCGGCGGGCAGCCTAATTTGTATCTGTTTATTAATCTGTCTCTATAAGATCTTAGAATGTGTGCCCCGACAGTGCACTATGTTATGGAGAAGAGGTACAGGTTAGGTATTATGGGCAGTTTTGCGGTTGGCCTTGGAATGACAACCAGTTCACACTCAATATCTGAGGGTAGGCGAAAACCATCAGGATCCCAAAGGTGAGTGTGAACCGGAAAGACCACTCGGGGAGACGCTACTAGGTGCATTTTGTAGGGACCCTGAGATCGTCGTCTGCTTGGAAGGGATCCCTTCCTAGGATGTGCTAGTTTTAGCGAGGCGAAGCCTGAGAATCCCACTTGGAAGGTATGAGGTCTGACAACGCCGGACTAAAGATAGCAAGGTTAAGGATATAGAAGTGTAGAGGTAATTAAATAAGAAATTAATGGTTCGAGCAGAGCAACAAGTATCAGTGCAGGAAGAGAGAGCAGTGTTCACTTCAAGAGTCTGATTCCGACTGTCTGAATAAGTTCATTCCTGCCTGCAGCGAATGAGAGAGCTTTTTTTGGGGGGGTCAATCCTATGACAGTTTATTTTGGCCAATCACGAGGCTAGCCCCTAGTGAGCTCTTACCGTGTCGGCAACGTGACCTAGTCCTCTCTCTCTATACCGACGTCGAAGGTTTATTGATGAAATATGGGAAGGTGGGCGGGTGTTTTCTGGTACGAGAAGAGGGTAACTTCTATTGGTTCGTGATGAAGAAATGACGCACAACACTCTCGTTCTGTTAAAGCATTGCGTTCGCAAGTTCAACTCAACCAGTGTTATATATATATGATAGTTCCATGACCAGCCACACAACAAATGCTGAAGAGTCGTTAAAAATTAATCGATCATTAAAAAGTGTTTTTCTATCATATTGAGCAGGGTATTAAATTATCTCGTCTTGTGACGAGACAAGTAATCATCACGTCAAAATCTTTAAATTGATACCACACACAATACACTTATTAATTAACTGAAAGTAATTAAAATTAGTAGTTAACTGATTAATGTAACTTTTATTTTTGACTGAAATAGATTTACCACGCATGCCTTTAAAGAAATCACTGATTGAGCTAACGAATTTTATGGACGGGTTTTATGAAGGATTTTCATGAATTTGTCTTTTATCAGAAGAAAAATGATTTGGTACTGTCGGGTCGTCCACTAGGAGGTGCCTGATCACCCTAGCCCTGGTGACAAGTGCGGATTGTTCGAGTTTATAACCTGGACAATCGTTCCATGACGGTGTTACTATCTGACTCCATTTATGATAGGTATGTGCCCCGACAATGCACTATGTTCGAGACAATAGATACAGAGGTTTCATAAAGAATTAGTCAAGTTTTCAGAGTACGAGCGGAAACCAAGCATCACCGAGTAAAGGTCCCGAGAGACTAAGAGACTAACTAACAGGGCCAGGAGCCCTGCCTTAAGTACCTACCCTCTCTACTTCCTGCTGGGAGGCTGCCTGGGTCTAATCCGGCGGCGGTTCACACGCACACCTGTGGCGAGGAACGTCACCGGCGGTGAGGCACGTGACCGCCGCCTGCTTACCCGACCCTGGGACAAGCCCTGGAGGTAGAGAGGCCCCCAAAAGGGTTGTTAAGTTTATGACGGCCAGCTGGTGACCCTTTCTCGTGTGACTTATTTGGCTTCCGCCTTTTATTGCTTAACACATTCACAATGATTTATATTTGTTTATAATACATTTAGTTCATGTTATTTTACTTTAGCTTACAATATATATGCATTAGAGTATAGGGTGATTTATCTTATGTAGTTAGCGGTCGCTACAGATACCTTACTCAATATGATAGGAAAATATTTGTATTTTATCACCAAGTAATCAATTAATTGATAACGCTTAGTTAATAATGCTTTATGGAGTGGAAAATCTTTTTAATGTCATCGGAATTAATGCATATTATAAAAGTGCATAGTAATTATAGCAGTAGCAGGAAGTTAATTTTGAAGCAGGATTGAAAGCGTTAAATGTTAAGGACCATTAAGATGGCTTAGCTAGTGGGGGCCAACGACTTCTATCCATGAAAATGAAAATATATTCGATTTTTATTTGGATATTTGTACCCCGAATCTTCACATCATGAAACAGTTAGGCTGGCCACTACTACTAGGAATCTTCATTTAAAATTTTAAGTTTATAGTTCAAACAGATAAGTAAGGACACATAGGGATTACTTATTTTCAAAAAAATGTTTTTATTTTATTTAGTTGTTTAAAAAGGTATTACAACTTTATAATTGATTTTACAACTCCACTTCACAGCAATTAAAAACAAACAAAGAAAAACCAAGACATGTTGTTCGGGAAAATGTACCACGAAAACACACACACAAAAAAGTACATTCCTCGACACAAAGGTTTCTCGTTTTAGATACCAGATTACACTTGTGGACCCAGTCCGTCTGAAACCGGAATCTCTGTCTCTAAGTGTCATGTCTACCTTAACTAACTTTTTAAAGAGATAGAATTTCTTAATTTCTTCACACATAGTTGCTGAAAACTAGAGCGCCTCTAAACTAAAATTAACACGTGAAATTAAAATATCCATTTATTTATAAGTAGGAAAACGAATAACTAAAAGTCTAATTGCTAGTGGCCATGAAACATAAAATGAATGTCGTTAAGAATCTTCTCCCGCGAAAATGGTGTAGGTTCGCTTAGGTTATAAGAAAGTTACAGCAACATTGCTAAGAATGTGATTTTCGCTCCACCACAGACATGACTCCAATCTCACTTTCCGCTCCCCTCCGTCGCATTATCCGTAGCAATCATCGTGGCACAGATTTCGAATGCTACGCTATTTGGGCCAATGCTAACTAAAATGGCCAGTTGCTCGGTCCAGTTTTTTATTTAATGACAGTCCAGGGGTGAGGCTTCGTTAGGCATATTCTTAATGGGGAAAATCTGTCTAAAACAGTCAACAGTTTAGAAAATAATCACACGACAGTCGTGACATGCGATACATTTAATACGTTGGTTCTCCTTTAATTTACGCCGAAATTTGTTGTCTAAATTGTCATGCTGAAATTCCCGAAGGAAATTATTTCTTTTGTACTCATTAGCGCTAAAATTAAGCCACGCCATGGATATTACGATAAGATAAGGCGATTGTAAAAATTGGCCGACACAACAAACCAATTATATATGATGATATCATCCTTTCAACCCTATGCTAAACCACAATAAATAAGCCTGTAAACGGCCAAATTTATGTTTTACAATGCTGCAGACGAAAAAAATTTGCCATACATGACCATAAAATATATTTATCTTCAATTTGGTGTTATGCACTGTTTAGATTAGCGTACATTTGTTAGCTTCAAATCAGCTGCTTTAGTCTACTCTATGAAAGTTAGAAAATTATTGTAACAGAGCATGGTCTTACTTCTATTAGCCTCACTGCCCTCAATATCAATCAAGTGAAATTAATTGAAAAACACATTAATCTGGGACATTGTCCCATAAATCAAAATCTTTATTGTGATAAAATGACAGCCTCCTTTAATGGGGAATAATTAATGGTGATAAATGTTCTCATTCATACCGTGTTTACAATCCTTCATCGACTCGCCCATTCATACAGTATTTATAAACAACCCAGAGACCTCCCAAATCTAAATGGTTGTCACCTCCCTCGTATGAAAGAGAAAGCGGAGCCTTGGGAAGTCCACCACGCTCCTCCGTCAGCCGCGTCACTAGATACGGGCCAGCGGAGGCTCATATCAGGACCAAGAGCGCGAGAGTCACATAAGCTCAGGAATTGATTGGAGAAACTGGTCATTGCCAGAACTCCCACCTTTACGCATTTATAGCAGGTCACGAGGCCACTGCCATTTAGTCTCCGAGAAGGATTGTAGGGATGCGTGGTGCAGTACAATGACTGTGCTAGGTGATTAGGGTGGTTGGATAGGCTACGATGGAATTTGATGAACTTGGAAGGGATGAGTTCAAGAATGTAAGGTATATTAAGATCGTTATGAAGGGTTTTGTTGCTGACGTAATAAGGTTTACTATTATACTAAGTTTACTATTGTTCTCAGGATTTTTGATTGAAAGCATTGGATACGCTTGATTTTCGACTTTTTAGCTGTCCCCCATAGCTCTATTCCGTATGTCCAAATTGGCTTAGGTATAACTTTGTAAATTAGTAATTTGTTTTCTATTGAGAGTGGGATGTCCTTTGAAGTAGTCTGTACAAATGTGGCCAAGAAGGTAGGTATTGGGGGTAGAGGGGACATCGGCGGTGTATAGGTTATAGAGGATGGAACCCAGGACACTGCCCTGTGGAACTCCTGCTTTTATGGGGTATTAATTAGAATATTCGAAGACACAGAGGACTTGGAAGAAGCAGTTTGAAAGGTAGGACTGTAGGATTAGGAATAGGGTCTGTGGTAAATATCCTTTGAGCTTGTAAAGCAAACCTGCGTCCCAGACCCTGTCAAAAGCTTGAGCTATGTACAGAAAGGCAGCAGTGTAATAATGTTTGGTTTCAAGGGATAATGATATGTGTTCAACAAGGCGAAGGCCTTGTTAAGCAGTGGAATGTCGTACACGGAAACAAAACTGGTGTGTAGGAAAAAGGTTTTTGGATTTAACGATTGGATGTAGACGTTTTAATAGGAGTTTTTCAAATATATTTTAGAGGATAGGGAGTAGTTTATTGGACGGTAAGATGAGGCGTCATTGGGTGGTTTACCGGGTTTGGCGAATAGGACAATAATAGAATATTTCCAGAGGAGAGGAAAGAGCGCAGTTCGGACAATGCAATTATAAATGAAGGTTAGGGAAAATTATGGCTTTAGGAGGGAGATGTTTGAGAATTGGAGGAGTAAGGAGATCATATTCAGGGGATTTTTTGGTAAGGTACGTTTTTCAAAAGGTATTTGACCTCAGAGGAGTTAACGGCTTGTGGTGGAAGTGAGAGATGGATAGGTGAAGTGAGGAAATTTTTAACAGTTGTGCCATGAGTATGGTTCTGATTAGAAAGGTGAGGTGTAAAAGTATGGGAAAGATGCAGAGCAAATTCCTCCGACCTATCCCTATCCGAAGCCGGCCAGGACCCATCATCACGACGAAGTGGGTGTGAAACAGGATGATATTTTAGGATTTTTTTAGTTACATTCCACAGAGACAGAGAGGAGAGGTGGGAATTAAAAGAATCAGAACGGAAGGACCGTCAATTACCGCTTTACCAATCTGCAGTACTGATTGTACGAGCTACGATCAGCAGGTTGTCGGGATCTTTACCACACTGTTCAGAGGGGCGTTTGGACATTAGATCTTTGAGATGCTGAGGTAAAGGATTTTGATTTTGAATTTTTGGATGACGGTGAGGCGACGATGCCTCCCAAGCCGTCCTCTGGACCAGAATAGTGAAAGAATGCACTGCATATTCTAGGTCTTGGGATGTTTTCAGGGACTTGCGAGATAGTAGTGCTTTGTTAGTTGCATCTTAAGCTGCACAAAAAGCTTGAGCATGATAAGCTGATGTTATAACTGGGTACATAAACTTGTTCTTTCTATACCAAAAGAACCCACAACAATTCAAACGACCTCAAATTATTATTGTCGGTTTATGAAAACTTCGTGAATTGTGTTTAAGAGTTAGAGAGACAAAGATAATGCCATAACTGCTATTCGGGATGGATACCCTAGATGGCAAGGGTCCCTTGAACCCTAAGAAGGACCCGAGTCCAAAACCCAGTTCTCCCACTTTTTTTTAATATTTTATTGTAAGTTAAGGTCTTGTAAATTATTAATTATTTTAAATTATCCAAATTGTGAGATAGAATACTTTCGTGAAAAGGACGACTATTCACGAAAGCATTCTATACTAGCTTCTAACACCAAGTGAACAGACCAAACGCAGCTCCGCATTCACATACCATTCACATTTCTCCCCCAATGTCAAATATTTGTCAAAATAATAGGTCGGTATGTCAATATATTAGATTAGACTAAGAATTATTTTTGCATTTATTACCTTGCATATATACCGAGCATTCATTACTTAGCCATCAATCAAAGCAAATTATATTTGATTTCAAATAAGACAATTTCATTGCAATCTCGGTAGAAGGTGAAGTAAAAGGATGAGGGTCATGGTTGATTTATAGATGGTGTCATTATACTATTTTCAAATATTATAAATGGATAAGTAATATCCCATAATCCCATATAATATAGATAGTAATCCCAGCCGTACTATTTAAGTTGCATTTTCATTGAGTCCTTCTATTTGGTTTCCGTAATCTTTGTTGCTAATTTTATTTAAAAATGATGCAAAAAATTATAAGTAGGTAGGTCGTCTATTCAATTTGCGTCCTCTATGACAAAATTATTCAAAATACAAAATAAGAAAAAAAATCACCCACGATGTTCCTATTCGTTAATAGAATAAAACCATTTACAACATGTTGAGGTAAATCAGTCTCAACTTCGGTCAAACTGTGGAAAACGTAGTGGGGACGAGTTAATTGTTACCAAAATTCCTAGCTCTGAGGATTCGTGGCAAGATACTAAGTTGAAAACACTTAAAGTCTTTTTATTATTTTTATTAGATGAGATTACTTGTCTAGGTTCCTTCAGCTGCTCTTGTACAACGGCGGGCTTCAATCAGCAGGCTAAGTTTTGATGTGTTTCATAAAATAATGTATAATTAAGTGTTCCAACTTTACATAGGCACGCGTAGCAAGGCAATATTTATTTCTGCAAGTACTTTTTCAACCCATGTTCGTACATTTGATTGAATCACAATAATAATATACATACAAATAAAAAAAAATTAGCTTCACTATTTGAAGTTTTTCACATGAAGTATTTGAGAATGTGAGATTTAAGAGTGCAATGAAAATGACCAGTTTATACTTTCTGTTTTTATCAAATATTTTCAACTGCTACATTTTTTCATACCGGATAAGTTCAAATTTCAGGATAAAACCGTTAAAATTATGTTATTTGAAACTTGAGCGACAGTCAAATAAATTTTATTAGTTCTCATAATAATCATCTCACATCAAACGATAACCCACAGTCAAAGACACCTAATGCACAGTTTATTAAGGCAATTTCGCTAAATTCGCTTATAAGGGAAAATATTACTACCTCAGGCATTTCCATCAGGTAGCCGTTGTTTATCAACAATAGCGAGACAGCATTTCCCTGAACTGGCTGTGATCCGAGGAATCGACGCGATGGTGCAAGGTTGAACCTTCAGAGTCCCTTCTAAAGACAATTGTTCAACCTTTCCGTTTTCTCTTACTTCGCAAAGACCAGGAATCGATTGCAAAACCGCTGAGACTATTTCATCTGTAATGAGGCAGCATAATAGCTCTTGATATCTCAAAAATTGATAGAGGCTAAAATCAGGTCTGATATTAACTATTTCAATTTGGTAATGACCTCCTGACATACTCGAGTATATGTAGGTAGTTCAGACTAGCATGGCGAATTTCACCCACTGCTCATATAAGCAAGTCGAAGAAGAAAATACCTAAAGAAAAGAATGATCCCTGTCATTACCGGACACCTTCCAAATTGCTATAGACATACTACCGTTTATATTAAATAGAATTCTGGGTAATTTCTCACATTCAACTCAATTATAAAATCATTTACAAAATAATAAATACTTACTTTCCATAGTCACTAAATATAAATAAGTACAGAAATCTGTTTTTTTCTACACCACCTATGAGAAGCAATCTAACGCTTGAGTAAATCAATATAAACAAAGGAGTAATGAGTAATGTATTATAAAAAATATTTATAATACTTAAATTACTTAACACATTTTCTATACTAACAAATTGTTCTCATGTTTTTACAGTAATTACATATAATACAGGTAATTCAAAAATAAGTTCCCCAAAAATAACACAGAAAGTGTTAGTAAACCGTCAAGTCAACTGGCATGTGCTCACGACAGCAACATTTCACAGTCAGCCGTTTCCTTTAAGAAAGCTCATTATTCTATAGCTCCATTCGTTAGCACATACAACGTTTGACGATTTCTTCTTCACACATTAAAATTACTCTCCTAATGGTCCCAAACCCAGTAATGTAAAACTTTTTTTTCATTCATTTGCATTTGTATAATTCAAAAAACTGTCTATTAATTTATTGTTTTCTGTTGATCCTCTAGCGAGATCAGTTTCACATACCACCTTACCCTGCAACTCGTCGGAGATTGAAGCAGAAGATTCCCCGTGACCTTTTGTAAATATTTAGACACGGAGTTACGGCGCTGGTTAGAACATTATTTAAAAATGATGGGGCTCACCTTATATATATGTAAGACAATTATTGAAGGTGGGGTGAATAAACTGAAATCAGTTTCTCTGTAAACAAAGTTAGCAATTTTATTCACTATATATTATATTATAACAATTATTAATATTGATTTACACAATCTTACCTGTAAACAAAGAAACGACAATTACAGTTTCTAACTATCAATTCTCTATTTACACTATTTTATTTTACACACTATTATATGTTCTGTTATCTCACATAACCTTCTCTATCTGATAACTGATGCTCCATCTGGTGGGGGCCAGTGGAAGCAGCACGGCAAATTCAAATGAAAGAGAGATCACTTTCATTACATCTCCCCTCTCTGAGGTGAAAATTCTTTGAAAATTTTCAGTCTGGTAATATCGGAAGTAATTTTGTTATGTGAAAGAATCCAGTTTCTTGCTTTCCTCTTCCGGTATTTATTTTATATATTGAATTTGATATCTTTTCTGTTATTTCAAAGGGACCAATTTTTAATTCATCTAGTTTATTCCTGTTCAATTTGTTGCCATTTTCTATATATACTGTATCTCCTGTGTTAAATTCCCAATGTTTTCCTGATTTATCAAATATTTTCTTGTTGTATTCATGAGACTTTTTTGTTCTTTCTAAGGCTAATTTACTGTCATTCATCCAGTTTTCTTTATTGTTTCTTTTTTTTAATTCTTCAGGTAAAATGCTAGTATCTGTGCCATCCAATAAATACTTGGGTGGAAAACCGGTTACTGTATGTTCTGTTTCATTATATTTATCCACACATTCTTTAGCGACTGTTGTCCAGGCTCTTTTCTTCCCTTTTTCGTTCATTTTACATCTGATTTTATTGACTAGAGTTTGATTTAGTCTCTCATTTAAACCATTGGAAAAGGGTGCATTAACTGCTGTAAATATCAATCGAACCTCCTTTTCCCTTAGGAAATCTTTGAATTCTCTTGAGTTGATTCCTGGGTATTGATCTGTAAGTATTATACCTATTTTCTCTGTTTCCAGCACATTATTTACTAACTTGATGAAGTCAGTGGCACTCTGAGTTTTTGATGTTGAAATGAATGCATATCTTGTGAAGTGGTCAATAAGCAGGTGGAGGTATCTTTTTGTTGATCGTTGTCCTCCAAAACCTCCAATAGTGTCGATTGACATTATTTCGAATGGTTTTGTTGCTGGCCCTAGTTGTGACATTAGCCCATATTTTTCTTGCCCTCTGGATTTGTTTTTAATACATATTTCACAGGTTTTACATACTTTTTTGATAATTGCAGTTATATTTTTTGCTGTGTAATAAGGGCATACCCTATTCATCATTTGTTTAATTCCTATATGGCACCATTCAGAATGTATTTCTTTAATGAATTCTAAACTTAAGTTTTCAGATAAAATTATCTTTTCTTTATTTCTTACTTTTTTATAGAACACTCCATCTTTTTCTATTAATTTTGTTTTGGTGTTTTGTAATATTCTATTTTCCTCTTGATCTTTTTTAATTTCTTGTATTTTTATCAAATTAACTATTTTTAGGATTTCTTCTTTATTTTCAATTGGTTCTAATACCGGGTTTCTGCTCAAACTATCTGCTTCGGTATTATCCTTTCCCGGAATGTATTTAATTTCAAAATTGTATTGTGACAAATAGTAAGTTAATTCACCAAGTTCTTCATCCGTTCTTGCTCTTATGTTTAAATTTTCTAATGGTTTGTGATCTGAAAATACAGTGAATTTTCTTCCAATTAACCAGTATTGCCAATATTTTAATGCCTCTTTGATTGCCAAACACTCTAAATAAATTGCTTTTTTCCTTTTTTGCGGTTCGCTTAATTTTTTTGAAAAGTATGCTACTGGCTTTTCTTTTCCATTGTTTTGTACTTGTTTCAAAACTGCACCAATACCTTCTAGAGATGCATCTGTATAAATTCTTATTGGTAAATCATTATCAAATATTTCTAACACTGGTTGGGAACATAGCAATTTCTTTACTTCTGCAAAGGATTTTTCACACTCTTCCGTCCATAAGAATTTTTCATTTTTCCTTAATAATTTATGCAGTGGATCTAGCAATATCGAGCTTTTTGGTATATACTCGTGATAAAAATTAATTTTTCCTAAAAATTGTCTGATGTTCTTTTGGGTTTTTGGAGTTGGAAAGTTTTTTATTGAAATTAAGTTGTCCTTTATTGGTCTTACTGTATTGTGTTGTATTATGTGTCCAAGGTATTTTGCTGATTCTGCTGCAAATGTACATTTTTTAAATTTTAATCGGAAACCTTCATTGACTATTGCTTTTATTACTTTTTCTATATGTTCTATATGTTCTGTGAATGATTTCGAAAAAATTAAGATGTCATCTATATAATTTTCTGAAAAGTCTTTTAAATTGTGCTTTCTTAAGATGTTGGATAAAATTCTTTGGAAAATAGCTGGTGATGTCTTTAAACCATAGGGTAGGCATGTCCATTGGAAGTGCCCTTCTTGTGTGACAAATCCTGTTTTCTGTCTATCTTCAATGCGTAATGGAATTGACCAAAAAGCGGAATTTATATCTAGTGTGGTGAAGTATTTGCAGTTTCTTGTTTGTATTATTAAATCATCTATTAATGGGAATGGTTGAGCTTGTGGTATAACTAGTTTGTTCAATTCACGAAAATCTATACATAATCTTGATCGCTTGTTTTCATCTCTTTTGAATGCTAAGGTTACGGGGGCTGCGAATGGACTATAGGACTCTTCAATTAGATCATTTTGTAATAATTTTGCCACCTGATCTTCTATTTCCTTCTTATCTGCTATAGTGCATCTATAAGGCCTTTTGCTGCAGAATCTGTCCACCAGTAAGTCAATTCTAGCTTCGTAATCCTTAACCGTGCCCACATCATATTTGTTCCTGGCAAATACTGTACTGTACTTTTCTATCAGTCTTTCTATCGTAATCTTTCTCATATTATCTAAGTGATCTAATTTTATTTTGAACCCGTCTTCTTCGATATGTTCATTAAAATTCACTTTAACTTCTTCATTTTTTTCTTTCTTTTTCTCAGTATTTCCTGTTTCATCTTCTTTCTTCTGTAATATTTGTAGATTCTCATTTTGAATTAATCTAAATTTTTTGATAATATCTAATCCTATAAGAAAATCTTCAAAATCATCTCTCTCTACAATGAACACATCAACATATTTTTCTATCTCAAAAATTTTCACTTTTATGGTTACTAAACCTTTTGTTTGTGTCACACTATTGACTGTTTTTAAATATATCTTATTAACATCTTCTGTTTTTTTCTTTATCTTAATTAATTTTGTATTTATTAGAGAGACTTGGGATCCTGGATCATATGTCCCATTTACCTGTAACTTCTCTTCTAATAATATTTTTACTTTAATCAATGGTGTGATTATTCGTTTTTTTGTTCTGTATTTAGATCTACTTCTAATACTGAGTTGTTTCCCAGTATTCTAGTTTCATATTTGTCTCTCTTTTTAAACCAGCATGAAGCTTCTGGATGATATCTGATGCCTTTGTTTAATTGTTCACAATTATTGCATGGCCTTTTTTCTTGAAATTTATTTTTACTAAAAAGTTTTTCATCTTTCTTTTTCATAAAATTATTTTTGTTCGCTAGACCCTCACATTTTCTAATTTCATGAAGTAATTTGGTCGAATTCTCACATTTTTCCTTATCTAACTTATTTCTAATGAACTCAGGTAAGCCTGCAGCTATAAGCATCACTAAAGTCTGTGAACTAATATTCTCATCCATATCTAACAATAATTTCTCTTTTTTCATGGCGTATTCCATCAGTAGACCTTCTTTAAACCTATATGATATAGCATGCATTCCTGTACTCCATCCTTGGTCTTCAAAAGTTTCCAAAAATTTTTCTTTCCACTCAGACCACACAGAGTCCATTGTTAATATTGTTAGGGTTGCTGAGTACCAGTCTAAGCATGACTTTTCCAAAAACAACCTTAATATCTCAATCATATTACTGTCTGCATTGATTCCACATCTTCTACATTCTTTCTCAAACATCTCTAGCCACTGCTTAGCATTTGAGTGTTTACATGTAAACTTCTCAACCATGAACTTCTCTGCTATATGTTTTAAATTTAGCTCATTCTCTTTATTTTGTGTGGATTCAACCATCTTATCTTTATTCACTACTTGTTCTAAATATAAATTATCAAACATTACATTACCTTCTTCATCAAAATATATTGTTTTCATTTTCTCGGTTAATGTAATCCACACACTCTTCTGTTGACCTCTTTGAGTAAAACTGTTCCTCAATCTTTTATAAATAAGTGTCTTAGTCAATTCTTCATGATCACTCATAAAGCTTTTCTCTAGGGGCAACACATATTCTTCATTTTCCTCTGTCTTAATTGTGGTAATTGAGAGAACATTTGTCTTCTTATCCTTCGGTGATCCCACAAAGTTAATGGTGAATTGCAGTCTTTTCGCCATTGTAACTCCTATTGTCGTTTTGTAAGACAATTATTGAAGGTGGGGTGAATAAACTGAAATCAGTTTCTCTGTAAACAAAGTTAGCAATTTTATTCACTATATATTATATTATAACAATTATTAATATTGATTTACACAATCTTACCTGTAAACAAAGAAACGACAATTACAGTTTCTAACTATCAATTCTCTATTTACACTATTTTATTTTACACACTATTATATGTTCTGTTATCTCACATAACCTTCTCTATCTGATAACTGATGCTCCATCTGGTGGGGGCCAGTGGAAGCAGCACGGCAAATTCAAATGAAAGAGAGATCACTTTCATTACATATATATATTGTAATATTCATGATATTTGAGAATATCATGACCAGCCACCCTCCCACTTTGTCCAGCATCTGCCCTTATGCTCTTAGGAGTGGGGATGAGATAAAGGGCCAGTCTTAGCCTAACAGCCAGAGAGCGAACCAGAGCAAGCTCCCGACTTGGCGGTATCCAACAGAAGAAGAGGAGAAGAAGAAGAAGAGACCGTTGATTGGATTATACGGAGATCATCGATTGGGTGATATTGATATTGTTTTTTTTTTAATATGGATCCATTAAAAGAGATTGAGCTCAATTTTCATGTTTTTATATAATTAATTAGGAGTAACTATCCTTGTTCAAAAGGAATTGAATATTTTTTATATAATTTTTGTCAGCACTATTTATAATTATAATTATTTGTTATAACCATTTTACTGGTATATATTTCACAATTCCCAGTTTCTCAATTTATTAATAACTAGAACATTAGCCTTGAGATCGGGCGATTCAATCGGGATAAGTTCCTATGTCAAAGACATAAAACAATTTGAATTAAAGATCTCATGAAGGACCTGCCAAATTAGTTAAGGTAAATTGATCTAATAAATTAGGAAAAGAAATGGTAGAAAATGAGGTAGGTTTCAATATATATTTTTTTTTTTAATATTTTTATTTTATTTATATATTTTTCTCTTTTTTTTCTTTCATAGCCCCTTTAAATTTACAGATAATTATATACAATTATAGATCCTAGGCGAATCTATTTACAAATTATGTTTGTATTTCCTGTAGCATCGCTACATTATATGCAGGTTTTGCTATTTTATAAAAATTATATAATGAATATACAAGTATAATGATATGCATTATACGTGACTGGACTAAACTGACTAATAAAGGTGATGGGGGTCACCTTTTTGATATTTTTTCCCTAAACGACTATTTTCAATTAATAATAAAACATTACAAGCCATTTAATAGCTGTGGGTTGCTCCTTCTACTGCATAATATATGCATTTTAAGGGCTTCTTATCCTAAAAACTAACAAAATATTTTTATGATTAAAAGTTATATATCTACAAAAAGGACTAGGTGATGGGGCTCACCTTCGGATTACAATAAGCGACTTACAACTATCTTAAAAACTTAAAACTAGAGCGTTCCTGCCTCGATGGGGGAATGGAGCGGGGGTAATCGTGTTAAACACGGGATTTGTCATATATTTCAAGGAATCGAAGAATTTGATATGTCTACGACGAATGGACTCATCGCTCAAAATCTTCGTGGAGCTCCGCTGCTGGAATGTAGTATGTCGGACTATTTTCATAAATATGCCGTTCTGAAACTGTTATATTTTACTCGTTTGAGATATACAAGAGTGTGGATCATTATAGTGTAAAATTACTTCAACCAACGTAAATTTTTTTGCTTCGATTGATCAAGACTGAAGGTACTCCAGACAAGACCTCCCACATGGAACCGTGGAGCTATTTCCTTAGTAACCCCAGTAGCCAACCAATAATGGGACCTTGAGAAACTAGAAACCACTCTCAAGAATTGTCGGTCCTTTAACGCTGTAGCCTAGCAGAGACCTGGAGCAATTTCGGAGTCTCATTACCCTCCTTGTCGGCTGTTGTGTCTGCGGAATTGGGTCATCGCCTGGCAGCTGTCCTTCCGCTTGGACCACAGTGGGAACGGAAATACTAGTTGACCCGAGGATCAGTTACCACATTTTCCCCATTCGATTATAAAATAAACAGTATTCTTGGGACTGTAGATAGACAAAATTTAAGTCAGAGAACAATATCACCATCAGAACAAAAGAGAGATTCATAAAGAACTCTCCACGTAAGTTACCCAAAAATTTACTAAATCATTTAGAAAGATCCCCGCTAAAGCTTATTTGCTAAACCATTGATTGGGTTAATTATTATATTTGTGAAACAATCGCTTTAAAATAATGTAAATAGGTAAAATATTATCTAAACTTATAATAAATATGTATATTACAATTTTAGATAAATTGAATCATTTTTACGGATTCTAACTTATTACTGTTTATCGTATTTATAACTTGTGCTTTTACTTTATTTATAGTAATTTAAATCAGTTTAAAAAAATTGTTTAATTAATATATAACAAATTATTGAATTGTAGTTACATAGCAGTTTTTTTTGTGCAGGATGGCACAAAATAAACAAAAATTTTTAGAGGTTGTAAAAATATTTGAAATATACAGAATTTTTATATTATAACAATTATTAGACCTAAGATTTAAACTATCTTTCGTCAGTGTAGCTCGGGCGTGCATGGGTTCCGACGCTGGAAATATTTATTTGCTTCTTAGCCCAACATGATGGAAGTTGAATAGGAAGATCTTAACCTTAAGACTTGTCCATACTTATCGACTTGTCACATGTCTTAATAGATGACGAAGTCATAAGAAAAAAACCTGCCTTGTCAGGTGTCCTTCTTTTTACAACCTGCTTAAAGTTGGCCGAGAGTACTTTCTACATGTATGATTTTACCCCAGGGGAGTCTATAGTATTGTTGCCGTACTTCAACCTTGAGCAATTAGAAAGGGGGGGGGTGGGATGACGAGATGCAAGGTTGATATTTTGACCTTATTCCTTTGAAAATGAAACTAATTCGTTTATCAGGGCAACCCAAGGTAACTGTAGATGGACAACAATACCTCAGTCGAGAAAAAATGTAGACTGCCACTGCAGTGGATGCTTCGTTGCTTTGAGAACACCCCACCTCCCAAGCAACCTAATTACCAGAAGCACGAAATTTCTTCCTTATAAAACCTAGAGATTCGACGACACAACGGGTGCATTTGCATTGCAAACATTTCGACTCGTCATATCTGAAGACAAATCTCTAGAACAAGCAATTCCAGATGACATCCAAACTCGTTCCGATTTGACGTGTACATTTTGCGGTTCACAAAATCCGTCTTGTATACTATTATACGAGGTCAGATATAAGCTGTTATGTTCAAACCTGGCTTTAAGAGGGTGCTGACTTATTTTTTTTTTCTCTCTTTAAACCACTTATTTGTTTATTGAGAATAATAAATGCAAGCATGTACATTGGTTTGGAGGGGCACCTTGTACTACACCAGAACTGCATTTTGAGGTCAAAATCTAACAAACCGGGTTACAGTAAAATGAACCAGGTGATGGAGTTACTCTTCGGGTTATAAACTGAGGTACCAACAACTAAGTTAGTCCTAGCTAGTTCCCTTGTCCACCAACTGCTGCTGGAAGGGAAGTAGTGTTGAACACGGGATTGGTTAGGAAATCGAAAAATTTGCTAAGTCTAAGAGGATTAACTCATCGACCGTTCTGCAGTCTTGTAGAACACTCAACACATTGCTGCTGGAATGATATATATCGTACCAATTTCATGAGCATTCCGTTTTCCAATTTATTCCTGGGGTCGTTCAGTTATGTGACTAAAAAGCGGGGAACCAAACATCTTAGTCGGCCAGAGTATGGTCTTGTGTATCAACTGCTTCAAACGCAGCGATGAATTTCAGGATTTCACCAAGTGTGAGAGCCGGTGAAACTTCAAGCGTGCGTCACAAAGTGAGCACAAAAACGGAGGTAGCGATCCATTATTGACCCGCGGGTGGACCGTACTTAGACTCCTACTGGCTGGGAGCACATATAGGCTTTCAACCTTCAACAAAAAAAATATAAAACCGTATTAACAGCTGTCTTTATACCTGATACCGCACGTCCCATTAACTCACCACCAGGTGGTAAACTCAAGCACAATTTATACTGTAGAACATCGCTAATCCAATCTCGATAGGACCGGGGTTAAGTTAAAAGATCGGATTAACAGGTGATGAAATAAATACGCTTTTACATTATTTTTTATTTTTAATAAAAATAAAGTCTTTATTACATGCTTTTTCCTTTACAGGGTATATTTAATTAAACAAAATAATATACAACTTAAGCAACTACCGACAGTCTTGTGACCGTGGTCGGTGGCTGAACATTTTATTTTATCTAGTTATTTATTATTATTTTTATTTATTATTATTATTTGTTTTACATACATTTGAAGTGGTGAAGTCCCAATGATCAGGCGTTCTTTAGACGGTTTATATCCTGATTTTTTTCGATGTTTTGTTGGGGAGCAGTTTATAATATAGACAGGTTTCGTCGATGCTATAAACTTGCAGTTTCTGCAATTTGTTTGAACTTATCAATGAATACGTGTATCCCATAAAAATCAGAGGAAACCTTTCCACTCGAAATCGAACACTGTCGGATTACATGGCGATTTTTCCACCACAGGAGCCACTCCCCTTATGTAGTAAACAAATCAGCGGATAATTCTGCTCACTAATTTTTGCATGTAAGGCGATTGCTCAATCTTGAATTATCTACCCTGGTTTTCCCGTTGTTTGTTAAACCAAATCCATACCACGTCATCTAATATTTCTAGTTTCGGTTTTTCAACTGGACTTATTTACGTCCTCATTGACCATCGTCAACTGACATCGATAATTATTCTAAATCCTTCATTTTACGTCGCCAGTCTTTGTATCATTCTCATGATGAAGTCGTCGGTTCGGTCGCCTGGTTTTCCAAGATCGAGTTCACAGTGGGAGCCACTAGATGGTCGGAGAGTCCGACAGGCGGATTGAATTAGCTAGCTGATCCAATGCACAGAGACCTCGCTCTTTTTTTAAAATGTTCACCGACTAAAAAAAATTATTCTCGATAGTCCTCGTCTTGTCAGCTCAATATTTTTTTAAATTTCGATACGAGAGCTTTAGGTGGGTACAATAGTATTCACAAGTTTCTTGTTGAGTGATTAAATTGTAATAGATAAGAACTAACTGTTATTTGTTGAAGTAAGTGTATTACTATTATCATCTAAGTAATTGAAATTGAATATTTGTTTACGACCTGTATAAATAACGTACGTACAGACAGACAAAAGACAATCGCCCAATACCTGAATCAAAGTAGATACTTTACCTTCAGGCTTTACACAAATTAAAAACGATTACAATTATATTAATTAATCAGATCTCTTAAACTTTATAATCATTTCTGTATCTCGGGTTGTTTCAGCTTCAGTCTCTCCTAAACATTCTTTTTATTTTTATATATAATTACATTTAAGAACAAGTTATATACAAATTTAGTGCGTTTAAAAGTATAATATATAATATTAGGAATAGATATCTAAAACATGATACTAAAATTAGAATTTAATGAGATATAATTTACTGAATACGTTTGTAAAAACAATAGAAAGAGTATAAAAACAGGCCTGAGAGATTCACTGCCTATTATAACATTTATAACCATTAATTACGTTAAAATCGCATATTCAGACAATTAACGCTCAAGTCCACTCTCAGTACAATATCACAATGCAGAAATATATCAGACATTACACAACAGTATAAAGAACAGTACAACGTTCCCTAGTTTAAACGAATAATTTGGTAAAATCAATTTAATCAGTTTGCGGTCGGTAACCTTTTGTTATTGCGAAGATAAAATTAGAGGTTTAACCTAATGTAATAATATATATTACATAAATATATACTTACTTTGATAGTTGTGTATCTGGGCGAAATAAATTAACTAACGGAGTCATAAACATTGTCGGATTTAATACTTGCGAAACAATTTAAATACATTGTATTGTTTCCTAACAGGATTTGCGGCTGGTTTTTTACTTATTATCATGTCTGTCTTGCTAAATGTGTCTTCCTTAATTAAATAAATGCAACTAAATAATCTAATAATAATAATAATAATTTCATAACAGTACACGATAACAAAACTGTGCCGCGGTTTTACAAATTTTGGGTTCTGAGAGGTGTAAATCACAACAGGAATGGCCTGACAGGCAATCCTTCTTCAATGAAATTATTAATCATCCTGCTTATTTGTTTTCCTTTATTTTGAATCTACCTCTCAATTCAATAACAACTTTATTATGATGAAATTACAATCTGCCTTTACTTAATAGGCAATAAATAATTGAGATAAGGGTTTTCATTCATACCATATTTACAATTCATCATTCGTTCGCACATTCATACAATATTTACAAACAGCCCAGGGGCCCCCCAACTCCACACGGTTGTTGCCTCCCTCGCAAGCGAAAGAGGAAGCGGAGTCTCGGGAAGTCCCCCACGCTCCCCTCCAGCCACGTCACCGGATACGAGCCAGCGGAGGCTGACGAAGAGAGCCACATACGCTCAGGACATGATTGGAGAAACTGGCCATTGCCAGGACACCCACTGTGCGCATTTATAGTAGGTCACGAGGCCACTGCCGTTTCAGTCTCCGGGGAGGGGATTATAGGGATGAGTGGAGCAGTGCAATGACTGTGCTACGGGATTAGGGTGACAATCTACCTCTAGAGCGTCTATTCGTCTTTATTAATTTACGTCCGCTGTTGCTAAACAATTACGGCAAATGCCTTCTAAAGCTAATTTCAAGTACGGCCGAAGGAATAAATTTAAGAAAGCAGCCAACATTTCAGTGAATTCGGAGAAATCGAAGTGAAGAATAAGAAAAATTATGTAAAGAAACAAATACAGAAAGGAAATATTATACCGTGAAGGTTTTCTTACCATAAAACTCACATGCCACCGCTCGTACATATTTCTAAATGTAGAGAAATTTTACCCAGCTGAACAATTTGTAGGGACGGAGGTATCAAGTATTGTTTAAATCTAGTCAACCTCTTTGTACTAGGACCTCTTTGTAATGGAACTTTGTAGCATAGTAGAGTGTGTGTGATAAGACTGTAATAAACCATACTAACCTTAATAAGTGTTTTGTTAATTACCCACAATTTGGTGACCTCGACGTGATTGTGATAATCCGACGTGATTTAATTCTAGTGATTTGATCCGACGTGATCGAACTAAGTGATTCCCAGCATGGCGTCGCCGGCAGGAGAAAAATTTGAGGCTAAACTAGAGGACCAACCGGAGGTAACTAAAGTATCAATTAGAATTCCTCCCTTCTGGACCGATAAACCTGAATTATGGTTTTATCAAATAGAAGCCCAATTCAATCTTGTGGGTATTATTAAAGAAGACACGAAATTCAACTATCTTGTTTCTCAGCTAGAAACTAAATATATGGAAAATATATGGGACATTATTAGAGGTACGGAGGTTAATAAATATACTTTAGCTAAGGAGCGTCTTCTTCAGCTGTTTAAGGAGAGCGATAACCAGAAAATTAGGAGGCTGTTGACAGGTTTAGAGTTAGGTGATCTCAAGCCTAGTCAGTTGCTCCGTAAAATGCAGACTTTGGCTGGTGGGGATATGACAGACAAAATTCTGAGAACGCTGTGGTTGGAAAAACTTCCGGTTTCAATAAAAAATATTGTAATCATTAGCGAGGAGACCTTAGATAAGGTGGCAGTTATGGCAGACAAAATAGCGGAGGTTACCCCTCAGTCAAGTGCCTATTCCGTTAGTCAGGACTCAAGTCTAAATGAACTGATGAAAAAAATTGCGAGTCTAGAAATTCAGATTTCTTCGTTGAATTCTAGAAATCGCAGCTCGTCCAGAGATTCTTCCCATTTGAGGCGCGGTTTTAGCCCCAAAAGAAAATTTTGTTATTTTCACCAGAGATTTGGAAAAAAATGTAGACCAGAAAAGTGTACACAACCTTGTGCTTGGCGGCAGCTGTCGGAAAACTCCCACAAGCAACAGTAGATGTGGCCTCGGCTGTTGCTAACAATTTAGGCAGTCACAAATTTCGTTTATTTGTCCAGGATAAAAAAACCAGACTAAAGTTTCTTGTCGATAGTGGAGCAGATGTGTCCATAATTCCACTAAGATCAAAGTGCGAGTCCCCTTGTAGAGATTTTGTTTTATTTGCAGCCAACGGATCCATGATACCAACATATGGTGTACAAACTTTAAATATTGATTTGGGTTTGCGCCGTCAGTTTCAGTGGCCTTTTATTGTGGCTAAAGTGAACAGAGGAATAATTGGTGCAGATTTTTTGGCCCATTTTAATCTTTTAATAGATTTAAAAAATAAGAAACTTGTCGATGATGTCACAGGTGCACAGATCCGTGGTGAGATTTCAACTATTTCAAATGGTGACATCATTAGCACGGTGTCAAATTCTCAAAGATTTGCTGACTTACTAGCCAAGTTTCCGAATCTGACCAAACCAAATTTAATACCTAGTGAATGCAAGCACAACGTAGAACACTACATTCATACTACCGGAAGGCCGATTTGTTCAAAAGCTAGAAGGCTCGACTCTAGGAAATTACAGTTAGCGAAGGAGGAGTTTCAATTCATGTTGAATCATGGAATAATACGACCATCGAAATCCGAATGGGCTTCTCTTCTGCATCTAGTTACGAAGAAGGATGGTTCATTACGCCCCTGTGATGATTACCGCAGGCTTAATGACCTTACAGTTCCTGATCGCTATCCAATTCCTCGGATAGATGACTTCCAGAATATGTTACATGGAAAAACAATTTTTTCTAAAATCGATCTTTTTAAGGCCTATTATCAAGTTCCCATAGCTGAGGAGCATAAATCAAAAACGGCTATTATCACTCCATTTGGGCTCTTCGAATTTAATGTCATGGCTCCAGGGTTACGAAACGCACCCAGCAGTTTCCAACGTTTTATCCATCAAGTTTTTACTGGTCTCGATTTTGTGTTTATTTTTTTAGATGATGGCCTAATTGCTTCGTCAACGGAAAAAGAGCACAAGCGTCATTTGGAGATTGTTTTCAACCGCTTGGACAAATATGGCTTGCGTATAAGTGTAGCCAAATCTATGTTTGGAGTGCAAGAATTGGAATTTTTGGGGTACAGAATCACTCCAGATGGATCAATACCTCTTCCAGAGAAGGTCAATGTCATCGTTAACTACAAGCTTCCCCAGACTGTTCAGCAGCTTCGCCAGTTTTTGGGAATGCTAAATTTTTACAGAGGATATTTACACAAGGCTGCAGAAACTCAAGCCATTTTGCATGACTATTTTAGAGGAGCAAGGAAAAAGGACAATAGGAAAATCACATGGACTCAGGAAGCAGTTGCCAAATTCGAGCAATGCAAAGTTGATCTCGCTAATGCAACTATGCTCACATATCCTTGCCCAGAATATCCCTTGGCACTTGTCATTGATGCCAGCGATGTTGCCGTGGGTGGTGTGGTCCAGCAACTGGAACCTAATGGGTGGAGACCTCTAGCTTTTTACTCTAAAAAACTTAATGATGCTCAAAAGTCTTACAGTGCATATGACAGAGAGTTGTTGAGCATGTATTTATCGGTCAAGCATTTTAAGCATCTGTTAGAAGGGCGTCACTTTGTGATTTTTACGGATCATAAACCGCTTATTTTTGAGTTCAATCAGAGAAATGACAAAGCTTCCCCTCGCCAACAAAGACAATTGCAGTACATATCTGAATTTACCACAGACATCCGCCATATTAGTGGAAAGCAAAATATTGTTGCGGACACTTTGTCGCGGATTGAGGCTCTAGACGTGTTAGACTTTGACAAGATAGCCGGTCGCGGATTGAGGCTCTAGACGTGTTAGACTTTGACAAGATAGCCGAAGAACAGAAGACGGACAGCGAACTTCAGAATCTTATGACATCTGATTCTGCATTAAAATTAAAAAGTTACGAGCTTCCTAGTGGAAATCATCTTTGGTGTGATGTCAGTACGGACGCCATCCGGCCATTCATCCCCAAGGCATTCCGGCAACAAGTCTTTCATCTTATTCATGATAGAGCTCGTCCTGGTATTAAGGCGACCGTCAAGCAGGTATCGGGTAAATATGTTTGGCTCAATGTTAAAAAGAACATCCAGGATTGGACTAAAGCGTGTATGCCATGCCAGCGTACTAAGATCAACCGTCATGTGAAATCTCCGGTAGGACAATATAAAGTGCCTGATGAATGTTTAGCTGAGATACATATAGACCTAGTTGGTCCCCTTCCCCCTTCTGAAGGAAACGTTTACGCGTTAACCATGATAGATAGATTCACCGGTTGGATGGAAGTTGTACCACTCAACAACATCACTGCGGAAACAGTTGCTAAGGCTGTTTATAGTCACTCGGTTGCGCGATTTGGTGTTCCCAGACGCATAACGAGTGATCAGGGTCGTCAGTTTGACTCGGGATTGTTCAAACACTTTAGTGCGTTATGTGGCGTCAAACTCTACCGCTCTACGCCTTATCACCCTCAATGCAACGGCAAGATTGAGCGACTCCACCGTACATTGAAAACAGCATTGAAGGCACATAATTCCCGGAGTTGGACGGAAACTTTGCCAACTGTGCTGTTAGGCTTGCGAGCAGCAATTCACCCGGATTCTAATTCTTCCCTATCTCAAATGCTCTATGGAAAAACTATCACATTACCTGGAAAATTTTTTGCAAATGGATAACGGACATTCTCAGATTCACAAGATTGGGTCGGAGAACTTCAAGAGGAAATGCGTCAGCTGAAGCCTGTTCCTGTAACTCACAAGTCTTCTAGGAGCGTTTTTATTTACAAGGACTTACAGAAGTGCTCACATGTTTTTATGCGCACATATCGGATCAAGAAACCCCTAGAACCAGCATACGAAGGACCTTTCCGTGTCATCACCCGTTTAGAAAAATATTTTCGATTGGAAATCCATGGCAAGGACATTGCGGTTTCTATTGATCGGCTAAAACCAGCTTATTTTCTTGCCGATGAAGATATGAACCAACAAGACTCTTCGACTTTACCTTTAGCCCAGTCCCCAGATGATTTTCCAGTATTGAGGACGCAGCCTACAGACCAGGAGAAACAACAGAAGCAACCTGAAACTGTACCAACCTCTACTAGAAGTGGTAGAACTGTGCGGTTTCCTGCAAGATATTTGGAAGAAATACTTGTTTGAATGAATTTTCTATATTCTGATTATTATTCTTTGAAGCTATTCATATATCATAATTTTGTTTCGAATCAATATTTTTCCATTTTGTTTCTTGAATTTTCAGTATATTTTTTTGAACGATGCTATGAATGCTATAGTTCCTATTAAGGTAATTCACAATTGTGTTTCATAAATATTAACGTGTTCACTGGATAAGGGGTAATGTAGGGACTGGAGGTATCAAGTATTGTTTAAATCTAGTCAACCTCTTTGTACTAGAACCTCTTTGTACTAGGACCTCTTTGTAATGGAACTTTGTAGCATAGTAGTCTAGTCAACCTCTTTGTACTAGGACCTCTTTGTAATAGAACTTAGTAGCATAGTAGAGTGTGTGTGATAAGACTGTAATAAACCATACTAACCTTAATAAGTGTTTTGTTAATTACCCACAAATTTAAAATAGGACACAATCTAAGAATCATTAATGACGTAGGTCTTCGTGTCTTAGGAATTAACTAAATACAACAATATGACGTTAAACACATGGATAATTTAAACATGACGTTTGATAATGAAAACGTAAACATTACGCGCCACAACATAACCCAGTTTCAGACAACCAATCCTGCATTGAGAATTAAGTAAATAGTTTCAAGATAATCTAAATGATCGGTATTAATAATTATTTGATAATTACAACATAAAGTACTGAGCTCCATTTCTTATCTTGAAAAAATACAGTTCAGTAAACAACAAATTTAATCAGTTGCGGTTGAAGATAAAAATCGATGGTTTCACCTAGTTTCTTAATTAATCATTATTTAGTATTATTAGAGAATAAATCATACAAATCAGAGAATAAAATAACAAATAGAACGGTCTATAAGTCGATTTTTTGTGACCGTCCCGTGATACTCCACCACACTAAAATAAAACTGTTTACTTTTTATGTTTTTGACAATATACATTATAGTACAATAAATATAAGACAACTTGATAGCTGATATTGTATTCTGAGCTGATATGAATCCTAGACAAACGGCAGGTCGATATAGGACGTAGCAACTGCGGGTTTTCTGACCTCACGTTATTCAACATTTAGGTCATTCCATGTCAAATCAACCAATGGTCTGGAACTTGAGGTATCAGAAATCAATGATTTTTTGTATGCGTAGATTTTACCTGATACAAGATTTTTCCCATTTTTAGATTTTGAGTTATACATGTTTAAAAACCCAAAAATCGACTGTTCTGAGACACGTTTTGAAACATTAAAAAACTTATAGCTCCAAAACTATTTGCCCTAGAAATCTCAAGGAAGTTCTTTATTCAAAGAAAGACATTCTTTTCAGAATTTCAAGGGATATAATTTAATATGTTCCTTGACTTTGGTAAACCAATTTCAAAATTTTTCAACAAATTTTGTTTTCAAAACAATACGAAATTTTGATTTTTTTTTTTTTTTTTAATATAAGTTGCATGCACATGTTATTAAAATCTATAGGCCAAATTTCACGATGGTATTTTTTTTTTTTTTTGGTCGATTGCTACCCTTTACTTACTCAAGAAAATCTTAACGACCTCAAATTAGTGTGTCAAGTAATTTAACATTAAATTTTGAGTAATGAAGCTGCAAAACTGGATAAGGAATATTTACGCCAATACAAACACAAGCTATATTTTCGCTTGACACAAGCAAACCTTGTCCCATCAACAGGGTGAAAGACATGCAACTACTAGGTGATCCTACTAAGTTAGTAAGTAGCCTATTCACAGCCTGGTGAATCAATAGCTTCCGATTTGACCAACGCTCCACCTAGATCAATTGTCTGAATTATTGTCGAATCCTCACAATTCCACCTTGTTGCTGTTATTCCTGTCTAGCTTGTTTTCTGACTTTCCAAAGATATTGGGAATCCAAGCGGTTATCGCATAAGTAATGTGATTAGATAAGGCTGAAGAAAATGCTCAACGACGATCCTTCCTCATGAATTAAGTGTAATAATGCTCAAGATTAGAAAAAAAAATAGTAACAATAATTTAAATAAAATAGAAATATTAAGAAATAAAGTGCTTAGTTGTTATTTCCTTATTTCTATTTTTTTAGTTTAGGGTCCTTTATAAAATTACAGTGTAATGACAGTATTAATATAATATAATGCAGTATTAATAATTGTGATTTATGAGCTCATTTGTACCTTACAGACAAATCCACTCAGTCAGCATACTGTATATATGCTCATACTAATATTCATACAATAACTACACGCAAAAACAAGGCAGGAGCCCACATGCCCCGAGTAATAGCTTAAGCTGCTTAGTTGCTAAACTGTTGTATGTATGTTCTTGGCCCATTTATGAATATTTATTAGAGACAAATATCTCATAAGCAAGTTCACAGTTGTTTGGTTTTTATATAAAATAAATAAAAAATAAGCATTAATTTATTACCATGTTCGTCAAGATACGAATACAAATATCACGAGGGTATTTTTTCTTTCATTAGGTCATCCAAAATCAAGTAAAAAAAATATCTTGCCTGTAAGTGGACCGTGGCCAGAACAAACACAATTGCATAAATAAAGGGTGTCCCAGAATTAACGCAAGATTTGGTTTAAATAGAAAACACAGTTTTTAGTATTTTTATTGAATTATAAAGTAAATAGGAGAGGGTTATTTATGGAATAACACATCGGGCAAATGACCTATAGGTAGACTCTCACTACCTTCCCGAACCCACCCGCCTCCTTTAGGCATCCCACACCCCATATCCTTCTCATACTACCTTATAATGAGACTCCCCTTAGTGAAAGGCACCCATAAAAAAAAAACAAAAAAAAGACCACGACTTTGCTGGCACATACTCGCTCTTTTGTCAAAATTTTCCATGCCCATTTGGCATAAATGTGGTTGAATTTCGCTGATGCAGCGTTGAATTTCCTCTTTTAATGCACGGGTAGATGTGGGCTTGTTGACATACACCTTTGACTTCAAATAACCCCATAAAAAGAAATCTAAAGGTGTTAAATCACACGATCTAGGGGGCCAATTCTGATCACCGAAACGAGAGAGTACACGACCTGGAAATGTTTAATGCAGTATTTGAATTGTTTCATGGGCTGTATGGCATGTGGCACCGTCTTGTTGAAACCACATATTGACCACATCAACATCATCCAATTTCGGCACAAATTGATGTTCCTGGATTTTTAACACTCTCACGCACAGCTTCGATATTGACATTTGAATGGCTTGTTTTTGGACGACCAGTGTGTTTAGTGTCTCCAACTGAACCAGTCTCCCTAAATTTTTCAATTAATGTCTTCACAGTTGATGAAGTCAAAACACTATTCCGACCATATTTTGTATGAAATTTTCGAATTGCGGCCGCCAATAATGAGATAATGTTCAACAATAAAGGCAGGTTGTTCTATCGCGTAACCCTCCATTTTTACTAACCCTAAACTGTCAGCTGTCAAATTGTTTTTTTTAGGGTTGCCTTTACTGCACAAATGGCGGCAAATTCAAATCTTGCGTTAATTCTGGGACACCCTTTATATGTTTTTGAAAAACCAACGAAACCACCCAGGTTCAAGTTAATGCAGTAAATAATCATTTAAAAAACGGGTGTAGAATGTTAAATAATAGAGATGGAACGAATTTATTATAATTTAGTACTGACGAAACAATACCTTTTACACCTTTAACGATTTCAAGGTATCCTCGGATGGCAGGCCGACCAAGGCCAAAACAACTCAACTGAGCTCACACATTGCATCGCCTACTTAAACTAAGCACACCCACTCGCTACTAAAGGTGAATAAATTTTATTAAAGTTATAATCATTGAATATAACAGATATTTCATATTATTGATCAGGACGCCGAGCTCTTTTTGAAAATTTGATACCCTCCTCAAATAATAAATAAAAACCCATAGCATAACACCTTGTGAAGCGCTAGTGCGTTCGTTACTTCTCAGCCTTAAATTCGGTTTTTGTAATCAAATTACCGATTTTTTTATTCAAGTACTCATTTATCCTCACGAGGCTGCGGATTTAACCCTGACCCTAACCAAGGAAAGCCCCCCGAAAAAAACCTTGATTATTAAAACTAATGACGATTCATCATTTTTTCTGGTACTGGTGTTAAATTCTTTCCCCATTCGATTAACAAACGGAACTACCATGAAAAATAACATGCTTCAAAAAATAAAAAAAACCTTATTAATTAAATTTACGAACAGCTAATGCCGTTTTAATGACTTTTTAAAATTATATTATGAAAAAACAAAACATAATCGCTACGTTGAAGTATTTAACTGGACACCTCACTCGAAATTAAAGAAACCTATTTTTATTTGTATTAACAACTAATTAATAACACTTACTCGTGTTGTAATGGGGTGGCTATAATTTTCAACCATTCCTTATAAATGTGACTTCCGTGAATATTTAATGTCTCTAGCTTGACCAGGGGACTCGCTAAGACCAGAACGACACACACGGATGTAAACATAAAGGTTTATGAATTAGAAAGAAATAGAATGAAACTCTAAAACAGATTTGTTGGTTTGACAGTTTGAATCCTTAACTTATACAACACATCTAAACCGAATTCTTATTTTTTCAAAGCCCTTCATTCAAAATGCATGTGAGTTACATATCCCACAATATTGAATCTATACATAAATGCTAACATCGTGCTAATTATATGTATTCCAGCATAGCTACATTTTATATAATGGGTGAATTTTAAAGAATTTTTTCTATGGTAGCATGATGTACAGAATACAAAGCGTGTGAACATAGAACATGATAGGGCTCACCTTAAGAATGAGTTAAGCTAATACTAACCTAAATCTAACCAACTTTACCTAGTTGGTAGACAGCCTGTTGCCATCGGTGCGGGAAGGGTGGTGGTGGGGGGTCATGGTGGCTAACACTGGGTTTGTCAGGTACTGCAACGAATCAAAAATAAATCGTAATGGGTCTCCGGTAGATGAACTCTTCCACCGACGGACGGTACACCAAGCAACGGGAGCAGGTCGGCGTTCTTCAACCTCTCGAGAGAGATATGTCTGACCACTTTTCAAATGATGCCGTTCTGAAATTGTTGGAGACTCTTAGTTTAATTAAGTGTGTATACAGCGGGGCACACCGTACAGCAGAGCTGGTCGGAGGAAGTCAAATTTTTCATAACGTGGTGTCCGATGTATCGTCACTACGAAAGTAAAATATCGAGTGGGAAAAATTGCATTTAAAAAAAAAAAAAATATATTCTATACTTAGATAGTGTAGTATTAGAAAAAGTTTGCATATACCATATATGTCCACAGCCATTACCTGTGCTTCTAAATTTCTAGAAATTCAATGATATGTCTAATTCCAGAGCTTTTTAGTAGCGAAAACAAAAAATTCAATTTTTCAAAGTCTATAATTTTCCAGTGTAGCAACGATATATGTACTTATTTTTCCCCTCTTTAATACTCCTAGAAAAGAGCGAAGTTATGTTTGCTACCACATGCTTCCATTATTATTTCGTTTACTACACGTGTTCTACAACTTAAAATTCATAAATATGACAAATATCTTTTTACGGCTTAAGATATAATATTTAGTCCTCTAAGACGTCTGATATACTTATAACACTGCATACTAAAACACTTTCGTCAGAATTAAAATCCATGCCATAAATGGAACTCTGAAAATACTCTCTTAAAGTTGTCAAATGATTGTACCCAGGTCCCTCCATCGACATGAGATTTCACTGTGACCTCGGGGAGCGGTCGAGATATTGCAGCCACCGAGTCTGCGGCGGAAAGTTCATATCCTGTTTATGACATCCATTTTTCCTAGTATCAAAACAATCCGAATGAAGTAGGGAAATGAATCATCATTTTAGGTCTTTGTCCTCTAAGAATAAGAGAAAAGTAAAAAGAAAAATTATATTACAGGGTCTCTGGTGATTATCCTATAATAACATTAGCCTACACAGGTACATATAAGGTGGATCTAATAAAATTATTATTTTTAATATTATATTCTGGTTAACATATAATAACAAGAAGTATGGGGAAAATACGGTTACCTTAGCAATTTAAAGGTTCAAGTTTTCCCTCCATGGATAAGGACACGTTAAATAAAAATGAATATGGCAAAAATAAATTAATGGATATGTAAAAACAGTAATAACAATAAGAACAGTTAAACATCAACCCACTGGTAAACCGGTTATTTTTCTCTCTCAATATTTCAACTAATTACGAGTTGATTTTTTTTTAAGTGTTCGACCGTGACCTGTGGTTTGACAATTGTTGGTCAAAAATACCAAGATTTCTTTTCACCATTCAAAAATCTCACGCGAGCCTACATCCCTCACTTAAAATTGTTCTTTCGCTTTCAGCGTCCTTCGTTTCTTTTATATTCCTCACAGAAAATAAAACATAGTTCAGGATTGATGTGACTGAAGCGTGGTAGTCCAATACTACAGGACGTAACCTTAAATATATTCCATTATGTATAACGGATGACCGATAGTCGATAGTACTTCACAATGAACTTCTTACAATCGATTAACAATAACAAATGTTCGAGTTATCAAAATGCCATTTAAAACACATTGCAGCTACTTCTCATTTTGACCAAACAATAAAAACAGCTTAAATTAAAATAAAAACAATACAAAAACTAATTAAGTATTAAAATTGTAAGTATATACATGGAGGTGTGCCAATATGATAATTAGGTACAGAAAATAAAAGGTGATTTAAAAAGCACATAACCAACTAAATATTACAGTAAAAAAATATAAATAATAATTCAATAGGAAATTCTAAACAGTGGTGTGAAAATAATTCAATAAAAAAATTAATAAATAAAACTTAGATTGTTCCCTGTTATTGAAAATATTTCAAAAAAGTGAAAGATTAAAAATGGCGATTTCTTTTACAGATTTACATCTTAATTTATCACATTGTAATATATTACAAGATGACTTCGAATTTACGGTTCAATATATTACTTTGGAAACGAAATTCTTTTTTATACAAATTACAAAAACGTCCTTTTTCCCCCTTATATTAGTTCATTTCTCGTTATCTGCTGAAAATTTAAATAAATAGCCTAAATATTAAAAAATGGTGGTTAATAAAACAGTGCGCTAAGTAAACAATCGACTATGGGTCCCCCGCTTCTAGGTGACTTCCTTCCTCTCTTCCTTCACTCTGACGTTCCTCACAAGCATCTTCCGCCATTTGTATTCCTTCTTCCTGTTTACATGACCGTACCACATAGGCCAACTCAAATACCCTAGAGCATTATTTAACCCTCGCTTTATATTAAATCATAAATAGATTAATTTGTTACACCATACCCGCCTTTAGAGATACCTGTTTTATCCATGGGGAAACAACCATACCTTAATATCTAAAGAAGTTCAAGACAATAGCTTATCAGTTAATTGATAATGGAACGATTTTCTTCACGTTTGATTTTGTTTGCCCATATTCACCGTTATTGCATCTGAATGAAAAAATTTACAAGGTATGTAAGAGTGTTGCTGAATGCCTTTAATAGTTAAGATCATTAATTTATTTTTACGGCTGATATCAAAGAACACTCTTCAGATCGACTGACATACAGACAGCCAAAAAACTCTTTGTAACCAGAACCTTCGTTGTCAACCTTCGGGCTCGGCAGTTACTGATTAATAACATCGATTGTAGAATCGAGAGAAAAATTTAATAAATATTGTCGACAAATAAATTTAATCCTTATATCACCGTGGGAGAATAACTTGACGATGACATTATATACAATTTATAAAATAAACAATGATATATCATCATATTATTTAAGAAGTACGTTTATTATATAACACACAATTAGAAATTAAATTATTAATTTTGAATGAACTGTTCTTACCTAAGGAGAAGTGTGAGGAAACATCCAAAGCCCCTGCAGGTGGCAACTTCAGCGGTGTAGGTAACGGTCATTTTAGATCTTTAACTTTTATTTTCCGATATATTTTTTTCTAATATCGCGTATAACTGTCAGACAGTCGACGTCAAAAGGATGTCGAGACCATTACGAGCCATGAATACGGGATGACATAAAACATCAAAGTCAAAATAATAAAAAAATGAACTACCTCCAGGGTATGAGTGATAAGTCAAAACAAAATAGGACAACTATTATTTATACAGGCGATAGAGTCAGGAGAGATTTACATGCTAATTAGATAGTGGGATTTTTCTGTGGCACAGCAACGACAGAAATGACACTTGTTGCTTAAATGAACTATTTACCCTTTGATACCAACCACCAACCACCGCACAATCCCCGACACTGACTGGCTTGAGGTTTCAGAGCCTCCTTTCACGGTTTTCTGCAGGCTATGAATCTTATTGGCCAAGTTCAACGCCTTTTGTATCCTCGATAATGTATACAACCACCTAACAGAAAATTAACACCATTATTTTACTTAAATGTGGTTTTTTAATATTAACTACATTTACTTATTTTAAGTATCATATAAATTATAAACTAGCTTCATTTCAATTAATACTTCATTGACTATTCAAAGAAAAGGAGGTTTCAAGTTGTCATTTGGCGGGAACCTAGAGTGTAGTCTATAATCAAGGTTATATCTCGAAAATTCACTAAATGAACATGGAAGAAATATTAAACGATTTGATGATATTGTCACACACTAAACATAAAAGCGATGAAAACTTTAACAAATTCCAAGACTATGTCGAAGGTTTATCGTATGAAAAGGTAATTTTTCTCTGTTGTAAAGCTTAATCATCAATGAGAAGGAACTGTTATAAGTGTCATTCACTAATTTATAACGCCTCCAAACGTTTAAAAATTCATTCTGCATAATAGTTTTTAGACAGTAGTCCTGTAAACTATATGACAGTGCCCCTTAATTTTCTGTTTTCAGTTACTTTAGGAGAGCTTCAATTATTCTAATCTCACTGATTCAGTCTGGTAGATTTTTTATTAATTATATAGCTAAATTAAGAGCTTGGAGTGGATTGGAAAATATAGCTTACTGAGTCTGTTAATGCAGATTAAAACTAATGAAGCCATTTATTAATTGTATTTACCAAAAAAAATTGACAGGTTATCTTAAGGCTGTACTAAACGTGGTAATGAAAAAGTTTAATTTTTTTCAGGATCAGAAGTAATAGTTATATTACGATCTCGGGGAAAAAGCTTAATTTTTAATCATAGGTAAGAAGTGACCCTGGATTCTGAATTTGAGCTAGAAATTTTCAGGGATAAATTTTGAGTAGATGATTAAGACAAAAATTTTGTCCTGATTTCTGAACATTCAAATCCTACAATTAAGGGATAGTTTGATCGCAGCTGCATTCTTTATATTATCCATTTTAAATATTACTCTGCAAAGTTTACATTATGTACTGAAAATGTTTTGTTCTAATCCAGTGGGCAGACATACTTCTTTGATTCATTATTTTTATTTTCCACACCCCTAAAATTTGCCAAAATGAATTTTTATTACTATACCGAATTTTGAAACTCAAGTTCTCTAGAACTGTTTTATATTTTATATATGGCATTGATTATGATCTACAGAGGGTTTTTTTAGACACTAATTTATAGTCAATACATAAATATCATAGAATTATTATCAACAGAAGGTTATTAACAATCTTCACTGACTGTTGTTTCTTATTTTGTTCTTTTTTTTTTTTAAACAGATTGAAGATCTACTTTCCAGCCGCATTTTATCCTCAGATGGACCACAGCTTGTGAACAACATTTTTTTGGGTTTATCTCAAAAAACTGCCTCTCAAAAAAAGAGAATTAAAGTGAGTCATACTTCTGAATACAATTTTGCAATGTAAATTTTTAATATTTTAATTTATTTGGAGGTGGTTATCTGTATATTAAATAATGAGCCAATTTTTTTTAGTCATTCTTTATCAATCGAAAATGTTGCTGAGAAATAAGTTGTAATAATTATTCTTATACTTTTGATTCTACATAATGCAAACTGGAGTGAAAATTTAATAAATATATGAGCTCACAACATTATCTGACCTTAAAATATGTTAACTGGCTTCTGTACGATTGACTGGATTTGTATCAATTGCTTCTTCAAAAGAATGGTTCCCAATTCGATTTCTGGGGATGGCTCTATTGATGGCAGTAGTAGGTCAAGGCAAGGAAGGAGTTGTGCTCTTCGATCTGGTGTGGCAGGACTTTTTTTGCATCAGAAATAGGTTTAGAGCGAAGAAAAGAGTAACATAAGTCTGAGGAACTCAGTATCCCTTGTTATTTCTCTATAATTTTAAGAGGGGATCCTAGTGGAACTCTGAGATCTTGATTTATTCTAGACAGTTCATGATTGACCAAAGTCGGGCTGAGCTATAACCTGCTGCTACTAGGAAAGGAATAAACTGCCCTAAGACTAAGCAACTCTGTGAAAACTCACCTATGATTCATAGGTGAAACTGTTTACTTATTCTTCTACTTTTTTCTATGAAAGTGTCTTCATTTGTAGGATGGGGGGGCATGGCTTCACTTTCTGGACCTTAAATTTTTTTTTTTTCAAGATCCTTCAAAAAAATCATTGCAGGAAGCTTTTAAAGCAGTAGTTGCAACAAGTAGACAAATCTTTCACAATTCATACAGTTAGGCCTGTCAACTGTTTTAGCTAAGGGTCTCTGAATCATTTTTTATCGTAATTTTTCTAATGGTTACCTGAGTGTTTATACCACTTGGGGGGGGGTCTGGATACGATTACCATTAATCTCTCACATGGGGCCTATTATTTCTTATCCTGTTTTAAATATTTTATAGTGCAAAAAAATTAACCATAATGGCACTCAGGTGTTTAACTTTTTTTATCATAATTTTTCTATTGGATACCTTGGGGTTTATTCCACTGTGGGAGGGGGGTCTGGATACTAATACCGTTAATCTCTCACATAGGGGCTATTATTTATTATCTTGTTCTAAATTTTTGATAGGGTAAAAAACTTTACCATAATGGCACTCATGTTTTTACTTCCATCTTTTTAATAATATAGACAACCCATGAGCAGAGTGTCTGCATAGGTGTTTCAGTTTTTTTATCTTGACTATATATTGTTGCACTTGTTAATATCTTGTTATTTGGCTTGCTCCGATATACTAGGGGGGCTCATGCTACCGAAAAAAGGTAAAATTTTTTAAATCTGATAGTTTAGAAATAAAAAAATAAAATTGTATAATAAATAAATGTTAAGAACAACTATATTTCGAAAAGTTCACCCTCAATGTTATCTCAAAGTATCCTCCATTATTATTTAAGTATAACTTTGAATACATTACATTTTTCTCTTTTTATGTACATATGTATTTTATATTAATTTATTGATTTCAGATTTTTGAATATTTGTTCACACAGCTTCAGACAAAAAATATCCCCACCAGAAATTCATCAGCTATTGTAGCATGGCTCACTGTTGAACTTGACAAAATGTCAGCTACTCATCTTATACGCATTTGTGATTTTTGTGTTGATTGCGTAGCAAAGAGTGAAACTGCTCAACAAACCAGGTTTGTAACTATGTTAATATTTAATTGATAAGGTCAGGTTTTTATGGTAAAACCTTATGCAACATCGTTTTCTTCCCAAGTTCAGGTGATATCACTACCTCCCCAGTTCATTTGAACTTAATATTGCTTTATTTGTGTTGTTTGTAAAGGATTGTTCATTATTATTTTAAGATTTATTCTCTATTATAAGAAATAAATCAGCTTTGATATTTACCACAATCAATAATAATGACAGCTATTTTTAACTGTAGAGACCTGGGATTTTTTTGGAATGAATTAGCCTAGTCAGGGATCACCTAACCTCATGAGGATAAATGATTAGATAATTTAAATATAAAGAAAAAGTAGTGAATCTTGTTAACAAAAATTAAAGCTGAGAGGTAACAGCCTAGTTCCAACTATGGCAAATAAGTTTAGTAAACCTGCTAACTATGGCAACAAACCTTCGGTTGTTCGATCGGCTTGTCCTCTTCATTGGTATTGCACCATGGATTTATTTATTTTAGTTGGATTATAATATCTGTTTTATTAAGCACTTCTTAAGAAATGGAACTGATGTTTCTTTTAGCAAACAATATTAAATTAAATCCTTACATGCAGTTTTGCATTTTGACAAATTTTGTCTTCCCGTAAATTTTTGTTACCATGCTACAAACACTTTTGAAAGTGTTCTTAAAATAACATTCATTTATTCAATAAATAGTTCTTCAAAAGGATAACTCAAATATTGCTCAAGATATGATGATTATATTTATAAAATAATGATTTTTATTCTTATCATACATTGTCATATCATACAACTTTTACAGTTGGAAGGACATTCTCCCTGAAAGTTTATCTTTTTTGGCTGGGAAAAAAGAAGTGGATCACTATGGAAGTGAAATGTCTGGAGAGCAGTATAAAAACCAAGTCATCACAGCTTTGGCCCAAGCAAAATGGCATTGTGAAACTTTACCATCCATAGCTGATATGTTTATGTTAGTCAACACATTCATTTTATTTATGTTTTACTAATTTTTTTAAATATTTTTGTTTATCTTTTTTTATAATTATTTAGGCGTATACCCATGACGATTGATGAACAAAATAAAATTTTAGGGAAGTTCATATCAAGCATGAAAAAGCTTAAAGCTTCAGAAATCCCACCATTTGGTCACAACTTACTACTGTTAAGTAAAACAAATGGAATTGTATCTGTACTGTTTGCTCTGAACAGCTACTATCATGAAAATTTATATAGTGACGAAGGAGATAAAAATGAGATACGTAAGTTTGTCAAAAATTGTTGCATTATATTATCAATTTAATTGTATTACAAGATTTAGAGGTGTTTTGAAAAACTTCATTGCAGGGTTTTATTTCATCTTGTTCACATTAGAAATATTTATGATGCTTAATAAAAAGGTTATTTTCATTTTTGAATAGATTTGTCTCTGTGCAGAGGTCGATAAAAAAGAGCTGATTGAAAGTGAATGCAACATGATGTACCACATCGAAGAGACAGTAAAACAGCATACGACTGCTGCTGCCCAGATTCTCAAACATGCTAAACTGAGTGCTTCAGCGCCACATCTTTGGCTCCAGCCCTTTCTTCTTGCGTCTCTCCTTACCCTTTCAAATATACCACCTAATGGATCTCAGGTTATTTTTGTCAAAATTTATTTTATTTAATCATAAGGTTTCATCAGATTTGAAAGTAATCATTTTTCATAGCCTTATATGTTTTTTTTAAGGCGAATGAATTTTCTTTTATTTGTGAATTTCTAAATAATAAATATATTATCTAAGTTGAAAATCAATACCTCTGAAACTGAGAAAGTTAGTGATTTTTTTAATGATAACTGGAACCAGACCAACTTTGCTCATTGCTAGGGAAAAGCCAATTTTTTTGAGGTTTTTATTGAGACTTCTTTATTGCTATAAAATTATAATCTGCCTCATTGTGCAATTTGTAATTATTATAAATGTTCTTATTCATACCATATTTACAATTTTCATTCAGTATTTACAAACAGCCCAGAGACCTCCCAAATCCATAAGGTTGTCACCTCCCTCGCAAAAGAATCTTGAGAAGTCCCCCACGCTCCTCCGTCAGCTGCGTCAGCGGATCCGTGAGGTTTTTAACGAGAATATGTTTATGATTGGGAAACTGCCCTAAAGGAGAGACCTAGGAAACCCACCTCCATTTGCAAAGTGTTGCAAGGGGGCAGACAGATTTGGCTGCCTATTTTGGAGTGATACATCACTGAATCATAAAACTGCTTTTTTATTTGTCTCATTTTCACAGCTCAACTTACTAATCTAAAAACCTTATTCTAACATCTGTTTTTCTCTTTTTTTTAAGAGAGAGAACATACCCTTTAAAAAAAAAATCTGCCAAAAAGACGAATTATTTCCTGTATTTAATTGAAATCCCATACATCCTTCAATCTTATTGTAATCTACTTTTTTAGAATAGCCAAATACATCTGTTTTTCTTTGATGTGTTTTTCGTTCCCTTCATTATTTTAGTTATTAAAAAAAAAATAACTATTTTACAATTAATATTTTTACCAATGCCATATTGGCATTTACTATTTATTATTTTCTTCCAACAGGTTTTGGACCTGGTAAAAGGAATGGTTCTGAGAATCTTGCAAGAAGAGCAAGAGATAATGGAATCAGACTGGTTAAGAAAATTGGAAATGGAAACTTGTGATGTTGAGGCTGTTTTTACTAGGCTTATCAAAAGCAGGTATTTCATGTAAAATATTTTTTAAAGTATTCTTTAAATGCTAACTTTCCCATTGGATTTATTGGCAATGTGTTATTTATCTTAGTGTTTGTGGACAAGAAGGTGTACTTAAAGGTTTGGTGTCCATGTCAATGAGTCTGCTCGGAAAATCTAAAGACGTTGCTGGAAAAAAGGTCGCTAGGATTGGTCGGATGATAGCAGTCAATCTTTGCATGAAGCACCCTTATGTTGCAAGCATTCTCATTACCACAATCACTAACAGCATCATTGGACAGCCTCAAATAACCCAGTTCACAGGTGAATAATAACTATAATTGTCTCTCATAAACAATATAATATTTGATTTGAAAGGACAATATTTTGGGTAAGAATTAGTGAGAAAGTTAGTACAAGCCTTTGTTTTTTTCTGAATGTTGTTCAGATCTATGTTGGCACAAAGTTGTTATTTTTACTTTTAACTATATAGTACACTCAGATTTGCAAAAGTCGTCTTTACGAATGCTCTTTACATGTTTGAAGGTAGAGCTGCTCCTGCTTCCTGATTAAATAAATTATTTTACAATATGTTTTTGCTGTAAATTAGTTAACCATTTTCAAACAACTCATTATCGTTCACTTAAAAAGTAACCTTTTTTTAGATTGTTTTTGTGAATTGTGTGATACAAATCCATTGGTTGTATTGGAATACCCTCACTCAATTGGAAAGCTGCTGGAAGAACTACCAGAATTGCCTGAGGTGGCTGCATACCGGCTCACAACGGCGATTGTTTCTCTTATCAAAGTGTCTCACAAGATTCGAGACTCCCTCATTCTAGTGTTAAGGAAGGCTCTGTTTTCACAGTTAGTATCTCGAGTTATTAATAAATTTAATTGTTTGTCATAAAGAAACTTGTCTACCCAATTCCATTCATTTCTTTCATTACTATTTCTTTGTTTCCTTTTAATAAACCTGTAAAAATGACCCCTTCCCCCAATGCCCTTCCTGCTTATGCATCTCCCTTACAGTTTTAGTTACTTTGCTGTTCTTTAGTTCATATGCCTTGGTAGTCAGTAGATTTTATTACTGTTCTGTAGTTGGTACTTGAAAAGCTTACACTGTTATACATGTTTTTTGTATTGCCAGCATTCACAACTTATAATTGCTATTTAGCTAAAAAGTATTAAATATATTTATACATAGTGATTCCCGGGCTATGTCAATGTGTGCAAATGTCATTTGCTACAAAAACGTTTTGTAGGTTTTATAATGTTTCTAAAATTTTCACCATTTTGCTAAATAAAAACAGAACTCCTGAAATAATAAAAATATAACTCACTTGAACACACTATTTGATAGAGCATAGAATTATGTTCTGACATAATCTTTTGTTTTAAATCCAATTGGCATTTCTAAGGTGTTAGAAAAAAAAATTTTTAATATTTTTACTTTCAGTACTTCATTCAAATGAGTCCTGTAAATGAAACTTCATTTAATAATCTTTGCTTTACACTCACTCACTTTAATTTTTAATAAAAGGACCATTTTTATGTTGGAATAGCTCACACTTTGTTTATAAAATGTCTGAGGTGAGTAGATTAGCCTGTATCAAATAATCAAGTATTAGTATAAATAAATGTTTTAGCAATTGTTTTAGTTTTACATCAATGTAAACATTAATGCCTTGTAAATTAATTCCAGTAATGTGAACAATCGAAAAGTGGCTGTAATTGGCTTTCTGCAGCTATTGAAGAGGTTGAAAATGAAAGGATTTGCCACTCTGAGCCAAAACAGCTTTCAGACTTATACCTGCCCTAGTATTTTTACACAGGTATCTACATTTATTTATAAATGTTCAAAAATATGCTATATTCTGTAGAGATATTGATTCAGTAATGTTTATTTACGAGTGATCTTCCAAAATCTATTAATTTCTACCTGTAACCGATCTGAATATTATAAAATGGTAATTTTTTACTATATCTTAAAAGATTTATTATTATTGATACATAATGAGCAGCTATTTTTAATGAATTTAGTAAAAAAAAAATCCATGGTGCAACACCTCTTGAAGAAGTATTGCCGACCTAAGGTTGTTGCCATAGTTAGTTTATTAAGTGTTGATGAGGTGTGAGTTGGCTAGCAGTGGACGTTATGTCTCCACCTTAAATTCAGTTTTATTAATCGGTTTGGCTACTTCTTTGTTCATTTGTCCTCTCAAGGCTGAGTCTACCTAGGCCACACCCATTCCCAAAAGAACTTGTGTGGGCCTGCGTCTCCACAGTTAAAAGTCGGCAGTAGACTGCAAGGACAGTCCATAGACCACAGCTTAGTTACCAAATACCGTATTTAAGAATGAAAATTCAGAATATTTTATGTTTTGATATGAAAAGTTTGTGATCATTAAATTATTGAAAAAATAACATGTTCGGTGATTCACATTTATTAATAGATTGCATAATCATGTTCCTACATCATTATTAATTATGTGGTATGATATTATCATGTAATTTCACCAAGATTTACCAAATTTTTATGGATTGTTTTTTGTATTGATATTACAAAAGTATCTGTACTGTCCAATAAACTCACACAATTATTTTTTTTCAGACAATTTACATATAAAAATTCAGAACAAATTACAAATAAAAATAAAATTGGAAATATTAGGGTTTTATGTCTACTTTTTTTGAGAATTAATCTTGCACAAAAAGACCTCACACTTGGAATGTTTAATAAATAAATAGTCCCGGTGATCAAAAATCCACAGATTTAACAGGATAAGATTGTAGCACACAAAAAATAAGTATTTTTATAATTTATTTTGTTACTTTTTAGTAGACAAAGGAAATTTATTGAAAACTGGCCTCGATAAGTTTTCTTAAATATATAGTACCCAATTTGTAATATTTTCCCTATAAAAATGTAATTGTCATTAGAACGTTCAACGGTTTAGTAAGTCTTAATGGGTTTTTTTTTCACAGAATTGCCTAGAAGTTCACAGTCAACCGAATACTTCTATGAGCTCACACAATAATGAAGGAATTTGCTATGAGGTTGTAAACATATTGAAAAGGTGCTTCGTTCAGCAAGTAGAAGTGAAGCTTAGTCTTTACGAAGGTATTTAAAAAGCTGAAGATTATTCATCATTTAGTGTCTAGTATATCTATAGACATAACTTTGCAGTACATTTGCACAGCCATTGGAACCACTTGACATTTCAATAATAAAAAATGTTTTCGTGAGATGTCAATTTATTATTTTGAAGGAGAATAGAAATTTCTGTAACATAATATTGTTTTATTTTAGGTATTACTAGAACACTTCTTCATAACCCTGAACTATGTCTTCCGACATCTGAGATATTTCTCACTCATTTAAGTCAGTATTATGATGCTGACCCTACTGTACTGCCCCCACTCAAACTCGGTCTAGCAGTTTCAATTAAAGCTGATAAAGTCATCATTAATGTGAGAATAAGTATATTTTTATGAAGTAGTGATGATATTTACTTCTAAGAATAGGATCATTTAAATTAAATATTAAATAAAGAGATTAAAACCAGTGCATACCCAGATGAATGATTTTGATAATACAGTATGAAATTCAGTTTTATTTTGTGATTAATGATTTATTGGTGATTTATTAGAACTAAAACTCATTCCAAAATTATTTGTACAAATCTTTTATTGGTTATAGGAGCCAATGGGACATTTGATATTCGTTGTTCAGCAAATTATAATCACATCAGACCAGCTGTTGTCGAGCATGATCGATGACTACGAATACAAACAAAACCGAGAAAGGCTTTTCACAATCATGGACTCACTTGTCACCAGATTTTCTAGTTGCACTCCAAAAAATCTTGATTTGGTTGGTTTATGTGCTCTTTTATAAATAGTTTTAGAAAAATCGTGTTAAATAATAATTATGATCAGGTAATCTGAATGTCGATTAATTAATTCTTAACAAGTTCATAATTGTATTAAAGGAAGAGGAAGCAGACAGTCTCCTGGAAGAGAGTTTAAAAGTGGAGACACTGAAACAAGGGCTATCCATTTTTGAAGCCCTCTTGGCATATTTCCTTTGGAAGTGGGATATTTCAATAACTGTGGATACTATGGGTCCTTTTCTTGCACTATATCGTGCTCACTCGGGTCTTCTTGACTTTGCCAAGGTATAACCGAAGATTTCTATTCATATATTTTTCCAATTCAGAATATGTTTTGCTTATTTATTGAGTGTTTTAAAAGCAAATATTTTTGCCTTCCAGAATTGGAAGATCAATAAGAAAGAAGGAGAAAAGAAAGGTGGGAGAGGCGTGCCTAAAAAAGTTGTTATGTTCATCCCACCTGCTACTGTATTAGATTTCGAAACTGTTCAACGACTTCTAACACTTTTAATTAGGTATAAACATCTATCAAACTAAAGATCTTGGTATCTTGATTAATAATATTTTGTTTTTTAACATTCACTCTTTTTGCTATTTACCTTTGGGCTTTTCAAGAAAAAAAGTGTGACCTGCTAAGATAAGCCGTTCACACTACCCTAATGGGTGGTCTCCTGTACATATGTATAATATTTCTTGGGACTTGAGCTAACTATAATTGGAAAAAGTCATTAAAATTGTGTTTGATCTTTTTCAAATCCCTTAGTTGTCTAATATCAAACATGACTCAAATTACACAGGTCAACAAAAAGAAACTTTTGGAAATTTGATTTGATAATATCTCCTGATCTCTGTTTTTTGGTTTGCTGAAACCGAAAATGAACTCCTCGTTTTCTCCTATCATGTACAGATTGTGTTCTATCTCGCAATCTCAAGTAGGCAAAGTAATGAAAATGATGATTAAGGAAAACAGAATAGGCCAATAATTTTTATTCCCTAGATAAATATTTTACATAAATCTGTATAGGTTATAAATTTGCCAGAGTAAAAAATTATCTGTATTATGAAGTTATTTCATTTACAATGAGAAAAAAATCAATTAAACTTGTATTTTATTATTTTTAATCTCGGGGGTGTTCTTTGAAGACCAAACATATGAACATAAAGTTAATAAATAAAAAATAAGACATATACTTTTTGTAATTTTTCAGTCCTTCGATTTGTCTTGCTTCAGCCCAAATAGTGTGTTTTGTTGTTTTTGACGCTTTGAATTATAATGCTGCCTCAATGGTTTCCTGTAGATTCTGCATCCTTCACATCTCAACAATTGTGTGCGTAATGTGTTAGGTATACGTATGAGTATGAGCAAATATGAAGAATAATGATGTATGAGGGTCCTCAAGATAAATATCTTTGAAATCTGCAAACACTTCTCTTTCGACCACCTCTAAATAACTAACCCCCTTTCCTTTCCAGCATCTTTCAACAATTGGTGCCAACTAACTGATTTTAACGGCGTTTTCTTGCATCACCACTCACTTCCTTGAAATGGCCAACTTGCCCCACCCATATTTTTCCACACTTACTTGAATTTAAACTTTTTTACAGCTTATCTGTTTATATAAAGAATAATATAAATTTTATATTAAGATATAGGATTAAATCCAACAAACATTGTCCAGCCTGACAACCAATAGATCTTTTAAAAATTTGATTTTTTATTTATTTTTATGTAAAAGTGGTTTCTTTTCTTGGAAACTTCTTTGTGTGCACTTCCAAGTATGTGATTCACGCTGTAGCATCCAACAATATCCCATCATATTCACGTTTCACTTCCACTGATACCTTCGTTCCATCTCCTTGATGTCCTGGTGAAAAATTTACCCTTGTTCTTCACTAGTGTTCCCTAAGATTTCCGGAAAATAGTTCTCATGCGAGTGTAAGAAGTGAACCTTGAAACTCATGTTGCAACCTTGTGTTTGAAAGCCTTCAACATATGCTCCATGATACTTATATAGTTGGGATCCTTCATGTTACCTAGGAACTTCTCAACTACCTCTTGGAACGAATTCTAGGCTTCCTTCTCATTCTCATTCATGGTCTGGGTGACATGTGCATCTGAAAAAAGTTTTCTGATGTCTGGGCCAACAAAGATTCCTTTTTTAGCTTGCCATCACTTAAACCAGGAAATTTAGAGCTTAACTACTTTAAAGGTTAACCTTCTTTATTGAGATATTTCATAAACTGCTTTATCGGGCCTAGCTTTATGTGCAGAGGAGGTTGTAAGATTTTGTCAGAAGGAACCAAACTTTCCCGAATAACACTAAGGGATTTAACTCCTGTTGAGAAAAAAGATCAGGTTTAAAATCACTGTTTGATTCGATCTTTTCCACCATGCAAGCTTCTTCATCAGTTTCCCAATCAACGCTGTCCCAGTAACATGGAGGCTGAGGAACTTTCCAGAACCATGTGGTTCCAGATGAATAACAGATTCAGGATTAGGGTAGTTAATGACCTTTTTATTTTTTGAGTTATAACCTGGAACATCACAGGTGCAAAAATAACAGTCATTCCCATGATTTTTCTATTCCTTGGGATAGCAAATTCAAATGATTGTAACTCTTTGTGCCAAGTGAAGTTTTTCTTCGCAGCTATGACAAACTTTGCGAGGAGCCCCAGCTTTATCTTGATCTATTCTTAAACCATAATATACCTTTTTGACGAATTCTGCTATATTTTGTTGATACTTCTTGATTGTCTATTCACCATAGATGAAGCAGAAGTAGTCTGGAGTGGTAACACGACGATGGAACATTTTTTCGAACTCAAACTCTAAAAAAGTTGTTCATTCACTTCAACACAATTAGGTAAGCTAGGTGAATGGATTCACTTCAAATGATATGAATATGACTGAACTGAGATAATGAGCAGCAACGTTGGCATTCATTTATAAAATATAACAAGTTCAATCTGGTTCAGAGTCAGAAAGTGACAACTGAGACCAGATAATAAGTACATTCCTGTCTGAACAGGTAGAGTGAGTGCTTGGAGCTGGATGCCCCTACATCAGCGACTGAGAGAGTATTATTGGGAAATAATTAGTGTTTAGAATCATAGAAAATGATTCAGCTATTCCAGTTCATTAACTAACTTGATAAGAACATTATAAGTTTTTTGCTACAAATACATGCCCATTACATAACATATCATGGATTTGTGAAACAAAACGGAGTTCATTTTCGGTTGCAGCACACCAAAAAACATAAAGATCATCCAAAATTATCAAATCATATTTTTGGTTGTAGACTTGTGTTGTTAATGAATGTTTAGTTCAAATTAATAAAAATTCAAATGAAATCCTTTTCAATATTATGACACAGAACACACATTTTTTTTATAACTTTGTTTCACCTTATTGTAATAATCTAATTATAGTTGTGTGAAGGTAATACTTAAAAGAAAGATGGAAGATGTCTGGCAAGAGCAGGTGCTCAAATATTTCTTCACTTTTCCATAAAGGGGCTTAGAAATTTGATCTTTGAGTTTATCTAATATTATAATTAAATTTTTAGTGATACAGTTGACTGGTGCGGAGACGATGTGCTAGAAGATCTGAAAGGCCGACGCCCATTACATCGCTATGCTATGGGAGCTTGTGCCAGTGTATTAGCCAAAACGAAAGAACAACTTAATCACTATAAACCCCGCAGTGTTTATACTAACCTAGTTGAACTAGGAAGGTATATTATTATTTAGGAATATTCTTCTTCTGTTATTACAATATTCTTAATAAATATATAATGTTTAACTATATTACAGGTTACTTTTTGATAAAGTTATGAAAGAGATCCCAAAGATGATGGAATTCGATCCTGCCACAGCTATCCTTGGTATCGAAAACTTCACTGAAGTATTCTCTTTAGTTACTGAGCACTTCTCTGTTCAGTTTCCAAAATTTCTTTCTGAAGCATGTAAGATATGATCAATTGTAGCAATAATCATGAAACTGTATCAATATTATGATCTATACATGACTTGTTGAGTGTTATGTTATGTGTGATTTTCAGGTGGAGTTGATGTAAACGAAGGTCTTAATAGTCAAATTGAAAAAATTTTAAAATGTTACCTAAAATCACTGGGTCAAATTTTGGACATGGAAGATGAAGAAGAAGATCAGCACCATAAGAAGCTGATGTCAGTTTTGATAAATGGCGTCAATATTATTTGCCTGCACTTGCCTGTTGATGGCCAGTGTGTTGTTAAAGTAATTATTAATTTGAATTTATAATTATATTCATTTTTCACTTATATTTAGAGTTTTTTATTAGATATAAGATGACAGATTTCCATCAAAACATGAAACTAGGAGTTCATATTTAGCCCTGAAGTTAGGTTTGAGTGCATGTATTCCTTGGGATATCAGCTTTGGTTGATGAAAGAACATCTTTAGATTTTCATGAAAATTTCAACTGAATCAACCTAAGCCCAATCCAACCAAGTACATCCACTAATATTAGAAATATTCTACATTCTATCACCTAATAAACGATAAAAGATTAAAATTGTAATATACTTCTTAAACAGGTTTTAGCTTGGTTGACTGAAGTAGTAGAGAAACGTGGTATAGATTCTCCGACCGACACCAAATGCATTTTATCTCTGCTTATGAGACTGAGCCAGAGGATTAAGTCTGATTCTGCTATTTATGATAATTTGGCCTTACACCTTTGCCAGCTGTATGGTACAATAAATGATGTGAGTTATTTTTTTTTTACTATTATTATTAGTGTTCTGAGCATACGCTATTATATACAAACACCTCCCTACTTCGTTCTTCATATAAACACCTTATACTACTGTTTATAGGCCGTACTTTAGCTCTAAAGTTGTCTCAGCAGGCAACTTATGTGAGCTGGTCACGAAGGAGCCCTCAAGAAGTGAATGAATCACTTGTTATATTTGTTTTGTAGTGTAATAGGTAATATCCCACCGAGAAGTCGGCCAGATTTGACACTAGCACTTGCCTCTGCCGGATTACAGATAACATCAAGCAATAGACCACTGATGTGTCCCCTCTACCCCCAATAACTACCTTCTTGGCCACATTTGCAGATGACACTGCAGTCTTGTCATCATACTATCCCACTCAGACCCCGATATAGCATCTCATACCCTTCAAAAACACCTTGATGAGATCGAGCATTGGTGCAACCAATGGCGGATTAAAGTTAATGAAGCAAAATGTTCTCACATTACCTTCACCCTCTGCCGCAAGTCTTTCCCACTAGTTTCTTTTAATTCCATTCCTCTCCCTGTACTTAGGCTTCCATCTCGACGAAACGACTGAGCTGGAACCCACATAAGAGGCTAACAAGACAAGAACTAAACAGACGTTTTGGACAACTTTACAGACTACTTCAAAGGACATCCCACTCTCAATAGAAAACAAATTACTAATTTACAAAGTTATACTTAAGCCAATCTGGGCATACGGAATAGAGCTATGGGGGACAGCAAAGAAGTCGAACATCAAGCGTATCCAATTCTTTCAATCAAAAGTCCTGAAAACAAAAGTAAATGCCCCTTATTACGTCAGCAACGAAACCCTTCATAACGATCTTAATATACCTTACATTCTCGTACTGGTCCCTTCCAAGTTCATGAAATTCCGTAGTAACCTATCCAACCACCCTAATCCCCTACCACAGTCATTGTACTGCACCATTCATCCCTATAATCTTCCTGGGAGACTAAAATGGTAGTGGCCTCGTGACCTGCTATAAAAGCGTTATAGTGTGGGAGTCCTGGCAATGGCCAGTTTCTCCAATCATGTCCTGAGCGTATGTGGCTGTCGCACTCTTGGTCAACTTCTGCTGGCTTGTATCTAGTGATGCTCCAATCATGTCCTGAGCGCCATGTATAATATTACGTTTTTTTATATTTTTTATTAATTTGAGGTTTTATAGAGGTTCTGTTAATATAAAAAAGAATTCTGGCAAAAGGAAAATTGTTTAATTACAAACTGGTTCATGGATTTAATATACATATAAGCACGTACGTGATAAAATTACAATGTTAAAAACTAATCTTAAATGTACCTTAATATATTCGGGTCTGGCCAGATTTACTAAATTGTGTTCTACACGTGGTTCTTCTTTGTGCTTCGTTGTCGTCTTTGTGCCGAGCGTGGTTCTAGAGCTTGCCTTGTGTCTCCTGCGATGATCGTAACAGACAATCCCACCTTGTCCAATTGAATGAGGCCGATCCCTCGGCTCTCCTCGTTTTTATACCCTCTGTTGCCATCTTGGATTTTTTAACTTCTTTGGTTTTCCAATGCCCGTTGTCTCAGATATTAGTAACTTTTCTTGTTTTAAAGTTAACAAATCCAATATTAAATTATTTATACTTAATTTTTGATATTATTTATTTGATAACTATTAATATTAGACATAACGGCAACAAAATGTTCATCCTTTCGTAGCCATGACCCATGGGTCGTTTTACCGTTCTTTTACGCTCACTAATTTTGAGTTTATATCAAAGGCAACATCACAAACTCACAGCATCTAAATATCACAACAATATATTATTCTAATATTTGTTAAATATTAATAATATTTTAATTTTATATTCTTTCATATAAGTTTAAAAAACTTTATATTTATAACTTTTACGTTATTTCAGGGTTCTGTTAAATTATATAGGAAACTTCTGGCAAAAGGAATATTGGTTTTATTTAAACACATTGAATATATAAAAATTGATATACAAAAAAATAAATACGTACGTAATTAAAGTATAATATTAAATCTAAATTTACGTAATTATACTGGCCAGTGTTCTTTGTGTTGATGTCTTCGTGTGGTTCGGATCAGCATACTTGTTCTAATCTGCCGCGCGTGGTTCCAGACGTCTTTGTTGTCGCATCTGGTGAAAGTGAAAGTCAGACCTCGTGCACTACGAGACCGCTTCTCGGTAGGGTCGCTACCTGGTAGTCCCTTCTCTGTCTGCTTCTGATGAACGAATGTCTCCTGGTTCTTTGTCGGCTTGTATATATCTGCATCTCTCCGCTGCCTTCTTGACTTTCAACTCGTTATTTAATGCCAGTTGTTTTGAATATTTATACTTTGCTTAATTTACGTAGTTTATAAAATAAATGTTTACATTAGTTATGATATTATTTTTATTATAAATATTAATAATTAATATGACGACAATAAAAAACGTTCATACTTTCACAGAGATGAACCACGGATCGTTATTACGTTATTCAATGCTCGCTAATTCTGAGTTTATTTAAACAAACATCATTAAAAATCATCATATTAAAATATCACAACATTATATATTATTACGTTATTCAAATAAATTAGTTTTATTGTTTTTATTCTTTAACTTTAAATTATTTTTTTTTATTATTTATTATTAGGTTCTATTAACAAAAATAATTCTGGCAAAAAGATGAATTTAATTTTACAAACATAAAATATAAACTTATATTAATTATGTAAATACTTGTCTATAAATTTGATTCCTTTTCTTCTTTAATTCTCTTCATTCTTTAAACAAATTAATACTTCTGCTCTTCGTGCTATTTCTCTTCCGTTCTGCTTTAGGTCAATAACCACTAACCAACAAAATTTTTAAGTTTCTCTTACTCACAATCTCAAGCTAATAACATGTATTACGGGCTGATCCCAAAACTAGTGAGTAATTATGTGTGTGTTTTCATCATAATCACCACAACTATACTATAAAAGTTTTTCCATGATCACTAGACCCAGACACCTATACACCAGGCTGATCCCAAAACTAGAGAGAGAATAATTCTGTGTGTTTTCATCATAACAACCACAACTATACTATCTTTTGTTTTTTCCTCTACTCTCGATTGTTTTTATTTTCGCCTTCTTGATATATGCTTTGAATAACATATTTATATTTCAATTTCTTGATATACAAAATGTATAATATTAAATATCACAGCAATATATTGTTATGTTTTTATCAATATTGTTTTATTTTTAATTTATTCTGAGGGTTATAAGGTTTTGTTAATATACAAAGAAAATTCTGGCAAAAGGAAAACTGTTTAATTACAAAACTTTTCATTAATTCTTTATATTAGCACGTCTGTGACAATATTACAATGTTATATTAACTAAATTTTCTATTACCTTACTTACTATCGCTCGAGTATGGCCAGATTTTTACTAATTATTACTTCTTTTACTTTGTCCGCCACACGGTCAGTCTTATCCACAACTATCACCTCAATCCTTCTTCTCTTCATAAAATCCTTCCATAAACTGTTCCCACCTTTGGTTCTATCACCATCAAATAAAAAATTGTCAAAGTTTCACAAATTTCAGCAGAACAGCGCTCTCTTCTTTCACAACTCCATCTCACGGGGTTACCAGCATAACAACAGCTCAGGCCATCTTGTTTTTCAAACCTCCCTCTTTTGATATCCACTCTTTTGATATCCAGTAGTTTTCCGCCCTTTTATGCCCGCTAATTACAAATTTAATTCAAAGGCAACATCTAAATATCACAACAATATACTAATAATTAAATTTTTTATTAAAACCCCGTTCTTTTTTTTTCTATCCTGGTAGTCTTGGTTTGTCAGGCCTCTTCCCACCATTCATCCTTAGTATGTCATTCTTTATTCTTTCTGGTTGATGTGTTATTAAGAAATCAGTTTTGGCCATATTTTGTCATTAATTCAGATTATGGAACTCGGCCACAGGACTGGTTTTTTTTCTGATAATGATGATTTGATCAACTCTTCTAATTATTAATGGCATTGGAGAAAAATTATGGCTGTTCTACATTAGTGCATATTCTGAGAACAGCAACAAGATTTCATTTTGTTTTGTCAATTCAATCCTTAATATTATGATGGTTAATCAATGAAATTTAAGAGTATTTTTATATTAGGTGGAGACGGAAAAACCTGACTGTGAATTTTCTTCAGTGAGTGAGGATACCAAGTCTGCTGTTCTGCCTTTGTTGTGTAACTCGTTGAACACCCGCCTCTCATCATTTGACTGGCTTATACAAAGGACCAAGGCGGAGTACACAATGTACTTTTCTGGCCAAAATATCATCAGTAACCAAGAATGTGAGTATTATTTTGATATTTAATTACTAGAGAAGTTATATTCAATGAGTAGTTAATAGTAATAATTAGTTTTACAATAATATGCTAGGTATAAATTTAAAAAAGGCGACTCTTCTCACCTCCCCTGCGTTTTTACCTACTAAATGTGGTTGTGGATCGATTTTTTTTTTTTTGGTACACGAGCTTCCAGGATATGTACCTAACTCATAAAATGGAATCTCACAGGGCTACTGATGGATTAAACATAGACTCATTCATTATCTACAATAAAATGTGTAATAACATATGGGTACAATAAAATAATGGCTGTGTAGCACAGAAACTATTATTTTAAATTAAATGTTATGTAACAATAGTTAATAGATATAATCCTGTTAAAAGTATAAGGTTAAATAATAACTAGATACAAATATACAATAAATCATTATAGAATGACACTGTAGATAGCTCTGTAAAAATACTGCAATTCACAATGTTTTCAGAGAGTTACAGGGCCTAGAGAATAACCAAGAGAATAGCCTAGTTAATAAGGATGTTAGAACAGAAATCAGGAGATCCTGGCTATGAACCCAGACTGTGCTATTATATTTTTTTTTTCTTTAAACCAATAAATATTTAATACAAGGTTGCTTCTAATGTTTAATTATAATTATTTTGAAAACAGGTAAACAAAAACTGAAGAGGACTGAAAAAGAAGCAGTTATACAAGCTGGTTTTATTTCTTCTACTGCTCAAATCTTGACTACCATTAACTGTGCCCCATCTGCTGAATTACTTTGTAAGACTCTACACCATCTCTACTCAAGCCTGACATCACTGACGAAATACTTCCATGGCAGGTCTACTCATATCAATCCAGCCTATCAAGAAGCAAGGTATCATACTATTTTAATATTTCACCATAATTCTGCATGTTAGCATAGCTATAACCTTGTTTGCTGAAATTCTGTGACTTCAATATCTTTAAACCACATTTTTTTTTTAAATCTGTTCGATTCACCACATAATTATTAGTCTTATGTTAAATATTTCAATAGTTCTTTTGCAACTCTACTGCGTTAGCCATTCACAATTGTACCTACGATATTGAAGTAAATAAAATAAATCTTGAGTGAATAATTAGATTAATCTTCAAAATTGACTTAGGTTATTGGTATATTAATTAAAAATCCTCTTATTTCTTCATCAAGGCTGTTTAGATTGGAGGATTTCTCATCATATACTTTATCATAGGTGCTTGCCGTTTTTCCACCTTAATTTTTTTAATTACATTATTTTTAATGTGTATTTTTCTAACTATTTTTCATTATTAGAAATATTTATTCCATGGTCTGTACAATCATAGATTTGGAAAATTGGTCAAACTTGCTGCATCACATCTTTCGACGCAGGTGGCAGACTTCCTCTTATTCATTGAAGTAAGTTGTCTCTTCCTCTTATGACCTTGTTACTGATGTCCTCAATATTATTAGTACTATTGAAGATATCATTAGTAGCTTTTAAGACTAAATTTAATATTTTAGTCAGTGGATAGTGTCTCCGCAGAGGAAGAAAAGAAGATTTCTGCCAAAGTTCTTCGCCAAGCCAAGAAACAAACTGTATACATTCCAAAACTTGTCGCTGAGCTCGAGAATTTCACCAAATGCGTAACGCAGTTATCCATTAAGTGCAAGGTTTGATTTATTATTTTTTATTTATTGGATTTTCATATTGTTTTAATAATTATCAAAATTTTGACTATACCATACTTGTATACCGTATTAATTATCCAACAATGTTACCAATCTTATTTAAGGATCCTTCATTATCATCGAATTTGAAACTTACTACTACAAGGGACTTTCGCCTTAATACAAAAAGGTTGGAAGAAGTTATGAAACGACGACATGAGGTAAGCCAATAATTTCTTTAACTGGTAAATTTAACTATCTTTTTTTTTTCATGTGTAAAGCATTAAAACCTGCCTACAGGATACAGATGACGAAACAATTGACACCACCACCACATCACAGCAGTCATTATCTGTCGGTGGGCCTGCATCTCAAGCTTCTACAAGCGGTTCTAAGAAACAACCTCGCAAAAAGAAGAAAACATAAATTTATTTCTTAATACTAATGATATAAAAACTTAATCTTGATAACAAACATTACATATACTGTATATATTGAGAGTAACATCACATAATGTTGTAAATATCTATGTTATATAAATATAAAATCTTAGATTTGTTAATTTATTTTTTTTACAATAGAGCCTTTTATCCATCATAATATCATTATCATAACGAGACTTATTATACTTGAATTATAAAAAAAATAATAATTATAAGATCACCAGTACAAAAATTAACGATTCTTAAATCAAGAACCAGAATTAACCTAATTATTATTATAACAAATTTATTATTATTGTTTTGCCAGTATACTAATATTAGTTGATATAAATATTTATATTTCATCACAGGTATAGGAATGTTGTTAACAGGGCAATTATAAAAAAATATAATTAAACATCTATTATTACCTCAGTAGTATTTATAATTCAAGACAAGATATTTTATGCCTAGCTTAAAGAGTACTTTTTTCCAGAATTTGGCGATTTGTCCCAATTTCGTATCCCCTATGCCACCATCTAAATGGTTTTAATTATACATAAATGATATTGAATGTATGTTTGGTAATTTTGTAAGTAAATGGGCCGAAGTATGGCAGGAGGGCTAGTACAACAGACTCCCAAGCGGGGAGTGTGGGTTTGAATCCTCCCCTGGGAGGGGATTTAATTTCTATGTATAAAGCTCGATTAGGATTAGGAGAAGGATGAATTGGGTGGTGATTTTGATGCTCCAGGGCTCAAAATTTAAGATAGCAAAAGAAACTATGTAATTGTAAACTGTAATTTTGTATTTTTGTTTTTTCCTGTGAAAAACGTTTTGAAAAATTGTGGGGAAGTCGAAGGTTTTTTTTTAGAAATTTTATAAGTAATCATACTTTCGTATTCCAGCTAGATCCAAAATACCGCTCAAAAAATTATCTCGTGAAATCCGACCCCTTGATCTGAGCATTCCATGTGAAAAACAGGTGGAAAGTTTATTATTCATAACGATCAAGATTCTCCTGATAAAGGTTAATCTCTCCCTTAAGACGATTCCGTTGTCGCATTGTTCATAAAAATTAATTGATTTAAAAAAAAAAATAAACAGTTCAGAGAATTAAAATATAAAGTGGAATGGTAAAAAGTTCGTGGACCTAGGCGTTTCCTTCTACGAGCGTGTAGACGTGTATGAACACTTCTTTGATCTTCCCGCCCCTCCCCTCGAGTGGGTGGAGCGGAAACCCCAGGTTGGCGAAGCCTAGTTTTGAGATAAATCTCCCATGGACATAATGGATGCTAGAAAAGGGTGGCTACTTGTATATAGCCAACCCAGAGCAAAATGGCCTGCCCGCCCATATGGTGGTGTCCAAATAAGAAAATAAATTTTGTAAGTTTACTTTCTTAATTTAGCCGATGCATGGTTGTTCAGGAAACAAGCAACGTAAAATATAATACTGTATATTAGTTAAGTGCGATTAGAATTATGACTGTTACTGTTACTGTTCCCTCTCGTCACTTGTCAGTTAGTGAGTTGGCAAATTAATCAACCTCGTATGTGAAGGTACAGTAAAAAGCTAGAATAAAACTTGGAACAGAAACACAGCCACGGCTATGATATCGCTATACTGCACGCAGGCAAACATAATATTCTGCCCTGAAGTTAAATTACTGCTTAATGTAAATAAAGGGTTATCATGGGGTGAAGTGTTTAATTTACAGGTTCTGTGTTCAAATACCTCTATTTGAACAGTGAATTTATTTCATTTTCTGAGCCGTAAATAATTTAACAATAATAAAATAAAGGTTATTAATTGCAATCATGGGTTTTATTTGAATAATCGATAATGGTACAAAAAACGAACAGTGCCATTAGCCCATAATGGTTAGGGGAGAGGGAAAACCACTAAATGAATGTGTTGCCCAATTTGTTAAATAGTTAGTTTAACAAATAAGCCAAACGAAATACATAGGACTGATGTCCATACGCTCTACACAAATATAATGATACCAAATTTATCATGTGTTATAGGTGCTAAAAGTGCATGTGTAATTTGTCTTCTATATAATTTTAAAATGTTAGCTTTGATAGTTTTCTATGGACTGGTTCTTCCGGAAATGAGCACTGCCCACGACCTTGTTCTACCAGCAACGGGAACGGCCAGAGCTCTGAACAACAGTGTTAACGTCAAAACCGTGCTCTTCAGGGAACCTGATACTTGCAAGGTATTCTTGTTCAACACAACATATTTTGCGGCAAGCCGTTTCTCCACGATTCCAGTTTAATAACTCATTCACACAGTTAACAACCAAGCCAGTTTTAATTTTTTTTTTTTTTGTTTGTGTCAAAATTTTGACCATTTTATTTTATTTTTTTAATTGTTGAAAAGATGATTTGGTTAAAAATACCAAGAAACAATCAACTAAAATCGTGATATGTTGTAAGAAACTGACACTTTCCGTTGGGTTATTTAGGTCTTTAACTGATGTTGGTTTAATTCGTTTGACTACGATTCTAGTCTTCGGAGGAGTGCTTGTGTGTAATGAAGAGGATCCTTGTGTTGAGGCCGGTTTACACGCTACGGCTTTTTGTATGTTTGGTCTAAAATGTAAATCGTATCGAGTTAAACGTAGTGCGTGTAAATCGTACGTCTTATAGAGTCGAAATAAAATCCACGAATTCGAAAGTAAGATCCTAAGGGATTTAATTTGTGAAAACCGACAAAAGGTAGGATGTTAACGCAACTGCGACAAATCGTTCAGTTTTTCACTCATTTAATTTAGTTTCTTTCTCTATTGTTTAATTATTTCTTTTATTTTTCTTTAAATTAATAAAATCTCCAACCTGCGGCAATGCTCTCATGAATTTTGATCGGAATTCATAGGATCATACAAGTTTCCCTTATTTATAGGTAATAAAAAATAAGGAATATTCAATAGGAATAATAAATGAAGAGCTGGTTTGAAAATTCAGAAGGAATCTTAAAGTTGCTGTAGGTTGTTCGTGTGGAGAAATGGCCTTTCTTATGCAAGTTTCTATTTTCTCAATTTATGGTGTTACCAGTTCTAGTTATGAACTATAGGAAACAGTGTCCGTTCTCAAATAATTTCTCCAGTCGTCAGGTTCGCTGCAAAGCTCACGATGTAATCAGATATCAGAATATTGTCCTTTTGAGAGCGATTCTCTACATCATACTGATCTAGATTTTATGATGGTAATTATGGTTGACCAAAAAAGTCCTTCCTCCATGCTTACTTCGAGCAATCAACAGATGTTTATATTTCGTAGGGAAGGTTTACTAGTGAACAAACCAAATTGGAAGTTGGAACTGATGAGAAAGTCTGTAGAAAAAACGTAATCTGTATTGACCCGACAAAACGTACATTTTGTCCTCCATTTTAGTAGCTGACAAGACGTAGCGTGTAAACCTACCTTTAGATCGATATCTGAGGTGATTAGGACTGTGTCACCTGGAAATGCTGGGAGTATTATGTTTGTATGTTATGTATTGACCTAAGTGTTTAAATAAGTGAAGTAATGAAATGAAAAATACTTAGCCGTTTTCTAAAAATAATAAAAGGTAACAGATAAGTATGTCCAGGTAACAAAAAAAAAGTTGTGGGCTTAACGCACTTCCCTGTGACACCTCCGTATTTCTCAGAACCACGAGCTATCCGATTGCTACATGTTATTGCTTAGGTTCCAGGAATGTTTTCATTCCATGGATAGTGCTTCGAACATTTTCTTTCTTCTTGGCTTGAACCATCCTGCCAGGCTTAATTGATTTATGGCCAAAAAAAAAGTTTTTCATTATCTGTTTGTTTTTTATTCAAAGTTGGTTATGAAAATCATGTAGCTGATAACTAGTCAAAGGTCATGCAGCCCAGAATAAATATTTTTTGTTCTTCTATTTTAAATTTTACCTTGTAAAATATGCTTGAAAATAACTCATTTTAGATGTAACACTGAAAATTATTATTATCATAAGAAAAAAAGATAATGATATGTCCCGGCTCTGTCAATATAAAAGGGGGAATGGAAAGTAATGTTTTTTACAATAAATTTTTTAACAAGTTTTTGTTTTCAATCAATGATGTAATCACCCCCATTATTAACAACCTTTTGCCATCTAGTGTGCAAATTTTCAATGCCGGATCCATAAAAATCAATTGGTATTGAGCAAATTTCTGGAGATGGCATGGAAATGCGTCGGAATAAATGGAAATCCGATGGTGCAATATGGGGTGGATGAGGCTGGAGATGAAAGATGGATCATCTATGATAATTCAAAATACAAAAGGCAGAGGCTTTCTCCAAATGAATCGCCACAGAGTACTGCTAAGCCAGGTCCACACCCCAAAAAGGTGCTTGTGTGTTATGTGGAGTATTCGGTGGGTCGTTCATTTTGAAGTGCTGAAACCTGGACAAACTACGACCTTTACTATGCACAATTAGATTGAGTAAATCAATGTTTAGTTGAAAAGCGATTGTCAACAGAAAAGGCGTTATTCTGCAACACGATAATGCAAGACGAACCCTGGAAAAAAGAAATTAATTGGGGTGGGAGGTATTGCCTCACTCACCATACTCGCCCGATATTGCGCCATTGGACTTCCATTTATTCCGATCGCTACTGTAGCGATCCTAACTACATAAGTGTTAAATCACCCTATACTCTGGTGCATATATAATATATTGTAATTAATGTAAATCATGTTTAAAGTTATAAGCAATAAATCATGCAGGAACCGGCAGTCGTAAAACAAGTCACAAGAGGGTCGAAGGTCGTCAGCAATAAACCTGAGAGGGTAAGCACCTGGCCGTCATAAAACAGACCCGGTAGACCTAGGGTCACCTTCCGGCGGTCATAAAATCTAAAAGCCATGCCATAAACAGTCCTTTAGGGGACGAGGGGTCACGTATCTCGGTGCAGGTGCGACATCATAAACATACCCCTTTCAAGCCAGGCTCCGCCTTCCGGTAGGTTTGGATACATCCTTCGATGGGTTACTAGGGCTAGACTTGATGAAGAAAGTGAACGAGCGAAAGTTAGGTGCGTAGGCCACGAGCGAACGGAGGCGCATAGGGTTCCGCAGAAAGCAGGCCCTCAGGCAGAGATCAGAATGTCAAGGGAGAAAGCTGGTAGTATAAATAGGGAAGAAGAGGGCGGAGCACCCCCAAGCGACGAAAGGGGAGACCAAACCGAAGGAAAGAGTACCGGAGGGACCAAGGACTGACAGAGGGAGAGCCAGGGGAATGCCGAGTAAAAGCCGTGAAAAGATATGTGGTTCCGAAGCACACGTAAGCAATTGTAGCAGGGGTAGTGGACTTGGTAGACGATGAAAAAGTGATAATAGAACCCGAGGTACAACCGCAAAAGGGACTAAGAACTGGCAGAGTAGTGGACAGAGTGAGCGACGGAAGAGTGAAGGTTAGAGTAGTGAATCTAGCAGGGGAGCGAGTTGTGATCGACCGGGGTCAAACGCTAGGAATGGCCGCGAGGGCTCAGGTGAATGACCAGGTTGGGACGGTGGTAGGAGCGGTAAAGCAACACCAGGGGGAAGCGTAATTGGGACGAGGAACTCAGCCACTTGCAGCCATGCGACCGAGAGATGATTGAGGATGCTAAACCAGTATGGGGCACTGTTCGATCCGCCGGACGAGAGAGGATGCACCCTGGGATTGGAGCATACGATCGAGACAGGCGAGGCAGTGCCGGTGGCAAAAAGACCATATCCGGAACCCTTCCACCAGAGGCCAGTTGTGAAACATCATACACAGGAGATGCTGGACAACGGCGTAATCCAACAGTCGTCCAGCCCGTGGTCGGCACCCATTTTACTGGTCAAGAAGAAATCGGAAAACAGAGAAACCAAGTTTCGGTTTTGCACTGATTTTCGGGGTCTTAACGCGGTCACCAAGGTGGAAGTGTACCTGCTACCACTAATCCAGGAGACGTTGGAACAGTTGGGGAGGAGTCGTTATTTCACGACTATCGACTTAGCCAGTGGGTACCACCAGATATCCGTAGCAGAGAAAGACCGGGAAAAAACGGCATTCACTACTGGCAACGGCCATTATGAATATAGAAGGATGGCCTTTGGGCTAGCGGGTGTGCCCGCGACCTTTCAGAAGCTGATGGATTGCCTGTTAAGCAGGATAATGGGAGTGGAATGCTATGTGTATCTCGACGATGTAATTGTGTACAGCGCGACGATCGAAGAACAGGCACAGAGGATCGGGAACGTGTTCAGCAAATCACAAGAGGCGAACTTGAAAATTAACCGAGAAAAGTGTCGATTCGTGCGAAAGGAAGTTGCCTACCTGGGCCACGTAGTAAGCGAGGACGGACCCAGCAAAGGTAGAGGCCGTGAAGAAATATCCCAGACCAAGGAATGTGAAGGAGGTAAGTTCATTCCTTGGGCTGGCGGGATATTACCGACGGTTTGTGGATAAGTTCACAGAGATTGCGCAACCAATGACGGTACTCACTAAAATGAATGCCACTTACAAGTAGACGCAAGAAGCGGAAGATGCGTTCAACGAATTGAGGACGAACTTAATGTCAGATCGTGTCCTGATATACCCGGACTTTCGGGATCCGTTCATCTTAGCAACCGACGCGTCCTCGATCGCCCTTGTGGCAGTGCTGTCGCAAGTCCGCGACGGGGTAGAAAGACCGATATGTTACGCCAGCCAGCAGTTGAGAGGACCGGAAAGGAACTACTCAGCCACGGAACTGGAGTTATTGGCGGTGATATGGGCCACCCGACAGTTCAGGTGTTATATACTGGGACGAGAGTTCAAGTTAATAACAGATCACTCGGCCCTGAGATGGATGTTGATCTTAAGATAACCCTCATCCAGGTTGATGCGGTGGACCTTGAAACGAGGTAGAACATAAGGCGGGTAAAAAGCATACCAATGCAGATGCCTTGAGTAGGGCGGTACGAGGTGTGAAGATGAGGACCCCGGGTTTCAGTGAGGTACGGTTGTGGGCAGCGCAACAAAAGGAGGCCTGGTGCAAGGACCTTGCACAACAGCCAGGCCAGGGGTCTAGAGATGCGAGGGGGGTGTTATACTGGACCAACGGCAGCCTCGGCGTGGGGACTTGGAAGTTGGCTGTACCGGAGGAGTTAAGAGAAGCCGTAATGCGGCAGTGTCATGAGGCCCGGTGGGCTAGACATCCGGGTATTGAGAGAACGACGTTGTTGGTAAAAGAGGGATTTTACTGGCCAAACATGAATACGGATATAAAAGAGTTCGTAACCCAGTGTGACAGCTGCCAGCGAAGGAAGTCTCCCACGGGCTTGAAAGTTCCACTGGAAGCTCCTTTCTTCCCTACCCGACCATTCGAGCAAATCTCGATGGATATTGTTGATCCCCTACCAAGAAGCGGACGCGGGTATAAATACATGCTGACCATGATAGATAATTTCACTAGGTATGCCGAGGCCATTCCTCTGAAAGAGATTACGGCAGAAGAAACGGCCAGGGCTTTCGTGGAAGAAGTAGTGACTCGGCACGGAGCCCCGGAGAGGCTGGTAACGGATCAAGGAAGGAATTTCATATCTTCCTTTATGAAGAACACGTGTAGGTTGCTGGGAACCGAAAAGATACAGACCACTCCATACCACCCGGAAGGAAATGGAATGGTGGAGAGGTTGCACCGGACGCTAGCGGAGGCTGTTGCTCATTACGTGTGACAAGATGGACGGGATTGGGATCGTTGGGTACCTTGCGCGTTGATGGCCTATCGGGCCATTCCGCACTCGTCAACAGGATACTCGCCGAATTACCTCATGTATGGGCGAGAAGTACATACACCGATGGAGTGTAAGATCGCGCCGGTGGATGGGGAAGCCCCAGTAGAAGAGTCGGTAATAAGCGTCAAGAAATGCTGAATCAGGCCTATGAGGAGGCATCCCAAAGGATGGAGAAGGCCTGGGCGCGTCGGACAGCGCAATGCAACAAGGCGCGGAAACCCAGGGAAATGAAGGTGGGAGAGTATGTTTTTCTGCATGTGTCGGTGATCAAACCGGGACATTGCAGGAAGTTCCATCGGCCATGGACCTGACCATATGAGGAGATCAAAAAGATTTCCCCGGTCACGTACAAGCTGCAATTAGAATTTGGACGCAGGTGGTTGTCCACATCAACCGTCTGAAACCGGCGGTAGCTGGTGGGCCTAATTACCCAGAGGATAAGGAGAGTGAACTGGAAGAACGATTGACTCCAGAAATGGAGGAGGTCAGCGAGGGAGAGACGGAGCCTTGGGTGGAATATAGCGATGAAGACGGGGACAACGAAGTGGAGGAAAGGGAGGAAGGCGCCGAAGTAGAGGCGTTACCCGGACCCAGCCAGGAAAGGGTGACCTCAACGCCACCCTCGCTGAGAAGATCACCGGGTCTCCCCGACTGGGTTACTCCGCCATGGATGCGGGAAGATACTGACGAGCCAAGTAGCCTAGAGCCAAAAGGAAGGGCTGGGGAAATGACTCCCAGAACCGGTTCAGAAGAAGAAGAAGGGGAAGGAGGAGAGCGCCCGGAGGAACAATGGCCGGGACGGCTATGGGAAAAGAGGAAAGGAGCGAGAGAGAGGGCCAGGCGCAATATTCGACGAGAAGCGATACTCGGGAGATAGCCAGGTGGACGACCCACCTATACCTATTAAATATTTTAATAATATATTATTATAATTATTACGTTCTTTGAAAGATAACGTAATTTTATTTTTAACTTTCAATTTATTTTATTAGTGATTAACTGCTGTTTAAGGTTCTTTTAAACAAAATAATTATGGCAAAAGATTATATTTAATTACAAATAAACAAAAAGAAACTTATATTTGTCTATATTTTTTTCCTTTTTTTTTCTTCAATGGTCTTCTTTTTTAATCAAATTTCCCACCTGGCTATCTCCCGAGTCGTCCTCTATCTTCTCCGTATATCGCTTCTCGTCGAATATTGCGCCTGGCCCTCTCTCTCGCTCCTTTCCTCTTTTCCCATAGCCTTCCCGGCCATTGTTCCTCCGGGCGCTCTCCTCCTTCCCCTTCTTCTTCTTCTGAACCGGTTCTGGGAGTCATTTCCCCAGCCCTTCCTTTTGGCTCTAGGCTACTTGGCTCGTCAGTATCTTCCCGCATCCATGGCGGAGTAACCCAGTCGGGGAGACCCGGTGATCTTCTTAGCTAGGGTGGCGTTGAGGTCACCCTTTCCTGGCTGGGTCCGGGTAACGCCTCTACTTCGGCGCCTTCCTCCCTTTCCGTAACGTAAATATTTTAATAATATATTATTATAATTATTACGTTCTTTGAAAGATATCGTAATTTTATTTTTATACTTTAACTTTAAATTTATTTTATTTACTTATTATCTGATGTTTTTTAGGTTCTACTAACAAAAATAATTCTGGCAAAAGGTTATATTTAATTACAAAAAAAAAAACTTATATTAATTACATGTCTATTTTTTCTTTTTCTTTATACTTGATTCTTCTTCCTGGTGCTTTTTCTCTTCTGTTCCACTTCAAGGTCAACAACAAATAACTTATAAAAAACTTTTACTGTGATCACTAGTCAGATACTTATATCCCGGGCTGATCCCAAAACTAGTGTGTAATGCTGTGTTCTCAACATAATAACAACAAGTACTACTTGCCCTTTTGTTTTTTCCTCCACTCTCAATTGTTTTTATTTTCGCCTTCTTGATATATGATTTGAATAACATATATATTTCAATTTCTTGATATACAAAGTCTATAATATTAAATATCACAACAATATATATATATATATTTTTGCATAATAAATTATGGAATAAACACTATATCCCAATTAATTTTTGATCCGTTCATGCTTGATCATTTGCCTCTTATATTTTTACCATTTTAAATTTAATTAATCGCTTCTGCTTGTATACATTTGAACATTTTCCATTTAGAATGTTTAGAACCACTTCCAAATTGATTTGATATTTTTCAGTAATATTTTTACAAGACGTTATTTTAAGTAGGATGTTTAAGTATATATACACTTGAAAAAGTTTAAATAAACTTGCAAATTCTTTTTTATTCATATTTAATGTAAATTATTTATCAATTATTAAATTATTTCTATATTAAAATCATACTAATAAAGTTTATGTTAATTAAAGGTTTGTTGGAGTAAAGAAGATCTAAATATTTTGATAGCAAGAAGACTTGTGCAAGATTTGATTCCTAGAAAAATTCCAAAAGATTTTCCTGCACTCTATGTATACATTAATGGTGTCGTAGAGACTGTTAAGGCCAAAACCAGTGAAAAACACTTGAATGTAATAATCAAAAAGTTAAACTGATAACTATGATATACTAATCATTAATTTAAGTAGGTCAATATATGCCTCTCATACTCTTAAATTTCTCACCTTAGAATATAAACAAATTTTACTTCTGGCCAAAGTCCCCCATGAATAACTACAGTGCTCGGAATACAGGTTTATGTCTGGCAAATTATAAAAATAAAACATATAAAAAACAATATAAAATAAAGTGCAAGCCTCTGTAAGAAATAATACTAATAATAATATCATAAGATTATTTAACTGCATTTAGCAAATAAAATCATAGGATGCACATAACAACTAAAAAGGCACAATATATGAAAAAAAAACATTAACAGAAAACCCTGTCTAATGAAAACCATTAGGTTGATACAAAAGAGAAAAGAAAAACGTACAGACCAGCTAAATTTACACTAGTGAGGGGAAAAAATACAAGTATGAAAATATAATATAACTAAATTGTTTCCAACTAGCAAGCGTCTTTCTGGATGGTGAGGACATGTTGGGATAGGAGGGTTTTGAAGATTTTAAGGGATAAAGCATGGCAGATATTAGGAGGTAGAGAACTCCAGAGGGTAGTGGAGTGGGCAAGGAAGGACCGGTGCCCTGGGAGTAGACTGAGGATTTGAACTTTAAAATATTGTATATATAAGGAGAGTGATGAGTATTGATGGTTTGGAAGAGAAATGAGCCAAGGAAATATTGTGCAAAATGGGAAGAAGTACCCTAAGTCGGCACAGAGATATAAAGTCACGACACCGGCTGCAGAGTCCCTATGACAAATCTAAAGAAGCAGTTTATGATTCGCTTCAATCTTTCTTCAAGTCCCCTTAAAAGACTTAAGAAACTTTTGAGTCATCCTAGCAAATAAAATGAGAGAGGATACAAGGAGTTGTGTAGGCTGGAGGAACAGATGGCAAGATCAATGGAGTAGTTCAAGGGTACCTATTGACTGACCGAAAATTTTGGAGATTGTTATTTCTATTAGAGGGTTCAGTCCATGTTTATTCTTTGATTTTTAAGAATTTAACACAGAAAAATCAGTATATGATCTGAGGAGGGAACTGGAGCCAATAACAATTGCTTGAGTTTTTCTGAACTTAACCTTAGTCTATTCATGTTAGACCAACCACTGGTCTGATCTAGGTCTCACTGAATCTAGACAAATGGACGACATAAATTGGAAGGGGGGGAAGGATAAATAGATTTGGGAATCATCAGTGTTGAGGTGATGGGAAGGAACAATGATGAATGGATTTAGGGAAATCATTTATGTAACAACTAAAAAGGAGGGAAGAAATCCTCGGAAAGAGTGGAGGCAGCAGATAGGGGTTGATAGTGGATAGTAACTACTTTTGAACAGCTGGAGAGAAATAATTGAATCCAGCGGATAGAGCTATTGAAGAAGATTAATGATTTTAACTTAGAAAGAATGACTGAGTGGTCTACAGCGCCAAACGTTTTGGAGAAATCTAGGAGGACAAGGACTGTTAGATTCTGTTGATCAATAGTGCCATGAATGTCACTAATGATCTTAGTTAGTGCAGATTGTGTGGAGTAACCAGGAGGGAATCCGGATTGGAAAGGATTGAGAAGATTAGACTGTTTAAGGAAATTGGAGTTTGAAATTGGATTAGTCTTTCTAGTGGTTTGAAAAAGTTAGAGATTGGGTGGCAATCATTTGTTGAAGTGGGGTTAGGATTTTTTCTAAGAAGTTGGAAAACTGAATTTTGAAGAGAAAAAATTGTATATAGGGAGAAGAACAGGTAGGATGACTGGAACACACACTTTTATTAACTTATTTTACTTTTATTAAATTCAGTCAGGACCAGTAGTCCTAGTGCGTGCTCACAGTGGTTATAAGATCAGTTGGCAAGACATGGTTAAAATAGAAACTATCACAATTAAATGAAGATTCACAAGAACTGTAGGATGTGAGAGGTGGTAAAGTGGTTGAGCAGACAAATACAAGATATGTGTTTAGTTCATCCCGTGAAACTGGAAATACCTCTGAGGAGAAAGCACCAGAGGAGTTGCAAAGGGAGAGTTTTTGAAAGAGTTGCCATTGGGAATCAGGAGCAAACTCCTCTAAGTTTTTCAAAACCCAATGAAATATATTTGCACTAAATATATAGCTAATATATTGTAGCAATTCCTACAATTTAAAAAAATATTTTCAATACTTTCGTATTTATTAAGAGGTAAAGTGAAAGGAAGAAAACTTCATAATGAACAACAGTTTGTTTTAAGTGAAAATATCTCATTCATTCTGGTTCTAGTACATACATAAGATTACTATTAAAATGTTTCAAATTTTTCAATTGAATATATTGTTACATACTTAACAGAATAAATACCTGAGAATAAATACAAAAACATGAATATTTTGTGCTGTTGGGTCGTATATGGTCTTCTTCCTTCTGGCCTATTTATCTATACTCGGATCTCTGACTGTATGGTTCTTTCTTCAATACACAGTTTCATGGCCACTAGCCAACTGACTTACAGAACTAGGATTTAAGATCACCGAACTCTGATGTAAAAACATATGACATAAGGGCTAGAAAGAGATATCCAGCTGTCTTGATAACATTGGTATTTACTGACAGCCTGCCCAACACATAAAAGAAGTTTTTCCTGTGTCATAGGAAATCCCTTGTGCCTACCTGATTTGATTACCAAGGGTCTTAGTTAATTCCTCAGGTCAGGTCTTTCTTAGGAGCAGGTCTTCCCAATGGCCTATCTGGTTTTATTACTAAGGTTCAATGGCTTTTCCCGGTTCTTTATCTCCAAGGCCCCAACTACGTATACACATTCTATCTAACAAATATTTGTTTTAAAATAAAATAAATTTTGCAATAAAAATATCGTTTCAATATCTACCAGTTTAGAAGTCTTTGCAGTATACACAATCATTCTACATGCAGTATGTTGTACACACATTGATTTGTTATGCAATTTGTATATTTTTTTATATAAAACACTCTTTTTTTTGCAGTCTATAATATAATTGCCATTTAACTTAATGTATATGAAATCAGACAATGCTGTTGGCTACGTATGATGCCCTCGGTGGCTACCTACATGCTGTTGTAATTCCTATATTAAATGAAGCATATTATGCTGGAAATGTAGACTTCACAACCACCTCAAATCTTCATACACTGCTTGGCACAATGAAGGATTATTTAGGAACTAATGGAAACACATGGGCTCCTCCATGTGACATGCGAAGGATTCCAACAAAAGTAAGCTCTGAGTGAATTATTGCAAATAAATTATAAAGTTCTCTTAATTTTTATATAAATGCATTAAATATTTTTTCATTTATGTTTGATTTTTTTAAATCATAATTTGCTTTTTAAAATGTGGGTTCAGTTTGGAAAAAAAAGAAAAGAAAAATGTTTGCTGTATATTTCTATAAATGAAGATATTAAACAAGGAATTCTGATTTTCCTCATTAGAATTGTAAATTTATAATTATGACTATAAAGTTAAAAGGTCTTATAAAATTATAGTGAAAATTCTAATGATTAGATAATAAACCACTTTAGGACTTCTGAAGGCTACATTTCACTATGGCAGTCTTCAGAAGGGGAGGATTTAACAGACTAGTACAATTTGTTTATTATTACAATTATTTTCCCATCTGTAATAGTCCAAGTGTGAGTTTTAGCAATATTTAATTATCAAATTATTTTGATTTATGGTTTTTAGGTTGCTGCTCTTCCGATAAGAATGTGTAAAACAGATGAAGCTTGTAGCGCATTTGTTATTTCGCCTTCATACAACAGAAGTGATCGCAGTTACGATGATTGTGAAAGTATGTTCTCATGAGCACATTTAGTATTTCTTTTTCAAATACTAAACTGGTAGAAATGAATAGAGATTAGCAGCATTCAATTATTTCCATTCATTTTAGTGTTAGCCTTTTAAATTATTACACTTCATCTCTAATGAACATATTAAAACTACGAATTTTTTTTTTCTTACTTGTACAAGGAGATTAATAAACTACATAAAATCACGAAGATTGGAAAGCTAGTCAATAATTGTATTTTTATCATACCATCAACCCTGATCCCTTTAGTATACTTTTAAATCATGGAGAAACACCACTTTACATTAAACGTTCACAAAATTATTGTAAGCACGAGCACTTGGGGAAAGTTGACTTTGTTGAAGCAGTCCTTGTGAACCAAAGAAGTTTTCAGAAGCCAAAATCTGTCGCTATAAAAGTCCAGACCATTTTGATTCAAATAAAACACTATATATAATGACCAACTACCAATATCCAGGCAAACTCTTCCCAATCATTTCTACGAGGTTATCATACATTCCTGCAAACACCTCATGCATGATGAAGCTTGCATCTGGAAGAGGAAATAGACTGACACCCAATTATGTTTATGCACAAATATTATTTCTTGGTGTATAATGATAGCAGGTGTCTGAGATTCTACTATGAGCTGGAAATGTGCTACTTCCTCTAGTTTGTGCTTTCTACCTACACACTTTAGAGCAGACGGAGTTATGGTCAGGGCAAGTATCCAACTCTACTCTTGACCTATGACTGCTGCACCTCCTGCCTTCAGGATATTAAATGTAATTTAATAATTTTGATAGGATATAACTTTAGGTAAATTAAATAAAAATTATATGAAATAAATACAATATCCCTATTTATTATGGAAGAGTTTAAATTAAAATTGTACTAAATTATGATGATTATGACTACATGTAAGGTGCAGCTCAATTAGCAGTGAACAATTAATTATTTAATGTAATACTGAAGAATGTTTTCATTTCATTGCGGTTTGCCTAATACTTAAATAATTTAGGCCTAGACATCTCATGAAAAATTAATTCTCATGATTTACAAATATATTAAACTATCAGACCCATGGGGAAATTCAATTTCTAAATTGCTAATTTTGACATTACATTTTTATATTTTGTGTTATTGTGTTATTTCAATATTTCAATATATATATGTATAACAAATTAGAATCATGATATATTTTTATGGTAGTAATATAAACATTATTACTTATTTCAATGTAAATGCTAATGTATAACAATTTTAAATTGTTGTAAAAAGGAGGATATATGTCTGTAAAACTTTAGTGTATAATATTTTTATTACATTATGTTTTGTTTGTGCTTAATCTGTTTCTGAAAATATTAATTAATAGTTAATAAAAACATCTATCTACTTAAGCAGATCAGTTAACCAATTTAGTGGCTTATGGACGATGATAGGATTTTATTTTTAAATCTTCAAATAAAATTCCTAAGTAAGAGAAGAGGGAAGGGTAAAAATTTTCAATGTTTTTAGGTCATCGAGAGGAACCTCAATGTAAACCTTCATACAGCAATCTAACTCAAGTACTTATAATATAAGTCACAATTGGCAAAACAATGACAGACATTTATGATTGAAAACACCTAAGTTTTTATTGTTTTTAAAAGCCAGAAAAACCAATTATTTGCTTAAATGTCCTATTAAACTCTTAATTGGTTATCACCTTTGTAGGATATGATGTTTTGTTGAATAACTTATGTTTATTAATTATTGTCTCTTAATATTTAACATACAGGATTCCCCAAAGGGTGAAATATAATGGAAAATAAAAGAGAGGGACATTTTTCTTAAGGATATATTTATTTAAGTGAGCAATCTCCAGTTGGGTATGTTTACTTCAAGAAGAGGAATTTAATTGTTCATCTGCTATTTGAAGCTGTTAAAATAATAGTCTTTTTCTTCCTTTTTAACTGGTTTTCTTGACAGTTAAATTGGGAACAAGTAAGTAGTATTTTGACTATTGAATAAAAATAATGTATTTATTTCAGTACCGTTAATATAACTGAGTGGCTCCAGATAGGATAGCCTACCTTTCAGCCCTAAACAACAATTTCATAAATACAGGCATTAAGACAAGAAGTTATGTCAATGGAAGACTTTTTAGGTGGCTTAGTATTTATTGCTGCTGAGTTTCTTTCTAAATATTAATTCATATTTTAAAATTTGCTGAACACTTTTTTAAATTAAAATGTTTCAAATTATTACAATGAAATTACTGAAAAAAAACAAGAAAAAATATACAACCCCTACCTTCTAAATGAGAACTACTGGGGTTGAACAGTTAACAAAACCCATGAGTATTGTAGATTTTTATTTGTTTTGTTCTTTTCCAAACCCTAGCAGTCTTGATTATCCTTTTTTGTGAATTTTCTTGGTCACAATGATATTTTAAAACATTTCTTTTGATTAAAATTGGGATCCGTAGCTTCTTCACAATTTCACAGAAAAAAAAACAACAGTACTATACAATTATATAAATGAAGTCACATAGTCACCAATAGTCCTGTGAATCAAACCATGGCACACTGCCAAGGTTAATAAAGGTGACCATTTCTGTTGTGACTCCTTTGTTTCAGGATTCAAAACACAAAACCATGGCCACTGTAATATTATGTACGGTATTGAATATTGGTGCTCAGAACCAACTCACAATATCAGAACTCATATTGGTAACATCTAAAGGTCCTTCCTGTTGACTACCAGCATATATTTCTAATTCATAATTATTCTGAAATAAAATAAATTCTATAAGAGCTTAGATTGCAACATATACTACATAGAAAGGAAAAAAATACATCACTTGTCCCATGGATGGTGAAAATTAAGTGTTGTAAGAAGCAATATAGAATTATATAAATCAATAACATGGATAAAAGTGAAAACATGGCTGAATTGTAAAAAACATAAAGTTCTTAGAGAAAAAAATTAGCTAGAGACATAAAAACAAATTTGTTCACATGATCGGTCGCATGGACCCCACACGTGAAATACCGCCTCCATAGCAATGGACTATGCAGGCCAATGTCCAAGAGCACACTTACCAAAGCAGAAATGGTAGTTAGGAAACTACCTAGAAAGGAACTTCATCCCTTGCTCCTTGGATCATGAGAGAAGAAAAATGTTTGACTATACACCTCACTAAGACATGCAACTGAAGATTAATTGATAAGATGTTCTCTAAATTTGGTTAGTCTGAAAAATATTGTTCTATTTATTGGTCTCCTGGGAAAACAAATTGTTTTTTTCCTTTTCTGTTCTGCCTCTTTACTATTGCATAAATTATTTATTGTTTCTTCCTGTATTTAATAAAACACCTAATCACTGTATTTTTACTGCAGTAAGTGTTGGACCTAGTGGAGGTGATGTGAAGATACAAATTCCTTTTCTGGATGACAATGCATACCCAAGTGCAATTGCTGTGCCACTGAGATCCCATCCCCTTTATTCTTTGATGTCTGAATGTGCAGTGAATATTATCCCAAAATACTACATACTGGCCATGAGGTGCTTAAGTTCTGCGAATTATTCAAATAAAGACATAATAAGTTTTAACAAACAGCTTCACAGATGGATTATTGCAACAGTACGTATTATTTAATATTTCTTCTATCATTTTGTTTTGCCTAGTAACCCCAATTTTATAACTTCATTGGTCTTAAAGTCAGATTTTTTTCTATGCTGACTGTGATCTGCTCAGTCAGAAAGATGTATTTTTTCAGTTTTCAGTGAAATTTAATGTTGTCAGATCCCAACTTTACTTTGACTGTAAGACAACTTGAAACTGGCCACATTATTACACAGAACTCACTATAAATAAAATTCTAGCTGATTTGGAGAAGGTCGCAAGACCATGTCCACCTTAGGCATCACTCTGGGTTGCCGGGGATAAGATAGGAGTATAGAGCATTAGCATACGAATGAGGATGACAAGGGAGGCAGAAACAAAAGTTTTGTTAATGGGCGGTGGCTAGGTGTATAATGAATGAGGTGTTGAGATCAGCTTAAAGGATACAGTTGTATAAAATGGGGCATTGGCTACCTTGTGGAAAAATATCACCTAAAGTTAAATTTCATAAAAAAAATAAAATTGATTTTCCCACTGTCATAGGTAGTACCTCATCTTCATGAAATCGAGCGTTGGTATCCTGGATTTGGCAGCATAATGAGAGTTGTTGAAACAATGAATCAAAGAGGTAAACAGTTTTGGCTCAGTCTTATTTTTTTTATATTTTAATTTTTGTTCTATAAGTTTCCATCACTGTTATATTATTTATTTAGATACTTACATAAAAACAGAATATATTTTATTTGTTTGTCGGGATTTAATGCTTGTATGAAGTCAAGCTTAAGGCAGAAAGGGTAAATTACCTACTAGTTACCATCACTTTTAGCCAGTGAAGGTGTGGGAATGCTGATTTTGTATTGTTGGAGGTTTAACCATAAAATAAAAACTCTCTCTCTCTCTCATGTGAGAATTCGATTCACACTATAGGCTCAAAGTAAACTGTAAGTAACCCAAGCATCACTCAACCACACAGCACAAAATACATTTTACATTGTATTGTAAATTTAATCAAGGTGTATAGATTATCAATCAAATCTGATTAATACTAGCAGATTTTTAAAAAAAAGTATTAGTTGTCGGAGTTATACCTTTATATATTACCATTTAAGGGAACAACTGGGAATCAACTCAATTCAAAATTGATTGAACTTTAAGTTAAGGGAAAGAAAAAAAGTAAATATGAACCAATCAATCTGAAATGTTAAAAGTATATTCCACAACAGTTTGGATCACACTGATTAGCTATTTATTAGGATACAACAGAAATTAACAACACATAAAATAAATTTCTAACTTTCTAGTCTAGAGAAGCCTTTTAAAGTATTAGCTCGAAAGCTATTTCATATTTAAGGGTCTGGTTTTCACCATAGTCAAGGACACACTAGTCAGTAATGCAAAAAGAAATTCAAATATAGTGAACAAATATTTTTTGAAAAGCAGACTGTAAATTGCCCATCCTGCTGAGGTAGGATTTGTTTGGTAATACTCTGCCAAATTGAATGAAGGATATTTTTGGTTGATAATAATGAGTATTTTTTTCATGATCATTTTAGGATGACAAAATACAACTAAGCTCATTAATAATGTTACAACAAAATTTTAGGCAGTACAAAATAATTATAAATAATATTTAGTGTATTGAAAAAACGACTGATTGGGCAGTTTTGGGTGGTCCTTCATTCCTTGATGCCCATAATAACTGCTCATAACATCAAAGAATAAAAACATTAACTGTCTATTTGTTTTCCTTATTTTAGGATGTAATGCCAGTTGCTTGACCGTCCGAGCCACAATAGTGACATGTATTTAACACACAAGTGCTTTTGGCAGGTCACACTCCCATTTTCAAATAGTAAAAAATGGCAGTGTAAGCTGGTGTATGTGCTTGTACAATAAATAGACGCCACTTTTGCAGGTAGACATCTAAAACTGTCTATTTTCCTTATTCTTGTAGGGATAATATTTTTTCAGGAACTTGATCATCTATTATCTTACTGAAATATTCTACTGCATGTTTTACTGTATGATAATAGTTCATTATTATGAAAGCCAAGATCACTTTCCAGTTATTACAGTGTATTTATCTTTGTATAATATAAATATTATAAAGTCAATAAGTGAAATAAAATTAGCAACAAATATTTTAGAAATTTTCTTAAATAAATCCATGGCATAACCGCTCAACCTTTATTTAAGTCACTCTAATTTAATATTAACTAAATAATTTGTTCGTTTATTATTAATACAAATTTTAGAAGATTACAGTGGTTCTCTCTGATGTTACAGGTCTTGCTTCTTCTGAGCTTATCAAACCAGAGATTAGGGAATCAAACCAATCCTGTATTGAATTTCCTAAAGATGATTGTGCCTGGAGTAGTTCTTTTAGTGCTATACTGCCCTGGCTGATTATAATAGCTATTGCCATTATTTTATTAATCATAATTATTTGTGTGATAAGATGTTGTATAGCTTGTGTACGCTCTAGAAGAAGGTAATCAATTCAAAATTAGTTTTTACTGTTAACTTATTGTTTTGTAATTTTAATAGTTATGCAACATCACATCTATTATCATTTACCATTCTTCTTTTTTACCGTTCTTGCATTTGGTTCTCGGTACTCTTTGGTATAGATGTGATAAATAGATTTAAAAGAAATCCAAAGTGTAATACATTATTAAGAGATAGAGTTAACCGAAAGTTGTCTCCGTTGCTGGAAGGTGGGGCACTGAGGTGATAGTGTAATCAGTACTAGGCATTTGTTACCGCTCAACCTGAAATTCAATTTTATTAATCGGATTTGCTAATTTTTTATTCAAGTAGCTACTCGTTTATCCTCATGAGGCTGGATGAGTTAAATCCAACCAGTTCCATCCCCCAAAGAAAAAATCTTAAGGTGAGTCATGCAAGACAGCATACTAATCTCTAAACTATGGGAACAGTTGATAAATAGATAAATGCATTAAAATTAAGGGTAAAAAATTAGCCATTCCACATTATATTAGTTATTAGTTCACATGTATAAAATTCATTCAGTTCTTATCGAGTATTATTACTATATTTTAAAATCTTACATTAGTTTAGTTTAGTGTAAAAAGAAAAGATTTTTTTATAATCTTAGAGGTGATTTCCAAGTATCTCAAGATCTGATCCTGCTCCTGACAAGAAGCAGATTTACATTGTTTATCAAAACATTTTCACACTACAAACATCAGAACAACCTCTTCACTTTTTCTCATTTATCCTTCATTTATTTATTCTTATACTATCCTGTTGACTTTTTTTTTTAACAAACATCATTTTATTAACATAACATAACAATTATTATATGAAAATTTATTTTTGTTTCAGTGGTCAAACAGAAGAAAATGGTATGTGTATGTTTTGACATTTATCAACCTCTTTCTATAATCAAACCTCACCCCAACAAACAGATCTACTCAAATCTAAATTCATGCTTAACTATGAATTCACAATTTAATCTTGTAATCATGATCTGATACAGATATAGATAGTATCCCAAAGCGTCGTCCATAAATAATTTTGATGAAAATCTAACAGCTTTATTTCATCAACCTAAGTTAATACCCCTATAAATACATCTACTCAAATTTATATAAATAAGTGAACTCACTGTTTAAAGATAAATACATAAATTGGTTAGTGCCACATAATTATTTTTCTATGTGATTACTTAATCAGTCTTCATATAAACTTATTAATGCCCCTTAAAATTGAATTATTTATCCAATAATGATGAGATGCAGTTAAAAATTTGAAGAAATTACTTAATTAATAAATTATTGATTTTATATCGGTTTTCAGACAAATTCACAAACACATTGGTGAACTTATACTGTGGAATAAAAGGAAGGGAACCACCCACATATTCAGGTAACCTGCAGCCTTTTAGAATAATAATACATCAATGATAATGTTTATTGCATGAATCATTTTGTATTTTTAAGGCATAATCATAATTATCTTTTTGTATAATAGGTGACCTGTCTCAAACAAGGGATTCTAGAAGGTTTGGTTCATCGGTGAGTCTGACTTTTTGAAAAAATATTATTGTAATCTCAAGCGCACCAAGTTGAAAAATTTCTATTAGTATATTTTTAGAGTGATCCTTTATTTTTCATTTTTGAATATTTTTCCCAGTTTGTAAAAGTCATCATTAAGTGAAATATATTTTACTATATACAGCATGAATAGGCATAACCACCTTAAACTAATAATTTTTAAATAATGTAACATTTTAATATTTGTGAAATGTTGTAAAAAAAAGTTCTGATTATATAAAATATAGTATGATTGAAATTATTATTTAGGGATTCAATTTGATTATTATGTGTTTAAGGTTTGTTTATATGTGATGATTTCCTCATACAAACACTCTTTAATTAGCTTTGCAAAAATACTTTCCGTTTGTCCCAAATACTATCCCTGTTGGTTCAAGACCACCTTCCTCCAATCCCTTTGTCTTCAGCTGCATTTATCCATTTAAAATTTCTAACCTTTCCTTAGTCCCTTTCAAACCATTTACCCTAATTATGCTATCAGGCCTGGCTGATCTACATAAAAACATCTCCACTGAGAGATGCATGTTATCTTGTGCTCTATTAAGGGTCCAGGTCTCAACAAAGGTCACTTTAGATCAATGTACTATCAATTATTTTGTCTTCTCGAGTATGCTGGCGTCTGCAAAGAGAACAATTTAGCATACCAATAGCCTCCCTAACTTTGGTTATTGTTTTAATTGACCTCAGTGTATGAGGCATTGCTGTTTTCTACTAGAGCCTTGGTAGTAGAATTGCGGCACTATTCGATTACTGATCTCTGCTTCTCATGTGTATATTTGTTTTGTTTGTAAATATTTGTCGACCTTTTTTAAGAACATTTACTTTAAACAAAACTTTTGTAATTTTCTAGGTAGGGTCATATGCAGGAGGTGAGTCATCTGAGGAAGAATATGACACGGAATAACTATCGTCCAATCTACTAAGATACTGACCTTTATTGTCTTTATTAAACAAGTGCATTTATTTGAAGTAATTAGACTAAATTAAATAAAATGTAATGTAACCTATATGATATTTTTTATTCTGTAATAATTTTTATGATTAAAAATGATGTCAATTTTCATAATTTGTGATGAAACTACAAATAGTATAAACTAGTTGATATGCAATAAAATACTGATGTCCTCATAAATTTAATGATGAAATCCATTTCTTTTAACTGCTTATTTACTACTTTACTGATTTGCTCAATAATTATTATTAAATTCCTTATTAATGGAGGATGTCCTAAAAACCATGATATATGATTTTATTCATTTATAAATGATAACATTTAATAAAAAATGTGAATGGCCATTATTTCTCTTACTGCAGAAGAATAATCGATTGTGGTATGTCAGTTTCTATTAGAAGAGCATGAGCTTTGAACAATTTCAAATTACTCCTATAGCTAATATATTGTTGTATGTTTACTTCAGAGAGAAAATTTTAATATAAAATATATGGTTTGGTAGTCATCTTAAAATGATTATTACTTTACCATTTTCCCAGACAGCCTGTCAAGGAGGACTATGTTTTGATAGAGATTTATTATAAATAGTGGGGGATAATGGGAAAGAACTATGAATTTGTAAAGTTTTAGAAAGGACACGGGGAAGAAGAGGATGTCAGGAGTTGGCTCAAAGTTGTAAAGTAAGAACTGAATCCTCTGAGTGTTGGCAATAACAGCACTGTGATGGTGAGACTAAATTGGTGTGAAGCAGCCTAAGTTCTTCGTAGAACATAGTGCAATTGTAATAACAATCAATTTAAATTAAATACATAGTACAACATGACCATCGATCAAAGCATACCCTGGAATGACCTAAGCACTCTATTGAGCAGAATTTACTGAAATGAGTCAATACTATCTTTGATCCAAGTAAGAATTAAGGTCTAGGTAGAGTAAGGATACTCAACCCTGTCTCAACTGCCCCACTTGTGGGTGATACAAGTTTTTAAGGTGGATGGTAGGAGTTTTGTCTGATGCAGAAGAAACTTTTCATTATTACTTACTTCTTTGCTCTGTTTACAGTTAAGTTATCACACCATGTTGCTAGGAATACCAAAACTCTATTAAGCTCGTCATTTATTGCAGGAATGTAACTATTGGTTTCAAACATATATTTTTTTAACTGTTACTCTTATCTTCCTTATATTTTTGTCAGTAAAAACGCTAAAAAAAAAAACAAAAGGCATTAAATTAATCTTTGATACAATGAAAAAATAAAATAAAAATAGTGAAGCCACTGATTCTTGGATCCATTATTTATTATGCAATATTATGTGTAAAATAAAATTTGTTAAGGGCCACCTGTAAAATATCAACATCTATAAATACATAGTATTATCCACCTTGTTCGAATGTGAACAAAACAAAAACAACTTTATTAGTAAAAATAAAATTGAATTACTTTATATTACTTAAGATAAGAGCATGTTGTACTACAGCGGAGTACGCATGAAGAGGGTATAGAGCATTCCAGAGACCATCACTTGGGTTGAGTTTGTTTAATGGTGGGCTAAATTAGGACCCTATGGGAGTAAAACAAGTTACTAAACATACAAAAGTGGGGAGTAGTTAAACAAAAAACAGACTATCCCTGTTCCTTTCCTAACTGTTTGCATTTCCATGGTTTTGATCCAGGTAGACGTGAGAGTGTAAAGTGATGAGCAATTGCCTTATGACAAGAGGCCAATTAGCCTCTTAAGCAGTCTCCACTTAAGCTATTCTTTGATATTTTAACAGCAAGTTGGGGCCAATCGAGTACGCCCCTAAATAATTCACAGCATCTATTGTCTTATTAGCTGAGTCTTTCACTATGGATGAATAGAATGATGTTTGATTGGCATATAAAGTTTGGTCTTTGCTGTGTTAAAAGTTATGTTGCTATCACCACATGCTCCTAGGAATAGCATAACTCAATAATTTCAGGGATTTAACTATTGGTTTTAAACATATATATATATTTTTAACTGTCATTCTTGCCTTCCTAACATTTTTGTCAGTAAAAACGATAGAAAAGTGCATTAAATTAATCTTTGATACAATGAAAATATAAAATAAAAATGGTGAGGCCACTGATTCTTGAATCCAATATTTATTATGTGTAAAATAAAATTTGTTTGCAAATGCAATGTTAAGAGCCACTTCTAAAATATCAACATCAATAAATACATAGTATTATCCATCTTGTTCAAATTTAAACAAAAAAAAATTATTTTAAATGCTATCAACAGAAATAAAATTGAATTACTCTAATATTATTTAAGGCAAGATATAAACTAGCAGTTAATAACTACTATCCTATGAGACAGTTGGTAAAAGAAGGGTGTTGAGAGTGGCGCTTCCCGCTGCAGGTATGGGCACTAAAATTTTTCCACGCCCTTTTTTAGTTGGCTCGAGACAGCCTTAGAAGTAGTCTAGTTGTTGTTGTTCCGTTGGAGGGTACAGTGGTCTTGTGCTCGGTACAAAGTGGGGATTACTCACACTGACAGATCAGGTGGCTGACTTTTTCGTAAGTAGTCATTATTATATGATATTGTCAAAGGATCATAATATATGAGAATCTAAGATAGATTTCTGTGACCTAACCCCAGTTGGCACTGTTGAGAGGGGTGTGTCAGTTTGCCAATTTGATACCTTATCTCTCTATGAAAGAGTTGGTTCTTGTACAGTCGATACTTTACCTACATATGCGGTACATGGATGGATTCAACTGCTTAGCTTTGAAGATTGTACGGCCGGGGTTTTAGCGTTCTTTTTATCAAGCCGCCATAAGACAATGGCCGCCCGGTCTATGAAATCAGCTCCCGATAAAACCGTTTTGATTTGAATTATCTGTTGCGTTTTTATTTTATTCATTGATATTATTCTCTGTTTATTTTTGAGTAGTTTTTATTAATAACTCCTCTTTTGTATTGGTTGCTATTCTGTTGTTACTTATTGTTTCAATTAACCTATTTTTTTTCCGCTCTTATAGATCAAACCGTGTTATGTCATTATTGCTGATTTGTGTTTGGCATTAATTAAGGATTTTATAGCAAAAGTAAACTTAGTAATGTCGACGCATTCATTTAATTGTAGTTAAATGTCAATATTACGATGATTAATTCATACCATTTCGAAAAATATGCTTTGATCCTAATTAAGAAATTCCTTCATGTACTGGGTTCCATGGAACCAATCAATTTGTTCAGGCCCCTGCTGTTACTAAAACTGGGTTAAGTGATTTTTTTTTTTACAGAAGTGGAGTAATGTGAGCCTGTAGAACAAATTATGTACATCAAAATTTGTCAAATTCTGTTTATTAGTTATTACTTAAAAAGGTTTTTTTTGTAAATCAAACTTTAATTACGAATAACTTAGTAAGAACTATAAAAATGTAACTATTGATAATTGAAATTAATATAATTTAATTCAAATCTACGACCAACATGCATTAATTATTATTTTACAAACTAAAAATAATCACCTGTTACTATATTGTCCTTCAAAATAATCTCACCATGAAATAATGTATTCATTACTATTTACTGTACTTAATTATTTATAATATATATTTGCTTATTTCTTAGAGATATTTTATTAATTTTTGGTTTCGTTACCAAAAAAGTTACTTTTTGTTTGTATTTTAATTTCCCATTATTATCCGTAAAACACTTGAGTTAAAGCATGTACAGCTATTAATAATTGTGATGACAGACAATTGAGAAAATTCAATATACTTCAACCGATCCTGTCAATTGATTCGCAATTAAAGAGGGAGGAATATAATTCATTTGGAAAATAATTAAACATCTCTTATCGGCCTTATCAGAAAGTGTGATACGCCCACGACTTTCCCATGCACTGCATAGTCTCATTAATAATATTAACTAACGTCTTGAAACATTATTGAATTGTTGAAAAAATTATCGATTCCATATTATTTATTTAAATGTTTTACATTTACATTAAACAACTGCTTTATGAAATGAAGGATCTCAGGTTAAATCCCTTGATAGACTTTTCATTCATTTAATTTTCATGAATATAATTTGTTTGTTACTTATATAATGGGAGTAATAAATAAACAAGTGTACACAACTCAATAATGATAAAAAAAACAACAAAAAAACATCAGCAGTAAGCTTACTATTTAGAGGCTTACATTGTTTTTCTTCAACAAATGAAAACATACAAATTCTCTTGAAAAAAGATTTCTGTCTATTGAATAGTTCATTGTTGGATTAAAAAAAATTTATTTTATTTACCCTAGTATGGCATAACCTAGTTATGTTTCAGAAGCAAAGCAATTTTTTTTTTAGAAGTGATAACTTCTCGGAACCACACTCCAAGAACGGAGTAGTTCTTTATATTTCAAGTATTTTTATTAATAGCGTGCCAATAATACAGCTTAACTATTTGATCCAGAAACCCAGTGGCTTTGTTATCATTTTTATTTATAGACTAAAATTTCGTAACATCAATTAGTAATAATAAATCTTTATTTGAATAAAGTTAAAATAGAAGGGAAAAAAAAGAACAAAAGATAATTGTGATAAAATATGGCATTCATATCATATTTCTGTCTACTCTTTCATTCAAGAGCAATTATGAATTGAATTGTTTTTTTTAATTCAGTGGAATTCGCCTAGTTCAAAGGGTGTATAATGTCGGTTATACCCGAACTTCGTTTTATCCGGTTTAAGAAAAGATCTAATATTAATGTTATGTAAATATCGAGCAATTAAAAAAAAAATTAAGTTACTAGTGGTAATATCGATTTAGTTATATCAATGATGATATGGTTCATAAATTATATTACCTTATTTTGCTAATTGAGTTATTTTTTATGAAAATAGTTAGTTAGCTTCTTCTTTCCACTTACGGTGTCTGCTTCCGAGCCTCCTGAAACTTCCCAACATGTCTTTGATCTCAGCCAATTGCTTAAGCTTTCTGAAATGATGTATTCCCTATTGATGTATATTTGTACTCTCCTAACACATGTTCTAGCCATTTTTACTTGGGAGTCCTCTGGGGACGCTCACGTTAAGACCTCTCTTCCATTGCCTTCTTTGGGAGCCTGTTCTTTGGCATTCTCTGGACGTGACCGAACCATTTAAGTGCTCTGATATTTATTAAGTCTTGGAGGGGTCCCTTTTTTATCCTCCTCCCGCACCTCTACTGTCCTTCCTTCAACTGCCTAATCATGTTCAGAGATTTTTTTTTTTACGTTCTCAATAGTTTTTAAAGCCATTGATATGTCTGGCATAAAATTTCACTATTTACAAACTAATGTTCGCATTTGACCAATCGAAAAAATAAACTGTCTTGTAGTAAGTAGTGCTTTAAAACAACAGTGTCTTCTACCTCTACGTCTATTTGTAATTTCGAATCTAAAACAGAGTTGAGGTTCCTCAGAGGTGCAAAGAGCAAGGAGCCTTGACGATTGTTATTTTGCAGCAATTTTTCTTCAGAAAATTCATTTTTGTTTGTTGATCACAATTCCATTGTCAATTCTTTTCTATTTTGTCATTTTTAGAGCCTGGAGGAGCCCACGGCGAATACAGTTTTTTTATTGCGGTGACAAGGACCTCACTTTTTAATTACTCATTCGATTTCCATATGGTGGACTGGGTCGATTTGCTAAGGACTGATCAGGCATAATTATTAGAAACACTCTAACACTCTATTAACGTTTAGACAAAATGGTGGAGGAAATTCAAGAAACTGTTATAGGCGAATGAAAGGATTATTTCTTGTTTAAAAATGACAACATCGCCCGAGATAGAACCGATATCGTACCACAACAAAATGACTGCACATGTTAAACCAACCGAAGACTTTGTTGATCGTTGTACCCGGATTATCGCTGTATCCAGAATCGTTATTATCAAAACCCACCTATTATATAAAACGCAACTTAGGTTATATTCAGTGAAAACAATTTTAAATTATTTAAATAAAATAGGTAATCTTTATGTTGACTGAAATATATTTACTTTTGTTCGTTAAAACATCTCTGTCAACAAAAAACAATCACAAAAAATCGGTTAAATGATAATAATGCACCATATCCTAGTGGTTTTATCTTGCAAATCTTTGTAAGTATTTATGAAGTTGAATTTGCTTTATATGATAAATATGGTTCCCGAGCTCGAAGGGAAAGGCTTCTACTTAACACTTTTAGATTATCATGTACTTGCTAACTATTTTGTCTGACTGCCTGTCTGTTGTATAATAGTGGTAGTAATAATGGTATCATCTCTTTGAAAATTTAAAGGGATATTCCACTACTCGAAATATGCTTATTTGTTTTTGTTTAGCATACAGTGACGAGAAGTAAAAAAATAAACTAAATAAAATCTGTTTGGATATCTTTTATGACTGCTCAGTTTTAAGATCTTAAGATTTTCTTATTGTTGACCCTTCTTCTTGACCCGTATAAGGTGGTAACATTTGAAAAATTTCTAGATTCCGAGTAGATTTTAATAGGACAATATTTAGTTTTTTTTTAAATTAATTTCATTGACCGAGGTGGCTTAAACAAATTGTCGAAAATACCAAGAAGTTCTATCATAAACATTTGATAAATATGTTTTCTTAGGAGTATTTACCGATGTGAGCTAAACCTTAATCATTTCTTTATTATTATTAAATAAGTTTGATAAATATTGTAATTTTTTTTAAAATGATGTGGAGTCCTTCCTGGATCAGGACTTTTCTCATTATTGTTAACGTTTTACGTTCTTAGTTTACGTTAAATATTACAAAAAGATTCAATTCAATTTACAATTGAAGTAAACAAATTTTGCAAGTTATAAAAGGTATGGCATTAGTGGTTAGTGATAGTTGTCACCATTTTCACCTCTGGATGAGAAGGAAAGGTGATGTTCGGTCTAACCATTTCGGCCCATTTTTTTAAAGCCATTTCATAAGTGCTAATGTCTGGGTAGCAGTGTGCTCCCGGTTTTTGGTCCTTAATCCTCGGACAATAGCCCTAAAAGTACCTATTTCATTTATTATGACGCTTGGTGAGACCATGTGTGTGTTTTTCTTTTGGTATAGTAGAAGGATATTACGTAAGCCTCTCACTGAAACCCCACATGTGCATTTCACCTAGCCGCGGTTATTCATAAGCTTTCAGCTGGGAACGAAATCACTTTTCGTCTCATATTTTAGTGGATTCATTTTCTTTTTTTGTGTTTAACATTCAAATAGAAAAACATATATTAAAATTAATCCATGTATTTGTGGGATGTAGTAGTGAGAAGGGTTCAGCGAACTAAGTTGCAAGACTCCTGATCTTAATAGTCCATGAGTTATTAACCCCACAGAGCATAATTTTGAATTTTACCCGACCCTTACCCAATAGTTAACAAGAAAATTTTTAGGGAGACGGGTGCTGGAAGTTTCACGTTTTTGGCTTGAACAGGGAAATCACCCACAAGACCAGAGCAGATTGACCAACCTAAAGAATACCTAAGGGTTTCTGGTTTTAAAAAACATTCCAAACTCGACTAAGCTCCAGATTACTATAGGTTCCTACAGATGGTAATGTAATTTCTAGGAATATGTGGTGAATCGTCAACGAACCGGCTCTTGTGCTGCTCTTAACAGAGATCTCTGAAGGACTTAAAATCTTGTCCGACTAGTTACTACACCGCAGTGAAGTCACGTTCTTGGAGAAAACATTCTTCAAGTCATAAAATTTTACTTCACTCCGATTCCTTTTAATGGCAGCTGCTAACATTAGATAGCCTAAATTTTTGTTATATTTACCATAAATTTGTTAACATTTTAACAAATTTTATTTTTTTAAAGATGTGTTAATACAGCCGTTGAGAAAAAAATTAACGTACTTCTAGTTATTATTACATTTTAACCCATATATGGTTAACATTGCACGAAATTTGACATCAAATATTATTATTTTTACAATTATTACACCCAGACCAGACAGGTTAAAGACCGGTATCTGATTGGAAGTCGAGTCCGCAGGGTGAGGGCTCTCCCTGCGGACTCGACTATAAGTTGTAGATCAGTAGAGCCTGTTTTAAATGTCCATTATTCTTGGTCAGAGGAGCTTTTGATTACGCTTCACGATCATTTAACTTAAGGATTTATAAGTTCCACTTGCCACGTCTTAACGTTAGTCTGTAATCAGCTATGTTATGCTACAAAGATCATCATTCGGATCTGGAAAATTACTTTCATAGGATGTGAATTGTCCGGGTATTCTGTTTGCAAAATACTATTAAATTACGGTATACTTATACACACAGAATCAATGAAGTCGTGCGTTCGAGCGTAGATGCAATGCAAATTGTAATGCAGTTATATTTGTATAAGAAGCTAATAGATACACCATGTAGGTGTGAGACTTCCTGTCTGCTTTTGCACATCTTCGCACGCACGACTGACTTACTAAGTCAATGGGTTAGTTTATTGTCGATTTAGTAATAGGAAGTCCTAACGATGGTAGGTTATCTATTAGTCGACACACCTCCCGCCAGAGAGCCCTGAAAACGTTACTAACGGCGGGGTTACAGTTGGTGATGAAATAGAATTTCCCGACAACAGCGATTAATCAGATTCGGTCGAAATTTTATATTACTATAAGATGTCTCAATGTGTCACTTCACACGCTAACTAAAACTAGACTTTTAAACCTCATAAGCTTTGCAAGTTTCTTAAAGCTCAGCTTCAATTATTGCTGAAAAATTACATTCCGTTAGGTAAGTTTCAAATTTCATTTCTGTGAGTAAATATTTTTTGGTGAGAGAAACATTTGTTTTATGCTTCCTCATTACCCGAACGACTTAAGCTGTCTTAGTCAAAAGTATTGTTGGGATTTTTTTTATTTTGATAATCCTTTTGTTGTATTTAAGCTTGATTTAGTTATAGATAAAAAGTGGATGGCACTATCAGTGAAATTTTAAGTTAATTGTAATTAATACCCAAAACCAGAGGCTACCGGGAGGCTGCAAGTAGTTCTTTTTTTGCTATGCCTATCACTTTTGGCGTTTCATCATTGAGGTTTACAAGGTAAAGGATGTGAACCAATGTTTTATTTAGGGATCGAACAGCTGTTTTAAAGAAGTTCGTTCTTAATGATTGACTTTTTTCGTGAACGTCTCCATGGACCTCAGGAGGCGTAGCTCCTTATCGATCGTTTTCTCAGTGGTGTCTTAAAGAGAAGAATGAAGATCAGTTTGTACTACCTGAATACAGTCCTCCACGGTCATCGTGCCATTGCGCCATCGTTTGTGTCACTGCCGTTTGTGCCCACTGCCAATTGAAAAAACGATTTCTTGATAAGTTAACTAAGTTAAGTAAAAATGACAATACTAGTGTCCTTGTCACTGATAGCGTCTTCTTTTTGGGATACATATGACCATGATAGTGATAATAACAAGCTATGCTTTCAATTTCTAACAACCGACATTGTTGAAGGTATGCTTTTGTTAAAAATTATTGCAATGTCTTCAATCACCTTGAAATTAGTAGTCACGTATTCCCAACAATTCTGTTTTGACATATTATGTTTAAGAAAGAGGAGGTGTGCCTTGCTCACTAATAAATGCGGTAGTTGTTCATAATTATCCTCTTGACTCGATGTGTTCACGCTACACTGGCTGGTGGTACTCTGCCATCTGACGAAGAACGGAGTTTCCAAAGGGGAGGGGATTCATTCTCCGATCATGCCTAAAGAATTTTTTTTATTCTCAGGTACCTTTTTCCTGGGTCCCTAAGTTTACACATGTGACTGGTTATGAGGGTCCAGGATTATGAGAGCTATGTTATTTTTGGCAGGTATATATTTCTTGTTTATATTGTCTTATTGTAGTTGAGGAAACCATTACAATGCTTCATCTATATCATGTGATGTGTCAGATGTTAGCATTTTCTAGCCTAGATAGCCGGTGCAATGCGTACCAGTTTTCAACGTTGATCGTGAGTGTGTCCAGGGAACATAGCAGATGTGTGTCTAATGGCTGTTGTTAACCTTGCGTGTGCTCTCTCCCTCCCCCCTTCACAACGTCAGGTTTTTTTTATGCTTTCTTATTACCTGAGCTTCATCTGTTCTCCCAGTCAAGTATTCGGGTCCGTAATGGATTGTCACGGTTCGATGCCGGCCTGACAATTATGAAACAGTCTCCTTCTGGGAAAGTTTTCTTTACAATTTCGTATGATTCGTCTGAACTGCCGAGCCTATCCTCGGCAAGTATATTGTCAATTTATCATACCGATTATAGTTATGTATTACCGGGTTTTTTTTTTTTATGCCCATAAAATATTTCTTGAGTTTCTAAACTTAACCTCATATCTCTCGACCGGTCGCGATACCAGCAGAAACAGGATTAAAAATGCTAAATAGTGCTCTTTTAAGAACACATAACCATTTTTTACTCCCCAACAATCCTTTAAACTATATCCTATGATTTGTGATTGACAAAAGTTTATTATTTACTTCTTATTGTTAAATATTATGCCTTCGTTACATTTTTCCTCGGCTGCATCACGCCGTTATAATTTAACCCCCCCTTTCAAATTATGTTATGAGTATATTTGTATATATAAAAAAATTACAAATCTTAAAAAAAAATGTATCAATTCAACTAAAGCCAATCATTATAATTATTTGGAACATAGATGAAATCCGTTTAAAGACTTATGAGACGGGCGCAAACTATTTTTGGTTCAAAGTTCGTCTTATACAGACGTTATAAGTTGGTGATAAATCTCCTCAAAACTCAGAATAAACTAAAGACGCATCTTGCTTAATCGGATAACTCTTTCTGAATTTTTAAATATTTGTCTTCGATATATAGAATATTTGATCCTACCTGAATAATCAACCATGTTTTTATGATGTAGACAGAGCCAGTATGAAACTCAACTAAATGTATTAAACTCAGTTATAGAAACATAGGAGGTGGAGCTTAGTATAACGTTTTGGGCTCATTGTTAAGATTTTGACGAGAATTAATGCATACTCTTCGTTGAGACGATACTGAACCCACAATAACTTGCATGATGGTTTAAATAATTATTTAAAATATGACTGTATGTAAGGTTGATAAAAGTTCTCGATCGTTAGCTAGTTTTTAATGTATCGTTGAGAAGTTGACTTGGCTTAGGATTTGTATTTGTTCTGGAGCTTTTATCATTATTATAGGACAGGTTTCACTTAATGTTGTGGTTTATGAGGTTCTTTAACTAATGCATTATCACTGCTCCTCAGGAAACTAGCTACGTTTAGAAATTCCCTTTTTTTCTTTCCCACAAATTATTTCCTCTGGGATAAATACTTTCTGTTTACAGTAAAAGGATGAAAGCGTGCGAAAGTAAATTTGAATAGGCTTTACCGCCCTTCAGTAATTATTATAATCTTGAGAACTTCTTTCTTAACTTCTACTGTCTCCGCTACCCTTCCGGTTAAGAATTGTCGCATAACTTCTTAAAGTAATCTAGGGTATTTTTATTTATGTATAAAACTCTTGGGAAATTTCTGTGAGTAAGTCGAATAAGCTGTTAGAATTTACTAAGGAAACGGAAATATTCTTGACGAATTCTGACGCGAGAGGTCGTCCGCAAATCTAAAATAAAAAAGACGCTTGGCAAGGGACCAATGTCCTGGCGATATTAAATTTTAAAATAACTACACTTGTATTGTTTTGAAATATATTATGTGGGTCAATTATCCTTAATAAATTTCACTGATGATTTGTTTAGTTTTTTTGAGATGCACTTATCTATTTAAGAAAATTTCTTTTTACATGGAGCATTTGATAGTAGAAACTAAAATGTTTACTTCAAAACAAGTTCTAATAAAATCTCAAAGTGAATGTAAAGACATAATGTATGTCTGTTTACTTAATATATAGAGCGTTTTGTAGGGATATGAGTATGTATGTACATACAGAGGGGTCCAAAAACATGTATCCACTGGTTAACAGTCCATAACTTGCAAACTAATTTACGGAGTTGTCTCATTTTTGGTGAAAGTGTAGCTTAAAGTCCAACTTAAAGATATCACTGTAAGTGTTCGAAATGGTCACCATTAACATCCACACACAAACGATGCCGCTGAACTGCAGCACGAACTACTGACTGCAACGTGTTCAGTTGGATATTTGCACATGAATGTACGATGGATTCTCGAAGTTCATCCAATGTGTGTGGCTTTTGTCGATAAACGACGTCCTTTAGTGTTCCCCACAGGTAAAAGTCCAGAGGAGTTAAGTCTGGGGAACGTGGTGGATACTCTACAGCACCTCTACGGCCTATCCATCGTCCTGGTAGATTTTCGTCGAGATAAGCCCTTACACGATTGTGGTAGTGGGCTGGGGTACCATCTTGTTGAAAGTAAAATCTTCCGTCTCCATACAAGTCGTGGATGGCAGGTAAAATGGATGTTTGAAGCTTCTGAAGGGACACCTCACCGGTAACTGTGCCGTCAAAGAAGAATGGACCAATCAAGCCCCGGTAAGACAACCCACACCACACATTTACTCCTGACAAATTCACAGCTTTGTCTACATGGACGTTTGGATTTTTGGTGGCCCAGTAGATGCAATTGTGGCGATTTACTGTACCATTGAGTTTGAACTGAACTGTGCCTCATCAGACCACACAATCATCTCTGCAAACTCTTCATCGTTGCGCACCATATTATTAAACCACTCGCTGTACTCCATTCTACGATCTGGGTCGTCCTCGTTCATTGCGTGTAGCAATCTTGGGATGTAGCACTTCTACTTTGCTGTCTTCAAAATTCGCCGAACACTTGAGCGACTCACTCCAGTTTCACGGGCACACTGTCTCACAGACTTCTGTGGTGAGCGAGTGAATTGTTATAACACAAGATGGGAGTTAAATGGACTTGTTACTGTTACAGGTCGTCCAGATCGTTGTTTGTGTACATCTTTAACACAGCCGTTGAACCTCATTAATGTTTTCGTACTTAAAATACCACTTTCAAACAGACTTCCTTTCATCAAATGTAAGCCTTACGCCAGCCATGTTTACTCGAGTAGCAAGGTACAACTAACAATAAAACACTAACTATCTGGCGACAGACATCTGAGAAAACAAAACAACGCAATACAACCAAAAATGAGACAACTCCGTCAATTAGTTTGCAAGTTATGGACATTCACCAGTGGATACATTTTTTTGGACCCCTCTTTATTATCTGTTAATTTGGAGCATTCCATGTTGGCGTAGATATTCTATTATAACATATTTTTATTATTTATTTGATTTTCCTACTTAATCGGTTAAATAAAGGACGGTTGATCTGATGTTTTCTGTCATTTACCTTTATCTCCTAGTCAGACACTAAAACGAAAAATAAGCCAAAACTCTTGCTAAGTTATGATTAAGTTCAGTAGAAATTGTGTTCTTGGGTAGAAAACCCTGTTAATTTTGATTTATTTTAATTTTAATTAAATTTGATTTAATTTCTGAGTTACATACTTGAAAACTGGATACTGACATGTTGTGATAACGATGATGCCCAAAATGTGAAAGTTCATGAACATTCAAGGCCGATCCGAATATTTTTGACTGTAGTTACTAGCAGAAAATCCGACCGTAGGTGGATCGGGATGGAGGGAAACTTTCCCAGATTCGCGGTGGGCTATCTCTCCTCACTAGTAGATTCATCTGTGATCATTTCACGTATTATCCGTTTTAAGAATTAACGTTTGTTATTAAGTTATTTCATAAAATATAACTTATCAACGTATAATGTGTTGATGGTGTTATTACTACCATGTTGGGATAATTAATTTCCATTTACTGTGGGACAACCTTTTTATTAGCTCGCTGATATACCGACATTCAGAACAGAAGAAGAAAATCCCTCATAGCAACCATGGTAGATGTGTGCTTTCCACTTATTGTTTATTCAAAGCATCCTTCAAAGCATTGTAACGATTGGGTTTTATAATGCACTCTTTGATCTATCGATAGATTAATTATGCCGATGGTCCTTGTTGCAGTTATTACGTAGCTCTGTACTTCGGTAGTATTCAGCTTTCCAGTGGCGGATAATGGGATGCATGTCACGCTCTGGCGGAGACACTTGTGCCATTGTCCGGGCCATCCCACCTGTAACCTCCGCGTTCCACCGACTATTTTTCTTTTGACGCACTCACACATTCCTGATAAGAAATTTTTGGCTATCTACTACGAACAAGTCTCTTCCAGCTGAGTTTATTCCAAGGAATTGACCAGAAATAAAAATTTGTCTGCCAGGTTGGGATAGAACCAGTTCCGTTCCATTCCTAGTATTCTCGAGTGCTACCCTCAATTTCCAAAGCAAGGCCCATACCTCGATTTAACAAATTATTATAAAAAAAAACCTTATTTTTGAGTACAAGTCAAAATAGAAATTTAAATCAACACCCTTCCGAACAGTTGTCAGTTTTCTCAAAATTCGAAATAATACCAAATAATTAAGCATATAAATAATTAAAAAAAAAAAAAGCATGGCCCTATCTACAAGTTTTATAGACTTACTATGTCATATATGCAATTTTCTTACTAAAAGAGTAAATTTAGGGTTTAAAAAATGAATAATTCATATATATATAAATATATAAAATTAAATGACCATTAATCACCAATGCCTATGAAAGCGCAGGATTGACTTTTAAGAATACTTGAGCACAACCTACCTTAATGCTGGGTTCCCACGGTCCGTGTGTCACGAAAGTGAGGGCTTTAGCTTGCTTGCGTTCGTAGCCATTCACGAAAAGAAAGAGTCGTGAACCGTTCACACGAATCTAAAATGAATTTTAATGTAATTGATTTCCTTAACCGTATTAAGTGTTATAATAATGCTCACTTTCGTGCTTCACGCCCCCGGGGAAGCCGGCATAATATCTAAAGAGGTTAAGTACTAATGTCATGGTCTCTAAGGTACCACCAATTTGTAAGGTAGCTTTGTATTGCCTTTTTTTCGAAACTTTGTCAGTTAACTCCATATGCTTCTGACTCCTATCTATTGTTTTAAGTAAAACTCTAGCTCGCTTCGCCCCTTTGCGAATATAAATGACAAAAGCAAAGGAGAGAGGTAGCTAGTCCACTCGTCCTTGATGTCCTGAGTGGCACCAAGAGGGATGCTTGTTATGACATCGTTACTGTCATACATATTTTGCTTGACTTTAGAAACTTTGTTTATTTTAATCACATATATTAATAATAATACAATAAAGATCTTATGATTTACTCTTTAAAGAAATTTAACTATCAAAAATATTTTGTTAGGGTTCAACTCTCTTATATACTTAAAGTATGAGGCAAATCACAAAAAAAAAGTATGTTTATCAGAAGGGATGATATTCGGTTAATATTTAAGGATGTTATTTCGTGAATGAGTGAAAAACTGCTGCCGGGTACATTCACACATGCCAGTACTATTTACACTCAAGGCCGGTCAAACACAAGGCTCTCTCTTTATGATAGTCAGTCATTTACATTTAGCCCTGGGCTACTGTAAATCTCTGCGTCGAAGGATAACATACCGGCATGATTTTTAGCTGTCCGACTCTTCTCAAAGATGATTACAATACTTACTTTAATGGTGGATAGTCATTTGGTAGATACATGACTGACAGACGAATATGAATATCATCAGTATCGTGGCCGCTATATTTCTCAGTGTATAAATATTGCTCACCGAAACCGAAAGGAAAGTTTCTACTTATATGCAGGGTCTTTCATATGTATATCTGTTCTATGATATCAGCCTTAAAAATGATAAAATCTTTCAAAACTTTAAACTTTTTTAACTTTTAAAGGTAGATTCCAAATACATTTTACAGGCTTCTTAGTTCTTTGTTTAAAAAAAACAAAAAACAAGCATTAGAAGTAAGGCGGTATAAATATCAAACCCAGAATAAATTTGGGTCCCGTTCTCTAATTTTTGAGATTTTTCAAGTCTCTTTTTTTTCTCATATTTTAGGACACAGAATATTTATAAAACTAATACATGTTTTTTTTTTTTTCAAATATATTTCTCAACTTTTTATTCAGCTCTTTGTTTCTATGTCTTTTATCCATTTTCTACGACCTTTATTACCTTTATATATGTCTAAATAAAATCCAACTAAGCGCTCATAGCAGCCAGACTTCTGATCAATGGATCGACTAGTTAGCAGTAGAGAAAACCAATGTATGTTTGATTCTAGCTTAGGATACACTAAAACTACGCCGGCGTTCCGACTTCAGCTGGAAATTACAGATGACTCTTTCTTCCTAAACGTAAAACCGTTTAACAGCGGCCGAAAACGTCATACTATCCGTTCATACAGGACAGAATAATTCGACTTTGACCATTGTAACTACTGTGGCTCCTAGCTGACTCAATTGATATATGGGACGACTCAATCGCCAAGGCCCGCCAGAGTAAACTAGCCCAATTGGTGTTAACTGTCGGCAATCATAACGCTCCCATTCAACTTCAGGAAAGGATATTTGAATTAACAAGTACGTGGAATTTGTGCCATGGCTGCCTGAATAGCCTAGGAAAATACTTTCTTTCAGGGGAGCTTTTACTTTTTCACACGGGTACGGAAAGATCGTATTTCGTTAGTAAGTTCCTCAAAATCTCAACAGAGAAACACTTTTGGCTTACAAAGTTTTTCGCCCAAGGTTAGATGAACTCGTTTAAGATATCAATTCAGTATAGAAACTTCGTGGAGGAAATAATTTAAAACTGATTTTTTTAGTGATAGGGATCCTAATTTACACTAAAAATGCTTGAACAGAAAAATAAATATGGAAGTGATGTCCAGCTACTTCGATGTGAACTGGAGAGAAAACTAACCTAACATACAACTCGTATATTAGTGAAAGGTATTCTGTAATTTCCGTAGAGTTTAAAGGGCTCGAGTACGTTGAATCTAGGGTCTGATTAGAAGTATGCAAAGCCGCCTGCTAATCAGACAGCGAATTTTGTCCTGAAACAAACTTTTAATCCCCCTGCAAATAATAATAATATTATTCTATGATTGAGGATTATTATTTTTATCTAACAGCAATACTTTGTATACTTCAAATATAGAATTTTCTAAAGTAGTTAATTAAAATAACTAATCCGCTTTAAATCCATTGTAATTTTGTTAAACTCTGGACCCTCTTCGGTAAATGGTTTATTACATGTGTGGATAGCAGGATTAAGCACGACACAGTTTAGTAGCCTGGTATATTCCGTAATAATAAATAACAGGATCGTATTGACACAGATTATTATTTCTCCAATTTCCAAATAGGCCGTTACACTGTGAAATGTTCTTTTGAGACACGGAAACCTATCCTATCGGTTTCCCGCCCGCTGTTCGCTTTCACTTGTGTTATGTGATCGTGGGGATATCTTAAGATCCTACCTGTGAGATATGACTATTGTGCGAATGGTCATAGGTCTTAATGCATTCTCAGATTGTTTATCTATGCTGGACTGTAAGCCGTTATTAGGTTCTCGTTATCCACTGCCATTTATTTACGGGTTATTTTCCTTGCGTGACGGGGATTTAGTATTAAATGTTTTCCATTCAGAGAAAATTTCAGTTATTCAATATTATGTTTATTTGAGTACATAGCTGTTGTTTTATTCAAATTCATTGCTTAGGTCAGTCATGATAAGAGCTGTTCTAAATCAACTTAAGCCGGACGTGCGAGCTGTAAGACTAATGCACGAGCCATACCGGAATGTGAGGAGAGGGTGGTTCGGGGAATCCATTAGTTGATTGATACTAACCGGCCGTCGTATTTCATTACTTTTTGCTTTAAAGAGGATAGTGTGGATAAGGGGATTTGTTAACTAAGCTCAGACCAAGGGCTCTACCAAGTCAAGGCCAGGTAATTAAACAATTCACTTCGAGTATTGAGGTATGTATTGAATGTGAAAATGATGTTTCATGTTTAGAAGTGGATTGATACACTGTACTTCCTCCATGGGTCTCCCCTTTATAACATAGGGCCCCTTACCCCTATGTTATAAAGGGGAGATGCCCATAAAATGTTACTACCCACTGACGTCACTCTTTCCAACCTTGATCTACCCCTACATAAAGTAGGGTCCGTCAAACGTTATAGCTTTCATAAGTATAGCATTGAGGAGAGAAATATCAGAGTTGTATCAGTAATAAATTTGTACGAGCTTAATGAAATGGTTTTTACTTTGGTCAGTGAACAAAAGGATTCATGGCTGTCTCTGAGATAAATATTAACCATAATTTGGGATCATAAAGGTTTTCTGCTAAAAACACATTTTCTACTTCGAAGGAAGATCTATGGTTAGGGCTAGGTAAATGTTTAACGAATTTTGATTGCTTTTACATAAATGCATCAAACACGGAGTTTTTGTATTTCGTTATATATTTCACACATTTCGTAGAGTTTTGAAATTACTAAACCAGGAATTGAGGTAGTTACTACTCCCTGCTTCCAGACCATCAATTCGGACTCCGTTCACTTCACTCAAACATCCAACCGTTGTCAGAGTTGTTGACATATGTAGATCCTTCTTTCGAGAAAAAGCTCTACGTGATACGAGTATTTCATGATATAGAGCAGGCGTTTTGCAAAGCTGGGCTTGCAGGACTTTTTAAACTATGACCGATACTTCTACATCTTACTTGGATAACCGGTCTCCCCCCCTTCCCAGTAAATGAAAACTCCTGATACAGCTACACAAACTTACTCAGACGATACATCCAGTGAGTAATTACTCGGCTCAACTTAACTCATGGTGTAAGACCTGAAAAAAACAAAATTAATACTGCTAAATCCTTACACAAGACGTCCACCCGGAAGTTTTGACCAGCGATCTTTGACACAGTTAAATACTTAAGACTTACATTGAATAAGAACCTGACACAGGCTACAATTATTGGAGCATTTATTGGACCAACGGGATCAACAGTTCCCCTGTTTCCAGAAATTATTGACACACAAACTTTTGGATGACTGAAACCAATTTGGACATTAGTAGCCCAAATTTATGGATGCGCTAAGAATGCCAACACTAGAACCATAAATAGTTCCCAATCAAAAGCTCATTGAATTATCACAGGTTGTACCGTTTACATGCGAAAACAAACTCATCACGCTGACCTCAAAATTGGATACGCTCCCGAATGTATTAGCACATTATGCAGATACTTTCACGACTAACTGCTCCGACACCCCTACAGATACAAAAAAAATATGTCAACACCTGGCTTACCTCTTAATATTTAACGATGACTGAGGAGACGTTGAAATAGAAATCTTCTAAATTAATAAAAATAAAATATCTTCAATCTTAGAGCTTTAACAATATATGTGAGGTATATACTGGGTGTCCACGGCATACATGTCATTTTGTCATATTTATAGCATATTTCCTGTTAGTGACTCTACTGACTGTTGTGAATTAATAAATAAAGTAAAAAAAACAAAAAGTTGAATCCTATGTTTCTAATTCATAAATCGAATCGTAATAAAATTTGTATGATGGTCTTGTGATTGTTGCTTTGAATTTAAGTTTTGACGGACATTGTAAAAGCCGAGAGTGGGTGATCCACACTTAACATTTTTCCCTGCCTAAACAACAATCTTTTCGAATCATTTGTAACCCTGTAGATGCGTTAGGATCATTGTTGTGTTGATGCTGTAATGCAAATTGGAAATATTATATGTGCAGTCGCTCATTGAATTGTTAAATTAAACCGACTAGACGTGTGGTTAAATCGATACCTCTCGTAGGTGTCGTTCAATTCGTTCTATTTATTATTTGCGGTTATAAACTTGTGGTATAACTCTTTTCCGCTACCTGCTGTCGTGTTCAGTGGCTCAATAATGCACGTCTTTTATATTAAAACAATTATGAAGTATACTTATCTATATTATTATTTTTGACACATATTAGTAGCATTCTTAGGAACCAAATAACGTATCTAACCTTGCCGGTTTATTCGAATCCAAGTTATTGTGCTTAAACATTCATTAACGAAATAGGGCATATCACATCATTTTCACAGAAACTATCTCGGAATTAAAAAAAGTTTTTTCAATGGTGACTGGACAATTGTAAACACCTAAATTAATGGCCAAAAGAACCAATTAAAATTCTAATATTTTGTTAGTATCTATAATTATTTTAGTGTTGATTGCAGCACTGAGAGGATGATTGTTCGAAAGCTCTTTGTAGTGCGCATCATTTCAACAATCATATGTAATATGTTATTTTGTGGAGATAAAAGGCTTTTTATTTCTAAAAATCAATAATATCCATTTCTTCACAATGTCAACAAATCTTATGTACAACTATCACATGTGTGTAAAAATATTCTTTTTGGCGTTAATTGAAGATCCACGCAAATATTACTCATAATACATGCAGTTCAGTGTCGAATGTACCTTAATAATTATGGATTGATTCCATCATTTTAACATTTTCAGTAATTTTTTATCCAAACTTGTTTTCCAAGCATATTTTTGACGATATGATTAAAGTTCTGTAGTTGGTATGAAACTAACACTCTTTCCGTGTTCAGTTGTACCGTCATCTGTTGCCATTATTGTTAGGTCGGTTCTGGGGCAGTGGAGCGAATGAAGGTTACATTGCGAACCCTGTCGCGTGATTTATTGTCTGATGTGATTTGTCACCTGTTTCTTGGCCATTTTTGTTCGACAGCTATTCCTACTTGTAACGTAACACTTTATATATCTGCTGCTGAATATAGAGTAATTACGCTTCTAAGTTAATTCAGGCAAAAATACGTCAATTCATAGCGTGGGAGATAGCGAATATAAATAGGATAAAGTAAGATAAAATTGATTACATTCATTAATTCGCTAGCGTATTCAATCTCGCAGGAGTATCTACGAAAACACAAATAGCCAACCCCAGTCAGGAAATGGAATAAATGATGGCCTTTTATGAGATATCAATCGACTGTTAGTTTTCGTTCCCCGGTAATAAATCGCTCTATTAATTTACCAGGAATGAGTGCTCGCTATTATACATTTTTTCTGCGTAGAATAAATCTCACTTTGAAGAATCAAGTTTTTTTCCGTTTAAAGATTTTTTCCCCAATGGTTTTTAAAGACACATTAATAAATTTGAAGAATATTCCAGCAAATAGTTATGGTAACCAACATATTAGGATTCGCATTAAATTTAATATCGTTAAAAGCTATTTTATTTCGCAGATACGGAACAAGGCCATGGAAAAAGAAAATATGAAAATCCATGGTGATGAGGTTTGAACCCAACACTATCACATCATGTAGTAGTTCCCTTCATTAACAACTTTTCCTTCCTTCTTTAGCGATTCCTTTGGTACCCACCTTTAGTCAGATACTTTGATGTACTTTTGTGCTGATCCTGCATCATATTATTCTATGATGTGTATATGTGAACACTATCAGGCTAAGCACTGAGGCGGAAACACCTACAGGATGCTGCTAACAGAGCTGCAATGGCTTAGCTATTCCTGGGCCGTTCGTAATGCTGACGTCTAGCCGGTGACGTCACTGCTGTTTGGGCGTGGCATCTCTGGTTGGCCCTTCTTCATGTCGTTTCTTCTCTTCTTCCAGCTTTCTTCTTTCACTCCTCTTCGTTGAGTTTCTAACTCAGCTTGAAGGGGGAGTCTCTAAACCTTAAACAGGCACTCTGTTGGATGGCGCTCGTTAATATCATCAGATTGCTCTGTTATTTTGATATGAAACCATACTCGAATTTAACCTTTATATATTTTAGTTTGAGATATAATTATATAAAATAGAATAAACCTGATGGTTATTGACACCTCAGACATTTATTGACTTCCTAACCTCACTGAATGGAGTAAGATCGATTGGCCATAATTTTATAGTACTTTCATGTTGGCTGCAAAAATAACTTTCCTAATTTTGCATTTTTTATTCTAAATTTATTTTTAAATACCTTCCAACCATAAACTTTTGTCTAAAACCATTTATTCATCTTAATGTAGATACATTCAGAAATAATATACAATTAATTTCGACTCCATTAATTCTTTTCCTGAAAATTTAGTATTTACACTGCTTTATGGGTGTCAATAACTGTATTGTTAAACCAATGCCAAACAACTTTAAAACCCGAAAAAAAAAACTAGTAGCTGCTTGACGTGACGACGAATCACGGAACTGAAAAAAATTCAAGACCGATCCGTCCGAGGTGAAATTTCTGCCTAAATTGTGGTTATTATTGGTTTTAGGTTTATTAATATAGTTTTTATTTATTTACAAGTATCCCAATTCAGAGGGTAGTACAATATTAAAAAGTTTGTTTACTCAATGCATTAATATGAGGCATGAATACTGGTTAGTAAGATTATCGCGATAGATCGCCCAAGACAGTTCCGCGTTATTCGTATACAGTTGGTGTAATTAAAGCTATATTCCAGTTATCGACGAATCAGTTTTATATTTAACTAATAGCCGGCTTTATAATGCGTTATTTTCCAACGAAGTAGTAGAAATTGGAAAAAAATTATGACCTTAAGTATTACTGCTGAGATGTGCAGAATGATGCTTCAAATAGGAAGGAGCGACGCAAGCAATCTGTGGCAAATAGAATGCACTGCTTTAAAGCGAACGCCTGCCTGCTTAAGTCATCAGTTTATAAGACGGTCGACTCCAGCTAGTAAACTGGTTTTATCTCTCGCCTCCTATCCGGCATATCGATATATAACTCTCGATCGTCTCATGTCTAACATCAGGGTAATCATGTATATGATGTTTAAAATATCCGGGGGGGGGGTGGGGTACAATAACCTTGTATATTGTTCCTCCAAACATTTTTTACCATAGAGATCATATTCAGTAAAAAATCAAAGATGCTGTATACTTTAACGGTCCCAGACCATAATCCGAAAGAATATATTATTCCATTAATATAAACCACACATATTCTATATTTTTAGGAGTACTGTCCAGCGAAGCGTACCAGAGTAAACACCTGGAGTTTCGAAAAATATTGATTTTTGTAACGGTACCCAAGTGTTACTGAGAAAAAAGGTTGTTTCTATGTCGGGAAGTCAAAAGATATGTACGTTGGTGTAAATATTTTGTTTAGGTAAGTAACTTTGTTTCGGCCCCTTAACTGTTTTCGGTTTCACCGCTGCAGTATACTGAACTCTTTCTTACCACTATGTCGTTAATAGCCCTTTGCATTTGATCCCCCTACCTAAGGAAATAATTTGCTCCAAACACTTGTTTGCACAACACCATCCAATTATTACATTTAGCTGCACTGTGTCGGCATTGAGCATCATTGGTTTATCAGCTGCAGTGACAGGAAAGCACTTTAAGAGAGGGGACCTTGAAAATAATTAAGCTTTTATCATCCGACAAGACCGAGGGACCGTTTACACGTCATCGGGCTAATGGGTCCCGACTGCATTTAATATCCCCCTCAGTCAAATCGTCCATTATAAAACCAATCTTCAATTGGGTACCCACCCTGGTGGTTAATATGATAGGAAAATATTTATTTTTTTATTACTGCGAGTTTATTATATATTAGTGTTGGTTGTGGAGTTACTAATTAAAGAAATAATGTCTCGCATCTCCACAAAGTTTTATATATTTTATTTAAAGTGAGTATTAAATCACTGAGCAAGACTGTTTTACAGTGTAAAACTTTGTGTTTTGGACTGTATAAAACATAAACACAACTGTATTTCGTCAACCTAAATCGAGCCCCCAATGAATTCACAGTATAAAAGTTAACGTATGTTGTTGGTTTTAGAAAGTTTACTTTATGGCGACTTATATCTATACTGCGCAAAAGATTTCTACCACAGATTAATTGTTGAGCAATGAAAAGTATTTCCAGTCCAAACAAAAGGAGAGCCAGTGCCATCCAAGCTTTGGTTTTCCCTAAAAGGTTTCTATGTCTTTATTTCTTTGTAAACGACGTTTGTTATTAATAGATTTAATGGCGATGATGAGTTACTTTCCTTACCTTTAGGGCTTCGTTAATACTATGTGCAGCCTGGCAGATTTGTGTGTTGTTCATGATTAAAAGGTGCCTTTAGGATATTCAATGCTTCACAAATTAGCCTCTCATTTAAGTCACCTGTTAGCCTGGATGATGCTACTGCTAATTCTTCGTTCGGTATACTTACTCATAATATAACATGAGGCTCGAGCTCAATGAAGAGAAAACAAAAATCGCAAAAATAGTCAATACCAGTAGCTCGTAACTGTTCGAGAAGTCATCAGTTTTAACTTACCATGTTACCAAATCAATCTAGTAGAAGTTGAGACACAGAAGCAGTATCGTGACTGCAACCAAAGCCTTCTTTTTCATTTTAGTCTGTTAGAAAAAGTGTAATAAAACGAGTACTAAAGATAAGGGTTCTCATTAGACTAATAAAGTTGACCTTTCTTCATCTTTTATGTGTAAGGTATGTTTCAGATGAAGGCCTTCCGATTTGGTTTTTTTTTTTTAGTTCAGTGTCTTTAATGGTTGGGTACTTGTATGAAATGTATGAAAAGCAAGATAGAAAATGGGACTGTTGTGGACCATACGTTTTGATATCTGGATTATTGAAGGGTGGTGTCTCCAAGGATTTCATAAGTCCATGGAATACATCGGACCGAGCGGCTAGGAGCCGCGTCATGTGTCCATAGGGATCGCCAAAGCGGTGGGCGATCATTCAAGTGCTTACCGAGCTACAGTTCAACAAATAACATCTAATACTGTGAACGTTTAATGTTCCATTTGGTAAATTTGGCTGTTCTTATCTATTGTTTTAGTTCCTTGAAGGTGAAAGGGGATCTTCATAACCTTGATTAAGTGATGAATTATTCTTGACGTTTTTTAATGTAGATGATGAATGAATTGCGCTGACACTTCACGGAACATGCAAGATTTCTTCACCGGTGTGGCTAAATAATCTTATAGGGTGAAGGGTGGTTGTTATTGCATAACTCTTTTTATAATGTTTTGATACGCTTTGTAATGTGACACAAGAAATAATATTGTGTATCGACATTGAACAAAACAATCCGAATCAACCTGCAAGATATATGTACATTAAGGTAGGTATTAGTGCCTTAAGCTAGCGGAAATGTTTTCCTTTAATCTTGCTCTCATCATATTTGTATAACTGTGACAAATTAAAGTTAAACTAAGGATACATAAAACAAGTATAGACATTTTTATTTTTCATTCTCTTGTAACGCCTATTATATCCCAATATCTTGCCAAGGGGAATTCATTGGTTAATTAAGATATGCCGTATAATGATAGTCCACAGAGATATTCGTAGCCTACAACTTCTGGTCGATTTTTGGTCTGCTATTGATTTTTATTGCCTGACTCGGTAGGACTACTTTCTATGAATCACCTGTATGTCAATAGTACTCCAACTGTTATACGGTCCCCTGATCAGGCAAGGCTGTTCGTGTAGCGAACAAGAAGGGTCTCGTCGCAATGATTGAATTCAGACTGAACTAGTATTGGTATTTTGTGTGGTTAGAAATTGATTTAAAAACGAGGCATTCGATGCCCGTGATTGTCACCTTAGTAGAAAGCAATCACTCTTATAAAGAAATAAAAAATTACTGAAAAATATTTTCCTGCGCATCGCTTGCTCTATACTGCTCACATTCCGTCTCAAGGTTTTAATTTAGAGAATCGTCAACAAAATCTTCATAATCCAACAGATCATGTTATGTTAACATTTTATTTGATGATTCCTTCTAGCAATGTATCAACTCTTGTATATTCCGCTTATCTATCATGAATGAAATTGAATGTGCTATCTATCCCTGGTGAGAATCGAACCCCCTCCGCTACTCTGGCAGTATCTTTATGTGCTCAACTCGACTAGAGACTGATGACTTACTGGAGGAGTCACCAGCTAACGAGGAAGTGTCACTCATTGGCTATGTTCTCACGGTTTATATTGGATTGCTATTTAATATTTTGTCACCTTCGGATCATTTATTATCTTTTAGCGAATTGGCTCGTAGAGTTATTGATAGGGACGATTTTACCAAAATGTTCATAATTGAAAGAGAAATACTTACTAAGGTTACAAGTGAAAAACACCAAGGCAAAAAAATATGAATTTGAGAAAACGTGGACCAAAGATTTTTTCTTTTAACTTCATTGGTATTTACGTCAAATTTAAAATTTAAAAAATAATAAATGAATTTGTGAGTTTTATGGATTTCACTAGTCAAAATATCTCCTTTTTGTGGTTAGTAAAGAAAAGCTGAAAATCGATAATATTGAGTAAGTGGGTTTCACTTGTAACCCGACAATTTATTTTTTAGCCATTCCTATCACCTAGCATAAAATTAAAGATAACTCATCGCTCTTAACTAGCTTCTAAATCACGTTTAGAAAAATTCATATCTACGAGGATGGTCTGAAAAGTTTCCGACCTAACAAAGATACAAGACCTTTTTTTCAGAATTTTTTTTTATTTTTCAACATAGTCTGCTTGTAACTCTACACACTTCTCCCAGCGATGCTCCCATCTCTGTAACCCGTCCATATAGTACTCGGCGTTTTTCTCTGCAAAATAATCGTTGACGAAGGTGATTGCCTCTTCATTTGACGAAAATCTCTGTCCTCCGAGCGCAATTTTTAGATGAGGGAACAAAAAGAAGTCGCTTGAGGCTAGATCTGGTGAGTAAGGCGGATGGTCAAGCAGTTCAAACCGTAATTCATGGATTTTCACCATGGCAACCGCTGAGGTGTGAGACGGTGCGTTGTCTTGATGAAACAGGGTTTTCTTTTTCTGCAAATGTGGCCATTTTCCCGCAAGTTCTGCCTTCAGCTTGTCGAGTAATGATGCGTAGTATACTCCTGTAAGGGTTTTTCCTTTTTGAAGATAATCGATTAAAATAACTCCATGACTGTCCCTAAAAACAGTCGCCATCACTTTCCCAGCCGAAAAAACAGTTTTTGCTTTTTTTGGAGCCGGTTCCCCCTTTGCAGTCCACTGTTTGGACTGTATTTTTGTTTCGGGCGTATAATGGTGTATCCAAGTTTCATCCACAGTAATTAATCGGCGCCAAAACTCGGATTTATTGCACCTAAACGGCGCCAACAGAGCGTTGGAAATGTTCATTCGAACACGTTTTTGGTCTAACGTGAGCCAACGCGCGGACAGCTTTCTCATCTCTAAATGTTGATTTAATATGTGACAAACACGTTCTTTTGACATGTTCATAACCTCTGCTATCTCTCTCACTTTAATTCGGCGGTCGTCTAGCACCATTTGGTGAACTTTGGCGATGTTTTCGTCGGTAGTTGCAGTTTTTGGACGTCCCGAACGTTCATCGTCTCCCAAGCTAAGCTCTTACGACCACGTTTAAATTCAGCTGCCCAAAATTTCAATGTGGTAAATGATGGTGCAGAGTCCCCATACACAGAATCCAACTCATCTTTGATTTGCGTAGGCGTATTGCCTTTCAAAAACAAATATTTAATGACAGCTCGATACTCGATTTTGTCCATTTTCATAAAAACACTCACATTGACTCACTCAAACGACTGTTACACAACAACTGCGCGTCCAAAATGGCTAAATTTTTGGTGAGTAACTGTCAACAGATGAACAACGAAATTCACTAGCTTTTATTTGCGACTGCTGCTATCTTCATGTTGAGGTCGGAAACTTTTCGGACCACCCTCGTATTTGTAGGTGATAAAACGGTATTTCTAAATAGTAATATTAAATACACCTCTCTTAAGTTTTTAACTATTTCAATTGTTTATTAGATTGTACGTAATCATTCTGCTTCCTCATAATTCATTCTGAAATTATCATAAGAGTTACGTTTTTCAATAAATTTATTATATTGAGTATATTATACAAAGGTTAGCTATAAACGTAAATTAATACAGTATATTACGAGAGTTGAAACATTCGGTTTACCATAAGATAATATATTAGATTGCTAACTAAGACAACGCATTATATGCAGATTAAAAACCAGCGCATTCTCGTCTGTGAAGTTATAAGGCACTGTGATAGGGTTGTGATTATTGTAAGCCATTCAGTGAACCGTTATCGTATGTCATGGGAGAATATAGGGGTTGCTGTATGCAGGCTGTGCGGTTGGTTGCCTGTGCAACTGTCTCTCTCAACCTACTTAATTCGCAAGGTACATATGCATCTGGGAACAAATGGCATTCGGCATGTTTGTTAGTAAGGATTGTTATTCGACCAACTTTTTCTAAGCCTGGTCCACGCCATAAGCAACTATCGTACGCCAACAAATTGTTGTTTCCGTATCTCACTTCCGTACTAACATTACAAAACCAATTTCAAAATTTACAGAGTGGCCTAAGGATACTTCATGTTCTCATATGAGGCTAATGCGAGTACTAAGTAATAAACCAGGGTAATATTTAAGGATTACTTACAATCATTTGTTATATTTGGTCCACCTCAGTCCAATATCGATTTCACCTCAACTTGGGCCGAGTGCCATGGCCTCTTACAACCACACCAAGGCGTGGATTGTTCACAATTATCGCATCTATGCAAACGATAGGTAAAATTTATGCAAAATATTACCGCAGTCCACTAAAAAATATTTTATGTAGCATGTTTGTGATGGCAGTATATTTTGTATGTGGGTCTATCTTCTGAGGTGTTGCTACTAATGGCAGAATCATAGGTCATAGCCGAAATAATATTTTATGAAAAATTCATAATGACCTGAAAATTATTAATCTTGTAATTGAAATAACATTTTTAGGAGCCCTAGAAGTATACTATTTATATGGTTTAAGTGTTGATTTTTGTAGACACTGTTTCAGCTGGCAGATCTATTTGCCTTCTTTATGCTTTTCATTCCGAGCCAATCGGTCACCAAAGCAATTAATTTATGCTTAGCAAAGAACGCGGTGGGTGTCTCACATAAGCTCAAGAGTTCTCCGACGATCATTAGATTTAAATCAGAATACAATCAGACTATGTGCAGTTAACTGGTCAACAAAGCAAACGGTCCAGACGTCCTATCTGAGATAGATCTTCCTCTAGTTCAAACCTTCGAGTTCCGATCCAACCTCATTCACAACAGGTGCGATCTGTTAGTTCAGACAATGCAGTAATAAAAATCACTGATTCGATTCCACTCGTTTTTTCAATAATTGAGGGGGAGCATTAAAAACGCCATGTGCAGCGAAAATAATCCGCTCCCTTGTGTCCCTTCGTTAGTTACTCTAATGGTAATGGGGCCATGTTTTAACATAAACATTGCTTAATGGTGGTTAAGTCATTATGCTAAAGACAGTGGCTATCAAGGTGCTATACCCTCTTACGATAATTTGTTTGGCCAGTGATGGATGGTTGTATTAACCAAATTGGCTTCTAATCGTGTTGTTGTTTTTGTCGTATAGTTTCTGCGCCGACTTTATTGGTCAAAAAAGTTAAAATTATATCTATTTATATTTACACAACTTGTTTTGATATTCAATATGCATACACATCCTTCAAAAGAACAAATATTACAGGATTAATGATTATTTTTTGTCTTAGAGAAACCGATTTAGCTACTATTTCCTAGGTCCTGTAACTAAAACTATATATGTATATTCCTATTAGGAAATTAATTATATGATTTTGAATCTCTCATGCATGAGTCACTTTTTTTAATTGTAAACTGAAGACGATGAAACATCACTATAAACGTTTCCTGGCAAGTTGAAAAGTCATTAAAAAACGTTACTCGTCACTTTTTGAAGCTCCAAATAAGGTAGCGCCCCCCCTCCAAAAAAACGAAACAACAGTGCATACAAAAATGGCATGACTGAATCTAAAAAAAAGAAAGGCTGGATGAAACCAGCTGTTTGGCAGTCAGAGTTGTCAGAGGTGGAATATATGCCGCGCAAGAACAGACCAAGGGAAGTTTATGAATTATTAACAAGATGATACAGCCTAGCTAGCTCCTCACCCGCAGGACAGGTTCGTTAGTTGCAATGTATGGCGTACGAGTGCCACGCTCGTAAGCTCAGAAGAACAAAGAGTAATTGTGTACCGAGATAAAGGAAATCTCTGTTTAATTTATTGCGAATTATTGTCCTTTGACTGTTGACTAAAGAAACAATATTTGTATACTTGGAAAACACTAAAGGAGACAAGCTAAACTATACCTGAATAAAATCATTATTAGAAAGTTACTCATTAATGGCCGAACCGAAAGAGAGAGGCTCTTCTGTCAAACATATGGCGATAGTATTTCGTCTCTTTGGTTGAATCTTCTACGGTAGCGGTATGATTATCTGTTAGCTGAAATACAATTACAACAAGTTTGACATCAAGTTCACAATAATATTATTTCGGCAACGAGGTCTAACATATCATACAAGTTAAAATTTGTTTAAATGAACAGATGAGGTATAAGAGCAGTTTGCTTGATTTTTTTTGGAAAATAGACTTAAGCCACTTCCAAACTCAACGGCTTATAAGATACTATTAATACCATTGCCCATAATTTACATTTTGTGTTTTTCGCATACCATGCGTATTCTAATAAATGAATAACAAAATCATATAGTTCTGTTATTTTAATAGAAATAGTTTCTCTACGTCACGAGTGGTTGACAGAACGCTATATCGACTCGAACGTGTCGAGTGAATTGATCATTATTAAACTGTTGCACAGATGCCTCAGATCTAATTTGGAACATAATTCACTTAACCTATCATTTATCAAAAGTCCTTTGACAGGTAGGCTCATCCAATTTGTGAGATTGGTTTTGTGTACTCGCACTTTTTTTATCTGCTAGTGTAGTGAAAATTAGTGTTCCTTGTTCCTCCGACCATTTGATCCGAAAGCCAGTAGGCTGCCAATTTAATCGCTTATTCAAACATTTATGATCTAATTATATATCTAAATGAAATTGATAACGTATAAAATGACGAAACAAAATCGAACGGTAGTTGAATAATCTTTGTTGAGGAAAGTAATTTTTAAAAAAAGCTTTATTATGAATAACAAGCAAAACACTGGTATATACATAGATTAATAGATTAGAGTAACATACTGGTTTGATTGTCTATGGACAAGTGAAGTGTCTGGGGCTAAAGCTGAGATATATATCATTGCTCACAGTATTACATACATGGTGATGTATGCGAGTGTATCACCTTGGGAGTTTTTTGTTTTTGGAAATTTATTTCGGCGTAAAACCCTCAGGTCATCAACGCCATTATTTGTATATTCAATTTTATTTTGGGGAGTCCGAAATATTACTAGGACGAGGGCAGAGCCACCTCGGAACCGGCCGGGGTTAGAAGGCACCCCAGTCCCACATGTCAGGTGGTAGTTATAAATATTATTTTGTTGGGCACGAAGCCTGATGGGAGAATGTGGATGGAACCATGTATTCGTCTAACTTGAATACATACATACATCAGTACAATCCTCCCAGTCCGACCGTGCTCCTACTCCGTCCAAAAGTGCCCAATCCCCCGACCATCCCGGACCCACAGAGCAGCAGGAGCTATTTTAATGTTTTATTGCCAAATGAGTACAACTGGGATTCTGAGGACAAGATAAAGTTGATAATTTGAAGGAAACAAAAAATAAATAATAGTAATTAATATTATATATGTGGTATTATTTATGTCGAATATTACATATTACTGAATTGATTAGTTTTGAGTTGTGATGACCTTAAGAATTGTTTTGTTCACCAACTGTTAAAAATCCTGCATTTTATTTTTGAACCAAATCATCTATCTGTTTCTTTGAAAACAAATACTCCCTAATCATAAATATTTAAAAATTACCAAAAAATAAAATTGTTATAATTGGCTGGAATGGAATGGCTCCCAAAAGATTAGATTTTTTAAATTTTATTTTAATAAAAACCCAGTGCTTTAAATCTACAATAATTTCCAAAATTTGGGTTGATAAATAAAGCATTGAAAGTCACATTGAAGCGTGTTACTCGATTGGAAATAAACTGAACGTTACTAGGTCGATTTTGACTATTACTTTAAAATTTCAGATTGAAAGCTTGTATCATTTTTATTGCCGTATGATGAAGAATTCCCCGTACTTGTTTAAAACTCGACCATCTATCATCGGAATCGGAAATTAATCACCAGTGCTATTATCAGTTTATTACTTATTAGCCGTGAGCATTTTTGTTTTTAGATTTTCATATATCCTGAGTCGATTTCAAGAAACATGAGGGATCCCGTGTGACCATGTAGAAACCATGGAAAATAAGTTTATAGGTAACATGATAAGTTGTCGGATAAATCATTTTTTTATTATTTATATCACAGGGAAATTCATAAAATAGAACCCTTCTATATTTGTATGGTGGTCGTGGAAAAAACAGATAAATCGAAATCATTGACTTAAGAACTGGTCAAATCAAGCTAAGCGAACAAAGCCAAGCTGCTTTAAACTACTCATTGCAAATGTTCCCTCATTCAACGTCAAGACATGAACCACAGCAAAATAGACCTGTAGGAACGCTATACTAATTTTTCAGATAACTTGACTTATCCACTTTTTCCCGGCCACCAATTATTTAATATTCAGGTTTTTTAAATCGCCTTTTTTTTAAACAAATTTGATGGACAACATTACAAATTGGTTAATACAAACTAATCTCACGCATAAAAGCATACTTCACGTAGGCAAACAGTTATTAAAAGCGATTTTCCGAAAAGCCCGGGTGTCCGGCTAGAATTGTGGGGTTGAGCCAAATCTTCGATAGTCAAACAAATAAATAGTAATTAAAAATTACTTGCTAAATACATTTGACTTTGTACAAATGAAAAAATCTCATAGATTTAATGCGCCATTAGTTCTGAAATAAGTTATGCCTGTAGTTCGGCGCTTTCCTCAGTACCTGTCCTTCAGACACTGCTTACTTAACACAGCAATGGCCGCGGTCCAACGCAAGCCTTGCACCATCTTGCAGAGTTATGGCGATAAAAACTGACTAGCGGTACCCTAAGGTACGGTACCGCATTTATAAGAGATAAATACATATACAGCAGTTTTGGTACCTGAGGTCCCGAGAACCGGATCCCGAGCCCGAGGCCTGGGTTCATCGACCCGACCTCAGCTGCTGCAGTCCGCCCGGCTGCCTCGTCTCCTTCACAACCACAACCGGCAACATTTTAACACATCTGTAACTTCTTATTCATTATCTATTTTATAATTTCAAAACTTCTCTAAGGATTGTTGTATTACTATTCGAAGATACATTTTGGCTGGCCCGAAGGGAGAGGCAATACCTTCGTTCAGGTACTCCTTTTGTTAGTTTGTCTGCATGTACTTGTTTATATGTAACATGGCCTTACAAATGATTTAATCTAGCTGAAATTTTAAAGGTTAATGTACAACACCTCAAAATATGCTGAATAGATTTTTATTATAATACGATGAAGGGAGGTATTTTACAAATTAAAAGTGAAAAAAAACGCATTATGGAGAATAAAACAACTGGTTTGGCTACACCTTACTTATATTATTGGCCACAAATGTTTGTCCGGTCTGGGTTGGGGGTTCTATAACCTGTAATTAATGAAAATAACCGGTAAATAATAATAATGGTGGACTGCATAGAACACATAAAGAACTAGTTGAATGCTTGTGATGTATATTTAATTGAAGATAAAAAATGAAACTGAAATTAATAGAAATTTAATTTGCTGAACGGTAATGAAATTGTTTTATCAGTGTGGGGTAATCATAATGTAGATATTCCTGAATTATGATATCTTAATGTTCTTTCTTGGTTTGCTGCTGAGCAATCTCTTCCTCTTACTTATGTATTTACAACAAATTTATTACTAAAAAATAAAGTCTGGAGAACCAATAATAGAAATTGCATATCTCGACGTTTCGTCGATTTAAATGTTGTTTTAGTTTGACTATTTATTGGCCAAAGCAAAAAAGATATTGATTGGGCCAGGATCCGACCAATGGTTTCATGTGTCAATTCTAGTTTTCTCCGACGTGAGGAAATGGAGTGGAATGGTATTACAAAAAAGAACCAATAAATGATCGAATCGTGAATCTAAAAAATGGGGAAAAAAAGAAAGAATGTTGGTAGCTGAGTACATTAGATGCGTCATTAACAGCCAGACCAGCTAGACGTTTTGAATCTTGATTCTCGTTTGGCTTCTGTTTGTTGTACCACTGTTGCTTATGAATGGACCGGTTTCCATTCCAAAATAAAAACTGAACTTCTGCTCGTTTCTAATTTGTTTTGCATAAATCAACAGGGGCCATCCAATCTCTTGCTCAGTTCTTCCTGCTGTTGACCAAGCATATAACCAACCCTTTACACGCGTGATAAACATCACGTTTAACATAATATAATTGGCAGGTTTCAAGTTATTTGTAGTTAAACAACAAGTATCTATTACAATCATGTGCTTGAACAAGTTATTATAAGTACATGTATGTACGTTTTAGTTTTTCCTATCCTTAAAGGGTTTTCTCACAATATAATGTAATCGGTAATGTGATCCTTCGTGTATCTTAAGTGATAGTAAAGAACATTAAAAATAATATTTTTAATTAGGTTTGTCTTTTGTAGGTTTTTAATTATTATTGTTTATATTTAGCCGTTAGTTCAGCTCAATTGACTTCATGAAATAGGTTGATAAAAGAAATCTGTTAGATTTTCATCAAATTTATTAATCTATGACATTTCGGCATACTATGAACGCCCAACTCTTTTTTTTCCCCATTTATTAGGACTATTATCAAGGCCTGATGCATACGTGCATAATTTGTCAAAACATCGTTCACTAATACCTTCTCTAACTAAATACCTTTGACGAAAATCCAACAATTTGATAAGCCTAAGCCGATATCCCTAATACTACTCTAAATAAACCAATAGCGCCTAATAACATTAATAAATATTGAAATTAGCGAGGTTACTCCTATATTTTTCACTTATTTTATTCCTTAAGTCTGTAGTGTTTTTTTTGTGGCATAATGATTTTTTTCTCACGGGGGTAATCCAGGTAATACCGAATAATAAGGTATCTGTTATCTGGGCACTCGTGTTTCTAACAGAGATTATTACTTGATAAAGCCATATAAAAAGTGATAAACATCTACTGTATTCTATGACTTCTATTGAATATCTTATCCATAAACAGTTTATTGTTTCCATGAATCATAGAAAATAATTTTTTAGTCTATTTGACCTTTTATCAGACCGCTGATGTCACTTATTTAAAAAAAAAAAAGAAGAAGATATTTATCGCAATTAGTCAGAGATGATATAAACACTTTCCCTCAATTACTTTTTATAATATCAACCAAATAATTTTGTGAAAATACTGATTTTTGTTTAGTATTAGCAACGGATTGTGGGTCTTGGAATCGTAAGATGGTCAAGTACTCGTTAAAGAGTGTGTCTCTCTCTCTCTCTCTCTCTCTCTCTTGTTGCTAATTTGCAAGTCTAAGTTGTTGCACAAGCTTGGAGGCGCTGCAAGCAAAATCATCTCCAAAAAGGGCATTTCAACTTGTTAGCGAAATGCCTCAACGCAACTAATTCTCGAATACTGTTCTTAGTTTCTGCAGCCACGACGAGCTCAAGTTAGTTGTTAGTACTAACGTTTTTAAAATTAATAATCAATATTAATCGACTCTCGAAATCAAACTATTGACAGTACACTTAACACAAAATAATATATACATTATATTTGTAGTTGATCTTTGTATAGTACGGTTTAGCGTGTGTCACTAGATAAGTAAATTTTTATCATTTTCTTTAAATTACTAAAAATAATTTTTAACAGTTAGAAGACTCGTTTTGGGGGATTAAGACCTTTTCAGGTTGACTTATTTTTAACTTTACTAGTCCTATATTGTTTGTTTTGTTTAGCAACAGGGGGCTTATATGTTTTCTTGTTTTTTATTTATGTACATTTTTATTTATGTACAATAGTCTTCAAATTTGAAACATAAGGATTCGATGATATGTGCGCCTGGCATATTGCTTCATTTGCATTTGCATATTTCATTCATATTGCTTTATCGAATTTAGTTCTTTCAAAAATAAAAACGGTGAACTAGTTACACACACTAGTTACATACTATCGTGTAGACCCAGAACTAGGCTTTGGATATTGTGATGATGTGATATCCTAAAATAGATACTGATACGCTAGAGGAGAGTAAATTTGTTATCGGTTCCCAAAAAATAATTAATGGTCGCTGTTAATTCTGAAATGTTTTCTAGGTAGGAAATGTTGTAGTATATAAAGATTCGTGTAGAAATAGTTGAGAAGTGAATAATGCCTTCGAAATAAGGATGGATGGGGACGACACAGCTTGCACTGAGGGTCAGATTCAATAGGTCAGTGTAAAGTTCAAAAATGTCTTTCGAATGCTGGGAATGTTTCACAAACCTTCACAGCAGGCAATATTTACTGTAACTTAACATTGCTTTGGTCCTCGATATTTATATCAAAAGTCCTGGGTTGAAAGCCCACTTTCATATATAATATTTGGCATTGGTCTCTTCTATATTAAATATGTATAACGTCCCAGTAAAAATGGGACACTGTTAATATTGGATGTAATTTTAATTATGAAACTTGTGCTAACCCTGTCTTATTAGAGAGCTTACTCCAACATGGAAAACAATGAAGGAACCTTTAGAACACACTCTTGTAGTTTTATTTAATACAGATATAAATAAATTCTATATAATGTTTCATAACATATTACTACCCATAATCAGTAAATGACAGTACACATGTATAAAATTATTATAACAGAAAAAAAAGTCCACTCCCTGATGAAATAGGAAATTACTACTTGTGAAAAACATATGTGTTGTTTCATTCCTTTCTGACACGAGATAAGATAAAGACATCTATTAATACATTTATTTCACAAATTCTTTCATTTGAAGTGAGTTATTGCGTACCATCAATGGGTACCTTACCACCGTATTAAAATATCATGGGGATGAATAGAGAAGGGAATTAATTAACCATAGCGATGGATATTATTTAAAATTGTTTGGTTGAATTCGACTTTCGTTTAAATTTTCATTACCTTAGTCAAACCAAGTTATTTGCCAATATGTGACATAATTATTGAGTGCCCGTCGTTTGGATCTTTCTGGTGTTTTCAATTAAATTATTAGTCTGTACATATTTATTTTTTTCATGATAATACGTTAAAAATACATTTATGGGATTTAAAAAAGAGTAGTTGAACAAACCGAAAGGCGATTGCGTCAAATTTGTTACATTAGTCGTGATGTAAATTAACCATCAGTTTTGGAGTATTTGACAAAACTTCAACCCTAAAACTTTCGAAAGCATTGTACCGCTAAATAGGGTATTAACTTCATGTTAGATTTGTAATGTTACTCCAGTATTTTAAAATCTCATTTAATATATCCTATATTTTATTCTTAAAATAGACATAATTGCGTAAATTATTTACTCGGCTTCTCCTTGGTAGAGTTTTATGGTATTTGTTAAAGAGATAACATTTTTCATTGTTCCTGCAAAGAAAAAAAAATTGCAATGATTGGATGAGTTTTATCAACCCACCTATAATGCTTGGTGCAATGACCTGCATTAGTAGCGTTTTGAGTAAATAAGGGTTAAAATTAAATTTCTTTATTGTTACTGAAAAGTTTTAAATAATTACTCCTAGGACTGACTCGGTTTTATATCTGAGATTTTCAGTGCCACCTATGAACCAACTATAGCAATCATAATATCAGACTTTATTATTAGGTTTATTATTATTTTGAGTTGAGAAGATCTTAAACGTTTGTTAGCGTGTTGAGTGAATATACTGAGTTGGACGCGTGGACTAAATTTCAATAACTATACATATTTTTAAATGTATCCTAGCTTATACATACATCTCACAACTTGCAGAAATTTCAGAACTGACTACAGAACGCTCGGTTGTTTTTACTTAACTTAATAGACAGTTAAAAATATTTTCAGATTGCTACAGAATTTTTTTCTAAATATATTAATTTTGTTTACGTGTTTCAGGTCCCACCAGCAGGAGGAGTGGAGTGTTAAGAGTTCCAAGAGGTAAGTCGATTTTTTTAAATATATGCTCTTAACAGCAGTTAGCTGCTAACTTTCTGCTGCTTTTAAAGGCTTAAGTCGAATTTGTAATGGTAGGCAATTCACTCTACACAGCATAAGCAGAATACTGAACATAAACCTTCGTCCTTGTTCGCATTAGCTTTATCGCGTCTCCTATTTTTCTGGTTTAACAGGTTTTTAGTACCGTTCGAACGCATAAGTTATCTGTTAACTTGATGTTGTATATCTGAACTTATTAACCTTAACCAATTAACGTGATTCATATGCAATAGTACGAAAAGCAAGCAAAAAATGATTTTTGTCTGCTTAATGAGAAATATGTCTTATCCATTTAGTTGGAGAGAACGCCAACAGTAGAAAATAATACAATTTATCTTGAATTCAAGTTAAGTGAACTAGTTTCCGAGAATTCCAAACATGTTCTAGAAATTACCATAAAATTACAGTCTCTCGGTTGTTTCAGCTGCACAACTGGGAATGGCCGCAAAAAATACAATTATTGAAAAAATCAATAAAGGGAATACATTTTTGAGTTGGAAATAATAAATAAAACTATAAATTTGGATCTATACATCACTGGAAAAACTATTTTACCATTGAAATTAAGAGAAGAAGTGAAAATTTAAATATTTCAAGCATAACAGCAATCAGCCTTAAGGTGACGCAGCCTAGTGAAACTTGCCGCCATTTAAGCTCCAGAGAGGTGTTTTCTCATGCACCATATGAGGTGTTGTTGTTCATCATGGTGAGAATGTTCTGGATTCATGTCATTCCCACAAATAGAAGTGTGTAGGGTGTGGGCTCCACTTTCAGTCCCAAATGAAAGTACTTAGAAACGTAAATAATTAAACATAAAAAAATAGAGTCTTGACTTTTTTTAATTGTGTTTTTCGCTCCCTCCTTTACCTGTTTTGTGGTATACAGCTCTTCCAATTGTTATCAAACATGGCTAAAAGACAAAAGGTGTTTTAACTAACGGAAAATACTACACAACCGGTGGCCTCCGACTACTACCTGATATAAACAATTGCTGTAACCACTACATTATTCGGAAAATAACAAATACTGATTCAAATTCTTTTGTCAATTAAATTTGACAGAGGGTCAGGGGTGACTAATAAAGGTGACAGAGGGTGATTAGATTTGAAGAGGGGCTTTAGAGATTGTGGTTAATATATTCCAGCCACCAAAGAATTTATTTATTTTTATCGATGGCTTTCAGCAACTCCAGGTTGCCATCTTCAGGCTCAGGGACGAGTGTAATCTACTCGGTACACTCGCGATTTCAACACACCCGTACTTTTCTACAGTCTGCTAAAAAACTTATTCTTTTATTTTTTCTGGATATTCAGTGCTTGTTATATAATTCTTAAAATTATATTATACGGTTCGTTGAACTCCAGAACTCGCATAGCTATTTTTGTGAATGTACTGAATCAACTTGTGGGTTCAGTAAGGATTCATCGCTGCGTTCGGTGAATGGCTTCTTAGTTTTCGTCTCGCATATCTTTGCCAGATGTAGTTCAATGACAAGAAATAATGTAATTATTATATATCAGATTGTCATTTTAAATTCAAATATATGTTTTTATATCATTCATTTTTTTTTTTTTTTAATTTGTCTAAGTTGAAATAAAAGCTGTAGAAAGTGAAGAGATACTCAATTGACGTACCTAGTATACGTTTGTTTACTGGTAGTGGAAAATATACTGAATACTTGTTATTAAATACCACATTTTGTTAAATGTCTCAATCACGCAACAAAATTTGAAAAAGTATTGTCAAAATTTAATATTTAGTTTCTAATGCTTCATTTACTTTACCACGGAAGAATAATCCAAGACTGATATTAAGTTGAATCTAAAATAGGTTTTTTTGGGGGGGGGGGTTTTCATAGTAAATTTACAGATAATTATAGATCCTCAGGCGAATCTATTTACAAATCATTTTTGTATTTCCTGTAGCATCGCTACATAATATACAGGTTTTTTTTATTAAAATAGCTTGCATGCTTTCTAGCAACTTACATGTACTTCGTAAGTAACCTGGTTATTTTTGGCTATATCTTTACACGCAATATAATGTAATAGATACTTGGAGAAAACATTACATTTGGCATCCTTGGTTTTGATTTGAAAAATATTGTTGAAAACTATGTTTAGTATTAAGAATAAATTTATTGAATTTCATATCTTTAATCTGGAAATGTTATGAAATTAGAAAAGTGTTAAATTTAGTGTTTTTGTTAGGTGTCGTTTATTAAGCGATAAATAAGGAAATTTGTTGACGCATCGTTTGCTGGAATTATTTTAAATAAATCATAAGGTTGATGACTTAAATTGATACTTAATATAAACGAGCGTCAATGTATCGAACTATCAGACAATCTCCTTGACTGGTTTTGAATCCTAGACGCTCGAATGGTGGTATCTGGGTTAACAGTCCATTAGTTGAGTGCCTGTTTGCTTGGTCGCTTCTATCCCCGCTTACCCTTATATGTATTTCTTGATGCCGTGTAACTTAAATTTGTATGCATGCAGTAATAAATATTAACTTAAGCAAAACATGATTAATTAGCTTAAATATTGACAAAAATAATCTATAACTATTAAAATTAATGAATTTTGTTATGTGGAGAACCTATATTTTTGAATTAAGAATTCCTACTATTTTATTATACTACCGCTATCAGACTACATCCGGACAAAAATTGATTTTTCCGTGATTCTAATAGTCGAGCCTCTTCCTTCGGGCATTGTAAATTCAACAGTCAGTATGTATAAGGGGCCAGGACATGCCAAATTATTATCAAAATGGGCGTGGGCTCCGGTGCTGATAACAGGCCACTCGCCGTCTCTTAGCACTCCCGACTAACAGCTGAGTTCTTATTCGTCCAAAAATACAATTAACCCTTACTAACAAAATTACTTCCTTATTAACTACTTATCAAATGGTGCTATCGTCTTCATGAAAACGCCTTTGATTTGATCCAAGGATTACTATCATTTGTATATACTGTTATTATTTTTATCAATTATGATATTTGGACTAAGTATATTTTTAAAATTTATAAAAACGAAACAAAAGACGTATAATCTGAATGAACCCTGTTTCAGGTTCTTAAGTACTTTAATAGAGTATAGTGAAAGAAAACTTAGTAGGATTTTCTGACCATATTATTTTATTATAAGCCTTGTCAGTAAAAATATAAGTTAGCAAATTGACAAACTAATCCTATTAAATTCGCTTTTTAGTGTTTTTAATGCGCCCTTAACCTACGAAAACAGCAACTTTATATCGTATACTAACTGTACAGACTACTTCAAAGGACATCCCATCTCTCAATAAAAAATAAACTACAAATCTACAAAGTTATACTTAAACCAATCTGGACATACGGAATAGAGCTATGGGGGACAGCAAAAAAGTCTAACATCAAGCGTATCCAATCCTTTCAATCAAAAGTCCTGAGAACAATAGTAAATGCCCCTTATTATGTCAGCAAAAAAACCCTTCATAACGACCTTAATATACCCTACATTCTAGAACTCATCCCTTCCAAGTTTACGAAATTCCACAGTAGCCTTTCCAACCACCCTAATCCTGTAGCACAGTCAATGTATCGAACTATCAGACAATCTCCTTGACTGGTTTTGAATCCTAAACGCTCGAATGGTGGTATCTGGGTTAACAGTCCATTAGTTGAGTGCCTGTTTGCTTGGTCGCTTCTATCCCCGCTTACCCTTATATGTATTTCTTGATGCAATGCACTGCGCCACTCATCCCTATAATCCTCCTCGGAGACTGAAACGGCAGTGGCCTCGTGACCTGCTATAAACGCGTGACAGTGGGAGTCCTGGCAATGGCCAGTCTCTCCAATCATGTCCTGAGCGTCTGTGGCTCTCGCGCTCTTGGTCAGCCTCCACTGGCTAGTATCCAGTGACGCGGCTGACGGAGGAGCGTGGGGGACTTCCCAAGACTCCGCTTTCTCTTTGCGGTGGATTTGGGGGGTCTCTGGGCTGTCTGTAAATATTGTATGAATAAGCGAGTGAATGATGAACTGTAAATATTATGAATGAGAGCATATATCTTAATTACTTATTGCCTTATAAAAGGCAGATTGTAATTATTGCACAATAAAGGAATTAACAATTAATTAATATCGTATACGACTTTTCTGCTTAGACTTGAAAATGCTTGAAAGTCGTTGAAAAGTGGGTTGATTCAGGATCCCCCCTCCACTCTTCTCGCTGTTATACCATAACCAGTTTACACGAGTTAAATATTAATTATTTTAATTGCCTTGATCATCCTATTAAACGTTTTCCATGTATGCAGTTTAAAAGGATGATGGTTTAATAGAGTGAATACATTATTTGTTGAGAAGATAGCGCAGTTAATACAAACCAAAACTAAGAAGCATAACCGTAAGTAACATTAAACCTAATACACGCATGATCAGAATTAAGAAAGCATCAGAAGATGGGAACTCCATCGGAATTGAAAAACAACCCTATCTTGCAAACAAAAACATGTTTGTCCTACGTTGTCTTAAATTTGATTCATATGCATTCCAGTGGTTAGTTCCAATTTCAAATCGTATGATTATAATTTAATATTTGCGACGAATATCACCAGTCATGTGAATGACACAGCGAGCAAATTATCGTGCTTCCTGTGTGGATCAGTCAGTCACTACAGAAAGAAATAAGTCGTTGTCAGTTGAGTAGTTCGCTTTACGTGACCATATTATTTATTTATTTTAGTTTTGTAGCGTGCAATATAAGGAAAAGTAGTTTCAGTTGTCCCAAAAAGTGAATGGTGTCGCGGAACAAAATATTACGTGGTTGAATGACAGATCTGTCTGCGAAAACGGCCATGTTAATTGGGCTGCATTGTCGTGTCCTTGTTCTTAAAGGTATAGGTGATTTTCCGAATGCGATGAACGACTGTTTAAGGCAAAACTAAAACGTTTATGTACAATATTTTTTTAAAAATATGAATCGCAATATTTGAGGCTGATTCTTAGATTTCTAAAATTATTCATAGTTCAGGATCCTTAGTACCTGATCGTGTAAAATAAAGGAGAGGGCGTCCCATGTTAACGTCTTGGACTAATTAATCGACAATCGTGACCGAGCACAGACGAACGTAACTGTTCCCCAGCACATGTGAAGGATAATACTCGAGGTTTCTTCCCCCCCCCCTCTTTCACAATGATAAAAATCCCGGACCGCGATAAAATTGCCTCTTATTGCAAATATGAGTGCTTTATGTAGAATCATCGATACAGTATTTCCTTGAATACTTACGACAACGATAACAACATATGATCGATTTATGCGTGATTATCTGCCACTGTGAATCACATATTTAACATTTTTAATTGCGGAAAGTGTTACGGAATTAAAAATCATCATTCGGAATTTCGAGGAACTGCTAAAGCAAGATGGGACCCGACGGGCTATAGGCAATATATCGACCTGATCTGTAAATGAACTGCACTCTCACCCCTATGGAAGTCCTTACAGTGTGTGCAATAAAAAGTAGGTTCGTGAGAGAAGCCTGGAATCCGACAGTTAGATAGTCAACATTTCAGTTTGGTCAAGCTCCTTCTAGGTGAAGCGACTCGGACAGAAATAATAGTGAGTCACCCATTCCGTTGGCACTGGACTTGTCGGTGGAGTCGTTGAGTATTCAGCTTGGTCTTAGGTCACTTCCAGGATCTTTAACTAAACTGTTTTGGCTCGCAACTGCCTATTTAGTCTCATTAATCTTTGCGGGGGTGTAAGGGATAGTTTGTAACGCCACGCTTTATTTATAGTTCATGTAGTTCCTTTACAATTTATCAGTTGGAATAAACGTTTTTAAAATTAAAGTAATTTTGACAGCACCTATAAAAAAAACCTTGGACTGACGGAAAGATGATTGCCCCTTCAAAGTTGCGCCTCTCCATTTCATTTCAGGGTTCCACAATTGAAGCGTGGAAATGCAAAAGGGTTCAAGTGCCAAAAAATAGCAAATCCGTTTTTTTAATCTTAAATGGATATATGTGGCACGGTCAACATCTCTGTAAAGGTAAAAGTGCCAATTTCGTCAAGTAAACAAATTATTTTTCAGTATTTTGCTTCTAATGAATGGAATCTCGGAGATTTTTATGTTATACTGCACTTAAATTCTTGTCCTGAAATATTTGAACGATGGCACTTATGGCATTATGCATTTCCTTGCTTCAATTATTCGTAAAGCATGCCTTTAAATATATTGGGTATTTCTTTAACTAAACGCCCATGAAGCACAAGCATTTTTGCTCTAGTCCCTTACCTCTTGGGAAGCCCTTTGCTTGAGAGAGAATTTGGGAACAAATATGTTACATCAAAAGAGGCATAGAAAATATCGTTACTGATCTCCTGACATTGTTTCCTCTATACAATCAAAGTGGTCTCTAGGGCCATGCTGTTCAAAGACAGATTGTGATAAGACTCATAAGAAATTCAAGAAGGAACTTCATCATATAACGTAATACTTAAAACTACTAGGAGGATAGGGGTTCTGCTTTCATCCCCTGTGTAGTGGCCGTTAAAATAATCCGATGTATTCAAAATGCTTAATATATACGTTCTACTCTAACTTAGGTTAAAATGTAACAACGGATAGTATGCTCCGTATCTATTAGCTTACGGTCTTCACTACGTATATGCGTAACTATAGGTCTCATTGGGTTTCTTTTATGTTATTGTTTTAGTTATCTTGTAATAGTAGGTATCCTGTAATAGCATTCCCAACAGGGGAAACTGTCGATTATGTACCTTTAATTACGATATCCTTATTTTCTTTCGAGTTAAAGCCGGAGGCATGTACTGATGATTGGATAAACTATTTTGTTCTTCAACTAGATCATTTATTCATCATTAGAAGCTTGCTTTCACAACTAATAATCAAATAGTTATCAATGGGAAAGTAATTGTGGCAATAATATAGTTTATACTGTTTACAAAGTTAATAAGATTAAGTTCCTAGCATCCTGTAACGATAATCCATATGCAATCAGGACCTCGCAAGATTGCTTGGCGATCCGCTCCTGTAGTATTTAACCTATGGGTTGACTTCCCCTTTGTTACGAATATCCAAGTTGGAACCTTTCCATTCAAAGATGACCCTCGTTGTGACTTGGCTTTGTGTAGTGTGGGATTGACAGAAACGCTTACGGAGGCAGCGAAGGTGAGGTCGGGGACCTGTTGGCTGCCTACCCCTTCGGCATTTGTCCGTCTAATTACAGTGCCGCTAAATGCCGTCCCACCTGGCCTCGCTACCATGTTAGCTGCACATCAGAACACTTAGAGCCATAGGCTGTGTCTAATCTTGCTATGTAAGTGCAGCAGGGTGCAAGTGATGTCAGACATTATTATTAAATTGAACATTTTTTTTATATTATATTAATATTATATACAGCTGCGTTTCTCAGCTAACCTAATGACTTTTTTCCAAATGTGAATGGGGTCTTAACGGGGTCAAATTAGCCTCGTACAAAAAAATGAGCTGTTTTTTAATAAAGAATTGGGAATTTCAATTAGTGAGAGCAATCTTAGGATTCTCTACAACTGTCTTCAATCCTCAGTGACGATATTTATGGTTTATTGATTTTTTGAATGTCGGTTACTAATACAGTATTTTTAAGTGAAAAAAGGCATTTATTCTCCAAGGAGGTCTTTTACTATGGTTTTGTGCGTGTAATATTCACTTATTTTTTTAAACTTATTTGACCGTCCTTAATTGAAATTTATTTATGTTTAATACTGTATATGTTTAAGGTCAATAAACTATTTTCTTCTATTCTACTTTTTAATGTTTTTTTCCTGATCGGAAATGAATGTTGCGTATTATGTTATTTAAGAAAAGGGTGAACAATCACTCAATTTTTTAAGAGCTTCAAATAACTAAATCCGACAGAAGGTTGTTATAGTTGGTAGCTCACTGAGGTTCTAGTGCGGTTAGCGGTTTCCACTCAACCTTAAATTCGGCTTTACTTATTTATTGAAGTAGTTAAGCATTTATCTTCACGAGACTTAGTCAACCACGATCAGACCCATCCCCCGTGAAAAATATTTAGGGGAGCCCAGGATCTAACCGCGGACTCCGTAGATATAAGTAGAAGTACCTAAGTAGATATAAGATGGCGGGTATGATCTTTTTTTATAGCGTATTTTTCAAATTAAAGTTTTTCTGGGCATATCATTTATATATAATATATAAGTACGAAATAATAACAGGGTAGGTGATTTCTTTTAATTTTCCTGGATTTATTGAGCGTTAATGCGATTTAATTTCCACAAAATTGTTCATTCCTTGTTATATTTATCGCAGATGCTTTATCGTTAGGCAGCGTTCCCTGTTCCCAAATGATGTGCCGATTCCATGGATCAGATAAAACTATAGATTGTAATTACGGAAACATAGTCGCGTGACTGAAGTCTTTGGAGAGCGGAGTGGAGGTATATTTTCGCATTCGCAAATTGCATTTTTTTTTTTTAAATCAATGGAATTCTTCGTGAATCGGTAGTGTTTAATTCGTTGAACTTTTTAAAATGAAAATATAAATTGAATTAACAATGTCAGGGAAACTCGTAGATGGTCCCTCAAAATTTCTCCAGTGTGTTGTTACTTTTCATTTGTAGCCATTCCATTGAACTCACTAAAACACGGATAACCAAGCGTTTTAAAAGTATACAAGTTTCTGGTTTTTATGTAATTCTATTAAAATGGTCGGTTTATAAGCAGTAAATTAAACTTATTTTAACAAACCATCAATTGTAATTATGGAATTAAAACTATTTTCGAGCTCGTTAGAACGATATAGTGGTAATTATAGATATGTAGTGTGCATGTGAAATTGAAAAATAGAGCGAAACAAAAGAAAAGTTCACTTTTCTATAGTGTTATAACCGCTTAACATTTCAAGGCTTGTAAGGTTTTGTCGAACTTACATTTAAACTTGCTTGAACAGCCTGATATACAGTGTGTATGCCTTGCTTACGGTATAATAACAGGAATAATACACATAAAAATATAGGTCCTGCTATTAGCTAACAAGCTTTCCGCTTATTTCGAAGCTTAATGATTAATCAACGCAAATCTTTAATGCCCTTCGAGTCGCTTTTAATCGTTTTTTTGTCAATATTTTAGCCATTTATATATCAAAGACCAGGGTTTTTCAATGACCAAGTTTTAATGAAAAAAAAAAAAAATCAACAATATCTCTTAAATAATATTGAGTAACTTTTTTCTTTTTTTTACAATGTCATAAAAACTTGGGCATACATATGGCCTCTCCTTGATTATATAACCCAGTTATTTCGTTAATGTGCATCTTAAATAAAATCTGGATCGTATTTGATGTAAAAATTCATTAAAAAAAAATTGCAAGGTTCTGTATTCTGGATTCAAGGAATGTATTAGAAATATGTCGATCAAAATCTGATCTAACATACTATCCACCCCTACATATGTGCCAGGATGGGTATATAGAATTGTGAGACTGCCACAGCTAAAGTAGACCACACTAAAGCGGTTGCCTGTTGCTAGGACGACCATCGGCTCGATAGATGTGGCGCCACACGCCGCAGCCGCTATGGCTGTGACCTCTTGCCTATTCGTGTGTAGTCGCAGTGAAACCATTAGCTTCTCTCTCCTGGCTCCCTGGTCCCCTTCTAAGCTCAGGTGCACGACTGTTGGACTACGAGTGACCCTAAGGCAGGTTTGGAGGTAGCAAGTGCATAGGTGTACGCCATTATCAAGTAAAACTAGGCGGTCTATTCAACCAGGAACCACCCACTTCACATTCCCTAGTCGTTACATTTAAATGATAATTAATTGATTAATAATCCACGTGTCATACCCACAGTTATACAAACTTTTTTATTATGCCCAAGCGCTCTCAAAAGTGCTAAAAATGGCAGAAAAAACCCACTTAGTGCAACCGCGCTACCCCCGATCTTTGTTGTGTCTATATAAATACCATTGTAAAGGTAGTGGACCTCCAGGGGTGGGAGAATGGGCTCTGGCCCTGGGGGACCGATGTCATGGATGTACATACCCTGTCTCTCCCATATGTATCTTTCAATATCCATAGTGTACCAGTTTGTGTTACCATCTTGCTGAATGCATTTCATTTACTATCGTTACCTCTCTTCCCAATACAATAATATTGACTAAAAACCAACCTCAAGCCAGTAGGAGGTCCGGCTTATTAGTTACCCAGCTAGGTAATATTGACCCTCTTTGACCCCCTTTTTTACAGCCAATGTTTTCATTTGTTTGTACTTTTATTTTGTTATATGTATAATTTTTGTTATCTTTCAATGTTTTAGACATTGATGTAGAATTTCCACAACAGTTATTATGATTTAAAATATAAAGTTTAAATGTCTTCTGTTCCTTTTGTCATGTTTAAGACTTGAACATAACAAAAACCTTTTTAATTGCGAGCATGGCACATCAAAATATTGACTTATTATTTCAGTTATTAAATGTTATTTCATTAATAAACGATTACTACATATGTTATTGTTGAGGGTTTATAGCATTTACTGACATAAAATTATCGTTTTGTTTGTTGATGGTTTATATCAATTAAGTAATCCACGCTTATTTTAACATTATTTTTTTAAGAATTATTAGCCAAACAAAGAAAAAATATAGTGACAGGGCCTAGACTTAAGCATGAATTTTCCCGATCTGCTCCGATCGGATGATCTATCCACTGCGCATCTCCATCGGGTGCGAGCATAGTCAATAGTTGCTTATCTGTTGAACAAGTAGCAACAGCTTCAAGACAATCTTTCTCGGCTTTCCCATCAAACATTTATAAAAGACATATGTTCCATTTGGACTTGGACGTCATCGCCTGATGTCTATTTTTAGTTCGACGGCCCTCCGACCTTCTGCTGCTTTGTATATTTGCATTTTGGAGTAAAGTTAGCATCAGAGCAGGGGTGTTACGTCGACTTTTGCCAATATACAATTTAGAGAAACTGGGGAGTAAAAACAAAATGGGTGTTTAAATCAAAAAGGAATGATCAAACAGTGAATATATTACTAAATTACACCACTGACTACTGAGTTTTACATTAATGATTTGTTTATGGAATTCTACTTTCCCAACTGTAATTATTTCATTAGCAGTTATTAATTTAGTTGATAATATTGTACAATAGAGGGATAATATGGTATTGAACCATATTTATTTCCATTGTGTAGGACACTTCGCTTTCTGCCAATCACCTTGAAAATAGTCAGAAAGACCCATTTTTTCCAGGAGTCCTCTTAATTTCGCGACAAAATACAACATTGTCTTCTTGAGAGGGTAGCAGATTATTCTCGCTATTACGGTAAAAGATAATTTTGGTTCCTTGTCCCAGCAAACGTTTGGAGTCAACAAAGTACAATAAAAAAAACTAATCTAAGAAAGTAGAGAATTTAGATAAAAACTGATTTCATATTTCGATTCAGCGCCCTAAAACTAAAATCAGTTCTAAAATCCTAGGTACCATTTTCTTGTATGTCTAGGTAATCAAGTGGCAAACGTTGAGCGCCATCATCTGAACCAGAAATTTTATGTTTATATGAAATAATACTAATTAATTCATATCATGAGGTGCTTACAATGTCATCGATTTATGGAGTACAATATACACACGTTATACTTTCACAATACACAGTATGGTTCACCAACTTATGATATATTTTACACATTTTTATCCTTTTCAGATTTTTTTTTTTGGGGGGGGTGAGGTTATTTTCCGAAATATTCGCTATTATCTTAGATTTCTAAAAATGTGATGTAGTCACTAAACTCGCTTCAACGACCGGCTCCTCCATAAAATTACTTCTGCGATAACTTTTCGTAGTTAAGGTGAGTTTCAACATCAAGAATTGACCAACTGCCGAATAGACCAGAACTACTCAGCCTTGCGGTTTATGCGCTACATCGCACCGCTCCCTTGCACAACCTCTTTTTAAGTACACACACGTTTTTATCCTGTTATTGAAATTCAAAAATGTTATCATTACTTAGTAACATTAAGTTTGCTTTTTGCAGAAATTAACGAGTGACGTTTCAAAGTGGGATAATTCATGGCGATTTATGGCGACGGCACTCAACTGCCCAGACTAGAATACTTTTAAACGCTTTACAACGATTTCGAAATTATGTAAAACTGATATCACTTCGTATATAAATATACTCAAAATTGACATAAATCCGATGGCATTAAACGCTAGTAACAAAGAAGAAATACTTAAAACTTAAGACGTATTATACTTAAGAAAATATTAAAATTACTTTCTTTGAAGCCTTAATCATCTATGTAAGGCACAATGGTACCGGTACATCAAGAAATACGTTTATTATTTTATTAGGAGTTAATTCGGTAGAAGAGCTTGTACCTTCTGCGTGGAATGGAGCATTACCCGTGGAAGAGCGCCCACTGGTCTGCTACAGCGATGCCTGTGATCAGACCAGAGAAAACTGGGATTCCTTAAGGTGCCTCACCAGTTATCTACACCCTGCAATTGACCTCTTCTAATTTCGTGGCCCCATCTATCATGGCTCTGAGAGGGAATAATGACATCACCCATCTTTTAGAAATTGAACTTTAAGAATCAAGGGTCTAGATATCATTTTTTTGAAACACCTTGAAAAACACAAGGTCGGTTGCAGCTATAACTCACATTGACAAGTAGGAGATAATTGCATGGACTGTCTATTTATAGGAATGAGTACTGGCTTCGTGTACTGAAATATTTACTATTGGTAGTAAACTACATTTTATTAGTTGTTTAGGGTTACATTATTTTTCACGTTTCTTGATAGTAATTAATCTGTTATATGAAGGCTAGAATATGTTCAAAGAATTGTTCCTGCTTCAGTATTTCGAGTCGTTCTGGTGGCCAGATGGTAATGGTTCGCTGTCCCATTCTTACATACAGAAGTTGAGTTAAAGAAACGTACAGGTATGTGACTCATATGCTCCATCCGCAAACTTAATTCTCCAAAAAAATTTTCACTATATTTCATCAATGAAAAATGTATTGCTATGAATAGCAATACATGTATCTCAGCTTCTAAGCCGTTCAAATTAGGCGCCATCATTGATGTTACTTTTTCATTTAAATATTCCTTTCTCTAGGGGGTCAATAACCAGATAGCTCCACTTTCACATATTTTTCAGTATAGTATAAAAATCAACATGCATTTTTGTCCCATTTGGAGCCACAAACTGTAGCTCATTCACAAGAAGCAAATACCCTGTACAATTCATTTTAAAACGACATGGAGATTGCAGGTCCCCATTATCTTCTTGTGTTGCTAAATAGAAATGACTTAGTATCAATTTTTTTTTGGGGTGGGGTACGCTTTTGTGCACTCCTATTTAAGGCAGATTAAGTGAAACAACATAAAACTTATTTTCTTCCTTTCCAATTAGTAAAGGCAAGTTCTATTTTCTTGGTGTTTCCTTCAACTAACTAAATCGGTCTCATTCCCACTGTTAAACCTTATCTGATTTTCTTTTAGAAGTGTTTTCAGATTTCTATCGCACATCCTCGCTCACAAGTTCTGTTGGTACTAGTTTGTTTAGTGTTTATCTCGTCTTTCCCAGGTGTTAACTTCCGCATTTTCGTGATGACATTAATGAGGCTCTATTAATTAATTAGCAGAACTTTGCTTACATTTTTTGTAATTTATTGTCGCTCATTGTCATTTAAGAGATCTGTGGTTTTACGTTCCCAAGGGAAGATACAGTGATCTATTACAAATTATTAATTACAATTTACACTTGCATTATTTACATCTCAAATAATAACTATTTGAGGTTTCAGGTGTTTTCTTGTCGAAGTTTCCCTCCTTTCCCGCAGCCTGGAAGGTTAAATGTAATTTGCAGTTATCCTCACAGTTAATAAGAACGGACCGTGGTGAAACTTGCAAGCTTGAGGACAGTGCCTTCTGTTCTTCAGTGTGTTTAATTACGAAGCGGCATTAGGTGGAGGAACACAACGGTACCTATTGGGGTCGAGCTGTTAAATATGATATCTTCATGCACAATCCCTCCCTGATTACACTGGCTTATACATTGTATTTTTTTGTACTTGGTGGTGTTTCTGACATATGGTTAATTTGCAACTAAGATACGTTTTCAGATATCCGGGTCTTTATAATAATTACTATATTTACAAAAAGTATACAACTAGCAAAATAGTTTCTTCTCTTATATTTGTACTTTTATTAATCTATTCGTCTCTGAGACTTCAAATAGAAGTTGCGTACTTACTTTTTTAGCTGTTAACAATTTTCTATCATTTTCACCTAATACTAAACATCAGTACAGAACCAACTTCACATCCAGGACAAATCAACCCAACCCAAACCAAAGCCCCTTCCAGACAGACGTCTCAAACGTATATGGACGAGACTTACTGGCTAATAAACATACCTAGACATTTTGCAGATTTAATAGATGCAATTATTACAGATTGCTATTACACTTGAAAATTTATTAAAGTACTGCAGACCAAAAAAAAAAAAAAAAATGAGTTCGTTGTGAAGGCGATTCTTATTCTCTAATATAGTTGACAAATAAAATGAAATATTTTTACTCAAAAGTTCTTTTGTCACAATCATTTAATAATAATCGTCAGAAGGAGCATTAGTGGGACCATCTTTCTTTCAGTAGTTTTCTTTTACTTTCTTCCTCCTGTCCTTTGTTTCGTTTTCAACGTATTAAATATTATCTATTCTTATACTATGCAACAAAATTTGAGTCAGAACGAAAAATTGTGTTAATAAATGTGACGAGAAAAACAACGGTTTGGATTAACTATGGCGTTATTTATCATATATTTTATAAGTCACCATACCAGTGTAGCGTTAAGTACTCCTTATCAATCTTCCTGAGTTATCAGGTGTTGGGAGTGCATAATTGGTTAAGCCCACTTCAAGTACATGGTGTAATTTGACGTTCACTGATAACGTTTATCACTTAACCCTTCGTATTAACATTTTCATTTACTATCATATATTGACTCCTGCATAAACATAATCTATATTATAGTCCGTTTAATTTAGCTGAATGTGGTAGGTGGAATTTTTATTAAGCTGGTGTTATCTCTAGTTGTTTAATCTCTAGAACAAATACATGTTGGAGTAGAGGATTTTTTATTGGTCAACAGTAAATGAGAAGATTACACCACAGAGTGGTTTCGGATGCAACAGATAAATTATTCCAACTCGATAATTTTGATAATAATAATTATTTATGTATTTCTTGGCCAATTTATGAAACGTGTATTCTGCGGATCAGTGGACTAAGACTTAATTTGCTGCATCAATCATTAATTTAGTTAATTTATTTACTTAGTTGAAATATTTTTGTTGACTTGTCTATTCCTTGTGTGGGTTAAAGTTTTAATAGGAATATGCTGAAGGGTGATTCCGACAGCTTTCTATATTCTGTGTAGTATTCTGGTGCTGTGCCCCTACTCATGGATGAAGTCCGACCAACTCGATACCTCGTTATTGTGGGCCAAAGCGTAACAACAAATAAAAGGGTAATAAACAGTTGCTGCGGGCGATGGAATCGAAAATCAGTCGTACCGCCAGGAAGTCAACTAGTACACAGGGTAAGATGGTATCGAACTAGGTGTACATGCTATACAAGTAGAACAATACCCGAGTTAAGCTCCCAATGAAAGCAATTAACAAATGCAACTAATTCCGGAACAATCCTATGTAAAGTAGAAAACAAAAAGGCATCTACAATGTGTGCAATTATTTACTCACATCCACGCCCAACAAACTCCATATTATCAAAAAAAATATGATAATACTAATGCATTAACCAACAATAAATATTCTTCGGGAAACATCATTCGGTGCTTGTTCAGTTCAACTTGATATCATTCATACCCTAACACTAAGAAACACTCACTCGGTACATACTGCATACTGGTAACGCAATAACATCCTATACTAAAGTAATGTAACTAGAGAATTAAAAAATAAAATGCCCTTGTTTCTGTATAAAAATAACTGCAGTAGGTCAATACTTATATTGCCTTACTTTTGTTATAGTATCGTATGTCACAATTGTATAATAATAAAGAGTTTTTTAGCATAACATGTTGATATTCCTTTAAAATTTCATATCTAATATATTTTTTTACAGCACTTGCCCAATTACATATATACTGATTAAATAAGATTACCTCCCCATATACGTTGCAAAGTATAACAAGTTATTTATTTTTATTATGTATTTATAGTGCATTATCCAAATATAATTAATGACGAAATCGGTTTAGCTATAATACTTAATTATAAAGTTTTTAATCAAGTTTTATTGATAGCATCTAAATAATGTAGTAATAAAATATTATAATTTCGTCTCAAGAGTTTTAATTTATTCGCTGTTAAGATTATTCTCATTGGTTAAAATATTTTAACAAATTGTTTTTTAATGAAATATAATTGATATTATATACCTGTTATGTTTTGTTTTCTTACGATTAACACTTTTAGAACCTATGTCAAGTATGTCCTGCCAGTGTTCTTCACAGCGTCCACCGAAGGATAATTTTTTTTTTTTAAATGGCTTTTCCCTTCCTACAGAACACAATACTTTCTGGTTGGGTAGGTCACTCTATCAACTCCTTTTGATCAAAACTGCTGAATGTATATATAAATTCTGTAATTTAAAATCTTCAATCCGATGCAGGTCCTATTGTATATCTACTTTCCCACCCACATTTACACCTCCTCTTTTCTAGTTCGTACAGCTAATGTTAGGAACTCTGTGCCTTTTTTTTAATCGCCCTCCATTCCTCTATCCTCCCACTTTTTCCAGGTTCTTGATTTCATATTTGGAACCACAGTTCTTGGGGGACTTAAAACCCACAAAAAAGTGGCAGATATCGATGAACGTGATCAATCACTTCTATCGCTTATGCATGTACGCAATTTCTTCAAAATTAACCCGGCCATTTTTTCTTGGCAATTTCACCTCAACTCTCCCCACACAGCATTGTTATTGCGAAGAAGGAAGGTCTTCAGAGTCAGTTCCGTGGTCCGTTAAAACAAGACGTGTTCTGCGTGGGTCCAGTTCTTGGCCGGACGTCAGGGACTCGGCTCTGCATACCTGATGCGTCGTTGAGGGCATTTAAGGACTTATTCTACGAATTCACTTTTGTTGTCACTGCGTGAATCATTCAGCTCATTGATGTCACCAATGACCGACAGATTGTGGGCAGCTACCAAAAACCTAAACCATTTTCATTCTACAATTTAGTTCTTTTTTTTATCATATTGTGTTATAAATAGTATTTATTTTCTAAAACAAACGAGAAATCAGTTTGTCATCCTTATGAAAAACATTAATATTACACTTATTTTGATTATAACCTTAATGTATATTATCATTTTAACATACATACATGTAGCCCAACGGAGTTTTCCTATTGTCATTATTTATTTACTCCAGTTCTGATATTATTTTGTAAATAAAACATTTGTCTATTTAAGTACGTTGATGCTGCTTCTTTTAACGTAACATTTTACGTACAAAATTTAGGTATACTTATTGATTATTTATTTATAAAATGTACTTAATTATATTACATTTTCAACCGAAACTTTAAATTTAAAATTAATCACCCCAACTTCGTTTTAAATGATTTATGTTTCATAATGGCTTACAAAACTGGACTAGCTCCTCATAAAAGTGGATAAAACTAATTTTATTACTTTTTCCTTACTCACAAATCATTTCCTTGCTCCATCTCATTAGTTTTTCATCCGGTGTCGATGATAAAACCATTTATACCCCGTTTTTTTAAACTTTCTCGTAATGTAGAGGAGAGTCTACCGCTATCTTCAGCCATTTGATTCGGTAATGGGCTCTCTAGATAGCAGTTATCGCCTTTTATCTTTTGGAAATAATAAATTGTTATAGCTTCCGGGCGATAATCTTTCGTTGAAGAAAATAAATACATTTAAAAACAGCTTTACAGTATTATTAAAAAATATCGAATGGAGTGCGTGATAAAATGCGCCCGATCTGAAATATTCCTGGATGCTAGAAGCAAAAAATAGATTTTCGCCCTGAGTTACCTCAGTCGGACCTGGGGCTTTCATGGTATAAATGAACATTTACAGTCGGTGTATGTCCTGCACTTATGCGTACCTTGAATCATTAATGAAGTTATGGCTAATGCAGGTCTGTATTGGTTGCCATGCACCATGCTTCTTTACAAGTAAATTGAGGTTATATATGAATGGGCTTAGGCTGTCGTCTAGTGTGTGTAGTTCATGTTTCACGAGTAAATTTTAGTCACTTTAGTGGTTAACTTAAAGTGTCAAAATATCAATAAATAAAACACCTTATCACTTTAGATGAGAACATTAGCATTATATAAAGCTAAAATTGGCATAAAGGTCCTTGGCCAGCATAAAGAAGACTTCTCTGGACAGTATGTCTTTTAATGAGTGGCATTGAAGAGAGGTATAATTAATGTTCTGGCATTGATGAACCCGTGTCAGCCATCCAGGAATATAAATTCGAAATTCAAGGAAATAAGGAGTGGGAGATGGAAGGACGAGGATTGTAGTAATGAAGCTCGAAGATTACAATGAAGAAATCGACGAATGAAATAATGTCTTGTACGCCATGGGCCAACAGAGAAAAGGAATAGAAGCCTAGAATTTGATAGAGGAAATTGCGGCATAGGCTATCGTCAGTCCTTCTGTCTTTATATATGTTTTACGATAGCGGTCATGGGAATTGTTTAATTGAAATGAAAACTTCGTATAATTTGATTAGATTTAGGTTATTCCAATACAGTGCTCGGTCTTTTTAAGGGTGTTAACTTTTAGATATTTGTTACATTCTTGTTCGCATATTTTCCCTACCACTTCGGGTTTCCCCGAGAATGACCGCGAAGCAGGGCCCATTCGTTGTTAAGAGCCCTCAAGTCTTGTCCGTGTGTGCACATTTCATATACCTTGTTGTCATGCTGTTCTTTGAGCTTTACGGTCGGATCGGCCAATATTTTGTTTTGGTAGTCGATTAAAGAAAGAAGTCTGTGCTAGGAATATCGTGAAAATATTAGTAAAAAACACATCCTATAGAAGTGTAATTCCCGTATAACCTTTTCCTACCTAATTACACATACTATTTCGTTGATCATAGTTGTGAGGTAAGAATTGTTCTTTTATACAGTCCATTCATTTGCTTTTGCAACAATAGACATCGAGTGTTCATTTAAACTTTCCAGCTCTTCCAGCAGTGTCAATATTTTTTTTAAGGTAATTTTTAATGAAGGGAAAATAGAATAAATGATTTTTAGTTAAAAATACGTAGTAGTTGTACCGCAATAATTTAAAACCGACTTGACATCTCTCGATATTGATACTTCTTTTTCTAGGTCTTTAATTTTACAGATAAATATTTCATTAAAATACTTATATAATTAATGTCCTCAAATGAACTAGTAATTAGATATTTAAATGGAGGTAGCGGTAGGTCAAATGAGAAAGTTTTCCTGTGCTGTAGGACTTACGAGTTCCTAGCTACTTACTGTATTCATTTTTCTCCGCCCTTTGTTCTGTGTTATTACAGCGGTGGTCTATTTTCTGCCGACCCAAGAGGAAGCTTGTCTTAGTTAAGAAGGGTAGCCGAGCCGTGTCGTACTATATTTAACCGGATGAGCTCTTGGCATAGCTCGTGTCGGCTGGAAGTCTGGAGGCAACCTCAAGTTGACAATGGGTATCCACATTATCTATAGAGTGATTTATATCTTTGAACTGTTAGTGTATTTATATAATGTAGTAATTGATGTTGACCGGAAGGGACTTATAAATACGGTGTACAGCCCTGTTTCTTCCCTCTGACTGTAAATAACTTCTACGATATCGAATGTTTTAAAGATATATTCCATGAGAACTCAAAATCTCGCTTGAATTACTGGATGTACGTATAGAAAAGACGGATTTGTTTCACAACTTGAAAGTTTACAAGTTTGTAAGGTCCCAACTCGGAAGCAATTTAATATTTGAAGTTCTGATCATTCCCATTGATTAAAGACAGAGAAGGGACGGACGGTGACCAAAAAAAATAATTTTAAAGATATTACATAAGATAAGAATGGAGATCGCATATTTAATATCGTTCCTTCCTAATAAATTTCTTGAGAAGTGGCTATTTTTGTGTTGTCGTAGGAAGCGCCCTAGGGTTGTCTGGAGTAAATATTTTTTTTATCTGTCTCACGGCCTTGTTCCTTGGTTCATCTTGAAATAGAAAGTTTCAAAAATACAAAATCTTATGAATAGTTTTTCGTTTTTTGGTATTTTAGTGTTTAACGGAAAACCAGATTTTTTTTTTATCATTTCGACCATATGTGTCTCTGCTTGTACTTGTGAACGTTTAGTTGTGATTCCCCTTACGTGAATATTTACATCTAGGTTCCTCATGACGACCAGAAAGCAGGAAATTTATTTCTTAAACAGTAATAATTATTTTAAGAGTTAATTATCTTTTTATGGCGGGCAGGGTACCAAATTAGCTTGCTAATTTTTTTTTTAAGATAAGTAATTTTTGTTTATCCTTAAGTGGATTATATTTTAACTTTTGAATATTCTATTGTTTTTTTAGACTGCAATTAAATGTATAAATACCAAACTCATAAATTATACAATACTCCAATGACTGAGATAGTTTAGTGAATAAATGAAGTGGTCCTGATCCAAAATATTGAGTAGTTTTTCCTCATAATACCTCAATAAGTAACTTTTAGTTGGTAATCGACATGGACCGACTAGTTTAGACTATATTGTCCAGATATAATCATAATGCCCCTTCAGTGTGATAAGTGAATATAATATGTGTATCGATGTCTGAAGTTTTGATCATTCCCATTGATTAAAGACAGACCAAAAAAAATTTAAGATATTCCATAAGATAAGAATGGACATAGGCAAATATGTATATATCATTGCGATTCATGATTAAATTTGACTGAAAAGCAATGATTGAATTCGATAAATAATTTTGACTAACCGAAAATCTCGGCCTCTCATCCCTGTATTGAGATATATTATATATTATACATGATACGAACCGCTTTATCGAGCGCCCTACATACTACCACTCCGGGGCCTTCAGTCCCCATAAAACGTTTACGGAATTTAATATACAATTTTCAAAATTCAATAGACACACGTCTTGTCGATAACATGGTAGTAATCACGTTTAAATATCTTTCGAGTGTGCTTATCTCCGCTGTTAAAACAAAATACTATTTGCATAATCTTATTTCAAAATCACCTGTTATTAGTCATGTTCCTTGAATCTCGGGAGTCCTACTGTTTATACTTATTCCATGTAATTTATACAGGAATTGCTCGTTTTATTTATTTCGGAAAGTCACATATATTAATTAATATCAAACTAATTGTTAATTTGGCAAAAATTATTCGTGCTCATTTAGCAACCTGTATACTTCTTTGCTTGCTTATTTAGGAAACCGTATTGTAAACATTATAATAGAAGAAAACTACTTTTACCATAACGTAGAAACTATATTACAAAAGACTAATTATCGACTTTGACGACCGATATCATGATCAGGGTTAGATTTAGAGATAATGTATAATATATTACAGCAGACAGTTTCTAGATATCGAAATTTAAAGCCAAAAATTATGGCGACCTGAAAAAGGTAAGTAAAATAGAATAAATTAAAAGAGGATCAAAATTGTATACAATTTCACTTCCTTCTAAACCAACTGTATATGTTCTATGACCAGGAACATTCTGGTTAAAATTTCGAACTGTAAAAAAAACCATACTGTGTTACCGATGTAAATATTTGCATTTAGATTCTTATTTTTATTATGAGATAAACATTTATTTGTTTATGAATAGTTGGATTAAATTCATTTTTCTTAAAATAAAAACATGCAACAACTGGTAATGTATAGATTTGTAAAATCATGGTATGAAAGATTTGGGTTCAAATCCCTGTAGGATCAGTTAATTTTATTTTAAACCCTGTTATGACATGAAGAATAAACACTTACGCATGTGAAGTTCAATAGCACGCTCTCGAAGCTGTGACAGTGACAACTGCATTGCGTCATGGAGTATTGAGCGTTACTGGAAGTAAAATTAACTCTTGCTATTAACCTGGAAGTGAAACACCGCTTCTGCGCTGAATATCTCATGTGCACTAGCTTTGGACGGCTCAAATTTCAAATTACCAGTACTATAATTTATTACCCCCTTGGGGGTGGCTCCACGAGTTAACAACACCACTGTATCCATTTTATCCGCTAGTTGGTTCCATTCAAGAAAGATATTTCTTCTTCGGTCACACACTAATGAAACTGTTCTAATTAATGTCAGTTATAGACTGCTGTGTTACGTCATGGAGTAATTATAATCCTTAGCTAATTCATTTAGGTTCGATGGTGTGGAGCGCTGTTGTAGGAGACGAAATACTCAAATAAAATCATCCTTTTTTTTTTCTTCTTTTTTTTCATTGTTTGCCCCTATATGCCTAACCCATTAGGGATAGGTATTGAAAGTAGATATGACAATAGGTGAGCGATGGCTAGTGTGCCAGGAGGTAGGCTGGAAGGGTCGCTGACCGAGGATCGATATCAGCCAGCCGTTCTCCTGCCCTTTTTGGAACAGGAGATGAACCTTGTCCCACATCCACCTCGCCTCCTCCCATTCCATTCTGCCAGTCTTCATTTTTGATTGCCGAGTCCGAAAGGAGAGGAACTACTTTAGTGTACGGGCGATTGCCTTTTGTCTGTCAATATTGTACACTAGCGATCGTTTAAAGTTATTCCATTTATCAATTCATTCTCCTCACCGCAGTATGACAGTTTTTGGGTTCCTTTTGTTTTTTTCATAACCAAAACTACTTATGTTTTCACCCGTGCCTATGTCTGTTACGGTCTTCAAGAAGTTTCTTAAGACTAGAGACCCTATTTATATGTTGGTTATGCTATTGGGAAGACATAGAAAGTATATATAAAGTACCTTGCCTCACAAAATATAACTAATCAGACAACTATATAACTAACTGAGACTAATTAATTATTATTGTAAAATATATATTTTATATAATTTTGAGACGATATCGAATGAAAGATCTGATGTAGTTTTATAAACTACAATTACAAAAATAATCATTAACATCGCGTTCGTCTCTTTTTCAGAGACATAATATTTTGGTCCCTGATTCTATTAGATGGCAAGATGATGCCAAAAAAAAAGAATTAACTCCAAGAAAAATAATGAAGGATCAATAATGAATTACTTAGTGATTAATAAATAAATATTTTGCTAGGATAACAGTTATTGGGTTGGAACTTAGTTGACATTGGATGTTTTTTTGTTTCAGGTAAGTTCGCACTTAATGCTTTGTTACTGGCTGTTTTGTAAGTATGCTTATAATTAACTACCTACTTCATGACCACATAACTAATATCACCACATCTAATGTAAATATTATTAGACCTATCATCACAAATTATGATAAATCTAAGCATTCCAAGCAGCGATACCTTGGCATTTTAATTTTTGTTTCCCTGATCTTTCGAGGTTTCATTCAAACTTGAGATAGACAGTGTATCATTTTTATCGTAGAATAAGCAGACAGAAGAGACACCATCTCCCGATACATGAATGAAAGTAGAGACGCATCCTTCTAACTCAGCAACAGTTGATGGTATGACAATCACGGAGTTACACTGTCAGGGCTTTAAAGCTCCGCGGCAACGCCGTGACTGTGTAGAAGCGCCGGTGGGGTTCGCTTCAGAGGTGTGTAGGTGCTGTGGAAGGAAATGTCCGTTATTAAGAGATAGTGCTGTGTGTATAATGGTGAGCACTGGGGAAGATATAATGGGCGAGGAAGCGAAGCGCCTGGTGGCTGACTCAAAGGTGTACCGTTAAACCTCGGCCATACAGATGGCATGTGTGCCCTCACATCTAGGTCAACTCACTCACTCCTGTACTTCGAGTCCTCAACTACTACTCTCAGTCCTTCCATCTTCTCTCACAATGTCTTTCCAAAGTAATAATAAATAGTTATTTTAACAAAATTACATGCAATAGGTAATTGTGATACAAGATCACATTCACCCCGTATTTATAATATGCGTTCCCGATTCCCCCCGCCGTATTGCCACCTTCCCGGCTTAAGAGAAGGAGGCGAGAATTTTGTGGACCTCCCCACGCTACTCCTGTGCCCACATCACGTGTGGTACCAGCAATTTTTACAGATATGCCAAACTCTTGTCTTCAACAAGCAGGTTATTACTTGCAATGGTATCGCATTTGTCCAATATAATTCGTGGGAGGATAACAACTTTCTGGCATGGTCGTCAACCAGAATTTTACCAGCAATCAAACAATTTGTAAATGTGTACCATTTTAAAGGTCGCCAGCCCTCGCCGTCAAATTTCAAATCGGCTTGATAGCTCCTGGTCCGCTTTACTATGTCAAAAAAAATTCAGGGAAGCCTAGAAAGTTTTTATATCTAACAGTCTGATTTCCAAATTTCCTTCTTCATCTGTTTAAACTTATCCTCGGGGTATAGCAATCCATTAGGGATTTGATTAAATTCACAATTTTATTATTTAATAATTAATAACCGTCAATCAAGAGGAAAATTATTGTAGAATGACTAAACGAGTTTACTAGTAATCCTTTTAACATTAATTATGCAAGGTTTGTTCAAATTAAAAATTTTTCCAGAAATATTAAAAATGTCTTTAAAGTGAATTCATTTTTAAAATGTCAACTTCAACAGCTGTATAATTAAGCAATAAAGAAGTAAATGATTGAGGTGTTCAGTTTCAAAACCAGATATAACCAGATAAACAAACAATTTTTCACGTTTTTATAAAATACATTATAGAGGGTTTATTTTAAATTCTACAAATATGTCTCTGGTACCGTCGTTTTCAGAATTTATCCAACTATAATGTAACACCGTTTGAATTTCAAATTTTTATTGGGTTTAAAAAGTATGTACTTAAAGTATCATTTATCAAGATATCCTCCGATCCATTCATTTGAATATGGGTAAATGTTTTGGCTGCTTTTGGGAAGAACCTAGGTGCATGATTATTTTAAGAAAGTTTTCATCGTTTGTTTATCTGTTGATATATGATAGGATATGTATTAAACAAATAATATTATGTTTATAATTGATGCCAAAATCTAACAACCTGATAGTTCCGTTTTTGAAATAGTATAATAATTAAAAACTAATTAAACTACCTATATGCAATATTGATACTCTACTGGAGCAATTTCCTGTGCTCAATGGGGGTGAGTTGCGTATTAAACCATAAACTTTTTTTTTTTTCCATTAAATTAAATAGTTTTTTAACCTTCATATCTGCAAATAATTGATCCTCCTCAGTCAGAGTCTCCTTTAGCAAGGCAATATAACAAAAATGATTAAGACACTAAGCAGGCTCTGCTAGGTCTGTTATAAATAGCAGCTTTCCATTGGCTGATTCGCTATAGTTGACTCAACCGTTCTGTCAGCTGATTGGACATTGTCCAGGTCCTTACAATAAATGAAGTAGGCCCCGTAATAGTTTGAATTTATACGTTTTATTATACATACTAACTACAATGTTGCATAATAACTTTATTCTGATCGGTGTGTGTTGTATTCGTGTAGAAACCAACGCGATTGACTGACTCACTCAACAAGTTGCAATTCTGTTTATTTCTTAATTACAAATATAAATAAATTTAATAAAAATTGTGATAATTTTAGGGTCAACTAGTATGTGTTAGCATGACATGTTCGGCGAATGGCGTACAATTTTTGATTGTTCTACATTTTGCTTTTCCGCTCCAGCCAGCCAGTTTTTTATTTTCGCGTTTTTGAAGTTATATTTAGACTAAAAACCCTATATTTAGCATAGGTAGGCTCTTTAAGAAGCAGTTTTTATGAGCTTTCTTCTTATGCGGAAAACTGGTCTCCTCTGGGACTATCCCTGTGTTGCTTCTCCCGACTGCTGAATAAATCTAGCTGGCCTTGGCCCTCTCCCCTCCACACTAGCCAGTTTTCTGTGCAGCATCTTTCAGAGGCAACCAAGTATTAGTCTCCAGTGTCTACATCGTTTGATGCACCCAAAGGAAAGTTAGTTGTTTATTCATTTGAGTTTAAAACTACCTCGTTAATTAACATTCCCCTCAACTTAGTCAGAGTGGGACCAGTTACTCAGCCCGAAGAGGAATACTTTTGGAATACATTCAAACATGCAATTGTTAATCGATTTACAATGGTGGTCGTAAAAATGTTCAATTGATCTGAAATGAGTTCGGGACCTGCTGATATCTTATCAGGTTCTCTTCAAACTGAGCCATCCCTATAAACTCAACATGACCAATTTCTGATCTCACATCAGCTCTTAAAAATAACAAACCTGAGTGACAATATTTCAAAGGAGACTGAAATCTCGTTGTTTGCTGGTTGACTATATTTTTCTGTAGGTCCGGGGATCAGTAGGTAAGTCGTCGGCCTTACCTCAAACCAGATAAGTGTACAAACATGACTTAACTCTGTTAGCCTCGTGAAAAAGTAGGATGATTTGGCGTATCGGCTTTAATATTACAAAGGTGTTAATTTTTTATCAAATATTTAATGTGCTGGAGTGATTCAACAATAGAAAATGTTGTCCTTACCTACTTAATTAATGAAGTTACTAGTTAAGACTTAACGAGTCATTCCGCGGAACCATTCTATTAAATATTGCAACAATTACTGACAATATTTTCTTTTGGCTTCTCCAGGGCGCCCCTGGACAAAAAAGGAGATAACTTACAAGGTTATAAGGGGGCTTAGGAAACTTATTTGTGCGGGGTCACCTCAGAGGCAAATCGTTAAAATCACTACAACCAATAGTTCATAATATGAGCATATATGCCCAATACCACATCTATTAAAGATCCACATCTAATGTGGAGGGCTTAAATACTAAGCCTGTCAATAGCTTTATACTTTGACCAAAAACATTAATATTGATAATGATACCTTTTCTGAAATGTAAATTTGCGTTCTTCTGGTTATCTGGAAATAACCATTCTTCTACATCTGAAAGGTGTATTTGGCAATATATATGTATATATAATGCATCAAGCAATAACCCGCCTGTGTGGGGGGATGTGACCTCCGAGTTGCCCTTTGGAATAATTTAATCTCGCCCATGTAATAGGATCCTACCACGGTTGCCGGCATATTGGAATACACGCACCGGTGGATACGGCGTATGGCTGTTGGTGAAAGTCAGTTCTGCGGTTGTCTGAGTTTCTTATCTGCATTGGTATTGGTACCCTCATCTGAGTTCACACTTTCCAATGGCAGACAGAACTTCATAAAAGCGATTTATATCTGAACCAGTTGTAGTTCAACTACAGAATAGAACAGATTTTACATTATTTATAAATTTTTTGTAGATTAATAGATAATATTTGAGTGGTGGGTGGTGGGCTGATTTTAATAAATTTGAGTGTATATGTTAGTTGGGATATTGGCTGGGGAGGGGAAGGTTATGAAAGAAAAATTTAAATTGTATTTATTTATGGACGGTGGCTCTCGCGCTCTTAGTCAGCCTCCACTGGCTAGTATCCGGTGACGCGGCTGACGGAGGAGCGTGGGGGACTTCCCAAGACTCCGCTTTCTCTTCGCGGTGGATTTGGGGGGTCTCTGGGCTGTCTGTAAATATTGTATGAATGAGCGAGTGAATGATGAACTGTAAATATGGTATGAATGAGAGCATTTATCTTAATTACTTATTGCCTTATAAAAGGCAGATTGTAATTTTAGCACAATAAAGGATTATATATATATATATATATATATATATATATATGTTTATGGACGGTGTTTGGCCATGTTTTCTGCAGCATAAGGTCTTTGCATGGAATAGTTAAATAGGAGTATATTAGTTTTTTTTTGTAAGGCCTTGGCAATTATAATTTCGTTGTTTGTGGCGAAAAATCTATTTGGCTTACTGAACTCATGAACATCTGCCAGTAATCGCAGAACGGCTAACATCGAAGGGGAAATTTCTCTTTTAAGGAATGTTCGGCCTATCTGTTGGTGACAAACCTCTTTGATCATACGTGCTCATTGCCGATATGTACCCCATTTTCGAGAGGCGTCTGCAAAGATGAAATAAGTTCCCGGACACGTTTTACAGCGTTCCTTTTGTTTAATGGAATATTATAAAAAGTCGAACCTTGCAACATTCGACTATGTCAAGATATGTACATAATGATAAAGCAGCTCTGTGCCGAACCGATTCGCTGCCTCGTCCCCCCTCCCTGTTTTTCTACTTCAAAGGCAATTTCGAACCGTTTTCTTTTTCTCCGCCTGCCTAAGTGCCTACGTGATATGGCTAATGGATTCAACCTGAAATGGCGGGGTAGAAAAATTGCTCCAGATTAGGCAGTACTAAAATGGCTACCAGTAATAGAGGCATCATGAGCGGGGGGACTTACTGATTTGCTTCCGCCGATGTACACTATACTCACTTCACTATTATTAAGCGTTTTTATTTTGTTTTTGATTAAATGCTGCTTAATAGTTATTTAATCGTTAGATTTTGTGGGTTGGAAGTATTGTAATCCGATCCTAATCATTAAACCCCCAAAGCTTTGTGTTCTATTCATGTCATCCATTTTCAGGGGTAGGGTATGGGTGAGGTAAAATAAGAAGAAACTTGTTTAGGAATTCGAAATGAAAACATTGACTTACAGTTTATCTAATCGGAAAATCTGTTCAGCTATAAAGCGTGCCTCGAACTTCAGTTGATACGAACTTGTCACTTTTTGTGGGGAAAGGCTTTTTAGCCTTTTAGGCTTTTAACCCAATTTAAAAACCTTCACTCAGAATTATTTTTTTAACGAAACTATTATTATTATTTATTTCTTATGTCCCCATGGGAAGACTTGAACTTCTAACATGGCGCAGACAACCTATCTGTTAAGTGCCAAAATAGTAAAAAAATCCTTATATTACAAGATTCAGACCAACTACTGTATTTCTCTTATATAGACCTCCCAAAATACAATTGAAACCTTAATCGATGCTAATAAAATATTTCCAAAGGTGGAGAAAAATATATTGGTCCTATACTTTTGCAATTTTTGGCAGTTTATAATAATAATAACTTTACTGCATTAAGATATTACACCTCTTCGTAAGGAGCTGGCGTTTTCCAACCATTAGATAAAACATCTTTATGAAGAAATTAATTAAAATAAAATCAATTATAATAATAAGTAAACCAACGGATTTACAATAATATTATCCTCTTAACAGCAACTAATTTATGACAGTTCATTGCTTGTATTACAATCACAATTTTCGACCGTTCACATTGGAATATTAAATAATTCCTTGGACATCTTTCCTTGGCTAAAGCTATTTACGTTGTTTATCCTTGATAAAGTAATAATAAAAAAATAGTAGTTAGCAAAATGAGCCACAAGTGTATTTACTCGGTGCGGCGTGGACGCCTTGACCCAGTCGGCCCGTGAAAGTGATAGTTGGTCCTTAGCACAGCGGTCTCTCGAGCTTGGCAATCCACCAATGGTCCACCAATCAATAGTCAAGGCTACCTAGACTGCTGGGATAGAAAACGTACCATGGAAAACAGAACTATTTGCCTTATTTGTCGCTCACTGTCGGCGAAAAACAAAGAAAATTCTTTAACGAAAGCAGCTGCTCGTGGAAACGATTTTAGTGGCTTTGTAATTACAGTCCATTGAAGTCCAAACAATAATACAAATTATTGATCGTAACGTTGAAATATTTAATTTTATTTGGAGTTAATAAATTGTTTTCATGGTGTCATCAAATTAAATTACCATGGAAAATATTATTCCTTTAACAAATCACTGGTTAGTTCTAAAGTTGCTAACCGGATTTTAAATAATAATAATAATAATATAACAAATATATGTACATTAAAAAATTTAAAGTCATCTGAAAAAGACTACAGTGGTAACTTGTCTTAAAAAAGCATAGCCCAAGAAAAAAGTCCGTACTTTACCTATGTTGTGCGATCAGATTGATATTGGACCCAAATGGGAGAATTCTTCGGTGAAACTTATTCCCCAATAGTAGTCATACATATATATATATATATATAAACGAACATTTACTTGAACCTCATTTGTGAATTACTAGAGCTTAATTCTGTACCCTTGTCAAAATTATTGAAAAACTTTTTTTTTAAAATAACCTATTGATTGAGTAATGCCACTTTGCCATGTTTTATGGATATAATATATATTTTCCATGTTTTCCCATTATAAAATTCCATGTCTCTTAACTTGAACAAGGGGCTCGTGAGACAAGGACAGGCAGGCAGAAAAAGGGGCTTAAACAAGGTTTCTGGTTTAAAAACAGCCAAAAAATGTGAAAATGGTGAGGTGACTTAACAACACAAATATTGTGTTGATTGTTATATTATTCGGTCTTCCTACTAACAATCACTTCCAGGGAAAAAACTATTTACTTTAATGGCAATAACAAAGAATAATGTGCCATGCTCAATTTATCATCTATATACCAATTTTATAGATTAAATATTTATTGAAAAGAAAATTGTGTTTTTCTAGTAGTAGTGTCAGAGTTTTGTAGTAAGTAAAGGTACTCAGTCAGGGCAAAGCAAGTAGTATTTTAGGACCTCTCCGGGCTGTAAAATATTTTCGAAATCAGCTTATATTAGCAGGTTTACTCTTAGATTTTAATAATTTCGCAGTGAACTGTTCAGAAGATGGAAATAGTTGAGAACAACTGAAGGTAAAAGAGGCCTTCTAAAAATAGAGGTGATCTTAGCAGTGAAAGTAAGTACGTGTTGAAATAGACGATTCGTAGCTCTCTGCTAACTTCGAACACCGCTGACCATTCCTGCCCCAACTATAAATATTAATAATATTAACTTTGGCTTATTATTGTGTAGCTGTTTATTTATCCTAGGACTATTAATAACTTATTGATAAGCCGTGTCGTACAAACGAATATTTTGATTTGATGGATGTATTTTGTAACGACTGTGGAAGATCACTCAAAAGAAATACAAGGGTCGTCTAATTTAAAATGAAAAAACCACTAATGTCTAACATGGATAAGATTTGTTAAGACATTATAAATAATATCCTAGTACAACGAATATGGGTTATAATAGTGTCTTAGAGTAAAGGCAGATGTTGTATTAACAAGAAGTGGAGGGAGGACTCGCAAAGCGTTTGGTAATAGGAAACATTTTTTGTCGATACAATTGCCGTAAAATAAAATACTTGATAAAAAATAGTCCGGGTATTTTTTTTTCTATTGGGCATTCAAATGAATAATTAAGTGCTAAATATTTTACGATAATAATTATTGTTTCTTTGGCCATTATATGGAAAAAAATATACTGATTTGGCCGGCATACGAATAATCCCAGCACCTCCTGATAAAGGGTTATACTATCTGAGCATATGCATCATTGTTTTTTCTAAATTTTTGAATTCCATGCTACACTTAATCAAACCGAGCATATTTCTTTATAACCCTATGCCAAAAATCTGAGGGAATAATGTGTCCTATAAAGGACTATAAAATTACCTAAGAAAATATAATTAAACACTCCATTCTCGGTACTGGATCATTTTTCTGATCTTCAAGTGCTAATTGAAACAAAGCAAAGCCTTGGCACGTATCAATGTGTGTCGGCCTAGTCTCACCAACATAGTTCAGGTCAGCGCGGGACCTTCCCCCTGTTGTTACAAGTCGAGTAGGTAAGCACATCAACTGGTAAGCATATTTGGATAGAGTAAATACAAACAAGAGAACAAATACCTAGAAATAAATTGTATCGGCATGCATACATTTTTGAGGCAAAAAATGAGGAATGGGCATGATCCTACCTTTTAATTGACTGCACTGCGAATGGATGAAAGAGTTTGTCTGGGTTCTAGACTTGGACTTTCACATCATACCAGACACATTTTATTTCTCTTATGCTTAGTTATTAGAAACCTTTTATTGAGATGAAAATACAATCAATAAACTCTTGTGATTAATGATCTCATTCATACCCTATTTACAGTTCCGCATTCGCTCCCTCATACATACCATATTTACAGTGCTCTATTTACTCGCTCAATCACACAGCCCAGAGAACTCCCAAATCTTCAGGGTTGTCACCTCCGCATCCCATGCGAGAGAGGAATCGGCGCGTGGGGGATCGCTCCTCCATCAGCTGAGTCACCGGATTCGAGCCAGTGGATGACGACCAAGAGAACGAGAGCCACAGACGCTCAGGGCATGATTTGAGAAACTGGCCATTGCCGGGAATTCTACTATCATCTATTTACAGAAGGCCACTGCCGCTTTAGTCTTCGAGGAGGTTATAGGGATGTTTGGTGTACTGTAATGAGACTATGCTAGGGAATTGGAGTGATTAAATAGGTTTTGATAGAATTAGCTCAAGGTTGTTGGTTATATTAAGATAGCTATGAAGAGTTTTGGTTCTGACGTAGTAAGAGGCATTAACTATTGTTCTCAGGACTTATAATTGAAAGGATTGGTTTCTCTTAATGTTTGATTTTTTTTGCTGCCGTCCATAACTTCTGCTGCTAAGTCCTGATTGGATTTAGTAAAACTTTGTAAATTAGTAATTCATTTTCTATTGAGAGATAGGAACTGTGGATAGTGCTTCCAAGTAGTATATATAATTTTCCAAAGCGTCTGTTTAGTTCTTGTGTTTTTATCCTCGTCTATAGGTTGTCTGTCGAGATGGAAGCCTGGATATTAGATATCGTATTGTCTTTGATTAAGGAAGAGGTATGGAATTAAAAGTAAACTAGTGGACATGACTTATGGCAGAGGGTAACGTTAATGTTGACACATGTGTTTCTCTTAAGCTCATTTCAAAATATCGAATTTAACATCGGTGATCTTAATGTGAACGTACAATAAGCCTTGAAAAAGTAATAGTTGTTATCTGATCGTCATTATAAACATTATTGGTTAATATGCTAATGAAATTCCTACATTTTCCTAGATCTTTTTGCTATACCCATACCTAAGAATCGAAAATAAGGTATGTTTTACTTTCAAACATGTATCGTATTTCCCCTTTAATAGCCTGTCGGAAAGTTACCACTGAATTCAAGATACATTTTATAAACTGGTAGATTGATAACATTTTTTAATCTGCTTATGGTAGATGAAGAGCGAACAAAATTACGTACTTCAGCAGAGGAAGTAGGATGGATGATGAAAAGAGGGCTATTATTTTCTTCAGCTCAAGTCATTTAGCCGCTTGAAGGAGTTTTTTCTCCCCCTGTCATATTTTCTTAACCAAGAGCCGCATCACGCTCGCGGATTGGCTCTCTTTACCTAAAACTTTGTTATAAATTTTAGTGGGGACAAATTTGAAAAAATATTTTAAACTAGAAATAGTGAAGTTATGTTTAATGCCAATTGCCTCCCCTCTAATACTAATACACCCATTTCTTATCACCTAAGCATGAGTACGAATAAACATAGTGAAGTGTATTCACTTACAAGAGGCCGAAAGGATAGCAGTGACAAAGTGGCGGTGGATCGATAAGAACCCGAGGGCGATAGGGCTTGAATAATAGATAGCAATTCTGAGCAGTGTTCTCGTCTTAAGCGGAGCGAACTCCCATTCAACCCTGAGCAAGAGCGTTTCAAAGAGCGTCATATCCCGGAACATGTATTCATGCCGTACTCATCCCAGCTAGCCGCAGGCTGTCTACGTCAGATCCTCCTTGTTTTACCGCATTGCTGGAGGCGACCAATTAAAAAAAACAAAAATTTCCCCTCATAATAAACAGCTGTTTAATATATATAATTCATATCAGTTGTGTGAGCCATGAAAAGGAAGTGGTCCCATAATGGTTTCTTTTCTGGAAGTGTTGTTGGATTGTGCTTGCTTAAAGATGAAGCTGATATAATATTAATTAGCCTTGGTCAACAAACTGGCAATTTTTAGGAATATTAGGTTGTTACAAACGTTCTTGTGCATAAAACTCTTTGATTTATTTTTTTTTCCAACCCCCTTAAAAAAAAATGACAAAACTTTCATTTACTATAGATTCTTAGGCGAATCTATTCATTTATTGTTTTCCCCACCTTTCATAGCCCCTTTAAATTTACAGATAATTATAGATCTTCAGTCCGTTTGTCTCGTAAATCAAAACGTACCGTGACTAATATTTTGAACGTCAACTTTCAAATATCGAACAATGTAGTCAATCAATTTAGTTAGTGGTTTCTCAGAGTACCATTATTCACAATCACTGCGATTAGCGTTTTTTTTAAATTTTATTCAAATATGTAAATATTGAAAACACACGAACTTGACTCCAAGAAACGGCGCTCTATTCACTTTTTATCTATAGGGGATTCTACAAAAAACTACATGATCAATATCAGTTAACTTTTCTTTATGGCTGTGAACGCAAGTAATTTAGCCAATCGTTGTGAAAACGTATCAACAACAAGGGAAAGACGAACATTCATTACTTGGAAAGTGGTTAAAAATAGTCGTTTCCAGGATAGCTTATTTATTTAGAGGTTTGTCCAGGAAGAGTGAACAGTAGGAGAACTCGTGCAACATGGACATCTGGTAGTTAGCTGCTGATAAAAAATGGATGGAAACTTGGTTTAAATTTTTATTTGAAACCGTTCCGGGTTATCTTTTATACATTTCACATATTTAATAACAAGAATTATGCCACAAAAAAAATAATAAGTGTGAAACCTAATATATCTGTTGAGCCTGTTCCTCACAGAGATCAAGATTTCACAAGTAAAACCAATAAATCCTTTGAGGATATTTCTCAACCTTTGTTTTAGTTTGGTATACTGGATTAATTTCCTTGTTAATCAATTAGACACTCTTTTTCCGCCTCATGACGGAGCCGGGTATCTGTAGTTTAGTTAAGAACATTAACCACTAGACCACGGAGGGACTTTATTTATTTTTATTGAGTTTATTATAAAGTAATCTCAAAGCGTAATGCTAAAGATAAAATGGCGTATTTCTAAACTGGAGTTGTAGTTGTACTTTTTAGCCCTTTTCCTAAAAAAAAATATTTTATAATAGAACGCTGTCACTTTATCCTTAATTGTTCCGGAGTAAAGGTCGCTTATTACAGGTTGCCACCGTATTTTTCTAGCTTTAATAAGAAAGCTTGTTAGGGCTCTCACGAAATGACTTTTTCTCTCACGGGCGAGATACGAACCCAGACCGTTCAGGTGAGTGCGGTTAGTATACCAGCTCCGACCCCAAATTTATTTGTTTTTATTGAGTAATGATGTTGAGATTCACCGCTTCCAGTGAACAACATATCGGCTATGCTCTGCCGGAGGGGTTAATATAATGTGAATTCCACATCAGATGTTAATCGGCGGAACCACTTCCGTCTTTTACAAACTCGATATTATTTAACCAATTGTTTTGTTGAAATGTATTATTTTCTGCTGATCTATTAGACATTATTTGTCTTCTTGTCTACTCTATATTGGACAGTCCAGCTGTGCATATTAAGTAATGAGATAGGAGTGAAAAAAGGTAATAATGGCGAAATGTTGAGCCATAAATAGGTAGAAAAAAAACTGTAAAAAATGTTTCCATTATAATAAATTACACTTATTACTTAGCCATAAATAAAGAAAAGTAATACCGGTTTCTGAATAGTAGTATTATATTTATTATTTGTTATAGTATTAATATAATACTAATAAAAATGAACAAATAAACAGAGTGAAATCTAGATCATTTAAAAACATGGTAGAATCTATGTTGTAAGCTCTGAAGAAAGAAAGCTAATAATGAACTGTGAATATAAAACAAATTATTTTTTAGAGAACGGGATTATATTACCGCATTAAAGGAAAATTAAAACTTTTTATTGGCATGCGCTACTTATCTGAAACCTGATCAAAAAATAAAGGAATAGTAAGTAAACAAAATTTCCTTATTTGAAATGTTATTAATACGAAAGGAATAAGTCAATGTAACTTTTAATAATCTTTTACTTACAACTAACAGTATGCATGTATGCCGAAATGTTCACATTAAATAAATACGGTAAAAATCTTAACAATTTTTAACCTATGTCTGTATTGTTGATACGTTCAGTAAATAGTAAGTAACATTGATTACTCTTTTTTTCGCCACTTGCCCATTATGCAACAGAATACCTCTAAAATATCTCCTGTTAGAACTAAAGCAGCCGCTGTTATTTAAAGAGTGCCCCCTGTTATCTTTACAATCTTTGCTCTCTTTTTTTCTCTAATCTATTTTTCAATGCTGTCTACAGTCATAAACGTTTCACCTGACACTGCACTGAGTGAGTATCTTATTGCTTTTTCACGATCAGTCTTGCTACATTAAAATGACATATCTGACTATTTAAAGTTTTCCTAGAAAATTTAAATGAAAACCTTAATTCCGATGGGACTAAATTCTAGATAAAAAATTAGACTGAAATTGATAAAAAAAAACATCTCTACGGTCGTTTTTTTTCAATGGCATCGAAATCAATATTTATTCCTTTCCCCATTTCGTCTGTAAATAAATAAGCAGCTTTGTATGGGTGTTGAAAAGGAATACAAACTATCTACAAATACAAATACAAAAATTATCTACATATCCTGATTTTGGCTCTTTTCAATAATAATCCAGCATTTTTTTTCATATTCTACGTAAAAATCAAATTCTACGGCAAAACTTTACTTTACATGCAGAAGAAACACAGAAACGATTTTCAAAAAATAAACTTTTTTAAACTTAACATTTTTGTTTTTCTCTGCTCCTGGGGCTCATTGATAAGAACGCTCAGACTCTTGTCAAATATATTTCGTTCTAGTATCACCAAAAAAGTTTCATTGAAATCATGGACCCCACGATCTTGTTAGTTCATTAGCGCCGTTCCGTAGCAGAATTGATATAATTTTATTTTTCCACTGGATACCAATTTATTTTTGTTAATATTGTACATAGTTGTTTGTATTTTAGCCAATAATAAATATTTATATTTTGCGTTCATATCAGTTTTCTTTTCTTTACAGGTGAGTTCCAATTACCATGACCATTCACCATCAGCTGGTGAACGAGCAAAAGTAGGTTCTTACAGTATTTCAATTTTTTTTACTAAACAAATGTCAATTTGTTCTTCTAGCTGTTTCCATGGTGTAGTTGCCAACACTTCTGACCTTTTTAATTCTTAACTACGTAGAGGTACAATTCCCGGTTCCCCTGAGGACGTTTTTGTTGGGTGGGCTAGTCGAGTTTCACTCAGCGTCATGAGGGTAGCCACATGATTCAAGACTTGATAACTCCTTTCCAGGAGAATTCTCTTGGGAATAACGGTTGCGAAGTGACATCATTGACCGTCACATCACAGTTGTTGCGCCATAGATATTGACTGTTTTACATTCGGTCTCAGTTTAGAGGAGTCCTTCTCAAGGTAAATGACGCTTTCAAGATAAGTTCATCAAAAGTTAGTGAGAACGAAACCACCTCTTCGTCGCCGCTGAAGTGTGTCGCCGGTCTATTCTCTTTTTAAATAAAGTTGTGTCTACAGACCTATGCTCTATTCCGGTCGGCTAATGGTTCGCTCTAGCCCACGGACTGTCATTAAGGAAAATGCTGTTTTCATCATTGTCTCCTTGGCCTAGTTTAGTCGTCCTTTCACACAGTCTCATTTCCGCCGCTTTACTTACACACATATACGCACACTCCCTTCCCCCGCTTCGTAACGTCCGTCTGACGGCTGCGAAATTTACATGTCAGCCGTGTGCATATATTTGAAGGAAGGGCGGTGCTATGTTTTCAGACCGGTAAGTCTGAAGTGATTTATAGTGTTTATCTAGGCCGTGCTAACTGGGCATTTAAGAACGATAACAAAATGGGAACTGAATTATAATAATCATGCTCGAATTCCCTTTTAAACATAAATAGCGCACAAGGAATGGGGGGTGGTACGATTTACAATTGGGCTGAACGTCTGTGATCTAAGTCATTGGTTCTTATTTGATTTTCTGGCGATAAGGGGGAGATAGTAAACTACGAGTAATATTAAAAATTTTAAATATATATAAAATATAATTTATATTAAATGAGAAGAATGTGTTTGGTCCGTTTGTGTAATGATCTTTCTAATGAATGTTTGTCGTAATTGTCTATTCCTTTAATTAACGGATTTGTGGCTAGTGGTATGTTTTGGAAAAATATTGCTGTTTGTTGATGTATGTGGTCTTTGAAGGCTTGGTAGGTCTAATTCCTTTATCATTGTGCTGATTCTAGTGTATCGGGGGTAATCATATATGATTCTCATGGAACGGTTTTGAATGACTTGAAGTTTTTTGTTATTGGTTTTGACTTGTGTAGCTCCATAGTACCGGAGATGCGTAGCAAAGTAACGGGTGGCGAATGGTTGTTTTGATGAGGATTAGTTTGTTTTAGGTGATAAGTGTGGTAGGTGATGTATATAAATATGTATTTTAAAAATACATACATAAGGATAGTTAAGAACAATAGGACAGGATGTAGGTCCGCAACAGCAAGGAACAAACTGTGATATCACCTAATCACTATTGAAAATCAATAATTATTCTGAAAGAGGTTGGTTGAGGGTCGGGATAGCGGGACGTAGTACCCGATGAGTCAAAACAGGTTGAATCTAAGTGGTACTTCATCGGGAATTTTACACTTTCAAGGAATGGTACTTTCAGCGCATAGCGATCGTTACAAGACAGTACTCAGTTTTTCACTGACAAGAAGTAGTTGGCCCAGTGTGGTACAGGTCCAGCGGACATTGTTAGGTCAGGTAGTAGGGACCGGTACGCCCACGCACGTCGGCAGCATCTCCTCCCACACACCCCTTCCCTCTCATACCCTTATCGGGGCTTAATTCTACCCAAACCATTTCTTCACGGGCGGAACCTTAATGGTTATATTCCCTGGTTTTGGTGAAATAGTGGTACAAAAGGGAACTGTTTGAAAATAAATAGATGAGCCTCGCTTCGCCGATTGTTTCCCCATTATATTAATTATTTATTTTTAATGAATTTACTAAATTGTATTTTAATAACGATTAGGGGGGGGGGGTGAAGACTAACAGGACCCAGGATCACTCGATATCCGACCGGGTTTACTATCCATTGAGCTATCCGTATCAACCACGAGCATAGTCACTACTAAACGTCTTTAGCTGATATATTCTACCGGTAATTGAGAGGATCCGAGTCAGAGTTGTGAAGTTTTTTCTTTGGATATTATTAAATTGTATTTTTCAAACATATATTAACGAAATCAATGACACAAAAATGCCGAGAGATGATGACTTAAGTTTCCTTCATACCAATAAATTATTTTGAAAAAAAATAATTACTTGTTATTTGCTTAACCATCTCAGGCCTAATAAAACAATACTTTCTTTTTTGTGATATCTCTTTTGGTTACCGTCTTCAGCCATGGGCTAATCAAATCGTGATATCTGACTAGAAAGCTAATATAAGTTTATTACAGTTAATAGATAAAGATGAAACATGCTCAGCCTAATCCAGGTTCCTGTTGAATAACCCTTTAAAATTTTATTTGTATCCTTGATGAATATTGATTGTTTCCTTTTACGGCCACTAACATAGAACAACCAGAACTACGAAAGTCGATTAGGGGAAGAAGTTAATAGGGTTTTTTTAATCGACTCCCAAGCGGCAATCTAGCCCCACTTATTGGATAGGCTGATTCATTAGGAATGATCGTAGGATGTGGATAAAATTCGTTGGCCCACCAACAATATTCTATTCATCTGAACAGTAGACCTATGTTTACACACTTGTTAATATCATGAAACAGCCCAAAGCCGTTTATTACAAAACCAATATTTAATCATTTGATAGGGCTTCCTTTCTATAAAAATAAAATAAAGCTCCATGTATAAAAGATAAGAAAACATTTTTGACTAACTAAGACATGTTATGAACATATGAAAACAATTTTCAGCCTTCAAACAATAGATAAAATTCTAGAAGAGACCTTCGAAATGTTTTGTGGGAACTAAATATAAAACAGCTAAAAAGGTGTGAGAATTACTCTTGTTATAGTTACCTAGAGGGCAGACCGGCCGGCCGCCAATGACGTAATGCACGTTTGTAGAAGAAAATAAATACTTCTCAAGGACACGCGACAGCTGGACACTTGTTTTATTTAATAATAGTTCCAAAACTGGGTCGGTGAAATTTTAAGCTTTTGTGCTAAGGCACAGGATGTAATATGTATCAAAACGTAAACATCAAATGCATTCAGTTGGAAATAGGGTGGTGAGAGGTTTCCTACGGTCATACAGCAACACACGTTCTGCTTGGAAGCTAATTGCATAGCGATTGCGAAGTTGCTAGTTGAGAACAAATTAAAAACATCAACAAGACGGTAACGACTAAAGAAATTTCAGAACAAGAAGTTTTAGAGCCAATATGTGAAATCTAGAAGAAGAATACAATAGCTGGTCTTGGTCAATTTTACTTGGTAGTGACATTTTAGCTATTCTATTTTTCTATGCAACTGCAGTGAGCAAGAGAAGGTTAAATATACTAATGATCATTTATTTTTAACTACTAAATATTAGTTATTTATAGCTAATATCGAAGTGATTTTTTTTTTTTATTAAATCAATGAAGTCGTCATAAAACGTATTACTTATTATTAATCAGGAATTCGCGATATTTAAATTAATTTCCCAAGCGTTAAAGTATCACTTCTCTTTGTTGGCTATTTGTCTGGTATTAAACTGGAAAGTTTTCTTATTGTCAATTACCGTGACTTAGATGGTATTCTAATACTAACAAGAGCGCGGGAGTGATTGGAAATAAGAAACAAGGGCTGCCCTGTTAAATTCTCGCTAGTTCACACATGCCGATAAACTACATAAATATTTATTTAACTTTCTAGCCTATGAAATAAGTATAATATAGGTGCCTTGTGTGAACTGACAGTCTGACCAGTCACAATACTCTCCCTCTAGCTACGACCCAATGATATTGGAGATAGAGAGGGGCCACGCCCTGCTGCCGGCGCTGGTCGTTTATTCGATAGTAACGAAACTAAATTTTATTAATTTTCAGTGCGTTATATTTACATATTACATGTGGTTAGTAAAAAACTCCCTTTTTTTGTTTGTTAGTGATTCCGTAAGTAGACTCCGGTTTCTCAGAAACACAAGGGAATAATGATGCCATCCATCTACCATTAACTAACTATCTTTTAAATCTTAACGCAGTTAGGCTTATTTTCGTTCTGCTCATCTTAAGTTTAAGTTCATTACCGCTCTTATAGAATAAGTTTACAAAGTCTATATTCTAAAGAACATATCATTTTTTTCTCAGTTTATCTATCTAAATAAACGTTCCTTACCCGGCGTTGCCCAAGTATTTATTTATCAAAATATTCTATTAAACAAGAAAAGGAATGAACTATACCAATAGTGTAAATTTAAGTAATTTTATTTATAGGTAATTAAAAGTATAAGTACAGTACACAGATTATAAAGTGATGTATTTTATAAATTCTCTGCAATATTAATTTAAATTAAAACTTGATTGTCAACAAAATTTTTTGTTTTACCTCTTGGAGCAAGAATAAATAAATTTTTGGCTGAACATGCCCTTCAGAAAGCACCATGTCATCTTATCCACTTCTCAGTACTTAATAGAAAGAATGTCACCGTGGTTTGTAAGTTTGGTACTGTAACTGAAAATGTTTGTTCTTCACATAAATAAAAAAGTGCATGTGAACTTGAATCTAAAATGCTCACTGCCACTGCCCAATCAACCAGGGATCACTTATAATTACAACTAAAAGAGCGAAATGAAACTGTCATGTTTGCTTGCAGACTTTTTGAGTTAGCTTTGTTTAAATACAACCATCTAAGATTCTCGAGTGGATGTTAGAATTGAGTCTAACATGAGTTGGATATAGACATTTCCAGAAGTTCTACAGAGTTCTATTCATTTCCACTGAATTCTATTTGTTTCCACCATTTTCTACTGAATATTATTTGACTAGACTTGGACCTAACTGTCATTGGGATTGTCACCAATTAGCTTAACGACACCCCCGACAAAAAACAACTATGAATTTGATGATAATCTGCATAATCTCGGTCATTCTATTTTTTACCCCTACTCCCCCCCCCTCCCAATTCTGCAGAACTTGGACTTAAAATTACAGATTTGGCAATAATATTGGTCGTTTTCTATAATTTTTGCAAGTAACCTCTTCTCCTGAGGTTAGGACCCCCCCCCCCTAACCCTTAGGGAACCCCACCCCCGAGTAGTGCTAGAAATGTCACCCCCCGCCGGATATTTGTTTCAAGATTGTTACCAAGTTTTGTGTATATTGCTCCAGGAATTTCAGAGTTATGTTGGAGGAATATACATACATCATATACATCCTTATGACTCCATTCTTACTTATATACAGACAGATTTATGGACAATTCCAGAAGTTCCAAAAGACTGCCCAAGTGTAAAACTACAGAGCCTGATGATATAAAAATTTTTATCGTTGACTTTCAAAATTTCATTTTCTGGCATATCATTGGATTTATTTTTTAGCATACTATCTTTAATATGTTTTTTAACCCTGGGACAAAGGGGTATGAAATTTTAAATGGTTTCTGAGTAGTGTAGTGAGTGACATGAGAAATCTGGGTGAGGCTAGTCATTATTTGCTTTACTAACACTTTTTATGTTTACTTTTTTACAACTATTAATATTTCTTAATGAAAACGTATATTATAATTTTTAAAATCTATTGTTTTCAACCACTCTTGTTGAAAACACTAGCATACAGGCGAAAGTCAATTATCCCATACCTATTTGATGGTAAAGCCTCTCTCTGGGCATCTGTGCTGTTATTCAAGTGGGTCGGTAAACCCCTTACTAGGCAAGGCCTTTCATTTGAATGCCCTATTGATCCTTTTATAACTGAATATTCATTATTTCATTCAGTAGCTTTTCATTTTATTTTGTTTATTTAAATGTTAATTAGACAAATTTTATTGGTATGTTAGTAGCAATCATATTTATATTTATATAGATAACAATCAGTCATTTGTTATTTATGTCTAGTAAAGTGGTGTTTTCTTGGCAATTTCAGGTGTACAAATACCCAAATAATTAATTAAAAACTTTGCCTTAATTGTTTTTTGTGGAGGTTAATTGCTCATAAATCTCTAGGTCACGATCTCATCCTACCTAGAAGGTTCTGTTCAGAGAATTAGGGGGGTAAAATTTCAAGACCACAACCAAAGTATTCTGCTATAGGCGGCACTAAACTATATTTGATAGAGAATTTGTTGTTTAATAGTGCCAAACTATATCCATTCCTAACCACCCCACCCCACCCTTATTAATGCTCAAATTTTTGTTTTTAATTTTTTTAAGATTGTCATTCATTGGCATGCAGGACCATGAGCATACTAAACTGGTTTAGAAGCCTATTTATATCTTTGCGATTTACACAAACATACTTACCTATTTAACCTTTAAGTAACAAATCCACCTATTATTTTGGGGCATTACATTTTTCTATAAGTTTCTAAAAGCTGATGGTTCCCAAAATAATGTTTCGATGAAATGACTAATGGCCTTGTTTTTATGTTTCAGACCTGAAGATATGACAGACATAGAGCAGGTACCAGCCACCAATGGCCTCCCTGAGGAGGCTGAAGAAGACGATAAATCAAAACTGAGACCTCCAGATATTGATGCTGTAAGTATAATGTTATGATCATCATTGACTGATAATATCAGAAAATTTTCATAATTTAACCTTGCCCTACTGATCATATTTTTTATAAATCAGTCAACACTCATTTTCTTCTACCAGGGTTAAATTTAGTGTTATTTATCACACATTGTATGCCCCAAAATTTTACTTAAATCAATAAAAAAAAATGTTTAATTAAATTAAATCCATGGTTTAACATCTGATAAAGAGAGATAATTCCTGTTATCGAGATTACTGGTAGATGGAAGATGGTACTGAGGTAACCAGTGGTTTCAATGTTAACCTCTACTCACTGACTTTCCAACTTATATCCTCCACTTTTTGAACTCGGGTATTTGACAGATCTTCTCTTATTCAATCAGTCTCGCTTAGGAACTCTTTCTAACATTTATCATGCTCTTTGCTCTTAGCAAACTTCTTCTGTTTAGCAAAAAATCTCTTCTACCGTTTCCTGGCTATCCAATACTTTTGTACTCCTTTACTTGATAATACTCCTGTACCCTGTGAATAGGTTACTTATTTTTTAAATTATTTATTTATTTTAACATATCATTTGTAAATAATCTCATTATGCTTTTTTGACCCTGAAGCCCAATTTCTTATATCTATTCTAGAGGGATAAGAGTCCCAGGTTAAATGAAAGATTTATTGATATACACAGGTGGTCTGAAAAGTTTCCGACCTCAACATGAAGATGATAATAAATAAAAGCTTTGTTAGGTCGAAAACTTTTCAGACCACCCCTATTAAATGTCCGATGTCAATTTATTTTTAGAATTGCTTTAAGTAAATTTATCTTTTTTGTTTTACCTTACGTATTCATTAGTTTTATTTGTTGAATAACAGGACATGAGGGAGATGGAGAGGAGGAAAAGAGTGGAAATGATCATGAGCTCAAGGCTGTTTCGCGAAGAGCTTGAGCGTATTATTGAATCGCAAATGAAGGAAGGAGGTGCTGCTGGGATACTTCAGCAAATCCAAGATATGGTTGGTGGTGCATCAAGGCTTCAATCCAACATTTTTAGAGGTAAGTAAATTTGTAGACGAAGTAGTAATAGTATGATTGAAACCTTGCCGTCCCTCGGTGTTTTATTTTCAATGCAATGTTGATCTTCTTGGGCTGTTCAGTATATGTACTACTGAAGTCTTAATAGAGATGTCTGAAAACCATCAGCACGTTATTACAATAATTTCACCTATTGTATAATTTTCATAACACCAGAAATGTTGATATTACTTGTGCTGAAGAGGAAATTTTCTAGGAAAGCAAAAATACATAAATTAGATATTTCTAACCTGCAACAAAGAGGACCCCACCTCCCCAGTTCATCTCTTCTAGCCAGAGTGGAACTATCACTATATGCAGTGAGATCTGGTCTGTGTCTTGAGTAAAAAATGTGGCTTCCTTTTATTAAAAACGTTTCCTGAAAAAAAATTGTATGCACTCGTTAACTTAACATAAGACACAATCACAGTGCTTTCCGTGCTTAACTGATCTTTTTCAAGCATATTATTTTAATTCTAGTATAATTTTTTAAATTGATGTCTGCTAAGGGCAGGAAAGGAAGGGGGCTGTCATATCCTGAGGTATCCTTTTCTATTCACCTCACATACTGCAAATGTACTATTCGACCATTGTGACTAGAGACTAATGGAGTAGGAGTTATGTAAATTAAAAGGCCATGGTAGAAAAGAGAGTGCCAGTGCTGGAAGAGCAGTGGACAGTTCAAGGGTTCAGAGAGAAATGCCCAATTCTAGCATAGAATGAGAATATCATAAAAGGCCTTTTATAGACAGGTACAGGAGAGTGAGCCCTGTCAGCCTGAGCTAAGCCAAGTACATTCCTGTTTTCTATGTTAGTCCTGATGGTGGCTGCTTAAGAACTTTGTCCCTCACTACGCTAGTGGGCCCTGATTCATTTATTATAATTATTTACAAAGGGAGCACCGTGGTACTCCAACACGACATGTTAAAAATAATTTGGATGTTCAGGTCAGAGGAGAGGGTAATTTCTCATAGTGTCTTCACCTCACTGCAACAGCTATCATCCCCATCAAACTCTTATGAATGTGGAAGCTAACTAAGCTGATAATTCGAGTCCCCTGATCCTGCCAGTATAGTTTTCTTTGGCTTAACTATTAATAATAATAGCTTATAATTATTAACCAATAAAAAAAAATTGTGCATAGCTGGGACCTCCTTTTTAGAAGTGCTCTTCCATAATTAATTAAATAAATATTTTAATTCTAATATTACTTGTACTTTAAACTAGGTCACTTTTACAGGTTCTAATTGTGTCCTTCCAATTAATGATATTAGAGGTGTTGAAGCGATGGGGTATGCCAAAGGAGAGAAGTTCTTGCGGTGCAAGTTGGCTTCAGTATTTAGGCTTATGGATCTATATGGTTGGTCTCACGGCATCCATAACCTCATAACAGTAAGTATGGCCAGTGTCATACATGCTGTACATTTCAATATTATAGATATGTTTTATTTTATGTATATTTCTGTATACTAGTTAACATATATATTGGCTTTATTTCATTTTTATTAAGTTTATGTTGAGAATTCCAGTATAAGATGGGCAGATAGAAAAATTTTATGGCCTAATAGTCTCCATAACTGCCATTTTATTTATTTTTTTTACCAATATTAAAATCAAATGACAAAATTTAGGGTCGATTGGCTCAAGATGATGAAGAGTTTGTGGTTAACCCTCATGGATTGATGTACCATGAAGTAACAGCATCCTCCTTAATCAAAGTGGACATGCAGGGAAATGTCGTTGAGCAAGGTACAACTAACTTCAGTGTGAATGCTGTTGCATTCCAGTTACATGCCGCCCTTCACGCTGCCAGGCCAGATATTAAATGTGTCATTCATGTCCGCAACCCTCCAGTACTTGCGGTAAATCTTATTTATGGTGTAGTTTTCTATCTTTATCCTCTACATTGTTGAAATACCCATCTGTAATTCTTATCCGGTTTTAGATCTCATCTTTAAAATGTGGAATTCTTCCAATAAGTGCGGAGAGTGCAGTTATCGGCGAAGTTAGTCACCACCAATATCTAGGAAGCGCTACTGAACCTGAAGAAAGGGACAAGATCGCTCGAAGCTTAGGACCTGTTAACAAAGTAGATATCTTTATAAAATACTTGATTTGGACAATTGATCTGTTGCTTGAATAAATTGAGTATTACATCTTGCACTTAAGCAAAAAACAACAACATTTTATTAACACTTTGATGCCATATCTGTAAAAATACCTATTGTATCGAAACTGACTTGGAATTTATTAATGATATTGCTGGCTCTCAAAACTTTATTTTTGGGAATATGTTTTTAATTCTTTTTACACTATGGTCTTTAATGTGTCCTTAACCATTTTGAATTATACCTTTAAATTTCAAATCAATTGAATTATTTTTACAACCACTATAGTAGAACATACACAAAGATGTATTAATCCCCCTTGGGGCTCACCAATAATTGTATTTTGTATATTTTTATTTACATGTATTGTGGATATTTTTTTTTATCTAATGTAAATGTACTAAGTACTTTGGTTAAAGATTTCGTTTTTCATAGATACTTCTACTGACAAACCATGGAGCACTTTGCTGTGGTGAAACCATAGAAGAAGCATTCTTCAATGTGTACAACACTGTCCTTGCTTGTGAAACCCAGGTTAGCATCCTAACTTCTTTTTTATTATTTGAGCCAAAATAATTCTTTATCTGTTAAGAAAAATAGCTATAAAGTAACACTATCAAATTTCAATAGTTAAGTATGTGCGAGTGTCTTTTAGACCTCTTTGTAAATACGTATTTATATGATTTATTAGGTGAAGTTGATGCCTCTTGGTGTGGATAACTTGGTAACCTTTCCTGATGAGGGAAGAAAAGCTGTCTATGATTCTGCTAGAAAGGCGCCACCTAATGACAAAAAGTGGAGAGTTGGTGGTTTGGAATTTGAGGCTCTGATGAGAATGCTTGACAATGCTGTAAGTTTTTCGTGTAATAATATTTTCAAAATTATGTTGCTTAAGGATTCTACAAAAATAATTAATATTTCATAAATAATACTCTTATTAGTAGCAATTAAATATATGTAAATTTTGCTTACCTTTTTTTTTTTTATTAGGGCTTCAGAACAGGATACATATATCGTAGCCCGTTAGTAAAAGGTGACCCTCCAAAACCCAGGAATGATGTTGAAGTACCACCTGCTGTGTCATCCTTAGGCTACCTTCTGGAAGAGGAAGAAATGTACAAACAAGGGTGAGTAGAACATACAATAATAAAACTATAGTTAATTTATTTTACTCGGATTTACAAAGATATAGAAGTATAGTTATAATTGTTTAGAGAAATTGGAAGGGGTAAAACAGAAAATTAAACTGTTGCCTCTGTTTTGTAGGATCTAATCAAAATCAATTTTTGGGCCAAAACTTGGCTTTTATCTCAGTTCTTAAACCTTTACTTATTTTAATTTAGAAATGGCCTTTTTGAAGAATTCCCTTAGACTGCATCTAATTTGATAGACTTCTACATACTCCTGCCAGCCATCTGTGTTGACTGTTGATACAGGCTCAATTTTTCATTAATTTAATTTAATATATAATAATAACAACCAGTTACCAACTGAAACAATCAACATCATGTTAAGCAGTTAAAACCCATTTCCCCCAAGCTCACTCTGATTTCCCCTGTAATAGGAAGGTATGAATGTTCATTACATTGTTAAAAATAATATAAAAGCTATAAAAAAAAACCTCCCAATATGCTTAGAGGTTGTGAATGCCGAATCGGATAAACATACCAATAATCTTTATAATGTTGATAGCTTTCAATAAGTCTATTAACTTCTTATTTGCTAAAGAGAAAATAAATAGTGACACAGCTGGTTATGATGGTCACATTGTACGAGAGGTCACCGTGTGAATGCTGGTTTTATTTTATAGAGTTTTTGGTACTATGAACAAAATTGTTCCTTCCGTGTCCTTTGTGTGTAAATGACAGTCAAGTAAACATTGACATAAATTTTGGACATGTCAAATTATGAAGATCGATAGTAACCTCATTGATCAATGATATGTGCCACCTAACCTTCCCACTGGCTTTTGTAAACCAAGAAGTACCCAACCACCATTAATCAAGGTTGAAATTTCAGTTTTTTTAATAGCCAGTGATAATGTTTTGAAACAGGAACTGGAAGAAAGGAGTCAACCGAAACGACCGCAGCCGATGGTTGAACTCTCCTAATGTCTATCAGAAGGTTGAGATCCTTGAAACTGGAACATCAGATCCTAAAAAAATAACTAAGGTAGAAGTGTTGACTTTCAACAGCTAAGCAGTTTCCTATCGACCTTCTTAACTCTTCAAACGTGCTGTTTATATAACATTCATGTATATACTTTTATTGTTATACAATTGTTTTCTCTATTTTTGTTTTTATTTTTTGATGTGATAACATCTTTTAAGTTTCTTGAACAATTGTTTATCCAAAATTTTTAAAAATAACCCTGCTAAATAAATAAAGTGTAGAATGAATGCTATAAAAATAGAAAAAGGTTAATTAGGGTGCTATAGTTTAATTAGAGGAGTAATTGTTCTCATTGATTAGGAGTGTAGTTAAAATAAACTGTCAATTCTTCCAGAAATGTTCTTAACAAATCTGTTCATTATAGCAAATAATTCAACTCATATTAAAATAAACTGCTGAAAAAATGAATTTTACTTTAAATAGGTGGAAGGTTATTTCATAAACTGGGTTCATATTGATATTTTATTTTAAGTATACAAATTCATTCTTGACATTTTTCAATTTAGAGGCCTAATTCTAATAACGAAATATGAAGTCCATTTGTGGCCTTTTATTAAAATATGCATTCTAAATAAAGTTTAGGGATAGAGACATAACTATTTAACTGCATCCACTATTGTCATGTTATGATTTTTTTTTAAATGCACCATGCAATTCAATCCCCATTTTCAACTTGATATATGCTGTTATATTTTCGCTCCAATTTAAAGCTATAATGTCAAATATCATATGAAGTAATTTTGATCCATTCAATACTTTATGTAATTTGGCTTTGCTTACTTGATTTATTAAAATTTTTTGAATCAAATAAATTATTAATATCAATAATTATCAATATTAACATATGTAATCTTTATATTCTATATAAGGGCATTATATCACCTAGCTCAAGGAGTCTCAGGCCTACATAATGGCTGTTCCCCCATACTTATTTTTCTTTTTGTCATAGTTTCCCATCTTAAATTTATTTATCTACTATTACTATTTTTTTAATGGAAATACGATAATTGATTCACTCTCTTGACTTTATTATAAAATAATTTTACTGCTTTTTTCTTATAATGTAGTAAAATATTTAAAAAAAAAAAAAAAAAAAAAAAAAAAAAAAGCTTGAATGCTTATCTATATTGGGTTTAGTGGTATTTTAGAGGTTAATTTTTCTGTCATTGTGTGTACTAATTGTGACATTTTTTTTTCTTATTGCAACTAATGTGCTACCAATCTTCATGTTTGTTGCTTTTTTAATTCTTATCCTGTCACAAATTCTCATTTATTTTTATTTGTTTAGCTGTAACTTAAAATAATGTTTTCTTCTCATGTCATTCACGTAACAGTTATATACAAATGTTTAAATAAATTATATTTCTGTTACTTTCACTGGTATATTTGTGAATAGCTTTATTTATTTATAAAATGAAATTGTTGTTCTCTAGTCTATGTTACAAAAATTTAAAGAATATTTTATGAAACTCTCTTAAATTCCTGTAGTTTATTGATGTGTAAGTTAAAGAATTTCCTTTAGAGATATATCTTTATTTTAAACTTACATGTACAAAAGGCTAAGAATAAGGGAAAATATTAATGATAGTGCAATTCAAAATTATTCCATATTACATTCCAATATTTTGTTGATATTAGTGATATAAGTTATTCAAAATATGGTATAATTTAAGGTTCAAAAGATAATAAGGAACAAATATTGAAAATTAAACATACTTTTATTCAAAATGCATGCTTTATTTAAGTGCTAAGCATGCTTATGTTGGTAATAAATCCTGTATTTTTTCCTTGTGTGTGTGAGCAATAAAATGAATAAGGAATATATTTTTGTTCAATTATTGAATTATTTATAACAAGGACAAGTTTTTTCGTTAAATTTTCTAAGTGTGTAAATTTAATACCATCTTGGATATTCCTCACTTGAATGATTTTTTTTTTTTTAATTTTGTGTTTATTTAGTTTTTTACTCTAAAATTATTTTAAATTCCAGGAATTCTGAGATTTCGATTGGCTACGCTTGCTTTATTTTATTATTGTAGTATTTCTTGATAATAGTTTCATTTTATTATTTATTTAGTTTTTTTTTAATGCATGATTTATAAGTGAATAAATCAGGAAATAGACAATTTATGGATATGCCAGTGTAGTAATGCATGACATTTTTTTTGTCCTTAGTATGTATATGTTCTTTTTAAGACAATTACAAAGTGTTTATTAAGTTTATGTTCTTATCAGAACTATTGCATTGATAATAATTTTCTAAAATACAGCTTGATTTTTTTTTTTTATTACATGGTTCTACAACCTGCTGAGGAATCTTGACTTCCTCAGATTATTGACTGATTACCGACTGTCTCTGTCCTGTGAAATCGTCATCCATTTATGTGTAAACAATTTAAAAAATTTCATGCACCTTTTTTTTTTAACAAAAGCATCATTTACCTTAATCACATCAGATAAAAAGGTATTAACCCTGTCCTGGAAATACCAGATATCCTATTTCACCCGCCACTCTCTGCTCACTCTCAACTGTTCCATAAAATATTGTGGAAAATGATTAAGATTTTATGTAAAAAGTCACCTCATCCAATTAGGACCAAATTATATGATTTTTTTTTTAAATTTATAGCAACTGTGATTAATAAGTTAACAACTCTTAATTACTTTTATGAGATAAGCAGTCATTTTTTATGACCTTAAGTAGTTGCATTCAACTCTCAAGTAAAATTTTATGGGCTGGGTGCATACTATAACTGCCGCCCCAATATACACATGAAGCACAACCCCCCAAAAAACTTGTAAGCTGTTATGTCTCTTGGTCAAACCTAGGAATTCATGAGAACCAGAACAGAACAATCATCAGAACAGTTAACAAAGGTAAAAAAACATAAAAGGTTTCCAGTTTTGAAAAATCAACAAATTTGTTTAGATGGCTAGTAACTAATGGCATTTGTTATTATTGCTTAATATGTTATTCATTTATAAACACAATTTTCAGTTGGTTGGTAAAATACTACATTCTTAGGGACTTCACTTTCTAAACACTTTGGACCATGTTAGACATATACATAATTATAAAGTATTTTATTATTGTAGTTATAATATACATTTATATCGTATTATTTTTATTTTGTTTTATTTATTTTGCTTTCATGGTTACTCTTTACAAAATGAATACACCACATTCCAATTTTTTTGGGGATAGGAGGTTTTCAGAGCAATTTACATAGTTAAGTTAATAAAATGCAATTTTTTAAAGTATCAAATGGAAGATTTTTCTTTGTTTTATACCAACTTAAGAAATGATCATCTATTTATAGAGATTTTAGAGTGGTGTAAGAATATTGAAGAGAGTAATGTTGTTGTGTGTATAATGTAACAGTGTGTTTTTCTCAATGTTTTAGTGGGTGGACGCTAATAATCCAGAAGAGGTAATTTTGAAATATTAAACGAATAAGTTATTATTTTTTTCAATTATTAACAATGAGGTGATGGCCGCGGTGCATGTTATTCTAACAAAGGTCTAACATGAATATAAGTAATTTTCACATTGTCAGACTGTTACTAACCCAAAACAATAAGATAACTTAAGGATATTGAAGTATGGTTGAATTAAATATAAAAATTTAGCAGTGATAGAAACATTGGGGTATGTTTTAGTCAATACTTATACCGTGTTTAATCAATACTTATTTATTTTAATCATATGAAGCATGTCTCAGAGATTTCAAACAATTCGTTTAATAATAAATGACTGTATATTATTTTAATGTTTGCGTTTTTTATATCAATTGATATTTACTAAATAGGGAGTAAATAACCAAATGTTTTTAATATTGCTAGTTTTTTCTTCATTCAGTTTTATAATGCACTTTCTGCTTATTTTTCTGAGTACTTTTGATTGATATTTTTGGATACAGGTTTTTTTTATTAATATATATTTGATTTATTTAGTATATTATACATATATATATATATATATATATATATATATATATATATATATATATTGCGATATAAATTTATGGAATATCCAAGAAAGTAACAATGAAAAAACTTGTGCCTGTTTTCACCCAATCCTCACATTTATTAATTAGCAGGCAAAACCATACCCTACGGGACCTTAACAGGTACTTCATACTGTAAATATTAAATTTATTTGTTAGCATTTAAATATAGTTTGGATGTAACATACTTACACAAATCATGAGATTTATCCTTTACCATAAGCCCCAGAGTGTGGTGGATTGGGTGTAAAATGAGGCGCGAGTTTTTATTTTTATTTTTATCCTAAAACTGGTCCCTGAGGTGTGGTTTTGTCTGTAGTGGGTCACGGATGGATCACCAGCACACACCAGTACACCAGTTAAGATAGATGCTGCTCTCCAGTTTGTTCCAAAGGACACCAACCCCAAGGAGTTTAAGAAACTGCAACAGCAGGTTAGTTATCTTAAGTATTTATTTAAGAAAAACCTAATTAACTTTAACAGTGACAATCTTAAGTCGCCAAGTTCTGTCAATGATAACTTATATCTTCTTTGTGGTTTTTTTTTAGTTTTTATGTTAGAATATTCTTTATTTAATTGAACCAATTATATTTTACATTTCTCCAAACTTGAATGTGGTGAAAATTAAGAGGACATGTTTCCTGTCCATGGATGAGGGGGTCCCTTAAGTTAGAAAAGGGGCGGCCCAGATTGTATGTTCCAAATCAAGATAGTCAACTAAATGTAATCAATTGGACAATCCTTTCTTACTGCACTTTGCTTCAATCATGGGTCCAAAGATTTTCTATCCATAAAATTTTCAATTAAACAAAACTCAATTGGAGACATTTTTTCATTTCAATGGATCTTTATTTTCGTGGTATTCCAAAAAATAACAGTAGTTCAATGAAGAAATATAAAAAAAAAAATATTGAAACTTTAAACTTCTTTTTTTTAATAAAGAGATGGATACTGCTTCTAATTAATCATTTATTCACATGACACATTGATTATATTTGTTGTAGTACTGTGACTAAATTATCACTGTTTGTATTCAGTACAACACAAATTTAATGATCCTAATTTATATTTAGCTATTAATTTTCAAATTTGTTATAAATTATCAATTTACAACAGATAAAAGAAAACAGGAGAGCTGATAAGATCACATCTGGTCCACAGTCTCATATTCTTGAGGGAGTCACATGGGAAGAGGCAAAAAAACTTCAGGTTCATTTAATTTATTAAATTTTATTGAGATATTATCAACATGGTACAAGCGATTGATGAAAATAGTAATTTTAAATTGTTCCCTGTAGGATGCCAATATTTCAATGACAGGGGACCAGGTTATTCTTGTTGGAGCTGCTTCAAAGGGTATAATCCAGCGTGGCTTCCAGCACAATGCCACAGTCTACAAGAGTCCTTACGCCAAAAACCCATTCGATTGTGTTTCAGAGCAAGAGCTCGAAGAGTATAAGAGTGTCGTTACCAAGAAACAAAAAGGAGAATACTGTAAGTACAAATTATTTTTCATATCCCTTTATGCATATTAGCATAAGATTATTTTTATTATGTAATTAAATTGATTTGATTTGATTATGCCTTTGAGAGCCTTGGCTTTGTTATTTAATTAATTACATTAGTGGTCTAGCTGGTCATTGTGTTTGGCCAATATGTTGACTTCACAGCAAAGAAGTGCCCCAACAGTAGTGCACGGTGATCAGCGGAAGGGTTAGGGTTAGGGGGATTTTTTGTGGTCGTGGAATGACCATTAATTCACACCCGGAATCTAAGGGTAAATGACAGTGCACAGTTCAAGGACCATTCAAAGGCTGAGTCTTAATTCAACTTTAGCAGTATGGATAAGATCACTACAGGGGAATTTTGACCCATACAAAGGAAAAAATTCAAGTACCAATTCAAAACTCCCATCCTGTATTCTCAAAATAGATACTTAAACATACAATTTTATTTATATACAATTAATTCATAGTAATAATAATGATTTGCTTAGTATTTAAAAAAGAAAGGATTTATTATTTGTGACGTAGTTGTCGTGTACTGCTGTGCGGAACCTTTAATGATCATTCCTTGCAATAAAGAAAGGAGCTGTTTGCATATTATCAATTATATTTATTATTAATCATATTAAACTAATTCATCCTGGAAATCCTATGTAACCTATTGGCCAGGTATACAGTGTAATTAACTTATAATGATCATCTGAATCCATAAGATTGTTATACCCGAACTTCTTTGTATCCAGATCCTTCATAAAAAAAAAATTATCAAACCCTTTTCGTTTTGATAAAAGTAATTTTGCTTAAAATTGATTTCTCATTACAAATTATTGGATAAAGATAAATGCTACAAATATAATATAAGTTTTATTACATAAGTAATTGTGATTAATTTGGTGATGTTTTCGAAAAATAATCACAATTTCAGTTATAGTGGTTTGCTTTGAATTGGAAGAGATAAGATTTTTTAGCAAAGTTCTCAATACTTTTCAAAGCCATTGATATATATCTAGTATATTTATTTCACTGTTTTCCGCAACAAAAATATGCTCCTTGTTCAATAGAAAAAGACACTTCTGAAATTGACAGCACCTTAAACTCAATTTCTTTAGCATCTTCGCCAGCTTTCGCACTTTTGTCTTCATTTATATTTAAAATTAGACAATATCTTCATCACTCGGTTCTTCAGAGGTCCAAAGAGCAATGTCAACTTTGACAAAAGATTGCAACTTTTCTTCAGGAATATTAAAGCACACTGTGTCCATATTATCGACGCTAGCTTCTTTTCTTCCTTTGTCGTTAACTGCAGCAAAGATCACAGCATAATGAGAACAGTTCTTTATTGTTGCCAAGACATTATTCCATTCATACAAAATCATTAACATGGCATCCAAAACTGAAACTGAAGTGTCTATTCCCTGTACTTCTCGATAAATGATTTTGAGTATCAATTGCTTTTTAAACTTTATTTTCAGTGCGTTAATAATGAATGACTTGAACCATAAGCTGAAAAACTGAGGTCGTGTTTGGAGGGAGAGAAATGAGTCTTATTAATTGAAGGTTTTGCAGAGAAGGATAAGCAGGCAGTTGTCTATAGTCCTTTTTGTCAGGTTTTTCCTTTGCCCCAGATGTTTATTCGATTTTTTTGACTATTTTGAAAAAATATTTCCGCACTCTTTTATTGTTTTTGTAGTTGACTGGCAAGTTTTCAATATTTTCAAAGCATCTCGGAGTTTTACATTTTCCTATGATAAGGGAGTTTTTTTTGTCCGAACCAGTCATATGAGAATTGTAAGTCGTTCTTTTGACCACATACCTCCCCTGCAGGTCTCTCCCTTGAAGCATTTGGTGTAAGGTGTAAGGTGTAAAAACAATTTGGTCTCTTCACAACTATAAACGTTAGAACCTGCATGATTTTCACATAAGCCAGGATGTTTTGCCTACTGTTATTATTAATGGGCTTGTAAGGGAGGGGAGGAAGGGGATATCACAAATTCACAAAAAAGAAAATGAAGTAAACCCACAGGCTCTTGAGTCAGTCATCATTGTTAACAACGAATACTTTGAAAATTTAAAAGACAGTGGGAATCTAAGAAAATCGTTATAGGCAAATGAAAGGACTGGTTTTCTTTTTAAGAGGACATTGGTAATTCCGGATAAAAACCTACCAAAGGCCATGCTAGAAATCGTTGTATCCGGCATCATTATGAGTGAATTACACTGTAATTGGTAATAAAACGAGATAGTACAGGATAATGTGGAAGTAAGCATCCTAACCTTAATCTTCTATTATATAGATATAATATAACGCATTTTAGATATTATTCATTAAAGTTTTATAAATTATAGTTTTTATTATGTTTTGATAAGTATTTTATTTGTGTTCAGACGATGACACAGAGCAAAGTGAGAGTGAAGCACTTTCGTCCTCTGCTGCTCTTTCTTCTTCAGCCTTCATTAAATCTGAACAAGAAGACACTTCAGGTATGCCAACTATATTTTACTAATACATGTTTTTAAATTATAATTCAATACAGAAAATCAAATAAGAACCTTAGTTTTTGACAATATGTTTTGTATTATTTTTGAACATCAAATTTCTTCATAGCGAAAAAAGTACTGGCATAAAAAATAATTCTCCATAATTTCATAAATTCTTATTACATCAAATAAAATAACAGAAACCTTGAGGACAGCTGAGAGAGTGAGTGTTAAATGTCAATATAGAGGTCCAGAACAGGAGTTAGCCTAGACCTTTACTTAAGTACCAATGAACTGCTGACAAAAATCCCAAACGCGTTTGTTGATATGCTAAATATGATCTTAAACTGTGAGCTTATGGTTAGCTATGACATTTTGTTGAGCAGATTCATTGGGATTTATTTGTAATCAACTTGAGTTGGTGGCATGGATGACATATTATCATGAAATTTTCTACGTACCAAGTATTTATGTTGTAATAATATTTTTAATGTTAAAAAATATTAATTTTATAAAATGAGAATTAGTAAATTTAATTAATGTAAGGGTTAGTGACACACGTGGCAACAAAGTGTCGCCACGTGTAGACATTAATTTGAGGATTTGATATAATTTGTTCATTATATTAACTTTACAACCCTAAGATGTCAAAGTAAGGTATGTTAATTGTGGTTTTTAAAATCAGATAAAATTTATTATTATCATAATTTCAATATCACTATAATATACATGCGAGATCTGATATATATCATTTAGTGATTTACTTTCAGGAACAGAGACTAATTTATCCTGTGAAATCAGGTATTAATTATAAATAATTAGAGATGTAGGGGTGTGTGTGGGCTGGCACACATGTGAAATGTCATCCATAAATAAATTTGATGAAAATCAATCATTTTTTCACCAAACCAAATCAGGAACAAAATACGCCCACTTTCACACCAAATTTAATGTTAGTGATATATGATGATATAATCCATATGTTTATATATATACCTACACTTCCTTCACCAGGCAGAAGAATAATATGATTTCTTAGAAACAAACCGAAATGTTCATTAATAACACACATATACCCTGAATTTAATCGCTATTGCTGAAAAACTGTAAATAAGATTGTATGTTTTTATTTTTAGAACCTAGAGTGCTACGAATCGAAACGAAAACAGCTCCTGCACCAAGTCAAGCAGAAGTTGTTTTAAGTGATGGTAAGCAAACAAAAAACTCAATGACCATTGTTTTTGTTTTTTTAATTTTAAATATCACTTTAAAAAAATAAAACAAACAAACTTTATAAACACTTAGAAGTGTAAATTGAGGTTTTTTATTTAATTTTATTCACTTTTTACAAGTTAATGTCCATCATTTTACCCGCTAGCTGGAGGGAAGCAGTAAGTATTGACAAACTGCATGACAGTATTTTATTGGGTTTTTTTTCACTTAATATTTTTTTCTCTTTTTTCACTTTTTCTAAAATTGACTTTATTGTAGGTTTATTGCAATGAAACTTTTGTAAGCATGTTATTTGTTATATTAGATGATTTGCCAGACCCGCATGTTGAGCGATCCAAATCACATAGGTATCCACCAGTTCAAGGTAAGGATCAAATTGACTTCGGTCGTTTTTGTGTATTTTCTTTAAAATCATCATAAAATTTGTTTGTCAACTTACGTTGACACTCATTTCTTCTATCATATTTAATTCTCTTCTGTTCTATTGTAGTGCATGAACAATCCTTCCTTCTATTCATGACAACAAAAGCTTTTTTCTCATTCTATTATTTATTATTGGAAATAATTTTTTTTTCCTATTATAAATGGTCAATAGTTATGTCCTTAAACAATAATAAAACTTCTAAATATTGTTAAACACGCGGTAATAAACTATGGACACCTTAGCGACTAAGCACCATATAGAACCTTTTTCAATATTCATAATGTGTTGTAGTATGGTCATACTTTAGACAGTACTTTATTTTATAAACACAGAATTGAGCTGTTCTTATTGTTATTATAATTGTTATATTACACAGAGTATCCCATTAAAGTCTAGGAGACCACTGCTAATAAATAAGCTCCAAGCAAGCAAAGGCACACCAATTCCCTTTCAATATCTCAGCTTGTTCGACACTATAGTAATGCTAATAACACTTTATTTTGTGATGTACAGCGCTTGTCTGATGTTCTTTTAAATTTCCATAATGATATCACATAGCAAATGTTTGTTTACTAAACTATTATATTCTTTGAATCTACTTTAATTTTATTTTTTCAAAATTGCCAACAAATAGTTCATCATATAAAAAAATTCAAGCCAAGTATGGTATACCATATATATTGCAAGTTAATGGTTTCTTTATGGGTGCGAATAAGTTGGGCATTAAAATTATAATGACCTTTTGTAACTATAAAAATAACAGCACGTAAAGTAAATATTGTTAAAATCGAGGCATTGGGACCATTAATATGCTTGATGTTTCAGAAAAATATTTATTATTTGATTACTATGTAATTATAATTAATGTCACTTGACCATGTTTCATAGAGTTGGCAGTGTTTTTCAGTCCAGGTCATCGCATGAAACATCCACATACAATTTCATTTATCTAGGTCAAACAGGGGTTCACAACTATCCTTAGTCATAATAACCAAAATAAGTAAGCTAAAATTAATGGATAATCTGTTATTCAGATTTTCCAAAAGTAACACTCCGATGCCTTCTGAGGTTTAGATTTTGTGGGGTTTTCACAGAAAATCTGTTTTATTTAATTAAATGTAAAAATTAAGTTGTTGCAAATTTTCCATCATATGAGTATAATGCTATTATTTAAAAGTATTTTTAGTTATATGTTATATATGGTTAGAAAAATTAAAGTGGACTCCTAGACTGTTAACATATTATTGAGTTGATAGTATTATGATGATTATATTACAAAGTGTGTTTTTTAAGATCAAATATGTCTAAAACATTCAGGAAAAAAAAATATATGTATGGATCTGTCCTAGTAATTATATCTTATCTTAGGACATGTGGTTATGTATTTTTCCTCACTTGTCTCAGTCCTCACTTCAAAGAATCTGGTGCTATTCAGGATATTTTGAAGATATTATGGGATTTTTCTCTTGGTACTCATTTTCAATCAAGTTCTTGTGAAGCGCAATGATTGTTGTTGTAATATTAACTGCTGCTTAGTTAGTTGGCTTTTGATTGACATTGCTTTTCTAGTCCTCAATTGTTGCAATCCAAAGTCGTCATACTGGCACGAAGCCTTCCAACCCTAAGTAGGTGCCATATTGCAGACCCACACATGCACATTGCAATCGCTTAGTCCAACGGTCATCTTGAGGATGGACGTCCTTTGTTTCTCCATGCCGCATTTATCTTATTATGCTATTGATTTTGTTATGTTAATGAAATCATTGTACAAATCTTTATCACCCATCTCTGAAACATTTGATTTTTCAAACATGGCTTCTGGTACTATTCTGATTTTAAAGAAGTATTCATGTCAAAACTAATAAGTGTTTGTATGCATGGATTCTGGAAGTTATTGAACTAAATTTTCTATTGCATAAATTAGGTTAAAAATGTCAAGATTCGAGTTGAGAAAGTTTTTATTAGGACAGATTGATATGTGTATTTGTAATACTTATGACAAATTAAGGTTTTTGTTGTCCTATCTCATACATTTTCATTATCATACCTGCATCTTGAATTATGCATGAATCCAGTTCCAGATGTTAAAAGAAGTTCTTCTGCAGATCGTACTATAATAAAAGGTAAATATCATGTATTTTTATGTATAATTTAAGGCACTTTTTTCTTCTTAACATTAGGGAGCATGTATGGGTGTTGTTGCTGCATGTATTCCTAACCTATTTTGCACTCCAGATGTTGGTGTTGGGCAAGTTGTCAAGTGTCGACTCGTTGATGCTGCAACCATAACCAAGAATCCTGTCCAGTACCAGTCGGTGGGAACACAGACTAAAATGAGGATTTACATTGAGGAAGATGAAGAAAGAACTACAAAAATATCATCGATTCCTGACATTCTCAAAATAGGACTCCCTCCTGGCAGAAAAGAGCTGATGTCCAAGCTCATTAAGGAACTTATGATGAGGTTTGAAGAAAAAAAAGTAGAAGAAGAATCTATTAGCTTGTTGCCTGAAAGGAGAGACCCTGTGATTCCTGGTTCTCCCACTGGTTTTTCTTCAACTGATGACACAACCGCCTCTCTTGATTTATCTTATGACGATTCTATTGATGTAAAGAAGAGCTTAACAAGTTTAGAAGAGCATATTGGAGAGGACTTTGAAGGTGCTATAGAATCAGACAGCTGTATCTGTGATATTGAAAGGCTACCACCCAAATTATTTTATCCTGATCTGACTTCTTCATTGTTCGTAAAACTGTACGATACAATGCCTCGCCGTGATTTGAGCATTTCTTCTGAATCGCTGTTTGCAGAACAAGACAACATGTCATTGAGAACCTATGTGAGCTCACCTGATATTTCACCTGTAGGCTTTGATGACCTGGTGGCTCTTGCATCTCATTCGACTTCCTGTGAAGACATCACAGAAGACACAGTTATTTCATTTAACAAGGAAGTAGATCACAGTTCTCACTTGTATGAAAAAGGTTCTGATTATATCAAAGACCATTACCAGAGTGAAAATATAAAAGAAACCACTAAAGACATGCCATTTCATTACTCTAATTTAAAAGAAGATATCAATACCAATTTTTCTATTAATGCCAGTACTCCTGACATATTACCTAATGATATGAATAATATTAAAAATCATAAAAAGAATGAAACAACATTGTCCACCATTTCGGATATATCATTATTGGCCTATTGCTACGACAGTAGTGGTGGTCTCGAGGGAACCCTGAGCAAGCCCGGCAAAGAAATGAAGAATCACTTGCTGAACTCAGACTCCGAAACATGCTCCGAGATCGGTTATGAAGGTGACTCGGATAGAACTGTTTATGAACCATTGATTCTTTCCAAGTTCACACTAGATTTCAGCCCTGCATCAACGACTGGCTATGACGGTGACTGTGATGAAATGGCAACCTCTTTCTCTCATCCCCCTAATACCTTGTACACAATATTTGAAGAAACCCCTACTGAAATATAAATCATCTAAATTGTTAGGAGTTTTTATTTTAATATATTATGATTTTTTTTTCTTTGTCTGTCATATTTATTATTTACATATTGTTAAATGTTTTGTTTTAATCTTATTATTTATATTTGCCTGCTTAAAGGTTTTATATATCAGTAGTATATAAGTTTTATATATCAGTAATATTACTCTGTAGATATTATTTTGATCTGTGATTTTTAAAGAGTAAATAATGACTAAGAGTCTTTCCATTCTTTAAATAGAACTATTAGATTGTAATAGCATTGTACTTATCTTGTTTGCTATAATTAGCTTTCCACTTTAGTTTAATGAGAAACTTTTTCTCTTTGTAAAAATTGTGATATAAAGTAAAGTAGTTGAATGAGTTAAAAGGATATTTTAATACTGGGAGTTTATTATTAGCTGTGAATTTTTAAATGAGTGGATAAATTGTTGAGATATCAGCTTACAATTGTGAAAAAAAAATGTAAGATTTTTATCAAATTTATTAATGGACGATGTTTTCTAATCAGGCCTTAGTATGAGTATCCATCTCAAATCTTCATCTATTGATAAATTTGATGTAAATCTTACATCTTGTTTTCATCACCCTAAGCCAACATCACAACTTCACCCCAACCTCAGATATATTAATGAAAATACTTAATTATAGTTCCTATTAGTTATATAGTTCACATGATATATTTCTGCAATGACATATATTGGCAATATAGACTACTCATATTTTTAGTAACATTTTGTTTGTACTTAAAAAAATCATCAATAGTGATTTCTCCTTTTAAAGTTTATATTATTAATGCTTCAATGTTCCTGTTTTTGTTAATTTTATTATTAAATTTTTATTTCTATTGTGTTTTTCTTCTATCTTTTTTTGTTTGTCCATCTTATTTACATTTTAACCAAAAAAAAATTAACAATTCTACTAATGAAAATGCTTTGCAGTCTTTTTTTTTTTTTTTTTCTGTTCACATTTTGAGCTTTAGCTGTTTTCATCTTGAAAGCTTTCTGCTTTATACAAGAAAAATCTTGGAGTTTTCATATAATATAGATTAAGACACCAACTAAAGGTAAACATATATTTTATTTTTTTTAATTTATTTTATTTGTAGGTGTGACTAAATGTAATATTGTGGCTTATTTGTTGTGTGTTGTCTTATTTGGTAATTTTTACCTCCTTTGTGTTTTTAAATTGCCACTTGTCTGTTTTTAATTAACCACCAATAATAATTTCGTTTGAATTTATTCCAATAGTTAAACCATTAATTATTCCATTTACTCAAACATTAATAGTACTAATACATTCTTACAATCTTCACTTGCACCACAACTTTATTCACACCTTCTATATTAACTTAGTTTACTGTTCTTTTTTTTTACTTTGTAGTTTTTATTTTTATGAATTTCAAATTGTATAATACAATACTGTTAGTTATTTTAAATTCACCTTGAAACGATTTTTTTTTTTTTTTATAAATCATTATTTGTTTCTTTTGTATTTTGTAGGTGAGAACACTTACAACGGGGACCATTCAGATGCTCATCAAAGTACATTCTCTCACAGCAGCAAGGAGGTGAGTGTGAGTCTCATTTTTTTATCTACTATTTTGTTTTGATTTTTGTGAAGTAGTTTTGGTAGTAGTTCAAGTAACTTGTATTTTAATTGTTTTCTTTTTATATTTGCTATTACATGTGGTTTTTAAGTTAAAACTCTCACATTCGAATATAAATAACAAACATTTAGCACTGTGTATTCTACAATATAATATGGTATAGATTTTTCAAACTAAGTTGTAATGCTTTTTAAAAAAAATTTTTTTTTGATCTTTTATATTATTTTAATATTTTAGTGGCATGCTGTAGTACCTTGATTCATTATACTTAAATATATTTTATTGTTTTGGTTTACAAAATTGTTGTATAATTCATTGAATTATTAAGAGTATGAATTCTTCATACATCAGATGGGGAGCACTGTTTTTACTTTGGCAAAGTTTTTTTTTCCCCTTAAAAGTGATGAAAGTTCTACTCTATTTACTGTATTTTGTAGCTTATTAATCAAAATATAATATTTCTAATTCTGAATTTAAAAATTCAAATCAAAATATTTAAATACATTCTTCTGTTAATATTACATTTTCTTTGTTTTCTTATGTTTGTGGGCTTGTATTAAAACCAGCAATCCACACTTTCTAAATTTTTCATAGGAGATAATAAAAAACTGGTGATGTTAGATCTGCTTCAAATCAATAAAATAATCTTACTATTTTTTTTTCCTCTTATTTTTTTTTTGAAGCTGAACACCAAATGCATTCCAATTGATCACTTTCAAGAACCTAACTAACACAAAAAAAGTGGATATTTTTGACTTAGCTACTAACTACTTTATTTGGTTCAACCATTTGACTTATGCAATAAACAAGTATAATCTTTTAGATCAGTTTGAAGATTAGTAATACAAGGACTGTCTAATTGAGGTGTATAATTTTTCAAACATTAGGTAACTTTAGGTCAACAATCTAAAAACCTAAACCAGTAGACAATTTTATATCTTAAAATAAAATGTAATAATGGGGGGCCCGTCGTTTCAGGGCTTTGATGGTCTTTTCCAAATGAGGAACCCGTAAGTTTTTGTTTATCATTTAACTTATTAGTATTCTCTGGAATCACACTTTATTACATAAATGACATTCACTGAGATGTCCCCAAAATAAGCAAAGAAATGTTCACATCTCCGAAATATCTGAAGTATTTTTTTTTATTATTAAATAAATTCTAAGTACTATTCTAAGAATATTATTAAATCCAATAATTCATAAGTTAGGCTGTATTGTATGAGGCTTGTTGAATCGTCTGTCATTTGGACAGAGATTTCTTTATTATTTATTGTTTTTTTTATTTTTCCTAAAAGGCTACATGGAAAATTAATTATACATTTTTTAAAATTATACCTTTATTTTTCTTTCCCTTATTTTATTTTTCTGGACATACTTATAACTTTTATCCTTAAGTATCTATTGGTATTTATACAAATGTTGTGTATTTTGTTTTGTGTTTACTGTTGGTTTCATTTTATTTAAAGATTCAGCGATGATTAGCTTTAACTCATATAATAGGAATACCTTTCTCCTAAGTGCCACACAGGATCCTTCCTAATCAATACTGCCAGGTAGATATGTATACCTTACATATATATTTATATTTTGCCTGTTGTGGCAACCTCTTAATTACGAATAATTAGAAGTTCCCCTCTTCTCGGCCCAGAAAAATCTATCTATGTTTCCATATTGTAATAAAGACCTTAACGCGTCAAGTAAGAGAGAGAGGGGGAAACAGCCGCAGGTGGGGGGGACCCCTCCCATCACGGCTGGCCTGCCTATATGACCGAGCCTTCTTGGGTCAGTTGTACAGAACCAGCACTAGGCACACTTCTCTCTCCCTCCCTCCCTCTCTCTGCACTGGCACTTGCTGCTCTACTCAAACCATGGCCTTATTCAACTACCTCTGCATCTCTCTCTCCTAGCCTCACTATGTTTTAGTCCGGCATTGTCAGACCCCACACCTTCCTAGTGGGAATCTCTTCCTTTGTCTAGCTAAAACTAGCAACTCCTTGGGAGAGACCTCTCCCTCTGTACGGTTTAGCCTACCTTTAGGTACCGAGTGTGAATTCGTGGTCATTCCAAGACCACATAAACCTACCCTGTTCCTCTTCTCCTGAATGTAGTGCACTGTCGGGGCACACCTTCTAAGATCTTATGGAGTCAGATCAAAGTGAAATAAGCTGCATGCTGACAAGGCCGCCAGCAGGGGTGAAAGACCACAGGTCCACCTGTTTTATCTCTTTCTAGGCGCAGGGCGGGTAGAGTTTTTAGCGACCCTAGCCCGCGGCGGGTGTGTCCTCCCCACCTTGGGGACTCGCACAGATGTTACCCGCCACTGCCCTTATCATGTCATTTGTCTATGAATATGCCATTACAAACTGTAGAGTAAAGACAGGTGATACCAACCAAATCACAATTTAATCCGAATATTGACCCGTCAGAGACAAAGTAGAATCTGTTCGTACAGATTTAGTCTGACTGGTAACAACAGATATCCTTGTGAACCATATATATGACCACTTAATGTTTGATTAAAGGCTTTTGCTCCAAATAAAACAAAAATTAAAGCCGTAATACTAAAACATAGCCTAATTGAAAGCAAAGGTTAATCAATAATCACCTTAAAGAGTTTAAACACATTTATTGACCTCATAGACTCCTAATTTAATCATAACATATATGTTAAATGCTTTCTTACTTAATATAATTGTTTTTTTAGTTTGTTTTTCTTTTCTTTATTTCTTATAATATACTAAAAAAGCATGTATATTACTGTTTAATAATTAAATATGTATCAATGCACGCATGGTATGCAATCAATGCAATATGTTAGACAATTTTTTTTTCTCTTCTACTCGGACCTCAACACTGGGGTGATCATTGGTGCCTACTAATACTGAATCAATCGTTTTGATAGTATTTTAGTATTGTTTTCATCATTAGTTTATATTCCGTAAATACAGATGAATTAAAACTAATCCAATTAAACTTTTAATTTTTAAAAAACGTCCAAAAAACATCAACTTTATATTTTACTTTAACATTAATTTTATAATTTGTGATTCTTGGCCCCCCAAGCATCATTGACAGCTGAGCCTGAGTAACACCCCAGCTGGTAGGCAGGACAAATACTTCGATAGTAAGAACATGAGGACTGATGTGAGGATGTGGCTAATACCATGTTGCCAATAACTGATTTTGTAATGATTTTAACATATTAAGTATTAAGAAAAAAACCAGCTTCTGTCTCCACAGCTTTATTTATTTACCACCTGACCGTTTTTGACGGAAAATAAATTAAGCTGTGGAGAGACAGAATGTGTTTTATTTCTTAATATATACGCACTCAACACCAGCAATGATGTTAACATAGTTATTGTACATGTTCACAATTAGTCCCATGCCACACATGCTGTTTTGGAACTGAAGTGCCACCCTAAGTTTAGGGTAACAGCCCCTGTGAAGTCAAGCAATGGCCCTGGCCCACAAGCACTCTCCTGAGTTCACTTCACTAGAATTTACTATTCTTTAATAACTCTCATTGTTAAAAAATACATTTTTTTAATAATTGTAAGAAATGTACAAAAATGGTAATAAAGTAATCAAATGTTTATTGAAATAATAATAATTGACAGACAATATTTTTATTAAGCTAGGATTTAATGGCAAGAGTAAAATAATGATAAAGAAGATTTTTATATTATTTCTAACTTAAGGTTATCAAGGTTTATAAAAAAATATATATTATTATTATATATTATTTAGGTATTACAAAAAAAAAATATTTAAAGAGTTCTGCTCAATGGCTTATAAGTATAGTTTTCTTATCTTATGATATATATATGATGATATGCCTACACTACTTTTATTTTATTTTAAGTATCTAATAGTACTTTTTGTTATTTGTTCGTAGGGCTCTCCTACAAAGGATCTCTCCACAGAAGACTCTCCAAAGAAGGACAAGAAAAAGAAAAAGGGTTTGAGGACGCCTTCGTTCCTGAAGAAGAAAAGCAAAAAAAAGGCTGTAGAGTCGTGAGCGCTGGATGAAGCGCCGCTGTACTCTCTACTACCACTGCCCCCCTGCTCCATCCTATGTTTAGGTGCTTCGCGCAGCATTTGCGCATATTTACACAGCCTACCTTCGCTCATCCGCGCTCCTCCGTTTCCTTCTGAACCATTTTATCAATTATTTACATTTTTTATGTGCTTATCAATGTACAGGCGATATATAAATTAAAAATAAAGAAAAAAGAGATATAATATATAAATATATTATTATATATATAAATATTTAACTTTATGTGAAAAAAATGAAATATGATTAAATCCCTGTGTCATCTGCCTCGAAGGCAGTTCGTACTTGTATTAATAATAATAATTATTATAGATCGATTATAGATTTTTCATTGCTCCCATGTATTGAAACGCTTTTCTAATGTTTTTATTCAATTGATTTTTAAATGAAATTTTTATTGTAAAACCAGAATCAGTGAAATAACTGGTTTCAAATTTAGTGACGCCAGATGAAATGGTTAGCATCTGTACCAACATTTTTTTTTCTTAATGCCATTTTTTCTAGTTAAATAAAACAAAAAAAAAACCTAGGCACAAGGAATTTCTTTAGAATGTAGACAGCTTAGAAGAAAGTGTTAAGTCGACCAAACAATTGTCTCAATAGACTGCTAAAGATCTTTGGTCCGTTTTTTATTAAAAGTGTCGAGAAGATTACCATGAATTGTTTTATGTAAAAAAAAAAAGAATTATAGCTGTTAATTTTCTTTTTTTTTTTAAATTAAAAAGTCAAATCCAGTGTACACTATAAAAATTTCATGTGAGCTCTCTGTGTTATTCGTTGTCTATTGTTCTCTCACATTAGTTCTGGATGTTTAATTTGCTTTATTTTTTTTTTTTATGCTATGTTTGAATATGAAATGACACCACAATTTGTGTATTTATTTTATAAATCCACTTTTTATTGTATTATTACACAAACTGTTAAATACATTTATTTTGATTGCTTATGTTTGTTTTGAACTAACCTTCCTGGCATTCTTAGTTGTATTAGATGCCAAATATTAAGCCTTAATTATTAAAAAATAAATCCATGGCAAAAAACCTCATATATGGTATATATTTCCCATTTAATACATATATTGGTGATTAAAGTAAGTAAGCCGTAGGAAAGTTTAAATCGACGGCATTATAGCATTCCTTCAAAAAATATTACTCAGGTGATATTTTCAGAGAATGGACTAGACTCCTAAAGAGCTGGGACAGCTTTGGGGGAAGAGCACCTAGCAGGAGATCACAAGGTCTTTATATAGGAGAGGTTGGAAGAAACTGAAGATCATGTCTGAAAGTGTTCTATGAGGTATTAGGAATGAGTATAATGAAGATAACTGCCATCTTTGACCGTGATTCAACATGATGGAAGTTCAAGTTCTTTCTTTAAAAATGTCGCACTCATTCTGCAATCTGTTTGTGCATTATTATCTGTAATAACTGTGCTCATTTTTTTATTCTTTCATAATTATGGCCTCAAGAGGTTGTGTTATTTCTCCTGACTATTTTTGTTTTATTAAGTTAAAACTTAGGAATCAAGACATTTATATGATGTGGTGTGAACACCAAAACCACATTACTGTTTACTACTTATGTAAATTATATATAAATTATAAAAGGTCCCAAAACAAAAAATAAATAACTTACTCAAACCTAAATTCAGCTATTCACCCAGTGTTTCATAAACCTAAACTACTTAGATAATCAGCTAACAGGAGGAAGGGAGTTCCAGGGTATGGTAGAGCAAGAAGGAAAGGAATGGTTGACTTCTACCCATAAAATGATGGAGGTAGGATGATACTCAGTTGAAATTTTTAGGGATAAGGTTATATTCAAATGTTCTAGGGATTTTTTCCAAGAAACGGAATATTCAATTTTGGAGGGGAAATTTTAATTTATACAGAAGGGTAGGCATGGATAGTTCTATTAATTTAATTGGGAAACCCTTCAGGTCTAGATCTGATCGCACTAAGGAGGTTGGTTGTATGATCTGGGAGAGGGATGCAGTAGAACTAGAAATCGTCTCCATTAAATGTGGGTTAGCAAAAAATATAGGATGAGGTGGGCTGGTGGTGAAGCAGTTTAGGAGACATAAATAACTATATATTGCCGGTTCATCAGGTGAAACAATCAATATCAGAGGAGTCTCACAGAGAGAGTTTTCGAAGGAGTTGCTATTTTGATTTGGAATCGGGGAGTTGAGGATATGACTTAATGAAAGTAGATGGATTTCCCATACATGGTGTTATCAAAGCCGGAAAGTCATCTACTTACCATTGCTGTACATCTCGAGCATCTTTGGACAAAACCTCACGTCTTTCTTGTTAATCCCTAATCTATCAATATATGTAATAATAAAGCCAGTTGAGGAATAGGAGTAAATTACTTTTCAACCTTACTCGAAAGAAATACCCACCTAAATCATCGTAAAGCGAATGATATGGCCAATGTTTCCGCCGGCATAGTCCGTTTTTGTCCTTAGCACTCTGTTTGGGATTGAGTAAATCGGAACTCGTCTGTGAATAGTAAAGCTACCCACTGCTTCAAAGACAGGTATAGGTGCGTGTTCTGGTTCAAACTGAAGTGATCCTCTGTGCTTTACGGTAAATTCCAGTCCTCTTGTGAGGTGGAAACCCAATAAGTCCTGTTCTTTAGGTCTCCTTTAAGTGTTTCTTTCAGAAGCAACATCTCGAAATTCCTTGAATCGATTAACTCCACCGACAACGGTTATTTGCCAGTTACGTGAGATTGTCTTGTCGATCACAGAAAACAATTGATCCGAGATAGGGTCACACTCTCTGATCCAAAATCAGTTAACAAAATAAAGCACCACTGTATCTCTGATAGATTGTTAAGAAACTTCCACGGCAATGGCTGCACATCTGATAAGCCATCAACAATTGGTGCCACACCACGTTCACATCCTCGGCGCGAGTTGAATTTCAAACTGCATACACGTACCTTAACACCGTTATAAATGAAGAGAACTTACCTAGTTTTCTAGTCAGCTCTTAACCACATTCTTCAGAGCCTCCCTCATGCATCGTAATCAAAACATGCAGCATAATTCAGGATTTTGTTGAAATTTCAGATGATTGTATCATGTTTTAATTAATTTTTTGTCAACATAATTAAATTATAGCATATTATACGCAAAGTTTTTCAAATATTTCTTAATCTGCGACGAATACTGATTAAAAAAATAGTAAGCTAATATCTTGCCTATGAAGCCTTATAAATATTTAGTAATATTACTTTACTCAAACGGGAAGATTCCTAGCTTAATGAACTATTTCTGTTTTGATTTCTTGAACACTATGTTTAAATAGTGGAATACGAAAACAATATTCGCTTACTCCGGCAACTTTGAAATAAAATCTCCTAGGAAAAGCAGTTGCTGAATTAAATTAAGTGTAATAAAGTAACTTATTTTGTATCTAAGTGCAATCGATTCTATTTTTATTGAAATATTAATATTGTCTACATTTTAGCCAATTGTATTAAGATTGCTTCCGAGCCTATGGGGAATAGGACTTTACTTTCAAGCAAATACGTTTCGTCTCTCTATTTTTGTATTCTACGAGAGTGGTAAGTAGTCAAATATTTTAATATATCTGAAGTTTTAATGGTATATTCAACGAATTAAAAAAAAATATAGGGAGATTGAACATTAAAAAAGTCGATTGCGTGAAAATTCACTAACCAGCGTTTATCTCTCTCTGGCCTTTAAGATCCCTTAAGTCACGGGTCAGAAGCAACTTTAACTATAAGTTCTTATTTGTTTCCCGAGTGTTAAGGATTCGTTTCCCGCATAATCCTGAACAAATTATTTTTCTTTTCCAACTGGGTCTTTCAGCGTAAGGATCCCTCGTTCCAACATAGCTAGCCATCTCTATCTCTTGCGAGGAATTTCCTATCTTGGATGGGTTTCCTCCTTTTCAGTCCCAGGTCCCTGCACATGTAGATTTTCCTAGGTATCCCTTTGGGGCGGGTACCCGGTAGTTGGCTCCATCGGTTTCCTGGGTTCTTAATTTTCAACCATTTGTCAGACATGTACAAGCCACTTCTGTTGTCGTTTTGCCCTGCTTTCTTTTAGGACTTTAACACGAAGATTTCCTCTTATCATTTAATTCCTGAGCCGATCTCACTTAGTTTTTCTAGTTATTCAACGGAGGAACAATTCCGTCAATCTACTTGCTTGTCGAACTAAACTGACCCAGTTCTCTGCTCCACAAATGCGAATTCGTAAGTACCTCCCAGGGCCAGCGGGGTAGGTGGAGCCAGAACCCCGGAGCCCGGCGGCCGAGGATTCACATAATTTTGAGTTTTAGTATTTGTAGCTAGCTACATGCACTATTTAACTCTATGTTAATTTTACGCTTTTAAAATCTAATAAAAAAATCAAAGTAAATTTTAACATTTTTTTTTCCATATCCCCTTGTTAAAAATTGATATATGTACAAAATATAGATCCTACAAACGAATGTACAACATTCATTTCCAGTTAACCACTGTCCCAAGTACCTAGATAAAAAATAAAAAGTTTAGTTACAATGGAATTAATAGGGTACCCGGGATTGCTCAGCCCTGGGTAAACCGCCTTAAAAACATGGAGTTTGACATCTTTACGTACCTATTTTTTACTTTAAACTCAATTTCACATGTGCTATTATATCTGGTTTGCATTTTAAATCCTGTTTATTCGGTTCCAGGTCAAGTATACGTATCGTACTCATTGCTGTACCAAGGTAGAATAATCTTCATTAATAATTCGCTTCCTTGTACGAATCCCTAACGAGCTACTTGTCAACTTTGCTCTTATTGACATTAATTGTCATCCCGTTTTCCTCCAGTTACATATTACTAATCAGAGCGAAAAGATGTTTAGTTTGATAATCTAGTAAGTTATCATGGGGCTGATTTTATTTTTAGCACTATCTGAGCTTTAAATGAAACTGACTTGCAAAATACCATTTCCCTTTAGGGTTTAATTAAAATTCATAAAGCCTATTTTAATGACTGTGTAGTTACAGTTCAAAAATTACATATTATTAATCTGGGAAATAAGATTTTTAATTTGATCCACTACACAGTGAGATAAGAAAATATATTTTTCAATTACCAATTAGTTAATTACTCTTAAGTCGATTGTTGTGTTGCTAATCTCATTTGAGGCGTTTAATTTCAAATTCAGCAGTTACCAGTATTGTAAATGTTTCACGAGAGATCAAAAACTAGTGAAAATCGAAAAAAGTGCTATTAACCTCTGTAAAATAGTCTGTAGTTTTTATTATCATTTTAAAAGTTTAGCCATTTCATATATCTCATTTGTAAGAGACTTAACTGTTAAACTTCGTTTTCTTAAAAATATGACATTGATATTCTTTCAAATATTATGACACTTGTATTTATTCTTGTTTCAGTTTTGAGATACATCATAGGAAAAAAAATCTTATAATTTATCACAAATAACAATCTAACTTTCATTTATTTCAATAGTAATGGAATGCAGATTAAAGCGCATCATATAGATTGTGGACAATTTTTTGTTTTCGGAATGTTAACCTGCTCGGGGGTATCCTTCACCGTGGTAGTGAGAGCGGAAATGGAATAGAATAGTAACAGAAAAAAAAAAGTTCCATATGCAATGACTCTTTTTGCTACATGGGCTGTTTGTTTATTTTACCTTGGAGCGTGTGAATAGAAGGATTTCAAATCGTTTTTGTGATGTTATTTCGTTTTAAAAAAACTTGGTTGCTGTATTTATACTGTTTCCAAGAGTTCACACTCTTTCGCTATATTCCTTATGTTGATGGTATTAAAATTCTATACCCTTTTGTTCTTTCAGTAGTAGGATCATGTGATTTTCAAATGCGAAAATTGAAAGCTAATTCAGTTTAAATTATTACTTGAGAAGAAGAATGGAATCATTGACAGGTGAGCATAATTTTTATATTGGTCAGCAAGATACTTGAGCGAGAGAAGGATATTGTTTTCCAGTTTGTCGTCGCTATCTGCATTAGCGGGACAGTTTCGTACAGTGCAAGTTAGCTTGGATGACACCACAAGTTGTGGCCAGATAGAACTCAAAAATGATCAAGTTCTGCATCACTCTTTCCTGGTCACTGCTGACGTCATGCGTACCCTCGTACGGCCCCCTCCCGTACTCCAAGTTGGAGTCCCCCAATCCGGCTTCGGTCGAGTCTGTCCAGTTCCTCTTTTTCAAACCCGACGACGTCGGAAAACCACACGCTGTCAAAGATCCATTATATATCAAACCCGAGGATTTCAACCCACAGAAGAAGACAGTGGTGATTATCCATGGGTTTGGAGATTTTTACCCAGGTTCTTACATCATTCCAGCATTGGTCCAGGTATTAAATTTCCAATTTAATATTTATTTATATTATACTACTTAGTTAGAGTAAGTTCGCCATTTTTTTAAAAACTTAATTGAATGGCTGACTGGAAGAAAGCGTTATGTTAATTTCACCAAGTTCTCAGGATGACTTATTTTCTTGATTTTTTGTTCTCCCTCAACTAAACAGGGGGTTTTACAGCACTCTCGATTCTCCTACACTCTAAAAACTATTATTACAACAATTTTTTTGGTGGTAATCGTTAACAAAGGTACCTCGTTAGTCACGTGGAAAAATATAGCGAAATAATTGACATACCGCGTTCTTCATCCCAGCCATTTAATTACGAACTAAGTCTTGTTTTTTTTAAGTTCATTTAAACGAAACAAATGACGCAGACAGTAAAAATACTCTCGGTCTCAACACTTTTTGGTGAATATTATTAAAATTATTTTTCCATTACTGCCTTTAAAATTGAGGTACCGTTAGCCATATAGAAACAAAATAAAACTTTAAATATTCAACATCTTTTGAGCTGGGACTTGTGATACCTTAATAATTAAAAAAACGGGCCCAACATTTTTCACCATTAATTTTTTGATTTATATTCTTTATTATTGTGTTTTAACCGAAAAATATTTCTACTTGTGAAATGTACCAAATGGAAGTTTTGTTCGTTACCACAAAATGCTAAAAATTAATGTAACCTTATGAATTTAATTAAAAAATAAATATTTTCATGTATTGAGTAGGGTAATAAATCAATATGACGTCGTGATTAATAGTATGCCATAAATGCAACGACCTTTTGCGGACCACATTTACAAAAAATAGTCGGTAACGTTGTTATTAAAATCGTTTTTTCAGTCGTAATGAACTCCTTAATTGTATTTTTCATCACACTTGAATTTATAACGGTTTCTTAACTAGTAAAGCTAACTATTTCGAGGCACTGCCAGGCAGTCGGCGGTGGTGACGTCATCGATTCCGTCTCTCACTGCATAACTACCAGCAGTCACTGCCAACCGCTACCGCGGGCATTTCAAGTGACCAAATGCATAAACAAATGAATCAATTTTCCAGTTCTAAAAGGTGAAATTTTTAAGTACTTCTGCCGTCAAGGTGGATGTGGTGGAGTATGGTTTTTAGAATAAAGCTTGTTATCGGAATTGAACTATAATAGTTTTCACAGGTAAGTCAAAATATTATTAATGAAGCAAAAGTTTGTAATATTTCAGTTAGAACCAAAATGATAACATGATGACCGTGACATAATTAAAGAGTTAAAAAAATATTACCAGGTAAACTCGTGGGTAAAATCGTTTCTTTTGACCTATCTGTTGTATTCTTCCAGAAAACGTTGAACATCTTCCTATAATTGGATCACGTCCTTTAAGTTATCAAAAATCTTTTCATTTTCTACAATTATCCGCTGACAAAATCTTTTAAAAATACTTACTATGATTCAGACATCTGTCAAGTCTGGGATCACGTATGATTTAGTGGTGAGTTTAATATCTAGCAAAATTTTAAAGTGTTAATGAGTGTCAACATTGTTCTTCGGTTCACATATATTTAAAATGCATTATGAAAATTTTAGTTAATTTAATTGTTGAAACAGATCTGGTTGCCAATACTGCAGTTTATAAATTTTTTTTTTTTATTTTGAACTGTAATTACACAGTCATTAATATCGTCCTCACAATTGTACCTTTATCTGTGATTTACAAAGAGATATGATATTTTTCACGTTAGTTTCATTAATTGCTAAGATGGTGATAAAAATAAAACCCTGTCATTTTGAATAGAGAATCAAATTAAAAATATCCTTAATATCATCATTATAATTAAATTTTTGTTTTATTTATGCACTGTAAATGTACGAAGTTTTTTAATTTTTGTTTTATTTATGCACTGTAATTGCACAAAGTTATTAAAATCTTGTTCGCAGTTTTAACCGGTGTATTTTTTTTTTTAATGGTGAGAACTTTACTTTGATGCCCTATTCAATATGATAGGATGTTTTTAAATTATCAGGCTTTAATTAATTAATAACTTTTTATTATATGTTATTCAATTTGAAATAGTTTTCAATGGAATAAAAATCGAAAATTCAATCAAATGGAATCGTAATATAAAAGGTCACGACAAACATGAGGGTTTTTATTTTTGAAGAAAATCAACGAAACCCTAAAAACATCAAATCAGATTTTTTTTTTAATATTCGCATGCTAAACAAATTTCTTGTGAAAACGTATGCAGTAATTCAATAAAACTTATTAAATCAATCTATAGGGAGTAATTAGTAAGATCATCAATGTATGAAACTGCACACTCAACTAACTTTTCACTCTTCCAATCCGTTGATTTTAGATTCACTAACCCGTGATCTAAATACAAATCGGAGCTTATAATATAGCTTTATAAACAACACTGAAGTGATCGCATTATTAATTTATGGAAAGAAGAAGCTGTTTTGGATGTCGTTGAAACAACTAATTTGAATATAGTACTACAAGGAATGAAGTGAGTAGTCTATCGATGCCTCTCTGGAGTTGGGAGGTGGGAGATTATGGGAATGTTATTCCAGAAACAGTACGGGACAGCTCATGCTGGTTCTGCGATCCACCATTCCCTCCACCACCATGAAGTCTTGAGATCAAATAATGCATACCATACCACAGCTGTGTCGATGGGCACTTATTACTTTTCCGTTACCTCCAAAAAAATCTATCTTCGAAAAATGAGCATATGACTGCACTGATAAACTGGCTCATGAATTCTCCGAGAAATCGTTTCCTATTTGATTTTTAACCAACTTTGGATTCCTTTCACTCTACAGTCACACGCCATGACGACCTTTCCTCCGATTAGCTCCTCACCTTCTAAGTTATCCGTATTCCATAAGCTCCTCCTTCCTCATTCATTAGTGGCCTCATCGACCGGGAATGTTTTCGCGATATCCTAGCCGATTTTATTGTCCTCAGAATCTTCCTCAAAACTCCACAATAATTGGATGATGCAGTCCATTCCTCCACCACATTCGTTCAGCAATGTACTTGGCATGACTCGGATCTAAATCCTAAACCCAAAAAACGCAATTCCTTCTCCACAATTATCTTAAATATCATCTGTTCTTAACGTCAATTCCGAACTGTTTTACAAAGAATCCAACACCCTGCCGACTTCGCATTTACAACCAACTGCGTAAGCTGGAATCACTCCGATCAGATACCTTAAGTACTTACCTATCTTCTCTATCCACCATTGATGAATCCCTCTGGTCTACCTCTAAAAAAAAATGTTGATATATCAAAAAAATATCGCACCCTCTCCGTCTTGGGCCGAGTCATATGGAAACATTCTTATGAATTTGGGCGTCACCTCTCCCATACAATCAAACTTTTTTTTTTTTTTTTTTTATCCGCCCTACCTGAGGCTGAGCCTCAAACGGGCTTGCCCCACAAGCCCGTGAAGCGGGATCGTGGGGTTACGTAGCCTGTGGTGCGCGTATTCCGGTGCAATGGGATTGTTGCACCGGTCAGCGCACCTTCGGTTATTCTGTTTTGTTCCATTTATTCTCAAAAACAAAAAACCTCTAATACTATATTTACAAATCCTAAACTAGCTATATACATTTTTTTTCCCCTTCTTTTTTTTTTTTCTTTTCTTATAGCTAGTTATCTTAATACTATTTACAATTTTGGATCCGTGTTCTACCTATACTTAAAACTATATTTACATGGGGTGTGCATCCTCCATCCCCCTATAACTAAACTTATGTCTATACCATATACTTCTCAGTCCTACCTTATATCTATATATATATATATATATTTACAGTGACTCCTCTGGAACCGGCGATACATCGTTGGCTTTGGGTGAGCCTTCCCGAAGACACGGCTGCTTACCCCGCGCCACCCCCCTGGATATAGTAAAATGCCCGGAGCCTCGAACCCTTTTCCACTCCCCGGCGAATCTGCAGAACGCGGTGTATCTTGCTTCGTCATTCACCAGCGACGGCAGGTCGGACTCGCCCAGGCTGTACTCTCCTATCGTGCGGAGCAGCCGTGCTCTAGCCGGTTCCAGTGCATGACCAGAGAGCACGACGTGCTCCGCAGTATCGCTCTCTCCGCAATGGGGGCAGGACCTGTTTTCTGCCCTCTTGTATTCGCACAGCCTGGCACGGAGTCCGCCGTGTCCTGTGAGCACTTGTGACACCCAGTAATCCAGTAACCCGGGGACCCAACTTGCCCTCAGCCTGTCCTGGACTGAGAGGAAGTACTTCCTCAGGGTGCTCCCCTTGGTCGTGCCAGTCCACCTGGCGCCCCAGGCCTCTATTGTCCATTCGCCTATGAGGGCCTTCCACCTCCCGGGCTCTTCCTCAATTCTTCACCGTAGGGGAGGTGGAAGATCTTCAATGTGCCCTCTCTTCATCTTCGACCTGAGGCGCTGCTCCAGGAGGACCAGGTCTACTGGTGCCGCCGCTGCCAATACCTCCACCGCGTCCTGAGACACCGTCCTATAGGACCTCGTGACCCTTATCAAAGCCGCTCTCTGAATCCTCTTCAGGGCGTGCGTCTGGCCCTTGTTAAGGTGCGCCGACCATGACTGCGAGGCGTACCTGATAATTCCCAAGATGACTGCCTGGTAGAGGGTTCTTGAGACTGGGAACTTGACTCCCCACATCGCCCCCCCCTATCCTCGCGAAGGAGTTACTCACTTTAACGACTCTGTCTCCGAGGTATTTGATGTGGGGAGAGAGGCTTAATCTTTTCCCCAGTCTCACCCCCAGGTACGTTACTTCCGTGTCCACCCTAACTCCTCTTCCTTCTATTTCCAACCACATAGGGTGGGCACGGTCCATCTTGCCCCGTATCAACGTCGCTGTTGTTTTCTCCGCAGCCAAGGTCATCTTCATTCTGGCGCACCACTCCTTGACCAAATTGGCACAGGCGCACGCTCTTCTTACTACCTCGGCTCGTGAATTCCCCACGATGGTCGCCGCAAGGTCGTCCACATATGCCACCGCGGGGAACCCACACTCTTTTAGGGTCACGAGGACCTTGTTAAACACTAACTTCCAAAGGGCAGGGCCCAGAACTGAGCCTTGGGGACACCCTCGCTCCACCGGTGCTTCGACGTCGTAGGACACTCCTCTGATGACCGCCCTACGTCCACTAAGGTAGCTGCCCACGAGCTCATAAAAATTGCTTGGGGCTTCCAGTTCCTGCAATTCCCTCATGACGTAGGGCCACCACACCCTGTCAAAAGCAGAGGAGATGTCAAATGTGACCAGCAGCGCGTACTTAGAGCGAGTCGCCATGTCGTCCCTTATCTTATCCAAGGCATCAGCTGTGCTCCTGCCCTTGCAGGAGCCGTACTGTCTTGGGTGGTCCACCTTCTCGAAGGTCTGCCGCAACGCCGTGTGCATGAGTCTCTCCAGGACTTTACTCAGGACTGGGAGGAGGCTGATGGGGCTGTAGCTCTTGGTAGCTGTCAGGTCCCAGTCGGCTCCCTTCGGAATGAGTCTGAGCTCCGCTCTCTTCCATTGGCTCGAGAATCTCCCGTGGTCGAGGCACTCATTCATTATTTCGAGCAGTCTCCTCTCTATGAGTGGACACGATGCCTTGATCATGGCCGCGTCGATCTCGTCCAGTCCTGGAGCTCTTCCGGTCTTCTGCTTGTGCACGGCGATGCGCAGGTCCCAGATGTCCCATAGTGGGTGCAGGTCCGTGCCTGGGGGGCCCTCTGTCAGGGATCTTACCCGAGAGTCTTCAGGCGAGTCGTCTTCTTCTAGATCCCTGGGGTATGTCTCCTCCATGTAAATGCCCGCTGCTTCTTCCGGGGAGGTGGCCTGCCAATCGCCGCTCTTCAGCGCGGCGAGTGTCTTGGACTGGCCACCCCTGGCCATCGCCACTCGGTATGGAATACCCCAGGGGTTCTTCTCCGACTCGCGTTGGACGAACTCGTCCCAGGTCTCCCTCCGGGTAACCTCTATCTTCTTCACGTATTCCTTCCGGAGGGACCTGTGTCCCACACAATCAAACCATATCCAAAACCAGAAAATCATTCCCGATATTGAGGATTCTGTTTCCACACCAATCTTTATCTTTCCCATCTAAATAGCCCACCCCACTTAGGCCAAATACTAAATAAATAAGTTACCAAAACATAAGTGTCATTGACAAGATCTTCACAAATCCTATTGGCCAACTTCCCCAGAAAGAAATTTTCTCGCATACGACTGACTATAATTGAATTCTTGGCACCATTCACTTTCCCCTTCTTTGGAAGTCTATTGTGGTTCGATTCCTTAAGCCAGCTTAGCCAACCAATAACTTTTCATCCTATCGCCCCAGTAGCTTTCTTCCAATCCTCTCCAAAATCTTTGAGAAAACCATAATAAAACGTCTCCTTTGTCTTATTGAAGTTCGATCCCTTCTACCAAGGGGCCAGCTTAGGTCCCACCTTCAACAATCCATTGGGCAGCAATGCAATTTATATAAAAGAATTAGAATCATTCAAAATATTGAATGATAAAGAAAATTAACCTTGATATGGCAAACAAATTGGTTAGGCTTATCCGGCTCCCTTTTTATTCTGGGGTGGGGGGGCTTTACTCAGAGTCACGCGAGAAAATAAGTAGCTATGTTATAAATAAGCAGAGAATTCATTTAGGCAACCTTAAATGATTTCAGCTCCAATCCCACTTATAAATCAAGCTCCTTATACTAACCCTGAAACATATTTTTTGGGAGGTATTGATTGGGCCGTGGATTTATTTTTTTATAATGAAAAAAAAATGGTGAATATGTTGTTTATTTGATCTGATATTATCTAAAATTTTTAATTTTAGGCCTATTCAACAAGAGGAAACAGAAACATAATAGTTGTAGAATGGGGAGCCCTGGCGGCTTCTCCTTATTATTTAACAGCAGCAAGGAACACCTATGCTGTAGGAGAGCTAGTCGCGGGATTTCTGTCAACTATGATTGGAGTTCAGGGTCTCTCCATGAAACTTACAGAAATGATAGGATTCAGCCTTGGTGCACATGTCGCCGGGGTAGCATCTTCACTTCTAGTCAAAAAGCCCAGAAGAATAATAGGTAACTCTGCTTTATTAATAAATTAAACCGTTGTATCTCCTTCATGAGGAATCTCATGAAGGGCAAAGCACAAAGTGAGGAAAACTTGCACTCTGTGAGAAAAAAAAAATTGTATTTTTAACAGATCATAATCAGAGATCCTCTGAAAGGAAGATTTTTGCTCAAGATGTCAGGTATGTTTTTTGGTAAAGGATTTTGATATCCAGTCCGTAATTACTATCAGAAATCGGTTCTTCTTCTTTGATTGCGGAAACAGATTCATTTTTTGTTGTACAAATTATTTTCCAAGGTTTGGTGGCCGTCAGCATCTTCTCTGGAGTTACCAACTAAGCTGAGCCATTCTCAGTAGGCTCACGTCAAATTGCTTCTTCATGCCAAACCGTTCCACAGGTTTCAAAACGACTACCACAGGTTTAAATCATTCAATGAGCTATTACCAGTAAAATTTTACAAAATTCTACTGTTTTCTAGCTTTCAAGAGTTATATTCCCGGCTAAGTCTGCCTTTCGCATCTTCAGGAATCATCCATCAAGATCTGCGTCGATACAGACAACTTAAGACTTGGTATTGTAAGCTATGGCGTCGAAGGTTGAGGTTTCTTTCTTGTATATTATTTATAACCAAACCATAATCATTCGGGCTGGGGGCGCCCGGGACGGTCTCGTTGACCCAGCCACTGCCCGGTGAGCGTCAGAAAGAGATAAATGAATAAACCTGTGATCTTTGACGTTCGCTGGCGTTCTCGTCGGTGGGCAGTTTTATTCGATTTTTTTTATTGACCTGACTCCAAAGATCTTAGAAGGTGTGCCCTGCCAGTGCACTATGTTAAGGAGAAGAGGTACAGGCTAGGTATTATAGATAGTTTACGTGGTCTAGGAATTACCACGAGCTCACACTCAGTATCTGAGGGCAGGCGAACAATGTCCGGATCCCAACCAGTGAGTGTGAACCGGAAAAAGGCAGACCGCTGGGGGAGAAGCTACTAGGTACATTTTGTCCAGAAAAGTCTGAATGCAAAAGAGATCCTGTAGCGACCGCTAACTACATAAGATAAATAACCCTATACTCTATTGTATCTATATTGTAAACAAATGTAAATAACATTACCAAAGTATAAATCATTGTAAATGTGGTAAACAATAAACATGCAGCTGCAAGCCAATTACCAGCGACCCAAACCGCCGGGAGGCCCATAGACCCTTACCCGGGTCAGGTATCCGTGACATATCTCTTTGTCAGAGAACGAAGAAAACCACATACTCAACTGGCATTGGGTACATTAAAACCAAACCACTGACGACTGACGAAGCCAGCTGGGTATTTATGACCGGCGGTTTGGGGCCTGTATATCATTCTCCTGACAACTAGCTGACTGGCTCGTGGTCTCTTAACTCTCTGATGTCAAACTCTGAAACTTGGTTTCCTCATTATGAAAACCTCTGCATATCTCTCTCCTAACCTAGCTAGGTTTTAGTCCGGCGTTGTCAGACCCCACACCTTCCTAGTGGGGATCTCTGACTTCCTCTCGCTAAATCTAGCACCTCCTTGGGAGAGACCTTTCCCTAGTGGACAACGGTTGTCGTGGCCCTGCAAGCTTGGTAAGCTGGTAAGCAGTGTTCCCCACGGCGATTCAGTCTGCCTCTCTCCGGCTCACACTCGCCTTTGGGACGGATTTCGCCTACCCTCAGATACCGAGTGTGAATTAGTGGTCATTCCAAGACCACACAAACTACCTACACCACCAAGCCTATACCTCTTCTCCTGAACATGGTGCATTGTCGGGGCACATACCTATCAAAAATGGAGTCAGATAGTAAGACCGTCATGAAACGATTGTCCAGGTTATAAACTGAATCAACCCTCACTTCGTCACCACGGCTAGGGTGACTAGGCACCCCCCTCGTGACGACCCGACAGATCCCTTCCAAGGATATGCTAGTTTTAGTGAAACGGAGCCAGAGATTCCCAGTAGGAAGGTGGGGGGTCTGACAACACGTGACTAAATAATGCAAGGTTGGAAAAGAGGGGTGCATAGGTAATTAAGTAACAAAGCCATGGAGAACGACGAGCGCTAGTGCAGAGAGAGAGATCACTTCAAGTATCTGATTCCGACTAATTGTTTTTTTTTTTCCTTATCTCTCAAACTTGGAAAAATAAGGATAAAGGAAAAATAAAAGGAGAAATTTATTTCTATGGAGTGGATCCTTGTAATAGGAGGGACCTATCTGACTGAAAAAGCTAAGAATTTCTACTTTATATAGCCATCTCATTCCTGCCTACAGCGAATGAGAGAGCTTTTATCTAGGCCAATCATAAGATCGTTTATTATGGCCATTTTGGGGCTAGTGCGCCCGCGTCCCTGTGGTGTCTGAGTGGAGCTCTTACGGTGTCGGGATCATGCACTAGTCCCCTCTCTCTATACTGACGCCAAAGATTTATTAATAAACTACAGAAAGGTAGGTGGGTGTTTTATGGCCCGTGAAGAGGGTAACTTCTATTTGTTCGTGGTGAAGAAGTTGGCAGAACACCATTTAATTGGATAGTTCATCTCATTACTCTACCAGAAGAATAATTTATCAGGGGAAAACATTTCAGATAATGATATCCCGTGCTTATTTCATCGGGGTAACCGTACTTTCTACATATTGTTGAACTTTTCCGACCATCTAAATCTCAGACAAATATTCCAACTGTTTAATGCAAGACTTTCTTAAGCAGCCACTTTTGGTCTACTTCTGTTTATTGGGACAAGAGAGCAACTAATTGACGCATTAGTTGGTCTCACAAATTGTACATTAAATCTTCCACACTACAGCTCGTTCGCTAAAAGAATGTCGTTGAAACTTCTACAACTACCTTGGAATCCAACTTGGACTCTTCCACACACACGTGTCTGTTTTTCCTTTACTCCCTTCATTCTTCATTGCCATTTAGTCATTCTCGTTTAGAATTTGTGTGCGCTTTAGATTGTTTATTCTGTCTCTTACACAATTTCTTCTATTACATTTTCTTCTATTACATTTTTTAAATTTACAGTTAGTTTACTACAACTATAGTTTTGGTCGTCAATTTTTTTAAGTTTAATATTTGCAATTGGCTTACTATTTTAATTATTTCTATTTTCTCTTAAATTAATATTATTACTTGAGTTTTACATTAATTTGCTTTTTTTGGCTTATTATTAATTCAGTTTTCTATGTAAGTTTTAATTATTAGAGTACCTAATTTCCAAGTTTATTGGTCTTAAGTTAAAATTTTGTGTTTTTCTTATATTTAAATTAAATTATTTTGCTACTGTTATTTTCGCGATTTTTTTATTATCCTTTAAAATGTGTCAAGCTATTGGAGGAGAAGGGCAAATACAAAGAAAAAGTGTTATTCAATACTTGCTAAGAAGAAAAAAAATAGGTTTCGAAGAAGTCACTAGATCGAGAAATGCGAACTATTTGAATTAGTGTCACAGAAAAAGATTTGTTAGGTAGTTAGTATGTGAATATTATTTCTTCGTCAAATATCAACTAGAATACTACTGTGGGTATATACTGTCATTAGATTCACATTAAACACCAAAATACGTTTTATATATTAAAATTTTCAGGATTGGATCCAGCTGAACTTCTTTTCTCCAACTCTCCGACCGAGTTTATCTTGGATAATTCAGACGCACCTCTCGTAGAAGTAATCCATTCTTCAGGTGGTCACATAGGCTTCAAGAGGCCACTAGGACATAGAGATTTCTATCCTAATGGAGGTATAATTATATTAAATATTATTTTCATCTTTGTTTGAAGAAAATTACAAACTGCCCAAAAAGTGGCAATTGGTATAATTGCTGTCAGCCATGACATGTTAACAATATTTCATTTACTCTCTCATTCCTACAGCATTTAAATGTTATATTTAGAAATTATAGACACATACGTGGTTTGATCAAAAAGTAACGAGAATTTTCGTTTATCTTAAAATTTTTTTATTTAATCATCGATAGCAATTTAGTCCCCTTCAAAGTAACCCCCCTCAGATATAATACACTTGTGATATCGCTTTTTCCAATCTTCGAAGCACTTTTCGATATAGCTCTTAGCTCCTTCAGCGATTCTTCTTTTATCTCATCAATGGTGTCAAAACGTCGTTCTTTAAAGGTTTTTTTCAACTTCGAGAACAAAAAGAAGTCGCAGGGAGCCATGTCCTTCTGGCAGGAACTCGTGATGCTCTACGCCACTGAAATCGAACAAAACAGTGAGAAGAACCATCTACTTGTGAACAAACTTGTCGAATTTTTTTCGGTCTTGTCTCTTCAAGCCGCTGCAATTGCGAAGATTGCGCCTTGGTTTCCTCGTCATACCCATATACCCATTTTTCGTCACCTGTTATGATGCAATTAACAAACTCTGGATTGTTGGTTACTTCCTTCAACAATTCTTTGGCGATATCCACGTGATATTTTTTTTTGTCAAAATTCAACAATTTTGGAACGAACTTTGAAGACACAGGTTTCATGCCCAAAACATGGCGAAATCCGTCCGTATTCCAAAGGCGAGTGTGAACTGGAGAGAGACAGACTGGATTGTTACGGGAGACACTGCTTGGTAAGTTTGCAGGGCCGCGACAACCGTTGTCCACTAGGGAGAGGTCTCTCCCAAGGAGGTGCCCTGGCAGAGGCTGGAAGGGTTTGCCGGCTGTTTGGACCCATCCATGAACATGCTACTGACAGCTGGTGTCCCATCTCATGTAACTAATTAGGCACTGGCAGCATGTTTTATTGTTTTTATATTTTATATTTACAATGATTTATATTTGGGTAATGTTATTTGTTATTTACAATATATATACAATAGAGTATAGGGTGATTTATCTTATGTAGTTAGCGGTCGCAACATGGTTATTTGGCCATTTTTGACGTTTCCTCTAATGTTTTATCTATATTTATGTTTACTTTCAACATAGTACCTGATAATATTTCAGTTTAGTTTTGTGATCCTGAAGGGAAACATCATGCCGTTATTTGATTTAGCTGCTGAAGTAGATACGAAGGAAAAAGCGGTTTTGTTTCTTCAATCTAAGGGGGTATTGCCTAGTGAAAAAATGTGTTCTAATGGCCATCAAATGAAACTTTATCTAGGCGAAAAGGATAGATGGACATCCAACGAGAGAGGCTGCAAAGAAACCTTTGGATTAACAAAAGGAACATTTTTTGAAAACAGTAATTTACCATTTAATAAATTTGTTATTTTGCTATACTGCTGGACAAAAGAATATACATCTACTGAATGTTGTCAAGAGGAACTAGGATTATCAAGCAATACTATTACAGATTGGAAAAATATATTTCGAGAAGTTTGCGCAGATCATTTATTAAAAAAATTCAGAAAGATCGGTGGGCCAGGGAAAACAGTTGAGATATACGAATCGGTGGTACAAGAAGAAGTTTGATAGACTCATATTCAATCAATTTTTACGGTGCAACATAATTAGCGGTAATAATTTGTTGAATCAATTAATAAATGACATTGTAAATTTTTGGCCACCAGAATAAATATGTTTTAACACTAAAACATCTTTTACTAAACACTTTCCCCGAACCTTTCCTTTACAGATAATAGACTAGAGAAATGATTAAAAACAATCGGGGTCCCTATTCCCAAAAAGACCCGTGACTGCTACTAGAAACAGCTGAAAACTTCAACTTCTCGTTACTTTTTGATAAAACCTCGTATACAGCACTAATTCACCTGCAGAGTTGTCACCTTCCTGGTGTGGACTTCCCTGGCTTTTATGACTACTCTCGTTGAGATTTCAAGACAAGAAAAGGTGTTTTTCCGCCATATCTGCTTTTCTTTCATGCGATTGTCTTAGGCTAGCTCATCCATAAAATCCATGTAATGATTGGTCGCTCCTTCATTATGTTGAAGGGGGAGGGAGTGGAATTGACTTTCTAGCGCTGTGCAAATTACAGTATAAGTCTGAGTGAAAAATTGCCTGGTAATTTTCAGTTAATTGACTAGGATTGCTGCCTATTAAGCCCTCCATATACCATCCAAGTATATTGTGACATAGGTATCCATCCATTTTGTACAGAGTGCCTTAAAATCTCCACTACACATTTAACGTCCCAAATATATTCCAAACACTGCAGGTCCAGTTTATTATTCGGAGGTTTTAGTTTACTATCAATATTATATCCATTTCCATTGCTTCTGCTTGAAATTGCAGTTCATATGTAATCGGGGTTTCGTTGAGATGATTAGTGATTTATTCACTCTCAATATTATTTCTGATGCCACTCCAAAAGTCTAACTTGTGTAGCCATTGCGTCGGTATACATGACCTGTAATATTACTGCGTTGGGAATATTTCTGTTTTTCGCCTTTATCTGTCACTGTTTTCGTCTTTTGAAATGCGTTTGGGTTGAGTCATGTAGGTATATTTTGGCTGTCGCTAACTTTTACAGCCAGACAAGACAAAAGGGGTGATCATTTTATTCACCACTCCACTATAAAATTATCTAGGGACCACGCGAGGTCTTCTTCGGACGTTATCGCTATTATCGTTTTACAAAAAATAAAATAAATAAATAATTAACCGTAAATGAAAAAAACATAAATTTTCACATTTTTTTCTCTGCTCTGCCATGATTCTCTGTAATGAACTATCAACTAATTGATGCACTTCAAATTGTCAGAATCACTGATTCATTTACTTATTTATTTCAGGAACTCACCCGCAACCAGGATGCACCAATGGCTTAGCTGCTACAGCTTGTTCGCATCGGAGGGCATATCAATATTTCGCAGAAGCAGTCACTAAGAATGGCCGAGGATTTAAGGCAACTCAGTGTAGTTCGATGAAAAGTTATCTTAATGGGACATGCAAGGGGAACCCCAAAGTTCTTATGGCTAATAGAAACTATGACTCGACTTTAAACGGATCTTTTTACTTAATAACTAATCCAAAAAAACCTTATGGATTGACATAGTAAAATTCTAAAAAGTCTATCACCGATTTTTAGAAGGTTAATTAATACATTTATTGTGATGATACATAATGAATAAGATAAGAGATGAAAAATTAACTTAAAGAAAGTCTTTTTGTACTTGTTTAATAGTTATAGAAAAGAAATGTATTTATCGAATAAAATGCTATATTTCAATGACTTCATGAAACCAAAAGCTTTAATTTTTCACTAATTGTTTTAGAACTTTGGTCCATACATAATAAAAAAATATATTTCTCAGCTACTGGAACAATGGGGTCATTAAATCATAATAATCTTCATATAAGTATATTATAAATCTGGGGTGGTTGTAAAAAAACACATAAGTCGAAATCATCGTTTTAAGGACTGGACAAAGCACGTTACTGGTATTAATCGAACCAAATCAAGGTACTTATCGATTTCACTCTGGAAATTTTTCCTAATGCGTTGGAGTCAGACTTAACTGATTTTACAAGACATAAACGACAGCAAAGGATACCTGTAGGTAGGTAAGGTTAACTCATTTTTCGGACAACTTGACATCCACTTTTTCACGGCAGCCACATATATATTTGTTAAAATTTCAATGAAAAATGTAAATATATTTTTAATAAAGGAAATTTATACTTATTGGCTTTTTATTAATTATTATTTTTATTAATGCATTTGTCGGGTCGTCACGAGTCGGGGTGCCTGGTTACCCTAGCCCTGGTGACAAGTGAGGGTTGTTTGAGTTTATAACCTGGACAATCGTTTCATGGCGGCTTTACTATCTGACTCCATTTTTTGATAGGTATGTGCCCCGACAATGCACTATGTTCAGGAGAAGAGGTATAGGGTAGGTAGGTAGTTTGTGTGGTCATGGAATGACCACGAATTCACTCGGTATCTGAGGGTAAGCGAAATCCGTCCGGATTCCAAAGGCGAGTGTGAACCGGAGAGAGGCAGACTGAATTGTCGCGGGAGACACTGCTTGGTAAGTTTGCAGGGCCACGACAACCGTTGTCCACTAGGGAGAGGTCTCTCCCAAGGAGGTGCCAGATTTAGCGAGACGAAGGCAGAGATTCCCACTAGGAAGGTGTGGGATCTAACAACGCTGGACTAAAACGTAGCGAGGCGAGGAGAGAAAGAGATGTAGAGGTTTTTCATAAAGAAGCAGTCAGGTTTCAGAGTTTTCAGCAGGGGTAGCCACGAGCCGGTAGTTGACAGGAGAGTGATATACTGGACCCAAATCACCGGCTTAAATACCCACCGGGGCTTGCCCACAGCCAATAAGCATCGCCATTGTTGTGGCCAATGATGTGGCTTTCCTTTGTTCCCTGGCAGAACCTGGAAGGGTCGGCGGTTGGGTCCACATATACCTGCTACTGCCAGCTGGCGTCCCAGCTCATATAACTAATTGGTACCCCGCATTTTTTTATTGTTTAACACATTTACAATTATTTATATTTTGTTCATGTTATTTACATTTGTTTACAATATATATACAATAGAGCATAGGGTGATTTCTCTTATGTAGTTAGCGGTCACTACAGCATTATTTAGCAACTCCAATTTAAATAAACTACCTTTGGAATTCCCGGAACACTCAGCAAGCCACTTTCAGAGATCACATATAACCTATACAATACGCTAATATATTTTTATATCTAAAAGAGATAGCTGCACTGACAATCCATAGTTAGAAAAGTAGTATATGCATCCAATATTTCAAAACAAAATTGGGTTGGCTAGAATTATAACACGAAACGAGTTGAAAGAGACAAGTCCAAGAAATTTAAGCCCACCAGAAGTGTCAGGCAAGGAGATGCATACCTTCCGGTTAATTTTGGATCTGAGACTGCAAGGTATAAAACTCTGATACTATCATTTTTAGGTTGGTTCAGTTTCTATGCCACTCTGATTACATCGTTTGAAAGAAGCACCACAGTGTGGTGGTAAATGAATTTATATTTTATATTCCATGATGTTTCATGGATCGCAGAGTCAGCTCCGACATGAGCTGTTAGCTTATAAAAAAAACTACTCTACTATTTCAGGTGAATCTTAAGTTAGTACTCCTCAGAAGACCTTCATGAGAGGCAGGTATGTCACTAATGTATTACTGTGTTTTGAGAGGAGAATGCTTCGATCCTTTTTCCGAGGAATTAGAGTAACTAAAGAATGGAAAATAAGAACCAACCTACAGTTTCGCACCCTCGACGAACGAGTTGGTATTATTAAAACAGTGTGGGCTAGACAGGTTTCGACGCACATTGGAAAGTGTACATGAAGAATAAACCCCCCAGAACGCCGAAGGTCCGTTCAGAAGAATGATTTGCTAATTTCACGAAAATATTTCTAGGTATTCGCAATTGGAGAATGATAACAAAGAACTTGGACTACAAGTGAAGGACGAGACTCGGAATGATCTTACCCTTTTCACGGATCAGTCCTGTGGCTCTAGTCTGAGATCGTAAGTAACGGATTAGCCATTACGTATTTTGCCTCATAACCTAACAGCTCGTTACTTTGTACATATGTACCTCATTGCTGAGCTGAAAAATGGTAATACGGTAATAAAGCTGTAAAACCAATGCTGATGTCTCATGTTGCATCTTTCGAGGCCAAGTTGCCCTTTATGTGACAGATATGTATAAAAACCAACTAACTCAATTCCCTTTCATGCAAGAACACGTTTGTCGAACTGAAGTAAATCCTGACTTGACGAAAAAAATAAAAGAAAAGTTTCATCTGTACTTCAATCCTTCAAAACCATATTTGCTGACTTTGTGAGAGAAAAATGCTTTTGTGATATTTTTATCAACCCCCTTACAATAATAGACCCGAAACTCCAGCAGTACTCTCCTGGAATTTAAAGTAAATTAATTGGCCGACGAAACAGCTTTGTTATTGCATCAAAGTATGCTGAGATTAATACTAAAAACGAATCACCGGATTATCTGATATTTTGGAAGTTCTCAAAAAACGAAGCTGTTGACCGGCCTCCTCTAGACTACAATAAGCTAGTTCTATCTAGTAGAGGTATTTTCCAAAGAGGTAAGAAGAAGAACATTTATATTTTAATATATTTGTGTTTTTCCCACTTATAAAATGGGTAAAAGCTGTTTACAAAAAAATATAAATTGTAATTATAAACAAAAAAGTACATAATATATTAGTTATGTTTATTCTTTTTTTGATCCTCCGAAACAGCAGTTAAAGAGATTAACAAAGAGGTAAATTTGAAGTGTGCTGTTTCCATTTCTGTTTACAGCTGTTTGCATCGGGATGTGTCGATGTGTTTCTGTAACCTTAATTTTCAAGTGACTGAATCTTTTGTTTTTATGTAAAAGATTTCAATAAACCATTTATTTTGTGAATGATTTGTGGGTTGGATTACTGTCGCAAGTATTATAAAGCCATTTGAAGATTTATTGTGGTCATTCTAGCATGATTACTGAATCTTTGTTTCTTTAATTTACAAAGTTGATTTTTCTCGATAAATAAATTAAAATTCTCCACCTATTTTCCATTAACCATTTTCATCATGTGCTGTCCTATTGTGAGATGTTCCAACTGGATTTTGGCCCAGTTTTGGTTGAAAAATAGCATCATTTTATTTTCTCTAGGCTAATGGTTGGGAATTATTTTTTGAAATGATAACATAATTGAGTTAAAACAAATAATGGATAGAATGTGGGTATCTTATATTTATTGATATTATTTGAGTTGAAGCTTCATGTTTACTAATGGAGTTTTTTTTTTTTTGTGTTTCCGTAACATCAGTCCTTCAGCTTGTGTCCCGCCAGGGTTTAATGGAAGAATGGAAACCAGGTACAGAAATGTTTTTCCAGGATAGAGAATTTAATTATATTGCTGTCGCTAAATTTACAACCAGTCTTATTAAACACACAATCTGTATGGTATTAATTATGAACCACTCATTACTTCATGGTGTTTACATTTCATTACAATGTGTGTACTTAGATGTTTTCGTCACTACAGTTCCTATTGTGTCGCAAGCTAGTTGCATAATAACCATTTTGTTTTATCAGACTGAGATACCATGGTTTCATTGTGGTATATTTTATATATTATTATATTTAAGCAATTACTTATTAGCATATTTTAAAGTCCACCCACTGACCCTTAAAATTGAAAACGAAATTTATCATTAGCCACTTTTAATGATTTTAATAATACCTAAAAACCAACACTAACAGTAAAAATAAAAGTTGATCTCCACAAAATTATATAATACGAAGAATATATAAACTGTCATCTTTAGTTATTCCAAAAAGATATAAAATTTTGAAACTAAAAACTTCAAGGTAATAAGTATTAGCTGTAACTAATACTGAATTCACTCTGTGAATGCAAAAGATTCATCAACTTAAAAGCTGTTTTAAATATTAGATCTTTAAGCTCTACAGCCTGCTGACGAGTCTCGGGTGTCACCAACAACAACCTAGAGTCCTTAATATGTGCCTCTGCCATCCAGGTTCATTCCTTGAACTTTATATATTGAAAATAGGTCATAAACCACCCGATTTGTTTCTCCATAATATTTATAACTATGTACAAATATCCGTAATATTTGTAACTAGCGTTTTCTTTATGTTCACTATCAACTCCTTAAAATATTAGATTAGTGTGAAGATGCATAGCCTATTTGTTAACATACAGTCTGAGGAACACGTCAATTTTCAAAATACTTTCACCAGTTTCTGAGTCTATCCAACAAACAAATGTTTCTGACCCAGCGTTGCTAAAGTATTTATTTATGCCAGTCTTCATTTAGGCAGAAAAAGGGATTAATTCTATCTATAATGTAAAATCAAGTAATTCTATTTACAGGTATTTATAAGTATTAGTCCTGTAAAAAATTTAAGTCTTTTATATATTCACTATAATATTAATTTAAATCAAAATGAAATGAAAAAAAAAACACTATTCTGGGACATAGTCCCCTAAAAATAGCAAAACTTGATTATAAACAATATTTTTAGTATTACCCTCAGTTGCAGGAATCGATATTATAAACTTACCACCAATACTCAGCATACATTTCTACTCCTAATATAATCTTGTTGCTGTTTTATCTAATTACTAAAGTTCGTGAAGAAGTGCCCAGTTGCATGTGTCCTCCCAAGGATGGTTAGGAACTTAATGTTTCCCTGTAGGGTCTATTACTTCCTGAAATCTTTTAGAACGCCTTAAGTCCTACTGGACTCTAAATGTCATAGAGAGTGCCACCAATCAGCTTAGCAACCCACCCCCCAAAAAAACAACCTAAAAGCTATGGATATGGCCGTTCTCATGCTGATGGGATTGAACATCATTGAGAGTGTCTCTATTTTTCTTGGCTTAGTATCTGAGCCCTATTTAAGGACTAGCCAGATTGCCCCAATTTAAACAATGCACTTCTCCCCAGGCTGATATTTTGATACTACGTAAGTGTGTCGAATCTAAACAAAACCAACAACTCAAAAGTTAATTTTTCAACACACCAATTGTATTTTGTAATGTAACTAAACTTCCTTCAAGTACTGTTCCAAAAGGACTTTTTAGTACATTCAGTACCACTGTGATCTTAATCAGTATAAGTGTATCAGTTTTGCTGGAATATTCATTTCAGCCAAAGCTTTATACTTTTCTTTTTTATTAATACTGTCTTAATCTAATTTAAAATTAATAATTATCCTTGTTCCACTGAGGTGAATTTCCTTGCGGAAGTAGAGCACTGTTAGTATCCCATTTTGCCAAGGAGTAAGAGTTTGTGGAAATGAATTTGAGATCAAATTTTACTGGCGCAGGGGCTAAAGGTTTTAAGTTGCCCTTTTTTTCATATAGGACAAATTAGTGTCTCTCTTAGAGCAAATGGGCATCTTCCAAGGAAATGGCTATAACAATAAATGAGTTGAAGAGTTTGTTGGAAAGTTGGCTTAAGTTGAAAAAAGAGGGTTGGTTTTTCATCACATTGATTAATGGACAACATTTATTTTACATGCTGTGAAACCTTACTCTGATTTCCTAACAAATTCTTCTATTTATTTATATATTCACAGCTAATGAACGAACAGTATTATACATACAGTATAACAATATTTTTGAAGGTCTTAACCAATTTGGACTAACTACCTTGCTTGAACAGTTCAGTTAGAAGTCCCCCCCCCCCCCGCATATCTTTGTGTTTTTTAGCCATTTTTATATAGCCTCCACAATTTTTCATTATCAGGATGCTCTCTACATTTCTTCCTGCATATTAATCTTAGTCTCAAAATATCTCCTTCATTCAGGCAATCATTCCTTGTTACCTTTTTGTCTTAGTGTCTTTGCTTGAGCAGCTTCCTACTTTGATTAAAGTTTTTATACAATTTGCTAGCACCAATTTCAGTTCTGAGCTTCTTGATTATGATTAAAGCTTATCCTGGTATCAATTAGAGATCCGAGGAATTCTTGAAGGTTAAATTTTATAAAATGCCATCAGTCCCAAACTTATTTCAAAACTAATGACCAGTTCAATTGAATAATAAATTAAAAATTAAATAAATATATCTATCAATGGTAACTTATACTCTCTTACTAATTATTTTTTTAAGGAGTTGTTTATAAACATTGGTTTTCATGATAGAAAATAAATATTTAGTGCTAATTATTTGCCAACAAAAAGTACACTGTCGGGGCATGGCCTCGACTCGGGATCTCGCCAATATCTGAATGCACAATAGATCTCTACCTACTGAGCTTTTCCCGCATGGCTGATGAGTCTGTCAATATCAATTCTCTTTGGCAATTGCACTCTTTATTATATTTTTTAGACTCATAAATATAAATAACAACTACAAACAATATTTTGAAATTATGTTAAGATAAAGGTTTGGATGTTCAGGCAGTTAAGTATTTTCTAACATTATAACTGAAATTTAACTTTGTTAATCAGCAGGCCTCCAAGTACAGCACCAATGATGATTCATCATCCGCTCGCTGTAAATGCTGCAGAAAATCATAATGTCTTCAGGCAATCACCTATTATTGCTGCATCGGCTCCTGTAGAAAGAATACCTTGTGTGGAAATGTTGCTGTAAGATTTGACATTTAGTTTTTGTTCAATTCAACATGATCTCTTAAAATTATATTTTTGAACTCTTATCATTAGCAATTAGTTTCTAAAGAAATTTTTCTCCAATACTACTTCTCTTTTTATTTGAGCCATAAAGCTCAATAATCACTGAATCAGTGCTCCAGTATTAGAATCCATGAAATGACGGTACTTGTTTGTTATAATGGCCTTATTAACTCGTAGCCTACCACAAGGCTAACAGGTAAACTGTTTACAGTTTACAATAATCTACCCCAAAGTAAAATGTAAATAAGGGTCAATTTTAGGGGAAAAGAATGTATACCAACATGAACTAAATTTCATTTGATAGCCTGAATTAGCTCATGGTTTGTATATGTTTTTACTATTAAACTATGTTTTGTTACGCTTTATTTTTAAATTAAAATTTACAGTAGAACTTCTCTTACTGTAGAGACCCAGATAGGGACTTATTTATAATAAAGAAAAATATATTTTAATACAAAGTTAATTTGTTATGTTAGTAGTATAATAATTTTAGATTTAAATTACATTCTTTGCCTGTTTTATGGAGTGTTAAAGTTAAATTTTGCTTGCTCCTTTATATCTTTATTATTTTGTGCAGGCCAGAGTAAAATGAGATGTGAGGAGTTCAAAGAAAAAACTTTATTATTATTAAATTAAATTTTCACAAAAAAAAAAAATTTAATGTCATGTATATTAAGTAAGTAACCATTTATGTATAAATATTTTTTTATTATATGTATTATAAATTGTTTTATCTTTTCAGAAATAGTTCCACTAAAAGGAGAAGCTTAAGCCCACAGCAAAAAATGATAAGCTCACAGTTTTCTCAGCCAGTGTAAGTACAATTATGTTTTCATCTATGCAAAATTTAAATCATAAGATATTATTGAAGAAAATTTTAATCCAAAGGGCCAAAGTCTCACTAATATGTATATTTTTAATATATATTTAAACAAGTTGACATTTTGCTTATTCAGGCATTTTCCGTAATAAAATTTAAATATAAGTATTACTCTCAGAATAATTATGACATCTTTTTAACAACATAGTTTATTCTGTTCCAAATACAGATTTGACAAAGCTCGAATTTTGTCCTGCTCAGACTTGGAAAGTGCATTGAAGAATCAGTTACATGATGAATCGACTCCATATCATGAGTACACACACAGGCCATTACATCCTGCTTTCCTTCGTCTTCCTCCTATTCAAGCATGTTCACCACCACAGCATGTCCCACCTGATGTTCTAAGGATGATGGGTGGCCGTAATCTTCAGCCTTTGATAATGGGGCACCAACTGCCTGGTAAGTATTAACACAATATTTTATAAATTACTTTTATCCCCTTTTATCAAAATGGTTAAATCTGAGTTTATTGAAAAAATTGAGCTCTTAAGTTGCATTTAAAATGGCACATTGTAATTGATTTCCCTGCTGCTTTTTTAATAATCATCCTGATTGACACCACCTTTTTGTATCCTCCCCCTCATATAATAGAGACATGCTATTGTGTGTGAGAACCACAAAAACTAAGAATGAGTTTCACTGTTTCTGTTAATAACATATAATGTGTGCAATAGCATAATTCTATATAATTTTTAAGTGCATGAATACTAATTAATCAAAATTGACAATTCAACAAAGGTATAAATACAAATTATATTTTGTCAGTTGGGTTATTTTAAACAGTTTCCTGATATCGTTATTGAACTCCTGCTAGGAATGCCAATGAGAATGGGGCATGCTCCAGTACGCCCACCACCTGGCTTCGAATCTCCAGTAATGACACCCCCTCCTAGCATGATATCGCATACTCCACAGTATTCTTCACCGCAGCCCTGGTCTCCTGCGAGATTAGCTCCAATATTTCATAAGTAAGTGCTTATTGGAATAGTATGTACCCATAACTAAAGTATATTCAATAATTAGTTAATAATCTTTCATTATTTAAACTATTTATGAACGTTTTACATTAATTGTATTTCTTGAAATATATATTGAGGTGAAAACCTTGATCATGTAAAGTAGTCTGTTTTCAATTAGTACCAAATATGTTGCAAGAAAGCTGCAAAAGCAAAAAAAAAAAAAATTGATTGTGAACAAGTTCATGACCACCTCTTAGACTTTCAAGCTTTCTCAAATCACAGCTCAAAAGCTATTAAAGTTTCAAAGTTCTGGTTTTTTCTCATTGTTAAGTCCATAATAAAGGCGTCAACGGGAAAATAAATTCATCAATATTCCTAAAAGTAGATTTCTGAGAACCAATAATTCAATCTTTAAAGTAATGAAAAAATTGTTGGTCACTAATCTATGAATCTAATATTATTATGTAAATTTATATTATTCAGTTATTGTTATTTTGATTTTTCATTTGTGATTGTATTTTCAGAAATGAAAGTGCAGAAGAAAGGGCACCTTGTGTAGAACTAAAGGTGGATGCGAATTCCAGAAATGGTGCCCCAAGATTCCGCAATGACTCCATTTCTCGCAATGAGTTGAGAGATATATGGTCTGTTGGGATTATTGAACGGGAACAAATAAAAGGAGGAACAATGAAGTATGGAGAACCTCTATCTAAACCTGGCCCTTCATCAATGATTGATAGGAATGCTGACCTCATCGAAAGCAACCAAATAGAGTCAACTCCTGTCAGGTAGAAATATTAAAAATATTAAATGTATAATCAGCAACATATATCATTAAAAATATCCCATTAAATATAATAAGGATTTTTCAGGTGCTTAAACCAGATAGATAAATATTTTTCAAAACCAGTTTTTCTTGGTTATTGTAAAAGTGATTTAACTTTCTTATATGTTTTACATGAATATGAAAAGTAAATAAATAAAGCACTTCAAGTTTAAGTTTAATGATATGAGCTGTAGCTGGTTTCAAATGACTTCTTGCACAGTATAAATCAAAGCCATGCTTTCTCCCAACTTCACCTTTAATTTATATGATATATATAATATCAACATATTTAATTTGGTACCCTAATCAATTTGACTGAAAAATATTATAATATATATTAATATTAAAAATGACAATTAATTATGTTTTACGGAGTTTAAAATATTTTTCATGTTTATAGGTCAAGGGACTCACAATTGCCATTATACACACATGTATAAGAAACAAGGGTTCTGATTTTGATAATAAGCAACAAACCTTAAAAAGGAAAAAAAAACTTAATAATTTAAGAAATAAGATTTATTAAAACATACACTCACTATTAATTACACAGTGAATTTAAAACACAGAAGTTTTCAGGTGTCAAAATGTCATATTTAACAACTAAATTAAATATTAATTTATATTTTACAATTTGAATTCAACTTAATTAATTGTATCTACACTTTTATATATACAATTAAAGGTGATTCTATAGAGAGGCGTTTTGGTTTTTCCCAGTAGCAGTTATGGATGATAATCTTGTTTCTATCCCTTTCTATACAATTAAGCATTGGTTTTGCGGTTTAGGTTTGCAGTAATGTGAATTCAGTGGTTCTTTGGACCAAATTTCTTGTTTACATTTCTTAGTATATCCCCCTTTTTTTGGTAGGGGGATTAATGGTTTTTGGAATAATCTTAGAGAAAGAACTGTTTCTAGATTTTTATTGGCTGTCAGTTGTTTATGTGGTTTGGTTGAAGAATCATGGGTATCGACTTTAGTTTATTGTAATAAGAAAGTCTTGGAATAAACTTCTTCATTCATTATGCCCTTAAAAAATAATAATAACAAAATATTTAATTCCTTCTGGAAAAAATTTATGTTCATTACTTACATCACTAATTATCTGCAAAATCCAGAAAATGCCTCTCCAAAAATAAGAGGGAAGATTGATGAAATAATTGTTTTAGGCCTTGAAGGAGTAGAATGCGCTATGCTAAATGTTTTCATGAATAGACTGAATTAAAAATGGGCAGTATATGCTAATAGAATCAGATGGTACACATAAGCTAACAACAGGAGGAAGCAGAACTGGTTGTTCAATTTAAATCAGAAATTTTTTTATAAACAGGTAGGATCAAAACAGCATGACCATTTGAAGATTTGTCTAACTGCAAATAAGGCCCTACAATATTGGAAAGGGTTCTGGGAAAAAGATGAATTCTACAAGAAATACTCATATTGGTTAAAAAATATGTCTGGTGTATCAGACCTCTCAAGTAATGAAGTAACCAACTTCAATAAATAATATGCATGAGATCTGATAAAGGAAATGAAGAACTGGAAAGCAGCAGGCCCAGATAAACCCCAAAATTATTGGCTTAAAAATGTCAACAATGTTCATCTCTCATCTAGTTGTCCGGAGCTTCTAATGGGGGTGTTGTTGAACCCTCAATCAGAATTCTGCACAGGTATAACCTACCTTACACCTAAGGGGAGCAAAGGTCCACCTGAACCCGAGGATCAAAGACCTATAACATGTCTCAACTCTGGGTATGAACTTTTCACATGAATAATAAAAAAATAAATTAACCATTAACAAGTTTATGGCCAAAGAGCAGCTATGTAATAAGAACAATTCAAGAGAACTCTTGGTCGTGGATAGTAATTATAATAGGAAGATTGGTTGCTTAAAAAGTTGAGAAAATGAGTAGTTGCATAAAGTGCTAACTAATGTTACAGTTTTCTCTTCATTTCTGCTATAAACTTTTGGGATGATCCCAGTAAATAGTGATATAAACTGAGACAATTGGGTGTTTATAGTATTGATAATAGGAAGATTGGTTGCTTAAGAAGTTGCTGATTTTTGCAGCATTGTTATATCTTTGCAGGCATCCTAAACACAGCCATAGCTTGGATAGATTGAAGATCTAGAAAAGCTATAAAGTTGACCAAATAATAATAGATCTCTTAGATCATGGAAGGTCTGCACACAAACAAACCAAGGTCCGAGCTTCTGTTATCCCATATCTATAAAGCTTAGTTTCTTCCAGGAGGGCTCTCCTAGTCCCAGTCCCTCCCCTCTAGTTCTGTTTGGGTCTTAACCCACTAGTAAACTGTTAAAAGATACCAGTAATGCATGGTAATCAACAAAAAAATGAAGCTGTTCCACTCATTTTATATAGATGAACACAAACTATATGAGAATTAATCAATAATCCTTCTAGAAATAGTACAAGTTTATAAGGAACACATATAAATGGACTGGGATAGAAAAAAATGTGTGGCATTATATGTCAAAAACAAATTAAAGCAAGAAAGGAAAACAATTTAAAACAGATAATGTACATATTTCAGCTTGAACAGAAGATTTGTATATATATAATTAAAAGTGCATCAATTGTTGAAATTGAAAAAAAAATATTAAGAATTCTTGCGAAGAAGAGTTTTAATATCGCATTCAGGTTATGCTCTAAAGGTTTTTATGAGGTGAAAGTATGATTAAAGCCTTAAATACACGGGTTTTTCCAGTTATGGCTTACTCTTTCAGAATTCCACAATGGACGAATACTGGACCTGGAGCTGTTGAATTGCTATGTCAGAGTCCAGATGGTCCTTGCCAGAAAAGACACCCTGAGTCCTCAGTAAAGAGATTTCCTCTATTAAGAAAGATGTTAGGACATGCTCTAATTGTCTAGTCTTCTTAAAGCTTGCCGGGAGGAAGAAGATAGTGTATGAAACTACCTTCTGAACCATGACTCGGACTTTTTCTCAGTTTTGGTGTCATTGGATGGTAACTACACGGCCCTCAACCTATCAGTTGTGGCCTCCTGTGTGACCTGTCTCCCTCACAGATGTAGTGAAAAGCATAGCACTCCAGGGAAGATTCTACCACTCCTTAGTAGACACCGGAGTGGATCACTTACCTGGATGCGAATTGTTGATATCTTCTTGGAAACTAAAGAATTCCTTCATGAGCAAATCATTGCCACAGGAGCCTATGAGCCTATAGAAAGCACAGCTGTGCGGAAGATATGGAGAATTATGAAAGTTGTTAGGTAAGAAAGTGTGGTGTTGTTAAGGAAGGAACCAAGGAAGTGTCAGGACATTTAGTGAGGGTGTTGATATCTGTCATATGTTTGAAGTTTGTACCAAAATCTGAAGGGTGAAAGGATTGGTAAATCTGGAAGCCATCGGCATACAAATAGTACTTACTTACAGGTTTTTAGGATGTTTGGGAAACCTAGAGGGAAAAGAGAAGTACAAATAAAGATGAACCTGTGTTACACCTTTCAAGATATCCACTAAATTAGATTGGGGCATGTTAGAAATTGTCATAGACTAAGCACTATAATAACTTATTATGAGCGATGGGTAAAGCAACAGTTTGAATGGGCAAGGTTGCTAGATCCAATAAGTACATTTTCTCTTGAGGAGTAGGACCATCCTGCTAAATTTGTGAGTGGGCAAGTAAACACATTTATGTATTGTAGATAAATAATTCACTGCCAGCCATTCAATAGAAACAAAAAATACTATGGGGGTTGTATATAGGATCGATCGTATCTGGTTAAACTAAATCCAACTTAACCTAGGGTTCCTTGTCTGCCTGCCTAGGAAAGGCAGGCAGGAAGGAAGCTAGGGTATTGAATTCCTCCCTCAAATTCTCATTATCTGTGGTTCTTTTTTTACCAATAATTATTATTATATAGTATTTATAATTATTAATTGTGGTATGTAATCGTATTAATGTAAATTTTAATAGTTGTTGGTTAAACAGAAAACCTAGTGACATATTCAGAATTATTATCCGGGACCTTATGATTTTTGTTTGTATAATGGCTTTCACTATTTTCTATTTTTTTGCCAGTAATAATTATTGCATAGTATTGATAATTACTAATTGTAGTAGTGGTATGTGATGAAATTAAATAATTATTGGTTAAACCAAAAAAATATTGAGATGTCTAAATTCGAATCCGGAACCTTTTGATTTTTGATTGTAATTACATTGATATAAATAGAATAATATTTGGTTAAACAGCAAAAATAGTGACATAGCTAGAATTAGAATCCTTAGAAGACCTTCTGATAGGTTAATTACTCAGGTTCAAATTCTAGCTGTCCTTATCTATTCCTTTTTACCGATAATTATTATTATTGTAATATCTAATCTTAGCTTAAGGAATTGGTTAAACAAAAAAAGTAGTGGCATAGTTGGAATTCAAATCCGAAACCTTAACATTTTCATTTGGTTTCTGGCGGTCACTACTTTATCTTATCTTTTTTAACCTATAATTATCATTTCTTAGTATTCATTAGTAAATAGTAATTTTTATATATGGTTTCAGAGATGTTTTAATAATTAAAAATTTTAATAATCGATGTTTAAGCATAACAATAGTGACATAGTCGGATTTGAATCTGAGACCTTCTGATTTTTGTTTAATTACTCAGGTTTGAATCCTGGCTGTGTCTGTATTTTTTCTTTTTAATAATTAAGTTCAATAATTATTGGTCAAAAAGGAAAATTACATGTTAATGTAAATTTTAATATTATTGGCTTAACAAAAACACAGTGACAGCCGGAACTAAATTCTGGGACCTTATGATATCTGGTTGATTTCCCGTGTTCTATTCCAGCTATGTCACTTTTTTTCACCTATAATTAGTATTATATGGTTTTAATAATTATTAATTGTTGAATTTACGCCCACAGATGTAAATTTTAATAATTACTGGTTAAACAGAAAAAGTAGTGACTGCCTGGATTCGAACTGAGACTTAACTAAATCTGTTTAATTTCTCAGGATTTGAGTTATGGCTGTCTCATTACTCTTTCCTTTTTACCTATAATTATTACTATATTCTATTGATAATTATTAACATTAAAGTGGAATGTTATCCCACTGATGTTATCTTTAAAAATTATTGATTATATAAATAAGATAGTAACCGATAGGATTCGAATCTGGGGTCTTCTGTTTTTCATTCTATTACTTAGATTCAAATCTCGGCTTTGTCACTATTTTTTTATTTTTTATTAATAGTTATTACTCTATTTTATTAATAATTATTAATTGCGGTACGTAGTCCTGCTGATGTAAATTTTAATAATTACTGGTTAAACAGAAATAGTAGTGACTGCCTGGATTCGAACTGAGACTTAACTAAATCTGTTTAGTTGCTCAGGTTCCAATTATGGCTGTGTCACTATTCTTTACCTTTTACCTATAATTATTACTCTATTTTATTAATAATTATTAATTGTGGTATTCCACCTAACTTATATAATCTTTAAAAATTATTGATTAAATAGAAAAGATAGCAACAGTCAGGATTCGAATCTGGTGCCTTCTGATTTTCATTCAATTACTTAGGTTCAATTCCTGGCTTTGTCAATATTTTTTTTTTTTTTTATCAATTACTATTATTGTACAGTATTAATAATTATTAAATTTTTACCAAAATTAATATGATATATGGGATTAATGATTATTATTTGTGGTATGTTATCCCACTGATGTACATTTTAAAAATTATCGGTTAGCAAAAAAGTAATCTGTTGTGATTTGAATTTGGGACATTTTGTTGTCGGTCCAATTATTTAGTTTAAAATTCCTGCTGTGTCCTTATTTTTTCTTCTTTACCAATAATCATTATATAGCATTTATTGTGATAAGTTATCCCACTGATGTAAATTTTGATAATTATGAAACAGTAAAATTGGGGCACAACCAGCATTGAAACCCAGGTCCTTTTGATTACTGTTTTTTAATTACCCAGTTTAGAATCCCAGCTTTACCACTATTGTTGCTCATTCCCCAATAATATTTATTGTATAGTAGTATATTGCATTTACAAAACATGAAGATAGAATATAATTAAAATTTTTGAAATAAAGTAAAATAATGGTTCTGTAAATAAAAAAAGGAGGTAAATTAATCCTGAATGTTTTTATAATATCCCTGAAAGATGTAGTTATTCTTTTTCAGGCCAAACGAAAAGAAAACACTGGAAGCAGTTAACAGCTCTGGGAAAAAAAAGGAAAAAAAGAAGAAGCAGAAAAAAGAAAAAAAGAAATCAAAAACAAATGCTGATGATCTAAAAGCTGAAAATACTCAAGTTCCTCCGCCAGAAGCTGAGAAAAATAATAAAAAGTAACTTTTTGAATTTTAGTGCATTTTCAATGAAATTTCACCATTTATGTGCAGTAGAACCACTGTTGTTTGTTTTTTACCTTCCTTACTTTTTGTGAACACGGATGAGTTTGTAATTACTATAATTATGAATAAATTATTATTTTTATTGTAAAGGTTTTCTAGGTGGGGGTCGTTTTGTCTTATCAAAGCAGAATTTCATAAGATCCTTGATCCACCCAGTCAAGTCCTTCTATTTATTTAGATTAAGCTATCTATCAGGTTGGCCAAAAAGTTCATTCGGTTTTTAAGCAAAAATAAGACACAGCTTTTAAACACAAAGCGATTTATTCAATCAATGATATAATTGCCGTTTTGTTCCAGTATCTTCTGCCGTCTCATGGGCATATTCATAATTTCAAGCTCAAAGAATTTCGTGTCTTTACTGGCAAAAAAATTTTCCAAGTGGATTTTTACATCTTCTTCAGAGTTGAAGGTCTGTCCATTCAATGAATTTTGAGGAGACCAAAACGGGTGGAAATCTGAAGTTGCAAGGTCGGGCGAATATGGAGGGTGCGGCAAAACTTTCCAGCCAAGCTCCATTAACTTCTGCCGCGCGTGCAAAGAAGTGTGCGGTCTGGCATTGTCATGATGGAAGACAATCCCCTTACGGTTGGCTAGTTCTAGACGCTTCTGGTGGATCCCTGAATTTAATTTGTCCAGCTGGTCACAGTACACATCTGAATTGATGTTCCTGTTCGTGGGAAGAAGTTCGTAAATGACAACACCCCTCAAATCCCACCAAATCGAGAGCATAACCTTCTTTGGGGGTTGTTTGTGGTAATTCGCCCTGCTTCCGCCATGAGTGTTTGCGCTCCACATTGCTATAGACGATCCGCTTTTTGTCCACTGTCATCATTCTCTTCAAAAAAGGATCGTTTTCTTCACGTTTCCACAATGAATCGCAGATGGAAATCCTTTGGGCGAGGTTAGCCTCACTAAGTTGATGGGGAACTCGAACATCAGGCCTGCTCACGTAGTCGTAGTCAAGTTGATGCAGATGGTTTTCAACACTCGATTTGGATATTTTGAGGATAACTGCGATCTCCCTAGTTGTATAACAGAGATTGGTGTCGACTAATTCCTTCACTTTGTCGCTGTTAATCTCAGTTGGCCGGCCAGAGCGAGGTGCGTCTTTAACCGAAAAATTTCCCGATCGAAATCTTGAAAACCACTTCTGGCACTCACTTTCTATAACAGCATCCTCTCCGTATACAGTGCATATCTTCCTGCTAGTTTCCACTGCTTTCTTGCCTTTTTTAAAATAAAAAAGCATGAGGTGTCAATAATGTTCGTTTTGGTTTTCCAATTTCAGGATGATCCTAAACACACAAAATACAATCAGTCTCGTCGGAATTTCGTGTCAAACTACGCTCAAGTGTCTAGTATCTGACGAGAGCAGACTCGCAAGGGATGGACTGAAGTTAGCTACATATTAGACTGCTTGAAGTTTCATGACGACAAAAACCGAACGGACTTTTTGGCTGACCCTTTATTTCCACTCATTTTTCATGAATTGTCATACCATGTTTAAATGTAATACCACAGTTTTCTGAAAGTGAGAATATTTCTCCCTACTGCATACAGTGCTCTTAAATGTCCTAAATATTACCTATTTCAAACATCCATAGTCAATCCAACTTGTTAATTAAAATATATTTTGCTGTTAAGATGTCGGTTGTGGAATGGATTTTTGCTAAGAATAAAACTCATTTCTTCCTGCAGTGTTTTATTTTCTGCACGAGGACTTTCAAGTCCTTACTTTCTTTTCAAACTTACATCGCCTTGGTGCTATGTAGAATAAATAATTGATGTGATATTGTTGTAAAGGATGATGATAACTCGACAACTTCATGGAATCGTGATACTTAATCTAAATAATGGTAACTACAAGCCTACCATCACTTCTACTGTTATATATTAACTACAATTTGACCATTATTAATAAACATAAATTAACTAAATAAACAAGTTATTGATAAAAACAAGCAGTGGGTTCAGGGAAAATCACTGCAATAACCAACTGGATTAGTGAGTGTACATTTTTGATATTAACATTACTTTATACTTAGATATTTGATATTATGCCAACAAATCTTTGTTAAAACTATAACTAAGGTTATGAAGGACTTAGGACTAAGATAAATTGTATACTAGGGAAATCAAGGGGTGAGATCCCCTTAGTTAAGTTATAAAGAGAAAGAGAGGCAATTAATAACTATGACATCAGTGATATTTTTAGTTTATGATTTTAAAACCCAATACAAATTTCATATTCACTTAATATATAGCTACAGTGAAGTCAGATAAATTCTGTAAACAATGGTCCCATACACATATGTGCAGAATTTAAAATAAACAAAGTTTAAAACGTATTTCATAAAAACTTGACACATCTTTGCTTATCTTTGTATACAAGGCTGCCCTCTGGCTCCATAACTGTTTGAGCTTGGTACCCTGGTTCATCTCTTACTTTGATTAGGCGATACTTGACAATTTGGGAATTGATTAAGGTTCCTCCCCTAATTGCAGTGGTATTGCCTGTATCCTAATCAATGAAAAAAAATAGTTATAATTTAAAAAAAATAAAATTTAAAAGACTTGATTCATTGTTGGCTTGAATTTCTGCTAGATAGGTTGGCTTAAATGGAAGGAGGTTGTCCCTGAAGATGGTCATAGAATCTCTTCGTAAGCTCTTCTATATGTTGAGATATTGGGGCATTCCCTATTCTAAATAAATTTGGGTATTCCTGATGAACCAAGGTGTTCCCAACAATAGCCAGAGCATTTTGTTTTAAAAGTTTGAACTCTGCCCTGATGGACTTACCTAGTGCAAGACAGTATAGAATATAAGTCATGTAATATGAGTGGTGTATTTATTTATATTAATGAGTCTTATTAATATTTTGTAAGTGCCTATTAGCTTGTTGTAGTTTGTAAGTCATGTTTCGTTTCAAGACTAGTTGTGAAAACAATAACATGAACAGTGCCATTTTTCTATTTGTTCGGAAAATATCCTAGCCTCAAGTATGTGTTAAACATAAAAGTAGGGGGGCGCTTTTCTTTGGTACTTTTTTTAGTTCTAGATTGGGTATGAGATCTTTTGGAGCTCTTCTTTATGTTTGCTAGCCATTGAATGTTCATAATTACTGAGGAGTAATGAGTTTAAATGTGGTGTTAATATATGAAGTAGTTAGGTGTGTTCAAACCAGTAGGTTAGTATTTTTGTCATGTCAGTTATAAGGTAAAAACTAATTGTTTACATTTATCTTCATCCTAAGTTATTTAAAGTTTATTTGTTTCTCTCCACAGTGTTGTCACCAGGCTATATTGAGTCCAATTATTGTCTGTCATTTTATATTATATCCTGTTTCTGCCTCATTCTAGTCAAATGAGTACTGATAAGTCAATTGCAGGCAGTTTTGTCATTAAGGTCTTTTGTTCGTTGCCATATCCTTCAAATTTCGTATTTATCATGTATCAATGTAATTTGGTACTGTAGAGGACACATTTTGTGGCCTGTCTATGAAGTTTTGTTTGTACAACTTTGTATAGAATAATAAAAAGTGTTTGTATTCTATTAATATCGTCAGGGGAATTCACCTGCAGGTGCCTAGCTTGTGTTGGTAGAAAGTAATTTTGTCTGGGAGTGATATCTGTATTCCTAAATTCTCTGTTGAGGGCAGTTATCATAGTCCGTTGTTTAAAGCTCTGCCGCTTCAGTCTGTATGTTTGCTGTTCAGGTTGCCTAACAATATTGTCGTACAAGTAAAAATGTTCTGAAAGTTATTCTTTTCTTGTCTACTGCTTGGTCATTGATATGCAGCTATAATGTTAAGGGGCTAATATTAGTTTAATTCTGAATGCCTTTAAGGTTTTAGCTCCTCAGTTTGTGCCATATTTTTCCTAATGAAAATTGCAAAATCTTCAGACCTGGTTTCTCCTTCACATCTATAAATCTCATACCCCCATATTCTAAATACGTCTTGACAGCAGTGCCATCTCCAGTAGTGAAGTTAGCCAATAGAATCTTGAACCAGCTTCATTCCAATGAAAGACTGTTTACCATTTTAGAAAATGCTTTTTAATGCTAATCATTTGAGGTTGGAAATATTTTGCTTTAAAGATTTGTGAAAAATGATTTGAGCATACTAAAAGATAATTGTAAAAGATTGCGATAAGTGTACTGGGAATCTCAGAAAGTTCAAAGGTATTCTAACTAACAATCTATGTGCTATTTTTAGTTATAATTTTAAAACAATGCAAATTTGAAAGTTTCATACAAAAAAATAATACCGCATATATCAAGGATTTAATAAAATAAGCCTGATATAATTTAATAAAGTAAAAATAAATTAAATCAATAACTATTAATTTCATGACAATTTCAGTGAATAATCTTAAAACACATTACAAATTTGAGAGACTTTAAAGTTGAATAAGAAAGGTAACAAACACATAAATGTAGAGTTTATAGTAAACCCATTATAATGTATTTCATAAAAAAGTTGCACATTTTTGCTATATTTTTTTTATAGGATATTTATAGTAGATTATATTCATCAATCAAGCATTGAAGATTACCGTTTAATCTTGTCAAAAACATGCCAATAAAACAATTTTTGGAGAGACAGGACTGTTTATTTCATGAATACACATTTTTTTTTATTAGTGCCTTACTAGTTTATTATTCCTTATAAAACAATGGCAAAAATTAAGTACAATTTTTTTTTTTGAGGGGGTTAAGGGGTGCAGGTTGATGTGTTATATTCACTGACAAATATGTTGGAAGTTCAACTGTTAACATTTTATGCTGTGAAAGTTGTCTAAGCAGCTTGGTGTCCATTAATCCAAATAAATGGTGTGTTATATCATTTTACTAAGTCCAAAATCTTACAGGATATTTTATGTAACTGATCTTGAAGAAACTGATAACTCCAGATTAGAATATGGCGTGATCCAACCACACATACCACAAAATGACAATGATTCTTTGGTGGATATTGATAAAGAAAAAGAAAGGATCAAGTAAGTATAAAATGGTCTGCACTATTTGACATTCACCAATAGTTTTTTTTTGTTATTGAAGAATAATTTTAAATTAAACTTTAGGAAGCTGAAGAAAAAGTTAAAGAAGCATAAGAAGGTTGAGAAATTTGACCCATACTTATCCACAGAAAAAGTAATGGAGGGTTTAGCAGAAAAGACACTGATTGAGGTTAATTAATAGTTTACCGTTTTTTTGTCTAATTTGAAAAAAAAAAGAAAAGTTTATCTACATTTATTAATGTAATACTAAATGAAAGGATTTGTGTACCTTTTTCTACCATATGAAGATATCGACAATAATTTCCTTTCCTGAACTGATTATTATTGTTTATTTATTTTAGACTTTATTGTTGGTTCTAATGCGGCATTTTTGTTATTTTAGTCGGAGATCCGAATAAATCAGAGAAATTATAAAGAGGCCTATATTTCTGACCCAGTAAGTATTCTTCATTTTACTGGTACATACTTTTGATGTTTTATATTATACTGAAAACTATTTACTACTTCTGAAATTTTAATCTACTGATATTTATACATTATTATTTAATCTCATTCTCTCTTATTGAATTTTCGTGTAATGTTTCTTTCTTTTGCAGGAAGATGCCCGAGACATAATTATAGTGGGAATGAAGGATAGGAATCGAGCATTGGATGGAGATGTAGTTGTTGTTCAACTGAATGATGAAGCAGATTGGCATGTTAGTTAAACTAAATTATATATTTGGTATTTAAAACTATTTCAATAACAAAAACCTGTGTTAAAATTTATAATTAATATTGATAATAATTTGCAGAAACAAAAAAAAGGAGATGTCCATAGATCAGGCAAGGTATGAAATGATTTTTTTCTAAAAATCTTGTGGTACTAGGATATAAATAATTCACTAAATGATATGCTGAAAATACTTTCAATATTTTAGATCATTCATTCCTTTCAATAATATAAAATAAAAAAATGTGGTCGTTGCTTCCACATTTGATTGATCTTGAACTTCTCAGTTCACTGGGTATTTATTTCACCTCTCTTCTCTTACCTTAGCTATGCCATTTAAACATGTTACCTGTTTATTTTCAAGGGTAAAAAATGGTTAATTTACGGGAGTTATAGACACATGCATAAGATTATACATAAGTTAACTCTGATTAACATTGTATAAAATTATCAGCTCACTTTGAATTGGATGAACTCCATACATCTGCTGGCTTTCATTCCCCAGAATATTTGTGGTGTAATTCTACCCATTATTAAGTTAAATCTCAGAAGTTAAGGGGGGAGTTAAATTGAATTGCACTCCTAGATATGAATTTTATTTGTGCAAAACAGTATTTATGCTAAATCTGTTGAAAAATAACAAATTAGTAGAGATTAGTATTATTCTTGCATGGGAATAAGAAGAGGGAATGGAGTAATAAAATAAATGGAAATAATAGATGAAATTCTAAGAAAGCAACACCTGTGTTTTCCAAAATGTTTTGAACCATAATTGTTTCAACTTATCTACTAGCCTTTGCAGCACTTATATATCATACTAACATTCTTTTCTTCAAATTTTTTTTTCTAAGGTTGTCTTCATCAAAGAACGAGTTCACCATCGTTGTACAGTTGGTACCTTGCATATGTTAGAAAAAGGTCTGATCATGTTGGTTCCAAGGGACCAACGGTTCCCACTGCTCAGGATTCGATCTCAATCAATCCCACTCAACCTTCTGGAAAACATAAGTTCTACCAACATAGAGAATATTTTGTTCGTGGGCACTATTGTTTCTTGGAGCATAACGAGATACGCTTTTGGGTATTCCTAAATTTCTTCCTTTTAAATATTTAATAAAGTTTCTGATTACAATTAAGTAAAATTGGATTATTCATTGATATAGAATGATAAATAAGAAGGTTGGCCAGAAAGGAGAGTTAGAGTGCGAGACAGCTGCTATATTTGAAGAGCTTGGATTGGACCGAGAACCGATTCTAAATTCAAGTCAGTTTCTTCCTGAACTTCCATATCAAATACCAGATGAAGAAATCAAGTCAAGGCTGGATCTTAGGTATATCACACTTGAGTTGTTAAATAATTTCACTTTTTTAATGTTCTTTTCATAAAAAGCAACTGTTTGGTAATGAAAGTAACATTTCATGATAACATATAAATTGAAGATAAGTGGTAGTCTTAAAAGATTGACTTATTTAGTCATATATTGCTCCCTCTTGTAACATAGAAGATGTCACCTTCCAGCAGGAATAATGGGACAACTCAAAAATGGCCATTTTGAGAACATCTCAATTGAAATACAGTGATAAACTCATTTATCCAGACAACTTGGACCAAAGGCAATCCGGACAATCGAAAATCCTGATAATCCCGGTAATGTGGGTAATAAGAAAAACAAAATTTTTAAATAAGCAGACTTACCATTGATTACAATTAAAAAAACCATGTTATGTTACAAAATTATATAGTATTGTTCACAATACATTAAAAAATGTAAAAATAACTTTTCGCATCATTTCTTAACAAAGAATTAATCCAATGTCTTCTGTTTCAAAAGCTTGTGTGGTGTTTGAATGAAGACCATTTTGAATCATTTATAGTTCCGCTGAAGTGGTGTAGACTAACGCTCCAAGTGCGCACTTATTGTTCATAACATTTGCAGAAGGTCGTCTGTAGCCACCTGAACCAAATCATTATAAATACCTGGCTACAGTTTTTTCCATGACTTTTTCAAAGTGCTTTTTGTGAGCTTGGTATTCCAAGCTTCAGCAAACATGTAAATAACATCTTTGATATTGATTGATTTCAACAAATCAGTCACACTTTTTTCCTCTTCTTCTTCAATTTATTTTACCAAGAAGTTCTTTTCGGTAAACTGTTTTGATGTTTTCAAGGCCTCCCTGGACCATAGACTCCAGCAAAAACAGCCCACCCACACACTTTTTGTGCTCAGTAAACCACTGGCAACGAATTGTGGTTCACATTTTTTAACGGTCGGGGATTCTTGGATTTCCCTTCAATGAGAAGAGGAATCTTATGTTTTCCTGATGCATTGCTACAAGCCATGTCAGTTAGCCTATATTTGCTTTTCTTTTAGCTCTCATCCGAATCTTCAAGCTTTTATGCTAAGGTTTTCCTCGGAATCATCCGGTAACTAAGCACAGTTTCATTATAAATTTGTTCCCATTTAAATATTTATCTGGTTACACTCTAACTCTTAAACTCAACAAAAATCATTTTATTACCATCATTTATTGCACAATCTTTGCAGGAGCTGTACATTGAATCTCATAAAAAGCAAATATTTGGAGTATTTATAGTTATGTTCTTTCTATCATACTTAAATATTATAATCTAATCTGAACATTAAATTTAAAAAATGGCTAAAAATCTGACCTGGAGAACCGGACCAATGAAGGCTGGATAAACAAGATTTCACTGTAGTTGTGAATTTGAATGTATGGTCAATTTTTCACTTAATGAGTTTTTGGACTGCAAATGATTTGAATGTTTACATAAAAGTCAAAATTGATGTTGAAGACAACTTGACAGTAATTCCACAGTATTATTATAGTAGAATTAACAGTATGGTTAGAGCAATTTTGAGTTGTCCCATTATTTCTGCCATAATGTGATGTGTCCATCAAAAGTACTTTCTTAGAGGAGGTCCCGAACAAAAAAGATGACTGTTCAATTGTTCACATCTTTATGTACTCCTATTTAGTGATGAAAGCAGGGCTATCCTATCATTGCAATCTAGGGATTTTAACCCAGAACTTTCATATTGCCAGCCACTACACCATATGAGAGCACAAATATCATTTTGAATGACATTTATTTACAAACAATCCATTATTGTTTATGTGTTATATTACATCACTAAATAAAGTATGTATTTACAATTTTTATGTTGACTATAGTTTCTCCTTGTTTTTATGAATTCACATTCTGGTGGTTTCATTAACTGTGCTAGCTGCTCCCCTTTTTCTATTTTTTTGGGTGCCCTAGGATAGATACTATCACAAATGGAAATTGCTAAATGAGAAGGTCCTGTCATTAAAGCCTCCAAGAATTCTTTTCACCAAAAAAAAATAAAAAGACGAAGTAAAGCTATATTATTCAAAGGAAACCTCCTTATAAGGATTCTGTAGTACTTAAACAAATGCCCCTTATAATATAATCCATGTTAATGGATCAGTATACATTGATAAACAATAAATACAAATTATGAGAGGTTGTACCATTGCAAATTGGCTTAGATTGATAAACAAAAGAAATTGAATTTTCTTTACTCAGCGAGAATGCTGGTTTTATTTAGGTGATGTTGTTGGCTCTCAAAACCTTTTCTCAGATTCTTTTTCTGCTTCTGTTTTAACTATGAGGAAAAATCAGATCTTCCAATCTTAAATAGTTCCTGAGATGCAATATGAGAAATCTTAATTTAAAAGTTATTGAAACCGGCCTGCTTTTTTTACATTTAATTTTTTTTTTCATATTACCAAAAATAAATGAGGATTTGAAGTGGGAAATGTAGCTTTAAAATTTCAAATTGACTCACTTTCATGTAAGGCAATAAAAATAACATATGTAAACCCCAATAAGACACCATTCTTGCTCAGTTTAACTTCAGATCATGTCGAGTAAGGACTGTGAAAGCAGATTTATTTGATAGCTGACAAACCTGAATATTCATGATACCAAAATGAAATCTTAATTTAAAAGTTAGTGGAACATTTTTTTTTCACATGTCCTGTTATTGAAAAAAAAATAACTCCGCATATTTTGAAGTGTGGAATATAGCTTCAAAATTTCAGACCACTTCAACCACTTTTATGTGATAAATGCAAATCCTTCCCCTAAATGAAAGTAGACCTCGCCCTTCAGACTCATCTATTGTTATTATAATTTGATGTGTAAACCCCCGACTCTCTCTCTCTTCCTCCTCCCCCTAAATGTTTACAGGAATCTGGGGAAAATATTAATGCCAGGAGAGGGCATTACCCAAGGACAGGGGAACCTGAAATATTACAGGGAATTGACATTTAGATTACCGACATTTTATTAAATGATAATAAACAAAAAAAAATCCTTAAGCTATTTGATAAAAAAAAAAAAATACTTAAACTATTTGAAAAAAAAAATAATTAAACTATTTGATAAAAAAAATAATTAAACTATTTGATAAAAAAAATAAGTAAACTATTTGAGAGAAAAATTACTTAAACTATTGGACAGAAAAATACTTAAACTTTACTAAACTGGAAACTTGTAAACCAGAGTTTTATTAACTTAAAGTTTGCTGATCGAAGAATGAGAACAAAACAAATACATCACTGTCCGTGTTTATCTATACGTATGCATAGTTTGGTGTTATTTGGTGTAAACTGATGAACGACGTAAACAAACAACATAAACCCTCGGTACGTGGAAGCTACGTCCAACGAGGTTACCTGTCGTAGCTAGATAGTGGATTAGTCATTCAGCTGTGAGGTTCCCGGTGGATGGAATCGGTGAGTCGATGATCGATATGCTCATATCCATACTAGTTCCAAGTCAAATCTCCAACCAGAGGTGCTCCCCATAAACCATAGGCCGATAAGGTGGTGAGATGAGGGGGGGGGGGGGCGCTCCGGCGGGTGTTGGCCAACTGATCCACACACTGACTGCAAGCGACTGATCCCGGTGCTCCGTCCTTTTAATCCTCTATAAAGGATGTAGGGTCTTACGGGGCCTCGGAGGCGTCCCGCACCGTTATTTGTTTTGTTTACTTTTCAGCATATTTCCCATAAAACAAAATCAATACACTCACATTTGAAACACAAAGATATTCTTAGAACATTTATAATATTATCAATAATTATTAATTCTTTATATAAAACTAACCAAATACAAAAAAAAATATTTATCTCTAATTTACACTTTTTTTTTTTTTTTTTTTTTTTTTTTATCATAAATTTTACGAGGGTACTTTGTTAGATAATTACTTGTCAGCGCAAGACCCCTTATTCGGCTTAAACAATGACTGATAATTTTTTCCTTCAATAACTAAAATAAACGAATTACAGGCGTAAACAATCGCTAATTTACATTGGCTATAAAAGTCTATCGGTCACAACACTCCCCGTTTTCCAAAAGTGTTGACCCTAGGTCAACACTTTTCTTTCTCGTGACACGCACTGACACCCTCACTCTTTGTTTCTCCCTCCCTGGCTAGACCGGCGATTATTTCTCAATAAGTAGGGACTGCGCGGCAACATCGGTGCCTCTGTACTATCCGCCTCCCAAGTCGGGTCTCGATAGTTGGTACTGTCATCCTCCCCCGAGGTCTCTCCCGAGACCTCCGATGTGTTCACCAACGGGGTAACCGGGCGGGTGGGCTCCTTTTCGCTCGATGAAACATCTTCCTCCGTACGGATAATACTCGGTCGCCCCTCCGCTTCGCCCTCAGGCCACCAGCTTGGAGCCACTACATCCCTCCTTGGCGAGCTAGTGGCCAATAGGGAATCGTTCCCAATGGCCCTTTCTCTAGGATGGGGCTCTCCCTCCTCGTCAGAGTCGGTTAGGGGGATCGGCCAGAAGTCCTCCTGGTCTCTTTCCTTATCCCTTACTTCGTCATCGTCATCTTCCGATTCAGACAGTTGCTCCTTTGGATACTCCGTTTCGAGACCACTGTTAAAAGCCGGTTTCAAGCGGTTCACGTGAACTACCTGGGTCCCGCCGGTTTCATTTCTGATTGCATAGGTTACCGCACTGCATTTCTTGACTATTATCCATGGTCCCGTCCAAGGGCAATGAAATTTTTTTAAATTTCCTGGTTTTACCGCGGGTACATGTAGGTATACCGCGTCGCCCTCGGTGAAAGTACGGGATCTCCTATCTTGGTTAACCGCCGCGGTTCTGCGAGCCCAAGTTTTCTTAATTCTTTCACGGGCTTCTTCGTAGGCCTGTTCTACACGAACCCTAATCCTTGCAGCTTCATCTTGTGTTAAGGCGTTTTCCAACGCTTCCACAGGCTCTATCCATTCCCCTTCCGGAGTGCGGAGCTCTCTGCCATATAACAGGAAGTTCGGTGAAAATCCCGTGGCAGAATGTGGTATGGAGCGATAAGCCATTAGTGAATAGGGGACCCACCGGTCCCAATCTCGCCCATCTTTTCTGGCAAAGTGAGCCATGGAATCTCCCAGTGTACGATGAAAGCGTTCCAGCATTCCATTACTCTGGGGATGGTAGGGGGTGGTTTGGAGTTTTTGTATGCCTAAGCCCTTGCACACGGATTTGAACAACGCCGACACGAAATTCCTGCCTTGATCAGTCAGTAGTTTCTTTGGAGTCCCATGTCTGGTGATTATACGCTCGACAAAAACCCGAGCGGTCTCGTCCGCCGTCTGTTCTCTTATAGGTTCAGCTTCAGTGTATCGGCTGAAGTGGTCTATAAAAGTTAACAAGTATTTATTCCCGCGGCTACTCTTTGGGAACGGCCCCACGATATCCAGGGAAACCATTTCGAATGGCTCCTTGGGAAAGAAGGGGGCCTCTAGAGGAGCTGTTAACCCAGGGGGGGTCTTTCTCTGAGCACACGAGTGGCACCCCTTAACGAACTCTTCTATATCTTTCCCCATCGAGGGCCAATAGTACTTATTCTTTATCAATTCCTGGGTACGTTCTCTTCCCGGATGTCCCGCCCATGGCCGACTATGGTGTTCCTCCATGATCTGTTGCCGGCGATCTAGTGGAACCAAAATTTTCCATTGATTTGGGTCATCACTTATTCCGTAGTGTATTATCCCATCCGCCCCCGTCCGTAACCCTCGTGGGTTATTTTTGACCCATCTCTGGCATTCTTCGTCCTGTTCCTGCCCTCTTTTCCAAAGAACCCGTTGGGCTCCTTCGTCGAACGTCCTTATACCCGCTACGGCCCTACTCAGGGAGTCCGCGTTGGTATGCTTCTTCCCTGGTTTGTGGACGACCTGATACTCGAATTCCTCGAGTCTGAGAGCCCACCTCATCAAGCGTGAGGACGGGTCTCTTAGGGACAGCATCCATTTAAGTGCAGCGTGGTCAGTGACAAGTGTAAACTTTCGACCCAACAGATAGCACCTAAAATGCTTGGTTGCCCAAACTACCGAAAGTAGCTCTCTTTCGGTAGCCGAATAATTTTGTTCCGCTGGGTGTAGCTGTCGACTGGCAAAGGCGATAGGCCTTTCTTGTCCGTTTCGGAGTTGTGAGAGGACGGCCCCTACTGCCATTCCAGAGGCATCGGTCGCCAGAATGAAAGGGTCCCGGAAATCAGGATAAATCAGCACTCGGTCAGAACACAATATCTCCTGTAGAGCGGTAAACGCCTCGTCTTGTTCTTTCCCCCAGTGAAATGACATTCCCTTCCCCGTCAACTGGGTGAGGGGCTTGGCAATTTCGGCGAACTGAGGTACGAACCTCCGGTAATATCCAGCGAGACCCAGGAAGCCTCTCACTTCCCGAGCCGAACCGGGTTTTGGAAATTCTGTCACCGCCGTGATCTTTTCTGGGTCAGGTTTCACCCCTTCACTGGTTACCAAGTGGCCAAGGTATTTTACCTGCCTGACCACAAACTTACATTTTGGTCCTTTCAACTTCAGATTAGCACCCCGCAGTCGCTCCAGCACCCTTCTTAATCGAGTGCAGTGCTCATCCATATCACCACTGAAGATGATAATGTCATCTAAATAAACATAGCAGTCAGTCCCCTTAACTCCCATCAGTACCTGGTCCATAGTTCGCTGGAATGTGGCTGGGGCCCCAGCAAGCCCGAACGGCATTTTATGGTACTCGTAGTGCCCCCCTAGGGTGGTGAAGGCAGTTTTCGGTCGATCTTCCTCGGCCACCGGTATTTGGTGGTAGCCGCTAGCAAGGTCTAATGTTGTGAAAAGCCTACTCTGTCCCAACATCTCTAATGTTTCCTGAATCAATGGTAGGGGGTAAGCATCCACCTGCGTTACTGCATTCAGCCCCCGGAAATCAGTGCAGAATCTATACTGGGTCCTTCCGTCTTCACTTCGTTTGGGTACCAACACGACAGGTGCAGCCCAAGCACTGTCGGAAGGAGCTATCACTCCCTTGCGTAACATTTCTTCTAAGTGTTCCTCTACTACCGCTCGTTGGTTGAAGGGCACTCGATACGGGCGCTTGATCACCGGGGGAGCTTCCCCTGTTGGTATTCTATGCTTCACCCCAGTAGAGCAGCCTTCCTTTCCCGGTTCGTCGAATAGATCTTTAAACTCTTCTAGCAGCGACTCGACTACACCCTTATCCGACTCACCGAGGTGGTCTACATTCCATAGTTGAGCCCCCTTTTCCAGAGCATTCTCGCTACCCTCTACTCGGTGTATCCGAACGTCCCTTTCATTTCTTTCCTCCGTATGCCATTCCGCGCCTATTCCCAATAATTGCCCTTTATCGAGGTAGGTATCCACCGGCCCCGAGTTCATAAGTTGGATCCAAACCTCCCCGTGTTCTACGAGCCCAATACTTCGCCCTACTCTTAAGCTACCTTGTTTCAATGGTACCGGCTCGACAACCACCACTGCCTTCTCTCTCTGGTGGATCGTTGCTCTAATGAGTTTCTCACTACACGAAGGGATTGCGATTCGAGCAGGGCTGGTAATTTCTAGCCCCTTGGTCTCATCGTGCTTGTCGGGTTGTTCGTGGGATCCCGGGGTCTCTACTGCTTTGTTCGCGGCCTGCTGGTTTCCGCGTTTGGCCCTCTTTTCCCTCTTCTGTTGGTGCTTTCTTTCTTGGGCATGGATTAGGTCGGACGAGGATCCATCCTTTGGAATTGGCTCCTCCTGCGTCGTTTCCCTTGTACTTCTCCCTTTCGCTTCTAAGGAATTTATTGCCACTCCCAACTGGTGAAGGGGATGTACGTTGACTGGTTGCTTCTCAAAACTCAGGCCAGCGTCAGGCGGCGTCACTATCACCTCCCGGTTACGAATATCCAGTTTGGCTCCTAGCTTTTCTAGCAAATCCAAACCTATGATTCCGTCTCCGGGCAAGTTCACGCTGATTATCATCACCTGATGTTTCACTTCCAGGCCGTCTACTTGGCACATCAACTCTTGTACCCCCAAAATACGCAGAGCCTGTCCTGTTACTCCTCTAGCTCGGACACTGGCGGGCCTTAATTGAACTCCCGGAAGCGCCGTGCGAATTAGCGTCACTTCGGCCCCCGTGTCTACTATCATGTGGTGGAGATATCCCCCAATTAGCATGTCCAGTTTTATCAATTTACCTACTCCGGCTCCCACCCCTGTAAGCCATTTCTCATCCACAGGCTTGGGTTTCTCCGGCCCAGACGGGGGGTGACCGTCGGGCCTTAAGCATTTTGGGGGCCCCTGCACGGGGTTCAATTTCTTTTCGGCGGGCAGCTGCTGGGATCTGCACTGGTTCGCTATATGCCCTTGCCGTCCACACCTGTAGCAAGTTACCCTTTCTCTGGGGCCCGGGTTATTGCTTACTCCTTTAGCCGGTGGTGGCATTCTGCATCCCCTTGCGTAATGTCCTAACTCTCCACACCGATAGCAACGCTGAGAATCGGATTTCCCTAGTCTCGAGGGAAGCGCCTTTTGAATCGCGCTGATACAAGCGTCTTCGATCTGTTCCCTTAAGCTAAACACCGCTCCCGCTCCCCGTGCCGAGGCCTGGTCCTCGTTTCTGGCGATAGGATCCACTGAGCTTCTATACCTATTTCTCTCACTCTCTCGTTGCTGCTCATGGCAGGGGCCGGACCTGCCCCCTGCCTCTTCCAACACATATACGTTCTTTCCCCGTTGATGCTCTTGCAAGGCTTGTTCTACATCTAACGCCAATCTCACTGCATTCTTCAGTGTATCTGGGCGTCCGAACAACACCTGTTTTCCCACCTCACCCGAGAGTCCCCTCATGAACGCTTCTAGCACTTTTCTCTCTACTTCCCGCGCCCACCACTTTGCTTCATTCCCAGATAGATCGGACCTGGTCATTTTCCCCCCCAAGGAAATGCATCTGTCCGAAAATTCTTGGATCCTCTCTTTTGGCTGTTGACTCGTCTCCTGCAAAATTCTTCCATAATATTCAAAAGTATGTGGATCTCCAAACCTTTCTCGCAGTGCGTCTGCAAACTTCTTAAAGCTGACAATACCCTTTAATTCCTCATTTCTTCTGACAAAGGTGGCTGCCGGGCCCTGCAACTTGAGCCTACAAATCCGAACTCGGTCAACGTCCTCCCAAGCTCCACAAGCTGCTACTTCCTCCACATACTCTAGGAATTCGTCAACCGGCCCGGCACTCGCCTCCCCTCCCCACGTCTTGATCAGACCCTGCAAGGACAAATCCTTCCTTGGTGGCTTAGGTGTCCCTCCTTCCTTTATCTCTGTCCGGCTAGCTTCGAGTTCATTTTTCAACTTTTCTTCCGACTGGGCCAAAGCCAGGTTAGCCTTCTCTAATTCTTCTATCCTCTGTCGGAGGTTACTTTCAACCGACATTTTAAAAGGGATTTATCAAAAAAAAAATTTTTTTTTTCGAAATAAAAGTTTATCCCGGATTAGTGGATTTTCTTGCAATCCACCCCACACCTGACACCACTTGTAAACCCCCGACTCTCTCTCTCTTCCTCCTCCCCCTAAATGTTTACAGGAATCTGGGGAAAATATTAATGCCAGGAGAGGGCATTACCCAAGGACAGGGGAACCTGAAATATTACAGGGAATTGACATTTAGATTACCGACATTTTATTAAATGATAATAAACAAAAAAAAATCCTTAAGCTATTTGATAAAAAAAAAAAAATACTTAAACTATTTGAAAAAAAAAATAATTAAACTATTTGATAAAAAAAATAATTAAACTATTTGATAAAAAAAATAAGTAAACTATTTGAGAGAAAAATTACTTAAACTATTGGACAGAAAAATACTTAAACTTTACTAAACTGGAAACTTGTAAACCAGAGTTTTATTAACTTAAAGTTTGCTGATCGAAGAATGAGAACAAAACAAATACATCACTGTCCGTGTTTATCTATACGTATGCATAGTTTGGTGTTATTTGGTGTAAACTGATGAACGACGTAAACAAACAACATAAACCCTCGGTACGTGGAAGCTACGTCCAACGAGGTTACCTGTCGTAGCTAGATAGTGGATTAGTCATTCAGCTGTGAGGTTCCCGGTGGATGGAATCGGTGAGTCGATGATCGATATGCTCATATCCATACTAGTTCCAAGTCAAATCTCCAACCAGAGGTGCTCCCCATAAACCATAGGCCGATAAGGTGGTGAGATGAGGGGGGGGGGGGCGCTCCGGCGGGTGTTGGCCAACTGATCCACACACTGACTGCAAGCGACTGATCCCGGTGCTCCGTCCTTTTAATCCTCTATAAAGGATGTAGGGTCTTACGGGGCCTCGGAGGCGTCCCGCACCGTTATTTGTTTTGTTTACTTTTCAGCATATTTCCCATAAAACAAAATCAATACACTCACATTTGAAACACAAAGATATTCTTAGAACATTTATAATATTATCAATAATTATTAATTCTTTATATAAAACTAACCAAATACAAAAAAAAATATTTATCTCTAATTTACACTTTTTTTTTTTTTTTTTTTTTTTTTTTATCATAAATTTTACGAGGGTACTTTGTTAGATAATTACTTGTCAGCGCAAGACCCCTTATTCGGCTTAAACAATGACTGATAATTTTTTCCTTCAATAACTAAAATAAACGAATTACAGGCGTAAACAATCGCTAATTTACATTGGCTATAAAAGTCTATCGGTCACAGATGTTTTAATAATAATTTTAAGTAATGCTTTTATTTTTTCATGATAGATCCGAAGTCATTTTTACAATTGACCCAGCAACAGCAAGGGACTTGGATGATGCAGTTTCTATAAAGAAACTAAATGATGACACATTTCAAGTTGGTGTCCATATATCAGATGTAAGCTATTTTTTAAAAGAAGGTACTGCTCTGGACAAAATTGTTTCTCAGAGGTAAGTAAGTCACTCTTGAATTATATTTATTCATATCATAAATTTATTAGTATACATTTTAGCATTATACCTTGGGGCTCTGTGAAAGACAGTTTGTTGATACTCGTACACTGTATGTGTATTAGATCACACTATCCTGATGGGCTGCTTTGTCTAGATTGATGATAATCACCTTACATAATACATAAGCAATAAACATATTTTTGAGTAGATGAAGGATGTCTGTCTGTACCTGAGAGGATTTTTGGACTGAGTGGCCAATAAAAGTAAGCGTAGTTAGCATGTCCCCAATATGACTCCATTCTACCTTGTTCGGTGAACTCAAGGTCAGAAAACTTTGGATCGTATTTAGTGAGAACAATGAAAGCAGCTTTATTTGTTAGTCGACAAACCTAGTTGCTGTTAATATTGGGTGACAATCATCTTTGAAACTTAAAATATTCTTTGACTATTCACAATAAATAATCATTTAAGCTTACTCTATCCACTTCATTTGTTGCACAATTGAACTGTATTCATGGCAAATGCAGTTTTGTCCTAACCCTTTTCGGTTTACCAGAAAAAAATATTACATATTATATAACCCAAATTTTTTATCACTGTTGCTTTTTTAACTGAACAGTAGTTTCCATATTTTTGCCTCAATGATGTATATAATGATCACCCCAAGTGGCTAAAATAGCTTTACTTTGACAATGGCATTTTCATGCTAAATTTGAGGGAAATCTATTTTTGATGCCTTGGGAATCAGGTTTCACATAAGCTATGGAAATGAAGTTGGTTACAGAGGTTCTAAATAAACTGAGTGCAGGTACTTAAACTACTGTAATAGTAGTATTAACTATTATTATAGTCCAACAAAATGCTTATTTTCTCCTAATATGTCTGGATAAAAGAATGTAACACTTTCCTTTGGTAGAATAGAGAGGTAGGTCTTTTTCATCATAAACTATTACTCCTGAAATAGTGTGGTTGTTAGTAAACTTTATTTTCGAAAGGCATTTTGTCTATATCAACAGAATAAATTTGGTATCCCTGAACCATAAACTCAATGGGGGGTTTTCTCCAATTGATTTTGTTATTAATGATGACTCGTGGGACTTAAAGAATGAACTTAATTTTGATAAGAAGTTTTACCTTTCCTCGTCATTGTTCCTTCTTTACACTTTTAATCTCATTATTTACTAGTCTAATAAAAAAAAAAACCTTCATAGCTACAAACTTTTGGCATCTCATGATAACAAGATTATATCAAATAGTTATTCTATATGGGGGGGGGGAGTAAACTGTAACAATCCTTTCACTATTATTATTTTATTAATTAATATTACTATTTTAATTTTTTTTGTTTGTTTTGCAGAGCTACGACTGTGTATATGGTTGAGGAGGCTTACCATATGCTTCCTACTACCTTGTGTAACCTCTGCTCTCTTAACCCTGGAGAAGACAAACTAGCAGTTACCGTTTTATTGACTGTCAGAAAAAATGGTAATTTTTAAGAGTGCTGTGATTATGGTGGTTATTTTTTGGAATTATTTTAATTTTGATTGAAAATATCTGTGATGTGCTTTACAGTTTAAATTATGATTTATGTTTTCAAATTCTTCTTACACTTCATCACTTTCTAATGTCAGTACCTCAGTAGCTGATGATCGCATGGTAACTTCTCCACCATTGTTGGCCCATCACCATGAGTTAGGCTAACTGTTTCCTCCTTATCGCTGTCGTCATCTTCTGTCCTGTCATTCATTGTTGCCGGGTTTGCATTGCACACTGCCACGATTTCATATTCACTTAATACTTGATGACCAATCTCACTGGCATTATTCTTCCACCCAAAAATATCATTTTCTTTCACATCCCTCCAACTGAAAATGACACATGGAAAAATTGATTTTTTCTTCATCTTTCTAAGTAAGGGCCCACAACCAGCCAAAACATACTAGTTTTAATTTTTAATAGTGAGTGATAAATTATTCATTTAAATGAAATGGAAAAAAAAAAAACCCACGTTATTCTAGGACGTGTCCGCTAAGAATAACAAAAAGGATATATATATATATATATCATTACACTGATGTAGCTGTAATTAGCTTTTAACTAATAAAGGGCTTACATAAATATTTGAAGACTACAATGAAACAAAACACATAAATGAGTAGAAGTGAATAACATTCACTGACAATTACAACTAATAAAATAATGAATGGGGGGGGGAGTGTGGAATGTTGCTGGGATTTACTAAAATAGGAACTAAATAATAATAAGCACAAGATTAGGGAGAGATATGGGACTGGTAAAGTTTAGATAACTGGAGAATTAAGATTGGGAGAATTGATGAAAGACGAATAGCGATGGGAATAGAGCTCTGAAGTTTTGTGGCACAGATAAGAAAAGAACTGTCAAAGGAAGCAGATTTGTGAGATCAGATGTGTACAGGAAGGCAGGGTCTAATATTGAAAGGTTTGATAGCTGATTAGTAGCAGAGGAGAAGAGATAAGGGATCAAAGAAATTATCGGCTATGGGCTGAAGGCTACAGCCATCCCGATTATAAATTTTAGGAAACAATTTATTATCCACTTTTACGGAGCCTTGAGATCCCATGTGAGATTTCAAAATAATAAAGATAAGTCATTTGTTAAACAATTGGTTATTTGTTAATTATAGGGGCCCCACAGCAGATTGGGTAATCTTCCCCTTCCCCTTAGAAATGCCAACTAACAATAGTTGATTGAAATAACTATTGAGAAGTGTATGTGAAAAATAAGGAACAGTGGAACCATTGGAGGTAATAGTAATATATTGAAATAGATGAAAGTTTGTGTTCATAGAAATAATACTGCCAAATTTATTTGGAAGGCACAATTTCAATATAACACATCTGAACAAAATCATATTTCAATTTTGGTTAGAAATACATTGATAATTTTGTATATTATAGGTAGAGCACATAATGGGAAGTTAGGAAGGGCCCGAGTTCAATCCCAGGCCCTGTTAAAATCTTTTTCTTTTATTGAATTGATAAATATTTAATTTCACTTAGCATATGTTTCTGGTAATCATTTATTTTGCATGTTACATGGCACTGATGCCCAGGGCCCCTATTATTAACAAGTAAAAGTAAGTATATATTGCAATGAAAAATATTAAATAAGTTATTATTCAAAGTAGCCTGAAGTACTTTCAGGAGTCTGACAGACATTTTCGTGCAGGTTTAATTTATTAAAATTGATTTAGTAGTTTTTAAGTAATTGAGATTTGAACACACCGCATCACCCATAAGAGTTTTATGTAATAGAATGATTCAAACAATAATGTAACTCCTCTATTTTTTGTAGGCTGTGTTTTAGATAAGGAATTCAAGCGATCTATCATCCATTCATGTGCACAATTGTCTTATAGTCAAGTTCAGGTGAATTGATAATTTTTTACATTTATTATTATACTAGGCTTATAAAGCAAGGAATCCATGATTTATCTGTTTTGTCTATAATACTTGGTGCAGGATGTTATTGAAGGAGAAGATGTTGAAATCCCAGAGCTCTTCAATAATATTGAATTCTCTAAAGTTAAAGAAAGCATCCTTCAGTTGAATGAACTTGCATTGCTGTTCAGAAAGAAAAGATTTGATGGGGGGGCTTTAAAAATTGATCAGCCAAAGGTATGTTATAATCCATTCTGGACATTAATTAATTTATTTTATCCTGGTTTTGTCTTTTATTAAGGTTGGTTTTTAGCTGTGGTTTAAGCTGGATGAAAATAGCATGCCAAAAGATGTCTCTGTTTATGAAATCAAAGATAGTAACAGGTAAATATTTATCTTAGTTCTATCTTTTAGTCAATTCATTAAATTACATTACTTTACTAGCGTTAAGTACCCAGGCTCTTAAGAGGAGTAAAATTTTAACATCAAGAAGTATTGTTAGCTTCCATTAAGGTTCATAAACGGTGTTGAAAAGATAAAAAAGATTTTTTGTTTTCTAAATATAAATAGGAAATGTTGGGGTATAACTCATAAAAACCTTCTTACATTAGGTATTTAATGTCATTCACAACCATGGTAGCAAAAAAACAAATATGACTGCAGCTTGTTTGTTTGCAGTATGGCAAGTCCAGATGATCTGGTACTTCTAATATTGATAATAATAATTTATATAGGACTTAATAAATTTAATTATTTTGTAATATACACAAACATTTCTAGAATTTATTTGTGGAGGACAGAATACAGGAATTGATTTAAAATAATGGACTATTATGATTTATGTTGCTCATATTGCATTGCACCTCTTTAGTTTTAAAAGCTATTATGGGTTGTCACCTTTGTTGATATGTCACAAGGGAAGTATCAAGGTACCTGGCGATGGAGAAAGAGTTAGATGGTCTATAATCTTCACGGCTTAGCGGGTAACATCTTTGATCGATCTAATACCATTTTCTTTTGATAGGTGTGTATGCCCTGGAAGTGCACTGTGTCCAGGAGAAGAGGTATAGGTTAGGATTTTGGGAATTTACATAGTCTTGGAGTGCCATGAGCTCACACTCGGAATCTTAGGTTAGTCGAAAGCCAACCTTAAGGGCGAATGTGAACTGGAAAGAAATGGACTGAACTGCTGGGGGAGTGCTACTAGGAAGGTGTGGTGCTATATAAGTTGTTGTCCAGGAACGGCTAGTTTTAGCAAGACGAAGCCAGGATATTTCACTGGGAAGTGTGGAGCCTGACAGTGCCAGACTAAAGCTTCAAGGAAGGGATGGTTAGTTTTAGCGAGATGAAGCCAGCGAATTCAACTAGGAAGGTGTGGAGTCTGACAGTGATGGACTAAAACAATTAAGGTTAGTAAGAAGAGGTGCAGGGGTGGAATAAGAAGACCTGAGGGTCGACTGGAACTGAATGGCTGGTCTGCCATGAATCAGGTCTTTATAGCCAGGCGGCAGTAACCCGGCACTCCTAGTGGCGGCCTGGGAACTAGTAGTACACTGTTCTTTATTGAGATGAATCATTATTAACAGAATTTGGTCTTACCTTAGTACAATGTTTACATTTAAATCAGACAGAGTGCTATTATATTACATTATAATATTTGATATAGTACAGAGTGTAGGTTACGTTATTATATTACATTATAATGTTTGTCTTGATATATCAGAGTGTAGGAAAACATAATCTTGTCTCTGAAAAAGTGGTCACAACAGCTAGCTTTGAACATTTTAAAGTGAATTCAATTCTAAATTATAGACTTAAACTATCAAATGCTAATGTGAAAGTGTTAACAGGTGCAACCAAAAGCACAAAGGTTTACCCAGGCACCATTTGTGTATCTACTCCATGCAGTTTCAATGGCACCAACATCTCACCTGTAGTATAAAATTATGTCTTTCACAGATAAATTGTTAAAGCGTTTGTGGATATTAAAAAAAGTATTACTTATAAATTCTTCTTGCTAATGAAAGAGATTGACCCTCTGTTAAATAGCAAGCTCCTTAGTCTTTAATCAACATGATTGTATAGCCCCCGAGGCTGAGGGTAACTTTCTATCAGGCATGGGACGATCATCTTTAATTTGTCTGGATTGTACAAATGATCTAAATTTTCAGTGACCAAGATGATTCAACAAATAAAATTCACTGATCACAATCATTTAATAAGTATTTTAAAAAGTTTTTTGCAGGCACATAGGCTAACTCTGGATATTGTTGATGTACATAAGCCCTTATTTTTTTTTCATTTAATAAAATTTTAATCTGTATAAATCAAAAACAAAAATATCGCTCTTCTTTTCAACTAGTCTATCTATATTTATCAAGAACCTTTCATATAAATTAAGATCTGCTTAGATTGGAAGAGGTGAATCTTTTGAGGATCTAAAAGCAATAATGTTTTTCAAAACCTGGTGAATGAAAAGTCAAAATAAAAAAATTAAACATGCAAATAAATGTTTCAACATGTCCATTCTGTCATCTTCAGGCCTTCAAATGAAAACGGTCATTAGTATAATTTAGAAATGCCTCACGCCTGAAAATATCTGTTTGAAAATAAATAATTTAACTTAATTCTGATCCTTTGCAATCCACACATTCCCTACATCAAAGGATTTGCCTGATCCAACTAGAGGAAGTATAAGTATTAAGTCAGATAAAAGGGTTTCACCCAAAATCGGAAATTGTCGAATCCCAGGTAAAGTTTAGAAGGATTGTGTATAACCTGAGAGGGTTTCAATTGAATTTACATGCTCCTATCTTGAATTGGCGGGTGTCCGAGGATATCGAGACCAGGAGATGTCGGATTAGTGAGAGGGTCTACTTTATATTCAACTAAACTCCGGAAGTGTTTTGATTACAGGAAATAATATTATAAGTAATGGAAACAAATTCAATGTGAAAAAAGATCTCTTTATTTCGTACTAACCTGGTTTAGGCTGACATTTTTCTCAGGAGCTATTTAAGATTTATAGTAAGGTTTTAACTAGGCATTAAAGATAGTAATGTACAAGTAACATTATCCAATTCGTATTTATTGTCGGTAAAGTGTGATAAGTATCTTCTTTGAAATCAGTCCTTAAAGTTATTCGAATGGCTTGAGTTGAAGTTACGTTCTAGGACAACTCGAAATTTTGCGATTGTTTTTTTTGCTTAAAATACGATTAGGTGAAGTATGGAAATAAGCACTCAACAAGCTGGAAAAATTCTAGCTCTATTGTTAACTTTTTTAAGTTCCATAACTTAAACGAAACCTCACATCAGCAGTCATTGATATGAATTTGACGTGTTTTTTTTTCCACATTGTTAAATATACATTAAAGACAGTAATCCAAAAATAATTTAGAGAAATTCCCCAAAAAATGGCCATGTCGCTCTCCTTTGACCTAATAGTTCTATCTATTATAACATTGTGAGCGAAAATGAAGATTTTAATTGTGACAGTAGTCGATTACTGCCCTTGGAACGCAAATTGTAGCTCTTTGAATCAGATTAATGTGAACCTAACCTGCAACGTCACAACCTTCTACGAGTTGTGTTTCTAAAGTTTGGTTCTCGATGTTTCGGTTCGGCATCAAATGTTTGCCCAATTTCGAGGTTGTCAAAAGAATTCCTGTTAGAGAGCTTTCTAAAGGACCATCCGCTGTCGAAGACCCTATCGTTGTGACAGACGACGGTTCTACGATCGTATGTTGGCACCCTGAAAAGAAGTTCCCTTATGAATGTACCAGGCCTATGCCAGAACTACTCAATAGACAGGAGTCAGTCCTCAGGACCAGTAAACAAGATGCAGTTAAAATGATGTCAAGGAAACGCTCTGACAAAGAAATCGCTGATGAACTGGCTGAGCTCACCCATACTACCTTTCATAGATGGTTTCCGAAGAGTAGTAGGCATAAGAAAGTCAAAAAAACTCCTGTGGATCGCCCATTTTTATAAATGTTATAACCAATATTGCTGAGTATAGGACGTTATCTAGTGAAGTCAGATGTTTAATAATCCTTCAAAAAGGTTTTGTTTATGTGTAGAGTTTCTATTGAGAAATTAAGTTGTAATAAAATAAATACAATGTGGAGATTTCATAATTTAAACCAATTTTCAATTATTAGCTTCTCTACATTGTTGTTATGTGCTGAATCTATATTGTACCAATTATGACTTTATAATAAACATTATAGCTTCAACAGCTAAAGCCCAATTTCATGAGTTTGTCAGTAGTTTGATGCAAAATTTAATGAAAAATATATTTTGTCTGATTTGTCTGTAGTTATTTTTGTTTTTTTATTACCTTTCGTTAATTAATCTTCCAATAGTGCCTCATAAATTTAAAGATCATTTTACCTAGATTAGCCAGTACACGAAAACTACTGGATTAATATGTGACAATTGCAGTTGGTTAAATTTTGTTACCATCAAACGAATGATCGTTCATGACCTGGCACACCTAGTAATGGGGAAAGAGGCCCTTATTATTTAACATTTATTTTCTTTTTCCTTTACATATCCCTAATAGAAGCAGAAAGGATGGGTATTTCACAGCATTGCTGCATTCATTTACTGTTCATGTATATTGTGAGACATTAGTTGGACTAGGCTACCCCTCATTAATCTACCACCTCTCTTTTTTTTTTTTATTGCAGTCTAATTAATTTAGAGATGACCACCCTTTCAGGGCAGCACGTCAAATTATTATACCAAAAACAAACATTTCGTATTCATATGATATCAATATTAACATAGACATGGTAACCTCAAAAATTTGACAAATCTTCATAACTGACTGAATATAGTGTTTCATAATAATGAACAGCACTTAATGCTTCTTAAGATGTCACTGTGGCAAACAGACCTGACTTTAATTATAGAAACCCTGGTATATTTCCCTGTTGCTGTCTAGCTACTTGAATACAGGAGTTGCGAGTGCAACTTTTTCAAAACAGAAATAAAGGTTGAAATTTAACCTAATGGCAACCCCATTAGCTCTTCAGTTGGCTGCATTTTTTTGAGAACTGTTTACTCACAGATTTATTTCAATTTAAAGCACTTCTAGTTTTTTAACTGTCATGGACCTGTAGGTTTTATCTCCATGGTGTATTGCTTTGCACCCAGCCTCTTGAGGGAAAATAAACAGCTGCTAACAAACAGATAATGCTGTCTAAAAAACAATATAAAAGATGCATGGTTAATCAGAAAGTGTCGACCCCCCCCCCAAATATGCCAGTGGTAACCTCAGTAGATTTTAACTTCATGAAATGCTGTGCCTATTTAATAGCATGGATGAAAAGGAAAATCTCAAGTTCACAACAGTCTAAAATATTTTTCGGAACACAGTAGTAATATAATAGAAAGTAGTACTGTGAACAGTATTTGGCGTGACTCGATAAAAATCAAATGAAGTACGCAGGGGTAACATAATTTTTAAAAGTTTTGTTATCCTTGCTAAAACAATTTTATTGAGACTTTTAATGGCTTCTTGTAAGAATAGTTCACTAAAGGCCTATATATATTATTATTAATCATAACGTCAAGGCCATTAATGTTATACTTTACTAAATGTAATCTAAAATAATGGTTTACTACTAATTAATTTATTAATGACTCATCATTATTTCTCACGAGGCTGGTTTTATTTTTTAGTATTATTGGGGAATCAAATAGTACTTACTTGCTATGTAAAATATGCCTCGATAAAAAAACACTGGTTAAAGTTAAGTGCACCATGTTAATGACTGTTTTAGTGACTTTGCCAGTATAAAAAACACAAATTACATATGTATTTTAAATTTAATACAGATTATTACTCATGAACTAAAAAACTAGCAATGTGAAACTTTCTTTTACCTCTGTTGGCTAAAGTGTTCACGGGCACCATGGAAAGAACTTCCATTATTTCTGAGGGGGAAAAAAAACCTCTTACAGCCGGAACCAGCATTTTATCCTAACATTAATAGAATAATGCCATTGTGAGGCTTAACCCATTTTCAAACACAATGATCGCTAAGATTGTTTCTTCCTCAATGAGATTACAACATAATGAGTATGCTGCATCTCTATTATAATTATTCTCATTGTTAAAACAGTTTCCCTTTAGTCTCTCTCATAATTCTTTATCCACTCACATGACGGTCACTAATTTGTTATAGTGCCAGCAGCTCAATATAAATTACTTATTTTATTTTGACTTATTATGATGAAACATAGCCCCGCACTATATCATAAAATATAAGTTTACTTTGAAGACTAATTGGCTATTATTTTTTTTCTTTCTACCCATCTTACACTGGGAGCCTCAACACATACTTAACAAACATGAATTATTTTGTAGGCTAATAGAAGAATTTATGCTGCTCGCTAATGAGTCTGTCGCTAGATTCATTCATGAAAGGGCACCAGACATTGCTTTGTTGAGGAGGCATGATCCACCAAAACAAGAAATGATGGATAAACTGGAAAAATCTTTGAAAGAAATTGGAATTAGTTTAGATTCCAGCAATGCCGGTAACCTCCACTCATCATTATCCAAGTAATTAATTATTACTCAAATCTAGGTTATATGACATTTGAATTAGCTTTTAGTGTTAGCTGGAACAGCTCAGCTTTGTATGTTCATCAATTAAATTATAATTTCTGAAGATCACATTCATGTTTTGTTTTTTAAAGTTCTATTTAATAAAAGGAAGGTATAAATATAATGGTATGTTTCTCATTTATGCATTACTAATCAGTGAAATATTTCATAAATTAAGCATATTTATTTTATTATTAATTGTCACATTGATCCTACTATTTTTAATAATTATTAGTTGAAGAAAAAAGATTGTGACAGGGCTATAACTCCAGGTAGGGTCCTTCCTGATCTTGAATGGGGGGCCTTTCCTCTGCATGAACACACCAGCCTATTCGATATAGAGGAAAGGCAAAAATACTTGATAATGACAAAGCTGGCGAGTTTTTGGAGCTCAGAGCTGGAGCACCTGACTGGAAATTGATGCCCTAGGTTTGAGCCCCAGCCCTGTAAAAGTATTTTTTCTTTGGCTAATAATTACTAAACATATTTATTTTTTTTTTTTTTTAACTTTTGCATTAACCGGTATAAGCTTTCTGGCACCAGTCACCAGCCGGTTTCCGCACTGTTCATCCTCTGAAAATAAAAAATTGATTGTTTAAAGTACTGAAGACAGTAAAAAAAACATTGTGGGCAAGCAATTGAAAATTAAAAAAGTTTAAAGGAATTTTTTTTCATGCCTGTTAATGCATAAGTAGCTATATAAACAAGTATGTACATATATATTTTGTGTTATTAATTTTTTTAACTTGTAATATTTGCTTATTTTAATGTACTTAAAATCTTTCTTAAAGATCTTCTCAGAGGTACAGAAGAAGAACCACCTGCTATCATTCTCCAAACTCCATTGGACGGAGTGGTTGAAATTTCCTACAACTTCTTCATGTTTCGCTAAAGGGGACACCCACTATCATTGCTTGTTTCTTTTTTCTTCTTTGTTTGATTTTTTCAAAACACATTCTACGATTTCCTCATCTGTTTTGAAAGTGAATTAGTTTCGTTTGCTTGTTTTAATCCACTTGATCACAATTTCTTCATTCACAGCTGCAGCAGGATTTCTTTCTATCTTGGAATGAGAAATCATTTCCCGATTTTTTTAATCGTTTGAATTGTCAACAGAAGCTTCTGAAACACTTGCCTTGCCAATAATTTATTCCTGAAGTGCTGATGAGTTTTAGCTGGATTGACTCCCAAGCCTGCAGGAAGGAAAAACAGCTTCCTTTATATTCAAGGTTTTTAAAGTCGAACTTATGTCTCCATCTTATTAAACTTTGTCAAAGCAGCTCTTTCTTGTAATGTGTTTTGATGTCCTGAATCTTGTTCTGATCCATTGGCTTTGATAAAAGTGATGTACAGGTAGGAAGGAAAACATCGCTGTGATGTTTCCATCACCGCTCATGAACTCAATACCATCCGAATAGCCAGGGCAGTTGTCTGTAAGAAGGGTTTTTGTTATTTACTTATTTCAAATGCTTTCTCTTGCTTTATTTTTATGAACAAAGTTATTGTCTGGGAGGAGACACCAAAAAACACCATTCTCCCCCCAGAGTGTAAATTTGTTCTGATAAGAGACCCAGTGAATCAGTTCTTACACTGAAATTATGCTTAAATGGCTCAACTATGGCATTGTCCACATGTCATGATACTTTTTAAATTTATCTAGCTTCAAAATTGTTTAACTTCACAAATTTTTGTCATAAATTGGATAGTATAAGAGTGATCATTATTAGGCACATGTCAGTAAAATATATTTTTGATTTATAATAAATTACTGAATAATTGAAATTATTATCATGGTAAAATTAAAGAGTAAAAGATTTGTATTTACAATTTTGATAGTGTGCTTCCATGCAATTGTAGATTACAGTACAGTGGTTCTGCCCATATAATAATTATTTAATTATGGCTTATTTTGATAAATAAACATTTTATTTCAGGTACTCTAACGATGAAATCAAGGCTCACATTCTTTATCATTTTTGTGCACGACCGATGAAGGTATTCAAAAAAAATTTTTATATTTTCATTTTGTTTTTTACTATTCCACTAAAACAAATTTATGTTGAAGTGATGTCCACAAATAAATCTGATGAAAACTTAACATTTCTTTTTCATCAACTCAAGCCGATCTACCAACAAACGCTTTAATTTATTTATATACTCATGATATATGTCCTGTATATGCTAACAATGATTTCATAGCTGCTGATTATACCATATTATAATTGAGTTACATTTATTGCATAGTAATATATTTGTAATAAAACAAACCACAACAAAAAAATTATTAAAACATAAAAATATTTGAAACTAAATAAGAAATTTATTTATTAATTCTTTTAATTTCTTTCTCTTCCCCTTTGTATTATTTTGTCTCTCTCTGCAACATTCCTGATATAAGTCTTTATGATTTCAGTAGTATTATAATATAAGTTACTAATATCATATATTAAATTATTACCTAATATCTGTTTTATTAATTTTATTTTTATTTATTTTTCCTAGAGAGCAGTATATTTCTGTTCATCGAATGAGACTCATCATTACGCACTAAATATGGAGAAATATACTCACTTTACTTCCCCGATTAGGAGGTATGCAGATATTGTGGTCCATAGAGTTTTGACAGCTTGTTTGGATTTATCTCCTATGCCGCCCTGGGATAAAGTGCGCGTCAATAGGTATTGATTAATAAATATATATCTGCTGTTAAGTTTTGTTTAGAAAGGTTAATTAAGCCTGAATAAATAAGTGAGTAGTCTGTTGTACGTAAGTAACTACATTTTTTATTCTGTAATAAAAATCAATGCTTTTGTCAAAGAATATTTATTTATATCATTACTATTGATTATCCATGTTATTCTTATTATTATCATGGCACTACAACTCTGTGATGTCCGGGTTTCCAACATCTTCTGCCAATTTTCCTGTGTGGCTACCATCAAGTTCCTTACTCCTAGTGTAGATCCGGCATCACACGATACACCAAGTCTTAACTCCAGGACTTCCTCTGCGTCTTGTTTGGTGGAGGACTTCAGTTAATACTTTCTTTGGTAGGGCATTGTCTACCTTCCGAGCAACATGTCCTGTCCACCTCAAACTGCCAATCTAAAAAAACCTGCACGATGACCGGTTTATTGCATGTCTCCAACGAATCTGCTCTCAGACCCCATTAGATTCTGCTCATGTGATTTAAACAGAGTCCATATGATTCAGCCATGAAGAAGGATTAGCCGAATAAATATTTTATACTGGTGTGTTATGATAAAGCATGGCTCTTAAATAGACTTTTAAGACTAAAGTAGAAGTGGTTGGCAAGCGGTACTCCATCCAAGTATCATTCACAGAATTGTCTCGAGTTATTATTAGAAATGTGTCAGATACGGTGTGACAAGAGTGCCCAACAATGTCTGCATCATCAGCAAATGAGAGGAAGAGGAGTCATACCATCCAGTTGAAGGCAGCTTCACCACTTGAAGTTCCGAATCCCTGATGAGTATCTCTAGTGCAAAGAAGGCTAGCTGGATGATTATCTACAGGAATTTTGAAGCAATTTGAACTTTTAATTGTAAATGCTGCAAATTTTTGACCAACTGATACTGATGTGAACTTTTTTAAATTTAGTTGTAAAATCACATATTTCAGACAGGTGATAAGCCTGAATCAATTTAACAGTTTTATTTTGACAATATTGTTGCTAGTTAAAACTTTTTTTAAAATCAATTTTTAGGAAAGCAATGTTAAAGTTTAATTAATAATTTTGTTTAATATTAATTGGGGGTTTCCTTTATATTTATAGCCTCTTATCTCTGAAAATATCTAATAATATTAATTTAAATTCAGGAAGCAAATATTTGAATTTTTCTAAATGTGCACTTTTTTTGTGGGGTAGTGTATTATATTTCTTACAACAGTTATATTTGTTTTATCATAACTCTTAATATTAAAACTATTCTTATATGACAAGCTTAACCTCTATAAGTTAAATAAGTCATTGTAATATTTCCTTTATTCCCTAATAAAAACAAAAATCTTTAAAAATTGTAATTTATTATTTTTTAACTCGGCTAGATCCTTGACAACCAAATATATTAACATAAATCAATAAATAAAATATAAGACTTATACTTTTTGAGTTTTTCACAATTAACATAATATTGCTTCAATGGTTGCCTGTAGATTCTGCATCCTTCACATATTAACAATTTGACACGTAATGTTTTTACATCATCATTATCACTGTCATTGTATTCACATGAGAAAAAACGAGAGCCCGCATGACAAATATCTTTTACTATTTGCAAACTCCGAATTCCAACATTCTAAACATCAACCATCCATCATCAACCTGTTTTCTTGAGCCATTTTAACTAACTTCTCATTTCAAGCAACTACAACCAACTGTTCATCACGGCATCTCTCTGCTCTTCCATATACTGCCAAATTCCCCTTACATTCCATTTACTAACACACTCCCCTCATCCCCCCCCCCGCACTCGTTTCTTTTTCAATTTATTTTCTTTCTTTTAAATTATTCCTTAAAAATAACATTAAAATATATTGTACACATCTTAAATTTTAATACTTAATGTTCACATTATATTTTGATACTAGGTTTGCTGCAGTGTGTAACAAGAAGAAGTACTCTGCAAAACGAGCCAGTGAAATGAGCTGTGATTTGTTCAGATTGCTGCATGTGAAGAAAGTTGGACCTTTGACCGTGGACGCAGTTGTTGCGACTGTTTATGCTAATTCCATCAATGTAATTATACCTTCACTCGCTTATAACACAAGGATCCTTCTCGAGGTAAGTCATTTAATTTCATCTATTCATAAAAAGATCTGAAATTTGATACAAAAATAAATAAGAGAAATATTTCAATGAAATCCTAGGATAAGAAACAAATTATTATTTTTCAACAGAAATCATGAATTTAATCATCATATACACCAGTATGTATTGTTCTAGAAACTAGAAAACATAAGTTATGAATTTATATGAAGTCCAGTTTTCTTGAAAATAAATATTTAAGCTATTTACAATTTTTAATTATTTGCTGAAAATGGAATTTACAGTTGTTGAGATATCCCAACAAATAAAATGAAGTGTTTTTGGTTTAAATCACTGAGTAATCATTTAATACGTATTTATGAAACACATTCAGCCCTCATCTTGGTATTGTTCCTTCCTCCACTGTCTACATCATTTATACAGATTTAAAAAATATTAATTTAGTCAGGATTGTTAAACTAATTATAAAAAAAAATAAATACAAAAAACTAATAAACACAAAAAATAATTAGTAACAATTAAAAAATTAAACAACAAACGGTGAGACCACTGATCCTTGGAATGAACTAGTTATATGAACTATGAATTCATATTTATAGTATATAGATAGTTTTTTTTTTTTGTCTTTTTTTTCTATATCCAATTTTTTGTATGTATTGTTCTAGAAACTAGAAAACATAAGTTATGAATTTATCGACAAAGAGATGAACTCTGAAATGAAAATTAAATGGGTAGATACAGAAGATATTCAAGAACTTAAAATGTTCTCATGCGTGCGAGTTCTTCTGACCTACGTTACCTACAGAACCTTCACTCCTCAGATACAGGTGGAATTGCTTCCTCCTCAGAAGGGTTCTAGTTAGTATGAAATCTCATTGACTCATCAGCACTGTTCGCTCTCAGGACCTCTGCTAGATGAATCTGTTTTCTTTCTAAGGCCTTGAAAGATAATAATGAGCACAATCAGTATTCTAGAAACTCTCTCAGCCCGAGGAGGGCTTTATGATTGCCTAGAGGTTTGCGATAGATCTTGAAACATTTATTTCCAATCTTTTCTGACAAGAATCTAACAAATACATTAGAACACCTATTGCTAGATACTTATACCAGTTGTTTTTAAAGCTATTTTAATTGTTTTAATTTTTAAATATTTATTATACATCTTTTATTTACACTATATTGTTGAATGTTTTTTCATTATTATAATTCAGTCTTAAGGGAACAAAAAAATTGATCCGATTTTTATTTTGCATTTAATATAATTTTAAAATATTTAATGAAAATATGGGTTATTTTTTTTACTTTCTAATTTATTAGTTATGATATATTTATTTATTTATTACTTTTGATTTTAATTACAATTAAAGCTAAGATATCTGCACATGTGGCATTGTATACTGAACTGCATAAGAATTGTATTATTCTTATATAAATTATATTAAGATGACAGTTTAAGTGTATTTATGTTAGGGTATATGATAGTTAAGTCAGTGTTTTAGTTATTTTAAAATCTTGGATTATACTATTTGTCTTACGTATTTTTTTTTTATAACATTTTGTGCAAATTTTCAATTTAATTTATATATCTCTCTAAGAACTTTGACGTGAACCCTCTGGGCGGCAAAAGTATAAATAGCTGGGGGAAAAAAATAGCCCTTGGTTATAATTATTGAGTGCTTTTTTATAATTCTTTGATTGCTCACTTCAGTGAAAATTAATTTTAATAAACTAACCTTAACCCTATATACGGAAAATAATTATTTCTAGAGTTTCTTGTGAAATATATATGGTTTGAGAAACTGGAAATTTTATAATTTGAAACTATCTTGATTTTTTATTGATCACAATCTTGGTGGGAACAAACCTACTTCAGGACATGAGAAAGAGAATAGTAAAAATTTAATAGGAGTCCCTGGAGTAATTGAGAACCACCTCTTAAATATCTGTATCGCACTGTTGACAAAAACAGTGTTCTCTCTGTTTACATAACTAACAACCCATAACTGAAACTAGATTTAAAATTCCTTTCTTCTAGTGCTATTTTTAGCCTATCTTAAAAGGTATTCCTTTGTTCCAGTATTATTCTTCCTCTACTTTCCTATCACTGATGAAAGTGTCAGATCTGCCTCGGGCAATAGCCCAGGCTCACTGATTTCCTTTAATTAACTTATACTCAAGAGTTGTGACAAGTCCAGTGCTGAAGGTCCTGTTACTACCTAAGGATTACTATCCTTAGGGAAGGAAGAAGTAGAGATACGATAAAATAAAGGGTGGATGGGATCAGAATAGGGACATAATCCTCCCTTAATATAGGGGTTGGAGAAATAAAGAGGTCAGATGGGCAAGGCTGCTAACTTCCCTGAAGTAAGATTGTATTCATGAAGATCGGGAAAACTAAGTCACTACCTTCCACAGTTTAAGTACCAGGGCTAATATGTGTGAGGTAACATTCTCAAGCTATATATCTTTAAAATCCTAAAACAGAATACTTTGTAGAAATTCTACCAATGTAATCAATCACTTATAAGGTCTAATTCACATCTTGAATTATTAAGAATCTTATTATGCAACACCCTTAATGTTCTTCTCCATTATTGACTTAAGTTGTACTGTGCCTCTGCATGTATAAATTTGTATATAAAGAATTCCTGTCATTTTATGTACCATCGATATATAGTTGATTAGACGCTTAACTCTGATTTGTCACCCACTTAGAGAGATCAGGGATTTAGTTCAGTTTGGGCTAATGATGTATATATTCGTTTATTCAATAGGTGTTCTTAATTTAGCACTTACTTCTAAAATGTTTACTAGAGTACAACTAGATGACCAACCATTTGTGCATAAAATCAGAGTATTTTTGTTCAACTACAACACATGCTGCATAATTAATTAACTAATTCTTATGAACTGTAATACAGGCAAACAGATAAACACAATTCAAATATTTTTGGACTAGCTTGAAATACTTCAAACTAAAATTTTCTTTTTAATTGGCTTGCCAAAACAAAACATTTTTTATTTAAAACCTATCATAATTTGTGAGTAAAGGGAAAATATTTAAGCACCAATCGCACATACACATTTTATTTTTGACTCGTTTTATAGTATATTTATTATATGTAAATTTTATGATTATAAACTTTTATATTATATTTAACTACAATGGAAATCTTATGTGTATTTTCCACTTCTATGTATTGATAATCCTTTTCTATATTATATATTTTTTGTAAGTTTTGATAATATGCATTTTCTCTTTGTGAAAAGAATTGTGATGATTTTAGCATGGGAACTGGTTATGATGATTGTAAATAACCCTATAAGTATTAAGATAAAAAAATAATTGAATTTTTTATTATTTTTAAATTCTTGTAGTTGAGGCTATGTCCTGCCCAATGCAATGTTTTATCTATCTTCATGTTTATTAGGACATGGTAATCATTCCAGTTCCCGCATCTGTTTATCAAACATTACTTTTACATTTAATACCAAATAGAACAAGTATTTCAACCAATATGTTTACTTCTTTTTAAAATAAAGAACAATCTGTGATAAAGCAGTTCATTTAACTAGATATTATTTGTAACAGTGTATAACTAAACTCAGGTTGTAACATTGTGATTTTGGACTTGTTTTAAATTTTATTAAAAGGAATTTATAACTGATCTCAAATAATTTTATTAGGCTTAGTTTCCCAGATCATAACTTTGAGTCGAACCCCATAGGCTTACATTTTGTTACAGATGTGTGATGTGATTACATTGTGTTTTGACTATAGAAAGAGTTAAGTAATTAAATGTAAAGTAGGCTTGAAGATGAGCATACACAATCAGTTTTGCAGGATGGTTTAATACATTCAAATTAGGAGGTTATGTATATATGAAAACGAACAGTTTAGCTAAAATAGCCATCGTTTTGGCACAATTATGTGCTAAATGTGTTGCGAATTAATTTAAAACATGTTATATTATTGGCTGTTTCAATTATTTCTGCTTAAATTTCAATCAAAGTTTAGTATTTGGCCTTAACCACCAGACCAGGCATCAGAAACATAATTTAATACATTTTTATTTAGTTAATACATCGGACAGATGAAAAATGAACTTAAACGTTGGTATAGAATAGTTATTACTTGCAGTTACTTTATCATAGATGAGAAGATTTGTAATTTATAGTAGTCCAATTTCAAAGTTTCTTTCTATTAATTTAATCCTTTTCTATTTTAATTTTAAAATCAATACAAAAAATATTTAATGTTCAACAAGTTATTGGTAAATCTCACTCCATAGAAACATGAAATCAATAGAGATTTATTGAGAAAACTGAATAGAGATATTAACTCTCATCACAGCATCTTCGTTTTACTATTCAGGGACCTGTTGTTACCAAGAAAGGCGATTTCCATTCAATCAACTTTAATAGTTCCCAAATGAGTCATGTTTAACTGAACATTCAATTATTTCATATCCAAGTATTTTAAAATTATTTGTTATAAAGTCTGAAATGAACCATTACAACAAAAGGCATGTATGTTTGTCAATTTAGAATAATAACGACTTAAAACATTAACTTATGTAGATAGTGTGTTAATTATTATTGATACTTATATATATACTGTGAGAGCCAAGTAAATGACCAAAATATTTAAAAAAATATATTTGTGGCTGCAAATACATTATAAAAAAAAAAAAATCCTTTTTTAAAGAGGTGTATATTTACCAGCTATTACAAATGGAATAATCATTTAATGCAAGGAAAGGCCAAAGTGAGAACTTTCCGCTGGTAACATAACAGCCCTTGAGCCCATCAATCCTTGTTCTGTGAAAATGTTTTCACGTTGCAAGTGGATCTCTTCTCAATACTTTATCTCAGTCATTACTGAGTGTGAATGGGACCATTGATTTCATCATTCATGATCAAAATTGATAGTTTTCCCCCCACTTTTTTTTCATGGACAATTTGATGGTTTGGGTGAATAAGAAAACATATTGTTATAATAAATAGCAACAAATATACTTGAGTCCTTAATACACTGGGACCACCTAGCATTATCCTCGAAGTCTTCATGGCAGCCAGCTACAATATAAATACTGCCTCTTGGCTAGGAATGATTTCTTACTTATTATAAATGAAATATATGTTGGGTACACATAAGGGGTAGAGCTAAACAAGTAAATATATACAAACTTTTATTAACAAATTACATATCATCATCACCCTCTTGGGTACTCGTTTTCACAAATTGAAAAGTCTTGACTGAAGGATCTCCAGAAATTTCTTAATTAACAAAAAAGTTTAATTTTAAAAAAAAAAAGATAAATGAAAAAATAAAATATAAGAAAACAATAGTATATTTCAATAATTGCTTAGAACTAATCGACATTTTAATAATTTAAAACTTTTCATTTCAAAGAAATTATTTTATAAATACTGATGAACTATTGAGTACCAAACTAATAAAGTAAATATTTTTCAAGCAACAAAATCAAGAGGCCTGTTGAAGCCACCCTTCCTGTTCATGTATTGTCTATACTTCCGTTTCAAAATAACGTGAACAGCTCCAACATCATTTGATTCAACTCTTTGTCCTTTAGTTGTTTCAAAACCACAAAAACCCATCATGCGCATCATTTCTTGTTCTGCTTCAGTCTTTCCTTCTAAATCAGCCTCTGTAAAAATATAGCAGAAAAATAAAATACTTCAAGTTTAACAACAATTTGAACTACATTTCTCATATAAAGTATTGCAAGACACATTTCGGTATTTTCATCAGTTATTAATGATACCTTAAACTGAACTAAGCAAAGTGAGTGATCCTAGGTAAATAAACTAAGATTGATTCTAGCAAATATATGAGTATTTATTAGAATTCTTGCAAGCTACATAAACTTTAAACAATTATGACAGTAACAAAAGGTAGAGTAAACATGAATTGGGAAAAAATGGGCTTCAAACATACATTTTAAAAAAAGTTTTAGGATGTCAAAATTATGAATCTCAGGAACGATAAATTATTTCATGCAACCTCGTAAGTGAGGTCTAAGAGCATTCTCTTTGCTATTTTTCAAGGCAGGTCACTGTAAGGCCTCATCGTTAGGTGCCTTGAGTATTGAAAATGTATTAAGAAACAGAAGGATACAGGAATGCCTCACAAGGCATCGGCAAAAGTTGGGAGAGAGCGAATCTAAACCTCAGTTTGTGCAAGTGTAGTAGCTTAGTAAGAAAAAACCCCTTCATGGTATTCTAGATGTTTTGGACTTACCAATTGAATGGAGGTGACACGGGGCTGTTGGCTGTAATTATAAATATATGACTAAATAAGTAAATACGCGTCTTCTCTTTTAGTAGGCCTGGAGTAGGCCTTTTTTGGTATGTCCAGTTGGTCAATATCATTTCATTACTTAGCCTGCATTGTAATGGTAAGCTGTAGACAGCAACAGCAATAGAGATAATACATATCTCCATCTATAATGCTTAAACAGATTATTTCAGTCTGATGGAGACGCATGATTTTAATAATTTTAAACCCTTCAATTCAAACTTAATGAATGAACGTATGGTTGTAGCCTATTCAATTATAAAAAGTTTAGCATCCTAAAGAATGTCCCTATTCAAGTCAATATCATTCTTTAAACCTTTCCTCTGCATTTATATTAAATAGAATCACAAAAAAAATATCATACAGGGATCCTAATTAAAACTAAATGTTAATAAAAATTCTATGGTTGATGCAATACATAATTATAAAGATGCACATTAAATGGGGCTGAACCTTACTTCAATTAGCTTCCTTAATAAATTATAAAAAACACAAGAAATCCCTATGAAGATAACAAATACATACCAGTTAACTGCCTCCTTTGCCCTTGGTTTGATTTCTGCTTCTTGTTCTTTTGTGGGGAGCGTGATCTTGAGCGAGAATAAGATCTTCTCCTGTGTCGTTCTCTGAAAAGACAATTATACATATTGAGTAGGCCATTTAGTTGAAGCGATATTTTTAAAGCAAAGTTAAATATTTTGTAATAGAATTTCAGTATCCACCTAAGTTCCTAACATAAGGGGAAACCTGGTCTGTTGCTTTTATTATGGTTTGGCTTCATTGAATTGTAGAATATTACTTTATGAAAATAATATTACAAAATCATCAAATGAAATATGTACTACATACCTTCTACTATCCCTTCTGTCGTCCCTCCTTTCCCTAGATCTTGATCTTCTTCTTCTATCCCTATCACTCCTATCACGTTCACGAGATTTACTTCTTCGTCTTTTAGGAGACAGTTCTCTAGTCATCTTGGAAAAAACAACGATGCAATAACCTAACTGAAGTTGACTAACACAAACAAGTAACCAGGAAATTTCAAGCCTTACTGAATCGTTCAGTGAACGTGTTATCGTTCAGTGAACAATCACTTTCTTGGCAGTGCAGGCAACATACTATACATTTTATCATTTTCTGAATAATTTTTTTTTTTACAATCTTATAAAGAACGATAATGAAGTAAAAGGTAAATAAGATGCTAGACACTTTTAAGTTACAAAGCTTTTGACTAATTGTTATATCCATACTGGTCATCTATGGCGTATGTAAGGTGCCGCCCACAAGCGGTTTTGGTTGAATTATCATATCTAAAGGTACTTTTTCGTTGGAACTGTTCACCGTAGTGACCACTGGACGTAGCTGAAAAAAAAACCGAATCGATGACGTCTTAAGTGTTGACTGCCGAGGACTTCCAACGAAATATAGCCCGTTGATTTCACCTCAAAGAGTAACTAACTGCTCTCCCACAGCAGCCGTTGGGAATCACTGGTGGAAGTTGTCTACTGCCTTGAGAAAAATACACCTACCTCCACCTATACCTCAAAAAACAGAAGCATGAGCTCTTCAAAACAGAAATCACCTACCTGGCCAGTACCAATCAGCAGTATCAAGTCCTGAAGAGCTCCGCTAACGTCAGATTCATCATTGATATGCCACGTCCTTTGAAGGCAGATGAAATTGGATCATTCCAACGGTTGGCCACCTAATACTTCAGATTTATACTAGACTGCTAAACAATGATGACCTGTCCCTAACAAAGCTTCTCCAAAAACTTCAAAATTCTGCTGGAACACAGAAAAGGGATCACAAGAACAACAAAGTACATACACGGCATCTGCGCGTTTTCAAATAATCAAACAGCTACCAACGACATCACGCCTGAAACGATCACCTAAGAGATAGATAAAGACAAAGAGAGTCAAAACCTATCTCATCAATGAGAAATCAACCGACCAAGAGTATACTTTTAATGATGGTCTACTCTTCAACGGCCACTGTGTAGTCGTCCCAATATCCCTCATACCAGCTATTCTAAATGAACGACAAAGAACCCTTATCGGTGCTTCAAAGATGAAGCAGCTAAAAATACGATAAATCTAATTATACAATCGATCAAGGAATTAAATCCTATGAAGCTTGTGCTCTGATCAAATCGAGTCTATCCTAAACTTTCTTGTCAGAAATTTTTACCCGTAAAGTTTTTACGAAGTTCTGTGTTTCTAATGATGTCGTTCAGAATTTTTCAGCGCCATTGCATACTCCTAAAAACAGCCTAGCGCAACGAAACGTCCGTACAATCAAAGAATCGTCTCAAGGTTATGGAAGGTGAGCCTTTGAACTTACAACAAAAGCTGCCAAAATTCATATCCTACTTCTTGTGACTTCACTTGCAGAAGGTAAAGGACAGCTTAATTTTACCTGAAAGGAAATCCGCGATTCCGGTTTGATGCTATCAAACCATTCAACACCTTGACACATGCAACCTGCTCCAGTCACTCGTTTAAACACTTGGAGCGGACACCAAGCTAACTAAAGAGGACCCTACAAATCCAGTTGGTTGATGTTATGAGATTGAATAATAAAGTTTTTGTACAATTATAATACGCGTCTTTTTCAATCATTTCAACACTTAAATTACTACTCTAATTAACTGCCACATTTTATCAGTTTACCGCAAACTCGAACGTTTTCTTTATTATAATAACATAATGGTATGGAACACCTAATATCACATTATGCAATTTCAAATTTATTAAATGAAGGGTTCGCCGAATGACAGTATATGTTACATTTTTGCAATATCCGGGGTTTTGATTGAATTATCTACTGTGTAGCTTCCCTTAAATGTTCCTTGCGCCACTGCGACGTGGACCAATGTTGAATTGGTGAGTTGTAAAACCCCATAGGTGATTTTTTGGGGGATATTTAAAATTGGGTGGGTTTCCATTTTGTTGAAATAGACGTGTGTTTTGGGAACATAATCAATAAGTCCAATGGATTTTCACTGTTTTATAATGGTGGTTATTTATCATTTATTTGAATAAAGCCTTAAATCAGTGAGTATTTAAGTCAAGGGTTTTTTTTTTAAATCAAGGGGTTTCTCAACTCAACGAGTTTAGCGATTGCACACTGAGGGTCGGTCCGCGAGTCGGAGTTCTCAGAAACTATGTATTCAAGTTTGTTTTCCCTCCTGAAGTGTGCCTATCAATAAGTAAAACATGGACGATCTCCAAAAATTTTAACGGTTTTTACCAGATGACCAACACATTCAAAACTTCTACTCAGATATTTTCCAGTGGCCAACATGTGAAAGGGATGAAGAATCAGAAGCTGACTAATCTAGCTTGAATGTACTTTTACGATTTCCTGCCAGATTTATTGATTAATTTTGTAACAGAAGAATTATGAAAATTTTAGATTGATTTCATAAAACCATTAAAACGGATCCTGGATATTAATCACTGTTGTGCCACTTTTTCACCACGAATAAATAAAAGTTATCTCTCCTCCGACCAGAAAACACCCGCCTATTTTTCCATATGTTATCAATAAAACTTTGGCGTCCCTACAGAGAGAAGGGACTAGCTCACGAGGAAGGCGGAGCTCACTAAGGGCGCGGCCATATCCCGGCCTCTGTCCTGCCTATATAAGGTTGAAATTCTGAGCTTATTTCTTTCAGCCGGAAGCCGACACTTGAAGTGAACACCTCTCTCTCTCTCTCTCTCTCTCTCTCTCTCTCTCTCTCTCTCTCTCTCTCTCTCTCTCTCTCTCTCTCTCTCTCTCCCTCCCTCTATCCAACCCCTGCACCACAAACCAGGGCTGTCATATTTAACTACCTCTGCACTTCTCTTTCCTAACCTTGCTGTGTTTTAGTCCGGCGTTGTCAGACCCCACACCTTCCTAGTGGGATTCTCTGACCGCGTCTCTTTTGGAAACTAGCAAATCTTTGGAAGGGATCCCTTCCATGCATACGGCGGTCCTGGGGCCCTACTAAATGTACCTAGCAGCGTCTCCCCTAGCGATCCAATCTGCCTCTCTCCAGGCACTCGCCTTTGGGGTCCAACGGTTTTTGTCTACCTTCAGATTTCAAGTGTAATTTCGTGGTTATTCCAGGACCACATAAACTACCTATAATACCTAGCTGTACCTCATGCTTTTCCAGAAGGTGTAAAGGTTCACCTGATTTTATATCTAAGGTCTAAATAATATATATTCCAGCTTTTCTATCTATTCAAATATTCATTTTAAATTAAAACTTCATTTGACCATACAAATATTGTAGCAAAATATGGTAATAATTTAAACATTCTTATTATAGATTTAACCTTGATAATATTGATGCCTCAGACTGTTTTAAAATTGAACCACTAAGTGGAGTGTGTTTGCCAGGTGTTCCTGTAATTTTTATTTAATCATTTTATTATACAGTATATTTTAGTTACAGCTTATTTGTAATTTTTATAAAATTATTTACACTTTACAAATTGTAGATCACCACATAACAGAAAGGTTTTTTTTCATAAACTGATAAATAACGATTTTCCACTTTCATACCTGCTACATTTTTCAATGCTTATTATAGGTAAGGTACTTTGCCAGAGGCAATGATAAGGATTACTTGAAACGGGTCCTTGTTGCATCCCCTTTCATTTGAAGGTATTAAATATCAGAAACATGTTTTCCTTCTTTTGTTCTGTGAGACAACAAACTGTCAAACCTATTGTAACAAACAGGTAAAAACACTGCTATAGTTTTGACAATATTGTTATGCTATTAATTGCTAGATTCTTTATTGCTATTGTGTTGATCCTGATTTTGATTTGTGGAATTCATGAAGTAGAGGGAAAAGTTATAAACGATTGTTCATTCCAAGTATTAAACGCTTATTTTGCAGAGTTGATATCAATTGAAGTTTATTGATATTGAGTTATATTGAAGTTTGATATCAATATTTAAAAAAGTAGGTCTGGGATATGCACATAGTAGATTACTTAATTTCCTACAACATTGTTCATTAAAAATGTTTCCTTATTAAAATTCATTCTCCAGATATCAGCTACTAATATCCAAAATTCGTCTTTTCAGTCAACTTTACTATTCTTTCGTTTAAATTGATATTTTTTAAGAGCATTAAGAGTTGCAGACCAAAGAAAAAAATATAATGTTTGTTTATAGTTATTACTAGAAACAAAGTATAGAAAATTTAACAACCAACAAAGCAGTGTATTTTTTTTAACGACCAACAAAACATTATATTTTTTTCTTTGGTCTGCAACTCTTATTGCTCTTAAAAAATATCAATTTAAACGAAAGAATAGTAAAGTTGACTGAAAAAACGAATTTTCAGTCATATTCAGATTACCTTCACTTCCTTTATTGGAATAGTTAAGGAGAACCAATCCCATATTTTAAACATTTTTTGTGCTGGGAAATATTTTGTTTTGTATTGAGACATCTCAGAGAGCCTTAAACCATTAAGAGGTATATTTAAAAATTAGATTTAAATGAATCATTAAAAAATGCACAGACTCTTGAATCCCCTAAATATTTCTCCTTCTTTTAATTGGATTGAGGAGACATATTTATTGATTGAAATCAAAACAGGCTTTCAATCTCACCAGCTTTGAAGACAGAAAAAAAAGTCACATATATGTATACATGCAAATTATCATTGCAATATTAATTTCTTGTACTTGGTCATTGTAACTTCCCATTTGACAAACATATACATTTTTTACAGTCTAATAGTGCTGAAGTTGTCATAAAAACAGCAAAGACAGATGGTCAAGTAGGAATAATAGAATGCATATATGAACCTGTTTCAATAGGACGGAATATTGTCATAGTGACTGTTGAACATTTTGCATCTTTCTAGCATTATGAGTAAGTTAATTAATTAGTTTTGTTGCACTATTATAGACAGTTGCAGGATTCTAGTTGTGCTGTAAAGTAAGCTTTTAAGAAATCTACAAATATAAAACAAAATTAAAATTAGATTGTAATTTGATAATGTAACTGGATATGTGATACCTATTTAAAATATACTTATTAATATCAGTATCAAATTATAACTGTTAATCGTACTAATACATTACCATATATATTGTAGTAATATTTTAGGTCCATAAAAAATAGTTAATAAATGAGTAATATTTAGAGACATTATATTTTAACTTTTTGGTTAAACTACTGTCTGTATTTTTGGCTAATGAAGAGCTTCTACCCACTCACTTTCCTATATAGATTGTTGGAGTTTTAGGAAATTTGAATAAGAAGGCGAAACATTTTTATATAAATATGTAATATTAGAAGCAATAAACAACAAAAGAGAATAAAGCAAGCTGCATAGTATACTACAACAACTAGACAATCAATTATTGACAAAAGAGACTCATACCAATGAGATTAGTACAAACTTCATATAATTACATCAATACTAACATAGAGCTTTGAACTGAGCTCTTAGGGGAACCTAAGATGAGAAGTAGAGACTTGAATCCCCCTCTTCTAGGTCTAGTTTATGAGTTATCTACTGAGCAGAACTAAATCAAGGACCTTATGTCCAATTAATGGACAGTATCTCAGAATGCTGATCCTGGCCCTGTTTTAGTTATGTTCATCATCCAAATTATCTCTCTATTTTGTTTCAAACAGTCATCTATGTCTTGGCGGTGGTCTGACTTATTTCCCTTATGAAATTCCCTGTTTTATGAAGGCACACTGCAGTTACTCCTCTTTAGTCGTAATTTCTTTACTTGTTGGCGATATTAACTTTAAATAACATACACAAGTGACATCTATTTATCAGAAAACAAAATAATTACTGAATCGTGTTGGGTTACTAAAAGCAAGATGCTAAAGTGGTGAATCGTTTAACAACCGAATAACAAATCAACATAATATAAATTTCATATAATATCCATATCCTACTTTCCTTCTAACATGATCTGCCACAATCTGGATACCCTTACCTCCAAAAACATTCTACTGGATCTCAAAGCCCTGGATTGATATACTATTAACTCTTGCTCCACAATTGACTCCATGGTGAAAATCCTCACTGCCAACCTTGTTAATACTCATGCCCCCCTAAAACCTTCTACCTTTCTTTGCCAGCCTGCTCTGTGGATATACTGTAGGGACTTGCAAAGAGGGTGTAAGGTTGCCCGAAGACGTTTCAGACGCACTGGGTTTTGACACAACAACTTGACCCAGGCTACAGTCTGGCAAGCAAAGTCCAAGTACTTTCATGAAGTCCTATCCTCTGCTCCTGATTCGATATCCAAATGGCAAATCCTTCAATAACTCTCCCTCTGTGACTCCTCTGTAGCTTCCCCAGTATCACCTGAAGAACTAAACTTATATTTTGTATTTGCCTCCTCAACCATTTCAGCACCTCCCTTACCTTTTAGCTCTTGCGAGCCCTCATTTATTGATAATGACTTTTATTTTAAATATGTCGCTCCCACAGATGTTATAACCTCTTTAATGAGAGCAACATTAATGCTACTGATCCTGACGGAACTACTGTTAAATAAATAAAACTATGCCTTCAAGTTATCCTGGCTGTACCTATCCGTTTATACAAGTTTTCAGTTCATAAGTCATTCTTCCCAGCTTCTTGGTAAAAGCCTTCATCAAACCCTTAAAAGATCCTATCCCTACATTACCAAACAACTATCGCTCCAAAATCCATCCTTTTTAATCTCTTCAAAGATTAGGCCAATCCCTCCCTGAACAAAATTTCTTGATCGATTTCCATCCCGGTTACTCCACAAAATCTGTACTAACTAATATCACTAATGAAATTCATGCCGCTATTGATTAACACAAAATAGTCCTACTTGATTTCTCCAAAGTGTTTGATACCAAAGACCACTCAATCCTTCATTCCAATTTAAAATCATTAACCTTCTCCAATAGCTGTATCAGCTGGTTTCGATCATCTCTCTCCAACCGTTCACAAGTAGTTACTATCCCTAATCAGCCCCTAACTGCTTACCTCACTCTTTCCTCAGGTATACCCCAGGGATCAAACATTTCTCCCCTTCTTTTTACAAGTTTTAGTTGCTACATCAACGATCTCCCTGAACCTATTCATCATTGTTCCCATTACCTTTACTCTGACGAATCTCAAACTATTTATCCTCACCACCCCCTCCAATTTATTAGCTGTCTTTGCAAAGATTCAGGGCAGTCTTATAGGCTCCAGTTTCCTATTCAGATCCTTTGCCGATTTTCCTGCTTTGCTATTAAAAACCAAGGGATTACAATTGACAGAACCCTCTCCTAGAATCAACTTATTTTCCAAATTATCTCTTGGTCAATAGGTACCCTTTCATCATTCTATCACTCTCACCATCTGCTCCCCAAGCCTACACTTCAACTGTTTTAAACCCTCCTTCATTTCCCCCTCACTTTGACTATGGCTGTGGTGAACAGGGTCTCAGAGATAAGTTGAAGCAAATCATAAATTTCTTAGTTAGATTGTTTTTAGGACTCTGTGGTGCTCCCATGTCTCCCACCTCTACACCAAGTTAAGTTAGGCTCTACTGGCTTTTGCCCAATATTTTCTCAGTTCATTGCTTATCCAAACCATTAAACCTCATCAACCTCCTTATATATACAATATTCTACAGTTCAAATCCTCAGTCTATTCCCAGAACACAAGATCATATCTCTCTGATCTTTATACTCCTGCCTGCAACACTGTAGCATAAGACCGTTTCTTCCTTGCTCATTCCACTACCTTCTGAAATTTTCTATCTAATACCTTCTATTCCAACACCTCCTCACCATCCAGAGAGATACTTGCTAGTTTATTTGCATTTCTATTTTTATTTCTGATTGTTTACTATGCATATCCAGGTGCTTTGGCTTGTATCTACCTTGGCTTTTACAACAGACCATTAATTTCTAATTTTAACATTAGTCTGACTAATTCAGATAAAGCAAAATTATATATTGCTCAATGAAACATGCAGGTCTCCTGGTTATGGACTAACATTATACTTTTTTTTCGTAACTCAAAGGGCCCCCAGCACCCCACTCTGCCCAGACTAACACTGCTTATATCTTGCCATTGATGGAACATTGCAGAAAAAAAAATGAAACATATTTAAAAAAATATTATAATACCAAAAGATGTTTCATTCATGTTAATAATTTGGAAAATTATAATGGTATTTTCTAAACATAAAATAATAACCTGTGATATTTAATTATAATTTTCATAAACAAATGTGCCATTGTTTAATTGTTTTTTATTGATCACATTAAAATAAAGATTTATTATACATTCTGTGCGTTATTTACATTGAAATAATATATCTTTACCTAATTTTTATTTTACAAATGTTATGTGATATTTTACAAAATACATTAATTTATTTATCTGTCAGAGACTCGGACAATAATTTATCAACACTTGCGCCTTTACAACCAAACACACCTTTTAATGGTAGAATCTTTTCTTGGAAATAAAACGGTGTGTAGTTCATCACAAATGTATAAAAATCTATGGCGGTTTCACAAATATTGTAGTTGTATAAAATTTTGATAAAGTTTGATAAAATATTAATTGGGTTTGTTTTTCTAGAACAAAAAGTGTTGATCGCAGTGTTAATTTTTTTTATAGCTTCCTCGCATTTCAATAAAACACTCACCTCACGTGACCTTGAAAGTTTTGAAATCAAAAACTTTCGCAATGCTGCAGTTTTGACATGGTGTTTGATTTTGGATTTAGATGATATTTTTTTTGTATTTTTTCTTAATCGAAACTTAATATTATCAATGTCTTGAGCTGTTTTATCATTAATATTCCTTTGTATTTTTTTCTCTATTAATTTTTTTGAAATTTTACCACTGGTTTTCTTTGAAGTTAGTATATGGAAAACTTTTCTTATATTCTCTTCTTTTATGTTTGGAAATGGTAATAATCTTTTTTTTATTTTTTGTTTAAAGTTATATTGTTTTCTTAATCTAATAGCCATTCTGCCAGATCTATTCTGATCTACTTCACTTGAATTATTTTCATGTATGATCTCACATGCATCATTGGCTTCACTATGGTGATTTTTATTATTTGACATAGAACTTTTTTCCTTGTCTTTTACTTGTGTATGTCCCCTTATTTCTGTACCATTGAACTTTATTTCACAACATGTTTTAAAATTTTTAGTAGAATATATCTTAGAGCTTTTTCTAAGGTTTAGATCATCAATTTTTGTTGAGTCCTTATTATTGATATGGATTTCTGTTGCTTTTCTGTTTGCTTCTGCAGTATTTTCAAATAAATTTTGACAATCTCCAGCTTGACCAACACTTCTGTTACAGGTCATATGTTTTTTTAAATGTTTATTGTCAATAATTTGGTTAAAAGTTTCAAGTCTATCAGAATTTTTGATGCTACTTTTAAGAAAATTTGTATTCTTGCCAAGGACCATGTTTGTATTATTATTTAATGAATCTGATGTATATTCTTTATGATGGCTATTATATTTGTTATCACTGGTACGTAAAGATAAATTATTTTTGAATGATTGTGTTGATGTATTACTGTGATTTATAACTTTTAGTATATTGGATTGTTTTTCAATTTGAGGAATATTGTTGTTCTTGTATAGACAATTATTTTCATGCTCATTTTTGTCTGTATTAATGCTGCCATTACATGATGAACTTACTGTATCTACTAAGTTATTATGATTCTTTGGATTAGACTGATTCATATCGGGTGATGAAAATATTTTACTTTCAAAGAAAGAATCCATTTCCAAATTGCTTTGTGTGTTTGTAATACCTATTGCATTCTCTATAATACCTTTTGCATTGCTAATAAGAATAGAATTAATTAAATTATTCAAGCTTTGGTCCACTGATTTTATAGCTTCTAGACTTATGTCAGTTGTATTTGAAAACAGGAAATCTTCAAAATTCTCTAAAGGAATATATTTCCTCTCTTTACTTAATTTGTTAAAATTCAAAGGTGTGACTAGAGTACTCTCTATTCCCAAAATAGAATCATTTTGGTGTGATGAGCAATTACTGTCACCATTCATTAAGTAATCGTTCACTGAATATTTTAGTCTTATTGGACTAATGTCTGAACATTCATGAGATTGCTGTTCATGATTTCCAGAACTGCTGACAAGACTTTTTGCATCAATACTCGGTGGAGCTTCATTGTTTTCTGACATAAATGTCATATTATTGTAGGATACATCATAGCCATCAGTTAACAAGCTCAATCCTTCCATCACTTTGCTGAGGGATTCATTTGTAGTTTTTGAAAGGATTGTTTCATCCTCAATTATTATATTTTCTAGCAGAGGCTGATATGTACCTAAAATGTAATATAGTCAATTGTGTTATTGTATAGATCCCACTATTAATATTAATTATTAGCTCAAAAAAATATAATGCCAAAGTAGGGACTCAAACCAAGGACCTTCCTGATTGGGGAGGCCATCCACTCGACCAAGGTAGCTCAGTTGGTAGAGCCCCTAAGTAGATATTGGAGAGGTCCCAGGTTCGGGTCACCACCCTCCCAGATTGGGCTGGTATAATTATTAATAACGGAAAATTTATTAACAAAATTCGCTATTCATTTAATTAACCAAAAGGCTTCATATTATGAAGAAAGTACACTAGCCATTACACCCAACAAAAGTCAAAATTATTGCAAATTTATGAAATGGTATGGAACAAGAAAAGGGAGAGTTAACTTATTTTATTTTTTATCAAAGATTTAAGACTTGTAACTTTGATACTAAAGTTTGCCTTTACTATTATTCATTTCATCATACTTATTTTTTTACAATTAAATTGGTCACGGACCAAAGTTTGTTTTAGAAATGTGGGCCTCAACACTGCTAAAATCCAAGGAACAAAAAATCCATGTCATTGTGGTCCTTATATTGTGAGTTTTCTTTCTGATTAAGCTTCAAAAGCTTTATAAATGAGGTAAATGTCACCGAGTTTTTAAAATATGAATTCATCACACAAAGCTCACATTATTCTATCTAGTGAGTTGATTTAAGATTAGGTGGATTCAGTGCCATTCTTTGAAGAAAATAATGTAACAAGGCTGATGTTGCTGGTAACATCTAATGTAGTTTAACATTTTTTCTAGTTGTGACAAAAGGCTAGAATGCCAGCCAAGATTTCATCTGTAGGTTTTGGTACATGAATGTACTTTTCTCATTTAAAAAATGATTATTATTTCATAGTGAAAAAAAATAGTGTTTATCCAAACGAAAACATAATTTGCCATGTACTCAAATTAGTACTTAATCATAATGTCGCTTGCAAAATAGTTTGTATTGTATCATAGAAGTGAAGAGTTGATTGTACAAGTAAAGTATGCTGGGATGAACTTAACAGAGAACCTGTTAAAGTACTTGGTGTCATACAGTAGTGGTTAAAGTTTCCGGACAGGTCATATATTTCTTAAAACTATCTATGCTATACTCAGAAACTATCATGAGGATCTAACATTTTTATTTACAGAATTAAATAAGAACATAATTGATTTTTAAAAAATAATTGATTGACAAAATTTATTTTAGAAAGGCTTTGGAGCAAGAGTGGAAAAAGATAACACATAATGTGATCTCAAGTCTGATAAAGGTCATGCCTCATTGATGTTCAGCAGTGATTGAAGCCAAAGGTTTAGCGACAGAGTATTAATTTTTCTGCAAATTATAATAATGCGATTGATTAATGTTGATCTTGCTGAACTTTTGAATAAAGATTTTTCTAATTATGTTTTGTTAGCAATAAGTGAATTCCGTGTTTTCCTTATTTTATTATACTAATGTATATGTATATCTCCTTATTATTATACATATGTATATCGTTAAAATCAAATATTTCTGTCAGTGGTTTATTCTATACTACCTCTTCTAAAATAAATTGTTAAATGAAAATTGGCAAGGAAAAATAAATAAATCGCAGTGTCTCGAAAAGTTTGACCTAGAGGACTACCATCAAATTTATAACTTCTGTTAGTTTATGTGCATAAATTGAGTAAAATTTGAAAAATATGAGTGTATATTATGCTGTGAAATAGTTCCGTACCTTCCTGGTTTAGTTTATCATATCTTTTCTGTCCCTTTACTATTTACAAACTATGACTATTCATTTAATTTATATTTTACTTTATTTACAGTTCATTACAATACTTTCTTTTTTACTCATTATGTTCTATGAGCAGCTCTTAATTTAATGAAAATAATTTTTAAGAATGGCATTTTGACAATTACACTCAGTAAAAAATCATTAATTTCTTATGTAAGTAATAATTAACTAATTACCCATCATAACAATGCTAGATAATTCACTGGTAGTTGAATAATTCAAGATTGGAGGTGTTGAATCAAAATATCTGAAGAAAATAATGAATAATTAATTATCAGCTCTCTTAATATTATTGTATTAATTATTAATATTGAACATAAAATTAATCTGATAATTATTATTGATATACCTATATAAATAAGCACTGTTGATTTATAGATCACTAATGATACAACTGTTTTATGAAATATAACTAACTAAAAGTAGTAGAATAGCATCTAATTTATAAATAAGTACTTTAATTTTTCCACATGCAGTAACCCTCCAGTAGGGACATATATTTCTATTATTATTATTACAATTTATTAGTAAGCGGCTAATGCCGGTAATTCAAATTATTTCTATCTTGATTTTGTAATCATCTAGTGTGATTAAAATAAGCTTTATTTTTACAACATTTACAACATTGTTACATGACTTGTTCGAATACAATATTTATAAGGCAAGTGATAATAAATCATTATGGGGGGAAAAATGACATAATATGTAAATTTGGCTAAACATTTTTTAATAGATTTTTAATCTATATACACTTATTTCAATGGTTTTTCACTACCTAAATTGATTAACAGTGTCAGTTTTGTCGAAAAAAAACAAACTTATTTCGACCCAAAAACCAGTACACATACCATATAAGAATAAAATAGAAATTAATCCAAATAAGGGATTATATATAAATTACATATATGCTTTCAGGGAACTTGAGGTTAGTAACAATAACAAAGAATTCTTTAAACATTTTGTGTTATATTAATATATAAAATAAAAAACCAATACATATATGATATATACACATATACAAAAAATCAGATACTATAGGTTCTCTAATAATCATTGATCTTTTGAATAAATCTATAATTTCCGGCAGTAAAACTTGTTCAAAACAAAAATGTAATTAAAAATCATATTTTTTGCCAAGTCTCCTTATAATTCATATGATTTGTGACATCCACACAACAAAGTAGCAGTACTCACTGTATGTAATTTCAAGCTGACCTTGGACTCGATAAAAGTACTAATGTGTTTTTTAAAGTTTCTGAGAGTTCTTATGCAGAAAGAATTTTCTTAATTTTTGGCATGCTTTTATAATTGTCAAATCTGACTTTGGGCATTTAATTTCAAATGTAGTGTCGTCACCAATAAGCCCCTCTGGTGATGCCTGAGGTGTCCCCCAGGCAGGACTGAGAGAGGGGGGGGGGCGAAAGCCCCTGGGTCCCGGCAGCAGAGGAAAAACATTTTTATTGTATTTACTCACTCAAGTTTTGTCACGGTTATTTCGGTTGTAGTATTTGTAGCTAGCTGCATGTACAATTAACATCATGTGAAGTAACGCTCACAAGTGGTTTTCTTTTGAGAAGTAGGAAGTTCTAAACTCGTCGGCATTAGCTTTATGCTTTTGTTCAGTCATCGTCATGAGGCATCATTAGACTGATAGAGATACATCACCCTCCATCTCCATCTATTTTTCTTCCTCAACCTTTCCCCTATTTACCTCCTTTTGAGTCATCTAAATCAGAGCTTCTCTGTTTCTGGTAAATACCCTTTATGATTTGTATGCATGCCAGTATATTTATCTTGTGTAACAGAACAATATCCAGTGATTTACAAATTTAAATTTGGCAATCAAAGCTAGATTCTTAAGTATGATTGTGTTTGATTTTTTTTTTGTGTTGATGTCTTTATGTTATGAACGTTTAGGACAACAAAATAAATTTCTATTTTAAATGGCTCCTGAGCTATAATTTGAGAGACTTTCTGAATTACAGAGCACTACTTTTTTGGCACATACTAAACTGATCAGCGTCAAGCCAAAGCATGGTGGAGTAGATGCTTTACATTGGACTTTGACTGGCAGATAAAATATATATAACCTGCTATGAAATAGGAACCGCCTAGTTCATTAACAATATGATGATCTTTTAGTTAACGTTGAAATGCATGGTACTAGAAGTTGTGTTCAAGAAATAAAATACGTGTACTCACTCAAAATCGTCCATTATTATCTTGAGAATAAGAAGTTTTCCTGAAGAATCGTTTTAAACCATATAGTAACCAAGAAATTATTTTCTTAACATATGTTGAAAATTAACTTTTCGCGCGTTAATATATATATATATATATATATATATGAAAAATTTAAATAAATGTGCTGACTTATAATTATTTATTTGGGTTTTCGTCCTTACGATCATAATTTTTCAAACACTTTCCTCAACCATGGCTCCAAATTTCGAAGTCGCGCTGACCGGTTGAAGATAGTAAGTATATGAGGGTGTAGGATGGATTCCAGTTATTTTCCAACACAAGTGGAAGATTTGTCATTCTAACCTACCTATTGTGTGGAAAAATACTTCCTGGTTTTCGGCGTTGCTTTCGATCATTCATCATACGGGGCCGTGGAGCCATACAGGGGAAGGAAGTGAAAATTGAAGCATTGGCCTTAATGTAACCAATCAGACCAGGTGTACTCAACTTGGCCCCCTGCCGCCCTCTAATGTGGGATTCAAGCGTTTGTGGTGAGTCTGATGCACCACTTTCCCCTATCACCACGCATATAAGACTCAATGACATAGCAGGTTGTGATGAACTATAGTGCGTACGTCTTTGTAACAAAAATGGTATACTAGTAAAATGAGGATTTAAAGATTGGAAGTGCTGATGAGTGATGAGTATTTAAGGAAACGGAGTTCCACAGCTTTGACCGGTGTGAAGAAGTTGATAAAACAGTAATTGATTGTGAGACCATTTAGAGTCTTTGAGCCAATGATTTTTGCCTTTAATTGAAGTGTGCGGAGGAGAGGCTCAAACTGCGATTCGGTCCAGGTCTTCCTAAATGAATAGGGTCCTCCTACCTATTCTCAAAAAAACATGGGACTGTGGAGTGACATGCATTTATCGTAAGGTAATCAGTTTTTGGAAAAAATACTACTAATAATTTCATTATTTTTCAATTCTTGTTCGGCATCACCAGTTTACATCCTTTTGCTGCTTATCTCTTTGTCAGTAGCAGTCAGCTCGTAATTAAAGCTGTAATCTTAATTATCACTCACATGTTTGAAATATTGAATGAAAATTTCATTTATTACCAGAACTTCACAGAGCAGTTCATAAATGCAAAACAAAAATTACATATCATTAATCAAGGAGACGAGACCATTAATTCGATACTTGTTACAATATTGCCAAAACTGTTTGGCACCTGCGTTTAATTTTAATTACACAGTTCTCAATTACTATGTGATCATTATCAACCTTTTCCCTTGCGTTATGAGAACACTGAAATCAATACCATTAGTGGTGGTCTGGCAACATTATGGAGGGTTTTTATTAGGGTAATAAAACACCTTCAGCACATGAAAAAATATGTTTTTTAATTCCCAAGTGAGTAATTATGAGTTGTAATTTTTCAGGGGCTGATTATATTTTTAGCATCATTGGGGTAACTTCACTGGCCAACTACCACTAATCTCCACATTTTGGGAAGAAGAAGATGGAATAGTTTTCTTCCAGTACTGAAAATACTACTATGCATTTGTATAGGCATCTATAATAATAATACTTCTTTGTACACCATTTACCCCAGAAGATGACTTCAAGCACAAATCCCGGAGATATTGGAACTGGATTGAACAGTGATTACGCCCCAGGTGGCGTTTTAAATTGCTGTTGGTAGATTTATCGGCACTTCTAGCTATGTAGATTAGTCACACACAATACTAACACTCCACATTGCCTTCAGAAAATGGGCCCAAATTTTACTTTTCTTTACACGCACTGACTTTTTTAATAACAAAAAATAGAAACACTTTACACTTAGCTAACGACTAACACAAGAAGCTCCTGTAAGAGTTGCCTAGAGCTTATTATTTTTTTTTTTTCAAATCCTTTTATTGATATTATTTACATGCTTTAATAAGTTTATTACTACACTGAATCGCCGACTAATTGTAACTGGTTTGTGATTATTTACTGAGCACGCGCGATCGTTACCTGATCACGGATTTAGAAGATGTTGGAACGCTTTTTCCAATCTAACAAACCGTTTTCAAACTAGGTTTTGAGCGTGTTGCAACAGACGTATGACAGTTTGAGTTTTTGTTTTGGGGCGACTTGGAGCGCTACAACGCGAATGCTCCCGTCAGTTTGATGATTGTTTGGACTGGTGTTGTAACAAACCTAAAATATGATAGATAGAAACGAGAGTTGTTACAGATTGTAACTTATAATAAGTAGGCTGCTAGGTTCTGGACAGAGCCATGCCGAAGAACGGAAATAAAATGCTCCGGCTGACAGTAGTGCCATCCACCGGATAGTAGTGAAGTTGGAAGAACGGTTAAGACGAGACTAGCCCAGGCCTATCTAGCTAACAAATCTCCTGAATGAACCCCTTTATTGCTCAAAGGGTGAAAATAAAGTTCCGAGCTAAAATATACTCATGTCTGCCATGTGTTGGAAATAATTCCACAGCTCCAAAGAAATTGAAAAAATACAAAAGGTTCCCCTACCAGGCAAGACCCTACCTCAATCTAGAAATGTAATGACCATAACTGTCTGTTCAACGAATCTCAGGTGTCATACTTTAGCATCACAAAAACGTTTTTATATTATAAAGAGATTTACAATACTACTAACTTATTACTATGTGTACAGACTCCATTCCATCTTCATATAGTGGAGTCTCCTTGATGAGCAGTCTCTCAGATGATCTTGTACTGACTTCCCCCCCCCCTCCACTTCCCCTGCTGCATCTTTGGATCACCCCAAGCCAGCGGTCTCCATTTCAATTAAAAGTTATTAACTTAGATAAGTAAAGACCAGGGCGCTTAGGCTAGTTCAAGGACCACACTGAAGCTTTAGTTTGCAATGTAGCACGTATTAAAAGAAACAAAGTTTTTTAGGGTACCCGCAGCAACCATTATTTTATTTTTTACATTTTAATCCAGTAAAGTAGTGACCATAGCTGGCTGTACAACAAATCTCCTGAGTGAACCCATTTATTGTTCTGAGGGTAAAAAGGAAATTCTGAGCTAAAATAAAAAATACTCATGTGTGTCATGTTTTGAAAATAATGCCGCAGAGAAACTAACCGGGTACCATCATTATATGGAAATACATGAGTCAATATTGATAATTTCCCTGTTAGACATAGAAGAATATTTTACATGGTACTTAAATGCAATTGCAGCACTTAAAAATAGTATTTATATTTACTATTATAAAAATAGTTTTTCATTTCTGCAACATTCAAACAAAAGGTAAGATAAACCTTCAGCTGCCATCCAATTTGAGTTAGAATCAATTTTGTTTTAATGAATCATTAATTACATTGAAAATATTAGTTTAATAAAACAATACTGACCATATAGATGCAGATCATTATGTAAATCAACTTAAGGCAATTTAAATTTCAACTGGATTGAAAATAATACTTCCTATAACTAAACACAGCTACACATTTGCTGCTCATAAATACAATATAATAATTTTACAGCGTAATATTTTCATTATTTTGTACCATGCGCATACACTTTTAATAATCAATTAATAAATCTCTAAGATCTCTTAAATATAGATCTAGGCAGACTGTGATGGTTTGCTTAAGTGGAGAAGATGCTTCAGAAAATCTAACCCATAACCTTTTGTATGACAAACCAGGCCATAGAAAAAGAATAGAGAAACCATTTCTTCGCTGACTAGATATCAAGAACTCTGGTCATTGGTAGGAACAGATGGAGTTTGGTTTCAACAAGAGGGGAAGTCTATTGGTGGAGTGTAGCATAACATAGTCAAATAAAAAACCTATGTAATGTAATACTGATACTCCTTGTTCTCATAATTCGTGTTTCTTCTTTGCCAGTGAAGCAGATGATCAGTGATAACAGTTAAGCAGCCTTTCACTCAAAATGAAATGAAATGGGTATCCTTTTATTATTGATCAGTACCTTCAGAGTGAAACTCAAAAAAGTCCAATTGCCTCATGAATTTTTTTTGTTTGTAACATCTCTAAAACTAATGTTTCCTCTACTTAGGCATCTTCTAGAATTAGAATAAATGAACAACAGTAGTCACTAAATTGTAAAAAATTTTAATTAAGTCCTAAAGAAACTTGTCAGTCACATGTAAATTGGCAATGTTACAAGATTAAATTACTGGAATGATTGAATTATTTAAAAATTTATCATTGCGTTGTCATATATCTGACATGAAACTTTTTAAAGATTTTATGACTTCTGTTAATTGGTAATTCATTACAGGTACACAAGATGCCAGAATACTTAGCTGTAAAGAACAAGAAATAAGATTTCTAGAGAAACAATAAGCCTTTTATTAAAAAAAATTAAACTACCTTTTAATATCTAATGAATAGCAATGAAAAACACTCAACAGCCTAACTTCCTTAAAAACCCTATTGGGAGCAATAAACAAAATGCATATTTTTGGAGGAATTAGAATAAGCGGTTCATCGTGAGTGATCTAAAGTTGTCTGGGGGAAAAGGAACAAAACATATTTCATTACAAAGTCATCAATATGACTGTTAATTATGTAGGAATAACTTTACCTTACTCAAAGACAAAATAAACTTTATAAAAAATAATGTACTGAATGTAGCTTATGCTGCTATACGTCTATAGTTCATAATGACATTATAAAGAGTAGAATTACATAATTTTTTTTCTAATTAAAAATAAAATTCCTTTATGAAAGAGAATGGGAAATATAAGTTACATTATTTGTAAACTTACCGTACTTATTGGATCACCTTGCAAAAATCTAAAATTGATTGAAAACAAAGTTAAGAACAAAATAGGATTTTATTAACATTAAAACTATTTTTACAACAATCATAGTATTATAAATAAGTCCATATCCAATTCTTTTAGCACATTATATGCATTGCGATAAAAAAATGTATAATACATACCTCACTGATGTATTATCAGTGATATTTATTTTTCAATTTGTAAGAAGCTAAAGCAGTTCTAAATCTAATAAATATCTTTTGGTAATTATCCATATATTTAAAATACATGTGATGTAAATTATCATAAATGATTTAATGAAACTGAAATCAAGTATAAAACTAAAATAAACCATATAACTTAGTTTCAAAGAGTGATCGTATTATAAAGCCATTACTTTATAATATTTGACTTATCTATAATAAATAACCGCACCGTTTTTAAATTTTTTTTATAAATATATCATAAATAAATTATAAACAACATGGACGTTTATTTTAATATAAATAATTTATAACTTGGTTGTATTAAATTTAAAACATAAAGGAACTAGTACATTGGTCCATCCTCCCAACAGTAATTTATATAATGAATATTTCTTCACTATACATATACAGCAGATTTAATAAAAAATAAAAATATACACAAGATCAGTAATCACTTGACCTCCCAATGCACTTATAATAGCCATAAGCTGGCTATTTCCTACTTCCTCTCCTGTCAGCTATTTACAGCAGAATCTTCGTCATATATCCACTGGAAAATAAATAATACGCAAAATTCATTAAATGTAGCTGATTTGATAATTAGTATTAATTTAAAGAAGGGTTGATAAAGTGGAAAAGTATGCTAACTAATTTATGAACAATGCCTCATAACTTACAGCAAATCCACGGAATAAAATAAGGTCATAATATTAACTGCCAAGCACGTAGGATAAGACAATTATCTTTCATCTTTATGTTTCCAGGATGGCAGTCGTAAAAATTATTTAATTAACATGAAACAAAAACTATAATCCTTGCGGGCAACAATGACCCTTGAGATTGATATTTTGATGAAAAAAAGATATATAGCAAAATTGTAGAAAATATGGTGGTTAAAATACAATGCAATTTTACTAACTTTTAAGATTTCTTAAATACTCTAATGCAAAAAAAGAAATTCCAAGAAGTAGACAAAGCAACAGACCTTTCAATGCTCCTACAAGATTGTGAAGCTAAGGCGCTCTAGTATGGTTTATATACATACTTAGATACACAATGAATAAATTTATATACATTAATGATAAATCAGACCTTGGTCACTCACTCTAATGAATTTTAAGTTTCTTTCAACTAATAACTCACATAAATTAATAATAATATGAAAGTAAATTAATACAAGGCATTAAATACAAGTAAAGAAAGCGTAATAAATAGACTGATATAATCATGAATATAAGACAGAAACATTAAGATTCTTGCCTTTTTTTTTTGACATCTTCTTTTGAAAAATGCTTTTAACAAAATGAAATTTATCGATATATTATTAAAGCTATTAGGAAAGTATAGAAATGAAATGAATGCACCAGGAGAAAGTCTTGATTCAATTAACTCTAGTTCAACACACCATAGTCAACATAATGAGCTGTATGTATTAAGTGTAAAATTTTAAAATACTTTATTAAAAATTTTATTCCATCTTAACATACTTCAAATAGTTTTTCAATATCTAACTTATCGTCTAAGCAGGAAGTTATTTTAACTTACACATTATCAAAATCCGGCTTGGTGTAATTTTTCAAGCTGCTGACTTAATTTTTCATCTTTAATTTTTCTTGAATGACTTAAAGTTCTACGACTCACATATTCCAACAAGAACCTGTCAAGATCCATATCTCCTTCAAGGAAACATTCAGCTATTCTTTCACTTTCTTCATCCACCTCGCTTACCGATTCCCTGATCCTCTGTATGATCTCATGAGGATTATACCTTTCACAACAGTCTTTATATTCAGCACTAAGTTCTTCATATTTGGTTTTGTATTCTTGTAAGGTATCGAGTAAAGTTGAGACCTCATTTTGTAACTCAACAAGTTCAGGCTCTTTCTTCAAATTTTCACTAGCCAGTTTTTCATTAAGCTCAACATAATCATTAATGCCTTTGTTAATTTGTGTTTTTACGCTTAAATTATCTATAAAACTATTTAATAAGTCACTGTTTTCATTTAACTCTTTTAGTTGAACTGTTGACATTTCATTCAAAGCTGGGAAAGAACTAGATACAGTATTAGATATATTATAGTTTTTATCACTATAATGACTGTTTACTTGAGGGCTTGGTGACGGAAGGTTTACAGATTCATACTGGGGAGGGGAAATCTCACCATTGAATAGTTGTGGAGGGCGAAGCTCGAATTCTCGTATAATAGCTTGAACCACACGCCCTAGATCAGAGTGCACTGTATAGTTGAGCAAACCTGGAGCTGAAATAATTTCACCTGTTTGTAAGACCCAAGGGTGTCTTAAGGGAGGATAGATGTAAAGAGATGGCTTTTCCAATGGAAAATCAGGGCCTAGTCTTACAATTAACGAAACCGTTCTGCCACCAGTCCCGAAGTCTATCTTGTACTCCTCATCCTTCACTACTTCAGTAACATGGTCATTAAAAACCTTCAAAGTGTCTATTTGATGTTTTAATCTTCCAGCAGCATTGTCAGATTCGCGGAAAATGTTGTTAAACATTTCTCCTGCCAACATAAAAAGTTAATTCGTCTTGAGCAACGCATTTAAGTTATACAATGAATTATCTACTAGAAAAGAAAGTCAACATAGCACAATTGACAGCAAACAGTAGAGGTTGATAAACGGTTATCCACCAGTGTAGCCTCATGTTTACTTAAAATAGTGATAACTCATGAAAAGAAAAAGTTGCCTTTTAAACAATTGAATCTATCTTAAGTATGAGCTTGACTATAAAATATTTAGGTACAGTAAATAAGAGTTAAAATGAATAATTCATTTTTTTTTATTTCTATATCCCTTTATTAAATAGTCATGCTTAGATTAAAATATTTACCGTTCTCATTTGTTTGTTTGTCTAGAGGGAATAAGCACCTCTCTCTCCTAGCACCTCTGATCTCTATATTAGCTAAAAAAAACTATCGACACAGGTCGTCTAAGTTCAATTCCACAGTAGTCATACCGAGAACTTACTACTACGCTATTGAACTTGCGCGTCCATCTCCGTTTATTTTGCTGACTGACTTAAGTAAGTCTAAAAACTTAGATTAAAGGTACTTAAGTAACTAACTGACGTAGGTTTTTAAACCAGTCAAAATAATACAATCCTACTTCTGAAAATGTATTAAATCCAAACCCAACTGCGCACGCTACGAGGAAGCGTTCGTCCCCCCTCCACCACATTTCTCAGAAAATCTTTTACAACAGGTAACTTTCTCATTACGTTTCCTCTTCATGCTGTCTATTAGTTGTCATTAATTAAGTAACACAGAGGACTATAGCATTTCAACAAAATGCAAACTGCCCAAATAGGGAAATGGGTAAGTGTGTTAAATTAGCTCTTTTATACTAAATATTCAATATTGCATTAACTCTCGCATTCATACAATTTTTAAAATATTGTACACCGACAATACATATTTGTAGTCTATGAATCCCCTAAAACCACCTGTGCGGTTGCCAACTCATATATATGAGTTACGATAAGCACGGCTAGACTCTTAAAAAGAGGAAAAAGGTTTAAGTAAAACCACTCAGGTTTAGAATAAGACTGAATTTATTTACCTTATGTGAGCTATATATAGGTTCGCTAATCATTGAGGGAATTAACTGGAGAGACTTATGTTTACCTTCTCATAGTAGCCTCTCCAGCTAACATTCCCCCCCCCCCTCCAGTTCCTTATACGAGCATCTCTATAGAAAATAGAACACTACAATCAAAATAGGCTTTTCAGGGCCACAAGGTCCTTAGGCCGTTTTTTAATCTCAAGGATAAAGGAAATCATTTTATTATTTTACATATTGTTTTATGGTGTTACATAATCGTACTCGTTAGAGCAGCGTGGTGTGTCAGGCGGAGCGCCACCCCCGCCGTCCGTCGAGCCACGGGTGGTGGTATCCCCGTAGTTCTTTCACGTGAACCGTGCGCGATCGGAAGGGTGGTTCGCGTCCCGAATGGTGTAGAGGTTGTGCTCCCTGATTGCCACGACCTCGTATGGCCCCTCATACCGCGCGTCTCCCTTCTTCCGGGTGTCCTCAGCCGGCGATATACGGTGGCCCCCAGAGCGATCGAGCCCGTGTTAGCTATTCTGGATCGGTTATTGGCTCTGTCCACGTGAGTCTGTTTTTGCCGAATTACTCGCTCGTGGACTCTCTCCCACATCGACTGGCGTTCCCTCCGTGTCTCCGCGTAGTCCAATCCTGCTGATTAACCATAGTTTCCGGCCGGAATCCCCGTCTGTTGTTCCTAGTATTCCGCCGCGGGCAGTCCCTCGCCATGTGTCCTTTTCTGCCGCACTCGAAGCATTTGGTTAAACTGCATTGGGCCGCCACATGCCCAGGTCGATTGCACTCGTTCTTCTTTCGTCCTGGCCTCTCCCCGTCCGCCTTTCTGCGACTCTGTTATTGCTAGCTTGTCTATGTGGCCTTCTTCTCCTCCTAGGGCACCACATTTGATCAAGTTATGTTCTGTTTTTGATTGTAAGACAGTGTTGTGCTGCTCTAGGCAAGCTGGAAATTATTATGTCAGAACTGTATATAATTAGCATAAGTGTTAAGTTTGAGTTCCCGACAGATGGTCAGGAACTGGCAGGGGGAGTTAAAACCAGAGGCAAGTCTATGTTGAAAACTAATACGACCATGGGATGTAAACAACCAATGATTCTATATATGTTGGATTACTAGAGGTAATAGAGTAGTCTTTTTACAGAAGTTTCAGAATGTCGTTCATTTCGCTCTTTCCTATTTTTTAAATTAACTTACTATCCACCGACGATTAACTTATATATATATATATATATATATATATATATATATATATATATATATAATAATTAAACAAACATATGTTATACAATCTAGGCATTTGAATTTGGGTAAATGTTTTTGGTCTTTAACGTAGTTTGACGCGAAATTCCGACGAGACTGATGGTATTTTGTGTGTTTAGGATCATCCTGAAAATGGAAAACCAAAACGAAAAGGCAAGAAAGCAGTGGAAACTTGCAAGAAGATATGCGCTGTATACGGAGAGGATGCTGTTACAGAAAGTGTGTGCCAGAAGTGGTTTTCAAGATTTCGATCGGGAAATTTTTCGGTTCAAAAAGCACCTCGCTCTGGCCGGCCAACTGAGATTAACAGCGACAAAGTGAAGGAATTAGTCAACACCAATCCCCGTTATACAACTAGGGAGATCGCGATTATCCTCAAAATATCCAAATCGAGTGTTGAAAACCATCTGCATCAACTTGGCTACGTGAACAGCTAACCTCGCCCACAGGATTTCCATCTGCGATTCGTTGTGGAAACGTGAAGAAAACGATCCTTTTGACAGGAAATTCTTTGAGCATGGAATTATGAACTGCCCATGAGATGGCAAAAGAAACTGGAACAAAACGGCAATTATATCATTGATTGAATAAATCGCTTTGTGTTTAAAAGTTGTGTCTTATTTTCAGTTAAAAAACCGAACGGACTTTTTGGCCAACCCTTTACTTTGGTGATTTTCACCAGTGGAATTTATTTCCTAAGATTTTTAAAGGGCTCAGCATTATTTAGTGATTTTAGTAATAGTTAACTTAATTTACAATGAATATAATATTGATTTTCAGTGGATATTTTATTGATTATGCTAACTTTGTTGTATAGCTAAAGCTACATATGCTGCCATCGCTAAGACTTATGCTTACCTGACACCTGATTTATGGCGTGAGGTACCATTGACAAAGGCAGGGTATGCAGAGTTTGCCGATCACCTGACCAAGACCCATGCTACAGCAACTAACAGGGCTCCTGCTGCCTCTGAGTAGATGGTTGTCACCCTAGCCTATCTCAATTAAACATATCATTATGAATAAATCATTAAATATATTTTGTTATTTTTTGAATCCTATTTTTCTGACAACTGAATTAACCATAATAATAATTTTTAAATAGAAAGTCAATTCAAATGTAGCTTTTGGGGAGGGATTGACAAAGTAATAAATGGTGTACTATTACCGGTACATTATATGCACCTGAAAACTTTTTATTGCTTTATAACTTGATACTTGTTAATTATACATCATAAGTTTATCCATAAATAACAAAAAAATTAAGAGCTCAAACAAATTGATTATTTTTATATATCTCTGGTAATTATAATAGTTTTATTCTTGTTTACATTTAAGACTAGGTTATTCATTTAATATTATTGGAATAAATCATGTAGTATCATCAATTTGAATCGATGGTTAGTTGTTTTCAAGTCGACATCTGTTAAACAAGTTAGAAACTACCAAGGTAGTGACATTTACTGAAATTAGTCTCTACACATTAATAGGTAAATATCTACCCTTATGCTGATGGGGTTGAACTTGACTTACAAGATGTCAATAGTGCCACTATTTGTGTCGGAGACCCCCCAAATTTATGGAATTAACACTAATATTGCTCATTTTCGATTATTTTTACACCCAACCAGAAGTGCTATGGTTGACTTAGCCACACAGTATTTTCTGTAGTTGGCAATTTTTATGTTTACCAATTTGGTGTAAATATTTCTAGGTATTCCATAACTAGGCTTGAATACACACACACACACACACATGTCCATTTATATAGTTTTACATTGATTAATATTAATCATATGAACGGAATAAGTCAATTGATCATTTCTAAAATATTTTAATTAATAAAATTATCTGAGAAAAATTTCCATAAAATAGTGAACATTATTTATGGTAATATTAGAATGTAGCCCAATATATTGGTTAAAATTCGGAACTAACTTGGACTGCTCGGATAAATAAGATGGTAAGTAGAAACATAGTTAAACAATGAATAATTGATAAAATCTTTATTTAGTAACATAATGCGGTCACTTCAATGAGGAATAGATAATATAATAGATCACCAACATATTCATCTTAGTTTACTTTCTTATTATCATAATAAGTTAACTGGTTTTTCAAAAATATTTAATAATTCTGAAATTTTATAAAGAAGCTAGATATATTACGAAGTATTAATCGGAATTTCTCACCTACACAATAGTGTCATTTTAAGGAGGAAGAGAAAATTTTTTTATTTAATTTAAGGAGCTGACAGGTTCAAACTCAGTTCAATGATTCATTACTTAAAATATGTAGATTATGGTAATTAAACACCATATCCAGTATTATTTAATTCATATTTCGATAACAGTTACAATTAGGATCAACTTCTAAGTATTATGGTATAAATCATATAAAAGATCAATAAGCACAAAAGAACATATTTCAAATTATAATACTCCATCCTACACATAAAAAGCCTCATAAACCACATATAATATAAAAACAAAATTTAATTGGTAAATAAGTTATTTGCTGATACTGATTCATTTTACTCTCCAAAAATTAAATTAAATTCCAAAAATTAACTTAAAAGAAAATAGCAAATTGAGTGCATTGCAGTTTCATCTGTTGAGGGGGAAAAGAACTAGTTTCAGTCAGTACAGGCCGGTGAGAGAGTATTTCAGTAAATAAATTGACATGCAGCGCTACCTGTTGGCAGATAGTAGGAACTAAACAGCAATATTTGGCATATTTATTGCACTGTAGTGCATTCTTTTGAGCACTAAGAGAACTAGCTGATCCTGGAAGGGCCGGTATTTTCTCGTCAGAAAATTTTTATTTAGTAGCAGGTCTTCAGGATCCTATAGGAGCTCACGTCTCCAGTCATAATCTGGCTTAGTTCTCCCTCTACTTAATAAGAGTAGTTAGCTCCTGCGGGATCCTGAAGACCTGATACTAAAGAAAAAAATTTCAACGTGAAAGACGGCTTGCTAGACTAGTTAGTTCTGCGGCCGCTCAACAGATAGCACTACGGTATAATAAAAAGGCTATTTTTTGCTGTTTAGTTTCTCCTACCAGCCAACAGGTAGCGCTGCATGTCAATTTATTTACTAAAATACTTTCTCTTACCGGCCTGTACTGACTGAAGCTAGTTCTTTTTTCCCTTAAAATATGAAACTGCAATGCACTCAATTTGCTATTTTTTTGTTTTTCAAGTTAATTTTTGGAATGTAAATAATAGATCGTGCTACTTGCCAATTATTTACATAAAATAATCTCTCTTTCTAATCCCTTAAGACCGTGAAATTTAAAATCTGGAGAGTAAAATGAAGCAGTATCAGCAAATAACTTATTTACCAATTAAATTTTGTTTTTATATTATATGTGGTTTATGAAATAGGCTTTTTATGTGTAGGATGAAGTATTATAATTTGAAATATGTTCTTTTGTGCTTATTGATCTTTTATATGATTTATATCATAATACTTAGAAGTTGATCCTAATTGTAACTGTTATCGAAATATGAATTAAATAATGCTGGATATAGTGTTTAATTAACTTAACCTACATATTTTAAGTCATTGACCATTTTCCTGATTTCATACCGTATGACATTAGCTCCTTCAATTACAAATGTTTGCATTGCAGCTCTTCCTACTTAAAATGACTCTATATGTGTAACTTGGAATTAATACTTTTTAGCTTCTTTATGAAATTTCAGAAGTATTAAACATTTTCAAAATTTGAAGGTAGATGACTTTGAATTGGAAGAATTCTCAGGTGCACAAGAAGTTCTTCGGTCCCAAGTCGATACTTATTCAAAATTATATGAAGATGTTCACATACCACGCTTTAGTGTTGAAATATGACAAAATATAAATATTTTCTTTTGTTTCATAGTTTGAACTTTGCCAAAGAAATATTTTAAAACGTCATTGATATTTTACAATATTTTGTTGATTATTGTAAAGAAATTCATCAGTTATGATTGCTGTGATAAAACAATGAGTAACTTTAACATATAAAGTATAATCTAACATTTTAATTTGTAATCAAATTGTTGAACTTATAAGACTGTTTTTATAATTTTATTGAATTGTTAGTATTGTAAACAATCAAAATGATTTGTAAATAAATAATTCAAAATATATAAAATTTTATTTTCATCATGTTTCTCTTGTAATCTGCTTGCTATTATCATATATTTATCAATATTCATAACTTGATTTTGAAATGCACCAATAAATACATGAAGGGATCAAAACTGCGGGTGCTTCAAATCTTCAAAATGATTTTGCTACCTTACAAAACAAAAGTTGTTTTTTTCTTTTGAAGACAAACACTTGAAACATCCCGTAGATTACTCTTCTAAAAACCAATTAAGGTGTATAACTCGATTTAAATAAAGGTTTATATTGTTGCTTATAAACCATAAGGTAATCCCCCCTCTTTAGAATTACCTAAATTATATTTGATGGTGTTTGAAACAACAGGGTATAAGTGAAAAAATGTTAGTCTTGAAAAAATAAAATCACTTTAAAACTAAAGAGTTGATGTTGAAATGGTTATCTTCAACTGTCCTTGCTTTAGGTATTTCTAGTTATGGTTACTGTATTGTTAGAGTTTCACCTTGGAAGGAAAAGGAAAAACAATAACATTATTAATGTTATACTTTTTATGTTTATGGGACAAAAAAAAAATTCAGTTACAGGGAATAAAAAAGTACATGAAATTATTATGATTCATTTTGTCATGCCAAATGTAGAGTATTCTTTATTTAGAAGTACACAAAAGTTTTTTCTTCCCATTATTTAATTTCAAACCAATACCGAGGGGTATGAGTAGGCCTTGGTCCAGTGATGTTTTAGATCTGCCTGCGGAGCCGATCCAAACCACTGGTTACAAGCTCGGAATGGAACAGAAGGGAAGGAAAAAATCATGTTATGCTTTGTTATGAGAAATCTCTCCTAAATACAGTAGATCAACTTTGATTAAATGAAAGGAATTGACGAGATGTCGATTCAGCAGAAATATTAATGGCTTGAGTTCAATTATACGTCATTCTCACCATAAGGCATTCAATTAGATCAAAAAAATAACATATTAAGTTACCAATACTTATATTATGACAGGTTTTATAGATATTGAGCAATAACAATAAGAGATAAATGTGATTTAAGAAAGAACTTATTAGTCTAAAAAAATGAATTTTAAATAAACTCTCTTATTGATAAGCTAATTGATTAATGGAAAAAGCTTAATATTATTAAATATTATTATTATTATGAAAGAAATTGTGGGATAAATATGATAAAAGTTGAGCCATCTCCCAACTTTTTCAAAATAAAAGCTTTCAATCAAGAAATATTTTAGCAATGGGCGTATGGTCATATTTTAATACTATGATCATCACGATATCAATAGATAGAAGTGCATTGCTTGGAAAAGTAGGTTGGTGAGTAAAAACAGGTAAACAATGAAAAGCTGATTCAATCTTTATTTAGTAACATGATATGAACACTTCAGTGATTTACTTACATGAAATTAACTTATTCTTATGTATGCATGCATTAGTATAAAGTGATTATTAATTAGTAAACCATTTGTAGAAAATGCAATAGATCGTCAAAATAATAATCGTTAAAATAATAAGTTTACTTATGATCATAAGCATTTAAACTGTTTTGAAAATGTTTAATACTTCTGAAATTTCATAAAGAAGCTAAAAAGTATTAATTCCAAGTTACACATATAGAGTCATTTTAAGTAGGAAGAGCTGCAATGCAAACATTTGTAATTGAAGGAGCTAATGTCATACGGTATGAAATCAGGAAAATGGTCAATGACTTAAAATATGTAGGTTAAGTTAATTAAACACTATATCCAGCATTATTTAATTCATATTTCGATAACAGTTACAATTAGGATCAACTTCTAAGTATTATGATATAAATCATATAAAAGATCAATAAGCACAAAAGAACATATTTCAAATTATAATACTTCATCCTACACATAAAAAGCCTATTTCATAAACCACATATAATATAAAAACAAAATTTAATTGGTAAATAAGTTATTTGCTGATACTGCTTCATTTTACTCTCCAGATTTTAAATTTCACGGTCTTAAGGGATTAGAAAGAGAGATTATTTTATGTAAATAATTGGCAAGTAGCACGATCTATTATTTACATTCCAAAAATTAACTTGAAAAACAAAAAAATAGCAAATTGAGTGCATTGCAGTTTCATATTTTAAGGGAAAAAAGAACTAGCTTCAGTCAGTACAGGCCGGTGAGAGAGTATTTCAGTAAATAAATTGACATGCAGCGCTACCTGTTGGCAGATAGTAGGAACTAAACAGCAATATTTGGCATATTTATTGCACTGTAGTGCATTCTTTTGAGCACTAAGAGAACTAGCTGATCCTGGAAGGGCCGGTATTTTCTCGTCAGAAAATTTTTATTTAGTAGCAGGTCTTCAGGATCCTATAGGAGCTCACGTCTCCAGTCATAATCTGGCTTAGTTCTCCCTCTACTTAATAAGAGTAGTTAGCTCCTGCGGGATCCTGAAGACCTGATACTAAAGAAAAAAATTTCAACGTGAAAGACGGCTTGCTAGACTAGTTAGTTCTGCGGCCGCTCAACAGATAGCACTACGGTATAATAAAAAGGCTATTTTTTGCTGTTTAGTTTCTCCTACCAGCCAACAGGTAGCGCTGCATGTCAATTTATTTACTAAAATACTTTCTCTTACCGGCCTGTACTGACTGAAGCTAGTTCTTTTTTCCCTTAAAATATGAAACTGCAATGCACTCAATTTGCTATTTTTTTGTTTTTCAAGTTAATTTTTGGAATGTAAATAATAGATCGTGCTACTTGCCAATTATTTACATAAAATAATCTCTCTTTCTAATCCCTTAAGACCGTGAAATTTAAAATCTGGAGAGTAAAATGAAGCAGTATCAGCAAATAACTTATTTACCAATTAAATTTTGTTTTTATATTATATGTGGTTTATGAAATAGGCTTTTTATGTGTAGGATGAAGTATTATAATTTGAAATATGTTCTTTTGTGCTTATTGATCTTTTATATGATTTATATCATAATACTTAGAAGTTGATCCTAATTGTAACTGTTATCGAAATATGAATTAAATAATGCTGGATATAGTGTTTAATTAACTTAACCTACATATTTTAAGTCATTGACCATTTTCCTGATTTCATACCGTATGACATTAGCTCCTTCAATTACAAATGTTTGCATTGCAGCTCTTCCTACTTAAAATGACTCTATATGTGTAACTTGGAATTAATACTTTTTAGCTTCTTTATGAAATTTCAGAAGTATTAAACATTTTCAAAATTTGAAGGTAGATGACTTTGAATTGGAAGAATTCTCAGGTGCACAAGAAGTTCTTCGGTCCCAAGTCGATACTTATTCAAAATTATATGAAGATGTTCACATACCACGCTTTAGTGTTGAAATATGACAAAATATAAATATTTTCTTTTGTTTCATAGTTTGAACTTTGCCAAAGAAATATTTTAAAACGTCATTGATATTTTACAATATTTTGTTGATTATTGTAAAGAAATTCATCAGTTATGATTGCTGTGATAAAACAATGAGTAACTTTAACATATAAAGTATAATCTAACATTTTAATTTGTAATCAAATTGTTGAACTTATAAGACTGTTTTTATAATTTTATTGAATTGTTAGTATTGTAAACAATCAAAATGATTTGTAAATAAATAATTCAAAATATATAAAATTTTATTTTCATCATGTTTCTCTTGTAATCTGCTTGCTATTATCATATATTTATCAATATTCATAACTTGATTTTGAAATGCACCAATAAATACATGAAGGGATCAAAACTGCGGGTGCTTCAAATCTTCAAAATGATTTTGCTACCTTACAAAACAAAAGTTGTTTTTTTCTTTTGAAGACAAACACTTGAAACATCCCGTAGATTACTCTTCTAAAAACCAATTAAGGTGTATAACTCGATTTAAATAAAGGTTTATATTGTTGCTTATAAACCATAAGGTAATCCCCCCTCTTTAGAATTACCTAAATTATATTTGATGGTGTTTGAAACAACAGGGTATAAGTGAAAAAATGTTAGTCTTGAAAAAATAAAATCACTTTAAAACTAAAGAGTTGATGTTGAAATGGTTATCTTCAACTGTCCTTGCTTTAGGTATTTCTAGTTATGGTTACTGTATTGTTAGAGTTTCACCTTGGAAGGAAAAGGAAAAACAATAACATTATTAATGTTATACTTTTTATGTTTATGGGACAAAAAAAAAATTCAGTTACAGGGAATAAAAAAGTACATGAAATTATTATGATTCATTTTGTCATGCCAAATGTAGAGTATTCTTTATTTAGAAGTACACAAAAGTTTTTTCTTCCCATTATTTAATTTCAAACCAATACCGAGGGGTATGAGTAGGCCTTGGTCCAGTGATGTTTTAGATCTGCCTGCGGAGCCGATCCAAACCACTGGTTACAAGCTCGGAATGGAACAGAAGGGAAGGAAAAAATCATGTTATGCTTTGTTATGAGAAATCTCTCCTAAATACAGTAGATCAACTTTGATTAAATGAAAGGAATTGACGAGATGTCGATTCAGCAGAAATATTAATGGCTTGAGTTCAATTATACGTCATTCTCACCATAAGGCATTCAATTAGATCAAAAAAATAACATATTAAGTTACCAATACTTATATTATGACAGGTTTTATAGATATTGAGCAATAACAATAAGAGATAAATGTGATTTAAGAAAGAACTTATTAGTCTAAAAAAATGAATTTTAAATAAACTCTCTTATTGATAAGCTAATTGATTAATGGAAAAAGCTTAATATTATTAAATATTATTATTATTATGAAAGAAATTGTGGGATAAATATGATAAAAGTTGAGCCATCTCCCAACTTTTTCAAAATAAAAGCTTTCAATCAAGAAATATTTTAGCAATGGGCGTATGGTCATATTTTAATACTATGATCATCACGATATCAATAGATAGAAGTGCATTGCTTGGAAAAGTAGGTTGGTGAGTAAAAACAGGTAAACAATGAAAAGCTGATTCAATCTTTATTTAGTAACATGATATGAACACTTCAGTGATTTACTTACATGAAATTAACTTATTCTTATGTATGCATGCATTAGTATAAAGTGATTATTAATTAGTAAACCATTTGTAGAAAATGCAATAGATCGTCAAAATAATAATCGTTAAAATAATAAGTTTACTTATGATCATAAGCATTTAAACTGTTTTGAAAATGTTTAATACTTCTGAAATTTCATAAAGAAGCTAAAAAGTATTAATTCCAAGTTACACATATAGAGTCATTTTAAGTAGGAAGAGCTGCAATGCAAACATTTGTAATTGAAGGAGCTAATGTCATACGGTATGAAATCAGGAAAATGGTCAATGACTTAAAATATGTAGGTTAAGTTAATTAAACACTATATCCAGCATTATTTAATTCATATTTCGATAACAGTTACAATTAGGATCAACTTCTAAGTATTATGATATAAATCATATAAAAGATCAATAAGCACAAAAGAACATATTTCAAATTATAATACTTCATCCTACACATAAAAAGCCTATTTCATAAACCACATATAATATAAAAACAAAATTTAATTGGTAAATAAGTTATTTGCTGATACTGCTTCATTTTACTCTCCAGATTTTAAATTTCACGGTCTTAAGGGATTAGAAAGAGAGATTATTTTATGTAAATAATTGGCAAGTAGCACGATCTATTATTTACATTCCAAAAATTAACTTGAAAAACAAAAAAATAGCAAATTGAGTGCATTGCAGTTTCATATTTTAAGGGAAAAAAGAACTAGCTTCAGTCAGTACAGGCCGGTGAGAGAGTATTTCAGTAAATAAATTGACATGCAGCGCTACCTGTTGGCAGATAGTAGGAACTAAACAGCAATATTTGGCATATTTATTGCACTGTAGTGCATTCTTTTGAGCACTAAGAGAACTAGCTGATCCTGGAAGGGCCGGTATTTTCTCGTCAGAAAATTTTTATTTAGTAGCAGGTCTTCAGGATCCTATAGGAGCTCACGTCTCCAGTCATAATCTGGCTTAGTTCTCCCTCTACTTAATAAGAGTAGTTAGCTCCTGCGGGATCCTGAAGACCTGATACTAAAGAAAAAAATTTCAACGTGAAAGACGGCTTGCTAGACTAGTTAGTTCTGCGGCCGCTCAACAGATAGCACTACGGTATAATAAAAAGGCTATTTTTTGCTGTTTAGTTTCTCCTACCAGCCAACAGGTAGCGCTGCATGTCAATTTATTTACTAAAATACTTTCTCTTACCGGCCTGTACTGACTGAAGCTAGTTCTTTTTTCCCTTAAAATATGAAACTGCAATGCACTCAATTTGCTATTTTTTTGTTTTTCAAGTTAATTTTTGGAATGTAAATAATAGATCGTGCTACTTGCCAATTATTTACATAAAATAATCTCTCTTTCTAATCCCTTAAGACCGTGAAATTTAAAATCTGGAGAGTAAAATGAAGCAGTATCAGCAAATAACTTATTTACCAATTAAATTTTGTTTTTATATTATATGTGGTTTATGAAATAGGCTTTTTATGTGTAGGATGAAGTATTATAATTTGAAATATGTTCTTTTGTGCTTATTGATCTTTTATATGATTTATATCATAATACTTAGAAGTTGATCCTAATTGTAACTGTTATCGAAATATGAATTAAATAATGCTGGATATAGTGTTTAATTAACTTAACCTACATATTTTAAGTCATTGACCATTTTCCTGATTTCATACCGTATGACATTAGCTCCTTCAATTACAAATGTTTGCATTGCAGCTCTTCCTACTTAAAATGACTCTATATGTGTAACTTGGAATTAATACTTTTTAGCTTCTTTATGAAATTTCAGAAGTATTAAACATTTTCAAAACAGTTTAAATGCTTATGATCATAAGTAAACTTATTATTTTAACGATTATTATTTTGACGATCTATTGCATTTTCTACAAATGGTTTACTAATTAATAATCACTTTATACTAATGCATGCATACATAAGAATAAGTTAATTTCATGTAAGTAAATCACTGAAGTGTTCATATCATGTTACTAAATAAAGATTGAATCAGCTTTTCATTGTTTACCTGTTTTTACTCACCAACCTACTTTTCCAAGCAATGCACTTCTATCTATTGATATCGTGATGATCATAGTATTAAAATATGACCATACGCCCATTGCTAAAATATTTCTTGATTGAAAGCTTTTATTTTGAAAAAGTTGGGAGATGGCTCAACTTTTATCATATTTATCCCACAATTTCTTTCATAATAATAATAATATTTAATAATATTAAGCTTTTTCCATTAATCAATTAGCTTATCAATAAGAGAGTTTATTTAAAATTCATTTTTTTAGACTAATAAGTTCTTTCTTAAATCACATTTATCTCTTATTGTTATTGCTCAATATCTATAAAACCTGTCATAATATAAGTATTGGTAACTTAATATGTTATTTTTTTGATCTAATTGAATGCCTTATGGTGAGAATGACGTATAATTGAACTCAAGCCATTAATATTTCTGCTGAATCGACATCTCGTCAATTCCTTTCATTTAATCAAAGTTGATCTACTGTATTTAGGAGAGATTTCTCATAACAAAGCATAACATGATTTTTTCCTTCCCTTCTGTTCCATTCCGAGCTTGTAACCAGTGGTTTGGATCGGCTCCGCAGGCAGATCTAAAACATCACTGGACCAAGGCCTACTCATACCCCTCGGTATTGGTTTGAAATTAAATAATGGGAAGAAAAAACTTTTGTGTACTTCTAAATAAAGAATACTCTACATTTGGCATGACAAAATGAATCATAATAATTTCATGTACTTTTTTATTCCCTGTAACTGAATTTTTTTTTTGTCCCATAAACATAAAAAGTATAACATTAATAATGTTATTGTTTTTCCTTTTCCTTCCAAGGTGAAACTCTAACAATACAGTAACCATAACTAGAAATACCTAAAGCAAGGACAGTTGAAGATAACCATTTCAACATCAACTCTTTAGTTTTAAAGTGATTTTATTTTTTCAAGACTAACATTTTTTCACTTATACCCTGTTGTTTCAAACACCATCAAATATAATTTAGGTAATTCTAAAGAGGGGGGATTACCTTATGGTTTATAAGCAACAATATAAACCTTTATTTAAATCGAGTTATACACCTTAATTGGTTTTTAGAAGAGTAATCTACGGGATGTTTCAAGTGTTTGTCTTCAAAAGAAAAAAACAACTTTTGTTTTGTAAGGTAGCAAAATCATTTTGAAGATTTGAAGCACCCGCAGTTTTGATCCCTTCATGTATTTATTGGTGCATTTCAAAATCAAGTTATGAATATTGATAAATATATGATAATAGCAAGCAGATTACAAGAGAAACATGATGAAAATAAAATTTTATATATTTTGAATTATTTATTTACAAATCATTTTGATTGTTTACAATACTAACAATTCAATAAAATTATAAAAACAGTCTTATAAGTTCAACAATTTGATTACAAATTAAAATGTTAGATTATACTTTATATGTTAAAGTTACTCATTGTTTTATCACAGCAATCATAACTGATGAATTTCTTTACAATAATCAACAAAATATTGTAAAATATCAATGACGTTTTAAAATATTTCTTTGGCAAAGTTCAAACTATGAAACAAAAGAAAATATTTATATTTTGTCATATTTCAACACTAAAGCGTGGTATGTGAACATCTTCATATAATTTTGAATAAGTATCGACTTGGGACCGAAGAACTTCTTGTGCACCTGAGAATTCTTCCAATTCAAAGTCATCTACCTTCAAATAGTGATGAATAAAAGCCTGAAAGCAAAATGATAAATCAAATGTAAATTAAGACAACATCAAGTAAAATAAAATAATGTATGCAGTTAACAAGGGGCCAATAAATAATTCAAAATATTATCTAACTAAGCTTGAGAATAGCCACCCTCCATCACTTAATTTATGTAATAAAAGCAGGGGTTTCCAACCAATACTTTTTTAGTTATAATATTTTTCATTGTAGAATAAAATAGAAAAAACCTTTATTTTGGGACCATGGCCCCTATGAATAACAATATAGACAGATAATTAAATTCAACATTCTAGGAAATACTTTAATAAATAAATACATAAATCATTTAAAAAAAAAAAAGTGTAGTACAATTAATATTAAAAAGAAAAAAATTTAATTTACAAATGAAATATAAATAAACAATAATAATAATGATATAAACAAACAATTCTCTTGCTAGCAAGCTGCAGTCTGGATGGTGAGCGGGTATTAGTGGGTAGAATAGTTGGGTTTTGAAGCCACATAAAGATGAAGCAAGTCAGATATTAGTGCTAGCAAATTGTAGAGAATGACGGAACAGTCGAATGCTGAAGTTCTGTCGGATGGAGTATAAATGTCAGGACAGGATGGGGTGGGATCTTGTGTTCTGCAAGTATACGGAGGTTTTGAACTGTATGAGATTGTAAATATAGAAAGAGTGATGAGAATAAGTGGTTTAGTTTTGCAGCATTTAACCTTTAGCATAGGTTTGGAAATGATTAAAACAGCAAATAGAGCTATGATTTTAATTTGTAAAGAAGGGCTGGGTGGTCTATGGCATTGAAAGCTTTGATAATTAACTCTGTCTATTTTTGTTAATTTATAGCAGCATGTAATGAATTAAATGTTAAATGTAATGAATTAATAAGACTGGCCATCGTGAACCAACCACACTTGACAATTTTTTTTTCATTGCATTAATTATTTATTAGATTCTGGGTTCATATCTCCAGATGGAAAGTGACTTCATTTAATTTTGATAAATAGAAGTGGATGAATAGCCTGGATTTTAGCCCTACATGGGAGTACATAAATAATTGAACACTTTATTGATTTATTTTTTAGGTACATCAATTATGAACTAAGTTGTATTTTTTGCTAATTATTAGCCAAACAAAATTATTTTTTGAAATTTATATGCAGTAAAACTTCGACATAACAATCCCGTTTATAACGATTTCCTGGATATAACGCTCTTTTTCTGGGACTGGAGCCCAGTGGGGAATTTTTCCATGAAAGTTTATTCACACTGATGGAAGGATTAAAAACATTAGGCAGTTTACTATAATGACCACAAATTCACTCTTAGTATCTAAGGGTAGGCGAAAACCGCGAGTGTGAACCGGAGAGAGGCAGATTGGATTGCTGGGGGAGACGCTACTATGTAAAGTTTGTAGGGCCCCAGAGACCGTTGTCTGCATGAAAGAGATCTCTTCTAAGGAGGTGCTAGTTTTAGTGAGACAAAGGCAGAGAATCCCACTAGGAACGTGTGGGGTCTGACAACGTTAGTTATTCAGAGTTATTCAGGTGCCAGGTTCCGAGAGTATATGACAAAAACCCTGAATCTGGGCGTTATATAGAAAGGTCATAGGCGGGGGGGAGGGATACACCCGCAGCGCCCTCTAGTGGGCTTCAGCTGTATCATGCACTAGTTAGTTCCCCCTCTCTTAACTGACATCTTTTGAAGGTTTTTATTATTAAAACATGGAAACATAGCTGGATATTTTCTGGGCCGAGAAGAGGTGGTATTACATGCTTGAATCATACGTAATATTTACCAGTATTTATTAAACTAAAATGACTTAGAGATAAGAGTATTACCTTTCTTGAGTATAAAGTATTAAAATCAGAGACTGTTTGTGAGAAAAATTTAGACATGGAAGAAGAATTTGTCAATAGAAGAAGAGATACTGGTGAATCATGAGGAGGTACAGATGACAGACCTAAAGTGACACCCATCGGTTTCTTTTTCAACTTTGCAATCAACCTGGCAACAATAATAAAAATAATAATAACAAAGAAAATCAATTAAACATATTTTGTGATGATTTATTCAGGGACTTAAGGGACCTTCACAGCTAAAAATAATAATTACAAATATATAACCACAGTATCGCCGATGTAGGTAATGGAAGGTTAATATTCAAGTTGAATACATTAAAATTACAATTACAATGAACTGATATAAAAATAAAAACTCTTAATATTTAATATGTTAGAAAACATTGTGTTGGTTTAATGCATTGTGATTTTGAGCTATCACTCGACCTAGTGAGCATCACAAAGGGTAGTAAGAAAGATAAATCTGTGATACGTTTGCAATTCACAATGTCTGTTGATAACATTCAAGGATCAATTTCAAAATAATAGGTTGGCCAAAAAGTCCGTTTGGTTTTTTAACTGAATAAAGGACAACTTTTAAACACAAAGCGATTTATTCAATCAATGATATAATTGCTGTTTTGTTCCAGTATCTTCTGCCATCTCATGGGCAGATTCATAATTCCATGCTCAAAGAATTTCCTGTCTTTACTGGCAAAAAAATTTTCCAAGTGGATTTTTACATCTTCTTCAGAGTTGAAGGTCTGTCTATTCAATGAATTTTGAAGAGACCGGAACAGGTGGAAATCTGAAGGTGCAAGTTCGGGCGAATATGAGGGTGCGGCAAAACTTCCCAGCCAAGCTCCAATAACTTCTGCCGCGTCTGCAAAGAAGTGTGCGGTCTGGTATTGTCGTGATGGAAGACGATCCCCTTAAGGTTGGCTAGTTCTGGACGCTTCTGGTGGATCCCTGCATTTAATTTTTCTAGCTGGTCACAGTACACATCTGAATTGATGGTCCTGTTCGAGGGAAGAAATTCGTAAAATACAACACCCCTCCAATCCCACCAAATTAAAAGCATACCCTTCTTTGGGCGTTGTTTGTGGTAATTCGCCGCACTTCCCCTATGAGCGTTTGCGCTCCACATTGTTATAGACGATCTACTTTTTGTCCCCTGTCATCATTCTCTTTAAAAAAGGATCGTTTTCTTCACATTTCCGCAACGAATTGCAGATGGAAATCCTTTGGGCGAGGTTAGCCTCACTAAGTTGATGGGGAACCCAAACATTGACCCTGCTCACGTAGCCAAGTTGATGCAGATGGTTTTCAACACTCGATTCGGATATTTTGAGGATAACTGCGATTTCCCTAGTTGTATAACGGGGATTGGTATCAACTAATTCCTTCACTTTGTCGCTGTTAATCTCAAGTTGGCCGGCCAGAGCGAGGTACCTCTTGAACCTAAACACACAAAATACAATCAGTCACGTCGGAATTTCGCGTCAAACTACGTTGAAGTGACTAGTATCTAACGAGAGCGCACTCGCAAGGGATGGACTGAAGTTAGCAACATATTAGACTGCTTGAAGTCTCGTGATGACAAAAACCGAACGGACTTTTTGGCCAACCCTTTAATATTGATTTTTAGTACATTTGACATTTAATGATGCCAAAAGAATTAATTTTTATCCAACACATTATTGGCAGTAATGTTTAAAACATATTGCCCTGAAAATAAATATTTTTAGACTTATCTATTTATTTATATTCCACAGAAGCACAAATATGATCCCGAAATATTGAGATTTCAAAAATAAATCACTTGCATGGTGATGTATAATAATTTCTTGTATGTTTTTTTAATAATTAAAATAGTTCATATTAAATTGAATACTTTTCTTGGAAATCAACTGCAGTAGAAAATGAGATGTCACCCCTTGCAATGAGCGCAGCAGTATGAACCTTTCCAGATAGTGCATTTAATTGAATCAGATGGTGGTTTTCGTTGCACACTGAATAAAGAAGTTCCTTCTTTCTGAAAAATAATAAATATGGGCGATACATTATAAATTTGAGCCAACTTGGTGTGATGAAATTGTTATGTTGTTATGTTCCAAGTGGGGAGGGGATGTCGATTCACCCCCTGAAATAGAGTCATTTCCTTGGGTATACCCTGTAAACAATAAATAATCAACGCATCAGGGACACAAACATAGAAGATTTTTTTGGCATAAATATTCGGCCCTGGTGTTAGATCTTGGACTGAATAAAATGAGATCGAGTACGTTTGATATTAATTTTTTTCTATCCAGATACACTAAGAGAAGAACTTGAATCGAGAATTTAGGGTAGGGGGATCAGGTAGGTTTTTGAAAAGGGAACATAAGCTGATGGCAATGGCATTGGATTAAGCTGCATTCAATCAGAGTTTATGAAGTAAGGAACAAGTGTCAATTCAATTTAGGCTATCTTGGATAAGTAGAGATCCAGATTGGAGCTCAGAGGGCGGGGAGGGAGATCAGCACTTAATAAAAAATATTTTATCCTTTTTGCTACATTCTATTCAAGGGAGAAACAAGCCCAATCTGCTTTATTCTCGCATAGTACACAATGAAGCTGTATCTACTGGAGTGGCATTGGATCAGTTTTTCAAAATTAGAGAAATTATAGTTCTCAAGGGTTATGATAGCACCCTGTGAGTCAACAAAAATCACCACCTTTCTATTAATCTGAGCACTGAGTTTTTCTAGTGCAGATTTGACATCTTTGATTTCTGCTTTGCAGTTGAAGGTTATTAAATTTCTTATTAACTTGATTATTAAAAATTTTTCACTAGTGATAACCAGGACTGTTGCTATATTATTTTTTTTAGTAAGTTTACTGGCAAAAGACTGATCCCAAAAGCAAAATCATAGATCTGCAATATGAAAAAATACTTGGTAAAAAAAGAAAGTCAAGTTCTTATGTTATGAGAAAATGTCAATAATTTATGATGCATGTAATTTTCTGGGCAAAGATATAGGTTGCAGATCAAATTTATGCTATTTTAAGAATAGAATTATACTTGTCAAAAAAATAGTACCTTTTTAATATGTTTATACCAATTTCTTTTCCAGAAACTAAGGGACAGATACTGCTTGCAAGAAAGTGCATTCCTTTATATGGGACCATGTTTGTTGGCAAATCGCCTAGATCAAAGTTAAGACTTCCGGGAAATCTGGCACCGCTAAGACAAAAAAATATATATCATATCTAATCTATTAATCAAAGTAATTTATGATTTGGTAGTTTTTATTATTCTAATCAAACCTGGTAAGGTTAAGAAGCATTCTCACAATGACTGCATTAACCTTTTGATGTAGATCAAAAGTAAGAGGATCTTTTGCAGTTTTGTTCAGTTCACAGATTTTGCCCAATGACTATAAAATCAATGTGATAGTTACACATAACGCCTTTAACTATTTATAAGTTCTTTAAAAATTAATGTAAATTTGACTTTATTTTTTCTATAAATTATCACACAATCCCTGAACAAAACAATTATTTTATTTAAAGATCTGACAACCAATGGTGCTTTAATTGAAATAATAAAAATAAATAAAATATGTAATATAACAATAAGATATCTTTAATAAATTTTCAATTGTCATTATGAAAAATACAATAAACTGATGGTGTTAAAAAAGCAGTCGCCTAGAAAGAAACATGTAAATTGGCATAATAATCACAAGAGTTTCCACATGAAATAAATAAATGTTTTATTTAAAAGTGAAGTGAAACTTGAGGATATATATTGTTGTGATATTTTAAAATGATGATTTTTAATAGTGTTTGTTTAAATAAACTCGGAATTAGCGAGCATTGAATAACGATCCGTGATTCATTTTTGAAAGTATGAACGTTTTTATTGTCGTCATATTAATTTTTAATAATTGAAATAAAATAATATCATATTTAATATAAACATTTATTACATAAACTTCTAATTTAAGCAAAGTAATAAATATTCAAAACAACTGGCATTAAATAACCAGTTGAAAGTCAAGAAGGCAGCGGGATGTAATATAAAAAGGTCAACAAATATCCCAGGCAGACTTCATTCGTTCTTCAGAAGGCAGGCAGAGAGGGAAGGCCAGGTAGTCACCGACCCACGCTACCGCCTCATGGTGAATCACTTTCACTCGGCATGAAGAAAAAGGACGCGCTAGTAAGATGAACTGAATCACACAATAGAAGAAGAAGAATACGACCAACGAAGACTATCCACAAAGAAGCACTGGCCAGTATTAGTATAGAGTTACGAATAATTACAAGGTACCATTTTTAATGTTAGTCTTAATAGTATTCTTTACTACGTACGTATTTTATTTTTGTATATCAATTTTAGTTATCCAATGTGTTTAAATAAAACCAATATTCCTTTAGCCAGAAGTTTCCTATATAATTATTAACAGAACCCTGATATAACGTTAAAGTTATTAAATATAAAGTTTTTTAAAATTATATAAAAAATATATAATTAAAATATTTATTAATAAATAAGCAAATATTAGAATAATATAAATTATATGTGGCCTGACGTAATTACCTTGTTGTCTACAGGAAGTACACAAGTTGCTCCTAGCACAAGTTTACTTAATGAAAATGCAACATTGTAAGGACTAGTAATGACATCTTTGTGTTCACCAGGATGTACACAAGCTACAATGCTAAAAAAATAACAATAGACATAAATTAAAACCAAATCTTAACAATTGATTTCCTACAGACAAGTCAAACGCATTTATAAATTAATAAACACCAAAGCAAAATATGAAAACTTGTTTTCAAATGGAAATATACATGGTGTTTTGTATGCTTACAAGTGATTTTCACATTATGATTTATTTGTAATTCTGTTCTTTAAAAATAAATAAAACTTGTTAAGATATGCAGCAGTAATAATAAAATGAGATCAGCCCACAAGCAAAATCAAATTTTGAATTGGTTACAACTCTTAACAGTTCCAAGAGAAAGGATATATTGTAAACTTATAGACCAAAATATCAAAACAAACAGCTCACCGATCAATAGAGGGAAAATCATCTTGCAAATATTGAAGAACAGCAGTACCGAGGCCGGAACCAGTTCCTCCAGCAAGTGAAAAAAAAAGAATGAATCCATTTAGAGATGAACAACTTTCTGCAGCAGATCTAATCATTTCTCTGATCTTTTGTTTATGGAGGTTACCAGCTTCATAGTGTCCAAAGGCCCTTAAACAATATGAATTTGAAATATTATTTATGATAAGACTGGGTAAACAAATAATACAATGGTTTTAATTAGTCATTACTAATGCTTAACTTCAAAGAACAATAGTTCTAATCCTATTTTTGAAAACTTTAATTTATGTAGCAGAAATGTATGTGGGGTGGAAAAATATTAAAAGCCTAAAAACTTCAAAGACCAGCAAATACATATAAATTTGCCAAAATACTGTGGCGGTCACAACTTCAAAATTTTGTCTTTGCCCTTTCCCTCAATTCATAATTTTTGTTAAATTTGGGCAATCTTTGAAACAAATACTAGTGAGTGCATAAAAAGAGAATGCATTTATTGATTTTTTTTCACCAGTTTCAAAACAAGGGAATCGCCAAAATGATGCAATTTTAATAGCTAGTAAATGAATGAGCGTCAACAAAAGTTCAACAGCTGTTTATATTCAAATTTTTATTTGTTTTATAAAGGGCTGTTATACTTTTACAATTAAACAAAACAATGAATGAGAGGGTGAGCTCATGATCTTGCAATGTTAACTCCTTGTCAGCCTTAGGCAACACCTATCAGAAACAAAGGTGACTATAATTAATATATAATGTATTTATTATTATAATAATCATATCTGGTCACAAAATATTATATTTATTAACACGAAGTAGCAGTTCTACCAGAGTACAAGGTCAGATACCGCCGTGATCATTAGCAATTGAAATTCCAAGCATTTGTAGCAGGAGCTGATTTCAGTAGAATGTGAGTCGTGGGCTGTGCTTTATGGATTTTTTTTTTGTAAATTTTGTCATTCCTCGCTGATTTTAGAACTCTCATAACTTCCCACAAACCTTGTTTCCCACCTTATTTTAAGCTCTCATAAAGGGTTATGACATCCCACAAAGCCCTATCTATCCTCTAGAATGCTGGGATTCTAAAAAGCAATGTTCCAAATGAACTTACAAGACTATTAATGCTTCAAAACCTCAACCTTATCCTGAAGTTCAGATCCTTTACCTTATACACATCAAATGCTGTTCCAAGGCCTTATGGTAAAGAACCCAACACCCTGCTGTATCAATAAAAACTGTAAATTAGTAAAGCAGCACTTGGCAACCTTCAGCTCTGTAACGATTATTTTTTTCTCTTTATCTACTTGGGGCTATGACTTTTGAGCTACCTAAAAGTACCATTTGTGTCACATGCACTCCATAGTAATGATGGGTGCTGGGTGGCATCAGACAGAGAAAGATCTGAAGTATTCATACAGCACCTCTCCTGTACTTTTACAACTCAACCTAACCTGTGAAACCCTTCCAGGCAATTACTGAATTCCTTACTTCTTCAAAACCTATTTGATTTCCTCCAAAATCAATCAATCCCTCTGAGGTCAAAACCTTTTAAGTAATCTACCTCTCTATAAATTCCCTAGGTATAATGTTTTCACTGTTCAAATTCTTTGACAACTCACACCCGAAGCTATAGTTTTGGGTACGATATATTTACTATATTGAAGTATGTGATGAGTTCTGGCACTGGCCATCAGTTCTTGCTGGTCTTCCCCACAGCAAAACGGGCCTGAGAGTAGGGTGGGGGCAACAAGCCCCCTCCTAGACTTCTTTATTAGCTAACTCACTGGGGAATGACTTGTTGAATAAATGTGAACTGTACACATTAAGTGAGAAGAATTGTTTATAATGTATAAATCACAATTATTAATGCTGGATAAGCAAATTATAATTTTACAAATAAAAAACTGAAATCATTTGTCTAATCACGATTGTATAATATAAACATTAACAACTGAGGGTAGGTAAATTATTTCAACGTCAATAGTTCCAATATGGTGAAAAATATAGGTAATCAAGCTATCAGTATATTGAAATACTGAAATTATTTTTACATTGTTCAAGAGATTCAAAAAGTTATTTTTGAATAAAATACCTCAAAATTTTCAATTAAAAAAACACACCAGCAGAAAAGAAACTAATTTCCGACTAAGTAACAGAAATCAAGAAGTGTTGTAATCAATCTAATAAATATCAAGAAAATATTTGGATGGTGTGTTTTTTCTTCTTCTCGATTTGACATTTGGTCTCACTCAGGCTCCCAACGCCTGATATATGAATGATGTCTGAATTAAATCTAGCTTTTTATCGGTCAGGTGGACATACTCCATATACATGCAACTCAGAGTTGATTTGACTAAATTTATTTCAAAAAGACAACACATAAAGATAATAATTACTTTATCTTTAATTTAAGTACACGGTAATTACAAAAAAAATAGTACAGTGCAGCTTAAGCCATGCAATGAACAAAACAGCACAAAAGAGTAAATGCTTGTCAGAGTTTAGTCAATAATTACTCTTTACTGTTGATGCAAGACAGATATGAAACTCTTGAGATAAAATTGTACAGTTTCTTTTAATCTTAGGCCAACCTTAAACAACTTTTTAATTCACCTCACCACCTGGCATACCGAAGCAGATGTTAAGTTTTTTGTTCAAGTTTTGGTGAAGTAAAGAGAATTAAAAAAAATACATGCTAAGTTATATACATTTCACTCAATTCAGTCATACCTTACAACTCAAAATAAACTTTCCAATTGTTATAAAAAAATTCAATTTCATTGGCTAAAGAGGAAAAATAGTGACATTGCTGGGAATTTGATCTCCAGTAAGGCTAGTTGAATAATGTTCGCATATGCTTCTAATCACATTAAATTTGGCATGGTAATAATAAAACCTAGGGGATGAAATCTCATTAATTAAATTTTGGATTTAGGGAAGTAAGCAGGCTCAGATCATTATTTTTAAGATAATGATGAAATCAACAAAAATAAGAACGTTAAAAAATAAACAATAAGTTTTTTATTCCTTTAACCCAATTTTACACAAAAAAATACTGAAATGAAATTGTTCATCGACAATTATAGGATGCATTGTCAGTTTTTAGCACTGGTAGTAATATATGCACAACCTGTTAGTAGTAATTTTAAAAAGTAATACATAATTTAATGAAGCATTATTAGTAAATCTAGTGAATTGACCTCCAAGCTCTTCAGGTTTATTCAAGTGAGCACAATTGTGTCAAAAGATATATATTCCCCACAACCTGAATTGAATGAACCTTAATCTGGTTAAAAAAAAACATTTATTGGGGTTAGTGAAGTAAATTTTTGTGTTCAATTCAGACATCTAGGCTCACCATATGAAAAAGTTTAAGTAAAAAAAAAAAAAAATATTGCTTCCATAGTACCAATGGTACTGGTCTACATATTAGATTCCTCACTTTTTGGCTTTAATGGTTGCATGGCTTCATGTGAAGAGGTAGTGGTGACTGAAGTTGCCACCCCAGTTAGTAAGTTGTTACCTGTCAACATAAATTTTGGTTTTCTAAACAGGACTTGTTACTTCAGGTAACTACACATTTATCCTTGCTTGGTTGAGTGAATCATGAATTCTTAAGGGAGCCAGGAATTGGGCCCAACTCAAAGACCAGAAGTCAGCATAACTTAACATCTAGGTAGGCTAAGAGGATGGATCAAATACAGAAGGATACCATATTTATACATTTACAAAAAACACTTCTTTTCTGAAATTATTAGCTTGATAATTGGTTTTTCTCTTATATATCTAAAACGTCTTAAAAATAAAGTTTTTAAACAATCCAAATATGTCAGGTTTTTGTTTCATTACATGAACTGTACAGTTCTTTAGACTTTCCCTGTCATCATCTTTGGAAAAAAGGTCTCTAATACAATGATAAATTTGGCAACATTTTTTGGACTTTGGCAAAAAATGATCCAGATCATTTAATTCTTGGTTAGTTAGCAGTTTGATTTTAGTGATCATTTTATGATTTTACATTATGCCCATATTGATTGAAAAAGTTTGTTGTCCATTTTATTGTCCTTGAGAGATCCACATCTGTAGCAAAACTTTTTGGATGCAGTAGATGCTACTAAGTGTACTTATTTGTATTATTAGTTGGAGATCATCAAAGAGATGTCAACATCAATTTAACAAAAGAGAGACGAGTCAAAAACGTCAACTTGAAGAAATTTTTACAAGAGTAGAAAGAGTGCCCGCCCTGCCAGAGGCTGGTATCAGACCAGCGCTATGCATCTGTTTAATTCACTGATCTCCAACACCATTAATAATTCCTACTAAAATGTCACATATTTTACATAATCAATAGTAAATGAGTGGTTGGAAGCTGATAGACCAGTACCTAATAGCCAAAATTAAATTTTCTTTGGGAAGGTTGGAAATTGAGTGAAAGAAATGTTTCAACTGCAAGTGACTTTGATGTCATGATTAATCTGATAAAATCGGTTATTCATACCTTGGCTGAAATGTTATAGACTAGGGTTATTGTAATTACCACAACTAGGAATAATGAAAAAATACAATTACAAGTTTCTGCAGCTTAATACAAAATGTAAAGACAAACATTAAGTACCAGTTATTTCCAGAACCAGGTGAATCGGTAATACTGTATGTTCTATCAAAAAGATCCCTCAGTTTACAATTATGAAATCGCTCCACAACGCTCGTTTCCATATCAATAAGAATGGCCTAAAATATTTTGACAACAGGAAGATCTACTTATTCTGGTTGGTTTAATAAAGAAATAATCACAGTACCAAAACCTAGTCTCACCCTTGCTTTTACTTTGCACCGTTTTAAATCTTCAATGTTATGACACTTTTTATAAGAGGAAAAATCGAAAAAACTATGGAATGCATCATCTTGTATAGTTTTCAATGAAGGCTTCACCAACTTATCTACACATACTCCGTGTTCATAAAGCACTAAAGGCCAAAAAGCATTTCCAATTTGATTGCCACACTGTCCGACTAAAATTAAAAGCTACATTTAGTGCATTACAAATATTTTACTCTACAGGTCAGAACAGAGGCATTTTAAAAGATATTACCTTGTATCACTATAAACTCACTCATTGTCGATATAACCAATGGGATAGAAAAAAAATATGAACCTAAACTGAAAGCTTCTTAAAAAAAATCGTATATAAACTATAATAACCATCTCCGTTACTATGGAATGTTATGTTGGGTTATCTGTGATAAGTTGAACTTATGGTTGCAATATAATATTTGGATATAGTTAAGCTGACCGTATTGTTGCTTCGATATTTTATTATATATTAGTATAGAATCGATACATTCTTATTTTTAGAGTTCTACGTCTATTTTTTGGCATCCCCAGTTTTTGATATATCTAGAGGGTTGATATTTTGAGATTAAGTATTATTTAATGACCTTAAAAGCAACTTTATAAAAAATGATGAAGGGGTCAATTATAGATCAATTAAATGCTATTATAAAATAAATATTTTTCTATCTCACAGAACAGGGTATCAAATTAAAGATATGTAATGTGTGTTAGGGCTAAAGGAGCCGTCCAAACTGTCAATAGATTTCTCTGCCAAAACCAAACCCTTAGATATAGGATACTTAACTCAGAGCTGGATCTAGCCTTCAATCTCCCCCCCCCTCCTATATAAATAAGTTTGGATCTTCTTGTTTAAGAAGAAAACTAAAGACATTTTTATCTTTGAAATAATGATTTATTTTCAAAAAGCATTTCTTATTTGAAATAATTTATTTTTAAAGAGCTTATCTCATGTTCTTTTTATGACATTTTGTTTACATTGTGATCATCCCTTTGCCTAGTGCAAATACTTTGAACTACCTGCTGGCTGCTTAGAATTAATCTTTAGTTGATATGAATTCTGTACTTAATGATTGGATGATATAATTGAGAATGGCATAAATTTGGGAACAGGGAATAGTAATGAGGTAGACAAAGTAAATTTAATTTAAAATATAGCTTCTAATAAAATAATTTCATAGTTACTTACTTTAAAGTAGGATCAATCCTCTAGGATCAAAACCTGAAGGAGCAGTGTACTTATAGTAGAAGTATGTAAAAATTCAATGAAAGCATTTATACTTCAGTATTAGTTGCTAATATTTCTAATTAAATTCAAGATATTTTACACTGATGAGGATAAAATATGTTTTGTTAAGATGTGGATTATAAATCATACGCCATTTCAATATAGTTACATTTGGGAATTCCAATTGTCATCTTACAGCATGGCTTGCCTATATGGTGCGATGGTGCACTTGTAAATTCAAAAGACAATTATTATGATAATCTTATTTTGTAATGGGTGTATAAATATTTATCTCTAAATGAAAGGGAAACAAAGTATTTGTAACCATGGAAATAACCAACCATTAACACCTCAATTTTTTCTTATTCAATCAACAAATTGTGTAAAATTTCAAATCATATACAACTTAAATTTAAAAAAAATTGTTTTAATAACCATTTATTATTTATCAATTGATATTTACTGTGACTACCATTAGCTGCAGACACAATTTCTAATATCTTGGGCATTGGATATAATAATTCAATAATAATATTAGGGATGTTTTTGCCACTAAATAAAAAAAAGTTTTTTTCTAAGATTTACGACTAATGAAATGCCCATTAATTAGTCTTGCCATGAGCTGTATTATTGGTATTCCTTAGTTATAGATGAACTAGGCTCTTCTCCTGGAAGTAAAAATTGTTTCCTTATACCTGCTTCTTAAATTACTACAGAACAGTTCTGTATATGCACCTAGACATTCACATTACCATCTTAAGTTGTTACCCACATTATTATAGATCATAGGTCTCCTTACAGACATACTCACAAGGTACCAAAAGCTTTCAATAATAATGATCATTTCTTAACCTAGGAGACCACTTACTACAAAAAGGAGCTATTTGATGACTGGGCAAAGTTACTATATATAATTATACTAATTGTTGGGAAAGATGATTTCTTTAAGTTTTCAGTAAAAGATCTTGTTCAGATCTGTTCCAAGTTTTTGAAATTTAAAGAGAGTTATTTTAACAGCCTGTCAATTATCTTCAGGAACTACACCACTGAGCTAACTGGGCCAGTCATGTAAGATCTGAATGACAAGTACGCACTACTAGAGATACAAGGTCGTCACGGACAGTTCGTATCAAGTAGTAAGGTGGTAAAAAGAAGTTTCTCTATTTGTTAGCTGAGCCCCAAAAACAGAGCATTCGTCTTAAATTTGGTTTTAAAGAGCAATCAAAAAATGATATTATTGATCAGAAATGTTCAACGCCTTGGGTAACGCTCCGTATGTTTTGGTTAAGATATCGCTACCTCAGTGCAACAGTGGGACACCTCATTTAATGATTCTTATGAAGAAAAATCTTAATACTGGAAGTTTGAGGAAAGTATAAAAAAATTGAAATTGGCAAAACTGTTTGCTCTGTATAACTTATTGATTATTTCAGTCAATAAGAGATCAAAAATGCAAGTTAGATTTCTGGAAATTTGAGATTCCATAGTTGTCCCACTAAGGTAGTGATAAAATAATGCCAAATAAATTGGTGTGGTTACTATAAATTTTAAGATTAGTAGATTAGATAATGTTTAATTGTATGGAGAATCATGTCATATAGATTTAATTATAACCAGTTAACAAGGGAATCAATAGGGTTTGTATAAAATTGAAGTTTACACCAGGTTTATTTGACGTTGATGGTAACAGAGTTACAAATGCTAAATTAAATTTCAAAAACTCTAGATCAGTCTAGAACACTTTTCAAAATGAAATAGAAAAAAAATAATATATATAAGAAACTACAGCTTATGTAAAATATCTCATTAATACAAAATCGTTGTTTACATCTAAATTGTTAGTCTATATGTTCATATACACATATATATTCATGATATATATAGTTTGTACATAAAAAATTCTTTGGGGTATTATTATATTTATAGCACCTATTCTACACCAGTACATAACATCTCATTATGTAACACTTTTCACATTATATACACACATAAAACTAGTTTTCTTTTTAAAACCAGAATGCAAATATATACCTTCTCTTTCTTGACATACAATAGTATAAACATTTATATTGTAACAGTCATTTTCTCATTAAAAAAAAACAAAACATACACGATGGAAGGTTCAAAAGGAATATACATGTAACTAGCACATAATTTTAACATCAAATAAAGAAAACTAATGCAATTACCACCATACAATAAAAACATATATTCTTTATCAACCAAGAATTTTTTTTCAATTTTCTTTTTAATTAATTAATTAAGTCAGTTATGCATTAAAAACAAATGACATTTTAAACTATAATAACTGTAGCACAAAACACATTGCCATATATTATAAACCACATTTTTCTACACCTAAAAACATTTATATACATAATATTGTAATATAAACTATTCATCACAACTAATGAGGGTTGAGGATTAAACAACTTTCTTTTAAAGAAACTAAATTAAAATGACACATCTCTTTTGATATATCCTTTTCCCTCTTCTCTCTCGATTTTAAAACATGGCATGTTTAGAATTATTGTGATGTTGCAGAGAATTATCGTGATAGCAGAGATCATAATCATAATAAAGCATTAGTTGAGGTGTGGGCACATTTTGTGATAAATATCTTAATGCACGTTTCGTATTCCCGAAGTCTGTCATGCTGCAACGGTTAATACTTGCTGGGCATCAACTATTAGTAAAGAATTAAATATACTATACATTTTTTTAAAAACCTTATAATGATTACCTAAATTAATATTTTCCTTTCCAATTCTCAACTACTCTCATCAATTATATGAACAAGAGACCAAATCACAAAACATACCACAATACACCAATGTTTAAAACATTTTCTGCATTGTCTATTGCTAAATTTTAAATTATAGGTTACGCTATATATATTTATAAAAATAACGAATAATAAATGAATTGATGTTTTATCAAATATTTATCATCAATAGATCTTATAATATTTAATCTTATAATTCTTTTAAGTTAATCAAATACAACACCTAAAATACGAAATGGTTATTAAAATTAATTATTATGCATTTATGATTAAACTATAGGTAGTTAGGTAAGAGAGATTATAAGTGAGTTCTCTGATTCTATATATGTTAATTGTACTAACATTTTAGACTAGACTATGTTACTATTTACCCTATTTTGAACACATTTTATTTTCATTATTATAATTAAGGCATTTTAATGCAATTACTGAAAGGTAAGAACTAACATATTTCTTAGCCGTAACAGAGTGAGAAACACTACAAATTTAATATCGAGATTTCTGGACTATATTCTCCCTGCTAGTTAAATTTCCTCTTTGGTTATAGAGACGAGATTATCAAGAATAAGTAAGATTATAAGAAAGAAGTACTCCAGAATGGAAATATATACACATGTGTGAATGCATATATATATAAAGGGTTGTATTTCTCATTCTATGGATGAAAGCATACAAAATATATTATATGATATGAAGATAATTAATTAGATAAAGAGTATTAAAAAAATACTTAACAGATATACAAATTTCGATTTAAGACTTAGTAATATATTATAGATGGAAGATGCCAAATGGAAGAAAGATTATTCATATAGAAAATAGAAAAGAAGAGTTCGACAGGTACACACTTTTGTAAAGCTAACGAGAAACCTTCAGATTTCATTTTTTTTTATTTAATATTAAATTAAAACTAGTCATGAAAAATGGTGATGTAGAATATTTATAAATAACAATTATTGTATAAGATTAATATCAATAACAAATCTTTGACATAACCAATTTTAATTAGTTCCTCTTCTGCCGAAATGCAACAAGCAAATATAACACCTAAAATTATTAAGTAATTAACTTTAAAATATTTTCAATACTAAACCTTGAATTTTATAAAGGGTACAGCTGTACAAAGAAATAAACTATATCCATTAGTAATTTCAACAATTAAAATTTAAAAAAATTATAAAAACATATCCTGTCATTTTTTTCACTCTAAATATATTTTAAGTATTAATTACATATTAATATAAATTAATAAATGAAAAATATATTAACAAATAACAATTAAATAAAATATATTAAAATTAATAATTTTTTGTGACAAGTATACTTTTATTAATATGTAATTAGGAACTTTTATGATACCATTAAACGATTAGAAAAAATAAAAACTTGTTAAATAAATGAGAATGAAACAGAGTGTATATTGCATAAATGTACATTAGATATAATGATTATTGCATCACAACAAAAATCACACAAAATTGTTGTTAAGAACTCTCAGTCAACATTTCATTAACATAATTAACATCTTTCAACAAAAGAGATACATATAGTCTATTGACACCGAGATACAGACAACCTAAGAAATGCAGTAGGCATGTCATCATAACTGCTCCTCACTAAGCTTTTATAACAAACCAGTTTGTTTTTATTAATCGAATACAGGGCTATCACTATCCGCATAATCCTCGGAATCGTTGGAATCGTCATAGGCAGTCACGGTAACATTAGGCTGATGCCAGAACATTTTGCTGTTGTTGTTCATGTAAGTTCCACCATTTAGCATTTCATCCAAGTTGGGCGAAAGGATATCATCTTCTGTGGTGTACCCGTAGATACTGGAAACAAAGAGAAAATAATATTAGAGAATTTGAATCAATACTTTTTTCTTATAATAAAACTTTGAGCACACAAAATAGTAAATTTTCAGAAATAGGATCTAATTATTTAACTAAAGGAAATCTGAATAATCCAAGAAATAATAAACACCAGCTGAAGTAAGTGAATTTCACCTGACGGCTTCTTAATATGCTTTGAAACTCTTTACTTAAACTCTGGATTTGTACAAAAAATGAACCTGGGTAAAAACAATCTATACCCAGCCCAGCAACTGAAAGTAATATTAAATGTATTGCATATATTTTAAAGTAATAAGCATATATATTTTAATTCAATTTATTATTTAAACAATTTTGTCAAAAAGTCATGTTGCAATAAACTATAATGAAATTATTTTAGTTTTGCTGCAATGTAACTATTACTAATCAAAAATATTAATTGAATATTTTTTTAATGTTAAATTGTAACTTCTTATTGTCATATCATTTTGTTTGTTATTTAATCATACAAACTGCATAAAACTAAAATAAGTCTGTTTATTTAGGTGAAATATGTGTGATATACCACAGTGTATGGTGCACCCATAGCATAATTAAGGAACTTACAGTAAGGCTATTGCAAGAAGGAAATAAAAAAAAAATTATGTACAGGAATACATATATCTATATTTAAAATTAATAAAGAAATCTAAGTTCATTATAAATACTATGATGTATGAGGGTTCATGGAAATCGGGATATTACTCATAAGAATTAAGCTGATTCCAACTATTTGGACAGAAGTTATGGTGCAAATATTAAATAACAGTCAAGAAAACTAATGTATTTCTATTACAAATTGAATATCTTTAGCCCTGCACTGAACACAATTGGGGCTATGTCACTTGGAATAAACATTATTGAAGTTTATCATAAAGAAACTAATGTTGCCACAATCAAGTTATTAATTTTAAAAATTCATACTTCCTTCGTATAATACATGGAAATGGGATTTTTAAATATTAGGGATCAATATAACATATACCAAGTTAGGAGTTGAAAATATCCTAACTCTTAAAAATGATTTACTTTTATGCCTAATTTTATCAACACATGCATACTTCAACAACTACAAAAAATATATTTAATAATAAATGAGCTGATTTCTTGAATATTCAAGGAAATTAAGCAATTTATGGTTTGTGCTAAGAGAAAAATTAATGTTAAATATTTGATGAATGATTGTGGACTCCCATAAAATTCATCTAAGGCTTTTTTTCTCCACCCTTATAGAACTTGATAAACTCACAGACACAATTCAGTAAAAAACAATTTCCTAAATTCAAATATCGCAAAATGAAGTCAACCTATGTAGAGAGTATCCCTCTTTCAAAGGTGTTTCGTGTGGATTTCACATGGATGGTTAGAAGTTAAATGAAATAAATAAATTCATGGTGTAACACCTATTGAAAAGGTAAGGACTGATGGAAGTCCTTTTGGCCATAGCTGATAGGTGGTGGTTAGCAATAAGGCTCTAGCACTAGTGTACCTCTTGACCATTAATTCAGTTTTATTAACCGCATTTGCTATTTATTTATTCAAGTAGCGCCTCAATTATCCTCATGATTGAGTCCAGGTCTCCACATTTAGAAGTCAGCATGTTAACCACTAGGCTATGCTACATAGACTGTCAAAAGTTAAATAGGGAAATTTAAAATTGTGTGCCACATTGTGAGCAGGCGAGAATGAGTTGGAATCACTTCCAGAAAACTGCACTTGCTGGAACTTTGATAAGAATAATATTCAAGTCCAATAAAACCCTATTAAAAATACTTTTGTGGCTAAAGTTAAAAGTTAGAATAAAGAAAAAAAAAAAAAAAAGGAAACAATACTTCAATGGAGGATACAGCAAGCTCTGAACAGATTGTTAAACAAATCAATAAGATAATTTTACAAAAAAAAACTCTATCCAGAAAATGACTCAAAAAATATTACCGGCTTGAAGCCAATATGATAAAAAATTAAAATAAAATAGTTCATGCAATATCAGATCCCACTTTATCAAACCATGCAAAAAAACAAAATAAAACTAAGCTACTAAAACAGTGCTAAATAAATTAAAATTTTCAAAAGATGTAAAAACAAATGACTGTGAGCAATGTGCACTTAAAATTATTAGGCAAAATCACATACTTTTTGGATCATTTTCCTTATCTGTGCTTTCAATAGAAGCTTTCATTTTATCTACTATTTTATAATCTGATTTAAACTAGTAAAAGTAACCTTTATAAAAATAATAACAATGATGATGACAAAATAAAATAAAAAATACCAAACAAATCTAGATGCGATTAAGCGTAACGTAGATAAAGTCTGCCCTCCTCACTACATGCTTCGCAATCAAACAAAAATGAATTATGAATACTTACTAAGTCAAATATCACTTAGAGATACGAGGGCTATATTTCATCATCACCCTCTCTGCAATAATTAGCATTAGTATTAAAATTCAAAGTTTATTTCTATTTTTTAAATTCAATACTATTTATTTTATTAAAATAAGATGAATATTCTAAAGTCCAGTCAACTAATAATGATTTATTGTATTTCTGTTGGATCAGCCAAATTGTATCAAGATAAGAGCTTATCGATCACCTTTTGTTTTATTAGTCAATCTCACTCAGTTGTCCTTAGTCTTTGCAAGTGTTTGGAATATTTTGAGTTTTATTATTACTTATTCAGATCTACATGTTTGAACTGAACTAGTCTATGTCAGTTGTCAGTGTCCTTGGGAATGGGTGTGCTAATTTATTGAGGTTTATCACGTTTTCATAGATTCTGTAAAGTGAAAAGTAAAGAAAGACAATAGTGAAACAACATTTAAGACTCATGGAAAAGTACACAGGAAAGTTGATACAGCTTCCAAGAAAGAACCGGTTTCTAAAAAAGTGAACTATCATCTATAAGAAAAAGTTGGCAAAAATAAATAAATCTATTATAGAAAATGGTAATTAGAAACCAGCTCATTGGTATTTTTATAACCTTTAACTTTGAAAGAATAATAATTTATAATCATTTTTAAATATTTTACTGAGGAAATCAAATCCGGCCAAGCATTTCTTAGTATCTAATTTTGTAGGTGGGATTTTGACATTTCCTTTTTCAAGTCACAGAGTACACATTCCAGACATAGGCTATTTTAATGCGGGAACAATTTTTCTGGAAGTCGCGACCAGCTATCATGCAGAAATATGCGACAAATTGATCACTAGGAAGATCTGAAGGAACTCTTCTACTTGGCCCATGAAAAACCTTCTATTGTTTACTTTCAGCCTTTTTTTGGTCCTCCAGTTTTATTTCACCAAGGAGTATTGATTTTATGATCATTTTTGCCTCATTGTATGATAAACGGATAAAGGCTGCTAAAATTGAGAACCATCATGGTTCGCCTCTTCATTCCCATGCAGTCTAAAGTGACCAGAAATCTACTGCAAAAGTTGACCCTCACCGTGTAAACCGAAATCTGAAAATGGAGCAGTATACACCAGCTCCAGCATTCTCCCTCACAGCAACCTAACTGTGTATACTCATGAGGTGAAATCACTTGCCTTATACTGATATTTACTCTTTTAATGTGAGGAGTGACTTTATTCATAAAATAGCAATTAGACCACCCTTAACTAATTGTGAATCCCCTGGCTCAGCCTTCCTGTTAGTAGCTCAACATGAGAATATTTATGTCACTCATTAAAGCTGTTCCTTAGACCTTGATATTCCCATGCTTGATTTGTATATTTGTAATTTTCTTTTTGTAATTCAGACAACATTAACTAAGCAAAAAAGTACCTCCTCATAACGGGTACCGTAGAACTAAAGGATTAGTAGTAGAAAGGTAGGACCAATGTGGACAGCTGACATGTACTGTCAACATTAACAACAACAAACATTAACAACATAAACTTTGTAATACATGTACAATAAGTCGTTATCTGTGGACTGCAAACTTAAGGCAGTTGAACTGAATAAATTATCATTGTTGCCAACACTTCAGAATGAATTTATTTAAAAATAAGTTATATCATTCATAAAAAGAAAAGTTAATCAACAATTATTTTTAAAGAAGCAATGAGGTAAATATGCTTCAACAATAAGATTTTCCTCAGGGCAGAGAAAGAACTTCAGCATTTATCTTAATGCTTTTCAGTATGAAAATTCCGCTCCCTAAATAAATAATGATATTAACATACCTGTATCAAATTGATTTGGTGATACCAGAATAATAGAAATACAAATAAATAAAATCACAAATGAATAATGGGTGGGTGGTGGGGGTTAGTCTGTCACACAGGACCTACAGTAAGCATGTTTGGATCTATAATCATTCGTTAAATCCTGAAAAATGCCCTTGATACTCAATGAAAATCATGTGATGTCATGATTTTGTAAAAATAAACAATTCAATGTTATGAGATATGAAAAAGTCCTCTTTTGCTAAGGCAAGCGAAAGCTCAAAAACTATTATCCCCATAGTTAAGATATATTATATAAAGATGGTAATGCAAAATGAAATTTAACAAACAAAAATAGAAACTGCTGCATGTTAATCTAAGCCAATTCAACAAATATAACCAAGATATTTTAATAAAAAATACCAAGTGCTTTTTATCACCATCATTAGACTAATATATAAGAAATTCAGGTAATATTGGAGTAATCTCTTACAGATAGAGATAAGTTGGAGATCATTGCATAAAATTGCTTATTAATAGTAATGAACTTATTCAACATTTATTAATTTGGCTGAAGAATTTTTATAATACTTATTTGAAAAAACTAAATTTTTCATTGCTGCTTCGGCTGCAAAATCACAAGCTTTCAGGAGAATCACCATGAAAAATATCAGGTTGGCCAAAAAGTCCGTTTGGTTTTTGTCATCACGAGACTTCAAGCAGTTTAATATGTAGCTAACTTCAGTCCATCCCTTGGGTGTGCGCTCCCGTTAGATACTAGTCACTTCAATGTAGTTTGACGCGAAATTCCGATGAGGCTGATCATATTTTGTGTGTTTAGGATCATCCTAAAAATGGGAAACCAAAACGAACATTATCGACACCTCATGCTTTTTTATTTAAAAAAAAAGGCAAGAAAGCAGTGGAAACTTGCAGGAAGATATGAACTGTATACGGAGAGGATGCTGTTACAGAAAGTGTGTGCCAGAAGTGGTTTTCAAGATTTCGATCGTGAAATTTTTCGGTTCAAAAAGCACCTTGCTCTGGCCGGCCAACTGAGATTAACAGCGACAAAGTGAAGGAATTAGTCGACATCAATCCCTGTTATACAACTAGGGAGATCGCAGTTATCTTCAAAATATACAAATGTTTGGGTTCCCCATCAACTTAGTGAGGCTAACCTCGCCCAAAGGATTTCCATCTGCAATTCGTTGCGGAAACGTGAAGAAATCGATCCTTTTTTGAAGAGAATGATGACAGGGGACGAAAAGTGAATCGTCTATAACAATGTGGAGTGCAAACGCTCATGGGGGAAGTGCAGCGAATTACCACAAACAACCCAAAAAGCAGGACTTCACCCAAAGGTTATGTTCTCGATTTGGTGGGATGGGAGGGGTGTTGTGTCTTTTACAAACTTCTTCCCACGAACAGGACCATCAATTCGAATGTGTACTGTGACCAGCTGCACAAATTACATGCAGCGATCCACCAGAAGCGTCCAGAACTAGCCAACCATAAGGGGATTGTCTTCCATAATGACAATGACAGACTGCACACTTCTTTGCAGACATGGCAGAAGTTACTGGAGCTTGGCTGGGAAGTTTTGCCGCACCCTCCATATTCGCCCGACCTTGCACCTTCAAATTTCCACCTGTTTCGGTCTCTTCAAAATTCATTGAATGGACAGACCTTCAACTCTGAAGAAGATGTAAAAATCCACTTGGAAAATTTTTTTGCCAGTAAAGACAGGAAATTCTTTGAGCATGGAATTATGAATCTGCCCATGAGATGAGGCAGAAGATACTGGAACAAAACGGCAATTATATCATTGATTGAATAAATCGCTTTGTGTTTAAAAGTTGTGTCTTATTTTCGCTTAAAAAACTGAACGGACTTTTTGGCCAACTTATTATAAAAAGAAAACGGATGCCCCATTCAGAAAACATAATATAATAACAACCCAGGGAAGCAGCTTAAAAACCAAAGTTCTACAACTTGTCTTGGAAAAAAACCTTTTAAATGGGTTTAGGCTCAGGCCAATTTTAGGTCTCTATGGAATCAAATATCTTTCTTTGTTTATTTTAAAAAGCTGACTTTTACAGTGATCACTGGGCGACATTTGAGTTCCCTAAGCCTTGTTGCTATTGAGATCCCAAGATGATTAAGTGTGTGGTGCATGGCTTTTAATATACATAGATTACAAGAAGGGTGACCAGGACTTGGCTTACACTCAGACCATCCCTTGACATTTTTCTCTAATGCTTAATATTGTTTAAGTTGACATGTTTTATTGAAATAAGAAAACAAAACTATTTTGTATATGATTAAATAATCATTAATTATTTTGTAATGCAACACAACAAAGAATTTAAGGCTATAAATGTAGTGATTGAAGGAATGAACAAAAAAACAACAATAATGTAGATACTTTGAAAAAAGAAAACAAAATAAGGAATTCAAATTCAACATACATAACATTCAAGTATTGAAAAAAAGGAGGAAAAAAACAACTACTTCAAAACAACATTAGGTAACTTAAAACCTTACATATATGGAATTGTCACAATGTGTAGTAAATAAAAATAATAATAACTGAGAAAAGAAGTAGGTATGTATGTTCTTCATGCAATAAAGATTAAACTCAAAATCTTAAGTGTAAGTTATGACTAGCCTTACATATGAAATAGAGGGAACTGTATCTATATTTAAATATAAAACCAGTAAATTGATATTGTAAAACTATAAAAAAAAAAAAAAAAGAAAAATTTAGTTAAGTATGCAGTACACACAATTTGATGATGTTACTAATTACTCTTGATCGAGTTCTTAAGTTTTATTTAATTATTTGTATTAGTATTCAAAAGCAGTTTCTTTAACACTGGTATTACACAAAGGAATTTATCACCATGGCTACAGCTGTTATATATATAAACATTTTTTAAAAAGTTATTAATTCTGATTTTATGTTTTATTGAAATTATAGTCCATTGAATACCAAATATATTATATTAATCAGTATGTCAACATCTTCGATTTGATATCCACAATATGCAAGGAACAAGTTTAGTTTTTTTATAATAAACAGCAGTAATGACACATTACTTTTACATTTATTTTAGCATATCAGGACATCAAATGAAAATATCAAGGGAAATCATGCCCCTGAAGAAAATTGAGTTAAAGTTGCGAACATGATTTAAATGATTACATACTTACAGTTCAAAAATAAAAATAACAAAAGTTACATATTAATCTGGGAAACGAGATATTTAATTTTATATCCTACTCAATATAATAGGAAAAAGCATTTTTTAAATTACAAAGTAATTAATTAATTGATACCACACCCCCTTAATTATGTTTTATGGAGGTGAAAATATTTTCATGTCATTGGGTAATAAAATGGAATTTCATGTTTATATATCAAACAGAGAACACATTCATCAGGGCAGACTCACAGGTGAAAAAAATTAGGGCTTAGATTTAAAAAAAAAACGCTAAAAACTAAATAGAATAACCTGATTTTGCAGAAAAGAAATATAATACACTATCGACTCCTAATTAACTGAGGTAACGATTACCGGGGTCTTTGTATTAAATTAAATGAGGACAATAATGAAGAGAATAAACAATTTGTTATTCCGGTATGGGAAACTTTCAAAAAATGAGTTTTTTAACAAAAACATCGTATATTATTAAAATATGTACAACCGGGCACATATAGATTGTCTTCTCCTCAGTTTTTATTAAAATAGTTAATAATGACTAATGAATCCTGATTTGTGTCATATTTACATTTGTTTGTACAAATTTATTTTTACCAAGCCTATAGGTATGCCACCCTCAGATTGAGTGAGTAGTCTACTATTGTAGTACTACAATAAAAAACAAAACACAAAATCTTAAAAAGTTCTACTTGAAAAAAATCAATAATATATCAATACTCGATAAAATTACCACTTTCTAGCGGTTCAAATTAAAATATGTGCAAATTGTGCTGATACTCTTTCAATTATTTTAATTAAAAATCATTCTACTCACTCTTAATAAACCATCACAAAATATTATATTTTATCATATCTTAAATAATAATGACAATATATAACTAAGTAAAAATAAAATAACCATGTAGTAAAAGCCCAAGTCGATTGTACTTAGTTACATCCAATCACAGCGGTGACACAATTAATTAACTTTATATGGAAGCAATAAGCTGAAAGGATGAACGTTATAAATTAATAAATAAATGATAAAAGACATTCACTTGAAAAGAGTAGGGGAAAAATCAATAATTATGAAATAATTGATGGCTTCCTCTGGAATTGTTAAAAACAGAATAACCGATGAGTTAAAAAAAAATTCTAGGGTTGGTACCATACTTTTTAATACAATTAATAGTTACATCAAACTAAGCTCATAAAATAATTGTTTGTACATAAAATAAGCTAAAACAATTCTTAATCAATCAGAAAAGTGGGATTTCTTGAAATTCATTTTATTTTTTTTTAAAGAGCTGGCATCAATATTATTATTTTTCACACCAAATTATAAAATATCAAAGAAGTATAAAGTTTAAAACTAGTAGAAATAGTGTAAAACAATTTGAATAGGAGAATCACAAAAATATTTATTCAATTTTGTGATATTTAGCAGCTTTATTTATTAACCCAATAATTAAGGTCTCTCAGTACATTTTAAGAAAATTTTAATAAATTATTAGAGGTGGTAATCTGGGGGATAAAATGCAACATGATAATTGCTATTCATTCACACATCATGCAGTACATGATTAAAGTTAATCGTTTTAAATGAAGAATAAATATAGATGTTTTAAAAATAAAGAATGAAAATAAATAAAATAATCCCAACACCTACAGTGGTTCTTGGCCATCGTTTCCTCCTTCTTCAGCTACTAGCAACTCATACTCTTCAGCTGCATATCGATCCCAATCGGACATCTGAAAAAATGAAAAGCGACATTGTAAAAATAATTGTGGTAGAGCTGACCATAGAATTGTATAAGATACCACTAAGATTAGAATTTTCAATCAACAAAAATCTTTCTCCACTAACTTAATTATTACAAATGATGACACTTTTATCCCCTAGTAGATTTAATCATCTTCAAATAACATTTGAGAAATCAACAAAATGAGTGTTATATTCAAGTGAAAATTATTTCAACTAGCTTTTTGCCAACATGAAAATCTTAACCCCGTAACCCCACCCCATAAGACTGATTTTCATAGCACACATCTTTAAGATTACGTTCGCTACCCAACCTTTGGTTTATAAATAATACTAATGAAGAATTAGTATGAATATTCACAGCATGTATTCTAATGGACAATCTAAGGAACAATTGTTTATCTCATACAAATCCTCTCCATACAACTTAATCTTCTCCCTCTTGTCACTTGTTGAACAGGATTGAGAAGTCTCACTGAAAATTGCAATCTTTTGAAGTTAAAAGGACATCCATTTAAACGAGTGGTATCCATAGGATAAAAACTGTTTCACCAGAGGGAAAGGAGAAAAAAAGAGAGCTTTTTCCTATTATGGCAGTTGCTTCAATTATATTACTCACCACTTACTTAACAAACTGCCTTGGCCTGTTGCTAATTTTTTTTTTAGGGGGGATCGAGGTGCAAAAGTAAAATAATTAGAGATCCCACTTTAAGTAAAATGCGATGTGGTGGCAATCCGAATTTCCAGATGGTTCTACAGAGTTCTACTCAGCTAAACTGCGCTTAAATGTAATTGGGACTGTCATCAACCAGCTTAGGTGACCCTGACAACTTTGGATTTGACAATAATTTTGATCATTTTATTTTTTACCTATTCCTATCCCCATGCTGGTAAGCCAGAACTTCAATTTACATGGCAACAGGGGTGTCACTATTCATCTCAGTGATCCTGAAAACTACGGATTCAAAACTGATAGTGGCTATTCACAATCACTATTACATTTCACTCCTTTCTTATCCCCTTCCTCCTGGGGTGTCTTACCCCCACTATAGTTTCTAGATTGCAAGACATGAGTGTACCAAGTTTGGTGTTAACTGCTCGAGACATTCTAGAGATACCCTGCAATATGCAGCAGCGAAAGGTTGGAACAAACAAAATTTCAACAATAAAATGAAAAAATGTAATTATACATGTAGTTTGTTAAATTTCAAAATAATCATTTGGGGATGGTGAAATAATACCTGTTCATTTTCCCTGGGCTGTTAGCAAGAAAAAAAAAAGAAGAAGGTATAAAATAAAAATAAAAGTAGTATTTGTTCATTATTCATAGATTTATATATAAGAACTATAACTAAAATCATTATAGTTACAAAGTTATGAACAGTTAGGTACAATATGAAATTAATAATGTTTGTGATTAATAATTTGAAATAAACCTAAAAAAAAAAAATAATTAAATATTATTATAAGAAAATGTAATGAAATTTTTATGGTAAAATTCATTTTTATTTTATAACATATTTGTTAGAAAGAGTAGGTATGGTTCAGAGCTTGGAGACAAAGAACTTTAAAGTCACTGACCCTTAATAATAAAATCAGGATATACACTGGGAAGTACAGCTCTGCCGCTAATGACAGGCCCAACCCTTAACTTTATGACAGCACCATTTGTTCCCCCCCACCTTTTTGTTTTTATAAATAAATGATTTGGGACAGATAATAGCTTTGAAGAGGTTCATTTCTTAAAATCATGGGCCAGCTAAGCTGGCTGCATGTAAGGTGGGATTGTGTTTATCTTTCTTTCGAATACAGTCTTGTGGGCTTTTGATTATATTGTAAACCACTTTGACACGAGAAGGGTTAGGGGCCCCAAAAAATAATACCACAGAACAAAGGTTAGGAATTGATTCCTACTTAGGGCTTGGAGACAAAGAACTTTATAGTCACTGAGCCTTAATAATAAAATCAGGATAGAGACTGGGAGGTCCCGCTCTGCCGCTAATGACAGGCCAAAATCTTAACTGTAACTAAGCAACTCAAAATGATCAGGCCCTATTACAAAAGCATTTGAAAGAAAAACAAGCTTTGGTTGATGCGGTTACCTACATCTATTTTTAAACGTAAAATTGCTCTAATGAAAGATGTAAATATTGTTAAGGGTAATATTTTACATTAAGTGTCCGATTCTATGAGGAAAAAAAATTAATTGAAGTTAAGTTAAATAATAGTAGAAAGGTAGGCCAGATTACCGACCTAGTGCAACTAGTCATTTGTGAGTTAAGTTGCGCTTGTTTGACATACAGAAGAAATAGCAGCTATGATCCAGAATGGGATCGAAAATATCAAAGGAATACTCTTAGACTGCAATCAAGTTCAAACCACAACTGAACAATGAACAATTGCAAGAGCTCCTCAGTTGCAGAGGGTTCTAGCCAATCAGAAAGTTAGAAATATGGACACTGAACTGAGACACAGAGAGGAGGCAGTCTGAAGAAATGACACAAGCTTTTTAGGGTGTAAACTGCTATAAAGCTGGAGCCCAAGAGAAGGACTCTCTCTATCTTTTGTCTCAAGGAAGGGAAGCCATTTATCGAAGATTGTGTTAAGGTGAGATTAGCCTTCGTTTTCAACAAATTAATGCTGTGCTGGAGGTAAAACATACTTTAATTCTTGGAACCTTCACAAGAGTCGTTCCAAAAAGCAGTGGAGACCAGAGACCCAGGGGTGCAATTGGGTTGTACAACCTGGACAATTATGTCATAGGGAGTGATTCTGCATAGATCCCTCTTATTATGTGGAATGGGAAATGATCATTGGCACAGATACCAATGGAAGATGTTATAGAGGTCAGCACATTTAAACTGCTCTGGAGGACATCCGGTCGTGAGCTTCCATAGAAGTTACACCCTGTTTATGCCACTGGGCCTCAATAGGGGAACAATAAGAAAAAAAATTATAATCTCACCTTAGTCATATGAAATAATATATCAATTCAAAAAATCTATAAAAATTCCATTAAATTATCAATTAATAAATATAATAAAAAATATAGTAAGGAAGCTGATTCTTATATCTGCCAGTCTACCTCATTTTCATGATCCCTTTGAGATGCAAACGGGTCCCTTTGCTCATGATCCAAGTACTTTTCTAAATTGAAGAAAGTATCAAAGAATATTGGAGTCATCTTGCATTTCTTGAGATCACTCAATGATATCTTCCCAGGGACCTCTGGCCTGATCATGTCCAGCATCTAAAAGAAAAACAACAAATTCTGTTTTAAAGTTAGAAGATAAAGGATAAAGGTTCAAGGATCTGCCATCACTGACGAAACATAAAAAATCCCAGTCTATTTAAATATTAAATTTTTTCTGGACAGAATAATAAATAACAAATAAAATTGATTTATGAATTTTGTTAGCCACAAAAGAACTTATGAGGGGAACATTCAATGTGTAGGCAAATATAACCTGAACAGTATGGACATGTTAATACTAAACGCTTGGCCTAAACATGCATTTTGATGCTGCCAGTTTACAATGAAGTTATTTTTAGAACATTTTAGTTAGTATGCATTCTATCAGAAGTAATTGTATATCCAAGAAAATAAATCATCAAAAATCTTCATGTTGTCAGATAATAGTTGGGTTAAGTTACAATGTTATTTTGTTTCATTTACAAAAATACAGATTAGAGTAAAAAATCACTGAGTTTAAAATTGTCACATGCCTGTTTTTAAAATTATATGATTTTTATAAACAATTATTTAATTTGGTATATTACCAACCCTTGATGCTAGACAAAAATGGTTATCAACTACTGCTATTATGAACTTACTTGACAAAGGCAATCTTCAAAAGGTAAGCATTCAATGCCAATGCCTTCCATTCTCTGGAGTTGTTCATCGTAAAAGTACTCTAACTCATACATAGACAGATACCCGTCTCCATCCAGATCCATACACCTGAATTTTGAAAATAGATATTTTATAATTTATGCAACGGAAAAGGAGATAATACTAGCGATTGTTCAACATCCTTATCTTATTGATAGAATATATATATAATTATAGAATTGTTACCTAAACCAGTATTCAATGGCTCTTGGATGGGATTTGTCCTCTTCTGCTAATAAAAACCAAACAAATTCTGTGTAAGACATTTTGTTCTGTTTGTCTAGGTCTTTGGACTGCTGTTTTCCTCTGGTAACAGCACCCGAGAAAATACGATCGATGAGGCGGGTTGATAGAGCTGAAATAAAAATAACATTCAAATTCTAATTATGAATTTTGTTAAAAAGAGTAAATTTCTTATGTAAGTTCTGAAGTAAACTATTACTTGAAATTGGCATCACATAAATACTTTCTCTAAAAAATCCCTAAGCCCATTAATAAATCTATAATAATTAAATGAAAAAAAACAAAAAAACTCATTTTATAAAAATAATCAGGGAATAAAAGAATACTTACCATGGTCGCTATGCCGAGCAAGGTCATGCTTATCAATATACAGATCATGATCTCTATCCAACTCCCAGAATTTGCAATATATAACATAAAAATGTTCATAACTGAAATATTGTGTCACTTGGTTGATATCTTCTTCTTTTTCGAGTAAGTTGATGACAGGTAAGAGATTACTTCGCCGTAATTCTTGTAACGATATCCTACCGGTCCACGAACTATTCACACAATAATAAATTCGAGAAATTACCTGAAAGAGCAAATAAAATATGAATTTTATATATTATACATTCTTCTGTTATTTATAAAAACATGATAAAATTATTTAAATATTTAATTGGGTAAATAAAAAGTTGAATAATTGTATAGTATAATAATAATACCTATTTTACAGTTACGATCTTGGACCTTTTGGAAACAGCAAGAGTTTACAACAAAGACATAACATAAGAATGAAGATGGATTTAGAAAAATATTCAGTGTTACATGCTAAAACTACCTTTGTGTTCCTAAACAACTTAAAGAAGATGATATACAAGTTTCAAAAGATGCAATTATAAACTAAATATTCATGAATGTGCCAATGGTAGAAATTTAAGAAGGATATTAAGAAATCTTTCGAAAAAGGATTTAAAATTCACATCAAGATAATACTTAAAAATTTTAATGAGGTGGAGAATATGATTAAAACACATGGGTTTTGCTAGGTAAAGCTTACTCCTTGATAAGCCCTCAATACCGAGTCACTAGTATTTTCAGTGGAAGAAAGATGGAAGGATATGGTCAAATCAGCTTCCTAAAACCTTACCAGGTGGAAAAAAATAGCCAATAAAACTATAAGGCACACAACCTATCAGGAATTGAGAACCAGGAAACTGCTACACGTTACCTTTCTCGAAGACATTGGAGTGGATACTCAGGCTTCACTATCACAAACAAAAGAATTTCTTCTGGCTAAAAACAAGCAAGCTAAAACCACAAGAGTCTGCAGAAAACACATCTAATGGAAAGATATCGGCGACTTGTGTTGCCTGTGCAGGAGTAAGGTGAAATCTAGACAAAATGTGAATTTAGGTTCTGGCAGGAATGAAGAATCTGCTAAGACATAACAATTATTCATTAAACCATTTCAACAACTATCCAGCACTAGCTGTGCCAGGGTATAATATCACTACTTATTGGGATAATCCCACCATTACTGACCACACAGTTTTAAATAATAGGCCAGACATCTTAGTGATAGGTAAGAAAAGAAAGCTAGCACGGATTATCTTCCAAAAGGCAGTAGCTGAAAAGGAGAGAAAATACTAGGATTTGGCTGAAGGAATTAACAACTTTATAGATTGGAGAGCTTCCTTCTGGCGCTATCGAAATCAAGTTTTATTTGTTCCTAAAATCTTTGGGAAGATTTATAAAGTTTTATTCGATTGAACTTGGGCTTAACTGTACCTGGATTCGACACTAGTTGGTCTTTATTTTATTAGTTTTACACGTCACTCCTTAAATCTATGGTAAAAGCCCTTATGAAAAGAAAGAAGGCCAATTGGGGTTGCCTTTGTAGTTGGTAGATGGCTTTTTTAGCATCTAAAGTAATATCCCTACTTATTTGTTGAAAAAGCTACTAGCCATTTACCCTCATGAGGATAACCCATCTCCCTCAGAATAAATCTTTTGGGAAGCCAGGAATCAAACCCAGTTCTTCATAGTTGGCAGACAAGTAGGTTAACTGCCATGCCATGAAGACAGACGTTTTCTTAAGCATCACTAAAATTTACAAAGTTTGATTTAAAATTACTTACAGTGTGAACATATCGGGAATGGAATTCCACTGCCTCCTTGAGGAAGGTAAGTCCAGGGTGTGTATCCACGACATCCTGGACGAGGGGCATAAAATCATCTGGGAGGAGGTAATCTCTGTTGTGCCCGCGACTGAGGATCTTCAGGAACTTAGATGAAGGGTCATGATATGTAGTAGTAAGCCTAAAAAATATATAATTTATATAATATTAATAAAATGTAGATGAATTAAATCTAAACTATAGGAATGAAGAAAAATACTTCATCCTGCTTCAATGGTCCCCTAAGAATAACTTGAAAGAATACCAGTTAAAGGCGGTCCAGCCATGGGGGAAAATAAACAAAAAATAAATTTGAGTGCTATTGCTATACGCCAATCAGCAAAGCTATTATTGTTGCTGCATTTGAATCAGTTATTTACATAATTAACTGCTGTTAGTATAAGTTTTGAATAGAGAATTTAAATGATTAGTGAATAGTAGGGGAGATGGAGTACAAAGAAATTCACGACCTCGACAAGTAAAGATTGGTTAGAGTGGGATTAACACTGTATACTGTTGAGGGAAGGTTGCAAACATAATGGAAAAAGAATGTAAATAAATAAAATACAATGCTAATAAATAAATATGAATAGGAAAATCAAGAGTTAATGCAATATTCACGATATCATGAGAGAGGTTATTGTGTTTTTATTCATTCATATGACACATCAAATAACTCAACAATCAAATCTCATCATTGTAAGAATAACTAATCAAATAAGTATTGTGAAATTACAATATTCAGAAAGATACAAACTAAAAAAATCAATAGTTTCAGTATTAATCGAAGAAATGATCGTGCCACCAAATGAAAAAAAATGATGAAGAAAACAAAATGTTTTCAGACTTTATGATAGAGCTATTAACATTTTATTAAAATAAACAATACTTACTCCCTCCAATAATCAAGAACCATATTCAGTTCGACATATCCAAGTTTTTCACCTCCACAGGCTATAAATAAAGGAGCTTTCCAATAAAGGGGGCAACCGCAAGCCTGCAAAAAAATAAAAAAAACATGACAAATATAAATCTTATATAAATAAACTAAGTGATATAAGATAAATTTTAAAGGCAATTTTCTATTATCATGTGTGTTATATATATTTATATTGTTCTGCTAATAACTTTTGGACATTTTGAATTGAACTAAAATGAGACAAAATAAATAAATAAATAAGAAATATAAGTTTGATAAAAATAAATTTATTTAATAAACTGAAGCTTAATACCTCAGGTGGGTAGCCACCTTTCAATTAAAAACTGATTATAATGAATCATAAAAGTCATGTAAATAAATAATTACAACTTTGTTTTCATTAAATGTTTTCTATGTTTGGTATCAAGTTGGTTAATTCATTTGCTATGAATTGCCTGACTTCATAAATCTAATAATACATTTTCTATATTATCACCTCCATTCATTTCTTTTATCAAAACCAATCTTTGTTGTCTCCCTTAATTGAAAATTAATAACTCATCGTGCACATACACAACCCTGATTTCTTTATATCTTATTCATAACTAACAACTGATTAAGTTTATATCTCTAGGCCAACTGACCACTGTATCTGGCTCGACACCCGCTGACCAACACTATGTCCTCTTGACAACTGATTGTCTATATGCCTCAGCACCCCTATTGGTAGTACTCACTATTCCTGGCCCCACGAACATTATAGAACCTTCTAGATTTACCATTAATCTACTATTTCCATGGCAAAGTCCAAGTACTTTCAGGAAGCCCTCTCCTCTGCTCTAGATTCCAAATACAAATGGCAAATCCTTCGAAAACTCTTCCTCTGTGACTCCCTTCTCAGGGCTATTCCCGGTTTCACCTAATGAACTAAATTCATATTTTGTATCTGCCTCCTCAACCATTTCACTACCTCCCTAATTCCTCCTTTAGTTCGTAAGAGCCCTTATTTAATGGGAATAATTTTTATTTGACTATATTTTACCTGAAGACCTTATTATCTCTGAAATGAGATCATGCACTAACACTACTGGACCTAACAGAATTCCTGTTAAGTTAATAACACTAAGCCTTACAGTAATCTTGCCTGTTACCCTCCATATATACAATTTTTTTATTCAAAATTCAGACTTCCCAGCTTCTTGGAAAAGACCCCCAAGTACAACCCTTAAACAAAATCATAACCCCACATCACTTAACAGCTATCGCCCAATCTCTATCCTTTCTAACCTCCCGTTTTTTTTTTTGTTATATAAACCATCTCCCTACCTCTATTCACCATTGTTCCCATCACCTCACCTTTAAGCTGACGACTCCCAAATCTATCCATCCTTACCTCCCTCCGATTAATTGCTGTGTTTGCCAACATTCAGGGAGACGTGGAACAGATCAGTGCCTGAGCAAACCTAAATAAGCTGAGTTTAAACGTGGGAAAATTCATGGAATTGTTATAGGATCCAGTTTCATCCTCAGATACTGCAATGATTTAACTCTTGATGACCATCTTATCACTTTTCACTCCACCGTCAAAACCTAGGGATAACCATTGACCAAAACTTGGAACCAATATTTTTTCCAAATTTCATTTCCAGTTGTGAATAGGTAACTTTAAATTATTCCATCACTCTCGCTACGGGCTCCCCCAGCCCAGACATCAGTTCCTTGTATCCTCCCTCATTTTCCTGCAATTTGACATGGCGAATCATGGAATTGCTTCATTAGATTTGTCTTTGTGACACCGCAGCACTCCCATTTCTCTCACTTCTACACCAAGTTAGGTTGGTAACTAATATACTGGTAAAGGTACTAAATGCAATTTGATTCCATAATTAATGTCAATATTTGTTATGGAGGTGTTCAAATAATTTCACATTATCATTTTTTTTTCTGTCCTATTTCTGAGACCTAATTCTAAATCTTTCCGATATTATATATTTAAACATTAATTATTTTTTATGAACCCATGATATCAATAATATACATATATAAATATAAATTGAGGTACAGCCACAGACAAAATTATGGACACACTTGGAAAACAAAATTATGGATACATCAATTGTAAAAATATATATTTTTTAAAAAAATTGAATGCATATTTATTGGTCAATTTTCAAAATGTCCTGATAAGTTAAAATCAGATTTTGTAAATAATTTAGTTAACATTTTAACAGAGATAAAAATATAAGCCACAATTGTGTTTTGTTAATTTGTATGATTTAATCCTACATTATATCTATTGTGATCTTGTAAACATACAAGTCTTTTTTTCCAATGAGATAAACTAATAAGTTTTTGTTATAAGTTTATTGTTAAAAATAGGAAAATGAAAATGAAAGAGTGGACAATAGATGAAGAGGAGTTTATATTTTATTTGTGAGTTTTTAAGACTAGGTGAGAAATACTGTCTGTCGATAGGAAGACCTCTAGCCATTACAAAGTTAGAGAAGAGGTTGATTTTACGGTCAGCTTAGAGCTCTACTTAGCCTGCACATAATTTTGCTGGAAATGTCTTATAATCTTGAAAAAACACTGTGGGGTAAACTAGCGGTAGGAGGAGGGATGAGAATAGGGTTACCTATAATAATAATCAAAAACAACCAATATTAGCATTATTTGGGAGGTTTCTGAGATGATTAGAGAAGTGGTTTAGGTCCATGTTCAACCCCATCGGCATAGGAAGTGGTAAAAAGAGTTGAAAAATAAAATGTGCAAAACAATCGACAGCAATGTCAAATCCATAGTTTCTGGGGTCACTCATCTACGAAATATTTAGACCAATAAAATCTCTAGAACCTTCTAGAAGAAGGACAAAAAGTACTTCAAACAGATTACATATAAGAGATAAACATCGAAGAGCTGAATGTCAATATATCATAAATTGCACACAGGGACCCACTTCTAAATCAAGATTGGAAAAAAAAAACCAAATTATCATCGACTAGGTAGTGAAACAACAAGGTGGCATAATTTTTTTTTAAATACTTCTAGGGGCACAGAGAAGGCACCATTACCTAATTGAATACTGGATTAAATCAGGGCTCAAGGAGAAGATGCTCTGGGCATCACCCCATCAGAAATTGCGGCAACTTTAAAAGAAGGAGGGAGAACAGCCATTTTTGTACCAAGCTGCAACTTGACATCGCTGGTGGGGTCTCAAATCACACAATATTTTTCCCAATGCATTCATGCTATATTTGGTAAGAAAACAACAATAAATTGGGTAGGGATAAAATATTGATGTTCCAGAACTTTTCATGCCAAATTTTACATAAATTTGAATAATTAAAGAAGAAATTAGTTTAATAAACAACAACCCAATCAGTTTAGCTATATAAATTGTTATCAAAAAGTTCTTAAAGTATATATACCATTTACCCAAATATTTATATAACTACCACTGTGAATAGCACACAATAATAATAATAAAAAAAAAAAAAATGATCAGTACAGAATTATATAAAACTTACTTTAGTAACAGCTGCAAATCTGTCTAGGGTTGCCTGTTGGTTAGGAAGACTGAGAAAGACTGCTCTTATGGCTTCTTGTACAATATGGCGTTCAGCCTGATTTTGTGTTTTTCCATGTGGGAAGTAAAACCTATTTTGAAGAAAAGGATAGCAATCAAGATAATCAAATAATTAATGTTGCTAATAGTATAATCTAGTTGTTAGAAAATGTTTATAAAATAGCGGCTAAACAAGTACAGGAGTTTCCTAACTAAATGAATTTATGGGAATTCAAAAAATAAATCACTTGACCTATCTTAACTTTTTAAGGGTTTTATTGCACCAGACATGCATACGTTAAGTTTTTGCTAATGAGCCATTTCCTATCTGTTCCAGTGATGGTAAAGCCCTTGTTTGACTTTTTATATAGCATTACATATACTGGCCCTCTCTCTAGCCAATAAGGCTGCACATTTATCAAGAGAATAAAATACAAATAAATAATATATTACCAATGAAACACTTAATTGTGGATGGACAAGTAATGGATACACCATACTTAAGAGAATTTTTCATATTTACCGTAAAAAGTTGATAATTAGATTTAACACTGTTCCAATATATATTCAATGAAGAAATAATTTTATATTTTTACTAAACTAATATATTTTTTATGGATATTGGTTTTCATTTAAAGTTTTCTAAACTAAACTAACTGTAATTACCTAGGTAAAAGTAAACTTTTGTTCGCCCTTGTGTGCCTCTGTAATGTTGTATGTGGTGGTGGCCCAGCTTTTTGGCTAAGGATTGATTCCCTCGAGTAGTTCTGAAACAGAAAATGGAACAATATAAGTAAAGCAATATGGTTGTGAAATCATTTATAAATTTGCATTAAATATGACTAAAACACATTTTTTTTTAGCCTATAGAGGGAATGTATAGAAAAGAAAATGATTTAATTTACATTTGATTCTTAACAGCTTTATTTGAGTAGATAATATATGAAATTTATTACATCAAACTGGTTATGCAAAATCAACACATAATGATTAGATATATTATATTAAATGTCAAGAAAAGTCAGCTGTTAATAAACAGATGCAGTATTAAATTAATGAATTGGCCAAGAGAGAAATGTTATGTACGAAATTCAATGGGACAACTGCCATTATGGTTTTGAAATTTAACTGTTGAATTACTACTATTTTTCTAAGGAGTAATAGTGGTGTATTGAACAACAGTGTCATTAAACTTTGAACAGTAATTTATAATATAAATGTACCTGTTTCTTAAGGACGACTAGCTCTCTTGAATATTTACACAGGTTGGTCTGAGCAAACATAGCTGAATTTGAAATGTATGCATATGATGTGAGTTCCATATTTGCCCATATACATACAATCATGCTTGTACACTTGTTAAAAGGAAGGAGGATCCTTTTGAAATAGGGCCAAATTGCACAAACTTCTTAACAGATAGAGAAACAAGTCGGCTCAGATTTATTGTTCAGACCTAACTAGACTGTATTTTTTGGTGTGCAAAGATGATCAGCACATATTATCTTGCCGAGTCCTGTCATTTTTATTCCTAAATGTTGTCTGTTGCTGCACAAAACTTTTTTGAAGGTATTATAAATATCCACAGGAATATTAGGCAGAATATGACATTTCTAAATGAAAAGGGGATAAAAAGAATAAGCAAGTGATAACTTTAGGGCAACAGTTATGCACGGACAAACAACCTATATCAAAATTGAAGAGAAATATGAATATTAACCAAAACATCATACAGTGGGATATGTAGAGAGATAGATAATAGGAAATTCAAGAGTTGTAGAAAGACTACATTAATGTTAAAGAAAATTATGAGTGCCATAACATTCCCAACCTATTACTATTATTAAATAACTTCACTTCTGAATTATAGAAAAAATATTAAATGTTGCTGAATGTATGAACAAGGCGTATCACTTGAATTGAGCTGATCAAAACATCTTATGTGGGGCACTATTAATTATGTATAAAATAAGTAAATTTATTGAAAATGTCTTGGTTTCAAATCTTATGCTAAGTTATTTGTAGCTTTACAATATTCCTAGTCTCATGAATCGTTAAAATAAAGAACAGGTGTTTGTGTTGACATTTCCAACCAATTGGTAAGAGATAAAAATTTCAGTTTTTCCTTATAAAATTAGTAAAATATTAAGTACCTTGTTATAAGACCTAGGTTTAGGTTTCTTCCAAGGTTTGTAGGGAAACTTAGGCTGGTCATTACCCTCATACTCATGGGCAAGAAGGTACTGGCAGGCCAAACACCATGGTCTCACCACCATGGCATAGTTCCTCAAGGAGATCTACCCTCATATCCTCAACTGTCATCACAATCACATGACACTCATTTGTAGAATCACTTTTGAGTCCTGTCAAGAGACATCGGATGAGTTGCCAGCCAGCTGATACATATGTTGCAGGGAGCACTGCCCTTTGTCTGGTCTGGTGTAATTTTAGTCCCCTCTAATCCGATAGCTATTTTCGTTGCTGGAACTTGCTGGGGTGAGGCGGGCGGGCCGCTGGAGTAGCAGACTACTTCTTCACTGGCACAGTTATCACTCGATAATGTTAACAGTTGGAAGAAGACCATCTGTGACCTAAGCTGATATTTCGTAACAGATTCCCCTCCACGCCGCGGACGAAACTTTCACTAGATAGAACATGTGCGGGTAGCGAACAGACTCTAACCTCACCACTCTCAATTGGTACGACCTCGGCAGCCTTTCTGACGTGGAGGAGCAGCGGAAGGAAGCACAAGGAGACCACACCTAACTATGACATCACTCTACTCCAAGCCTACACAGCTCCTGCCCGTAACTTTTTTTCAAGGTCCCCTCATCTTAAAAAACCCAGCCTGACACTCAACAATCCAACACGTAGGGCACTGCCGTCGGTTTCACACAAACAGCCACCTGTTACCTTCTCTACCTGTTGATATACTTACATCACATATTTAATGTTATTTCTTACAAAAAAATATATTGCAAATATGAAATAGTACCGTTAATACTAATTTTCGATTAATATAATATTTATTTATATTGATATTTATAAGATTATTAGGAATGTAAGGTATAATAATAAGAGTTCGGGAAAATAACCAATGACATGTTCAGTGTTACCAATAGATAAAAAAAAAGACTAATATTTCGAAATTAGAAACGTCCCGAGGGAATAGTTGTTAGCCCTAAGAGCCTAGGCCGCCATAATACCTTGATAGGGTTACTTCATTTCTTTCAAAACAAATTTCTTTATTTTATATACAAATATTTAAAAAAATACAATTCAATTCATAATTGATCAAATAAATGTTAGGAAAAAATGGCGAGCCCTCTGATAGATCGATTCTGTATCCCTTGATCCTAGCTGCGATATTCATTCATTTATTTACATTCATTATTATCTTTTTAGAATATTTCTGAACGGTTCTGCCGTCATTTGGACGTCCTCATTTTAATTTGTTAGTAAAATTTTGTAGCTTTCAGGAAAGTCAACGCGGGGTCACGGCTCATCGCGGTCCTTGAGGGCTTTTTCGGGCGGTATGCATGTGGTCTTCTTTTTTTTTTTGAACAATGGGCAGTCTATCAGAAAATTTTGTATATAATAAGCCGTGCATTAAGCCAGGACAGTTAGGAACTTCGAAGTAACTGACTTAAATAATTCTAACACCACGATTCCTTTCTCGATATAACGAAGTATTGGAATGTGTGACGTTTATGCCTTAGCGTTTTACCCCTTCATTTCTCGCTAACGAAATCAGCACGTTACCACTTTTGACAACAGTATGGCTTCGATAACCAAATGAAACCACGCAGTTGCAAAAAACAACAGGAGTAGCAATTTTTTTTTTTCAAATTGATCTTGGGGCGTGGGTGCCTCATTAGGCTTCGATAAGTGCAATTATTATATAGATGGCACTCGACCTTTACCTTGAACTATAGGTTGTTGATAAATTGAATTATTAGCCATTATCGTAATACTTGTCGATCTGATGCAATAACACTTAGAATTACTTTCACCTTTGCTCAATCGGTTTAATTACGAGCACTGATAGGCAAGGGGGCAAATGATGAACTCATCACTGTTTTTCTAAATGCATTATTAACTAGCTAACTAGACGTTTAGTCTTATATTACATTGTTCTTTAAACGGTCGGTGAAGGAATCATTCCTTTAGGAATGGCTTATATGTAACTTACTCCATCGGAGCAAACTTCACTTACTGAGTAACAGTGATGTTAAAAAAGCTCCAAAAAGAGAACAGGACCTTGCGTAAAATCAATGGCTCTGATGTAATTATAGTTTTTGAAATATGTAGTGTAAATTTATTATTCTATTTTGTTAATTAAATTCTATTTTTCTGCGAAACTAACTGTTAGTTAGAACTAGCCAACAAACTAAATCATTAGTTGGGAAACTAATTTTAAAAATACCATGCCAGGAGAAACTTTTTAAAACAAGGATTATCGTCGTATATAAGAAACAATTAAATTATTTAGCATTATCGTGTAATTAAAAAAAAAAAAATTTGTTATGATTCTCTTAGGAGGACTATTTTTTTTGTACATTGTGGTTACCTTTACCAGATAAAACCGATGTATTTAAATTCATTAAACAAAAAATAAACGAATGAAGTATTAAAAATTACGCAAGATACCAATCACATTGTTGGCTACGCAAGGGTATTATAAGGCAGTATTTGTATATAAGTGTTGGCATATAACAGTTAGACTGCAGACACTATCAAGTCTACGTAATTGTTCATTATACTGTTAAATAAAGGTTCCTTTTAACATTTATTTTAAAGAAAGTCGAAAATTTTATATCACAGCATAACACAATATAAAATTCCCACATCACTATTAAAGGATGTTTCGTCAGGAAATTTACGAATGTAATTGGAAACTAGGTATCTTGTTTTCACCGGCAGTTAGTACATTGTTCAACAAACACTTTTTCACGTTTGTTGTATAAAATCTCAACTTGAATTGAAGAAAACAGATCAATATAACTAATGAGGGGGAGGGGTAAGGGATTCGGTAAATTTAGAAAAGTAAACAATTATCAGTTTCCATTTTTAGTAAAACAGATATTTAAATGCATACCAACAGATTTCTTAACACCACTATTTAAAACTGGCAAGAAAGAACCTTAGGAATAACTGAGAACGAACAAAATAGCAACAAGTCTTTGATCTGCTAATCAAGATAAGAAGTTAATAACCATTTGAGCTGAACCATCGCATTTTGGCCTCGTTAATTCAAATTCGTCTCCCTTTTCGTCGAATCGAGAAATAGGTCTTTAATGTCGAACAGCTGTTTCCATGGCCACAGCCTCCTAGACTCATGAGCACATATATTGCAAAACGCAATCCCAGATAGTGGAGAACTGGTCTAAGGGCAAGTCAAATTTGATTAAATAAATCAGCTAAAAAATGATTCAATCGACCTGAACTTTATTAGAAAATTTATTCAACAACACAACGACGTAGGCTAATTAGTTTTTCTCGAAACGTGAAAATATACTAGTCAAGTTCGCTAACTTTCAAGATTTATTAAATCCCTTCTTGGAACTTATTTAGCATAAAGTTGTGATTTTTCCCTCATGTTAAGTGACACATTAAGGACGGTTGTGTAAAAAAAAACAAAGATAATAAAAATCTGGGAGCCAACAATAGAAATTCACTTTTTAATGTTGTTTCAGCCGATCACAATAGTTTTTTTTTTTTTTAAAGATATATTAGTAATTTACATTTACTTTTAAAGGCTAGGTTTCAGAAACTAAACGAAACTCAGTGGCAGTCTTTTGTAAGTTACTAGGTGGATTTAAGGAATGACTATTTTTCCCATGTTCTTTTGTACGTAGCGTGTTTTTATGTAAGCTTTCATGACATTCTCGTGATTCTTCATCCAAAGGGAGAACTAAAGATGAAATTAACAAAGAAGTTTTTTATAAGTCATCAAATTTACAATGTTGGTTAAAATAGATGTTGCTCTGACTACTGATCTTGGGTCAGCTAGTTTTATACTAGTTATTTTAAGTCAAATAACTTATTTATCAATTTTTCTAGAATCTTTTTAGGTTTTTTTATTTTTATATGTAAAGGTAATGCAAGGGCAACTCATGATATTTTCTTCATTTCTTTAATTCACCGAGTTAAGTTATTTTGTTTCATTTACTATGTTGAAAGAACGTATAATTTAATTCTTACATTGATATGTTTCCATTTGTATTTTTACTACTGTATTGTAATAACATTTCTAATTTTATAGAATAAAATCACGATGAAAACTATCTTAGATATCGGCTAGTTTTGTAAAAAAAAAAAATCAAAAAAATCGTTATACTAATGAATTATCAAGATTAAGAAAACATGGCATCACACTGTGACACTGTTTTAGCGTATGAGGCTTTTTGCACCCTTCTCCACAATTACACATTCAAAATAAGATCTTTACTTCTACCTAATTGTGAATTTGCCTAGAGCAATTAGTTTCATATGTCGATTACTTCTAAAATGTCAAACATTATGGGTAGCGACATGACATGCTGTGCAAATTTACTGCAGCGTTGTAATTATCCCATCTGTGAGTGGGTGGGTACCTCCGATGCAGTAATCCCATCCAGAGCTGGTCGATGGATGCACTCCAGTTGGACAGAGCTGCTTCCACTACAGAACTAGCCTACAGCCCAGCGACAACTACATGGCAGGGCCTAGGCAGTGCCCGGCACCGCCTTCTCAGTCACGAACCACCAACCTACGGCAACTGATCGCCCTACATTTCACAGCAGTTTTCGTGTCTGGGGGTCATCGGAAGGCGATGCACCGATATAAACTATTTCACTTTCATCTGCGAATGAAAATTAAAGCCATATAAAAACAGAAGAACAACGAATACTCACTTAATAAATAAGTTTCAACAGGTGCAAACGGTGTTGAATGAATGAAGCAATGTAAGCTCGAACAATTTTTATTGTGAGAATTCGATTAATTTTTGTCGTTAACAAAGATCGTTTCTCAATATTAACTCAGACATAGTTAGTTAGATGTAGAAAACCACTTTCGCAATTCTCACTAAGCGCAATCCTAGTGAGAGTCAAGTTACACAGGCTATTATGACGAAATTACGAAACATTTCACCAAGTTCACCAACTCACTGTTAGCAACATTCCCGTCGTTCACAGTGACCGGTGCACAATATAAAATGGAGTCTAGTTCGTAAACAGTTTTACAATTCCAAGTTACACTTAGTCAAAGACAGGCGGAGCGGCAAATCGCCACGCAGCCTTATATTAGGCGCGGTCATCTTTGATCTTTATGGCGCTATTTGCATAACTTTTGTTACAAATAAAGTTGTTTTTAGTTTTGAAATAACAAGACAAAACACTGTTTTAGGATGTCTGTGCTGGATATGGGTTAAGCTCGGTCAGACACTACCACTCACTGGGGTCATCATATCATGGCAGCGTATTAACCTATTACAAGCGCTAGCGTGTCTAAATAAATATACTAATTTTGGACAGAAGTCATTGATGAGTATAAACATTAATTTTTAATTAAAAACATGTTACTGTAATTGGAGATTTCTCTCAGGTGGATCCAGACTTATTCAACTTGATACAGACTCAATCAAATATGTGAACCATATCAGGTAGGGACTTTTCATATCATAGTATCTATTCCATAATCTAATATAACTTTATATATCTAAAATATTATCCTCGAAAGCTTCCGATATATACATTTTTGGTAAACTTAATTTACCTGCCACCATCCTTAGAATTATTAATAGGAGGATCTTCAACGGGAGATTTATTAAAGTAAGGATAATTCTGTCGGTTTATTAGTTCAACATACCAATTGCATATAATAAATAACATATACATAACAGGATTTTTTTTACAGCTTTTAGCTTTTAGCAATCATTATTTTTATTCACTAAAAGATGAAAAAGTTGTTGGTGACCATGTTATGAACTAACCAGTATATTTTAAAATCTATTTGGGGAACGTATAATTTTGAATCAGCATTTATGATCGAGCGAGAAACAAGTACGTGAATTTCTATTAATTGATTTTCTCACCACGGGTGTTTCGTTAGTTACGATCTCCAATTATTTCTGTTCGTGATTTGAACCATGAATAATAATAGAGGGCTATGTGGATGCATTATGTTATAAGAACAGAGATAACAATTAGCTATGACCCTGAAAGAGCAGTTGCTGTGTTTTTTTTTAACAGATAAATTATTATGTAAAAATCTAAAACTAAAATAAAACTATATCAGTAACTTAAAAATACACACATAAATAAATGTATGGTATTTTACAAAACAAACACGATTTTACTAGACGAAATGATGTGCCAATTACACATTTGAAGTTTAGTTAATAGTTTTTAATTTAGCCCTGACACCATTGTTTGATAAATTGCGATTCTAATGGACACCCAGAGTACAAATTATAACATTTCAGTCCCCATTGACTCTTATCATTGTCGTGGTGAAATAAAACAACTTCTTTTTAATTAAAAACATGTTACTGTAATTGGAAATTTCTGCTTCTGTCAGGTGGATCCTAACTTATTCAACTTGATACAGACTCTCTCGAAAGCTTTATTAATTTATTCTTGAACGTTTTCGACGGACTAGGCCGTCATCGCAGCTCTATATACATATTTCGTCTTGAGTATCAACAATCATTTTTTGCATAGGTTTAATGGAATAAACAGTACATGTTCTTGTAGATAAAGTTGACTTGAAACTGGTGTCCAACGGTAACCGAACCTTGCCGAGTGGAGAGGTGTGGTGCAGCGAACAGGGAAGTAATCGTACGTAGCCACGAACAGATTTAGGCAAAAGAGATTTTATTTTTCTCATAGTCATTGGGAGAAAACTGGTAACTAGGAGATTACACCCCGGTGATCATTTTCAACAGAATAGTGGTTTGATTATTTTAGGATGTGTTAAACATTAACGAAAAATTATGACTAGTGTTAAATAAGTAAATTCAATTTAGTCAAGGAAAATTCTTAAATACGACTAAGTAATTTGTAGATCAAGACTCTTACACTGTCGATCTATCGGGCGTATTCGTAATGTTTAGCTTTTCCAACCAATCTTTGATGGGCTGAGAAATTACTCGGACATTGAGAGAGCTGTACAATATTATATCGTCCGAGACTTATTTGATACTTCCGTACGTACTGACTTACTGATTACGTCCGTGATACTTGGAGAAAGTGGTGCTTGAGTCTTGTTTATGGTAGGCGCGAATGCAGTCGTATCTAGTGGGGCGTGATGTCTCAATTTTACCATCGATTGACAGGTTTAGGTCGGTAGACACTACATCCATGGCCTCATAATTGTTTATCCTGTGCGGCTGTTCTGCGATGACGGGGTTGGTACTCACCCATTTTAGCAGTTTGACTGGTAATGACAAAAACGTTATGAATTTGGAGATGTATCCCGAAAAGTAGACAGGGTACCTCGAGTCAACTACTGGTGGATGTCGTAATTTTTAAACGTCAGCCAACCAGTTTTTACTCTTACAATATTTTTTTTTTGCTCAAGAGGCCTTCGTAGGGGTCAAAGATAAAGATACAATGATATGATTCAACCCTTTCTCCTTTATGTTTGCGGCTATATAGACACTACGTTATACCATGAGTGTCAACTTGTGTTTGAGAACCAACTGACTAGACATCTGGAATATGAAAGATAACGGAATGTACCACAACAGAGAGTTGTAGGAACCATCGAAGCTTCCTACGATAGTAGTAGAACTAAAGTTGAGACGCCTGGGATGGACACGAGTCCTACCTAGACTATCTTGCCCTCATAAGCGGTGGAGAGTTAGTGTCACAGAAATGTAGCCACATACAGCCTGTTGAAGAGACGAACCATTGCTCCCGACAGGGATACTTGGAGGCAAGTGAAAACGGCGGCTCTAGTGTTGATTAGATCTTCATGGTCTGGAAACAATAGAGCAGAGTAGATTTCCAATAAATAAATAGTATGTTACTCCCTCTCAAATATGGAATGCCATGTACACCCTAAATATTTAATCTAAAAAGTTCAACATGTGATGAACTACTTTATTTATAATTAACTACTTGAGAATACATGAAATATATATTTTGTAATGAGGGAGTCCTTTAGCAGACTGATCTGTATGCTTGGTCCTTTCGCCTGTGATAAATTTTACTGAGGAAACGAGGCGTTGAATCATTTCTCACTAGCGTAAAGCACTGCGTCGTATAAAATATATTTATGTCAAATGAAAAAAAAATATATCTTATAATCTTGGCAGGGTTTCAAGTAGGCTCTGTAATTCACAAAGTCAAAAAAAAATATAGTATGAAAACCTTATACATAAACGTCATAGCTTATGACGGAAGTCTTAGATCTTCTGTTCAAATGGCGCTTTACTACCTTTTATAATAATGTCAATCATCCTTTACGTTGAGGTATCTAATTAGAACATTCACAACTACCTGTTAATGGTTTTGAGGGAATTTCCTAGTTAAGACGAAATTGTCTAAGTGCTTTTAATTTTCGGAATGAAGGAACGAATGAGCCTAGAAACTGACCTACGTTCCAGGCTTAACTATACACTTGACTAATTTATTATAAATTTATAAAACGTGGAACACGATTGGCCAGTGCATATGAACTGAGTCTATGCCTAGAGCTTCTACTAAACACTATTTCATAGAGGAAGTAGAACAATTTTCAAATAAATTGCACTGGTTTAGGAGCTATGTAGTATGACAGATGTACTGTAAAAAATTCTAAGAAGACCTCGCTGTCGATTTGTGACCATAATTGCTGCTAATTATTTAATAAGTTAAGTGTAATATGTTCCAATCATTGGAATTCATTCTATTTCATTGAGTATTTACAACCATTTAAATCAAGCGGAGCACATTGAAAAGTTGATTTATAGTAAAGAGATTCCTTCCATTGATGACCACGTAAAGTTATTAAGATAAAGTACTTAATGGGTAAGAACAGATTGGAAAAATATTAACTCTTATTTTCATTATAATCGTACGCCAATGCTGAACGCACAGAAATTGATAAGGAAATCAAATCTATAATTAAGTATGAGTAATTAAATGACATACTTTTAACTAAAATTGTTTTATTATTCAGCTTGAGCGTAGAGGTGTGAGTATGGGGGTAGGTAAGGTAGATATAAAAAGGATATATGTATCCGTAGAAAGATACATTCTTTATAAATTTTTCTACATTTTATGTATTTAGATACAATACTGCATTGGCATACACTGATATATTGGTATTCATGCAAGCGCCCCGAATACAATAAACCTTCATTAGCCGAATGTAGCAGATTTCAACATTACGTAACTTAGTACCTGTCTCAGTGGATTGTCATAGCCAATAGGAACCCCATTGGCAGTGGAACAGCTCGAGGATTCGGTCAATAGTGGAATCCTCCAACATCCCTTGAAGGACCGAACGGCAAAAACCCTACCTAAGCCTTTTGTACCTTTCTTCTGTGCTTGCGGTCTTCCCCAGCTCAGGGCATCCAGAAACTGCAGACCTTTTAGGATTACAGTCGATAAGCTGTTATTACTAACTTTAGAAGCACCACAACAACCGCGTTATCGCTTTTATTCACCAAGAGGAAAGGGCTGTACTAATAAAGAAACCTTAAAAAGAACCAAGTGCCTGCCACATTCCTTTTAAGAAAAAGAAAAGAAAGGTAAATTAAATAATAATTCTTAAAAGCTTTAGGCAGTTACATTGATAAAAACTTAAATATTGATATAATAATGACTCAACGCGTTTGAAGACTCCTTAAACATGTGTGTTCATTGCCAATAAATATTAATTTTACGTATTAAGACAGGCTATATAGTTTATTTAGCCGGAACAAGTCCTCCCTAAATACAAATGCTAAAAAATTTCATGTTTTATTTTATTATGATTACTCAAGTTTTTTGAAGTTGAGTTAGTTTCTTATTGATTGTTCTTAACAATGAATAACTTTATGATTAGTACCGGTTCTGAATAATCATTGGCAAGTTAAAAGTTGTTAAAAATTGTGTGCCTACTTTATTATTACTAAACTATTAGAATATGCAAAGAAACTTCTTCAGATTAGGGGGACATAAGGGCTTTTAATTGAAATATTTTTAATACTTCCTTGCGGTTAACATTCCCACCTTGGACCCCCCCCCCCGTCGGAAAAAGAAATATATATTTATATACTTGTCTGGTAGTGTGGAGTAACAGCAGTACAATGAAGGAAATAATGAAAATAGCTGAATGAATAAGTCAATATGGTTACAAAGAAAATGTTTGAAGTTACCTACCTACATTCTGAACCTAATGTATAAGATACATACTAAATTATGACACGTAAATGTTTAAAAGATATTTCAATGAAGTAATTTGAATTCAGTTGATTTTATAACGTCGAATTTAATTTCAACGGCTCATTTATACATTACGGGGGCAGAGGCAGCCTTGAAAGCAGCGCCGGGCAGACAGCCGAGAACGCTCGAATGGGCGTAGGATGTATACCACACCCGCAAGACAGGAACCATATAGTCTAGCAATTTAACTACACATGTAGTAATAAAATTAAAAATAAATATCAGTATTAAAAACTGTATGTGTATAGCATCCCTGCGTTCACTCGCCTTCATTGCGATCATGGGGCTGATTTAAAAAAAAATGAAAAGTAACTATGTTATGTTGCACAGTTGAATCGAATTATTTTATAACTTATCCAAAAGTTAAACTTGTTTCATACTCCTAGCATATAAATTTTGTAATATTAAAACATTATATTTCTTCCCAGGGATGTCTTCTCTTTTTGACTTTTATTTTCTTTGTTTTTCTCTCCAGGGTTTCTTCCTGCATGCTCGTCAATCCATTGGAGGGAATAGAATATGTCCAGAAGCGTCTTTCTAGACCAAGAAGGGTATCACAATAAGTGCCCTATAATAACGGACGATGATGTAGGAAGAAAACATGACAACCCTGGACAGAAAATCCAAGAAACACCACGAAAACTAAGCTTTTATTCACGAAGAGGAAAACTTAAAGGGCTGTGCTAATAAAGAAACCTTAAAAAGAACCAAGTGCTTGCCACATTTCCTTTTAAGAAAAAGAGAAGAAAGGTAAATTTAATAATAATTCTTATAAACATTATAAGAACTAATTGAATTAAAACATGAATTAATTAAAATTTTCTTAATAGATACACTGTTTTGTACATATCCTCTAATAGCTAACAGGAAATGGCTCTGTCCCCAGCTGTAAAATTTTTTTAAAAGTTTTTATCAGGAGTTGAGAGTAATGTATAGGAAGGTACTGGAATGCTTCTTTGAGTAGGAAAATAATGAACAAGACAGCATAGTACCAACATCCTATATCAATATCCCGATTTATACTACGCATTTCACAGATACAGTGTACATTCAATATTATTATTGTGAATTGTTTAATGAATGTTTACCTTTGGCTAGTTATTTCGATTTAAACTGTTATATACTCCAACTCAGTATAGCATCGTGAAGATAGTAATAAAGATTATTCTAATTTTTTTTTTAATTCTTTTGTACTAGATTAGATGATTGAAACTAATGGAAAAAGTATAAATGAATTCACAGGTAGAAATAGCAGCAATACTGGTGTTACTACAATAAAGGGGGCCATAAACCACATGTGGGTGTTGCGCAAGATGAACCACTGACACCACTGCAATGGTGTCTACACTAGCTACAGTGGCCAGGTGGAGGTAACTGTTAGACTGGAATGGCTACTAGAAGGTCGTTTGGGATGCTCTTCTCTCCCACTGTTTTGCACGTCCTACGTACATTTTATCTGTTTTTTTTTTGTTTTTTTGGATTGAGTTAATTTAAGATTCGCTGCTTCTCTAGCATTAGGGAACATATCACATTTACAACAAACCATAGAGATATGGTATATTGGGGTTCAAACAGTGTCTGTTTGTATATCCAAGGATAAATTGCCTCACCGTTTAAGTTTTTAAAAGCCAAGTTTATTTTTACGGACTAAAATACTAACATTTTTTTACCTCAATTGTAACTTAGGACTAAATTAAACATATTTATAAGACCACTGTATATATCTAAAATAAATAAAAAGGAAGTAAATGAATCAGCTTAGACGAGCGGATTTATATTTTTGGTCTACAACTCAGGCGACACTGTCTTCTGTAAAATTTTGCGGTTTTTAAAGAAACTAGTAAAATATAATTTTAGTGAAAGCTGGCAAGGGATCCAACTTGAAACTGGGCTTCCCTGGCTTTGGAAGGGGCTACGCCCTGGTCGTCATTCACAGACAGGCAAGCTAAAACAGTCACGACAAGGGTGCATTTGCCACACGCACAGACTGGTATTTTTGTGTAATGTGGCGCCAGGTTGCTTTGATGTTCAAACAGTTTGTTTCGCTTTAGATCGGGATTTATTAGCTTCTCATTCGGAATATTGATCCCAATGTTTATTAATCTAGATGTCGATGCTCAAACGGGCAGAGCAATAAGATACCCAGGTATTAATCGCCGTACTCAACCTCTGAGGTAAGATTGTGTTCGAATAGTAAATTTGCTCTTGAAAACCACTATAACACGAGTTTTGAAAATCTTTTGTTATTTTATTTCACTACATTAGTGGAGAGTAGTCGTTGTTGCCTCTTAACCAAAAGGTAGTCAGCACATTTAGGGGTGTTGTGGATTTCACCTCTATGACCACTATTCCAGTACATCCATAAAGACAAGCAGCATATGATAATATGCTGTCTGTTAAAAGCTATTGCGATTATTTTCTTTTGTTAAAGTTCGTCCAACAGATAATAATATGCGCATAGAAAAAATAAATTAACGGCCGGTGAAAATTATTGCTCGTTATGACTGAACATTTAGGAATACAAATATAAATAACAGAAGCTGTTTTTCTTAAAATAAGAAAATGGCGATGGTGAGTGCAGTTAGTCTATTTGTTGAGGTTAGCGCAAGATAAAATAACTCTCATGTCTTCATGGAATTTTGCACGTATACGCTTTATGGTTAAGTGAACCGCGAGATCCTCACAGTCAGTAATGGTCATACACACTGCATTTTTAGTGCGGTTTATCTGATAGTTTATTTATGCAATGTTATATTTTATTTATGTTAAAAACAACAACGGTCGGTAGAAACCAGAGGAAAAAACACATTTATATATTATTCTCTGTTCTAAAGAAATAAATAGTCCTCCAATGTCACGAAATAGCTCTCGTTTAAAAAAATGGGGTTCATGAAAAACGATCTTATGCATGATATTACCTAAAAATTTTTAATTTACTATAAAAATAGAGGTAATTAATTAAATTAAATCTATGGTAGAGACAATAATTAAGATTAGAATAAATATCTTTATAATAGTTTTGGTGTTATGACCTTCGAGGCCGAAAGCAGCTGAGTACCATATTGAACAAATAGTTGAGGAGGCTCTGCAAGGAATTGAGTCCCATTGAAGCAGATGCTGATAAATAAAATGCACTTGCACAAATGAGTTATGAGTAACAGGTAGGAACGAAAATTAGAAATGATGATTTTTTTCTAAATGCGAGTATATTCAAATTGAAAAAAAGAAACATAATGGAACCCAGGAAGAAGAAATACTACTAACAAGAAAATAATTTTACTAACCAGCTGGTAATAAAAGCGACAGTCACCGATATTCGCCTTGGTTATTGGACCGATTAGTGACCTCGTTCCGTACAGGATGATAATTACAGTCAATTATAACTATAATAGAGTAGTATCCTTAAAAGTTTGTATCGTCTATCTGCCAGTGACTTAGGGATCTGAGAATTCCGTGAAAGGAAATAACGAAATACGGAACGTTCAACATATAGGCCGAACCGATTAATCTTCGACAGCCATCCGGAGAGATAACTAACTACAAGAGACTCAAACAGGTGTATGGGCAAGGTTAATTAATACGGAAGACATTTCTGAGTAAAAGATTAGTTAGATTAAGCGAAAAAAATCTGGGTTCAAGCTACAACTAGCGGTTCAGTCAATATTGCCTAAAATGTAACGACGGTAAGTTTAATGGCAATATATGTATTTTTATTTCATCCTGATTTTGTCTACTTCTTACGTTTGTGTATCCGACTTTAGCAGCAATATCGTGAAGCTATGTGATGCAATAGTAAAAAACATGTTTTTTATTAAGCTGCTTTATTCGTTTAACTAAATATTATGTTTCAATCGTCGTAGCTTCATAAGTAGTATTTATACTTCAGCATATCGCACCCCGGCATGAAAAGTGACACTATTCAAAAATGCAGCATTTGCGAAAAATAAACTCTATATAAATAAATTATATTAACTCTATGTAATAGTAATATGAATCTGTAGCTCTGCTCTCGTCGAATGTGAGGTCTTTGAGCTATGGCACTTTTCTTGTTTTTCTAAAAACTGTTTTTTGTTATGACCCCTTAGGTAGTATATTGCGAGGAACAGAGGTGAGAGTTTTCGTGCACGTTGGGGGGGGGGGGGGATTTAATACGTATTTTTCAAAGGCATAACCTCAAAATTGCCATGTTTTGAGTTGTCACTTTTCTTGCAGGGGTGCGATATGTTGAACGGTTCACCAACTATTTTAGTATGGTTGTCAGCATTTCACTGCTGTAGCTGTAGTGAAAATCGGTTCGGAACCGAACAGCGAACACAGGACGATGAGAACTCGTTTCAAATTTGAAGTTCCCGGGGCTGATTATTATGATTAAATCACGAGTTTTTGTGGTCGATACGTTTGGTTTATTTTTAGCTATACTGTAGCACCATTTGTCCACGACTACGTTGCAATTTAATTCCAAAATATTCAAATGGGCGTCTGATTGAGCAGATGGAGCAATAACTTTTATGTAGAATGTGCTGGTAACATCAAGTTACACACTTAGAATCTTCCCTGTACGTGGTTTGCAGTCCTGATCAACTAGTACGGACCCCTACGGTAGGTACAAGTGGGTCCCGGGGATTAACAAGTAGAGTAGGACACAGGGATTTCAAATGGCTTTGTGTTTAGAGCTTAGCGTGTTTAGGGTTCAAACCCCAGATGAAAAGTAAATTTATTTCACTTCCAATGAGAGAAGTGGGCGATTGGAAAGTCTGCACTTTCAGCCCTAGATGAGGTTATATGCATACAAGGTCGTAAATAAATAAAAAATCAATCTGATTGAGATAATTTGTGCAAGATATATTATGCAAAGGATCGAAACAGATATGGAATATCAAATGCAAATTTGTTATATTTTATCCAAAGCTCTTTGCAATATCTTATTTAATACGCATACCCGAGGTGAAATTTCCATTAACTGATCAAAATTGATCATCATACGAACGAATAGCTTGGCTAGAATCATTCTAAAACGTTTGTTGTTATATTTTTTGAAGATTTTATCTCATGTAGATTGTACATATGTACTTGTAAAGTATTGTTACCGTATTGTTGTAAAGTATTGAGAGAAAATCTAATGATTTATTTCTTTCTAATGATTTTTTTTTCTAATAATTTTTAATACTTGGTGCATGAGACAGACTATAAAAAAACAAAAAACAGAGATATTTGGAATGGACATTTAATTAGCGAACTAATAGTGGTGGTTAGAGGTAATTAGACGCTTAATAAGGCTACTACAGCTTGGCGGAAACGTCACGGTTCGATTTAGCCGAGCGTGCTTCAAGTTTATCACTTTCATAAAACAAAGATATGCTCAGAGAGGTTTATAACTCAAGAGACACGGCTTATATTACTAGTTTGATTAACCGGGATTTTATGCTAGAGGAATAATTGGAGCACACAAATAAAACCTAGCCTTAATTTTAGTTTCCGTATTTCTATAGCGAGTCAGCACCTTTTCAAAAAATTTATTTAAATCTTATAATATGATTCATCAATAAATACCATACATATCACTTCACACAGTTCATAGTTGGCGATAAAAAAAAGTAGTTATGCACTAATGATATCAAACTTTCGGACGCTAATCTTTCTCCGGACGTATTTATAGGTTTCCTTTAACAAATTTATGCAGGAACTAAATAAAAGTTCCATTTACCTAAAGTCTGGGATCTTGGTGAGTATTCCTTGCTGGAAAATTATCGAAGATTCATTGTAAACGGTTAACAATACATCAAATTACTAACAGTCCTTCGTTGGCTGTCAGTAACCAATGTCACTAGGCCAACTAATTACTTAATTCGAGTCCATTACTCCGAGTTGCTATATTCAATGCTGGCTGGCTAGAAACAATTTGTTTGGTGCCAAGTTTATAAAAGGGCTGTTCAAAACCATGTTGGTTACTCAATCATTGAACCGCTGTAATACATTAACTATAAACAGTTAAAAAAGAAATAAAAATTATTCAACAGTACTAAATAAAAAAATAACATTGTTTAGACGAATAAACCAGAAGTCACATCTACTGTACTCGTAGCCTAATTAATCTGTTTAGATTTTGTTGACCAACAATAAACTTCTATGTAGCGAGGAAAAAAAAAATCGTTTTGTTAGAATATATCTTCAGTATGGTTAGATTTAATCAACTTGAAATTAAATCATTAGTATACTTTGACTACTTTAAAAAATGTTATAAGAGACCGCGAGACAAGAAGGAAACAGTTTTCTTACAACAAACAAATTCATTTATAGCAATAAAACATACACTTGTAAGTAAAAAAACATTACATGCCTAGTACTGGTACCAACTAAGAAAACAACTCGATAATCTAATATGCAGAAAGTGACACAGGGACAGACAAGAGGACACAGGACAGGGAGAAAAGAACACATCTAAATCCAGGAAGACCAAATATAACGATGGCTTGGTGGAATAGCGCCAACTCCCGCTTCGTCTCCTCTCTCCCTATGCCCATCTATGCTCATATTAAAGGACGTGTGCTTTGTTTATAACAAAATAAGCGATCATATCAAGCTGTATCTTTATGAAAAAATATTGTTTTCAAGGGGTGCAAAAAGTCATTAACATTAAACAAAAAGTTTCATAAATTTTAAAATACAATATAGAAGTTGAAAGAAGTTTTAAAAAAAAAACGTTTGTGCGAAAGTGTTTAATAGAATTTTAGACAAACTTTTCGTAATAAACCAGTTATTAATAATTACTAGTAGTGGTCTGTATACCAACTGGTTTAATAATCGTTGGGAAAAGTAAGAATATGTGTTAGAATTCGAACCTTCGTCCAGGCGCTTTTTCCAACTGAGCCAACCCTATCGAACCGGTAGTTTAGTAAATATGTAAAGGAGGCTACGATGTAATCTATTCAAATTTTCGTAGTACTACTGGTTTGCTTTTTAGAACATTGTATAAATCGATTACTAAAATAATAGTACAAAACGACTATTTATTAATAATTTACTAATTAAATAATGTAAAATATTTATTGTGTTAAAATTACAATATGCCTTATTGTGCTATAAGTAATTGTGTTCAATTTTCTCATTCATACCAAATTTGCGACTCTGCATTCACTCACTCAGTCGCACATTATTTACAAACAGCCCAGAGACCTCCCAAATCCACATGGTTGTCACCTTCCTCGCATGTGAAAAAGGAAGCGGTGTCTTGGGAAGTCTCTCACGCTCCTCCATCAGCCACGTCACCCAATACGAGAGAGTAGCGCCTGGGCGGGATAGCCACAGAAGCTCAGGACATGATTAGAGAAACTGGCCATTGCCACGTTAGTCTCCGAAGAAGATTGTAGGGACGAGTGGCGCAGTGCAATGACTGTTCCAGGGGATTAGGGTGGTTGGATAGGTAACAATGGAATTTTATGAACTTGGAAGGGATGAGTTCAAGAATGTAAGGTATATTAAGATCATTATGAAGGTTTTGTTGCTGACGTAATACGGGGCATTGACTATTGTTCTCAAGACTTTTGATTGAAAGCTTGTAAAATAAATAAAGTAAATTAATAATCCCAACTATTATAGTTATAAGCAAAAGAAAAACTAAAAAAGTTTTAGGCCTATCGTCAGAAATAATATTTTACATAATAATAAAATAATATACAGGTTAGAATGTTACAAACTTCATTTCCTTGATATTACCGCTGAATAAGTTCGAAGAAATACCGGAAATTTCATGGTTCGTCGGCGGGCAGTCGTTGAAATTACACATTCAGCAATTTATCTTGTCCCTAATGATTAGTGAATATCGCAGCAAACATCGGGTCTATAGCTCCGACGCTTATCGTGCGGACCTGAAGAATCCGATCAGGTTAGATAATATCCAAACCCCTATAATTTAATTCGAAAAGATAAGTTGGTGTCGAAACACCGGGCATAACTATATTTGAAGTGAGATTTTAAACTTGCGAAAGTGAGATATTTAGTGGGAGAGGCGTCTGTTTCGTCATGCTGGCAAACCTACCAGCCAACAATTACCGGGGACCTTGGCCAAATACATTATAATGCGAATATCAAATTAGAGAAAAATAAACAAACATAATCAGCTCAGAATAGGTCATTTGGAACATACAAATCTTTGGGAAAACATATCAGCAAAATGGATTATTACGATTGATCAGAGAGGTGGTGAAATAAAACGTATTTGAAGATATACAATGGCCTAATACTACTCCAAACCTTGAAAAACACCTTTCTACACATACTGACATACTGCTTCAATACATTCCAATAAGGCGTGCGGGTAAATAAGTATATTCATTCGTTTAAAAATTCAAAATTTGGAACCAATAATTATACAGTACCACATACTCAGGTATAAAAGTATCACCTATGGCAGAAGTAAGTTCGATTCAGGTACTATCTGCTGTTGTAAACATGAAAGTTCTACGATAGAGATAACACTGATTCAATCCAAATGAATTAGATGATTTAGGCAACAACACCTAAAAATATGCTGATTAGTTTTTAGAAAAAATACAGTTAGGGAAGTATAGGAAAAAATAAATTAAACGTGAAGTAAGTACGGCCCGTTTTACTAAGTTCTGACAATTTTCGAGTCTTACCTCAGATGCTAATTAAAACCTAACGTTTAAGGGTTCTCCCATGGTAAGGACACATTAAATACGGTAACGCAAAAAGAATTTTAAAAGATTTTCCAAAACAAATAAAGATCTGACAACCAACAATAGCGATGTCGTTGAAGCCAATATCAGCGGCGAGACAATCGATCCTGGTAGACGAGGGTTAATTTTCTAGAAACTATTTTATATTCTAGAAAAATTTTAATGATAAGGAAGTGGATCCTAAACGATAGAAATCAATTGAAAACAAACATTTAGCATGAAATTACTGGGGATTTTCTTATACTCAAAATGACGTACATTTTGAATGAACAAGACAGAATTATGAGATGGTAAGCTACACGAGACCTATAAAGTTTAAGCCGTCTAGTCCTAAATCTGGCTTCAGCGTGCTCAGCAGATTAAACAGCTTTAATGAATGTTGAAGCGAAACATTATTGCTACATTACAATCGATCCGAGATCAGCCAAATGCCCTTAAATATTACTACAATTTTTCTTAACATAATATTATGTTGTAACTTAACTCAATCACACTGGATGAGTTTTTACTCATGACAGAAATATATCCGAGACAAATAATTGATAACAACATTTACTTATATCTAAAATAAAGAAATAGGTACTACTTATGCCGTCAATATCGATCAATGATTCGGATGAGGTGCATGTAGAGAAACTCATAAGTGAACGTGTCAACACTCACCTAAAACAGAGAAATGAACAAATTAGTTCAAGACATCTACTAATACGTAATTATTTGGTTTTAATAGCAGAACAATAATGATTAATAATTAGTAGTATAAACTATTAATTAATTAATAATAATTAACCAGTAGAATTACATATACAAGGATATGAATTTACAAGGATATGAATGAACAAAACCTAATTCATACTTCATTGTGTCATTAGATTGAATTCAAGGCAATTTTTAGTAAATTTTCAGTTTTCATGTTTCTTCTTGATAAGAATCATCTGATAATCAAATCTGAAAAATTATTTCCTCCTTCTTGGAGCAAGCTACTGGTCTGAAACAGGGCTACATATTACTCAAGGACAGTGGCTGTAAAGCTCTAATTGACCTGCGTATCTAATTTTCGAAATCATTCTATAAGAAGCAAAGCAAAAGAAAAAAAAACAGGCCGTTAAGTACTTAATTCAGTGAACGATTCTACAGATAATCTCCGTCAGATAAAATGGGACTGTGGCTGATGTCATTAAATTTATGGTAATTGCCATTAATGGGAGGCCATTAAGAAAATAAACTGTTCTGAACTCCTGGCATTTTAAGAAGTGTAACACGCTCACTTCTCAATTTATGTGTAGTATTTTAGATATATCTGATAATATTTTCGGACGGTTAAAATTAATTTTTCTCCTAAAAGGAGTCTGTGAAAAATGAGAATTTCCAACAGTCGTTTTTATATGATAGAACATCAAGTGAAATGATCACTTCTCTCCAGTATAGTTTAAGCAGTAAACATCTCTTCTCCAAACAACACGCTCAAGGACCTGATGTAATCGAAAGTATGTACATTAATAAATGTATATTAATAAATCACAGTTTTACTCTGATTCGTCAGCCTAAGCCGATTTACGCAAAAAACTTGCCCACTCGACGATAAACATTGAGTTGGCTTTTTGATAAATAGTTAAATTATCATGATGACAGCCCGGTTGCAATTCACAGGCTCGTAAACTATGGTCTGTATCCTTATATTTCAATTAGAAGTAACAATGAACTTTCAGGACTCGTACGTATGCATTCAAATATCCCAGTCACTTCATTCTAAATCCTTTTCAAATGTATCAATGAATCTTTCTATGGCCATTTTCTCTTCCTAAATTAAAACTTCCTTCCTAGTTTCGAACTTATGAAACTGTCTCTACTAATACGTATACTATACGTACTTCTAGAACCCAGTAAAATATACCTATGTAACAATAAGCAATAACAAATAGCAATTACTGTTAAGTAACGATGGATTCATTTTTAATCAATAAAAATCACCACAGATATGGTTTTGAAAATAATTGCAATGGTTTGACAAATATTGTGCAAAATAAGATGCAATCAAATTAAACAGTTAGTCGAGTGTTATAAATCGTAGAGGGGTTGCGCTTAAGTTACTCAATAAAAACCCCTCCCCTGATTATTAGTTGAAACAAATAATAGCCACCATAATAATAAAAACCTGATGAGGTTGGGTTAGTAATAAATTTTCTTCTAACTTAAATAAAAGAGGTGTAAACAACTAAAATATTTATATAAATAGAACAACTATTTACGTTTCTAGATCTTTCAGTTAATTTGTTTTATAAAACTTGAGACAGTTGTTTTTTTTCGATTCCCACTATTAAACCTACAATTAATCTGTATTTTATGAGGTGTTGTGGAATATATCATAAATATATATATTATGATATTTAAATGTGTCCTCCGGCCAGCTCAGCAGTACAATGTTCCACGATATACTCAGCTGACTGGCAATAGAGCTAAATGTCTCCAGCAATTTCAGAATGGGACTATGAGAAAAGTGGTCAGACATGCCTCTCTTGAGAGATTAAAGAACGCCAACCTGCACCCGTTGCTTGGTGTGCCGTTGGTGGGCAAGTTCATCCACCATTTTTTGACTCGTTGTAGTACCTAGCAAACCCAGTGTTTTATACTATGACTACACCACCCTTCCCGCATCGATGGCAACATATTGTCTGGGGAAATTAGGTTAAGATTTTGTTTGTTGGATGTACGTTAGTTTTAAATCAATGATAAATAAAGTGAGCCACATCATTTTTAAACATGTTTAGGCAATGGATATATTACGCGTGGATTATATACTCTTAATGTACATTATATTTTTTAACAATCACAAATCACAGTGTAAAATAGTTAAAAATTGTATAAAATGAGGCTTGGCTACCTCAGGACATGTAACAATGACATATTGAATAATTTTTACGAAATACATGGTACAACAGACAGACAGCATTGTACCTGTTTTAAAATATAGCCTCTATTTTGGAGCTGGGAATAGTTCTTGATTGGTATCAGGCCGTGGCTATTATAACTAGTCTACCTCAGAGCCGAGTGTCGAAGACATGCACTATAAATAGCAGTAATTAATAACTCGTCAGACTACCTCCTATGCAAGCTGAGATCAAAGGACACAATGTAACGAGAGGATAAGGAAGATATGAGATAGCGGGGAGGTTTGACAGCCTGATTGATGGGCGGCTGTTGTTACCTAGAACATATCTAGGGCGGGGTAACCGGATTGGGATTCAATCACGGGGGGTTAGTGTGCAAAGTGGATTTCATTTTAGTCTAGCGAGATTAAGCAGGTTTCCGCGGTTCTAGCTAACATGCTTCTTTGGCCCCGTTCGGCGGTGAAGTATGCCCGCCGGTCTCTCACATAGGTGTCACGGGTTAGTCTATACGAAGTGGATGTTACAGAAGAGGTTGACAACCTGTAGATAGCCCTAACAATTGGTACAGGACGACGAAGTAGATCAGAAAAAAAAATCGTTAGTATAGGGCCATGTCAGCAATGAATAACAACATAGTGAAAATAATGTAATTCAACAAATATGCATTACAAAATAATAAAAATAAAGAGCATACCTCATGAAACTCTTAGTAATTAAAAAACCATATACTCAAAAATCGGCATAATACGATAAACAAATATGCGTAAAATAGTGAGGAAAGTGCCAAACATCTGGACATAATATGAACTTATACACTGATCGGTGTATTAACAAGCTGTGCTAGGAATCACTTGGTATTAAAAAGGGTTGTTGATACCCTCAGGGACGATACTCTGGTAGCTAGCAAGACTAGGTGAAGAACTACGAGACTCCCTAATTAGAACGAGGAGAAGATAGAGGTAGAGTATTGATCTTGCATATTCTAAGCATTCAAGTTAAATCCAATCCAATGTCCTGGAACTTCAATACACTTACACTTATATACGTGTCTTTAGTCATGCTTGTTTCTAATAAATTCGTTTTTCTTGTACATAGATACTTAAAAATTAACTTTTTCATTCAGCATTAAAAAACTCCCCATATCAGAGAGTGCCTAACTGTCTTGCTTAAAAAACTTTATAACACTAGAAAATGACTGCAAGAGCTGCCGATTGCTTGGGATATTTACAACGATAGTTCTGCCAGGAGGCAGCAGGTTAAAAGAGGGTGTATAATAAAATTAACATTTTGGAAAAACAACTTTTATGAGAAGTGCTTTCCCGAATCAGGATAGAAAATATTGCTTTCGATCGGTTTTGTATGTTTACATGTTCCAAGTTTTGACTTGAACTATGGATATGTATTTTTCGATACGAAATATCCCCGATCAGAAGTACGAAAAATCCTGAAATAAATTCTTATCCCGGATAATGTCGATTTTTATAATCAATTGCAGTAGTAATTTACTTTTTCTTTTTTTACGTAATAGATGAAATGGTAAAAAATCAGGGCAGCATTCCCTGGAGTGAAGAAGGAATCATACCCTCTTTGCGGTCCGAACAGCACCACTCAGACATACTGATTGATAGGCCAAGTACCGTGAGTGATCCATCCACTAGTAATGCTTTTGCTCCACCTACCAGCAGAACAGGCTACACGTATTAGTTCACTGTTCTACTTACAGTGGTAAAAAGAGACATACGTTTCGGAGATGGGTTACGTTAGTAGTAAATTGTTACTTAAGATACCCTTTTGGGAATAGATTTGAGATTTTACGAAAAAAAACAAAACTATTAGGTCTGCTAAATAAGATATTACAGAAAATACATAATAAGAAATAGGGGTATATCAAAGTAGATATTCAGGAGTAGGTTACTTCTCTAATTTCCTTCAGAGGTCTAAAGTACCTAAAACTTAATGGAATAGAGCAAGCAATGGGGTATAGTTTTGGTTCTTAAGGCTAGTACTTTTATTTTAATATGCATCGAGTACGATACTAGCAGCATATTATACACATTTTAGTATAAATACAAACTTTAACACTGAAACGAACGAAAGGATATAATTATATAGATAGCCTGGATGTGACCTTAAGTCTTTAACGACGAAAAAATTAAAACTTTTGAACATAAATGGCTTCTGACCCGAAAATTGAGTCGATTTTCGAGCAACTCTGTTCGCATTCATAAGAAAATTGTATGGAAATCCACATCTTTCATTTAATAGTCTAAGCCGACTTCCTACCATACATTCGAATCCAAATTCAGTATGTGTAACTAAGTACTCCCAGTTTAATAAGTAACATATATTAGAAATATATTAATGATTATTGTGTTAATAACCCCCACTATAGTCCAGGAAATAGAGACATATTACCTTATAAAAGGCCTGTTAGTTCTAATTTTTTTATGTCATACAGGTCGGTCCAATAGCTAAGAATCCAACATTTTAGCATCCCCTCGAAAGAAAATATTTTTTCTACGTAACATATGCAACGGTTAAGGCACTATTTCGCTGGAACTGCCCACAGTAGCAGTTGGCAATGACTGCCGGGCAGTTCCAACAAAATATGGCCCCTTGATTTCCCTCAATGCAGTAGTTAACTCTAGCTATCACTAACCCCTACCGCCAGCAGTTCCATTCTCGTAAAAATGCTACTTTTTCAAAATTATTGCATGGTTTTAGTTTTCATTTATATCTCCTCAAAGGTATGCCTTAGAGACAAATATTTTAAATAAACTTTTAAGGCCCTTAAATTTTCTACAAGAAATTATTGTCAAGGATTAATAACAAAGTGTATACGCTGCTCTGATCGGCTATAAAATGGAAATAAAAAGAAGCGAAGCTACTTCAATGAAAGATAAGATGCAGATGTAGATATCGTAATATTGTTTTCTATCTAATGTAGCTAATAACATCAAATTTAGATAATATTCATTGTTTGCCCTCGAAGGCTCAGATAGTACCTCCTCAAGTTCTTTAATAAACAATTTAGTTGAATCTTCTCTCCTACATTGTCATCAATTACGATGTCCGCTGTATTGTCACAGCTGTGCCTACAACAGTTTTTACTAAGACTACTATTGAACTATGGAGGGCTTAGTCCCTTAGTGCATTCTTTCTTGCATTGACAGGAAATGAAAGTCAGCAATGTGTGAGGAGCTTTACCTCTAGTGGTTTTACTAGGAACATGTCCTTCCTCCAGCCAGAGGATTTTTAGCTGACCCCTTAATGTCTGAACGTAATACGCGACATTGAAATAAAGCGACGATTTTCGTTTGCTAGAAATCTTTCCTGTGGCACTTAAGCGATTGTTCACACAACAATATGACATAACATGAAACAACCATGAAGCTCCTTCTGAACCTTTCAGCACTCTTCAACAAACATAGCCATTTGTTATAAGTCCAAGACGATAATTTGTTGTATAACACTTCCAATTAATATAAGGGTTTACGGATTACATTTAAAGTATTTGTCTCTAAGACATACCTTTGATGAGATGTATAAATGAAAAGTTCGAAAATAATTTTGAAAAACTAGTCATTTTTCGAAACAATTAAGTGTATTTTGTAGATAATATTTATAGTTTGTTTGTGCAACTATCTCTATACAAATGGTGCAGAAACTTTAACAAACTACAACTTTAAATCACTACACAAGAGGCATTGGTGAAAAGATATGATCGAAAAAAACCCGAAATTTCCGAACGCCAAAGGTTTTCGGCGTGCCTCGGCGAACGCACAAGTGGGGGAGGAGGTCAAAAACTTGGTTTTTCAGCCACGAGACCGACATGATATATCAAAACATTAGAACTCCTTGACCTTTTGTAAGGTAAAGCCCGCTTTTCAGCCTATATTCCCTTGATTACTAGTGGAAATTTTGATCCCTAATCCTTGCTTGCTCACTATTTGTTTTTCTTTAACTAATAGTTATTAAAATATAAACAAGCACTGTTACAGACCCTAACTATATTAATATATTATAATTGTGTTGTATGTATACACATTAATTTTATGTATTTAACCATCTCTTCAAAAGGTTATCTTCGTTTGTGAGCATTATAGAAACAGCACAATCCGGAATATTTCAGGTTATACGTTATACATTTCTGACGGATTGGATCATCTTCATATCCACAAGGTCAAATAAAATAACAAATTTAGTGAAATACAGGACAGGACACAGTGGGTTTTCTGTTCCGAGTCAAATAAGAAAAAGACCTAAAGGTATCGGAAAGTCCAGAAGAACACTAACTCAAGCCATAAACTAAGCGGGCTTACAATAAAGAGACCAAATGTTTGCTCGGGGACCCCCGAATGTTTGGGTTCCCCGCAGGCCTTGGGACGAACCGACATCGTAGACACTTTGCATCAACGTCTGCTCTGCCTCGAGCGGTTGTAATGTGTCTTCATCTGAATATAGACTTGATCTTTTCCAGCAGAGTTTGATATAAGCTGTTATTATGCATAATTAGACAGCCCTTCCATTTGGTAGCTTGTGGGGTCGCTTCGCAACCGTTCATATGATCTATTTACATATTCAGGGGATCCGGCATATAATACCCCGAACTGGAACGGTCTATTTCTTAGGCGTAGTAACTAATCTTCTAATTCTTGACATATGTTCTTACACGACTCAATTAAAAGATGTGCTAGTAAACCCTAATCTAATAATGATTGTTAGCTGTACTGAGTGATTCCATTTATGAAAATTTTAAATCAAAGATTTTAACTCAACAGATGCATACAGTAACTCAACTGCAGCCTATCCATATGAGAAAAATACTGTAAATAAACACCAAAGAATACAAAATTTATATTTTATTTAATAAACCGAAGAAAGGTAGAGCTATTAGCTTTTCAAACAATTGCCGAATTGAGACTATTGTGAAAATTGATTTTTTGGGGAGAACGTGATTCTCATATGTTCTACAGAAACGACCGTAAAAATGATTCAGTCGATCTGAAAAGGTAAATTTAACATCACTTTCAAAATACGTTGATTAGTTTTTAGTTGAAATACAGCGACGGAAAGTTTTGGGAAAAAATTGAATCAGAAATAAAGATTTCAGTGGCTATCCAACATTTATTGTTTTGATTTTGTTTATCATTTTTCAATATTTTAAAGATGTTTACGCAAAAAGAATTTTAGGAATATTAAAAAAAAGAATACTTGTGAGAGTGAATTATGGAAGTCGGGTATTTATTGCCATTGCAACAGATTTTTATAGTTTATTTTTATATTAGTATTTTAAAGTTTTTTTTATGTGATGAAAATATGATTTTCATTTTTAGGGGCTGAAACGATTTAAACCAGTGAAATGGGGCATTTTTTAAATCCAAAATTAATACTCAATATTTTTTTTCCAATGCGGTTCCGCCATTTTTGTGATGTTGGTTAAACAGTCAATAAAAAATACCTCGCAGTTTTTCAAAATTATATCAGGCTGTGTTCCGTGATTATCTCCGGAAATTTATGCTTTTATTATATTTCCTTTTTACCAATATTCTAAAAATTTAATTCATAATCGAACTTTTTTATGCAAAGTTAAAAATATAGAAAAATGGCAAGGCTTTCATCCTTAGATTATTTGATGGATTAGTATATGTTTTTTATCATAATAACGAGGAGGTACAGTGCAAATAGTTGATAACGACGTGTCCAATGTACATGTCACAGTTTTCAAGAGCCATTACCGCAGCTAATTTGGTAGAACGAACCTAGGCCTTGAAAAGTAAGTCACGCGCATTACCCACTTCACTATAGTTTCGTTTAGTAAAGAGATTAACACCACAGAGGAATCCAAATCTTCTGATCTAATAATCGTTGGTAACGAAGCTGTAACATGGGTGCTATCTATTAATTAGAATGGGGAAAAAAATTCACTAGTCAAAATATTTTAATTTTACTAGTTTGAAATAAAAAGTATTCATATAACGGTAAAAGTAATTAATTCAATCTACATTTCTTTGTCGTGTATTCTATAAAATATATTTAAAATCAATGTTCTTAGCAAGAATGATTGTATTAGTGTCAGCACTTTTTACGCGTTATTTTTTATTTTTAACGTATTTTCCACTATTTTAAATTAACCTACGCAATCGTAAAGTGTGATCCTTGGTGTGTACCTTTTATATTTCAGAACGATTGGATCGTTTCCGAAATCACTGTATAGTTACATTAAAGGCGGACGAAAGGAGATTACACAGCTTTTTAAAAATAAAGTTTGCCACATACATAAACAAAATAAAAAATAAAAAGCATTTTAAAATTAATCAATACGGGCCAAATTCATATAAATTATAAAAACTTCTAAGAAGCTCACTATGAACAGGTACTATACCGACCCTAAAACTGTAGGGTTGGTTTATAGTTTCAATATATCTTAGTATTCCGAAGCAACAAACATTAAACGGAAGATGCTAACCTGAAATAGGACTCGTTGTAGTCTGCACATGTGGTAATTCTTTTGGCAAGGTGCCTACCGTTTGGTGGGCCTTTTTAGGGCAGAACTGGTCTAACTTGTTGCTCTATATAAAGATCTATGCTAGGGGATCTATCTCCAGGAATCTGAACGACGATCTCGTAGGGGACTCGGAAGGTTAACGGCTGGTTTATAGAACATAGAATATCAACTAAAAAGAATTATCTTGAATAAATCAAGCTGAACAAATGCCTGACGTAAAACAAACAGGCGATTACCTAACCCTGTTTGGAAGATTAGGTGCCCAATGTGCGATAATCTCCCTTTTCCCCCGTTGACAAATTCGTGCATAGTTACTATAAAAAAAAAAACCCAAAAAAACTACAGATATTAAACTTATGATTTCCTGCAACGATGTAAATTATATCAACAATTTATCAATTAGTGAATCACTTTAAAATGAGCGATATAATTAAGATTTCTATAGTTCAATTATATATTATAACCAATTAATTAAATTTGGTAACCAAGCAGTTGTGAATTAATTACAGAATCACCATCATGTCTATATTTTGCACGAAAAGTTTGAGCTCCCCACCATCACCGAAGCCATCAGACGATGTCACATCAAGTTCTTCGACTCGATGAAGCACAGTCTAAACCCTCTCTTCCGAGACCTGACACCACCACCGGCACGATGGCAACTCACAAAATCGAGTAAAGCAGAAGAAATGGTTGACATCACGGCGCTTGGCCCACCAACAACAAGCCTCTAGGGGGCACCCTCACTGATATCAGACTAACTACGACTGCACTACATGCCTTGAGAAGACTCTGGGCCCAGCCACCAGTGGACTCTCACCACTGTGCCGTAACAATCAACCTCCACCGAGGATTCCCACACTCCTTACTCCTCTCACACCACCTTCAAGCAGGTCCTCCTAGTAAAAGGATCCGATCACCCTAAATATTTTATATTTATCCCTCATCCGAAAATTCTAACTAGAGAGCTTAGAAAAAAAAAAAAAAAAAGTCTATATTTACGGAACCGAAAGTGGAAGAAGAAATGACAACGTCCATCTTGACATTCGAACCCAGGTCCTTCAGATCATGAGACACCTTAGGTGGTCGCTTGTGAATTAGACAGAGTTGTGGGAAAAAAAAAAGATTAAGTGTGAAGATATCAGTCAAGTTCAGTTCACTTGCGATTAAAACCAGTTACTATTGTTTAATGTTAGCTACAACTGATTGTCTTTTAATTTTTGAATAAAAATAAAACTGGACTTTATTGTACGAGGAAAATTGTCACCTAGTTCAAACCTGTTAAACATCACCGATCGCTTCACTTGACGTTGATTGTAATTTAACTAACTTGTACATAATCATTAATTTAAATTATCCGAATTAAGTTAAGCGGGTGACGTTTCATTGACAACTGAAGCAATAAAGTCATTTTTTACCACCATAACTTGCCTTTACTTAAAAATTACTGCTTATATTGAAAATTAAATATTGATTAAAATTGAAAGTTGGTTAGAACCAGGAGGTCTCGAGTCGAAGTTAAAAAGCTCATTAAAAACACATGTGACATTACGTTTTAAGCTTAAAATTAAGATTACCTGGATTTGGTTATACAGCATATAAAGTGTTAACATGCGGTCTAGGTCCTCTAATCTCCTCATATTACTCCAAGGACGTTATATAATGATAATCACCCCACGCACTAGGCACAGTTGAAGTATACATATACAACGCTGATTCAGAAGGTTTGGTTAACCAACAAACGCACAGGAAACATCAAGCCGTGCTCTACCGTCCCTGACCGGAGAATGAATGGTACTAGGGTCGCAAAGCAAATACAATTCATTAATAAACAATGACCCGAAGAAATTGCCTTCCACGGATGAAAAATGCATAAGGAACCGTACAATACTATGTAGGAAGATGACACGGTACCTACATCGAATATTCAGTTATAATTGAAAGCGATAACTTAGGTATAAATATTTAAAAATATCGATTATCCGACCGACAATCGGCGTCGAACTAGACTACCAAAGAACACTTTAATTCAACTTTTCTCTTGACCATTTAAGAACCGTTTTCAGATAGGAAAAAAGAACTGCGTTCCAGCTAAAATGTATTTAATAAATGCTAGGAAAGCATAAATAATAAAAAAATATAAATTACATAAAATATAATTAGAAAAACCCATTACATTTAATTTTTTTAATATTTTCGATACTTGTAATTTTTGCGTTGACACCTGATAATCTTTTCTCCTTTGATAATCGTTTTTGAAATAGTTTCTCCTTTTTAGTCTAATAATGACTTATCAAGTTAGCGAAACAGTCAGAATTAATACATTAATATTGTTTTTCATACTTTGCGTTATTGTATTATAATAAAACAAAATCTCGAGGTGTTTTGTTATGTTATATTATAAAATTTAAGCTTAATACATCTGAAAAATTTCACGATTGCTATCAAAACAAGGCAAACGAAAAACAGTTATTCAGCGTTTCGGCTAGAGAATGTTTTCTAATCGAAATTTCAGATTTCATTTTAAACATTTTCCCATAAGTACAAAATGAGGGTGGTTTGTACCGAGCCTCTCCAACTCTTTTACCCCAGTACTATTTGTTTGGTCCAGTCGGAGTTCTATTTAGATATTCCAACAGCTGCTCTGTTGGACTGCCTTATTGGATTCCTGAGAAGCTACAAAAACGAAAAGCAAAACAAGGGCAGTCGGTCATGTAAACAGTTTAGACTGAGGATCACTTTGAGCCGCTACAGGCTACTCTACTCCCTCCTGTGAAACCTTCTCTACCTTTTTGGGGATTTTTTTTGCTTTTTTGGTACTCAAATCCGGGTTACTTTGGCCCTTTATCAGCTGATAAACTCTCATGTACTTTTTTCTTCAATTGAGCCCATTTTCAGAGGAATTTTCGAAGCTGTAAATATCTTTTTACTGAGAGAACCACCTGGTGCAATGGTTGTTATGAACATTTTGTACACACACTACGAATTATTATGGCAGAGCCTGAAGGAAGAGGATATACTTTGAAACGAGCAATCGACAATCTTATGTCAGACATACTACAATATTTTTCAATAAATTGATTACATTTCAATAATTTGAATATCTTGTGTTAATACAATGTTTAAAATCACAAATATTTTAAGATAGTAGTTGTTGCTGATATTGCACACAGACGAGAATTCGTCATTTTGAGGGATATGTTGAATATGTCGGTGTAAAAGTAATTTTTAATATTTAATGTTTTAAAAAAAAATTGCAAATATTATTAACTTATAAATTTTTCACAACAAGTCATATTGAACACAATTGTACTACCTTTTTAGATAAACGAGAATGGTGGTATAGCCACCGAAACGCTTGTGTCATTGTACAATAAACATTGGGTAGACGAGAGAGAGGTGAACATTTATTAATAAAAATTATGAAGGTTCGTACAACAAAAATAAAGTGATAAATGTCTGAATTTTTGAGGGTTTCTCGAGTCACTGATAAAATTAAAAATACATGATATCTATCCTTATGGTTAAGGGCTGAATAGGGACAGCAATGCAAAAATAAATTCTACGATATTCTAAAAAGTAAAGTTGTGGGAGCCGACAAAAGAAATTGGTGTATTTATTGTAGTTTTTGCTAAATATTTAGCTATTTAAAATATTTTTAATTCGTGAGAAAAAAAAAAAAAAAATTCAATCTACACTTTTCATGCCAATTTTTTTTCGTCAAAGTAACATCGTTTTTTTTATACATAGAAGTTAGAAACAAAATATTTTTTATATTGATGCATGGATTAAGTTGTTATGTTACAGACTATTACTCTTCAACCACTAACAAGGATTGGTGTGAAAAAGATTCGATCATGCATATTATATTACACGAACAAGCCCATATATTTTGACCGGGTTTTTCGATGCGCGAAATGTCTTATTGAACTGTTTATATAATCATGGTGTTATGTAGAAACTAAAATATTTCACAAGCAGTTAATTAAAGCCTGCTGGTCATCGTGTTGCAAGACGTAAGAATCAATCGATTATCAGTCAAATGTTGCCTCAATATTGCACATGTTGAACGTGAAGGTTTCTATGAAGCGCAGACCGCAGGAGCATGTGAATGTGACCTATATGATCAAGAAGGGTGTTGCGAATAAGAGAGAATAGGATGAAGGAACTGAAAATAAACAGCGAGATAGAGAAAGGAGGAGGTGAAAAGCCAAAGTCAAGGAGGTGCCCCGTTGATATCTGCATCGATTCTCTCCAGTTTACTAGGTCACGCCAATTTAATTCTCGGTTCAGACTGCAGCAGCTCTTGCTGCATTTTATCTCGGGGCCATATATCTCGTATGTGGTCGCAAGAAAGTTAATATGCTTTGTAAAGCTTGAATCTACTCTTTATTAGTAAACATTTTTTTCAACATCGGTTCAAATTTTTAAGTTGAGGTAACGTTTTATCAAAAGGCAGTGCTGAAGAATATTCCTAAACAAAGGCATTAAGGTTATCCAATGTATATATTTTTAATTATAATAAAAAAAACTAGCTAGTTATTGGTAAATTTTAAAAGTTGCCACTCCATTTTAGACAATTCTAAATCAAATATTATTTCACCAACCAAAGAAAACCAAAATTTCACTAAAGCGATTGTAACTAAAATTTATTTTTGGAAGTATTTATATACACGAAATAAATCCCGTACAGAGTAATACTAGTTAAATTAGAGCGAAAAAATATTTGACCTTTAGCCCAAAATAGACCACTTAATTTTTTTGAGTTTTGGACAAGACTACTTCGAAGGACATCCCATCTCTCAAAAAAAAAAAAAAAATTTACAATATACTTAAGCCAGTCTGGAAATACGGATTAGAGCTATGGGGGATAGCAAAAAAGTCGAACATCAACCGCATACAATCTTTTCATTCAATCATAACTCCTGAGAACAATAGTAACTGCCCATTATTACGTCAGCAACAAAACCCTTCACAACGATGTTAATATTCCCTACATTCTTGAACTCATCCCTTCCAAGTTCATGAAATTCCATAGTAACATATCCAACCACTCTAATCCTCTAGCACATGTACTTTTCTAATTAATACCTTTGTATTCACATAGTAGTACTATGATAACTTTAGGTTATAATAAGTGAAAAAAAAAACAAGTTACTTGAGATAATTAAAAAATGTTTACTGACTGTCTATTAGACAGGTCTCACTAGCGAAGGAGGTCCCCTTACCTTCGCTTGAGGGTTCAAATTCTGACAATGGATTTTCTAGTCACTTCTTACAAACCAAACTACCATTTTCTTGTTTTTAGAACAAATTGACTTAAACCACTAAAACAAAAAGCCTCACGTGAATATCACCTTTAATTTGATCACTTTTTTTAAATTGCCTAATAATTAATTGATTACGACAGGTTGTAATTTCACTTACGAATAGCTTTACTTTATAAAATTTTAAAGAAACACTAAAAATTAAAACAAAATCGTAAAATAAAAATAAAGTCAAGTTAATAATTAAACTATAATATAGAACAATAAATACCAAAAGTATAAATGAACAAATAAAGTAATTAATTGAAATAGGAAAAATGAACAACAATACAAATTTAGAATTGTTGATAACTGCGTAGGACCACATCCGAAGAAGCAATATTTACATGCAATATTGAAAAACATAACCAGATATGGGTATTAAAAGTTATGCGTAAAAGAGTACAAGGAAATGGTAAGACATTTAACTGGCCTTTGTATTATATAATGGCTTACTGGTCCTTTGTCTAAAATCCACGTGGGAACGATTCGCGAAGGGTGGAACAGGTCAATGACATTCCTTCCAAGTGTTTATTGACTGCATAATGACATTCAACATTCATTATAGTCGCATATAATGGCGTCATTTGCATTTCAGATCTATTCAATGATAAGGTCCGAATGTCAGGTCATTTGTATATTTATTTACGCTCTTATTATAAGTCACATTTAGGGTTGAAAATAACCTTCCTTATATGGTTTTGAACCCAGAACCTTCATACCTCGAATCAGTCAAGCTGTCCACTGGATATTCGTTCAGAGATATTTATTAGTAGTATACTGGTTCGATTCCAGATTTCAAGATTGATCTCACCGTTCTAAAACTAATTCATTGGTTCAGACAGGAAGATAACTTTCGGGATAAATTTGAGTACATTGATATATTTCATGAAGAAGGAAGTTTATGACAGGGGCAACCCGTTAATCAATTAAATCAGTAGTAAGTAGGCTGATACAAGGAAAATTCGTCTTGCTTTATTTTATTGATTTTTTTTAAAAGCTTTATTGCAGGGAGAGCGAATAACCGAAAAATTTTCTGAATTAAGTTCAGGCTAGAATTTCATAGTGCGCCTTGAATGTAGATTTGATTGATTAAATGTAATTGTTAGGATATTGAAATGTTAGATATTATCCAATTTATTTATGGATGTTAAAATATATATACAAGAAGTCTGTACCTGGTCCAGAAAACAAGAAACAGGTGGGACATATATGACCATGAAAATATGGCGACAATTGTCAGTATCAACAATATAAATAAAATTTAGATATAACATAAATAGTTTTGAAATAGTACAAATACGCATAAAAACGATTGAAGAACCAGTTATTAGCAAGGTTATTAATAGAACAAGAATGTAATAAAGGACCAAGCCGTTTCTAAAATTATTTACAAACATAATTAATACAAGTAGGGTTAAATAATACAGAAAATGAAAAAGGGAAGCTCTTGAGAACAAAAGTATGTTCCAAGTTTGGTGAGAGATCCATAAACATATTCACAGCAAATATTATAATGGTAGATTAAGTATTGATCAGAGAATATTACATTAATGATTAATAAGTATACGCTCTATGCAGGATAAGAACGAACTAAAGTATTCGTCACAAATGATTCAAATATTTCGTTATATACATGGAAGTTACGCTCATCTTTCCTAACGAAGTGAAATAAATGAGTGAATTAACTTATAAAGTTTAAATTGCAAATAACCTGATTTTATTGAAAAACAATAATAAAACTTTCTCTCCTGAGAACAGAAAAACACAGGTAGTCATCCTAACAACTTTCACAGACTTCATATACATTTTTAATTTTTCGATTAAACTTCAATTATTCTTACTTTCAAATGTCAATTATGAAATAGATTGCATTATTAGAGATATACATATAAACATATAAAGGTTTAGAAGCACGGTAATATCAACACATTTATTCGGATGCCCAACCTTGGTCATTTTCGGGCGGTAGTGCGGCCCTTTTTTAAGTTTGCCACAGTAGAAAATTAAAACGCAAAATCCACAGCACGCAATATTTTTTAAATTGTTTACCTTGCGAAGAGGTAAATATCAGTTCATTCATTCTGGTTTATTCGACAGGTTCCTAATAGTAAATTTGAATGAACATAGTTGCTGTACTATAGTCGTTCAAGGATTAAAATGTTTTGAAATGCATCCTTGCATTGGTGAAATGTCATTGAAGGCTATTTTTAATGTCAATGTTTACGCCTTGATAAATATTATTCGCTAGTTTTGACACCATGCCAAGCGGAAGGCAGAAAGGAACAAAAAAAAAAAGTATTGAATCAAGGGATTTTGTTTTCCTAAACTGTGCACCGACAACTGTTGTGTAAATACTGCAGATACCTCTGCAAAATTTAGGAGGATGTTTGATTTGGAATGGATCTGTGCACAAGCGAATCAACATATAAATAATAGCAGTTACACAACTATAAATTGTAAGCAGAATATAAATATAACAATGTTTAAAAGCTGATTGTTGCAATGATCGTCACATGTAATGTATCGATATCTTACTTCTAAGTGCACTTCCTACATAAAATCTTGCAAGTACATAATGCTCACTCGTTTAGATAAAAACTCATGCTGACATATGTTATTTTTTCTAAATATCTGGAATATTTCAAAATTATTCAGTAAAACATTATCACAATTTTTATTTTTATTCAATAGAAATATAGTTTTTTGTTTTCTGTGTAAAATTCATTACACATATTTACAAGGTTTTAGAATTAAGCCATCGATGTTGTTTTAAGAGGTTAAGAATTAAATAATTTCAATTTATTACCGGATTAATTGATTTATTAAACAATAGCCCTAAGCACTTTGATGAAAGATTTCGTTGACATACAAAGCTGACTTTCAGGTATTTATCATTATCGTGTTGTTGTTTTTAAACTTGAGACCAGATAGTAAAAATTTTGAGCAGCTAATATTCCTGAAGATAGGTCTGTATGGTATGTTATCGCGGCCTAATTTGTTTGGGCAGCAGTAAGTATTCCAAACTCTCTATCAGTCGCGTGAGTGGGCGATTTCTCAAAACTTAAATTTTTAATTCGCTAGCAGCTTTCTGAATTGAAAGTGGTTGGACAGAATAGGATCCCATTTACCCTCCATAGGCTGGAGGACATTGCAAATTTCTTTTTTTATTGCTTTGTTACTTCAAAGTTCACCGACTAATTAACTTGAAAATACCAAGGCAAACGCTGGAGTAGGAACGAGAGAACTTTCAATGCCTCCTCTGAGAAAGCTAGGTATATGCGTTGCAACAAATCTACCTCGTTGAAACAGAACATAATTTCACTGGTATTATAATTGTCTAAGTAATAATTAATTGCGACAGATCAAGAGCAACTTGAACATGTTTGAAGAAAAAGACAAGAAGGTTGAGCTTCATGAGTAACTAATGGAGGGTAAGATTTAAATACCCTTTCTGCCATACACTGATGCAAGAGGGTAGACGAATATAAGCAGAGACGTAAATGAACGTCTACATGTAGAAAAAAGAACATCTGGGGAGTATTAAGCGGTTCATGTGCCCGGCCTTGAGGGAGCCTCTATACTCCCAAGGGCTCTCCACTGTGTCAAAGGCTTTTTGTCCGAGCCCTGTTTTATTTGATTCTGCGCCCAGCTTTTCGCCTCTTCGATTGGCTGAAGAATATGGAAGTACTTCAGGCTCCTTCGGTTGATGAGGTAAACATTTGCAAAGGCTTCAGGACAATTCTTTATGACTTAAATAAATTAAAACGACCGACAAAAAATGCCTTAAAGACGATAGATAAATTATTGGGGCTGCTGAACTACGAAAATGTTGCTAAACCAAACCAATAGCTAGCCAACTAGTCAATCAGGATTTTGATTGTATGATTATTAATAAAGGTAATAAGTTAAAAATAAATAGGGACATATGTACGAGCTGAGAAGCTGTCAAAATCGAGCCCAATTATTTTCGCATTTAATTGTATTTGCCATACTTGCTGATATTGAATTTTAACCGGAAACTAACCAGCATATTTTAAAGTGTTTTAACATTAACATTTCAGACAGATTGAATCATTTGTAAGACTTCTATCGTTGAACATATAATATATATTAACGACTAAAGATGGTGCGCCTTTTGAGAGTAACTAATATTTATTTAAGCGAAGCAATGTGATTATCATATTGAGATCCTTATATTTCCAACTTCTAACTAGAGTCAAACAACATGATACTCACAAATGCCAGGAATATAACGAAGAAATGATAGTGCAATCATTGCCTCATCAACAGAAAATACACGAGTGTTTGCATAGAAACATGCGAATATCCTCCCATCTGATGAATAATTCCATCATCTAAATCACAGTAGGAGGAGAGCTGTAATTCGCTTTACAGGAGCGGCAAGAGAGAGGAATCTTTGGCGTTTCCGTTCATCAAAGCGTGGCCGCGTATTCACTCCGGGAGCTAAGCAAACTTTAGAACAAGTCTTTTCAAATTTTGGTCATATTAAATTTTTCTGTCAAATTTTTATGAAATTAGCAGCCTTACAATTTTTGTTTATTTATACCGATTAGAGTTTTTAACAACAATTGTATGAACTAAATTATTTTATTTTATAAGTATAAAAAGATCCGTAAAGGATGATGAAAGTGAAGAAACAATATCCTGAGATAAGGAACTCTATTTAACTTTCATTAAAAAAAATTGAATGATTAAAAAAAAAAAAAAAACTCGGTCTTTTAGACCAAGCATATTTAATATTATTTGTTTAACCATCTCGGTCACATAAATTTTTTTCATCAAGTGAAAAAATAATAAAATTGCTGAAATATTAATATAAATAAATCCAATATAAACCGGCTTCAAAGGTATTAAATAGACGATTTCTATTTTACACTCACTATATTATCTCTGTTGGAATATATTTGATATTCTTTTTGCGTTAGTGTTATCAATATTTTTTTAACTAAGTAAAATAAAAAAAAAAATCACAATATTAAATTTTAAAATAATATCTGAGCTGGTATATTATGAGTTAACGTTAAAGCAAAATAATCTCGGAATAGAAAAAAAAAATTGGGATCTCCACAATATTTGTTCGGGTGTTCTATTGTCCCAACTGAGCTAGTCGTTCACGAGTAGAAGACCTCAATTATAAACTTACTTCAACTAGACTTCTGCACATCGGGACGGAAGAAGACAGTGGGACCAGCATACAACCCCTTTATTTACACTTGATATGAATTAGTGCACGATATTGGCACATACTTTAACGAGATCGTAAAGATAGATCACAGAGCTTATCTAAATCGTCTTTGAGGCAGGTTTTGGTAATGGATTAGAATCATAGCCTTACAGACTCAAGATCAGTAACAGATAAGATAACAGGTACTTATTATACGCGGACTTTTTTTGCTATCTATAGGACGGAAAATTTTATTAAATGATGACAATAAAAAAACAGCAGTGCATATTATATAAGACGTCACTGTCATTGTCCGCCATTTAAGATGGTAATCTAGTAACAAATCCTATTACAGAGACATAATGGATCGAGTGAGATGGCACAGTGATACATACGACTTGGAATCAGGTTCATGTCACAACTGACATCGGTATCTGACAGGCGATTGAGCCAACAAACATGGCAGATACGTCCCTATTTAATCCGGCAGTCACGGATCCGAGTCCTGTCTATCGGAGTCTAAAATCACATACGGTGGGTCAACGGTCTCAGTATTATGTATTAATAGCAGGCCTAGCTGCTTCCGTATTTATTTAAATAGCACACCTATGGAACGGTCTAAACCCTTCCAACAGTTGGCTCGTATTTTATTTTTCTAACTGTTGGCTAATATTTCATATTGTTTTTATATTTGTAAAATTTATATTCTTGAATATTGAATTTTTTTAATTTCAACATATTTTCCAGGATATATGTAACAATAAATTAAATGCAGCTTCCCAGTAAACAGTTATAAATATAAAATAAGTTTTCATTTCAAGAAATGCAATCCTCTGAATTGGATCCATTTTCAGTAGCATAGGAATGAAGAAATATCACTTTGAAATTTAAATGAATTCAGGGGCCCCTGGAAATCCGTACATTGGAACAATATTTAACGTTACAGGATAATTTTCATAAAATAAATGACAGGTAAAAATTTGAGCAACATCACAAAAAATAAAGTTTTGAGTGTAAAATGCATGTTAGTGAGGACGAGTTTAATTTTTGGCTGAGTGTGCTGCCCAAAGATGAGTCAGTATTGTGTCATGTGCTTATTTAAGTTTTAATTTATTCGACAACTTGTTGACAGGCACACCTTACATACCTTGAAAAATAATTTCACTCATTTTACAATGAATGTAACTAAACTTAAAAATAACCAAGCAAAACAGAACGAAAAAGTATCAAATGCATTCAAAGGAAATTTGTATATTAGACGTTTAAGTTTTTTAATTGAACTTTTACACCATTACTCAATGCAATTGTGCAATTATGCAATGGGAAACGTATTACTCACATTGATAGTAGAATAATTGTCATATAGACCGTTTTAAATAATAAATACAAGTTGATCTAATGATATAGGGACTTATTTTGTTCTTAGTTAGATGAATGATTTTGTTTAAATGTATCCCATATGTTATGGGTAATGGCGTAAAGCGAAACGGTCTAAGAAAAAGCGCTAGTCAATAGTTAAAGCCGTTTATTTCGTCAGCAGCAGAACCATACATATACCAATATACCATATAACCTTGTTCTCATCTATTTTATGTTTACGAAATTTTATCAGAAGTTATCTAACCATCCTAATCCCCCTAGCAGAGAAATCACACGGCTTATCGAAGATTAAACGGCAGTTTCCTGGTGACCTGCTGTAAAATCATGATAATGGCCTGACAATAAGAATCGTTGGCATTCAAAATTTGGGCGTTGCCGTCTTAGAAGACTATTTAACTATGAACGGAAAAAAACAATCAGAACTTCCCATTATTGTATTAAAAAAAAAATTATAAGCAAATTCGTAAAGTTTGGGAATATATCTACAAAATAGGCGTTATCGAATTAAAAACTGAATAAGTAAAAAAAAGGCTACATTATAGCAGCGTTTGGCGTTTGCGCGCTGGAGTGGCACCGTCTATATTTGTAGTAACACTTCCCGGATATCCTGTCTGCCATTATGGCAGTGATCTATTGATAGCGTGCAACAGCTAAAACGTATAAAACCATAAAAAATATTAGGTTTAATTTGTTTTAATAAATGAACAAATTTTTCCAAATAATAAAACTAGTTAGACACCACAACACTAATAATCCATTCTACCCCTCTGAATTTATAAGTTGTTTTATTTAATGTAATAACGTTTTGGACAAAATAAAATGTCTATCCCAGTATAGACTGTAGTATGAATGTACATACTCTTGAAGAAGAACCGATATGTAATTTATAATTAGTCTTACTTGAAATATTTTCTTCAATAGTTCATTAGCACACTTACCTAAAAAAAAAAAAAAAAAAAAAAAGGATTAAACATTTCAATATTAATTTAAAAATTTGAACAATTACAATATCACGATGCACGAAATACACAATAAAACAATAAGGAAACTTTTATGAAAAAAAATGTTCTGCACAAGGTAGTTTTTCCTTACAGCTAATAATTTAAATTAAAAGGAAGAAAATAACGAACGCAACTAGTCAAATATAATGAAAGTAGAAAAAGACAGTCAACTGTTGTTTAAGTTTGGAACAGGACATATGCTTATTGATTACTGAATATTATATAAATTGTATGATATATTTTAACAGACGATATTTCAGAGCTGTTCACTGTCATTTTTCTGGAGGCCTCCTTGATTTAGATAAGTCTGGTAGAACTAAGACAGCTTTATTTTTATCATTATCGACACGGCATTGATAATTTCCCTAGAAAATATCAACTCTCTACGTGAAACTGGCGTAGTGAAAAAGTGGCGAACACGCAGCTGTTTGTAATTATTGTAATTACCAAAGGAGAATATAAATTACAAACGAGGAAGACAATTTAAAACCCTATTCCATACAATAGGGAAAATTTTATTATATAAAATTACTGAATAATTGATGGTTGAAAATTTATTATTTTTCATGGTGTTGCTTTTTGTATTTTTAGCATCTAAGGCACATAAAATGAACTAATATTTATAATATCCTGCCTTTACGTCATGCAATAGTAGAGTTACAGTTCCTAAAAAACTTTTCATGAATTTTTATAGTTAAAAAAGGCAAAACAAATTGAGATTTTTTTTTTGATCGCTTATTAGTTAATAATGAACACAACCATGATTCATGAAGTTCGCAATCATTTTCAGACTTCAGTACATAAAATGAAACCTGCCTCCAAGTTGAGCAGGAGACACACAATTACCAAGACAGATAAGACTCACGCAGAAGTAAAAAGAAAATGGTTTCAATTTTTGAATAAAGAAAAATAATTGGTTATTTTAAACTTCCCTAGAATACCAGTTACGGACAATAGCCAACAAAAGATCCCACAGATTCATGGAGAATATAAGTAGAACATGAATCCGGGCAATTTACCAACAAGAAGACTTCCGTTGTATCAAGCATGAACCTAACATTCTGTTTAACATATGCATATTTACAAAAATTTACAAAAATCTCTGGACCAGAATAAGTGGAGAATCTTTCATTGATATCAACCCCTTACATATAAAGAGAGAAGTTACGAAAAAATTTATAACCCTGAGAAGTCGGAAATGTTCTTAATAAGATTGGCGTATTTATGTATAATCAGAACATAAAATGGGCATATAATTAATGCATGCATTTGTGCGAGAATACCACCTACCTATATCCACCTACACAGGTACGCATATCTCGCAAGTCTGCCATTCACGCGACAGTGAAAACATATAAATTATTTATAGTTTACACGTGAATGAAAGTAAACGACCCCCCCCCCCCCAGAAGGTCAAAGATGCATTACTTGATAAATCTGTTTCTTGTATCAGAGGTCAAGTGGTTATTTTTACGCTTCAACCACCGAGTTATTCCCCTAACCCAAGCACCTTAAAAATACAACTAGTACTTTACAGATAGAATCAGATATAAAAAGAGTGGAGTAGTAAGAGAAACTTTTTCATGATAAAGAAAGTTTTTAAGTTCAAATTCCTAGACGAGAACATTGAATTTCTTTTAATACCATAAATATAAAGTGATTGGTACCCAATAGGACAGCCATTCTTTCCTGCCCTCTCAATCGCATAGAGGGCGTAAATGAATAGATGAAAACAATCGTTTGAACATAGATAGAGCTCATAATGTTAAAAATTTTTTTTTTTTTTTAAACAAACCATTTATAAAAATAAACATACAATTTCAAAATTTTGAAAATAAAACCACTCTGTAATCCTAACCGAGTATTAACCTGATTTATCAAGGACCTTGGTCCATTAACGTCCATGAAAAATACGTAGACAATGAATATTCAAGCAACAAAAGGAAAAAAGGAATCTCTTAATATTCTAACGTTGAACCTTTGTCAGTCAGAACCCCCCCCCCTCCCCCGAAGGACTGACATTTCTCTAAATCATATTTTTTGTCGTTTCTCTGACATTTTTCCAATGGTTTCTTCCCTGCCCTACTATCGTACACTGCAGGATGACATTTAAGAACGAGTCAGGATTTTTAATTCACAAGCCAAAAGGATAAACCCCTATTTTTCCATTCAAGTAAATTTTAATGTCATAAAAATTACTGCTCTACTTTTCAAATTTACAATTAGCCCGCAACAATCTATCTTTATAGACACATACAATTTTAAGGAATTTAGCCAACATTTTCACCAATTTAAATATAAAAATGGTTTAGATAACAAATAGGATGGATTTAGTTTAATAGAAATATCATGTTACATTATTTTATGTGATAAAAGAGGGTTATAATGACAATTTTCACAGTTTTAGTAATTAGAGTCCACTAAATGTCAAATACATATTTCGTACAATCAATCAGAGTGTCTAATAGTTTTAATTTGATGTGTTACTCAACATGACAGAAAAATTTCAATTGTTGAAAAATATCTATACTCTTGACCAATCAGTTAATTTATGACCCTTCGTTATTTGTGAGTTGTTGTTTTAATTTTTAGCATCACTAGGTCATTAGGTGGAAGTTTCATGAAAAATATCAACGTTATATATTATACTCTGCTTCACAGAAAATTTGTTAAAACGTTGTCACGCATTAACACGATTTTAATGGCAGTTTAACCTTTTGTAATTATAGTTCACCTAAGTCCACAAATTTATTATATAACATTGATCAGGGAGCTATTTAATATAGTACCTTACTCAATGTGATAGGATAATAATTTTTTTTATGTTAACAGATAATTAAATACTTAATGATTAGCTTCGGTCATGTTTTATGAATTTGGGATTGTTTTCCCTTAACTGACGAAACCCTAAAAAGTTCAGTCAAGCTGAATTATTCTCAGTTATCCATTAATTATTCACCATGGCTAAATATATATCGTAAAAGCAGTAAACTAGACTAACCGATAATTACGATTTAATTTATTTAGACGTACAGCGTTTTGTCCAACTGGATAACTCCTTATCGAAGGAGCAGAGCTATCGCCTTATATGATTATACATGAAAAAGCCATCAGGATAGAGACAAAATATAAAGCTTAAAGATAAAAAAGAAGACCTTAAAGGAAAAAATCACTGATGCCTGAAAACCGGTGAATAATGAAGAAGTTGGATCTCCCACAGCGAAAACAAATAACATGTCTCTCATTGAAAAAATAAACAAAAAGACAAAATAATAGAGTCCATTACGCTATTGGGCCGTAAAAGCAAAGAAGGGGGAAAAGGGTGCGGCTTATATCAAGACTTATATGGACTAAAGCCAACCTAATTACGAGCCATAAAAACACACACACACAACGTGAGGGCATTAATTAGCCGAAGCATAAAAACATGATTAACATAAAACAAAGGAGCTTGGACGGTGTGTGGTACAATATAAATGGTAAATATTATTTTCAAAGAATGAGTGTTAGCGAGGACAAGTTGTAGTCCAGAGACTCACATGTCCAGAAATATCTGAAACCGAGTCTAAATATTTTTAGTTCCATCAAGATTAACATTAGCTTCTGTCTGCCCTAGTGACCTAATTGACAGTCCCAACCTTAAAAAGGTAATGGCAGTTGGGCAAAAAATAGATCCTCAGAAAATTCATTCACACCATGTAATCTTGCCTTTCTAGCTAGATTTGTATCAAGTGTGTACATTAGTGTGTACCCAAAATAAGAAAACACAAACGAGATATCAAAGTGTCAACCTTACTTCATTTTATATTTTCGTTTTTTAAGCTGACGATCGTGTTCACATTAGCGTATAATTAAATGATCTTTGAAGAGGAGAGTATTTTAAAAGAAAAGCTTTATTATGAAGTACAAGCAAAACACTGGTATATACAAATATTAAGAGTTATGTTACTACATTCTAGTTGGGATGATTAGGGACAAGTGTCTGGGAAACAAGTGTGGACTGGGGCTAAAGCTGAGACATACGTGTATAAAAAAAAAATAACAAGAAACACCAGTGACTTCCATGAAGTCACGAGGCAGGTATACACTAAAAGGGGCTTGCTTCTACTTTTAGCATTATATATAGGGCTGCCATCTCTAAAACCTGCTCCCCGGACCGGAAGCGTAAGTTCCCCGGATTTTGGAGCTATCACCCCGGACATTTCAAAACTTTTTTTCATTCACTTACATCTTGATTAAAATATATTTTACTCCGTACTGGATAGAAGAAAACTTTGATTTGAAGCCTCTTTTGTTGCATGAAATAGTGTGTTTAATCGTTCTTGTGACGACAAGTTATTAATTTTGCTTTATTTTTTAACCTTCTTAGCTTAGGTATTAAATAAAAAATAAACAAACCCAATATTAGTTACTCAGTTAATAAAATTAAATGAAAACTTGTTTAACTTTTTATTTTTCCATACAATTTACAATATTTAGTTTTAAAACAACTTAAATCTTAAATCAAATTCAGAAATTTATAATAACTTATACTAAGGAACAATTTTAACAGCCTTACATTTTGCTTTATATTTCAAGAAAGAAAACACAATTTGTCGTTTTCATCCATAGATCTATGTAACTAAATTAAATCAATATTTAAATCAAATAAAACTATACTTCTTAATTACTTGGCAACTTTTAAAGTAATAACATTAAAATGTCTTCAAATTTTAAACTTAAATTACTACATTATTAATTTGAACTTTTTGGTAACACTTAATGTACCCAAATAAATAAACACTGAAACAAATACTGTAGTTCTCTATTGAACTAAATTAAATCAGTCTTTAATTTGTGTTTATTTATGTCAAATAATGATGCTTTTAATGTTTTGGTAATTCTTTATTGCGTTTTCTTTATTGCTAAAAGATTTATAATAATTTACTTTTGTTCATGTTATTTACCTTGTCTATAATATATCTGCAATAGCGTATAGGGTGATTTCCTATATACTAAGAATCGCCACACACGTCTACACATCTAATATTTTGCTACGCAGCTAAATAGATCGCTCGCGCTCGCCATTCGCCAGATCACGCCATGCGTCGGTCAAGCGCGCCCCACCCCCGCTCGCGTAGTAAAATAGCGTCGGCAGCGCGTGCGGTGAAATACCTAATCCATAGTTTTTATTTACATAAATTATGGGAACGGATCTGATTGAAAACCCGGACTTTTATTATAGTCCGGGTTGCACCCGGACTACAATTTAAACCCCGCCCGGACGCTCCCCGGACGTCTTCAAAACTAGGACAAATCCGGGGAAACCCGGACGGATGGCAGCCCTAATTATATATAATATTAGGATTACAATATGCTTAGCATTATATAACTGTACGTTCGCCTCTGTCAATTTCAAACCGTACTTACGCCTTAACTGGCAGAACGGGTTGTCTACAATAATAATTTATTTATAATGAACAGTGCATGCAACAAAGAATTGAAAAAAACAATCCCGTCTAGATGTGAATCCCAGGTCTTCCTTGGATGTTTTACTGATACAATTATTAAAATGATGTTTTTTTCCCCCCTAAACCCCTTTAATTTATACAATATGTGAAAATGAACAAGAATTGAAAGTTTTTTCCTCTTTCTGTTGGAAATTTTATTAGTTGATACCAAGTTTATGTAACGTCTGACGTGGGTAGCTATTACGAGATTTAATTATTTTTATAACGCAATAAGCAAACCGCCATGATTAGTTGGGGCTAAAATTACACCATAGTTACAGAAAGATATGAATAGCACAGCCCCCTCAACTCCCTGAAGACCTAATGAGTAGTCCTCACTGTTAATGAGTGCTTCTTCTGTCCAGACAGAGGGCATCCAAGATGTCTGTTTCCATATCGGTGCACGGTTAGACAGCGGAGGAAGAGAAAGGACGGGGGTGAATAGAAAAAATAAATTAACCAGAAATAGATAAGACATGATATACCAGTTTCTATTTCTAGAGTGGTGGAACAGTTTCAATTTTGGGACCCGTGAAAGAAAGGCACCAATATGTAGGCTAACGAAAAAAGATAATTACAAAAAAAAAGATAATGAAACGCAAGTTATAACCACGTTTCAGAGGAATGTACAGAGACAATTTAGCGACTTTTTCATACAAGTAAGCACATCAGAAAACCGACTTGCTCCTTACAAGGTACAATGTTTCACGCTGAGAAAAATAAGCCAATAACAATTTAAAAATGAAAGAAAGTAAATTCAACATTTTTTTTTGTTTCAAAACCCTTCATTCAATAAACATAGAGTGAGTCCACAATATGGAATCTTTACATAAATGCATATCGTTTATTATGTACTGTAGCGTAGCTACATTTTATACAATGTGTGAGGTTTAAAGAATTTCCCTATGGTAGGCTGATGTACAGATTACAAGGGGTGTGAACAGAGAATATGATAGGGCTCACCTTAAGAATGAGTTGTGCTAATACTAACCTTAATTCAACTAACTTAAGCTAGTAAATTCAAAAATTGATGAGCTAATCATTTAAATAAACATGACGCTTACAAGTGAACGATTATATAGATTCAAATTCTTTAGCCACTCCTGGTAATTTATTGGATATAATTATATCGAACATACCGTATTTAATAATATTATTTATTTTGAGTCCCAATTAGGAAACAAAAAGTGAACGAACATGGATAATACAAGTTAATTTAATAACAGTTATATAATAACAATAACATTTAATAACAAGTTAATTTTGGTAGTAATGGAATGAGCCAAGGAAGTCTTGGATACGCTCACAAGACACTCAAAGTGCGCATGTAACCTTCCTGAAATAGAAATCGTAATTGTTTCTGTGAATAAGGGTATGATAATTTGAGGCCTTACTTCCGATTTTTCACATGATAAATTTGTTCTTTCACAAAATTCATAATAGAGAACTCAAAAAATGAGAGATAATAATTAATTCTCTTAAACTGCACAAGATGGTGACGTGCAATAGTCCATTGTAAAACCAGCAAAGAATGATAATATAAACACATAAGCAGGTACAACTACAAACATCACGATATTCTACAAAATCAAGAATGTTTTTTAATTTGAGAATAGGCCAACAAGCTTTTAATTCAAATCAATAGGCGGTTGGATGGCAAAGGTCCTGAAGCTCATTTGGTCCAGGTGGTAAATTGACAAAAATGGTATTTTATAATTACATTATAATAATAAATAATTTAGAGAACGGATTTATTAAATATATGGGTTATATTTATAGACGTATGGGGCTCAAACCGTCCTCGGTTAAAACCATTCGGCCACGCTGAACCTATATTGAAATACGAATTAACTTAAAGAAATGTAATGTATAATACATGTACAAAAGATTCGCATCTCAGCTATTCATGTCTATGTATGAGAATTTTATGTCTAGGTTTGCCTATTTTCCACCAGAGTTCTCTCGCTCAATCTTCAGCGATACATTTAGCTCTAGGAGTAAGTACATGTAAGAAATCACAGAACTCACACTTTGTCTAGGTTTATCAAAATGTCGCTATCAAATTGTTTATTTGTAAAAATTTACGTACGTCATTTTCATTCAGGATTTTACATTTTCCTATAAAATGTAGAGGGGATCTTTTAGCGAATGAACTAAATAACATGAATATATTTAGTCATTCGTCAAGTAAAAGACAAAGCTATCAACGAGGAAGAGTATTTGCGAGAGTAAACCTGTATTGCAAATGATTTAATATACTAAGAGCAGTGACCTAGGATGTCAGAAAATGTAATAAATGAAACATGTTTAGATTTTAATAGTTAAGGAGTAGTTGATCAAAGGAACAGCAACCTCATATAGCAATTATGAATTAAATAAAAAATAAATAAAGTTTACATATACGAAAAACCTACGATCATAAGCTTAGCAAAGGCAAAAATTCACTCGGGTTTTCTTAATAATGTCTTAACAGAGTAGTTGTAAGTAATCAGAGTTAATGTTTCAACAGTTTTGTTTAGAATAAAATAACGACCTTGGCATTAGTAAAACACTGACTACTTTTCCGACTAAAAGTACGCATGAAAATACTCATCGACAAACATCGACCTCCAAAGAGATAATAAAAAAAAGGCAATAAATTAATAAACTGCGGCGGTAAAGAAGAAGGAACAACACCAAGGGTAGCAAAGAAACAGGGAAGCGGCCGTTATGTTCCCGCTTGGACCTAGTAAGGAGATGTGCGAGGGACCTGCTGGTCGATGCCCACATATAGCTTACTGCTTAAGATCATTACCGCATTACTAACAGTTACTTACTACTGCCTGCTCCAGCCCCTTTAGTAATGCACTACTAATTGTCTGTCTTCACCCCCAACAGCAGTCGTGAAAGTTTACGCCGGCGTAGCTTATATCACTTCGTAACTTTTATAATGTCCGCTCGACACGGAACCGCCTTATCGAGGCTCAAACTTAGCCGGAAATATAATTTCCATTGGCTGGCAAACTGATTAAATGAACAATGGAAGAGGGCTGTTCCCTTGTTCTAGGGGTGTAGGTGTTGGCTATTAGAATGCAAGTGAGAAGTATTTTTTTTAAATTGTTATTATTTAAAGGATTTATATGTTTGGAATAACTAACAAATTTGGGTTGTCATTCGCTGATTCATATAATTTTTGCATCGTTTACAGATGTGGCTTGAAAATGCATAAACAAGTTTGAAATTTTGACTTATAAAATAAAGTAGTTACTTGTATAGTATATTACCATTTTCATACGAGCCTGTCTTGTGTGCAAAAATAACATACACGTAAAAGAATATCGCTCTATTGAACGAAATTCGAATTGGGACGACGAGAATTGGACAAAAACTAACCTGGAATTTACTCCGCCAAAATATCACTAATGTAAGAAAATGCCCTATACTAAATTTTCACAACGACCAAAATTCTGATAAGCAGGTTGACTTGCAAGTAGACAGAAGAATACCCATGCAATTTTACTTAGAGAGCCCATTACTGATAAGGACATGAAAAATATACCCATCTGCTTGAAACATGGCGTCCTGATCAATACTATGTAACGAGTGGCGATTCTGTAACGGTATAATAAAAAAAAACCCTATAAGAAGACATTAAAAGTTATATAAGATTAGTGTTTGCATTTTTTTGAGACCTTATTTTCATACAGTGGGGTGATATTTTGCATGGAAGTTTTACTTGATGCCTCAGGGATAATAAATACGCCTACATTGGCCCCAGAAAAAAAAATGTAGGATCATTAATTAAAAATTGCTTGCTATTAAATATAAATAAATGTTAGATGTTAAATGATAGGGATCATATTCAGGATATCAACTTAAAGACCTTAAATAATATGATACGTGCTGGTAGGCCCTAGTGGACTATAATTACAAGAAGTGATTTAACGTCGGTTTCGGAACAGTAAAGAAACCTTCAATTGTGTGATTTTATTTCGTAATAAAAATACAAAATTAAACCTAATGCTTCTCTAATTTGATTACTTTTAACTATACGGGTACAATAGAGGATATATTGAACTAAGCAAGAGCGTAATGAATACTTTGTTTTCATAGATTGTGCATTGCGAACATAACAATTTTCTTGTTTCCGGCTACTCCCACGTGTTGCTAATAAGGACCCGCCTTCAATGCCAGACGCCAGAGCCTTTCTTCGCAGTGACATTCATGCTTTGGACACAACTGCTCTTTGATAGACCCAGCCACTACGGAAACTCTACAATAGCCGTACAATTGCAGATGGAGTCCTTTCAGCACCGTCTAACAGGACAATGTCAACTGTTAATGAACCTTCTTCGTGCGTAACGATCACTAGATGGGCAAAACACATGTAAGCAAACCTTATGCATTCACTCACATAGCTGTGAATCAGTTTATCCGAGGATAAGTTGCTTCACCATTTTCGCTCATTAGACCAAAAATTTTCTGGTAATTAGACATTTTGAAATTATTGACTGCCTCAATTGATTGCTCAGGCTTCAATAAATAGCACTAGATGATAGTATCGATATTTTTGAGTAATAAGATGATTTGATGCCATTATATAACAGTTAATAGGATACAAAATAGGTTAATAGAAGATGCTCGCAGGAAGAAAATACAGAGATTTTTAAAACGGTATTGCTAATTAATTAACGAGGAAAGTCTAATGTGAAATAAAGAAAACATTTTGTTTTAAATCAAAGCTACGTTATTTTCATTGTATTAGCGAATATAAAAACAAATTATTAATAGGAATAAATGGAAATGCCCGAAAGTTGAGAAGGCTCTCATTATTAATACTTAGTAAATTGTTTTTTAATGTTTTTTCTTAGCATTAGGCCGTTTTCGTGATGAAAAACAACGCACCCCACTGGTTTATTAAAAATTCACAGTCAAGTGTGGACTTTCTTAACAAAGCGGTATCAATTAAAATTTAACGACTAGTAGAGATTATAATCCGATAACGTCTCAAAATGAATTACATATAATTAAAACATGCCTTCACTTTTTTTAATTATTTATATTGTACATATAGCATAAACATGTTTATATTTAATGTGAATATGTACAGAGACTAAGAAGTTTTACTTAATTGAACTAATTTGACAGGATGTGGATCAATAACATCCAGTTACTTATAATTAATCAAGACAATTAAATTTTCCAAAATACAACTATTATTAATTATTATTTTATAACCATTAATTATATGGGGTTTCATTTGTTTTTAGCATTATTAGGGTATTAATTTCATCTTTACAACATCTATATTTCTAAATCAAACAGTGAGTGACTAATAGCCATTTCTCACATGACAAGTCTCAGAGCCAACCACTCGAAAGCAAAATACAAAACAAAACATGGGTGTTTAAACGACTTGAATGTTAAAGAGAGGCAGAAGTTGTCTGTTCTCACCTAACTAAGCCATTTATTTACGAGGTTATTTCAGAGTCAATAAATAAGTAATTACAAAAAACATAATTAGATAAAGAAGAAAATAGGTGTTATAAAATACACTATATATTATAGTAAACAAAAAACACCGGGTGAGTGCCAATGTAGCCCAATAAATAGCCAATCATTAATCAGTGAATCAAGAAACAATAACACCCACAGGTATGGCAATACTTACCAGTCCCATTACTTGCTCATGCAGACAAGAAATTGATTTGACGTCATGGGGTTGTTCTGAATAAAAATTGATTTAATAAAACGTAGAAACACCGACGTACCACAACGGATAACTTCCACAACACTTAACTCATGCAGGGCCTATCAGGGACTGAATCGTGTTGACTTACTTCAGTCTTATCTTGATTGTCTTTGTTTTTACATTAGACATTATAAATCAAATTTAAGGAGATATAAATTTTTTTTTTTTTTACTTTGAATCCGCATACTTAAACTGGATATAAACGTTATGAAAATATACGCAAAATATAAGCAAAATATTTTATCAGTCAACATATCAGTAAGCTTGAAACAAATTTCTTACTAAAAATTAAGCTCACACGAGTATTCAATAATAAAGAAAAACTAAAATGTTTGTTTTTACACATTAATACAGAAGCTAAAATACAATTATTTCGCTTAAAATACTTTTTATGAAATGCATGTCAAAGAATTCAGCAGTCAGTCAAAACGAAACATTTACAGAAAATACAGTTAATAATAAAATCTTTCCTTGGGTGCTCGTAAACCTACAAAACTAAATTTATTTATTGTTATTGTTTGCTAAAATTTTATTTGGATTTATCGTGGCAAGCGGATTACAGACTACACATTATTTATGGAATTAAGTGCTTAAATTGACATGTTTTGATAAGGGGTCCAACGCAAGAACTATTGTTCATGTTATTTGGTCAAATTAGAAAATTGTCTTTAAAGTAAAATTTGAACGGTGTAATGTTTATTTCCGTCATAGGTACGAAACCTTACTTACCAACCAGGAGAAATTCACCTAAGAAATTTAATTGGTTTTCGAATATTGAAAAACTAGCCAAGCTTTACTAATAGTCTGTCGTCGGACTATTTATTCAAATACACTATACTCAATACATACGAAGTTTACTCAATAACAGCTTTGATAATGATAATTAGGCGCTTATTAAAATAGAAATGCGTAAAAAAAGAAATTGATCGCGAAAAAATCTTCTCTCTATGTAAGAAATTATTTAAATTTCTCTCTCTACGTAACAAGTAATGAGCTTAAAATCGTAATTTTGCCTCATATTAATCTGAATGAATTAATCAAAAAATATATAAAGAATTTGGAACCAACAATGGAGATCACGTTTCTGGTAAATATTTTAGCTGTTTTTACGAAGCTAATAGCTTTTTGTTTTTAAATAAGTATTTCTTTTTGCCAAAAATATTGTGCAGTGTTTTTTGTGTCCAATCATGTTGGATCCCCCGGAGTGCTCCTGCACAGTCCCGCGATGAATATTCTGAATTATTAACATATCTACTTGTTGGCATATATTTAATCAAAATAAACTTATTCTTAAATAGTAACTAATATATTAAGTAGAGAGGTATATGTATATAGGTAAATATGCGTGGATAGGATACCATATATATCTTCAAGGGTTTAAAACGAGTACCGATTAAAACAAATTTGACAGAGATGTAGTTTAGCATTAGCAGTAAATATACGGGGAGGGTGGAGGACGTTCAAAACTAGATTTTTCGCTAGATTATTAATTAAATTTCTGTGGGTAATAAAATTGAAAATTAATGATATAATGCTTGATATAATGAATAAGATACGGAGAGAACACTGAGCCAAGAATCCAACTGTTACAAAGTGAAGCCTTCTAGGATGGTTAGACATACATAATCACTTTATGCCTGGAATGTGCAAACGATAATAAAGGGAAAAGAAGTACCATATGAATCCAAAATGATTGTATGGTGTGGGGGGAGGGGAGCTCACCTCACTACTTAGTAAGTAGTACTTACCCATGTAGGTTATCAGGGAACTGAAGAGAACTTGAGTATATTTAATTAAAGAGGAGAGGAACGGGTAAGCCGAAGATGATGATATAGCTTCTGGTTGGCTAGAGTACGCAATGCGGTAGACTACCATCAGCGGACCCACTATCAATCACAAGTATAGACATCACAGCCGCGGATTCTCCCTTGAACACACCCGCTTGAATTCAAACAAAACTACAGTTTCACCGTTAAATTTGTATAGATTTTGGGCGTGGTAAGGTAAGGATTTTTTACTCTCTCTTCCTCTACCAAAGTAGGGACGTATTGGAACTTGCATTAGTCTCTCTGATGTGTAGCAAAATATGCAGTTTTTAACGAAGTGCACAACTCCAGTTAAGCCAGAGCAAAAATTTAAAAAAGGGAAAACGAAGAGATCCTTTGGAACGGAAAATGCGTTCTACTTTTTTCAGTCATTTTAGTTTATCTTTGTTGACTAGTAGAGAACTGGTCAAAATGTTACAATCAATCAGAACATTTTTACAACGCAATCGATTAGCTGAACGTAATACAGATATATATTCAAAGCTGTTCCGAAAAAAATTGCAGTAAATATTGAGAGATAGCAACAATAGCTAATGACATTTAAGCTATTTAGAATTTAAAATTACACTCGTGCGTACATTTAATTGGGGTTCTATTTATTTATGTGTTCCTGTTTAATGGAGGAAACGCCGGCTGCATTGCCAGCGCCATCCACATCTATTTATTTACGGAGCTACAGTTGAGACAAACTTTCTAAATAAATTAGGTTCCATCTTGTTGTTTTGAGGCAAAAATTGGTATAACCAATAGTTTTGATTAATAAAAAAAAGTTTCTACTTCCTTTTGGTATTGGGTTCTTTTGTGCCTAACTTTAGTCAGTAATTATTACAAATAATGTTTAACACATTCTTTTCTTGTTATCAGAGCGTAATGCAGACACACATGGCATATGGAAACGTTGTTCACTAATAAACGTGGTGAAAATCTTACAGCTCTTTTTCATCTACCTAAACCGTACTCCTACAAGACCATCAACTCATTTATCATGTCACAGATTAATAATCTTCAAGATAATACCAAAAAATGGCGATTGATTATTATGAAAATCATGAATTTTTAAAGTGAAATTTAAGAACCTAATTGGGCTGAATTGTTTGCCGATAAATTATTATGTTTTAATATTCTGTCGTTTCTAGGGAAGGTGAAAAGGGAGAGATCGGTAGGATATGTTAACTCGTATGCTAAATATAGAACACGTCAGTGACGGAGAGAAAAACGACAGCAGTTTTATAAAAACGTAGAGGGCGAAGGGATGTAAAACAAACTGTGCAGAGCAATAGGGAAGAGGGCAAAGTTATGAATGAGGGAAGAGAGGGAAGGACAGTTCGCCCGTTACAGGACACTTTATACCGGTCTCCATCACTGCGAGTGCCCCATTTTTAGGCGGTACATATTCCAGGGATTTAGTGAACCCTCTCCATGCTATTGCATATTACTACAGTCTCATTGCTGTGAGCTTAAAAAGTATAGATTTCGAGAAATGTCTCAAGTGGAAACATGGTAAAAATAACATGAGCTCAGGCTCATTGTGGGGTGGTTGTAAGTACCTGGTTGATAGTGAGGGAAAACCACCATTAGTAAAAGAAAATACAACGTTATATGTAAAAATATGGAGCCAACCGTAGACCGATTCAGGAAAAGGACATTTTCACGAATACATTTTGAAATTTGAGGAAAGAAGGAAATCACAATCAACAAAGTTAAGGACAACCGTTCTTGCATTTGTGACATCTCTGAACAGACAAGCGACGATGTAGTTGTTTACTGTAAACTATTTGACCGAAAACTAAAAAAAAAAAAATTATTGCTAATAGAAGAAGCAACCATGTGGATTTGGGAGGTCTCTGGGCTGTTTGTAAATATTGTATGAATGGTGAATTGTAAATATGTTATGAATGAGAACATTTATCTCAATTACTTATTGCCTAATAAGGCAGATTGTAATTTTAGCACAATAAAGAATTTATAAATAAAAAAATAGAAGAAGAGCCTGCAACAAAGTCTGGTATGACAGAAGTCTGTTATAAACATTTTAAAGCATTTGTTGACTTCATTAGTTATAGTGAATTGCAGCAAAATGTGTCGTTATGTACTACTATGATGTAATGAATATAGTGCTAATGTTTTGATAGTTTAATTTTTTCATTATTAGTTACTTCCTTTCATAACTTCATGAGATCATGTATCACAATATTTATTACGAATATTATGATAGATGACGATTATTCTTGTTTTTTTAATTGCATTTATTATTGATAAAAGAAAAGGACATAAAACACATTTACTAAAATAAACTAACAATATGTATTAACATACGAATGGTATCTACAAGTGGATAGGATAGGTTATAAACTCAAATATCACTTCATATAAATATTACAAAAAAAAAAATTAATTACAACCCTATACAAATATTTTTCACAAACATTTATTCTAGGGTATAATGAGAAAAAATGGTGAAACAACTTATTCTTCGATTGACAAGGAAGTGTAAATTTACCCACAACAAACGGCAATACGCAAATGAGGCGTAATCTGGTACCTATCAGCGTATTATTCATTTTCAACGCTCACTCTAAAACAGTCTGTTGTGATGACCTATTCAGCCATAATTAACTTCAAAGCTTAATTATGCAGCAAATTTACTACACAGTAAATATAACTCTTTAATCGATAACTGCTTTTCAGCTGTTAAGGGCAACTGCTTTGATCTACTAAACTGGCTATTATCTAGATAATAACTTAACCAATTCAAAACTTAATCTGGCTTAGGAAACTTATTGTGTCATAATTGTATTGGACGAAACGGTCTCCGATCAATTAGCCATCAACATATGAACATTGGGCACAATCAGTGCATGAGTATTAACCAAAGGCAAGTAGCTCAATATTAACAATGTAGCTACAGAAATCCCTAGATATTTTGTAAATGTTTCCGACTTTAAATACAAATGGGTGTCTCTTAAAATACTACCAATAATACTATGACGGAAATAAAGCTAGGCTTACGTATAATAGGTAGCAGGACATGTAGCTGGCACGGCTGTGGTACTCCGCACACTGCGCCGTAACAATACTTCAATAACCGGAGGAGGACCCGAAGGTGTGCAGTAGCCAAGACAGCGAAAAACGCTTTATCACCTAACTTCAATATGCCTTATTGATTAAGTCAGGGGAGGAGGTGGCCTTCTCATTGACTACTTCAAGTTGTAATTGTTTGCGTTTCTACTTCGGGGTGGCGGATACACCCTCCTATCGAAAGGTGATCGTCGGGTAATTGAAGTTTTTCTTCTTTCTTTCTTTCTATTCGACAAGAAGGGCTACTCGGCCCTTCCTCAGCCAACTTTTTATCTGACAGGGGTGGAAAACTTTTAAATCCCTTTGAAAAGAAAAGAACAACTTAACTTTCCTAAGTAGCGGATCGCTATAATTCAATAAAAGAATAAAATTTCTGCTAAGTGTTTGAACATCATAAAATTCAGAGATATTAACGGCAGGCAAATCAAGATATCCGATATATATGGTAAAATATGGAATAAATATATTAAAAACTAAAAAAATAATTATGGCACACCTGATAAAAAAAAAAAAACCCGATTGTCACCAAATATGTATGCTAACTAATTAGTAGATAAGTTAGAAAAATAACGAACTCTTCAAAACACCCACTCTTTCAGCCGTTAAATAATTTCCTGGTTTCCTAACGTGAGTTCATTTCATTGTTGTTGATTTATCCCTCATATATAATGTTTATTTTTGCGATCACAACACAATTTCTTTAATACAATTAGATTTTAAAGCACTATAATTCGGTATTTCAAACAAGTTTTAAGCATTAACACTAACAGCAAACTAACTCAGAAAATATCCCTAATAACCCATATTATTCGGCCCTTCCATGGATTTTCAATCCCAGACTGGTTTAGGCCGAAGACAATGTGAGTTCACATTAGACGGTTCACCGAGTATCGATATTCTGAAGGGCCTAAGGTCAGGCAAAATATCACCGGCGTTCGAGGAAGTGGTGCCCCTCGTAATTCGACCTTTCGAAATCCATGAGGCAGGGGCGCGACACGGAGGTACTACGACGTAAAAGAAATATCGGGCTCTGTGGCTCGAGCGCTGTTCGGATGAACAGACCGTTATGCAGATCAAAGTGCAAGTTTGGATTGGTGCCATAATAAATAAAACGTAGGCCAATCATTCAACCCCCCCCCTCCTCCAAAAGATATTTATGTTATAATATTTTACAAGGCGAGACTGAAGACCATACATTTATGAAATTTGGAAAGTATGTAATAAAGAAATGAAAGACCGAAAGAACTGAGACCACTCTTTCTAAAAACGACTTCATTCATGCTGGTGATAATATTCGAAATCGGTTTAAGAACATGAACCTCAAGAGACATCCAACCCTACCGGCGACAGACAACCTTCCATGTCTATTGTTGGCCCTCTTTGTTTTTTAGAATATTTTTTAATTCTTTTTGCTTTACCGTCTTCAGGGGAAAATCAGAACATTAAATAGTAAACTGCTTTTGAGCTGGAGCTTTAAATATCTTAAAAGTTAGCGTAATGGACTTTTTTTCATTTTTATTTTTCAAATCTAACACGGTGGAACGGATAAAATGTCTGATTTATTGATTTTGATTAAATTTATTTATTAAAATTAAAAACTTGTGAGACTATTACATTACAGGTAGCTGTTACTGTTTAGAAATAGACAAATTTTGTGAAAAATGAAAAGAAAAAGTTCCAGCCCTTGCCAACATGAGAGGAGAGGACCTATACTTCCCATAGCAATGCCCGACCACATGTTTGTCCGTTAACTTTGAATAAATTACGTGATTCATAAACTGAAGCTAACGGAATTTTGAATAAAAATAATATCAATAAGAATAAAAAAGAATCATTATGGTTTGTTTTTTCTTTCGTTTGCCTCATGCCCTATGAACTGACATTTCATATGTTTCAACCCATTATTCCCCGATATTGTCCTTTTCTGATATTGTTCCTTCCCATAACGGGATATCCAGTCTTCATTCATAAAAATAACATCTTAAAACTTAATTTACAGACCATATACAGGACAGACTAGATACTAACTAACTAAATATTTACAAGTAGTGCATCGTCTTCCTTTCGTAAATCTAGCTTATATTTACAATGCCTCTATGGCATTCTGTATAACGATGCCTTCTTGATGAGCCTTGCCGCAATCACGGCTGCTCGTTCTGCACCATTCTCCTCGAGATGTTGAAGTGGCCATGCCCCTGAAGTTCCCTCCACTTCTGGATGAAATTCCCCTGAAGTTCTCTTCCGTATCGACCAGCGACAGCAGCGGATTCGTCCATCTGCCTGCACCTCCTTCCTATCGAACGGAGTAGCCGTGTTCTCGTGGGTTCCAGGGCTCGAGAGGAGAGCCAGAGATGTTCTTGCGGTGGAATACAAATTATACATTTCAGATGGACAGACGAAAATCTACCGCATCTTTTGTTGTTGTTTGTGTTTGTCATACATGCGACTATACAATCTTGATTGTTCAATTATGTTGTACTGAGGAGTCTCTGACCCTGATTAAACGTATATATTTAATCGGGCAGTTAAATAATCTTGTAGAGGAGAGTCTTTTAAAAAACTTTATTATGAATAACAATCAAAACACTGGTATATATACAAATATTAATCAGTTACAGCGTTAGAACATACTTTAGGGAAGGCTAAGGCACAAGTGAGGGTGTCTTGGCCCCAACAAGTAGCAAAGGGTTAGGGTTAGGAAAATGGTTACTAACAAAAAACAAGGGGACCATAAGTCTCAACTGAGGTACACATTTCTACTAAAAATGTAAGATATAATGAGCATTATATAACTGGGCGTAAAAAAATAATCAATGGTTTGTTTCTATAAACCGTGCTTATCACTGAGATGGTTTATCGAAGTTACCTTAACGAATCTTTAATATAAATCTAATTAATTATTTCGGTTTATTATTATAAATATGTTTGTATTGTTTAATTATCATACCTAAGCTCAGAACAAGGAGGAAGTTATATTCTGCAACAGAACAAGAACGACGTGTAAAAATAATACTTCATTCCAATCTTTCATAGCATCTCATGAATATAATAACACATCGCTCAGTTTCCCACTCGTGCAGATCAGATCAACGGGCCAATTTTAAAAGAAATAACCCTTACCGCAGCAGGATAAAGAGGTAGGGCAAGACAAGAATAGCTCAAAGTTAAAAAAAGAAACGAAATAAAAAGGCTCATTACCATCAGATAGGGCTAAATATAGTGAGAGCTGTTTGCTTGAGCCACTGCAGGGATTGCGACCGCCCCCCTGATCAGTACGACGCAGTACGAATACACAGTAGAAGTAACATTTCTAAGCGGGCCCTACTCCATAAGGAGTAATAAATGGTTTTTGTGGAGACAACTACGTAGGTGGTTGATATAAGATAATAATAAATAATAAAATTATTAAGTTACTAGAGGGAATATAAACAGTGAACTGGGAGAAATCGTAGAAGGTAACGAGACTGTAAAATTAACAATATGTGCAAAAATGTTTTTCTTTCCCGACTTCCAGTCATTGAGAATTTAAATCCACAATTCAGAGAAGCTTAACTCAGGTGAACTCGGCCAAATATCTGTTTGGGATATCGTGTTGATGTGCTAAATAATTTTTTTTTTTTTTTTTTTTTGCGGGATTAAAGCGCTCTATTTTTATTTTGACATAATACATTTTTTACGATCCCTTCCAGAGGACGGTCCCTCACACGAGGTTTCCCTGCGAGCCCGTTATAGCAGGCTCCGGGATTAGTTCTCATAACCCTCGTGATTCTGGGTTTCTTCGCAAGTCAGTGAGGCAGACTTTCGATGACTGGTGTGCGTGTTCCAATGCAATTGAGATTATTGCCTCGGTCAGCGGACCTTAGGTTATTTTTTTTAACCGTCTTAATTCATTAAACTGCAGAAAAAACACAATAAACTATATTTATAAAACAACCTTATCAAGTAGCAATATTATAATGACAACTCACTATCAACCTACTATTAACAGAAGTTTCTTACAACCTAAGTAGACGGATTTAAAGTTACTTTCATTAGCAGCTCTGAAAGTAGAAGCAAAGATCGGCTTCAAATAGGATAGCCCCATTTCCGGTCCAAGTGTAACCCAATCAAAAAGGGTTACTAGCAAAAACATGTACTTTATTAATCTCTCTAATAGTTTTAATATTTAGCGTTAGTAGTTATTTTCTCAGGAATTATAGCTGTGAACTACCACAAAACAAGTGGAGTTGATGGCCTGTCTTACTAGTTAAGAGTAGTTAGACAACATAGCGACAAAAGGGATGGGATAATTTACGGAAGATGTAGTATTTAAGCTGTCTATTAAGAGTTAACGTCAAGCTTTTAATAATTTTAGCAAGCGTCCAGGTAAGTAACATACCCACTCTATTATTAAGCGAAGAACCCGCTATCTATTCTCATGAGTCCACGGTCGCATTTATTTCTGTTTTCAAATATACTCTTCAAGTTTCTTCCCTCCTCTCAACGAGAACAACTCATATTCGATGACTCGAGAATGTTAAAATATAAAAATAACTCCTGCCTCACGTCTATACTCACCTATGAGCTATTATTTGAGGGCAAAAGTAGAAATGTAAACTTGGATGTATTGGACCAATAAAGAAATACAAATAAAAGGCGACTGTAAACATTAGGGGAAAGGCGATTGCTTGCACTTTCTGAAAGGACAAGATAAGTAGGGAATGTATAATAAAGCAAACATTTGCTGACTACGAGGAGACTGATATAGCGGCATGCGCCACTTATCCCTTCGCCGACAAAACAAACTTATATGTAGCGCAGGTGGGCGGGGCTACTTGACATCCCACACCTAGTAGCCTTCCGTGTTACCCCAGGCACCGATAGTACCATAGCCACCCACGGCATACTGGTACCTATCTGTCTAGCTCACTGTCAAAAGCCTAAAATGGCCACAATATTAGCCCCAGAGCAAGGGTTGTGGATCTGTCACCCACAGTAATCATAAATATACAAGACATCTGTTTCCCTTTTTCGTGCCCAAGGATATGTAATACAACATAGACTTAGCACATCACCAACCGACCAGTGTAACAACCACTAGCCTACCTGGGATGAAAGGAAGAGAATTCGCATCAGTTATTACTAAGGGGTTCATGTCTTGAGATAGAAGAAAAACTCGAGGGTTTCTGAACTCTAAAAATTAGTAATCATGGATGGCACCGCCAATAGTATATATTTCATTTAGACATAACACTTTTTTTACGATCCCTTCCAGAGAACGGTCCCTCACACGGGGTTTCCCTGAGAGCCCGTTATAGCACGCTCCGGGCTTAGTTCTCATAACCCTCGTGATTCTGGGTTTCCTCGCAAGTCAGCTAGGCAGACTTTCGATGACTGTGGTGTTCGTGTCCCATTTTAAAGTAAATTTGTCAATTAAGAGCCTATCGTGTAAGGTTTCTTCATGTACATAGAGAGAGGGTTGTTTACTCAAATGCGTGAATAGATCAGCGTCTAATGTGATAATAGATTCTGTTTCATGGCAGAATTGCTAGTCTGCATTGAAGGTCACAGGTAGTTTTAGCTGAGCACATCCTCTGATCAGATCGCCATCAATCATAATCAAAAAGGCCGAGCTGAGAAGGCACGCAGGCAGCGGCCTCTCGGGACCGAAAGTACACAATACCCTGCCTTCAGCCAGCACCACCGGTAATTTATCTTCTCCCGAATAGACTTGGAGCATCTTGGCCTTGGGGTGTAGCAACATTTATCCATTGATACATTTTCTTTAGGGCTTTTTTCTGGGTCGGAAGGACGAACGATAGACTGTTTCAGAATACGAAGAAAACATCAGAAGAAGTAGAAAACATTGTGTGTTAGAAACAAAAAAAAAATATTTAAGTGACTAAGCTTTGAAATAAGTAGCGCAATGTTAAGATTTATTTGAAAGTTCTAAGTATCCAGAAGGATATATTATAGTTGTACTTGAAATTCGAGTTTTTCACATATCCTACACCACTTAGTCTCAAACCCCCTCAAATAGTATTTATTGAAACATCACCAGTTTGATTTATTCCCGAAAGTATAATGGACTAATTATAATTACAGCACGCCTAACAATGAACCTCTAAACTGCGTGGAAACATCTTCGACAAGTCAAGGTCTTGCCACGCATGCCTTATTCAACAGAACTACAGCGCTATGCATTTTTGATATATTAACGTATACATAAAAAATAAGAGTGGATTAATGAATAGATAATAACACTAGCGGGATCGATACCCCAACTAAAACTAAAAAGTTGTGGTGTTTATTTCTAGGATAATGAAAAAAATCTATTATTCATAACACAAACTATATGAATTAATTCTCACACAAACTCTCTATGAAAACATTCTTAGTATAAACAAATCAAATAAAACTAATATTGAATTAATTCGGCATTATCTATTTGTCATCACTTGATATTCTAACTAGTAAAAGTAATTTTACTTCCCGTATATTTTTTTTCATTGTTTTTCATTTTGTTACAAGGAAACAATCCAACTAGCTTAATGAAAGGGTAAAAAAACGGTATAGGCTTTTGTTCAACCCAACGGGCGCTTTTTAGACGCAATGTTGGACTTGGGGGGCCTCTGGGCTGTTTGTATATATAGTATGAGTGAACGAGTGAATGAAAATTGGTATGAATGAAATCATTTATCACAATTACTTATAGCCCAATCAGGCAGATTGTAATTTTATCTTAATAAAATTTGTTAACCGAGAAAAGGTTATTGATATGTGAGCAATTGTTGTTGTTTATATTAAGAACTTGTCATAGGATATGTTGATAAGGTTTTGTTTTTGTTTTTTTGGAGGGGGAGGATTAAAATAATAATGTAGATTTTGAATTCCTGGTATGGATACATCGGTAACTATTTTTCATCTTTTCTTCAATTGTGAATGCGATTAAATAAAAAACAAATCTACTGATTTGTATCTATATTACTATATACTAGAACATATAAAAAAAAAACAAATATCAGTTATTTTACTTGCAAACCTTAAGGTTTAGATAAAGGGGATCTGGATGCTTTTATCATTGGGCGGCTTACATGTTTCCTTAAATGGTAAATGAAATTAGTTTATAGATCATCTTACATAATATAGTTTATAGATACAATTTCTGACTAAAGTAATAGCTTATAAGCACGGTATTTTGAAATTAGTTTTCAGTTTTAGGATTTCGTTGTTTAGATAAACCTTTTTTTTTAACCAACTAAAAAAAATGTATTAGTTATCTAGCGAATCCATGGTAAGCTGTTGAATTTCAATGAAAAGTTTTTTTCTTTATATAGAATCCTCTTGAGCAGTTCAACGAGTAATTTGCTCCGAAAGAATACGAAATATTCGAGTAATAATACATATGGCCTTGGCTCGTTGCATATTTGGACGGACTTTGTCATTAAGACAAAAATGTATGTTATCTTCATTCGTTTTATATGAAAACTGCGTAATAGATTTATAATACATGATAAAATATTTTATACGTAGTATGATAATGTTACAGTACCTCATATTTCTAAATGTATAACCAAGCAGTACCAAACAATAGTAGAGAAACGTGAAGCTTACCTGAAACAAAAAATAAATAGAAATTTCATTACTTTAGTTAAAAACCGGGGACTTCGTGGGAATTTTAACTTAATAAAATTGACATCCAATAATTGCGATGGTGCTGAAAAATCTCCAAAATGTTTGCTTTACATTACTATACAAAATACATTTTTTTTTTTTATTTATCAATATATATTATTCAGTTTCATAAAAAACATACATTAAGTAATGTAACTAACATATTATTGTGATAAACTAAACTAATAAATTTCACTATTTATTAGAAGTATAAATGCTTCATAAGAATTTTTATATCATATTTCCTCCAAGGAAAAATATTCTTTTCCCCAACAAAACTTTCTGCTTTCCCGCAGGAAAATTCCTGGCTACATCCCTTGCTTCTTATGTGAAATATGTGGAATAAGGGGGGGGGGTAACTTTCATATTATAACGTAAAAAACACTCCTATGCAAGTGCGCCGTAGCAGATGAGTAATCATTCTATTTCGGTAGTATAAGATAATGGGCATCGTTTACACAAGAAACAGCATCATAAAAACTATATTTAGTATATCTGAGAATGACAGGCGGCATTTAATTATGACATTCAATATATGTTCCATATATTCTCACTATCCTTGCAGATCCTAGAAATAGCGGATAGATAAATATTCAATTTAAAATATATATTGTGGCGTGTTTACTGATTAAATCAAAATACAGCTCCCTGTTCGAGAAGATATGCCGATATGATCATGCGTGTAAGGTCACTATAAAATATTTTAATAGTTGGAATGTATAAACTCAGGGGTATTGAATGATAAGCCAATTCAATTAAGTAATTTATTTACTCCAAAATTACTTAAAAAAACAAAACAATTTATAATAAGTATTTGCTCTATACAATGTCAACCTGTCAATATCTTTTATATTCTACCAACGGGACTGCTTCTCAACTCGCACTGATGTTCATTTTTCAAAACTAAAGAACTTTCGGGACAAGTGTCAACTAAGGGAGACTGAGACTCACCCACCGCTCCTATGAGATAGCGAGACTGGGCATATAGCCCATGCATTCCCCCTGAGGGAAACAGATCAAGATTGCAAGTACTGTTTAACTTAGTTACCGTCATGAAATTAGACGCTTGGGATGAAGGGGCTACTTGGCGAGGTGTTGCTACCGACGGGCGGGCAGGGGATTAATCACTAATTGGCCTATTGCTTAATGATTGATCCTATCGAAGTAAAGGGATCACGTCTAAGAGAAGCAATGCACAGAGCGGCAACAAGTCTTGCCATGTATTGCGGTTCTCATGATTCTAATTTTGTGATGGCATAGGTTTTATACAGGCGAAGGTCGTTACCACTTCATTATCTTTAGACAATTCAGACGTTAGTACTTAGAGTATGGCTTCTTAATTACTCCTAACTTTATTTGGCATCAATTTATCCCCCTTTCTGTATTCTATAGTAGATTTTAAGCACCTGGTGCTTTATTGCAGTCGTCATCTTTTAGTACACTGTAACCGGACGTGCTTGGGTCGGGTTTAGCCTTACATCTTCTGTAGATGGTTAGACCAACCCGCTTATTACATTAATGGAATGGTACCTCATTATTGTGGTTGTAGGTTTTAAGAAAACTTTAATCGAACATGCTAGGGTCGAATCCTATTGTTTTCTGACTAATGGACATACTTTTTTTTTTCAAAGTTTGATTTATACCTTCCACTGATTCTGGGGTTACGGAGGAATGGGGCGCATCTGTTGAGGTTTTGTGGTAAATACTATGCCCTGCTTGTTTTTTAACCTTTTAGGCCAACAGGTTTTTAAAATCATAATGTTACGATAGATATGGCTTTCTCCAATATAAAGAGGGTGTTTCATTAAGCGCTTCCTATCTTTAAATTTAAATAAAACCAAATGTGTGTGAGATATCATCAAAATTTTTTATTCGTTTGAAAGGCCTATCAATGCCATTATGTATGAAATATAACACCGTGCAAATGTCCACCGCGGCTTCGCTGGGTGGCGCGCATCCGAAATGTCCAATTTTCCATGACTCGGGCGCATAAATCAGGCTGAATTTGACCGATGGCAGTTATGTTGGTTTTGAGGACCACTGTGATTAGCGGGTTATTTGCATGGACCTGCGACTTAAGAAAACCCCACAAGAAAAAGTCTAACGGGGTCAAATCGCACGACTTCGGTGGCCAGTTCACAACACCTCCACGTGAGATGACCAAACGTCGTTGTCTATGGTCGTTTACCTTCAGCTCCTGGGTCAGTTGAATTTTATACGGGTGCAGGCCTAAGTCACAACGCAAAATTCGCCAAGTTGTGGTCTGCGAAAGACCGAGCTCTTGTGAGCGACGCGAAACCGACTGCCTCGGATTCTCCTGCACACTCTCACAGACAGCGGCGATGTTTTCGGCAGATCTTGCGTTTCGTCGACGTACGGGTTGATTGTTTACTGATCCAGTGGACTCTTTATCCGCCACACTACGAATAGTCCTGTCGATAGGACGGTTATGGCGGCCACAGAACGTTGCCCGAACAGGACATCCATATTGATAAAATAACTTTATCATTGGCACGTGTTGTTGAACGTTATATTCGTCCATGGTGATTTGGGAAATTATACTGAATAAATGACAGCCAATTTGACAGATGCAGCTTCAACAATATGGCCGCTATCAACTGTCAAAGTTTGGAAGACCCTTTAGTAACAGTAATTTTATTTACTTTAAACAACAGCATTGCTACTGCAGAAAACTTCAGTCATGAGCATATGTGATGCCCAATAGAAATAATATATCACCTTACTTCCGTACACATGCGTCTTCCTGCATAATGTCCAAAGCGGGTTGTTGTGGGTTAGTGAGAGAAGTGATGGATGCAAGTGTCTGTAACAAATGGTTAAGATTCCCATGTGTGTTAATTTTTCCTCGAAGCAAGATATGAGAGATTTGCTCAACATGGAAAAAATTCGTTCACTTTTAGGTGTCATATGGTAACATAAGCCAGTAAGATGGGAAATTTAAAACAATACCTAAACGTAGCTCAAATAAAAGGTGACTTCACTACTCGTACTACTTACATGTAATTTTATATATCAATTATGATTTTGGAACTCGCTCCAGCCTTCATTTTATTTTAGAAAAACGTAGAAAGGAAATTTATAATGTATTCAAAGAACAAAGGATAAAAATAAATTAAATGGCCAGGAATGAGGGAGGGACCGGAAATGGGCTTGACACATTTCAGAGGTGCGCGTTTTTCACTACACTAGACACAACCATCCGAGACGCATTATCTTGTCAAGTTTTTTTTTTCTGTTTACTGAAGAGATAAGAGCCAAAAAGCTTTAGTGTTACATACACAAAAACGATTCTGCATTTGCTGAAAGAAACATAAAAACGAGTTTTGAATCTGTATAACAAGTTGGGGTCTTGGTTCAAGAAATATTTCTTCAATTTGAATTATTATTTTAATTAATGCACAGTAGAATAATAATAATTAATTGCTGCAGGTTAATTGCTCATCTTTTTTTTTTTAATATAAATTTACGGGGAAACATTTTTCTATCTACCTAATGGGGGTAGGGGGCTATGATTAATTGAACTCTTTAACGACGTAGAAATCTCGAAAAGTTCAGTCAATTTATTTTCATTTTCATTTAGTCACGACGACAGTTTTTCATATCACCTGCATTATTTGTAGCTTACAGTCACAATCAGGGTTAAATTTTGAAACGAAATTAATAAAGTCTTTATTCTGAGACACTGTCCACTAAAAGCAAAAAAGTGATAGGTCCAGCTGGCAAAAAAATAGAAAATAAATTACTCTTATTTACTTATTAGTATTAAAATTAGTCACATTATAAATTATATAGTGTACTTGTACATAAATGGTGACATAAACGATCCAAACTCGTATATAAATATAATCTGATTAAACTAATGACATAAATGAATAAAACAGGATAAATTAGCAAACCATTGTAACTAGGGACAAAAGATAAAATTTTGGAATTAATACTGGGGGGGGGGGAGTAAAAGGTTGCAAGGTTAGATTAAAAAATAGAGAATGAATAAAATAGGTGAAAAGATAATAATAACGAAAGATTATGAATTAGATTGTAGGGAGATAACGAAGTGGTCAAATCTGAATTTAAAGATGGGGAGCGAAGAATAAGGATGGTAAAATACATCTAAAGGTTTGCAAGACGGATAAGCAAAAATCGGTAAAATGAGACAGATCTGTGGGAAGAGAGATAGAGGTCGGATGGGCTGGATCTAATTTTGATTTTCTGGTAAAGTTTTCATTCTATATCTAAATAAATCCACAAGATTATCAAATATATATATTGCAAAACAAAGGAATGAGATCTGAGACATACAAAAAAACGGGTCGATGCTGGGGGACTGATAAGACCAATGCCAGTTAACTGCGAAGATTATCGTTGGAAGTAAGTATGATTAGCTATTGTATTATGCATTACATAAATACTTCATAATTGTATATTTTAGAGTCTTGTTTTTTTTTTAACATAAATCATTGGCAACCGTATAAATATTCGGAGTAAAAATCACGGACCGGAATGGCGTGAGTTCGACTTTAATAACTTTTGAACTAGGGGTTTATATTCATATATGTAATTGTATTTGGTTTGATACTGGCTCTTTAGAGTTAAAAAATAATAATACTAGCTTTTTTTTATTGACCTACGCCAATATGCTAACAAATAAATCCACCCACAATAGGAAGTCATTTGTTATATGTGAAGCTACAATTGAAGAGCCGCTCCAACCCAGTTAGAGATAATCCACCATTTTCGCCATTAGCCGGGGAGTACGTTTCCCTACCTACCTACTACTACTAATAAATTAAAAACCCATCAATCAGATTTTGACTCGACCTCTGGGTGTGGTCCGATTCCTCCGTCGATCAGCTGTCCAGCCTTTCAAGCAGTTCTTACGGGATATCCAGTACACATCAGGGCGCAGCGTAGCTATGATTTTTTTTCACTTTCTTTATTGGGTCTAGTATGCTATCACATATTTCAACTTATTGTCAAAAGTATGAAAATACTTAATTCAAAAAGATCTCCATAGGAAAACTACCCATCGAAAATCTTTCAACAAAAATCCATTCGCAAAAATAGATTCACATTCATCCAGTCACGCTCAAGTGTATACTTTTCAAAAGTCAACGAACCCATTCCACTCAAAGGCCTATCTTTACAAAGTACGAATGTGGATTATGACACCTGGCGTTTCTTATTTTACAGTCACTGATGAAAGTATATTGACTACTGAACGTGCTTTAGGGTGAAATAAAGCATAACAGGCAAAAAGTGACTTTCATTTATTGAATATTATTGTTGTACTGAAATAATTAATCTAACATATTGATGGCAATCCAATTGATACCGATAAAATTACATTGGTTTGATAGATTGTTCATCAAAGATGTCAGAATAGTTCGTAGGTATGTCATAAAAAACCGTTATTATGAAGTATTCAAATAACAGAACTACATCTGTTAAGGCCAGATAAAGTTTTTGTTTTGTTGGAGAAGTGAAGTAAATTGAATTAATTTTTTTATCTTTATTTAAAAAATTAATTTGTTTGTTAGATTTAATTATTTATTATTTTCGTTACTGACGTAAAAAACTGTAAATAAAAATCGTCATTTTTTTTGATTGTTCATGTAAAATATGATTGTGTAATTTCTGTTCATTATATTTCGTAAGATTAAATTGTAATCTAAGTTAAATACCTAAAGGAGAATTCCATACCTAGGACAGTGGCACTTTGGACTTTTGGTAGGGGAACTTGTGGGCCCAAGCCCATTTACGTCAGTGTTGAGGTAACGTCTGAACAGTTAATGTGTACCGATCTCAGACTTAATTGGCCATTTGGCCAAAATCATACCTATATGATATTTAACGTTCCCCTTGGAGCTTGGAATCGCCGCCCTGCGGTTGGATTTTTTTTGAGCCTCAACCTGACCACGACAGCTCTACGTTTTGTTTGCAGCCTGCACCCGCGAGAGCGCTTGAACTGAAACCTGCCGCTGCGTGAATATACACTTGTTTCACTTATTTCCTAATCAATTCCGTAATTGATTTGTTGCTGGTTGCCTTTTGAGTATTTATTTTGGATGAGTTTATTGACAATTTAATTACAAGTGACGAGAATTTGGTTAATTCCTTTAATTATTAAGGATAAAAGACATTTTTTTATTTGAAACCAGTCTGTCTTACATTGGCAAATTTTATTATTATTAACCAGGCCTGGGTATTTTATTTTGCTCCTCATTTTTTTTTAATGAAATTTTTATAATATTCTGTTTAATTTTAGAATAAATGTATTGTGAATTGGCATCAACTCTTATTTTCATTCATTTACAGTCCACTAGTTCATGCTAATGAACCAACCTGTTTTGAATTACCACTTGGAAGTATACAATACTCCACGGGTAGTTCAGCGTAAACGACATCCCTAAAAAGTTGCATATCCTACAGTAAAAAGGTTTTGCAACTACCTAAATTTTGTTAGTAGTTGTTGAATTTTTTGGAAGCTCCAAAAGTTGCATTTTACTTTTAAGGAACTGAGAAGTTCGTGAACTAGAAAATTATTTAATCGACCAGTTCAAAAATAATAATTAACACCACAGAAACACACCAAATTCTATAACGATGTACGCCCTAACATAACCTAAACCCTCACGATGAAATTCTGCTTTTGTGAATGTTGAAAAATTTTTTTTAGCTTTCAAATAAGAAATTAATTGCTAAAATAATGAGTATAAATCAAAAGGGTGATATAATTAAAAAATAATTAGTAGAAAACGCTCAAGATTGTTAAACCATATATAAACACATAAAGCATCCAATAGCAATTACCACAGAGAACTGTTTTCTTCTTTTAGCGAATACTCCCCGAGGTACAGATAAAACGGCTGGGTGCCCCGTGAGATATTGGTACTCGCGGAGGAACAGAGCTAAGACAACTTAAGAAGGGACTTACCGGCAGAATAGAAAAACTAACCTCGCCAATAGAAGAATCCTCCAGCGTCCATTGCCCCAGATATGCTAAAGATCCACATGAAACAGGAACGAAGAATCGATAGGGATCTCTCGAAGACTCAAGGAAATGCGATGAAAAATAATCAATCCGTATGGAACCGACTAGTATTGTTAATCAATAACATTAAAAAAAACATAATCCATACGATCCTGAAATAATTAGTATATTATTTTAGTTAGTATACAAATCTTAGCTAGAGAAGTATTGACATATAATCAGCTGATTTAGGTAAAATACGATAGCGAGAAAAGAATGAAGAATTCTCACTTCTATTAATCTTGATAGCCTCAATATGAATGTAAAAGCCTATTATAGCTCATTAGTTCATTTATTAGTGTATTATTCATTACAGCTATTACAGAAGCTTATTTTTATTTATTCATTACAGAAATCATCAGATAAGCAATTATAATGGTTAATAAACGAAACGATTTAACGCTCGGCCTTACAAGTTACTTTACGTTAAAGTATTTTCACTTCACTGAACTTAGTTCGGGCCTCTACCCGTAAAAAGTTGTGAAAGGGGTCCGACTTTTGTCACAAGTAATTTTTGTATACATTTCCGTTACTTCATTTTAACCAACGCCTAATTAACTTATTTTGACAAATCGTGAATACAACTGAAATGCATTTAGATTGAATAAATCATTTTTAAGACCTATATTGAAGAATATAGTACATACGTAAGACGATTGCCTCGTTTCTAAATGGCAGTACAGCAAAACTCTGCAGGTGAAGCAAAAACGAAATTCAATAAAACATTTCAGCGGAAATTATTCCGGACTCTATTTTAGAGAGAATTGCTCTACACATTTTAGCTGGATCGAGAGAACACTGGCCAGCCCCTGCTCTACAATCCTCCTAGGCGAATGACGTCTTTCTGCTTTTGAATGCGGACCATTTAGCTTGATTTATGTTTGCCTGCCTTTTGTCTGCAGATAAAGGCTTAATTGTGCTCTAACGAGAAACATCCCTGGTGGTACTTGCAAGTTTAAAAATTTATCGTTCTCTGTGCTATTTATTTATCCCGAGTCATGGGAAGCAACACCCTGTAACTATTGGATATATTAGGGTATACAACCTAGAATAGATTACATATTTAAATGAGAAATCCCATAATTATTTTTAATCATTATTACGAGTCAATGAAAAAGATATACTGCCAGGATCCCTACGAGGTGAGAACCCCAGATATTGGGAAGTTCCCAGGTCCCAGACCGATTCTTCAAGACTTTTTTTTTTCGGAATGTTAATTTTTGATAATTAAATGCTTTACATTCAAATAGAAACCAAATTTAGATTAGAAAGAGCTACGAGTCAATATTTCATAATATACTCTCTTCAATTATTTAAATAATTTAAAACAGGTTTATTTGATTTGAGTATTTAGACCCATGAAAAAAGAAGTCCTGAAATACCAACTCAATAGATCATGTAAAAATAGAAACCAAATTAAACCAACTGAGAGCTTGAATAGAATGATGGAGAATACGCAGATTAATTAAATGATTGCATAAATTAAAAAGCCCCAGTGATGAGGTTAGAATATAAATTCAGTAAACTCAGTATTTTTTTTTTACTATCCCATTAGCGTTTCTTAACGGACAACTTTTACTGAACAAAAGAAAATTTCCTGAATTGTTTTAAATCACTAAATTACTGTGAGTAAATAGGAAAGGCAAAGAGGGAAAATATATACATATCCCTTACTTGGGAGAAACGTGAAACAAAAATCATCTAGACTTTCATTCCGCTTCTCTACCTGACTTAGGTGCGCCTTACTACAGGATGTGACATAAGTATAGTAATCCGGAATACTGCCAGATTAACCAATGTGTTACCTTGCCGTCACAGAATATACGAAGCGGTGTAATAAAAACCTCAATTTTCTTTTGCCTCAATGTCAAATTTAGTATTTTTGAGTTGTGTCACTTTTCTTCTAAGTGTGCTGTATATATATTTTAATGTAGTAATTTAATTAAAATAAACTGGCTGATTTTTAACAATTAAATCCAGATATATAAATCTAGAGTAAATAAAAGCTTGACTAACGAACATAAAACTAGTAGATAGAACCATAAGAGCGCGTTAAATTAATCTAGAGGCAGCTTCTAAAACTTCCGAATGAGGGATTAATATGCATGAAGATATGTATGATCGGCCGGGGATCCAATTTAGTCCCTCTACTATTAGTTGTTAAGTATAGAGCTAACTTTAAATCTCCTTCTGTGAGGAATCTTTGTGCAAACGTAAACAAAGTAGTATCGTACGTTTACAGAATAGAATAAATGATAGAGCACTGTAAAAAAAATAACAAAGGATGCCTCATTATTTAATTAACCTAAACAAACATTCAACAACTGCTTGCGCGAACAAGATTAATGAAGCTATAGTTTCCAGATGGTCGATTAATAAATGATCTTTGACTATCTTTTTACTACAATTATAGAAAATTGCATGGATAGCGCGATTTTTGTTGGTATGTATACTATTAGTATTATATTTAAACTATTTTTGAAAGGCAAGAAATGATTTTTTATTTGGCCTTACAACTACTGTTAATAAGCAATAAAATTAAGAAGATTACAAATTGAAATATTTTTTTAAACCAACGCCATGTGGTGCGCTGATCATCGCCGCCTTTAGTTTAAATCATTTCTGGAAAGACTTTAGGAGGTGTATATTTATTTTTTCATTTAGAAGAAGGAGACTTTCACATGAAATACCTGAATTAATACTTTATTAAGGCAGTCATCAGATCATTAATTATTTGCAAACATTAAATAGGATTGAAGCATTAACAGTCCTTGGAAAAATTGGAAAAGAAATTTTTATATGGTCCATTGCTATCAGTTCTTATTAAGCAAAAATGCTGATACCACACTGCCGGCAGTTTATCTTCTAACCACGTTGGGTGGGTCCTGTATTGCCAAATTCTACACTCAGTACAGGAAAGTTAACAAAATAAAAAACATACTTATCATTTATGCTACACTAACAAGTATGAAATGAACTCTTTGCAAGACAGGTAGTTGGTAAATGGTGAGATAATAATTTAAAATGTCCCCTACATAGACGGAGGTAGTTCTGACCAGGTGGGCTACTGACCTTTAGCGGTAAGTTCTTTGTGAGCTCTACTAAGCCCAATATGGCAGTTGTACTTAATCGTAAATCACGTCACAACTTCCTGCAGTATATATATATATATATATATTTGTCGCATTCTGTAGGGCGATGATAATACCTACAAGTACAAAGACCCGTCAAGTTTACTATATAACTTTTGCAATTGAATTCAGGTCCAGTGAGTTAAGCCTCGTAATAAACCTTGGTTATGTGTAATAATTATTAATGCCAAAAAGGAGTACTGTAATCAGACTTTTCAAAACTTTGACAGCAGTCTTATTAACTTTTGAGCTCATGTATCCATATAAACTAGTTAAGCCAACAATAAATTTTGTCACATTGTGAGATCATTTTGTTACATCAATTAAAGATTAAATTTTATTTAAAAACATGCAATATTAAAAAGAGCACGGCGATTTCCTACTTATTTGTGAACAAATTGCTATGTATTTTATATAACAAAAATACCGTAAGGTAAAATTCACGTTTTAGCACATCAAAGTTTTACAACCGTGTCTCTTATGAACGTAGTCTTTGCTCCTCCTCGAGTTCCTGGCGAAGCACAATATCGCAATGCTGCCCCCTTATAGTCCCGACCTGGCTGCAGGAGATTTCTTCTTGTTTCCAAGGATTAAGACCTCCCTCAAAGGACGGTTTTGGACGGCATTGAAACGATCAAAGCCGCCGTGACAACTGTGAACAAGGTTCCCGTCAAGGCCTTCCAGGGCGCGTATTTGAAAAAATCGCTGGAAAAAATGTGTAGATGCGCGACAGTAGTACTTTAATGATTTCTAAACGATTGTAAATATATCTTTATATAATTTATTTTTTCACGAAAACACTTGCATTACTTTTTGAACACCCTCCGTATGTGTTTATCTTTTAAATTTAAAATAGATAAATATTTTTTAGGGCAGCTGTCGTAGTACATACAGACAATTAGATGAATGACTAATACTTATTTCAAAATAAACCCTATTAATTAATACTAGAATGCACATGACATTACCCAATTAAATTTATTGTCAAATTTTGCAATGGTACGAAGTTGATTACTACCGATCGATAATGCAGGCCTTAGAAATATTATTAAGTAGCTATAGTATTATATATATCTTTCTATTATAGTTGTATGTAACATCTGATAGTCTTGTCGATAGTTGAACCATTTCTGGTCATGTCTATTCCTAGCTGGTGCCGAACTAAAAATATTCTCGGTGGTATCGTGGGCCTTAATGAAGCGTCGTCCACTGCCCACGCGGGTCTTTCTCATCCAAGTAGGCCTCCACTGGATTTACCATCATCGTAATTCACGATAATGTAAATGTATATTTACTTTTGAATTGGCCGGGTAAACGTTTTACGATGTTCCAAAAGTACACATTTAAAAGTAACGGGCGTGACTCATGTTTCTTTAATACCATTTTAACTGAATATAATAATTTTGAACTTAATAACCGCGATGAATATATGCTGTTTTCATAAATGAATGCGGGGAAAGGAAATAAATTGCCAAGTCTCTTTTAGTCTGTCTTTCTGTACGTTCTACGATTTTTAAGGTGTCCCCAACTCCTCGAAATAAACTGATAAGTGTTTAGTTATATAAATTGTGTATTTAATACGTTCCAGGTAGGCTCCAGTAGGGTTGTTTTATAATTTTACATTTTTATATATTTACACATTAACCTTTTTTTCATCGGCTGAAAAGATGATTTTCGAAACATGTTTTTAAAAAATTGGTGCGGAGACTCTGCAGTAACACCTCCACATTTGACATCCTTGATTTAGTTTTTATACATTTCTAAAAATACAATTTAATTTATAATTGATTAAAAAAAAAAAAAAAAAAAAAAAAGTTCTCTGATTTAATGGGGTAAAATGGCATGGCAACTGATCCTGAGATCAACTAGTAGTAACCATTCGAGTCGAACTAAGACATCGAGACGGGGCACTCAGGACTATTGTTGAAGCCCTTTGTTTTCAAGAGGATTTAGAAGGATTTGATGCACAATGCAATGATGCAGGCAGCAAATATCACTGCCTCTAGAGAATTTCATTTCTCAAGAACCATTATTTTGACATCTTGTTACCACTTGTTCTTACGAGTGTCAAATATAAATTGTAAACATAACGATGAGTGAGAGGCGGTATGAAATAAGCTAAGTAAATCAATGAACAGCTCTGTGTTCTACAAAAAACCTATATATAAAATAAATAAATAGAACTTATTTAATGTCAAATGTTTGGTTTTAAGTGGCTGTGAAGCTACAACAAGATTCATTTTTATTGTCTAATTAAGAAATTACATAAAATTAAACTACGGAATTTTAAATGCACCTTAATGATATACTGTAGAACGATTAGAATTAATGAGAATATTTTACTATCGGCAGTTGTCAATAGACGGAGACACAATATCAGTGCAAGAGAAAGTGACTGAACAAGCAAGCGTGAAAAAGGAGAGACATACGAATCATTCTGTGAAAAAAAAATTAAAACTTTCTCAAATGTCAATCTTGGGACCGCTAAAAGAATTCCTTAATCATGGTGAACGTCTGAGGGTTATTCATGGTCACCCAGAATAGTTTTCATTAAAAGAATAATCAAACACAGAAAATGTCTATTAGTTTGTACAGAAAATAAAAAAGTTTATTATCAAAGATATTCCATTTTTTCGCCACTACAACATGTATTTTTGAATCATAATTTTAAACCACCAAGCAACAACCCAATATTATGAAACTTAACATGATTAACATGATAATTAATAATGGGTATTCAAAGAAAAATCATACTAGAAGGATTCACCAATCCCAAAATTCACTACTTAGGTCGCCATTTTTTTTATGCCCCATCTCAAAATCTATTTTTAATGTATAAAGTTCTGATTTTTTTTTCTAAATGATTAAAGATACGTTAAAGGCGCAAAAGGACTTTTACTAACAGATTGGCTTTTGGAGCCAACATCAGAAACTACTTATTTAATAATTTCAAGAGTTAGTTTTTGTTATAGTTATTTTTTATTTGTTAAAAAGGCTATTTCTGTGACATAGATTAAAAAATATAATGAAATATTTTTATAAAACATACCAAGTAGTTTTTTTTAATCATAATTTAATAATTTTCAAGTAAGACCTCTATTTTTTTTTTTTTTTTTTTTTTTACTTACAGTGTCCTATATTTAATTATTAGGTATTTTAATAAAATACCTAAGTAATTTACTGTTTAATTTTTCCAAACTAATTTATGCTATCCAATTTGGCAAGTAACTTCAATTAGTGGAAAAACCGTATTTCTGACGCTTGACTGCACTAAGTAAGAGGTTATCATAAATCGAATTGTCTCGGTTTAAGAAAATAAGCTCTAATTACTCTAACAAGAAAAAAAGATATATCGGTTAAGTTCGAGGCGTTGTAGTATCAGACAACACCGTTACATCTTGTTTATTGAAGTTAATGGCACATTGACAGTGCAACACAATGAAACAGTTCTTAAATTTAATTCAACATTATTGCTACATCGCAATAAAAGACAAAGACACGTAAAACGTTGGCAACTGTGTGCGGATATGATACAAAAGGAAATCCCCACAGACTCTCTTCTCTGTTTTGAAATAAACTATTAATACTTTCCTACGGCACAAAGCCGTGTTTCGTCACGACAAAGGATGCTTCAATGACAAATGCCAGTTGCTTTGAGTTAACCAGGCAGGTGAAATTCTGAGACCATCAGGCCTAAAGAAAATATCCTCATTTTATTGAACAAATACAACCTAACATTTTCCCAGCTGCATTTATGTTAATTATTTAGGAGTATGAAACGAAGAGGCAATTTTATTGAAAAGAGAGGAGAGGCCTAAATCACCCATATCAAATATATTTTTCCTTTATCATTAACTTGATATTTAGCTAAGTAGATAGCACTACTCAAAATCAGATAAATATACATGTAATCTACCAATGAGCCACCAACATTATACAAACAAGCTTGGCGTAAATAATGTTTTTTTATATAAGTGAAGAAAAGGCTTGTTAATGTTGAAAAAAAGGTTATGCGAAAACTTCCACTGACAAATTCACTTACACACTAAACGTGAACTCGCGTATTGCTCACTAAGAATTAGAATTGCAGTTTGTTTCAAACAATTTTCATAGGGTTAAATTAAATTCAAATTTTAATAAAAGTATTAATAGAAAACAGTTTCTTTGGCAGGTGGCATTGAAGATTACAATAAGACAAACAGTTTTTGATAACATGGGAATTTATCTCGTTTTCGTCCAGCCTTATATAATTAGCGACCGCTTAGAAACAGCTTCAAACCAATTTCACAATCGACAATAAAACGACAAAGAAGTCATAATTATAGAGAATGGTTCTTGAGACAGGGTAAATGGCAAAATCACAAACTGTGCAGTTTGATAAATGTGCACACTAAACGAGGAGCTCACGAACAATTAGGCACGAACTAGAGCATAAGCTTAAGTTCAGCCTGGGCGAGGTAGAGCCAAGGCCGAATTATGTTCATTAGTAGAATAATAGTCGGGGCATGAACCCACGACACCCAAAGGAACATGATACTTTTACAATAAACTGTCAGGGCTACGATAGAATTTTATCATTTTCACATGATACAATAAGACATTTATTTCTTAACTGAGGCACTGAATTAGTTAAGATTTTAATCTGTTTAGTACTATTTAAAAAGAGCGAAATAAAATTAAAAAAATACGTTTATTATTTCACAATTGAAATCGACATGGTCCCTTAATATTTTTATAGTATTCGCCCTTGATGAGTGTTTTAAATCTACTAACGATTTAGTACATTAAGTTTAAGTTACATTCGTCACTTTTTCCTATTCTTGCGGGCCATTTTTTTTTTATATTCTATTTTTACAAATAAGAAATTCGCTATATAGAATTTAATAATCGAAAGATTTTGAAAAATAGATGAAGCCAGAATTGATAATAGGTACGTTCAAATCAATCTCAAATTGTCTTGTAATGAAATACCATCCTGTCGTCGTCACCTGTTCTACTTAGACATTAAATTTTGCACAAGCACTGTTATAGAAAACTCGACAAAATATGAGTAAATGTTATTAATTATTTAATTAACAACAAATAATGATTCTGTATTAGAACGAGTGGGTTATTAAACTAAATATCTTCACGTCCTGATTTATCATATGTATTATGCTTTCGGACTGTTACGGTCTATAATTACAAAAAAATCTTTAAATCTTTTATTTAAATCAAGTTCGCAACTCTAGTTTCGATAGTTGTTACCGAAGTTCTAAATATAGTAACAAATAAAAGCTGTTACACAAATCGTATTGCTACTTTCTCTCAGCAGAAAGGAAACCCTTAATTGTATTATACTTCACACTTAACATGATTTTTTATATTCGTCAAAGAATGAAAAATTTAGAAGTGATTGCGAGGGTTTGAAACCGTAAATTTATAGATATCCAAAACGTATCTGTATTATAGCGAATTAATGGCCCTATAGTTTAAAGGTAATTAGTTTCATATCGTGTAGAAGTAATATGTTCTCTTATCACCAATATTCGAGAACAGAAATGAAATCTTAGTCACACATGCCTATATATCATACTTTCCTATACCCAAATAGGATATTCGACATATACGAGGGTGGTCTCAAAAGTTTCCGACCTAACAAAGCTTTTATTTCACTAACTTTTATTTATTTTATTATCATCTTCATGTTGAGGTCGGAAACTTTTCAGACCGCCTGTGTATCATAATTAGAAGAAAATGGTCCTTGCCATTTTGTAAGGCGATGTTTGAGGATGTGTGGCTTCGAGCCAAGGGCCAACAAACCTTGATCGAAAAACTCTTGGCTTAGAGCTACTCCGATACCGGTACGTCCCTATATCAACTTCCCATATATCACCTTGGCTGAGATAAAAACTTTTGTAACAGACTATTAAACGATACTAACTTCATTCGTTGGGATATCGACTTAGGACGATGAAAGAAATATGTAAGATTTTCATAAAATTAATTATTTATGGCTGACATTTCGACGTGCTACGTCTGCATCAGGTCCGAGAGTGGAGTGGTCAAATGATGACAGTGAGATGTTGGCTGCTTACGACTCCTTAAAATGCAGTAGGGAGCAAATAATAGTGCTTATACGAAATGGTATTTAAATAAGATGGTAGTCATATTAGGTTTCTGAATGAAGAAAATAACGTTTGAAGGAAGAAAATATTGTTAGATTTTGAAAGTACCTATCAAATAATTAAGTATGCACGGAGAGTACCTACCACAGAGGAGGAGGGAGTTGATTGCCTGTTGTTTCAGTGACCTAAATTGTTTCGGGAAAAAGTAGATCAGAATATAAAAACAAATCCATAGGTCTTGGTGCTTTTGTTTAGTTGTTAAACTTGGTCAGTTTCCAACTGAATTCCCCGCCATAATGGTTTATTTGCTTATCTACAGGTGGATTTTATTTTTAACTTCCACAACACATTATAACAAAAACGTTTACAAATACACCTTCTCATCAAAATTATATTTACACTTATATAGAACGTGCAGTCCATTTTCAAAAATATTATCACAAAATTGGATGTAATAGAAAGTAGACTTTCTGAGGTCAAGGTAGTCTTGACCCCAGTACGAAGGAAAAAAAACAGGGCACAATTTAGTCTTGGCACTAACCACCGAAATAATAGATAGAACTTTTTTAAGATGAGGATTTTTTTCTTTTTTTTTTAAGGATATTGACTAAATTTATTACTAAACGACGCTTGGACATAACATGTATCCTAGCATCAGTTCAAGGTGCGATATGGTCAAAGGATGACAGTGACATATTGGCTGCTTACCACAGCATAAAGAATTGCGGCATGAGAGTCTTATAAGAAATATAAAAATATTGTAGCTGCCATAAAGCTAAAAGTCCTTGAATGTTATATACTGCGGGGCCTGAATTCGCAAAAGGCGTTTATCACGTACGGCCTGTAAATTTTTGACAACTGTGGCTTTTGGTTTATTTACGTGCTCACACTTATCACTCCGAGCTGTTGAGAGCATGCCATCGTCACAAGAACGAAAATTCGAAGAGATGAAGCTTGTTCGCTTTTCAACAAGAGAACTGACCTTTTTTATCGGGTGTCACGATAATTTTACTGAATTAGAAATTGGAAGAAAAATTGTGAATTTTCAAAGAATTCTAATGTTAATAAAATAAATGGCACCGAAATTACTTTTCATAATCGCAACTAACCAAATGAGGTCATATTTTTTTCCCCCTAAGCTCTCAAACTTATAAAAAATAGGAATGTGGGAAAAATAAGGAAAATTATTTTTGGCTGGAAAGTGCCTTTCACTAAGGGGAGACCCCTATTTGAAGGATGTATGAGAAGGATATGGGGTGTGGAATGCCTAGAAAGGCATAGAGGTCATAAACATGAAAGTAAAGGAGTTTACGAGACAGTAATAAACGACTCTACGAGAGTAGGTTATGGTTACGTTCGAAGGTCAGGCGATGTACATCGTAAACCTCATTTCGTGGATAAGAGAGTTTCGACACAGAAGAAGCGCTGATAAATCACATTTTCTTGTGAAAACAAAACATCAGGTATTACATGCTTGTCTCGGAAACGTTTCTATCATGATAATAGTGCAATCTTATTCTTTCAAAAGCAGTCCATACCATCCTCCGTTTAACAACAGCCTCCCAAGACTCCCCCCTGTCATGTCATTAGCTCTGATCAGCGCACTCTAACCATGCAAAAATAAAAGTCAACTCCGTGACAAATACTATAATTAACTTTCTGGCAGCGACAGCCGGACGTGGATCAGGTCTTTTTTTTAGAGTTCTTTTAGGTTGGCTGCCGCCTCCTTTCCTAGCCAGTGCCTCTCACGTCTTAGCTCAAGGATTTGTTCTTTTTAGTCCACTTTGTAGCTATGTCCGGCAAGCATTAGGGAAAACTACTGGCAGGGCAGGCCATCATTATCATTGGCTCGACGTCTCTCTGATGGTATCTCTCCCAGAGCAGAATACGAAGGGCGGGGCGCGATTTTCTGGTTCCAACCTTTCATTTCTGCTCTCCGCGATCCAGGCTATAATTTTTTTTAATAGTATTTAGAAATAAATTACTTTCGTAGATAAATTAATTTAAGTAGGGCTCAGATGATAAGAAGCCTCACAACGTTTTACCATTATTTTTTAACTAACTCGTATTTTTTCTAATGTAATAATAAGAATCTGCTTGTGATTCACCAGTCGATATTACTAACAAAGATTATAAGCACTTTAATCAACAAGCGCTTGTTTAATTATTTATTCTGTTTTATGTTTCTTAAGTATGTACAATATTTTTTAGTGATATTATTTTTTAGTTCAGCTATCTATATAGGGTTATAGCATTATATTACTTATACATACCGGGTGTAAATATTGTCTACAAATATTCTGTCAAATGTAACCCTGAACGACAACGAAGAATTATCTCAATTGACCCAGGGACTGCCTTCACGTGAATAGGACCCCTTAGGGCCAATTCCCGATGAATTCTCAGCGTGGGTTTTTTAGGAATGGCCACTGAGTCTGCAATTACATATAATTTAGATCTTCTCCCCGTTCCAGATAACAGGCGTTCAATTAGTGGCTGCACTCATTACACGCTTTATTGAGCGACTCTTACGAAACAGCTCTTTAACAGTTCGTAAATATCCTTAATTGCAGTCATGTTGATGAGATAACAGGCTCAAAGGAAATGGAACGGAGTAAGAATAGTAAGCATATTGATACGACCTATCTATCTGCAATCAGTAGAAAAACAAACCTCTAAAAACACCTTTCGAAAAATATCGCAAAGTTTATTTAAAGTGGGACCAATAAATCTAATGTGTACCCAAATTTAATATTGGTTATAAATGGTTTTACCTTAAGATAAAAATACACGACTACTCCGGTGTCATCCTAAGCACCATGAGATATTGAATACTCGTAGATGTAGAGGAGGTACTCGTAGGCCAGTAGAATTGTTGGCTGATGCAGCTCCAAGCCAAGGAAAGGATAACTGACTATGAGAATAACAGAAGAGGTATCAATAAATGCGAATGCAACCTATAAGAATGGACACTAGGGGCGAGAAACCCCAGATACTAGTACTTCCCTTTAGACAAGGATATCATTAAGACAAAGTGGGTCCCCCCTGACTTAGGAGACACAGCGAATTCCGTAACAAGCTGTATGCGACCTGATATGTCCGTTCACCCGCAGTTTAAGGAAGCACTTGAAAATGATATGTTGAAGCTTAAAGCAGGAAAGGCTACCACGCTTCTTGCAGGAATCCGACCAGATTGTGGAAGAAAAGAAATTTGCCAAGCACTGAGTTTGAAGAAGGCGAGTTTACACGAACCGTTTTCCTCATCAGTTTTGCACGATCCGATTGAAAACGGATGACAAGGCGGTGGGTGTATGGGTGAAAATTGGCGCTGATTCAAAATATTTAGAAGATTTCACAAATATCTTTTAAGGTTAGAAAAATAATCATCATGTCGAAACGTGATAAGCTGTGTGGTGTATGCCTGCATCGGTTTGACATGGAGGTTGTATTCTCGGCAGTTTCAAATGTTTCTGCTTTAATTTTGATTAAGATTGAATTTTAGGACCATACAAGCCACTAAAAATAGGACTTAATTGGAATTGAATGTTTAAATTTGTAAATACTGAAGACTGTTTCTAGAATCTCCCGGAAGTTAAGTATTCATTTCCTTCTCAATTTAATGAAAGAGTTATTTAAAGAAACGTTTTCACTTATGTTCCAATATCGTCGCCCAATAAATACCCCAAAAAGAAAACAGTTTCTTTTAGTTAATGTAAGCCATCCTTGACTTTGGAAAATTAACATTCAGAGAGCATAAAAAAATTTAAAAAATAGAGCTATTTTCGTTTTTTGCACTGAATGGTAAATGACTCGCTAAAGCTACCGTCGCAAGGTCGCAAAAGCTGCTGAAGTCTGGACGGGTAAACAGGCTGTGCAAGAGAGTATACGTTCAAAACCAACGGTTTTCCCCAAACTTTTTCCTTTGAATCACCCGACGGTTTGGTTGGAAGATAAATCAGATCACGTATCCCGCATTAATGAATCTAATAGGCAAACGGGGGGGGGGGGGGGGGGAATTAAGTGCACCGTCGAACAAAATCTGCAAGAGGGGGCAGGTCTTGGCACAACTTAACCGATTTTCCTCAGACATTTCGAAAATTAACATTTTACGGCATAAGGAATTAACCACATTTACTAGTAAAAATATTATGAGTGATATAAATTGACGAAGTTGAAGTGCAAATTTACACGTGGGATAATCAAAAATCATTTTGCGAAATTGGACCTTGTTTTGCTTAAAATAAAAAGAATGTCAAAAATATCATTGAGATATAAAGTAATTACTATGTTATTGTTGGTTGGATCCAGAGATTGGTTCTGTTATCAATTAGATAAATATTATTATCAGTTCCTCAAATTCTACTTTGCCGGTTACAATTTGTATATTATTATATTTTATTATTATTATTATATTATTATTCTGAAGTGTGAGGGAGAGGAGAGGTTTGCGGGGGGTTTTGAGTGTAGGCGTGACAGGGTCAGATCGATCTACACTACGTTCAGCTGCAATGTTGTACTCTGCAGTGGCAATTTTTTACTTAATTATTTTTACCCCCATTGTCCATGTTTGAATTTTTTACGTATTTCTTTTATAAAGGATTCATCGGGCTTTAAAAATTTACGTCTTTCTCAAACTCTAAGTAGAGAAACTTTGCATTTTATTTCTGTATGGCGAGATATGCAAAGAAAAATGTCGTGTTGCAGAAAATATAAAGCAATATTGATAATAGATGAAAATCTACAGACGACTTAGCTTAACTTTCAGCAGCTTAAGGTTACATAAATGTTTCCAAAACCTGCATAAATGATAAAAAAAATAACTTGGAGAATACAATTTATTTAACGAATCGTTAGGGGCATATATTTACAGGGATACTAACAGGGTCAGTAGCATTAGTGCGTGATTTCATTATAGAGGATATAGCGCCAAAGAGAGAGGTATATGAAAAATAGAAATAGTCGCAGTTAAAAGAAGATTCTCGGAAAAAAATACGATAAGTTGGTCGGTTAAGTGGTTGATGAGACAGATACTACAAAATATGAGTTTAGATCGTCAAATGAAACCGAGAAGACTTCCGAGGAGAAGGACTCGAAGGAGTCACCATTTGTATTATGTATCAGGATCAGAGGAACAGGCTTCATGGCAGCAGTTGGGTTGTCATGCCGGACTATAGCCTACGCCAAGTTGCGGCGTATTTTGACAGTTCTCCGGCATTACCCGGGAAAACCTAAATGTTCCAGGATTCGAGGTTTTACTAGCAACATATTCAATAGGAGTCTCAAGATGCTACTATTGTATGATTTGCGAAAATAGCAAACCACAATCGGCGAATCAACAGTGTAATTAATGAACAACATTGGTATTGGACTCCAGGACCTTGTGTGTTGGATGGATTGATGACAATCTAACATCTCTGAAGGGGGGAAAATATAGAAATATAGTGCGGGAGTAAGCCGGAAGCAATTGTTGAATGTACGTATCACCCGTAAATATAATGAATACAATAAAAAAATGGATATTTAAAAATGGATGTTATAAAATAAAAGCGCTGAAAGGATGCCATTGAAGAGGGCTACAAAGATATTGGGCCCTTTAATATAGGGTGGCAAGGCATGCTTTATCAGCTACATCTGATTTTTACTTTAGTTAGTCAACTTTATTGATTGATGTTTTCTTTTTCGGAAAGTACATATGCCCAAGCGATTCTAAATAATAAACTTTCTAAAAAAAAAATTAAATTAAATTTCGCAGAGCTATTAAATATTAGCTAAGAATATTTTTAGTAGTTAAATAAATTCAAGTCATCTGTGATATATGACACTTTTTCATAATGATAGTCTAATTTCAGTCCCAACACATATTACATATTATTAATCAAAAGCCAATATCTATAACTTGAAACCCTGTTTAATATTAATATCCTACTCAAATGTATTCTAAAAAAAAATGTATACCGACTGATTAAAAACATATTTTATTAAGATCCCAATGTGACTCATTTCTTTCTAATATCGAAGTCCTATATAATATTTGCATGTCATTAAACAGTAAGCTCACAAGGCAGACACAAATGAAGGGTTTCTGTTTTGAAAAAAATCAACGAAAATCTATAAATGGGCCGCTTCCAAGTCGTATTTTCATCCTTCCCCTCATCTTGTGTTATTGGCCAATTATTATACTGATGGCCGTACGTGCTGAAGATTATATTACAGTTTCATAATAACTAATTAGTTTAGATTACTTCATTGGAATGAGAAGCATCTTTGTTTCACGAATATTGTAGTAAATTATACCCGAAACAAAAGGAATCGCTATTTGCGGTGATGAGAACGAAGTAATCCAAATATTCATAATTTCTATTTGACACAATCGGCATGACAAATGTAGAAAGTTAGCTACAAACCAGATATGGCAGAGTGGAAAACTGAACCGACCTAGTTCCTAGCTGAAGGGCTTAATAAATGGCTTTCAGTAAGGCCAAGGGCGGGTAAATGTTAGGGCCAGTTTGTGCGAGATACTATCCCCTTCTGCCAGCTCAGGCCCATCATGAACTAAAGAAGTAATATATTTTATAGCCTAGACTATTCTGCTAGCTAGGGGATGAGGGATAACTCATATAATGTACGGAAGAGTATTGTCATTATCATGATGAAAAATAATATTATAATTATTAATAAAGCACTTACTTTACTTTAATGGGCATGATTTATTTCTTAAAAGTGCAAGATCTAATAAATCACCTAGAAAAAAATTTGTTTCTAAATTAAAATGTATTCACATTAAGTAATTTTTCATCAATTACTTGATTCGAGGATCAGTTGCATCGCCATTTATTTTAACAAATTTTTTACATCACTTATGAACAAGTTCGGAAGGCATTAAACTTCGATTACTATTGCTGGCTTTCAAGCCTTTTTTTTTTTATTATATATTTGAAATTATTTTTATTTAGTTTTCTTAGTTTCTTGTAGTTTCACCAAAACCTTATCGCTGTACTTCGAGGTATTATGCAATTTACTTATAAAACTAATTATGTTTTCGGCCTTTATCGTAGAGCGTACAGACGATAGAAGATTACAACGTAACAATTTGAAAGTAGAGCCTATTATTTCGGGATCGAGAATTGGTTTAAGTGAAATACTACGAGACCTTATTCCCATAAATTATTTCTTTAGCATTCGCTTATTTTTTATGTTTTCGTATGTTGCATGTTTTCATTTTTTCGATTATATTTGTTGCTATTATCATTTTTTGACAATTCTTGGATGAATGAGTATTTTTTGTGGTAATATTAGCTCTTGACAATAGTAAATGTCAAGGAACACACCTGAAGGTTAAATACACATTAACTAATTGCGTAAATATAATTTTTATGATAGCTTGCGCTATCCCATCAAATATTTATTTTGCTAATACTTGTGAATTAATTATTTTTCAATAGGTTCTAGTTTTTAGTGTCTAAAGGTTGCCTTTGAAAAGCAGACAAATTCAGCGTCTGACACTCAATTTAGGTTAAGTCTAAAATTCAACAAGTCAATTTTCTCCATGGAAACACACACCATTTCTGCCCTGGGGAAGTATAACGTTATTACAGAAGTAAGTACGGCAAAGAGGGGAGAAACCCTTGTGAACCGCCCTCTACGATATCGGCAGGCAGGAGAATGCCAATGGAATGACACAATAAAAGCCCTTAAGGGTAGGAAGAAAATATTAGATAAATGTACCATAATACAAGCATTTTAAAAGACATTTCGTGCTTGCTATATGGACGATAAAAGTAAACGAACGAGAAGATGAAATTCAGATTAAAAATATATACTAATATTTAATTAGTGAACAGATATGTTACTTCCAGCCTCTAACCACCTCATATTATGCTCACAAGATACTTTATTTTAATCGACTTCGAATAATTATATAATATGAATTAACGTAGTTTCTTAAGACACACAGGTCATAACGATTCTTTCTTCAACTCAAAACTTCTCATAGGGTACAACAAAATGCAGAACGTTATGGAAAATTTGATACATCTTTCTACGAAATAAAACTCTGTTCAAGTCTTCATTCAGCACTCAGGTCAGAATGAGTAACTTGCGCTCACTAAAAGAGCAAAAAGGCAAATGCTTTCGATCTATTCTTTATGAGCAATCTATGTTGAGTGTGTATTGATACCGTAATTCAGAATATTTAGAATTCATGCGCTATACATTAACTAGGCATTTTTAAAATACATATTTAAAAAAAAAACAGAACCTCGAACCAAAACGTTTGACGATTCACAAAATTTATACTTCATCTTCCCAAACTATTTACTGCTTCAGTATAAAAACAGTTTAAATTCCTTCGACCTGTTTTAGTTAAATTAATTTGATTTAGCTTTGGTAAAAATAAAAAAAAATAAGAATATAATTGGTAACCAACGATGTTTGTATGGGTATGATTAGATGACAATTTTAAAATGTTTGATCATTTTTGGATGCATATAATCACATTTTCGGCTTTTTATTACATGGTTAAAATTCAGCTAATTTTAATTGATGATTATGAAATATATTAATATTGAATGGGTGTGTTATGATTAAAATGTTGTCACATGTAAATGCCAGTTATAGTATCATTAACATTACATGCTGTAATGGAGAAGTAATTGTTTTGCAGTAGCTCTTACATATTATTTTTAGTTGCCTAAATTTGTCATATTATGCAGAGACCACTGAAGGCATTAGAAATATTTAACTCGAGAAATTCTTCTATCGGTCTTTATGTGGAGTTTTAATCCCACTAGAGAATAAAAAAAATAGGAAAGTGGTGACCAATGTCCAGGATCTAATAAAACATAATGCAGTTATGAACAGACCCATTCTACAGCTGCACTGGCCTTGTTCAAACCTGATATTTGCTGGCTCGAAGTAAAAAATATTGGGTAGGGCTGGGAGTACGGGAGAGGACTGAAGCAGGTGGGTTGAACGGCCCCAGTGGGCGGAATAAAGTACACGCTAATGAATCGAAAACGAGCTCTGCATCTTGTAGGAGGCAAGCCCATTGCATGGCATGCACAATGCATATATCTCATGGAAGGGTAATCTATATCTGGAGGCCTACGGTGCGATGTGCATACTCAGGTGTCACTGGAAGTACCGTTAGTTGAAGTTCTTTCATTTCATAGGCAGGGTTCTTACATAAGAACTATACAGTTATGAATGAAGATTTAAAGAAAATCTTTCCAGACTTCCTTTTTCAAAAACTTACCTATAAATAGATTTGATAAATATAAATAACACTAATGTTCGTTTCACTTTATAAACTTTTTCTTTAATCGGCAAGCGCTTTTAACATCCCACGTTTGCATCTTCATCCGCTCCACGCCACCACAACAACCTACGGAGAACTGAGAGACGTGAGCTGTTGAAAGCGCTTGCCAATTAAAGCTTATAAAGAGAAACGAACATTGGTGTTTTTTAAAACCTAACTTCTCAATGATTGTAAAAACCGGCAGCTCTGCTGTACGGTGCTCCACTGTATACTCACTACAGCTAGAAGTCTCCAGAAATTTCAGAATGGGATCATGAAAAAAGTGGTCAAACATATCTTTCCCGAGAGGTTAAAGAACGCCTACCTGCACCCGTTGTTTGGTGTTCCGACGATGGGCGAGTTCATCCATTGGAGACACATTAAGCTTTTTTACTCTTTGCAATACCTAACAAACCCTGTGTTTAACACTATGACCCCACCACCCTTCCCACCTCCATGGCAACAGAACATAGGGGAAAATTATGTTAAGAATTTGTATATACATACATATGTTAGATGTAAGTTAGTTTTAAGTTTTATAATTCATAAGGTGAGCCCCGTCACTTATAAACATGTATGGACAATGAATGTATAATGTACATTATGAACTGCACAAACTGCTTTTGTAACAATCGCAAATCACAGTCTAAAATTGTATAAAATGTAGCCAAGCTACAGGACATGTATTGACCTATTGTAAGTAATTCGTTTATATTGAATCTATAATAAATTCCATAATTTACAAGGGGATATAGGGGGGAGGGAAGACTTCTCAAGAAATAAAACAAATATTTATAAAAACCTAAAATGGCTTACAACGTATTAAAAGGTTCTGATCTAGGAATTGAAAAATCTTAAAAAGTAGCGAAAGGGTTCCGAATTTTTTTATGTTTAGTTTTTGTAAGAAAGTAACTATCAAGTACAATGACTCATTTGTGCAACCTCTATCAAAACATACATAGACGAAGAGACAGATAAACATATGAAAGGCAATCATTAATCTAATATCATAATTCTATATTGCACGAACAATAAGGGAGATTATAGATATAACGTGAAACTGATGTGACCAAGAGATCTGCAAATTATTTCAAATCAATGACCAAACCAATTCAGATTCGTGAAAGGGGCTTTGACATATAAATGTTATAATGCGTTAAATTCAAGTTGAATATACTATGTAAATAAGTAAGAGTGCTTCTGTGGCGAGACAGTGAATTATGAACTAAAGACGTGGGTGAGAATAACAACGAGAAAAGCTATTCCTTAAGAGTGATCAAGGAGGAAAGGTAAACAGCAGCAGCTTCTGCTTTTGAAATATTCTTTCAAGGTTGGTTTTGTCGTGGGGATTGTTCCATATTTCATGAGAACAAATTATCAAACTGCTGCCAACAGCGTCAAAAATTAAAATACAATTCCCCCCCCCCCCGACCCACCCTTTCAACAATCTAAAAGTTGTGTCACGTTGACTAGTTTAGAAAAGATTTGCTCGTTAAAGCTTTACTCCTCAGGAACAGCGTTGCCTAAACACGCTATATAATAAGAGATCCTCAAGGAACTTTTTCTTTGTCTTAACTTTCCGTTAGAACCAACAAATTGTTGAGAGTTAATTTAGAATCGCATAAAGTGTTGATTTGTTAATTGGTGTGGTGATGCATTCATTATATTTCTGTTGTCAAGAAAAATCTATTATGTAATTAGTTAAACGAAACATAAAGTCGATTAACAATTATGATGTACTAAGAACCGTTTAATTTCTTGCCAAAAACATAGAAATTCTTCAATGAATGAAGGTTAACAATCCATTATATCCCAAATGTTCACCACACATTAGCGAGAAAAAGAACCTAATAGAAGAAGAAAGAAAATGAAGGAAGGAAGTGTACACTCGTAAGTCGCTGAGCCCGAAGTAACGCGAGTTCTACATTAGCGATCGTAAAAATGATTCAGTCTATCCGTCTGGAAAGAGGAAGTTTATTGCACAACGACTATTATGACTGATTCAACTGTTTCTGCGTTGAAGTGTAAAGTACACTAAGGGATATCTGGAAAAAAAAATACACTGGAAAAAATTGAGTCCCGCGTTTTTAATAGTAAATACCTCTCAAGTCTAGTTCGGAGGTTATTTTAGATTTAAAGTTCAGATTGGCACCCCCACGGATAAGGTGACTTATTGAAAATGTGCTTGGTGTGGTTTAACAAATATAGTATTTTCAGTAAATATTTCCGAGTAATTTTTTCACAATCATTAAATAAATATTTGATTTACCATTATATGATATATGTATTTTAATATATTTGTTTACTAGGTATAGTAAATTTTACATTTTTGAATATATTTGTTTATATGTATTTAAGTTTCGTTACTGTAATTCCTTACCCAGTCTTCAACCACCAAAAAAAAAATTCTTCGAGGATTAACTTGGCTAATGTTATGCAACGAATTGTGGTTGCTTTCAGGAGACACATCTAATGACTCCAGAGAAAGAGATCTACCACCTTGGGGCTTTGGCTGAACTCTTGGTTAAAGGTGAAGAATCCATTGTAGATCCTAATACCTCACCAGTTAAGTAATTTCCAAGCGGAAATTAACAATATTTTGGGTAGTCCCACAGAACTACAGGATTTTTTTTCTTACGCGTGTACATATTTATGGCAAAGTAGGGACGAAACTCAACCCACAGAAACTTGGAACAAACTTCAGGACTTAGAACTTACGCTCTCACACAAGGACCAGAAGTTCTATTCTACCATCTGAAGTGGATCCTATTTGGATCCCTCCATCTTTCCAGCTTTACCCGATCGATCGATATAACTGCCCAGAGACCTCCTGAATTCACATGGTTGTCACCTCCCTCGCATGCGAAGGAGGAAGCGGAGAATTGGGAAGTCCCTCACGCTCCTTTGTCAGCCGCGTCACCGGATACGAGCCAGTGGAGGCTGACCAAGAGAGCGTGAGCCACAGCTCAGGACATGATTGGAGAAACAGGCCATTGTCAGGACCCCACCGTTACGTATTACATTAAATAAAGAGACTGTCGCTTTAGTCTCCGACGAGGATAACAGGGATGGGGCACAGTATAATCGGTGTGCTAGGGAATTTGGGTGGTTAGATAGGTTACTATGGAAGCTCATAAACTTTGAAGGGTTGATTGCAAGAATGTAGTATATATTAAGATCTTTATGAAGGGTTTTGTAGCTGACGTAATAAGGGGCATTAACTATTGTTCTCAGGGCTTTGGCTGAAAGGATTGTATACGCTTGATGTTTCGACATTTTTGGTGTTCCCCATAGTTCTATTCCGCATTTCTAGATTGGCTTAAATATAACTTTGTAGATTAATAATTTATTTTCTATTGAGAAATAGAAGTAATTTATTTTTTACTTCGAGACTTCGAAGTAGTCTGTACAGTTGTGCAATCACTAAAGTAAGAAAACTAGTAATTGGCAGAGACTATTCATAACTTGTAGTCACATGGCTACAGTAATAAAGCAAGTTTTGAGTTTTTCCTAGTTGCAAAAATAGCAGTTGAAAACATTAGTACTCTTAAGAAAATAACTTAATGGCTAAAGGTTAGCCATGCTGTTTTGATAGTGCATGTCATGACAAAATATTAACCAGGTGTTTATACTAGGGACATTTAGTCATGAAATATTTATTACATATCAACAGTTTATGAAGGAAATAAATACTACTCACTAAATACACTTAAAAGTAAGTATATTGTTTTGCACATTCCACACCATGTCAAGTTAGTTCAGTACCATTGATGACGAGACCATATTTGAAGGATTTAAATCCAGAGTGGTAAAAGTGAGTTAGTAGGCAGAAAAACTTTAAAATAAATCTAGGTGCAGAAATTAAAAGAGTTATATAACTAATTTTCGAAATTGCGTTTGTTTCGTAAGCAGAAAAAGTTCCTTATTTCTAGCCATTGAACTATTCTGCAAATTATCAAACGGCAGAGAAATAATGATTACCTTTTTTTTCAATCTGAAATTCGCTAGGCTGCTAACTTTATACTTGATTTTAGTCTAGAATTACTTTATTATTTAAATCATTTTAATGATGATTAATTAAATTATTTTTCAGTATTGATACTTATTTAATATGGTTTCGGGAGTTATTTTGTCATTCTTATGTTTTTCATTGAATTACGATTTTTTTTTTGTTCTTGTGTTTTGTTTAAGAAAGTATTACAGGTAGTATTTCGTTGAATGTGTTATCACCAATAATAGGGTTGTTAGTGGATATTGTAAGATAAATTAGTTAGTAATAACCGAAAGTTAGTCATTGCTAAATCAGCTTTTGTAACTTTTACATTGTTCCATTTTTTACTGTCATATGTTTTACCTATTGCCGCAGGTAGAAAAACTAAAACTCCTTGCTAGAATATTGTGTCAACCACATCCCATCTGGCTTCATATAATTGGATATAACAAGTCGAGTTACATAAATATGTTTGTTTCTTGAAACTAGTTGTTGAAAGTTGTAGTTGTTTGTTGAAACAAACTAGTTAGAAGTGTATTGACAGTAAAAATACTGCAACTCGGATTTGATATCAGGTAGTAGTAGATGTACAGGTGTGAAAATAAGTTAAATGAGTTAAAACCGAATGGTTGAGGTTTCAACATTTTTTTTTTGGGGGGGGGAGGATTCGCGACATCTTTTTTGCTACTTCAAATAGGATAAAAATTCAATTTACAATAACGGATTTGATTCCCCATGTCGTTCTAAGATCCCTGTTTTATAAGTTTATTATTATTAAAAAAAAAATTTGTATTAAAAAAGTAGCTTGAGAAGTTCTGTTTTTACTGAAGTTTTGAGAGAGATCAAGATTTCAATAAAAAAAATATAAATATTTTCCAAAAAAACAATGTGATTCTCATGTTTTTCTAATAAAACATTGATGTTGTCCTTTGAAACTTAGAGATTTGCTTGTTTCAAATAACATTTTTCCTCGTAATATAATTAATTGACATGAAAACCATTGATGTTTTAGATAGAAATTTTGATGCAGGTGGATTGAAGGTACAAATGCACATAATTCAAAAAGTCTGAGAGAGAAATAGATATTTTATATTCAATGTTCACTGCATCCAAGAGCATCCTAAAATATAAATTATCAATTTAAGTTATGCTAAAGAGTGAGGCTTGTTAGCAGAGTAGAACAAAAAATGTTATAGTAAGAATCGATACTGGAGGGTTGAAAGAAAAAATATTGCCTAGCTCAAAGAGTAATTTTTTTACCTCGCAAAGCCTGGCTTTGCTGGCTGAAGAGGCAGGACCCTGATAGGTCCTTTAGCGATATACCCTTTACAAAAATTTTCTCTTAAAAACTACTCTCAATTCGTCAGTTTTGTTATCAAAGCCAGTGGCTTCATTTAAATTGTATTTTTTTGTTTGGACCCTTTATAAATGTTAGTAAAAAACATTTTCCTTTGGTGACAAAGTTTTCCAATTACATTATATAAAGGACGGCATCAAAAATATTCTTGTAAGATCAGAAAAACTAAACACTGTTTATATATCAAATGAAACATATTTACATTTGTACTCGTGCAGTTAAGGCAAAAATCGTCCACATACGGATGCGGGGGGGGGGGCATCAGATGCGAAACAGTGTTATCAGATTTTTGAATATTCATATATTCCATATAAGCAACTATCGAAATCTAAAGAGCTGCCGTGATCTATGCGGATTAACTTTTTAGAAATATTTAGTCAATAAGAACACATCAGAGGATTTTTTGAAGGAAAATCGTTTAGAAAAAAAGAAAAGAGAAAGGAACCGAAGATTTAGCCTCGGCAGTATTATTGCCGTAAGGACAGGGATTCATTGGCCCGTGAACAAAGCGAAGGATATTTTGAGACACGGGCAAATATGGGATAAGAGGTTTATTTCTCCAAATTACCAACCGTATAAACATTTTTTGGAGGGCTACCAACTCCTAGATATCAGCAAACAACAAAGTTTACGGGTTGAACAAACAAACTTCTCCTAGGTATTGCAACAAATACTGGCCGACATCAAATTCATTTCTCCGGACTTGGCTTTATAGGCGAAGACAGAATTCATTTAAAAGTGCACAATACCCGAGGCACACGTTAAAATTTCAGGATATATAAACGTCTGCTATATGGGACTTTGTGAAAGGTTTTTGGCAAACACCGGGCAGTGGTTGGCCTAAGACTAATATTGTGACTACGAAGCGTGACTAAAGCACTGAATCTGAGATATTTTCAGAATTCGTTGAGAGTATTCATTGCGTGCTTATATTCAACATTATTGCATTCATTTGACTGTAAGTCCGTTACTTCATTACCCTTAAATAAAAGTGAAATTAAATAACAATGTTTTTTTGTGTCTTCACAATTGTATTTTCTATATTTTGTGAATTTTCGGCAACCTACTTTGCAATTTACACGGCAGGATAAACTGGTAAGACATATTTAAAAAAAAAATAGTTGCATCAAAATTATAGCTAATACTAGAAAAAAAAAACAAAAAAAAAACTGAAATAAAATTAAGGTATCCATAAATAATGAAATAAAAATGGAAACTTTTGGATATTTGCTAGATGCTTGTATCAAAAATTGTCAAAAAACCTAAAGAACTATTTTATTTTATTTGCTTAGCATAGTTTAATTTTTATCACAAAACTTACATTTGATTATACTATTTTACTTCAGAACATTTTAAAATTATGGGCTGAAAATAAAAATGTAAGATGTCGAATACTCGACTTTTTTTTTTTTTTAATGCAATTGTGGGGAAATGAGAACTTCGTTGTTTCCATTTTTCCCGTTCTAAGAAAATTATATTTTCCAGTTAGAGTTATGCCACTTTTCATAAGCGATGGATATGCTAAATGGGCGATAAGCTACATAACGAAAAGCATATCTTTTGTTTGATTTCACACATCATTAAATTATGTCGCATAAGCCCTAGTTTTTAAGTTTCTTATACACAAGATACGCTGTGTTATTACTACACTACTACCTGAAACTGGAGTCGCGACTGGTTTAGTTTGATATTTCTGGATGTGCAACTTACCTGAAACAGCAGAAGAAAGAACTGAAATTATAAAACATATTTATCCAGTTCAATAAAACTAGCTAAATTTTATAATTAAAGTAAAAGTGCCATGATAAAAAAAAAAAAAAATTGAATACAATATAGTATTTGACAGTAACATTAGACAATTTTTAACGTCGAGAGGATCTTTTGGTGACCACACCTGAATTTCGCAGGGCAATTATTGCAACACAATTTTAATTACTATGCAGGCTGTCGCCACTTTATGTCCTTGTGAGTATCGTTAAGAAAAAAATAAATGGATCGTTTGTTTTATGAACAATTTTACTTGATCCTCAATTCAAATTGGGTGGCTCTTAATAGAATAGTCCATCATTTTTTCTTAAATTGGATTACAAAATTTTACACCATTTACAATATTTACAAAACACCAAAAAAAAAGTATTAACAATAAATAAAATACATAAAGTTTATTCTGTTTATGTGTGGTTCTGAGGATTAAGTGGGTTAGTCGACTAAACCTCAAAACGAAAGAAATGTGCACACATGTTTAGAGACGTGATGAATCAGTTATTATTGATTTTGTGTGAATTTGGCTGGTGCAATAAGATTGAACTTTTATAAGACACATAATTTGTTATGTTCTTAGACCTACCTACTTATTCTCCAAAACCATAGGTAAATAATAAAAAAAACTATTCAAAATATTAACTAAGGATATTCCCACATTTTAGCCAGAACAATGATAATATTTATAGTGCAACAGATTCCAGGTTGGAGCATAAAACCATGATATTTTCTTTATAAATAAATTATAGAAACGAATATCTGCCTTCTAAAAAGCAATAGCAATACAAATCCTGTGTGTATTTTGAAAGAAAAAAAATAATTCTGTAAAACAAGCTTCTACTACATGGTGCGAACGAAGTGAAGTTTTCTACTGAAGTAGTATTAAGTGAAGTGTTGCATTGATGAATATAAAGTAATTTATTGATATAAATATTAAAGTGAACTTTCTTGCGTGACATGAGACTTCTGAGACTTTCCTCATTAAGGCAACATATTACCATGACTGTGTGATTTCTACTATGAATATTTCTTGCACTATTAGTGTGGTAAGTATGAAATAGTAAAAAGAAAAACTTTCACTAGAACAGGCAGGAAAAAAAATGCTTATATCAGACGGGGATAAAAGCTAATTTAAGGGTTGTTATCATATCGTTGATGAGGTGTGACATGTCGGCTTTTATGAAAATTGTATTTCATTCCACGAACTAAACATGCAAAGGACGAATTATGCAGACATCATGAGAATAGAAAGAGTAGACATTCTCATACTTGCCGAAACAGATTTCGATACAGAATTACTAATACTCAAACACGAAGTTTTTCGCCAATATTCTTCACCATTTTGGCATTCAAAGGGAAAAATTCTAATGTATTTCAAAACAAAATACGACTGCATCAACATGAAGTCAAGATTGCGAGTTCACCCAACCAGCCTTAAGTATAATATTTCTCAAATTAAACTCAAATATAATGTAAATTAGATGCAGATATGGAACTGAATATAATTATTAGTAAAGTGATTAAATAAAAATATTATGTTTCTTTTCGGTTTTCTACTTCCTATTTATCTTTAGAAAATGCATGATTGAGATATTGATACATAATAAGTATATGATGAATACATAAATAATTCATATATGTAATATCGTAAATGGCAAACTCACACTTAAATTTAAACACTTAAGAATAGGTTCTAGTCTTCATTAAAAGATTTTCATAAGATTCCGGTTTCGAACCCCGACCATGTCACAATCATTTTTGTTAGCGAATAATTAACAAAACAGTGGTATAACCAACAACAACTAGTAATTAATTGTTTAAATATATTTTTAATTACTTTTTGCGCTAAGCAATTCCTCAATCATAGAGGAAAAATCAGAACTTTAAATTAAAAATAGATCACTAGCTTTGTCTTAGGAAACCTAAAATTTGGCGATGGGACCCTTTCTGAATAATTTTTACGACTACTCTCGCATAACGCATAATAAAGGATTGCCCCGCGTCAGTATAAAAGTAGAGTTTTACAAACGTTTTTTATTTTTCTTTGATTACAAATTGTAGAATATTGTTGAGGGAACCAAAACAAGAACTGAGAAAACCAATAAGGGTTCAACACGGCAGTATATAATTATATATTGACCAGTAGCTTGTAAGTATAAGGGTGTGGGTGTAGGAGCTGCAAGTCCATTTTCTCCATGTGGGCGTCCCTCATCAAGGATCACCGCACTTTTTCCATATTTTTTTTTAAGGAACGAATTATTAATCCCCGTTGTAAAGAAATCACGATGGATAAATCCAACATCCCGATTCGGTTGAATACTTAATTTAGTTATTAATTTATCAGATAAATGACGCAACATTTCAATAAAATTATAGCAAGCAAAATCCCGAGTACTTCCCTTAGATAAGAAGTAACTTATGGGATTTGTTAAAGCTGCTGAAACCAATTCTTGAACGAGTACCGTGATAAAATCATGCGAAAATTATATCAAACCTAAAAATGCTATTAATTGATAAATTATACAAAACAATTATTGAGGTAAACTTCAATACAAGCCCTTACATGATGTAGTGGTCAGAGTAACGATTTCAGGGTTCAAATCTCACCATTAATTGATAGTAATTGGGTGACTCCCGATACCCTAGAACACCCTTTAGTCCTAAACTAGGGGGGGGGGGGGGTACGACGTTTTTACGAACTCGTAAATCAATATAGAAACCAAAAAAATGTTCATAGGATAGACTATATTTTTTTAGTTGATGCAGAGGTTTAAAAGGTCAATGGTGGGAAATCTTACCAAACTTTATTTCACTTTTTAAGACCAATTGGTTTGGTTTAATTTAGTTAATTGAAACGATTTAGAAAAAAAAAATGTTCTAAACTGTTAAACAAAACTTACCAGACCATCCGACCTGAAACATTCCTGGTTCAATCTTTCCGTTTAACAAATCCCCAATTTAAATCAGCCCATGTCACCGCAGCTAGTGGGGGCACCCCCTCCTTATATCGATGGCATCTCTTATAAAACGAAACCTATTTTCAATGGATTTGGATAAATACTAATAGCAATTATTTTAATTAACAATAATTTAACAGGATTTAACGCTCAATGAACGGAATTCTCGAAATATTCCATATAGCTGACAACCACGTCAAATTTCAGCGTGAAATATGCATGGCTCCCTAGCTAGCAAGGCCCCAAGTATTTACCACAGCGTAAAGGACCTCACATAGAGGTATTCTAATATTATTGCAATGAGACTGATTACAAAACATAAATGAACCACAACAAAAAAAAAAAGTGTTTTTTATTGGATTTTAAAAGCAGTCTAGATAGAAAAAAAATCATATCAAGTGTGTTGAATTATATAAAACTTAACGGTTTCAACGACTTTTTTTGTAATTAATTAATATGATATCGGCAGTAATTGGTTTATCAGTTGGTTTGAGCGTAAAAGTAAAGTACATCGTAGGCACGTTCGCTCATGTGAAGTACATCGAAACAGCTGCCATACAGCGCGGACAAATGTTAGCAAACAAAGACGAACTCATTGTTCATGTTAACTTTGTATGGACCTTATTTGCCCAACATCTCGGCATTAAGAAATACCTATGCAACGCCGAGATATCGAAAGTGCTGTAGCCCACCAAGTAGGTAACCGTGTCAGCTGGCACTGACGAGATAATTGGGATGTGGGCAGGGTACGTAAGGACGCGAAGCCATCCTTTGTACACTGCCGAGAATGGAGGACGATTCATTTCATTCAGGGGAGCAGCCCTGTCCAGTATTAATATCCTTAACGGATACATACGTCCTGTCTACTGAAATATTAATGCGGGGGGCTTGTCTACAGGCCAACTGACACCATTGATACAAATTACGATTCGTTAGATTTAATATATGAGCCGGGTGGCCAATAGTTAGACTGATTTTTTTTGGCTCAAATAGGGATAAAAGGGCAGGAAATCATGGAAAACGTATTACTATTTGTTAAGAAACAAACGTCAGAAATTTATAATAATATTAAAAATAATAAACAAAATAAAATATTAAATTAACTAAAAATAAGTTTTTTTTCTGGATTATTAAAAAAGAACGCATTTATCCTGCAGCCAGGTGCATAAGAAATAAGAACGGCGGCAAGGAACGAATCCATGGCGCACTAACGACGTAGTACAGCAGACCGAAGTCTACTACATTCACTGTAGTTGGCAGGTGGTGGTGCCAAAGCAGATGTTGGCGCGGTTCGTCCAAGGGTGTTATCACTTATCCTTAATTTCTGTTTTGTTAAGAGGATTAGCAACTGCTTCACTCGTATGGCCCGATTCATCCGCAAGAAGCTGAGGGAACTCCATTCGGACACTCATTCGGTAAGTTAATGGGGAAATGGACTGAGAGAGAAATAAGAGAAATGAAAGCAATAATGAGAAGGCGTTTGAAAATATCGTTTCAGAGAATATCTTAATAGATAAATGCAAATAATTAGAATACTTGACAATTAATAAGAATTTAAATGAACAAAAGGTAGGTTAAGGTGTTGGATATTTAAAGACGGTTTATTTTTTTAAAAAACCTTCCGAAATAAATGCGCAAAAGAGAATTTTTGAGCGGATATGTCTTTACAGCTTCCATCAATCGATCAAGCGACAATGGTGCCCCTGTTCTTTCCTGTTCCCTGTCCTCCATTACCTTAGAGAGTATAGCAAATTAGAAAATGTTGTGCCATATTTTTCTACTCATTGGGAAAAAGTTATTAGATAGTGTTTAGATGAAATCTTCAGTTAGTATTAACTAATGGACTGGAGAGCAGAATGCAAAGGAAAAAAAAAACCAATCGACTGTGACGCAACGGATGGCGGAAATTTCAAAACTGCAACAACATAATTGCATTTCCTGAAGCATCATTCAGACGATTATTTCCCAACGACTGACGAACAGCCAACAGCTTGCTTGCACAACTTATTAAGGCCACCATGTAAAAGTAGGTTGGTAAGAAAAAAAAAAACTTAACACGGCTAATAAATCATATGTCATTCATCAGATAAAATAAGATATTGGTGTGATAAAGTAATTTTTAAATAAATATATGATAAATCGTTCAATTATTCATGAATTTTTTGAATAAGAATATCATATAAATAAAAAAAAAACACTACACATGCATAAAGGAGCAATTAATTTATTCTGTAGCACGATTCTTTTTTACATAGAAAGTAGCTGTCGTATATATTGAGTTATAGGCACAATGGCGAGAGAACGAGAAATAAAAACTAATATGCATAAATAAATATTGCATTGCATTACGTTGAAATAATAACTTAAATTTAAAAGGCTACGAAACTGATGAAGATACAAAGACTCCAATGAAGATAGCTTTTACTAACTTCAGTAGGTGTGTGTAGTGTTGAAGTGGATTAAGTGAAAAAACATGTCGGTTTTTTTTTTTAACCTTAATTAGAATCTCCTACACAGCTTTCTATTTCCCCTTAAGCAGCTGCCAGGTTCTGCAATAAAATACTAAGGTAACGCTAAACATCTTGAGAAGGGAGCTGAGTTTAGATTACTTACTATTAAGAAAGGAAACATTACTTAATTTGGTATATTTTCATTTATATTATTACTGGAGTCAGAATATAAAATTTGATGTAATATCGCAGAATTTACTGACTGCGCAAACCAATGTGGAATTTCAAGGTTGGGGCCATCGGTTGTTTCTATATCAGGCAGCGTCTGTTTTCTTTAACAGCATGGCCGCAGATAAATCAATAGTAGGACAAATGGATTTCTTTTTGTCAGGAGGGAGAATAACAGCTGCTCAGTTACCAAATGGCACAGAAACAATTGTATATAATTACATTTAAGAACAAAATATATAAAAAAATTTCAATTAAATTTTTTTTTTTAAACACACAAAATTTGTATGTTGGGAACTTGGAAAGACTGAAGCTTAAACAACAGGCCAAAAAATATCTTGTATTTTCCATGTTAAAATACCGTTTTTTTTGTGTGTTTTTCAATACATCTCCCAAGAAAACTAAAGTTCTAATCACACCACTGGATTACTTAAGATTTTACTTTCTTTCTTATACAGTAAAACTAATAATAACGATGAAACCTAGTAAACATTACGAAACCAACTGAATGTAGGGTAAATGAAAATCGGAAAGGGAAAAAAAACAAAACATGAATAGGCGTATGGGAGTATACGGAACAAAACATAAAAAAAAAAAATCATTAATTATTAAATAACGATAAATTTCACTGGGTTGCCTTAGTGCCTAGCGTACTTTAATCCATTAAATTATTTTTAAATTAAAAAAACAATATATGCACCAAACAAATTTTAAAATATTTTTATGCAATATAAATAATAAGTTTTGTTTTTCCATGTTTCGTTTTTCTCACAATACATTTATTTGACTTGTCACTTTTAGCAGTAGTATAGCCACGATTTATTTATAAGGACCAATTTTGAATTTGGTCCTTTTAGATAAATAATTGTTTTCATTAAAAGGACTTCAGTTTAAAAATACTAGTCTTGCTATTGATTGAAATTTCATTCCCAGCTAAATTTAAATGAGTTGCTCCATTTCAAAACCGGCCGGGGGTATTATAGACACAGAAAAGAGATCACTGTGTCTTCGCCTATATATATATATATATATATATATAATAGATTCGCCTGAGGATCTATAATTATATATAATTATCTGTAAATTTAAAGGGGCTATGAAATAAAAAAAAAATAAAAAAAAAAATAAATAAAGACAAATTAAGAAAAACTAAAAATATAACTGTACTAATAGTTTAATTTTTTTTATAATAAAGTAATCCAACTGTATAAGAAATGCTGTGTTTAAACTCAACTTTTATTTTGAAATTTCTAATACTGAACTTGGACTTCAAATTCAGGAGCATACTTTAGATATCTATTTCCTTCCCGAAAAAGCGTTGGCTTTAAACATAACTTTTTTATTTTAAAGTTTATGGCCAATGGGTGGATTAGGGGCAGAATATTATATCGACCTCCCGAAATCCTAAAAAAATATTTAAAAAAAAACGTCGGTGGGCCCTAATTTGCGAAAAGTACCTTATTATTTTCCAAGGTATTGATGCTTGAACAGAGATGTTTACAAATGTACATTTGTACTATAGTTTATTTACAATTTAAATTTCTTATTTTTAAACACATAAACTTTGTATGCTGGAACTTGGAGACTAAAGCTTGAACAACCTCCAAAAAAATCTTATATTTCCCATGTTAAAATACCATTTTTTTTTGTTTTTTTTAATACACCTCCCAAGAAAAAAAGGTTCTGATTACACCACTGCTAACAACTAACACCTACAACGATCCTTACCAAAAAATAAGAAGTAAACAAGAAATCTATCAACAGTTCTTCGAATATATAACATCGATGTTGTTGTTTTTATAAAACGTAAAAATAATTTCGTTATTCTTTAACATCCTGTTGAGACATTGCTTTCACACAAGCAAGGGACAGATATGAAATACACAACATATCATAAAATACACAAGTTAATTAAGTAGACGTCTGTCATACTTATTGGCAACTTGGGCGGCACACGCAAAGCAGCTGATAAACGGTTCTTTTTTTTGTAGGTCAGGGCAGTTTGGATATTTTATTTATTAAATGGAAATTTTCATAAATGTGTATCATCGCAGGCCCGACCTTTGGACACACAACATCCGCCGCCTACTGCAACTCTCAAGGGAAGATTTCGTAAACTTATCGATTCATGTTTTTTATTTTTGTTTTTTTAAAGGAACGGCTACCAAACTTTAATGCTAGTTATTTTTAAGGTGGATCCTGTCATTTTACTAAAGAACCTAATTTCAGGCTGAGGAAGTTGTAGAGAGATCTTAACAAAAAACAATACCTAATCCGGTTCAATTCTCACTAACTTGAGTTGAAAACTATTTTGTCGATCCTATGAACTAAAGTTCAGACCTTATCTTCGAAAAGGTAGCAACCTGTAGATATCACTCTGTTCTTATCCTAATAAGAGACTATTATCATTCATTAATTGAAGTGAATTTATTATTACACTGACTTTAGAATAAATTAATACTTCAGCAGATTGGCAAGGTGCAAAAATGCAACGTTGCGAATGTCAACTGGAGACAGTATCCAGAAATCCCCTGCAACATTTTTTCTTTGGAAACACATATATATATATATTTTTACGCCCCCCTCGACGGGATCTGTGCCCCACTCTGGTCCAAGAGCGGTTGTACCATCAATGGTACAAGATGCCTTCTTGCTGGGCATCCCCACAACCAAGGCTGCTCAGCCTGCATCGCCCTCCTGGGGATGAAGTGCTCTGGTCCCCTGTAGATTCTTCCACTTCTGAACAAAGAAATAAAAAAAAAAATACTTAGCAACCCTCCAATGTGGTTTTGTATTTAACCGGGAAAGAATGGTAAGTCGAGTTTGACTTTATGTAGTGATGGTAAAAGGATAGGAGTTCCCCGACGTGTGTTAAGTAGTGCACACGATGAAGCCGACTGAGTAAGTATTTTTTTTTTCATCAAAAACAATTTTTAGCTACTAGCCTGTCATCAATTCGTCGCCTATTTCATAAAAAGGTTGTTTTGCAAGGCTGTTGAGTGTCAGAGATGTTACTGGAGGAATCGTTTACACGTCGCGCCATTCGTCTTTTTAAAATGAGACCCAGGTTATCTGGTAGGAGGCGACCATGATTTGTGCTTAGAATACCGAGCTTGTCTTCATGTTAATTCAACTTTTGTGGGCTTTTGTAAATCAGGGTTTACGGGAGACATAGTCTAAAACCAGAACATCTGAACATGAATCTACGCGATTCAGCCATTAAGGTCACATTTGTACTTAATAAGAGTTCAGTTAGATTAATTTGAATTCCTGGCAGTATATCTCAACTTTAATATTTTCTGGTTGGCCGAAATCCCCAATGATTGCTAAGCAGTGGATTCCATCTTCCATCCACCTAACAAACGCTGCCAAGGTTACTGATAATATTGTCATTTTAAAGTTTATTTATACTAGACCACGTCAGCAGCTTCTTTATTGAGGTAGCTGCTCGTTTCCTACAATAGGATGAGTGGACCCTGCCCACTCCACAGACTCATATATGGTGGCGTAAGTAAGACGTGATATTCTCTAAGCTACGGAGACTACTTTAAAAATTAATGAAACTTTTCGAAGAAGAATCAGGATCTGTCTCCAGTTCATACGTTTCTTTTTTAATGGATTTATTTATTATTTAAGCCAGGAGGTCTATCCTGTCAGGAGCAACCAAAATGTAGCGAGATTTGAACGAAGAAACTTCAAATCATGAAGCAGTTTACGTAACCACCACTCCAATTCAGAACTTTCATATAGTGAAGAAGTTACGCGATAAGTTATTAGTTATTAGTTATAAGTTATTTAAAGTTATAAACAGATAAAAATTGTGGAAGCACAAGGAAAACTTGTAAAATTTAACATATGACAGTTTTCTATATGTAGTCTAACATTCAAGGAAAGAAATAGTCGTTTCTGCAAACCTGAATGTCTTCTCTTTTAAAAAATAAAAAAAAAACCCGTCACCATCGCCAAAATGTATCCTCGCTTTCTCACAAATACCATATGTCGGATGCCCTATATGTAGCCACATTCTGTCGAGCTGTCATATATGGGCTATACGCTCCATCATTCTCCTTCCCCGTCCGATCGGAATGAAATTGAACCACCTTTGTCATTTTCCGTCTTCTGATCAGCGATAATCCTAAAGTAATATATAGGTAACCTGTACAAGTAATATTTGCTGTTTTAAAACATAACAAGCTCAAACGTAAGGGAGAGAATGCATGCCTATGATGACGATCTTAAGAGTAACTTAAATAGATACTTTTACCACCAGAAATAAAACACATACGTCATTTTTTCTCTTTCTTTTTTCACTCCCACCCTCTTTGGCATTCTGCCTTCGGGCCGCCCATGGGGCGGAAGAATTATATACATCATAAATACAGACAGAAAAATATAATAATATTCACCGAATCATTTGAAAAGAATATTTTTATTTAAAACCTAACTAATAACCATACTTTAATGACCAAAAAATGTATCATATCGTATCACGTCCTAAATATATCCCCCTCCCTCAACAAAAACCCTTCATTTAATATACACAGAGTGAGTTATAGATTCCACAACATGTATTCTTTACATAAACGCATATCGTGTTAATTATTTTTACAGTAGCGTAGCTACATTCTATATGATGGTGTGAGGTTTAAAGAATTTTTCTATGGTAGGATGATGTGTAGAATACAAGGCGTGTGATTAGCGATTATTTTCACTTTTTTTTTTTTTTTTTCCCCCAATCCCCGTAAAAAAAGGAAAAACTTTTATTTACTATAGGTTCTTAGGCGAATCTATTTACATACTACATTATATATGTCCTGTACCATCGGTACACTCTATACAAGGTCAAAATCGGCATAGAAGTTATGTAATCAATACAAGTACAATGATACACAATTTACTTGGCTTCATTGTCAAGACTCTACAAGGTGATAGGGCTCACCTTTTTGATTACAACAAAAGAAAACTTAAAAACTAACTTACATACTAATTCTTGACCTAATAAAATTTTCACATTTAAATAAAACATTGTGACATAAATAATTGCTGAATACTTTGCACGGGTTGTAGGACGGGTACGATAGCGATAACGTATCCAAGAGATACAATTTGAACATGCAAATTGAGATATACTGCGACTAAATGGAAAGAATAAATACATGGAAGTACACGTTTTGTTTTCCCTTTTTAATTTATACATTAAGTCGTCAGAAATACATCAATTTGATTTATACTTCTACCACTCGAGAGACCTAAAAAAAAGTTTTCAATAATATCTTCTTGATGGCAAGTTATAAGATCGTAATAGCCCTAAAATAAATATGACTGGTGAATATCTTTTGGAATTATGCCTTGGTCAATTTCTTGTAACAGTAACTGCTTTGGGATGCACAAATACAACTGATTGGAAGCTAATGATAAATTATGATTACGTGTCAATAATTATTTCGTACTTAAGAAAATATCGGCTTATCTTATTAAGTAAGGAAACAAATAAAATATATTAACGTCTTGATTAATAATATGCAATAAATGTAAATGGGGGGGTTCAGACCCGGCACTACTTTTCTGACTAACCCCGGTTCTGCCAATACTTTTTCTTTGGTTAATAATTATAAAACCAGTTGAATTACAAACAACGATTAGTAATTAGCAGTATATACTCGGTCTCCATTGAAAAACTCTTAATGTCTGAATAAAATTAAAATAGAAGTTGGATGTTTCAGAAATTGTCAAATATCAGCTGATATTAGTTAACTATACTAATGGTTCGCAGGAATGGATCACTTGAAAGAGCGCCTGGGCGGAGATCAGGAAGGCACGTGTACGAATCCCAGCCTTACCACGTGTCTTTAGTCTGTACCTGATAATTATTAATATCAAAAGTAATTAAAACTTTAATTAAAATCGTGTTGGCCATATGTTTGCCGACTGGACCCTATAATGTGTGATACATCAACTTGACTAACTTTTACTTCATATTTTTAATGACTGGTAGTATATTATGGTAGAGGATAGTAAAATACTTCAGGGCTAGTTTTGATCGTCGACATCAATTTGGTACGGCCAAGTGGGCGCTAGTGTGGAAATATTTACACCTACTGGTCGAGGGCAGTATACTTACAGTTTCGTGCCCGCTGGACGAAACATCAATTTTTATATGAATATACTATTTATACTATGATTTTCGCGCCAAGGGTGTACTTCAGAGAAGCGGATGTGAAGTCATCGATGTATTATTCGGTATGAGTAGTGCAATGAGTATATCAAGGCTGAAAAACAAACCAAACACTTCATCTCGAGGAGTACACCTGAGCCATTTTAAATTAAAAACGCAGTAGACTAGTTGTGTCCACTTCCTACAAAATGAATGAGTATATCGTAGAGGGAAAAAATCAGTTGTGCAGTAAGCTTTTAGAAATGTCCTCGATTTTAGCAATGGTTTTTCGTCTAAAACATAATATTAGATAGCAAAATAACAATATATAATATTACGATGTTGTAAGGGTGGAGCGCCAAAAGATTAGAAAATTAATTATTTGTTAGCACATACAAACCATTGCCACGAAAATATCAACTTGTGTATGTATCATAGTGTCTGCGAACTGAATTAAGAAAACAGCTTTTGGGACAAAACAATGAAGTTATTTAGAGATGGTTATCTCCCTAATAAACTTTCATACAAGACAATAAACGAATAGAACTGGCAGTATATTATATTTCCTATATATTATATATATATATATATAATATATTAAGAATATTTCAAGCATGAAGCGCAAGAAGGAAGAAGGAAGGTCACGGATCGATCCACGCCTACTATGATATAACCACGAGAAAGCATTGAAGACGTATTAATTCAACTTGAGAGTTCAACAACAATACACCTTTCTCATTCATTTCTTTATTCAAATAAAAAAAAATATTGCATACTTGAACACAACACTGGACGAAAAAAATGGTAGTATTCGTGTACAATAGATCGTAACATCTTTCCGAAAATATGTTAATATGATCTAATAATATAATGAGTAAATAAAATTGTTTCCCCTAAAAATTATTATTAACAAACAAACGTTTTGTTTAGACTGCTACACAATCAAATCTTGATAGATTATTAATGTCTAAACCCGATTTAATAGGTACCGGTAACTAGATAATCATTATTAACTCTGATGTTTACGAACCTATTATAACGCCAATACTTATGCAATTCTTGTTATAAACCCAACGGTTTTATACTTTTTAGTAAATTAATGGGTTAGATAAGTTTTAACTAGGGAGAATTTAATAATAATAAATTTGAACTGGTTCTTTTGTCTTTTTATACTTATTATAATAGTTTCACAGTTTAACCAGATTAATTTGTTTGTTTATATAGATGAAATAGTTTCTATTAGCTGTTCTGTAATTTATTTAAGTTATCTATCATACATCTATGGCGCAACACCCAATGAAAGAAAAGGACGATTCATGTGGCATCGTAGTTTGTAGGTGGCGCTGATGAGCTGGTAGAAGGTAGTTGCCAATCACCGTTAATTTCCATTTTCTGAACAGGGTCCTACTTCTTTATTGGAGTTGCTCCTCACTGTAACTTCACGAGGCTGAGTGGACCCCTCCCCAAAGAAAGAATACTTGGGGGAGCAGGGAATCGAACCAGAGTCTCAGCAGTTAGAAGTCAGCAGCTAACAGCCCCTGTGCAATCGAGGCTGCTAAAAATGTGTTTTTTTTTCAAGCATTGTTTTTTATCATTTTGAATTTAAGCACTTAAGCTTTCATTCCTCAAAGCTCACTGATAAGAAGTAAATCCCCGTGAGAAACAGTTTAATAAAAAGTGGGGTTTGCCGATTTTCTTAAAAACCTCATGTATCAATATTTCCTGAACCTTACGTATATTTTATCTATCATACATCATTTAATCACGTGTTTTTTATTGGCTGCAGTGCTCAAAGTTGATTGTGTACAATTGAAATCGTCTGTGCCGTAATAAATCTCCACAGAGAGACAAATTTGCTTCATCATTAAATATTTGGGACACAATTTACATAAATCTTCATTTAACATGTAATGATATGAAAAAATGCTTCGTTATGAACAATAAAGGTATAGCCTCGTTCAATTTGCCGTTCCCTAAAAATAATAAATTATTACTAACTGGCTGAGAGGTACGGTTTAATCAGAGAGTGGAAAGCCGCAAGTTGGTATAAAGGGAAAAGTTTCCCTCCAGACACAGGACTATATCCCGCATTTATTCTCAACCGGGTCATATCCCTAACTTCTTTTTACCTCCTCCAGTGGCAAGCACTATCTCATGGTGGCCTAGAACTATGTTCTGAATTCATTATCCTTGCGGCAAGGAATAAATATTATCTAGGGCGATGCGAGTAGTCTCCAGTTTATCTACCAGCGTGTATAGCCTTATTGAAAAACATCAAGCCTGTTTTTATGCTGATATAATAATTTTCCAGAGAAATTTTTATTCACATTTAAGAAATAAGGTATTTTCTTTGGATAAAACTATTTATTACTGAAGTTGGAAACAGATCTAATATCAGCCTTGCAGAATATTAGAAATCGTGAAAATATTGATAACTAAATTAACTATTAAACATATACATTTTTAATTATCTAGGATATCCGATATCTCTTCATAATTCACAGGTACATAAAGGCCATCTTAGTCCACAAGATTTACTGTTCTTACAATCACATACGAGAGAAGTTCTACTATCATTCGAACTGTCAATACGCTTTTAGTTTTTCGAGAAAAATAAGTTTATAACAGAAGGTTTCGCTCGAAGTTACAGCTCTAAAATGTTCTCATTTTACTCCATCGTTAAGGACATATTGATGAAGGTAAAATAATTTTTAAAAAAGTTTCAGGAGCGACTTAATAGATTTTGGGCGTTTATCATAAATATTAATGTTTCATTGACAAGATAGGTTAACTAATAAAATTAAGTTTTGTTTTGGTCAAAAATACCTTGTATATTAGTTTTAATTTAATAAGATGTTAAGAAACTCAAACATTCCTCGAGTATGTTACTTCATACTTCTACGTCCTTGATTGCGTGTATTAATTGAAATAGAAATAGTGTTTTTAAAACTTCAATTTGGTACTATCAGAGGAAGTGTAATAAATCACTTTAAAATCCAGGGCTTTCATGTAATGAAGCAGTTGCACTGACCAGTACACCATATCGCGACCCATTCAAAATTGTTATTTGATGAATTTCGTATAAAAAACAAACAAAAACAAATCGTGTCTTTACTTAAGGCGTGTTTTTATTTTAACTGAAATAAGGTATATCCTTTTGGAATATATACCTTGAACTGGTAATTTTTCTACTACTAGGGTGTTACATGTGCCATTATGCCCCTCCTGCAAGCAATGCAGATTCCACGCTCCTTGAACCCATACAACTTCCTACGGAATCTGCGAAGTTTTTGTAAGCCAGATAAACTACTAATGTGTTGTTCCTCTAATTTCTGTTTGAGCAATAAATGCACAACGCCTAGGTAATGTAGATTCAATCTGAGAAAGAACACGAATAGATTGGAATCTTATAAAAATCATATTATCAGCAAAGGATATAACCTCATTTCTTAATTTACTCGACTACATTCACATTAAACTATCATTTGCAGTTATTGAGTTATATCCAAAACTAACCAGCATATACTTCAGTCTCAGCAAATATTTGTTTAAAATATATAAGGATTCGAAAGTGAGACAAGTTGTTTTCTATCTCTAAAAACAATAATAACCTCTCCCTCAAGTTCGAAAAATAAATTTTCCTAAATAACTTTTATCGACACACTCAGGATCGCCCACCTTCAGAATTCCACTAAGCAAACGTATTCCTACCAGTAAACATATATATATATTTAAATCAAACATAAAAGTAGGGAGCAGTAAGTGCAGCTGCAAATACAATTTACTCGGAGATCTCCTTCTTTACTCGGAGCTAAAAGCCTTCCGGACGACACCCACAAGTTGTAAAACCGAGTAGAGCAGTAAACTCAGTCAGTAACTGTTCGAGGAACCTTGACCCAGTCCAAGGAGCTGGATCCAGTCTGCTAGCTGCTGCACAATAGCACAGCCTTGCGAAATTGTCAACAATACATGGGCGTTAGTAGGAATGTAGATAACACTTACATAGACTGCAACATATGACAATTATACTAGTTGATCTGAAGACCAGATGTCTGGACAATTTTCCACACGACGTCAATTCTTTTTGATACAACCGAAGTTTTTTTACAACAAATTTAACCAAAATATAGTTTCAATGATTTATAGAAACATGATGAAGAATGTAGAGAGGGAAGGGCAGTGCAGTGTTTAGAGAGGTTTGAGATTCGGTCGACAGCGCAAACATTTAAATGATGTATAAATAACACCACGGAATTTTTCATCGAAAATCAAATTCCTTCCCCAGTTACTTAAAATTTGCCATTTCAACAAGTAAAACCATTTTAATCGACTAAATCAATACTCAATCAATGTGTCCTCTAACATGAGGAAATCCTTCAGATCGAAAGATCAGGCATATTATCTTCTTCACTGGGGTAGGGCGTTCACACCGAAATGGGCGAACTATATGGTGTATTGTTCCTCTGATATTAGCAACTGAAGACGAGCCGATAAGGCATATTCTAAGAAAGTATTGAATTCATTGGAATTTCACAACGTGAGTAACATGAATTCTTAGAAGGCCATATGGTCAGTGGAAAGGACAGTTTAAATCACTGCCAGGTTTTATTACGTAATCAAACGCAATATGGAAGAAATGGCTCTTATGAATTTTAAGCGTAATCAAAGTTTAAATCTCCCAATTATAAATAAAAATGCAATATAAGCCATTTATCTCATCTTCGAAGCTGAACGAGTGAGTCTCGTGTGATGTCAAAATCAAGTCAAAGCGAAAACTTTAAAAGGCGCTTCAATCTTTTACAAATAATTCTAAGAGTTTAGTTAGAAAATCATTTTTTTGAAAAAAAAATTGGTTTACCTTATTGGGCAATGAGTGATGAATGGTCTCATTCATACGCTATATTTGAAAATATACAGTTGACCACCCAACCCAGCATGATTGTCACCTCCCTTGCATTCGGAAGAGGAAGTGGAGGAACGGGGGATCCCTTATTATTGGATAAATTTAGGTCAAATTTCATGAATTTTGAAGAGGTGAGATCAAGTACGTAACGTGTATTAAAATGGCTGAAACAAGAAACATTATGTATTGTTCTCTGGAATTTCGATTAAAAGGATTGGATGCGTTTGACCGTTTCTTTCTACCCTATAAATCTAGGCAGTAAGGCCTTGGTTTTAGAATGACTTTGTTAATAGGTAGCTAATTTTCTATACAGAGGAGAGATGCATTTTGTTTAGAATATCGAGTTGTCAAAGTTTAGTTTTTTAGTTGCCTTGATGAGTTCCATGTTAGTCTTTTGTGAAAATGAAAGCATATATACAGTACGGTATAGGATACGGGAAGAGGAATAGAAATAAAAATAATTGATGAACAGGGCTAAAAGTAATAATGTGGTCACATTTTCTTTCATTAACATTAACCGCCATAAATTGTACTACTGCACTGTCTCGTTAATATGTCTTTTAAGGGCATGGGGTGCGGCTTCAGGATCTAGGGGGATGACAGGACTGCTGTGTCTTGTGTATGTAAACGTTGCCAGGAAGATATTGGAAGTAGAAGGGATATTAACGGTGTAGAGGTTATAGAGGAAAGGACCCACGATACTTCCTTGTGGAACTACTGTATCTATGGGATAGTAGTTCAAGAAAGAATGAATACAAATATGGGTATGATTACTCTCTATATATAACCATAAATTCACATATAACTGTGAATAAATTACCGCAACATTTAGGTGTGATATCTTTCCAAATACTAATTAGCCTTAGAATATATTCTTTGGAGATTGCAATATCCACATTTTCCATGCTTAGTATCTGAGGGAACATACCAGGCTTAGAAAGACGAATCGATACTTATTTGGTAATTTCCTGATGTCTAGTTTCGCATAAATCATGAAACCATATAATGCCATATGTGTAAGCTTTCTACCTGCATATTAATAGAAAGAAGAATGACATAATGAAGTGCTTACTCGATAGCTAAAACAGCTGCGGCCGCGCCTAGATGCAAAGAAACGAACGGCCTTAGAACAAGAAAACTAATGATTGCGATAGACTAGACAATTAAGACGGAAGAGTTCGTTCCCGTTGAGTTGAGTTGATCAAATGAACAAGTCAACTATTAATCAAAATAAAGTCAATGGGATAATTTACAGATGATGAGCTGATAGTAACATCAATAGACGTTATGGGTGGGTAGTTGAAAAGGGCACGAATCCATAATTCATAACAATAAAGTTCACGGACAGTCTCATTCGAGAAAATTATTATTTAGAAAAATTATACAAAAGCGATTTAACATTGATTAAGAAACATTCTCTAATCATGATAAGAAATTTACTAAGTTCTGATTAAGATAAGTAATATTTGCCAAGGCTTGGGCAGATTATTGCCTTTTCTTTAACGTGATTAGCTTTGAAAATAATGACGCGTAAGAGATAAAGATAGATCAGAAAAAGTGCTGCATATATGAGGAATGCATTGATAAGCGTCAACAGTGCTAGTTCACCCCAGTTTTCATAATTATTAGCAAAAGGAGACAAATTGTGAGTGGGACTCACACCTCCTGATCTCATTCAGGACAGGCAATGGGTTGTCCCGTGTCAATATAAATCTCTCTACCATTCTCAGCTTCACCAGATGAATATTTTTACTTTGGCTAATAATTATTGACACAGTTTAATGATTATTGCGATAAAATCTATATATGGTAAATATTCAAGTATAATAAAGGACTACACTGTAGCTTCACTTCTGGCGACACTTTTAGGAAATATATGAGAGCGTAGCTCAACGGAAAGAGCTCCCAACCGGAACACGGTTCAGTCACTTTACTTTATCGACTTAGTTGCGTTAATGATAAATGCATTGGTTTTTACAACGAAAAGTTTATCGATGAGCAGGAATCCGGGGGTAAACTGCACTGTTCTGTGGTACGGAACTATGGTTTCCGTCACGAAATTAGAAGCTTGAGACACGCAATACATGGCAACTACATGACAAACCCTGTTGCCTCTCTGTACATACGGCTATTTCCAGACGGTGACTATAGTAGATTACACTTAAATCTTGCATCGGTGCATAAATATGGACGGAGAAGTCATTCAATGTACAAGTATTGTTGTTCGTACAATCTGGGGACATTTACTCCAAAATTTAAGTGAGAACTCTGTTTTTTGGATTGTCATTGTATGATTTCTGGAGATAATGGTTCCACTCCACCCTAATTAGTGAGTTTAAACTGACACGAATAAAATACCCTTGTCTATCAATCTCTTCGAATGTGCACGTCTGGCATGGAAGACATCTGAAGCCTATTTCGCCAAACAGGAGTAATAGCTGCAGAACCTTGGACAAACACAAATAACCAACATACACCAGCGGGGATATACAGATCGACTGAAAAGGCTATTATTGGCTTGGCCAGCCGAACGGGTGTCGATACCTACTACAGTGATTGCGGCCTGGCACCTCACGCACTCTCGTCAATCAGTTAATAGCCTTTAATTAAAACTCATGTTGTTGGCTATACCACGCATTTGCACCCATTGCCCACGCTTTTAATAACACCAGTTTTCCCCCAAATTAAAATTAATAAATTTCTCAAGGGCAGTGTGTCTGTGTGGTGTATGTACGCAATCATTGTATGTTATTAAACCAATTCTAACTAAACTTGCACCAAAAAGGTAGTTTGGATCCGGAGAGTTTGTCAACGCAACTGAAATAAATGGGTTATTTTAAGTTAAAAATCTAGACTTTCTTGTTAATAACATGTGTTGGGGTTTTAGTGAGCTCATTTACAGTCTTTCAAACGTTTTTTTATACTAATGTTTGTATAATATAATTGTTTTTTGGTCATGCAGGTTATGTAACTTATAGATATATAGTAAAGGCATCTTTTCATGGTTTACAAAAAAAAACTGGATTACTGGAGGTGCAGAACTAACTAACGGGCAGATTGGTATGCATGGATTAGCAAGACACAGTTCTTTCTCCGTTGCAGCTATGCAATACATGACTGTAGTAAATGCTGGGAAGAAAGGATAAAAGAAGGGCCTGTGGTACAGTCCCGATCCTGCCAGTGTATTATTTCCTTGTACTAATAATTTTTTATTATATTTATACAACGACAAAAATATTAATACAATACTCTAGCTTGTTTGTATATTTATATAGACTATGTTTGTTTATTTGGGTTAAACACTTTAAAGTGTAGTCTTAGTTTGTTTTTTAAAGGTACTAAGGCTACACATTTGAGCGCATTATTAAGGTTTTGTTAACATTTACATTTAATCGATGTGTCAATGTTTATCAATTAATCTTAATTCATCGAAGTTTTTAATTAACACCTGCTAGTCGTTGAGAGTAAAGTAAAGGATAATTTATGGTTTGTAGTAATGTTAAACCATTTCAGTCGTAAAACCGAAAGAAGAAATTTAAGAAAGGAAGTTATAGGCACGCGATGGCCCAGAAACATAAGAAGCTTCTAGAAGTAAAAAAGAAAAAACGCAGTATCTCTTGCCCAGCAAAAACGCAGCGAACTGATAATACTGCTTACTGAGAAAAGTTATACCATCAGAGGAATTAAGATCAACTAAGTTTCAATGGGATAGTTGAAAATTGCCAGGAACTAAAGACTAAAGAACTAACTACTAAAGAAAAAGACCAGCCAGCTAAAATGTCGGAAGGTTTCTCTGTTTATTGGTATTTTATCTATGTAATACCTTAATGATCTGATAATCAACTAGTAACCTTAGTTCTAATCTACCCGAAGATAAAAGTTTCTGCTTTTCAATCACAATAATTGTCAATTTTTTTTTTGGATATTTTTATACTAATATAGGCCCAAATGCCCCATCATTTATTTATCAATGAAGGGCAGATACAGCCTATCCTATCGAGAACCGCCCACTTCTGTTTATGGAACTACAGTGAAACTAAATCACTATCTAGGAGACCAACCTATTACCAGTTACAGTAATTGCTGTGTAGTTTATTGCTACATTTCATCATAAGGGTTATTACAGTATGTTCGCAGTGCGTATGTGAGTTTGAAACCCTTTTAGGGAAATGTAGAAACACTCATTTATTTAATGGTGCCACTATGGAATAAAATCTTTTTTATTACACTTAAAAAAATGTATTTCTCCGAGTAATGTGGATAAACGTTTGTCTGACAATCACTCTTTGCAATCTATTCTATCATGTTTCACCCAAAACAGAAAATTGGTTCTGATTAGCCATGACCCGACGAGGTGCAATTACGGCTTGAAATGAAAGATTCTACCGAAAGACAAGGCCCACAATCCCTCACTGAAGTTGAGAAGAAGCTATAATGTGAAGAATAACCTTTAGCAGCGGCTATGGAATGCCTAGGTGTGACCTGTCATTATACAGCTCATCCAGTGATTTGGGATCCTGACGATTGGTCCCCGTTGTCGATTGGAGTATTTCACAATAGGCGGCCAGCTGGTCCCAGAGAAGCTTCTATCACAAGCTGCTTGCACGACTCGGCTGGAAACGTCCATCCACATCAGTTGATTGTACGTGCGATTACATTTATACTCAATCATCAATATTATGCCAAATGACATTATTATACTCAATAATTCTATGAGTTCGGTTACAAACTAGTATGAAACAGTTGTTAAGATCCTAATTAAAGCATGTTCAGTCATGAATTCTTGGGGACACAATTTTAAAGTTGGTCTTTTCAATCAATCTTATTAACAAAAAATGTTAGAGATGAAGAACCAAAGTTTCTAGCGAATTATTGGAGATAAAATTGCACTATGGAAGAGAGGATGGCCATGGTCAGTATCTGGACACTAACGGCCAGACGGAACGATGGGCTGCGCCCACACGTGCTGCATGATAGCAGTTCCAGATACGGAGCAGCTTCTCACAACACTTTCGTGATCTGGGTCATTGCGCAGGCAACAACGAATCATTTATTCTCAATGTTACCTTTTCTGGTTCTCTCATAATTCAAACTTGACAATTTTTTAGGCCCTTTTTTCCAAGTAGTAAAACTTCTACAGAACCTGTTTAAATCTAAACCCTTTCATGAGTATTCAACTTGTTTAATAACATGAGAAAAAAATTAAAGGATACCTATTCATTAATATAGCGTATTTTGGTTATGTAAAGGATATTATTTTTCAACATAAGTCCATTGCAGCATATTCACTTATACATAAACCTGCTGTGAGTGTAGACATGGCACTATAACTAAAATTGCTTAAGCAGTTTTATTGCAAAAGATCATTTTTACGGCTGTATATTAAGCCAGAAACTAAAAAGCTTATGTACGAAGAATGAGTTGCCAAACCAAACGTTGGTGCTGAAATACCTGATTCCTCAGACAGAAATAGTGCAACTACAATTCCACTCAAGACAGTTTCAATTACTACGTCATCCTCTTATTTTCAACTGGCTAGAACTGGATATAACTGTCAAAAAATTAACCCATTCAAGTATCTAGGGGCCACGATGATCAACAAATAAGGTGTTTGGGCTGTTTGCGGTTTCTTATTTCTAAGATATAGAAATAAGTAATCCACTAAAATTATGCATATTACTTTTATGTACAGTAATTTAAGTTGATTGAAATATTGGTTATTCAGTAGTTATGCAAATGTTATTTATATTGATATATGTTGACATTGTGTTTTTTTCATTATTCACTACCATTGAAATGTTTTAAATGTAAGTAGTTTTAGTGTCATACTATTGCTTATGCCGTGTTGATAAATAAACTGACTTTAATCGATCTCTTTCTTAATACTTTGAAATCAGCAAATACTATACATGTATAAACTACGTATGGAAATATCACTCACCGGTGGTCCAGATTTCCTCTTGTCGAGCCCCAACTCTGCAGGACACTTCTCGAAGATGAGTACACGCTCTGCTACAGAACCCCTAGTGAGGAAGGGCCTCACGGGGTTAGGGGTAACTCTTCCTTTGTGTCCCTCAGGGTGCGGCACTCCGCCGTCCCGCCTCGAGCGCACTATCTTTTTGCCGTTTTGCGTGTAATCCACTGCCTCCCGCTCTGCTTGTTCTTGGTAGCTCTTCACCACTTTTTTGACAATGCCCATCGGCTTCTCTTTCAATACTTTCTTCTGCAGGATGGCGGGCTTTTCCTGCTCCTCTATAATCATACCACTCTTGAGGGCATTGATGAGCCGCTCCTCCTCTTTAGCCACTTCTTCTATGAACTCGTTCTTGAAATGCTTTATTTGACCGAACCTTTCTCCGGGCTTTGCACGAACCGGTTCGGTGACCACCTGCCTGTTTTTCAGAGGCCACGTCTGAAGACCGGGAGTGTCTGGTGGAAACGTCGTCTCAATTGTCTCCATGTACTGGGATATTCCTGGGGATCTGGAGTTAGGATAGGTCGGAGACTTGGGGTAGATCCTAAGCACATTATCACAAGAGTCTCCCGAGTCCTTTTCGAATTTTTGCTTTGCATATTGTATACTCGAGATAGACGGGTTGCTCTTTTGTCGAGCGATTCTTGCTTTGTCTTCAGATACGAAACTGCTTACCAGCTGTTCCAAGTTATTCGGCGAGGAATTGATGATGTCAACAGGCTTCTTTGGCGTTATAGCCGCAGCAAACTTGTCTGGAGAAACATTGTTGCAAGAGAGGATCTCCGTCGGCGCCAGCCCCCGTGACTTCCAGTTCTGGTAGATGGCTTCCGCGTGGTCCGAGATCTGTTTGGCTATGGCCGCTATGTCTTCTTCGGGGTTCCTGTGATTGACAGTTGCCGCCATTTCCGCGATGTACCTGAGGCCTGATCGGCTGAGGTCTCCGCTTTCTAGCACTAGCGTCGCGAATGTGTCGTCCCGCTCGACAACATTGACGGGTATCGCGTAACCGAAGTGTATCGCGTTGCAGTCCACTTGCTCCTCAGTGTTCTCTTCGACGAGGCAAGCGTTCAGGTTGGGGCAGTGCACATCGCTGCAATTGCGCAAGTCGATAGTACAGTTTGCGTACTGGGTCAGGTTCGAGGCTTTCACAATGTAGTTCCCCGCCTGGGTATCCAGTTTCGCTTTCATGTTACTTCATTGTGATTGTTGTGGATGTCGCCCTCTATGGATTATTGCATCTGCGTTACACCTGAAATAAACATCTGAATTTAGAAACTATTTTTCTGATCAATTAACACAAAGTTATATAATACAGTAATGCACTAAGAATAACTAATAAGTTGAAATGACCAATATTGTTCTGATAAATAAACAAGTAGGCATGGCATAGATTTCACAAAGATTGATATAGGTAAAACACTTGTTTATCATTTGTTATGCATTATTTTGAAATATAGTCTTGAAAACATGAAGTAAATTTTATACGAAATGAATTGCATAATAATATAATCTGTATATTTTGCAACATAGATTTGAAGTAAAATTGGATACTAATCTAAATATATAAAACAATAGAACCCACACAAATCCAACGTAACCAGAGCATATGGCAACTCGGTAAATAAAAAGCTTATAACAAGCAACAAAATTCAGGAATACAATATCAACTCACAATTGCCTTTTATAGAGCCCTAGAAAATGATAGCGAAGAAACAGTGGTGTGTGTAGAAGACTGGAGAGATAGAGAAGAAAGGTGTTCCCCTAGGAGGAGGAAGGCTACTGACACGAAGAGCAACGAAATAGGCAGGCGGCCAAAATTTACATTTAATTTTAGAAAAAGGGGGGACACTCGGCTGCTCCGGGCACGAGCCTCAAGTCTACATAATGTCACCAGGGTGCTTGCTTCTTCTTAACGGCTTCCGAATACTTGAACGCTCCGACCCCCTTCACACTGAACACAATTAGCATACCTCTTTAAAGGGCCATGGCTGCCGTTATCCCCGGCGTTGGGGCCAATCTCAGTGATAATATAATGAGGAGAATGACTAGAGTATCGTCAATCTGAGCCTTATAGAAAGGAACGCTGTGGAAAACTACGCTCTTTCAAATTACAGTGTATCTTTACAGCATCATGATCTGAAAGTAGTCGTTTTTTAGAGAAAGAAATTAGAAGTGGGTCAACCACCCATAATAAGAGTGTAGAACCGCAAATACAAAAAAAAAAAAAAACACAGGAAAGATTACAGACTAATAGAATCAACATCTAAACTATTTTAGTTATTTTTGCGGTTTGTGTGGTTTACAGATGATGACGTAACGCTAGAAGCTGAAATGTATTGTACAGTCACAGGCAAAAATGTCTACTTCTAACAGTTTGTAGATTTAGTTTTCACTTTTTTAAATATTAATTAAATAAAAGGAAAGCAATATAAAATAAAAAATAAACTTGAAAATAGAAAATTATATTCAAACATTAAAAGTAAATCTGAAAGCCGAATCCAGTTTTTGAATTTGGGTTGAATTTTTTGGCTAAGAGTACATAATGATGACTTCCAGGACATAATAGTAAAAGACAAATGCATGCTTCATATATTATTTAAAAATCTATCCTTTGAACATTGTTATATTCTTTGATAGAGGTAATCCCCTCACACCCTGAGGAGGGAAGCTGGGCTCTCCTACAGCTAACAGTTTGTTGAGAGTTGAGAGTTGAAAACTACTTCTATCCACTAGTGTAAAAAAATTCACTACCCGTCATGTGTTTTGAAGCTAACCAAATGCGCCCGATTTTCTTGTTGCAACTAACTTTTTTTGTTGCAACTAACTTTTTTTGTTGTTTTTTTCTTTCAAAGCTCTCAATTTGAAACATAGTTATGAGGGAAAATAAGATGAAAATTATTGGAGTGGAAGGGATCCTTTGCTTGGACCGGTAAATATTATTTGTATGTCTAGGGTCTGAAAAACACATATGTTTGATTTACATTAATACTATTAATATTATTAGTACTAAGATTTGTTACTTAGTAAGAACCCTGATTTAGATCAGCATAGTATCCTGGACTGGACGACTAAATATTATCGTGTTGGAAAGAAGTGGTAAGTATGATTTAATCGTAATTCGATAACTTAATGCAGATACCATAACCACCAAACCACATGAGAGCCTAACTAATAAATAACATATGCTCGTGGCATGCACAGTTCTACCATATTTTAGAGAGGACTGGAAAATAGAAACTGATCCGATTAACTGTTTCAGGTAAGATGCTACAGCACTAAAATTATATAATTTTATAAAATCAATAAGAAAATTAAGTATGAACCCTGTATTTCATGTTAAAAGTAATGAGCAACATTAATAGCAAGCATTACAGATAAAAGATAAACACGGTATTAAACTTCAAGGCGGGGAAATGTCTATTTATAATCAAAGAATACATAGTTCTTGCAAGAAGGCAGTGATTATTTACCTAGAGTTCTTCGCTAGTTAACAATCAATCCTAATCATTACGTGTAGTGTTTGTACGTGTGCTGTTGTGAGTGACGCTAACAGGAGGTTAAAAGTTCTATAGTGACTAATTCCCATCTGTTTATTTAATAAAAAAAATATCAAATTATTCTTTGGTATGTTTTGTTCGCAGAAGAATTTTGCCGAGGATAGGGTTTCTAGGCTGGAATAATACTTAACTCAGCCCTGACCTCAAATAAAATATCACGCATCGATGTACTCACTAAAAGATTAAAGTAATAATCTTAGTATACCACCGACGACACAGTGGATAGCCACATCTCACGCTACCCTCCATTGAAATATTTACTGTTCTGGCAACAGGGGCTAGAAAATCTATCGACAGTCCACAACACTGGTCTTTAATAAGGTACAATACGGCGGGCCATATTATAATAGGTTTAAGGGACAAAATGCAATAAGTATCACAGGCGAGTTAGTACTCGCACGGCAACGCAGTACGATTTACTGCGTAAAATACAATCCTCAAATTCTCAACAATACCAAAACTTACAAATGTAATAAGGTAATTAGGAATTCTGCGGGCAACTCAAACTAACCTTGACACTAAGATTTTCACCACCATTATAGAAATTGAATGCCAAACTAACCGACAACACCAGGAAATAGGCATGATGTCTTGTACTTTGGTAAATATTCACTTAAATATCAACTTATGCAATGCAGCTAGTAAGTACTTTGGTAGCTTAAATAAAAAATAGAATTACTCGTGTCAACCAAACAAATGTATTTAGTAACTTTGCATGTGAAGTTCGGCAGTCCGTTTATAGGGTTTGAAGTCAACATTTGCATAAGTTATGAAAGGGTCGGCTTGCTTGAATGTGGCACAACTTCAATGAACGAACACTGATGAATGACTCAAACTGAGAAACTAGCTATTGGAATTAACTAAAGCACGGACAGAATATTTTGTGTTGCAGAATGGTTATCGTATAGTTTGTTTGTATAAGGTAGGTTACAATACGGCTGCTATGATGGTATGGTATTGAATGTAATGATGTAATAATTTACATAGTGCTCTTAAGTCCCTATAAACATCACATTTGTGAGCATCAATTACCTTTATGGTTGACCTAAACTCAGACAAAAAACACATTACACATACTGACTAGTTACTAATACAAAGCCTCGAAACTTAATAACTGGTAATTTTTTTTCCAAGAAGCGTTCCTAGTATCAACTTTTTATGGTCGTTTTTATATCAAGTTCGTTTATAGCTAAAATGGTAATATGATCAGTCAAACATAGCAACAGAAAGACGAAATGTACCTTTTCAATGGAGATCACATCTACACTGGGATACGGCAGTGATTTGCTACAATCACTTTGTTATTTTCATTAACTCGAAAAACAATAAACTATCATCTAATTCGTTGATGAAATATTTTTTTCTACTTGGCCGTATTTTCAGAAATAAGGCCTAGTAAGTAGGTTGACATTTTAACCATGAAATGACTACCGAAACTTAAACAGACTGTACCCCCCCCCCACCTCTATCCAAATCCTTACAAGATAATTCACCGTTAACTGATCCTTAAACTGTCATCCCCGATTGCCCTTATTTCAAATTGGCGTGCCGGGAGGTAGTCAATTTTTGAACGGCCTTGCCCCTCGTTAACAGACTTCCTTTGCGTTTTAGCAAAAGCTCGGCAATTCATACTATGGCTTTTAATAAGTGACCTTCTTTTCCTCTTGTGGGGCTACCACGCGATCACGGCAATTCTCTTGCAGCCAATTTGATCACCACCGCTAATGGTTCAGTTACTTTATCCCGGTAATAGATTCTTATGTTGGCGTGTTTATTAATTTACAAGCTACATCTCAAATGAAAAACAACTGCCGCTCTACCGCATCCGATTTCCTCACTTACTTACACGTACTTTTCGATTCTTGTGTTCTGTCTAAATAAAGAAATCTGTATTAATAGTTTGAAGAACTCGACTACCGTTCTCAGTAATACATTATGAATTCTGGAACTCAGCAGATAGTAGTTTTAAAATATCTCTTAAAATGTATAAACAGTATTACACTCGTCATGTTAAGTTAAGTTACCAAAGAGTTAATCAGGGTATTTTTTTTTATTCAATTCTATTTCTTTAGGTAATTTTTGCTGGGTAATCGGCACAAGAATAAATTTAATTTTTGAATTTATCAGGATTTAAACAACTTTTTAAAAAAATCCTAAACAAATTTTATATATGCGTTAACTAACACACGTGTTGAAATGTCAGATTTTATTATTTATTTATTTTTGATTCAGTAATGATTAAAATTTTTCAAACCAAATTTACTGAATGTTCGGTCCCGATACACTCAAATATGTTCCAGCATCAAATGATGTATTTGCCTTCTATATACGTATACATATCCTATTGTGAAATAACTGAAAAAAAACAGCATTCGGCAAAAATTACTACGACAACGGAATGAAACTTCCTCTGAAAAGTTGACAGGGCTCAAATGTAATTCATTCACACCTAAAAAGTGAATAAAAATGTGAAAGCTATTTCGATCAGAAACCCCTCCATGAGACTTGTGCTATCTGCAATTATCTCGACAAGCAGCTGGGATTGATGAGACTGACGTGTGCGTGTGTGAGTGTGCACAAACGGTACGTCGCATGCAAACATCTGCTTTCGTGTATTCCCTAACGCTTATCGCTCGCAATTATAATTGGTTGATTTTCGCCTACTGTCGGTGTATACCACCATTATATTGAGCATGCTTCTCTGAAAATGAAATCCAATCCAGCTTCTATGGATGTATTATCCGAGTCCCTCTACTTGAGGGTCGTTTCAAATATAAAAAAAATGTCCCCAAGAATATCGTTTACTACACATAAAACATTATTGGGTAAATGTGTTCAAACTCCAATCACTTAAAAACTACTGATCCGATTTTAATTAAACCTGCACTAAACTGACAGGGTCTCGAGAATGATATCGGCTAGTCAACATACCATTTTGAAAAAAAAGACAACACTGGATAATTTAGAATTAGTTGTAATTAACTAACTTTGCGCATTGAACGCATTTACAATTGATTGGGAAAATCATCTTTGCTATCAAGTGAAATACCAATAAATGAACGGATAACCACAGCTTATTTCCAAACGGTTTAACTCTAATTTGGAAAACTATATGTGTTAATTAGTGTGGTTTACACTGTTCGTAAATAACCTTTTGGTTAAAAGAAAAAAAACATGTTTGTTCTGATCTTTTCTTGAACTCAGTAAAGATCAATCAATTTGACTTTAAAACTTTTTTGTTGTTTTTATTGTGAATATTACAGAGCCCTTACCATAGGGAATTTTATAAACTAGTAAATCTTTTTAACATTGGTATGCTAGTAGATCAAGCTGAAACTTAGAATTCGTACAGTTAAGACCAGCCATCATATTGCGAGTGAAATGGAAGGAGAGTATTTACAATCGTAAAATATTAATGGTAAGAGAACAATATTTAAGTTTTTTCCATAAGCTTGTTTAATGAGCTATGCCAAGGTTATAGAGGTTCTAGTTTTCATTTAAAATTTGTTTTTATTTTTCGTTTAAGTAATTCATCTATAGGCAATATACCAACTTATTTTGTATTAGTTTTTTACATGCTATATACTGGTAATTAGCTTGATTGATTAGGATGAATTTTTATGTAAACTTTTAGATTAAAGATCTTCAGCAGTTATGGCAGTTAACGTTTATTCAACCAATGTTACTTCAGAAAATCTAAGCCGACATGATTTGTTAAATTGGGCTAATGATAGCTTGCAAGCTAATTTGAATAAAATAGAAGACTTAGGTTCAGGTGCTGCTTATTGTCAGTACATGGATATGCTGTTTCCAGGATCAATCATGGTAAAAAGGATTAAATTTAAGACAAATTTAGAGCATGAATACGTTCATAACTTCAAGCTCTTGCAAGCTGCTTTTAAAAAAGTAGGCGTTGACAAGATAGTTCCGGTTGACAGACTGATCAAAGGAAGATTTCAAGATAATTTTGAATTTATGCAGTGGTTTAAAAAATTTTTTGACGCGAATTATTCCGGCCAAAAATATTGCCCCCTGACAGCTCGAGGAGGGGAACAGCTGGGGACTGCAAAAGCAGGGAGTAATTCAACAAAAACGCCCAGCTTCACAATTCCACAAACAAGGAAACAGCCAGTGCCAAAGGATCATCTTTTAAAGAAAAACAGTGACTCTATGTCTACTTTTGGGTCTTATAAGACGTGTGTTCTTAAGTCAGTTCCTCAGAAAAGCAGCAAATCAAGTTCGACGGCAATCATACAAAAAACCTCGAATACGTCCACAGCGGGAAATGGAACTCGCTGTCTAGATGATGCTCAAAAGGTCGTTGACGATCTCAATCTAAAGCTGGAAAATGTTGAATCAACAGCGGCAGGCCTGAAAAAGGAGAGAGATTTTTATTTCGACAAACTTCGAAACATTGAACTAGTATGCGCACAGTATCCTGGAGATGAGAAAGTGATTCAAAAAGTGGTAAATATATTATATGCTACTGAGGATGGTTTTGTATCACCAGAGGATTTAGAATATGATCTATTCCAAGACGAAGAAGAGTAATAAAAAATGTATAATTTATGACCTGCAGTCATCGTCATTATAAAATCGAAATTGAAGTGAACATAACAATTATCACGCCCTCTTAAAAACGATATAAGTATTTTTATCTCCGGTAGCACTCCCTACTGTTTATTTTTTGTGGACGAAAATAAATTGTTTTATACTTTACATGTTGAAATTATTTATTTTAATAAAGCTTCATAGTTTTCGTGGTGTATACATTATGTAGCAATCTCAACTATTTTCAAGGGACGTCTTCTAATTGTGGTGCATCTTCGTATACAGTTTGTATTTAATAAGAATTGATTATTCTGTTAATAGATATATTAATTAAAAAATTTCTCGGCAATCTTCACTTTTTCTTTATCAATCCCAATACCAACCTTATTACTATTGACTACGAGAGTGTGAGCCTTGTTCGGCACGGTGTAGATGAACCAATCGGCTATCTACATATTGATACCCCTTTCTCAAAACGCATACTCTAAACACTGGGCTTGACAACTTTCCCATCGCAAAGCTTCTTGTTGTTTTCAATGTCTTCAAAAAGTGTTAATAAATTTTCTTCCGTTGTTAACTCGGGTTTTGACTTCATTACAATGAAATTAATTGATATTCAAAATGAGGTTTAGGTGATTACTTTACTTGGCTGTTTCTATTTGTATAGATCAAATTTCTAATTCATGTTGGACATGTTCTAATATATACAAAACTATTGCGAGATATCTTGTGCAAGTATATGCTTCATTAGTTTTATGTTATTTTACCCTAGATTATGAAATTAAAATAGTTTCAAGAGGCAAAACCTCAGTTGCTTAGTGAAAGTGAAACCATAATATCCACTCCAGGTGGTTCTACTCTAATAGCAAAGTTGCACTACTTGACCAATCAAATTAAGGGATCATATACTTTGAAATCAAAATTAGGAGAACCGTAATATTGCCTGTTCCTAAAAAAGCATTTTTAAATTTTTTTTTTAAATTAATTTTCAGTGACCCACGAAGTTTATTATTAATAGATTAAGCTTTAACCAAAAAAATATATTAATAAATAAAGTATCCTTGCTATAAGTGTATAGGTTTATTCCGTAGTTAGTTATATTTAGGGAAAAAGCATTCATCCTAGCTGTTAGGTGAGGTTTTCTTATGGACTTCATGTCAACAGTAATTGAAAAAGAACTTAGCAATAGAATAATTAGGTTTTTAAAGCAAAAATATTTGCAAATATTCAATTTTTAAGGTTCCTCAAGCACTAGCTTAAAAGCAATTAAAGGTTAGAGTTTTTACTTTTCTCCAAGGCTGAGGACACATTGAAGACGATAACGCAAAAAAGTAATAATAAATATGAGGTATAGCCATAAAATAAATTTATTTAAAGGGTAAAAAGCATATTTGTTACTCAAAAAATTCTAAACGGCAGTGTGAAATATATATGAAAATTATATTTACAAAAGGCAAAAATACGGTATTTTCCGAATGAATTTATTTAGATTCTTAAATAAAGCGAAGAAGGTGCCCGGGCCCGCTTAATGAAGGCGAGGATGGGTTTCACAGAAGGCGGGGACAGCTATCATCGGACCGGAGACATTTCCTTCAATGGGTCCTATCTCACCTGCCAGGCCCTTCACAGCATATGCTGTACTTGTCAGGCTAGATATGGAGGAAAAATGAAGGCTCCTGCAACGGCAACTATCGCTACCGCCTTTCACGACTGCTGGCAATGGTTAGTCGGCCCAACCGGGAGCCGCCATTCATCTTTAACATTCTACAATTTAATAAGATTGAAATTACACAACAGGTATTATCGAGTTATCTGCTCATTGTTGGATTCAAGAGGCAAAATATCAAAGTAAACCAGGTCTTATTTTCTTTAAATGTGGAAAGATTTCAGATACATTCATTGTTAAAAAACATCAGATTTTTTCCCTTTCTCTTATTATTTATTTTATTTAAGGTGACTTTTACAACTAACAAAGCTATAGGCATTACATTTAAGTAAAGTACAAGGCTGTTCAGAATAAAAATCTTATCTCGGATGATATTCAACAGGTGTCGACGACGACGGTGAAAACGGGTCAAGGCGAATCAGGAAGATTTTTTTTTTTGAACCCGGCGAAAATAGTTCGGAAATGTAGTGAACAATTTAGTCGTTTTATAACTTAAGGAGCATTAATAAATCTGTACTACTATTCTATTCGTCTACCTATTAGTCTTCATATGAAAACTACTATTCATTAGTTCATTAGAAACAAATAAGATGCTTTAATTGAAATACTATTCACGTACACAGAAAATCGTAATGAAGGTGTAAGTATGCTATTTAAAAAATACCATCACTTTTAAACATGTTTAGGCAATAAATGTATAACGTACATTATACTTTTGTAACAATCACAAACCGCAATGTAAAATTATTAAAAATTGTATAAAATGTAGCCAAGCAACTGAACATATAAATGACCTAATGTAGATAAATTTATTTATGTAGAATTTATACTGATTTCCATAATTTAAAATAACAAGGGGGTATGAAGGGGGGAAAATGGTATCAATCTATTGAGGAGTCTAAATTTTATTATATTTTTTTTGGTTAGTCCAACTTTTATTATGAGCAGCCTGGTACTGCAAGTGCCAGTTTCATTGTTAGACACATTTTTACCATGAACAGTACAATATATAGGATTGAACATTTAATGAAATAGAAACCTCTTCATCAACTTCTAGAGGGTGACAAAACTAGCTGTTTAAAACTTATCCTGGAGAGGAATTAAAAAAAAAAATAGTCACTTGGTAGGCAAGTGTATGAGAAAACAATATGTAACAGTTACCATTAATATTATATAGCCACTTTGATATTTTTTAAACATTTAACACGATTGGCAGGCAAAATAATTCTACCCAAATACTGTGACCAGCCTTTTTGTCCTTACTGCTACTGGGTATTTTGAAAAAGCCAACATACAGGTGAGGGAGAGTCACCAACCAGGGCCGGGGCCTGCCTACAGGGGGGGGGAGCTTGGGGGGGGGGTCATTTATTGAGCATTTGTTGGATTCACAGATAAGCGTCTTTCATCACACAAAAATGTATGTCTTTACTTTTGGTTAGTTTTACGGTTTTATACATGGTTAGGAAGGAATGAATGTAGGAATAAATTAGTAGCATTAACGATAATGAACTCTTCCAAGAAGGTAACATCCCCAATTCTCCTCCCAACTATACTAACTATTATTTAAGCTATATACACTAGAAGTGTATGCAATTAACTCAAGAAACGTATTACATAAGAAACTGTAAAAATGATAAAGTGAACAACCAACTCTACTGCGCCGTTGATGGAACGGTTTTCCTGAGCACTCGTGTGGAAAACAATTTACAGCGGGATGATTGATTTTTCAAATAAGTTCTACTTCTTATTGCAGAGTAGTAGTAACCCCGAACAACTAGAGCCATTCTTCTTAGATAACTTTATTAAGTCCAGCTGGTTTGTCGATCACAGTAAACTTTAGACAATATTTTATCTTTATTCAACCCAATCAGATATAAGTCATGAACGACTATGCAGGGACAAATCTTCTTTTTGTTGAATGACAATCAATCATTTTAGTTAAAGGAGAACATTTAATTCAGAAAATATAAAATGGTTTATGTTGTTTTGTTTACGATCAGTTAAACATAATAGAATGAACAATGAATACCAAGGAGCAACGGCAATTTTTAAATTTACACGCTCTAATTACCGACGTTGCACTACTTGACCTACTGCCACGCGATTGAACGATGGCCAATTTCAATACGGATCAAAGAGCATTGAATCGTCTGCCAAAAGGCAATAATAGGCAAGTCGGCGGCAGAAGCGACTGATTTGCTTTGTCAGGTTAAAATGACCTAGAGACATTCTAATCAAAATCTATGCTGTACAAATAAAATAAAATAAACACCTATGTATTCAATATCTGGACATTTTATTACCCTGTTACTTCTGCAGACTGAGCGGGCATAATCCCTATTGGTATTTGTTTCTGGCAACTTTCACTGCATACTATGCGATATAGCCAATAAATATAACTTCGTCATTTTAATTAGAACTAATCTGATGAAAAAAGATTAATTTATAATCATTACGGAAGTTGATATGTTGCGGGGGTTCTCTGGTGATGTAGTGAACCCAAGTAGCAATAATGAAGGTCCAGTTTTCAAATGTTTAGACGAGTAATGACAGAACATTTGGTGCAAAAAAAGACATTTTATTTGTTTTGCCTAAGTAACCAAGTTGCTAGCTAACCCAACGACTGTTAAGTCGGTACTGGTTTAGGGGGGAACATGAGGGTTGCAGCATTATATTACCCATTTCATTTCCCTCATAATAACCATTGTTGAAGCAGAAATCCTTCCATAATAGAACTTCTACAATTCTCAACCTACTAACAAATGAAGATGGTATTACAAGCGGGCAAAGCCTATATGCAGGACATGTAAACAGCGAGCACGAGCCTAGGACACGCACGGAGCGAAATGTCAACCGCCTGACAAAGCAGAGACCGTTACAGACTGATGACCGAATTATCCACACTATCAGCTCACGTGTGTTTGTGAGACCACACTGTAACGGGAGCAACTTCTTCTGAGCAGACCATCTTCTGGAGCGTCTCATTTCTTCTGACACCATTATTAGCATCATTTCGTCAAGAATGATCCGAGGGTTGGTGAAGTCGGAGATCAAGGGCAGCCAATAATATTGGCTGAAGTAGTCTATTCTAACTGAATAAAGTGTGCTATATGTCTAAAGTGTCTATATGGAAACTTGAATATGGGTCAGTAGGTGTGTGGGTGAGCATTGAACGACCTGATAATAAGCAATTTTGGTAATGGCGCTTATATACAAAGGAGTTATATAGTTTGTATTGTGTAAATACATAAATATGGCTTATAGGTACCGGTTCAGTATGTCTCCTCCATTGGTCAGCTTATGCCAAGGATAAAGATTCTATCTAACAGCTGTTATCTATCTAACAGACAAAACTAGGATTTAAAGCATTCCTGCTATGTTTATATAAAAGGTTTATTTACTTACAAATCAGAAATTGTGACACCATTCAAATGCCAAGTAGGAACTGCTCGCGATAAGAAGGCAAACAAAATCACCTCGCATAAGGTTAAAAGGACTATAAATTTTGTCTGTCTCGAGGACGTAACATCGTGGACTGGAATTCTGATAATAAGTCGACGGAAAATATTAATGCCAACTTAAATTAAGTGTTCGTAATTAATAAATTAGTAATTAGAAATAAATTGTTTCCTAGATTGAATAGGGTATCAAATGCCTCATTTAGTATCAAAACCCGCTCAATCTAATTTTCTTCAAAAATAAAATGTTTTTTTTTCTATAACCTCTGTCGGGTTATAGATTGTCGAATATCCCCAAAGTGGTTAGGAGACTCCCGCCGCGGGCTAGGGTCGCTACAACCTCTAGCCGTCGTCGGCTAGCGCCTAGAAAGAGATAAAGCGGGTGGGGATGGGTCCCCACCTGCGGCTGTTTCCCCCACTAGCTTCTCTCTTCTCTCCACCTGACGTCATAAGCTTTATTAAACATATGGAAACATGATAGATATTTTTTGGTTCGAGAAGAGGGAAATTATTTGTAATAAAGAGGTGGCCACAACAACCTCCTTTAGCGATTTTGACGCAAATCAGCTCCATCCAGTTGAACGTCGGCTTTAAAAGTCCATTTTTGTATAAAACCCAACTCAATCTCTCAACTTTAAAATTTCCGAAAATGGATTGAGCTGGTATTAACCAATTAAAACTAAACACCTCTCTTTGAGCTCGAAGGGCTCAATTTCCCGATTAATATGTGTTGAGACTT